>CAWUFW010000691.1:1261948-2523897 GCA_963921515.1 Calotriton arnoldi
GGTGCATACCCTACCTCTTCTCTCTAAGGATGGGTTTGTAATTTGGAAGAAGCGGGTCATCTAACATCCTTGAAGGTATCTTCCGACCATATTTTGGTCATATTTAGGCCAAATATGAGGCATTTGGAGATTGATAAGAAAATGGGTGCCTAGTGCATGATTCACAACGGTATAGGTGTTTGAGGCCTGCTTTTGAGTAAGATCATTGAAGAATCAGGAGGTGGGGAGTTCACTGATGTATCGGATGGCAGGAAATGGCCCTGGTCTATGTGGTCCTGGTTGGGTAGCGTGGTCGGTTATAGTGTTGGGCATGGCAGCTTTTCCTAGTGCCTGCTTATACCAGAGGAAGAATTCATTGGACTACTGCTGGAGAATGGCTGTGAGGTGGTTTTTAATTGAACTAAAAGTTCCTGGGCATGGCCAGGCAAAATGGCCGACAGGACGTTAGCCTCCCCGGCTCTCCGTCCGTCCGCCCCAAGATCCTGTAATTATCCTGTTCAACCCCCCGGAATCCTGCCCCCCTGACTGGGAAAAGATTGCTGGAGACCCCCTGAGGCTGGGGGTCCGACTGGGAGCGAGCTGCGACCCCGCATTCCGGGTGCCGTGAAAGTTGTGGCTCCCGGGCCTCCAGATGGGTAGCGAGCTGGACTGTGGTGCCCCCCGCGCCCTTGATCGTTGGGCTGTCCTGGGCGGCCGGCTGCGCCTGGCTGGGGTTGACTGCCGGGGTGTGGTTGGCGATCCCTTCCGTGGGGATCGCGTGTCGTGAAGGGCCGTTGGGTGGCGGCCTATTGCAGACCCCCGGACATTGACTAGGTGTGCTCCTGGGATGCGCTGCTGGGAATTGGCGCCCAGGAGTGAAGCACGGTGGGGCACGTCTTGGAGGCCGGCACGCCCGAAGATCTCTGAGTGGGCATGAGGCGGGTGTGGCTCCCCCGGCTGAGGCCTGGAAAGTGGAGCGGTCCGCTGCAGGCCTGATCGGAGCCTTGCTGGGCCTCACCAGCGTTTGTTGGCTCCTCCCAGGTGGCTGCTCATGAGTGGGATTTATAGCATTGGGGGCTGGGTGTGAGTGGGGGGGTCGTTATTTGCTGCCCCCCCCTTGCTTCTGAGACTGTGGCACTGGGCATATATGTATGTGCCCAATTAAGCTGTGGTGCCCCTGGTGAGAGCATGGGGGCCCTTGTGGACTTGCTTGAGGGCCCAACAATATAGTCATAAATGAGAAGACTCCCTAGGGCTGAACTGCTTCTTGATTGTACAGCCTTGGCATGCAGGTTGTCCTGATTGGGGACCGATTGACCTGGGATTGCTGCACCTGACACCCCCTGGAGTAGGTTGGCCCTAGCATCTGCTTGACATATTGGGTCAAAGGAAGAATAGCTGTTGCCCTGCCATATTGCGGACAATTGAATATCGAGTGAGCCCCTATGCATGGACACACCTGCGGGCCGGCTTCAATAGTGTTCGCTTGTTGAGGAGGTCTTCTTGCCACGCAGATTACACAGGTCTATGCGCTGCGAACACATGACGGAGGTCGCAATGGGCAAAGAGAAAGCCCAGAAGCGGTCTCTGGATCCAACACATCACACAGTATACTACCCCTAAGCACCCCCCCCCCGCGGCTCACTAGGCAAACTGGAGGGGGTGGGGGAGAGCCCGGAGCCCACCAGGGCTGAACTCATGGCAGCCATACAGGGGACTAGGAAGGCTCTCGAGGACAGAATAGACACTGTTTCTGTGGATGTGAACCTACTACGTGTGAACCTCCGAAAGGTGGCGGATAAAGTCACGAGTGCTGAGGGGGATATAGCAGTGAAAGGAGAAGTGGTCACCCTAAAGCAGCAGGTGGCGCAGATGACCATGGTCACGAAGGCACTGGAGAGTCGTGCTGAGGAGGCGGAGGGGAGGGCGAGGCAAAGCAATATCCGAGTACTGGGTACACTGGAGAGGGCGGAACAGGGTGCAGCCGAGCAGTTCCTGGAGCGCTGGATTCGCACCTAATTGTGCCCCGAGGGACTGTTGGACGTATTTGTGATAGAGAGAGCGCACAGGGCACTCCACACCCCCCGGGGGCGCCACCTTGAGCTAATATAGCTAACATTCTCAACTATCGAGACAGACTGCATCTTGAGGGCGGCAAGGGAACATCAGAACCTCCAGTATGACAGTAATAAAGTGGCTATATTCCCAGACTAAACTAAACAAGTTCAAGACCTCCGTAAGTCCTGCCTCGGAGTGAAGCGTAAGCTGCTGGAGTTGAATATGCAATACATGCTCCTGTATCCTGCCAAGCTGAAGGTGATCTCAGGGGGGCAAGGCTCAATTCTTTGATTCCCCGGAGGAAGTCTGGGAATGGCTGGAGATCCGTGGAGATGGTCTGCCGCCTGGAGAAGTGAGGGGTCAGAAGCGACGATGGGGGACATGCCCGGACGGGGCCCGCCGGTAGCAGAAAAATCTAGCGGAGTCGCCGAGTGCTCAGGAGATATCGCAACGGAGGATAACGGTGGGTGAGGATGGAACATTGCAGCCTGATCCCCTTGTGGAGGGTACTGTGGATATTGACTTGCTGGGAGCTGCCTCTGCTGACCCTGATGCGCAGGATCAGGCGCTACAACTGTCAATGGATACTGTGCCCGAGACCTTGTTGGAAGATCTTCCTGGGAGAGACAGTGATTAAACATTCAATGCGGGGCCCTGCTTTGGCTTGTTGCCCCCAGGACTACCTCACGGAACTGTGGTAACGCTGAATGGTGTTTGTTGCTGTGGGGGTTTGTGGGTTGTCTATGTGCAGGGGGGATAGTGGGGACACTTGCATGCTGGAATAGACTTTTTGGGGGGGGGACTTATCCCCAGCATATGTGTATGCGTATGTTATGCATTCCGGAATGATAGTGGGTTTCAGATCAGTAGAGGATGGGCGGATTGGGGATTGTTAGATTTGGGGGTCTCTAGTTGGCAGAGGTATGTACCCTTGTCCAAATAGGGACCCTTGAGTCTAGTCAGGGAAAGTAGGTACACTCCCGAAATAACCCCTGCTCACCCTCTTGGTAGCTTGGCACGAGCAGACAGGCTTAGTTCAGAGGCAGTGTGTAAAGCATTTGTGAACACATACAGTAATCAAGTGACAACACTACAAATGGACACCACACAGGTTATATATTTATAAAAATAGGTATACTTTATATAGATTTATCACAAGACCATAAACGACAAAAATAATCCACAATACTGTTAAGAATACTTAGTTCGGATCAAAAAGGCTTAATTCAAGGTTCTGTGCGAGTCGGTAGCCTCCTCCGGCTACGGCGATGTCGAGAACAAACAGAGTCTAACAAATCCAGCTGACCGCGTCGAGACGGGCCAACACAGCGTAGACAGACTCGGTCACAGTACCTTTTACTTGAAGCGGCAGGCACGGGCGTGCGAGCCGGATGGCTGTTCGTCGCGGTCGCGATGCAAAAATGGAAGCGTTGCAGGACGCGTTGTCCCTCGATGCGGTGCAGGCAGCGGCTCGTTGACGTCGTCGAGACGGAGTCGGTGAGACCAGGGCCGTGCGTTGCAGGGCGAGACGGTGCTTCGATGCGGTGCTGGCAGGTTGCGGTGCGGCGACGGAGCCGGATTCAGGAGCTGGCGTCGATCAGTCCGGACAGCGGTGCGAGTCGGGCGGTGCGTCGCAAAGCGTGCGAGCGGTGCCCAACTCCGGTGCGGTCACAGGACTCGAACTCAGCAGCAGTGACCGTGTCGGTCGGACCAGTTCGATTCGGCGTAGCGAAGCGTTGCAGGACGCGTTGTCCCTCGATGCGGTGCAGGCAGCGGCTCGTTGACGGAGTCGGTGAGACCAGGGCCGTGCGTTGCAGGGCGAGACGGTGCTTCGATGCGGTGCTTGCAGGACACCGAGTCGGTCGTGAGAGTCGGTCACAGCTCCCTACCTCTGTAGCCACTGAAACAGAGTTTCCAGCAGCAATTCACAAAGGGGGTGAAGTCCAATGGTCCTGGGACTTCGGTCAGGGGGCAAGCTCTCTTCCAAGCCCTTGGAGATCCTTCACAAGTTGATGAAAGTCACAGCAAAGCAAAAGTTCCTTTCTCCTCTCTTTGGCAGTCAGGCAAACCACTGCAGGCCAATCCCCCAAGCAGCACTTCAGGCTTAGGGATAGTCTCTCCTCAGTTTCTTCTTGGTTCCGCTCCTCAGCAAAGGTTTCTTCTTGTTCCCAAAAGTGATCTGATTTTCCTGGGGTCTGGGTGCCCCTCTTATACCCTGATTCTCTTTGTTCTCTGGAGGCAGTGAGGCCTCTGCCTAGTCCAAAACCAGTTCTGGTCAGTTCTGGAGTACTTTGTTTTTCTGACTCCTTCTTTCCTTTCAGAATGTGGGGCAGAGTGCTCAGCCGCCCGGCAGGAGGTGGAGCCAGCATTGTGGAAGGCAGGCACAGCCCTATTCAGACCCAGGTGCAGCTCCTCCCTCCACTCTGGATGCAGATCTTTCTATTCAGCCCTGCGCTGACTCACCCTGTTTCCTGTAGCCACCCCCAGCCCCTGTCACTCAATCTCCAGACAAGGAATACACAACCTAGCAGAGGCAGGCTTGGATAGTTAGGCAAGAAAATACCCACTTTCTAAAAGTGGTATTTTCGAACACAGAATGTTAAAACCAACTTCACTAAAAGATGTATTTTATCATCCTGAGTTCAGGCATACTAAATTCGTTTTTCTACCATGTTCCCTGGGTCAGTTCTGACTATAAGGTGTAATAGTCAGTCTGCCCATTCTGGCCTATGGGGAGCAGGTAGCCTTGCAATAGTGAAGAACGAAAATGGCTGTAATTCACTATTAGGACATGCCACACACACCAGGGCATGTCCTACCTTGTACTTACAATGCACCCTGCCCTAGGGCCTACTTTAGGGGTGACCAACATGCAGTAAAGGGAAGGTTTAGGGACTGGTAAGTGGGTGTACTCACCAAGTCGACATGGCAGCCCGAGGCTGCACACAGGCTCTGCGATGGCAGGCCTGAGACACATTTTACCGGCCGCTTCTGTGGGTGGCACAACCAGTGCTGCAAGCCCACCAGCGGCATTGGATTTACAAGCCCTGGGCACACTGAGTGCACTGTACTAGGGACTGACAAGTAAACCAATCATCCAATCATGGAGTCACTAATACATATATCAATTAACGATAGGGAGCACTTGCACTTTGGCACTGATTAGCAGCGGCAAAGTGCCCATGAGCATCTAGTCCAGCAAAAACATATCGGCAACAGTGGAGGCATTACGAAAAAATGGAAGGGAGACCCACGCCAAGGATGCCAGGTCTAACACGTGTCCCCTCCAGCTGAAATGTGGGGAGAACTATCCTACCCCTAGGGAGTTCTCATCGCTAAGGCGGAAAAATCTGGACAGTCCATCAGCATTGGCGTGTTCTGTACCAGGGCGGTGTTCCACCGTAAAGTCCATCCCCTGTAGGGAAATGGACCACCTCAACAGCTTTGGATTCTCACCCTCATCTGCATCAACCATCTGAGGGGCCTGTGGTCTGTCTGAACCCGGAAGTGAGTCCCAAACAGGTATGGTCTCAGCTTCTTCAGTGCCCAGACCACAGCAAATGCCTCACGCTCGATAGCACTCCATCTCTGTTCCCGGGGAAGTAACCTCCTACTGATGAAGGCTACAGGTTGGTCTAGGCCCTCCTCATTGATCTGTGATAGAACAGCCCCTACACCATGCTCTGAAGCGTCGGTTTGAACAATGAACTCATTGGAGAAGTTGGGTGCCTGGAGCACAGGTGCCGTGCACATGGCAGTCTTCAAGGTGTCAAAAGCTTTTTGACAGGCGTCAGTCCAAATCACTTTCCTGGGCTGCTTCTTGGAAGTCAGCTCGGTCAAGGGGGCAACAATGCTGCCATACCCCTTGACGAATCTCCGGTAATACCCGGTGAGTCCTAGGAAGGCTCTCACTTCTGTCTGGGTTTTGGGGGCTCCCAAGCCAGAATGGTATCAATTTTCGGTTGGAGGGGCGCCACCTGGCCGCTCCCAACCTGGTGTCCCAAGTACACCACAGAACCCTGCCCAATCTGGCACTTACTCGCCTTGATTGTGAGGCCTGCCCTCCGCAGCGCCATCAACACTTCCCAGAGGTGGCGCAGATGCTCTTCCCAACGGGCACTGAACACTGCGATGTCATCCAGGTAGGCGGCACTGAAATCCTCCAGTCCAACCAACACCTGGTTGACCAACCTCTGAAAGGTGGCAGGGGCATTCTTCATCCCAAAGGGCATCACCCGGAACTGGTAGTGCCCATCTGGTGTGGAGAATGCTGACCTCTCTTTGCCCCATCAGTCAAGGCGATCTGCCAGTATCCAGACGTTAAGTCAAACGTGCTGAGGTACCGCGCAGCCCCTAACCGATCTATGAGCTCATCAGCTCTGGGGATGGGGTGGGCGTCAGTCCTGGTGACGGAATTGAGTCCCCTGTAGTCCACACAGAACCGGAGTTCTGGTGTGGCACCAGGCGCGGCAGCTTTTGGAACCAAGACCACGGGGCTGGCCCAAGGGCTGTTAGAGGACTCAATCACCCCTAGCGCAAACATCTTGGAGACCTCCTCCTTGATGCAGGCTCTGACCCTGTCAGTCACCCTGTAAGCCTTGTGCTTCACAGGAAGACTGTCCCCAGTGTCCACATCATGGACGCACCAATGAGTGACACTGGGAACCAGGGAGAACAGGTCAGGGAACTGTCCCAACAAGTGGCGACAGTCACCCTGCTGCTCAGGTGTCAGGGAGGTAGAGAGGTTTAATCCCTCCACTGATCCATCTTGCTCTCGGGCTGACAGGAGGTCAGGAAGAGGCTCGGTCTCCTCCTCCATTCCATCATCTGTCGCTAAGAGCATGCCCACTTGGGACCTCTCCAAGTGGGGCTTCAGGCGGTTCACATGCAGGACCCGCAAGGGGTTCCTGGGAGACTGCAAGTCCACCAGATAGGTAACTGGACTCTTGCGCTCCACCACCGTAAAAGGGCCGGTCCACCTGTCCTGGAGCGCACAGGGCTCCACAGGGGCCATGACCCACACTTTCTGACCAGGCTGAAGCTCTACCAGAGTGGCATTCTGGTCGTACCACCGCTTCATCTCCTCCTGGCTGGCTTCCAGATTTGCCTCAGCAAGTTCTCTGAAACGCCTAGTCTGGTTCCGGAAGGCCAGCATGTAACTGTATACATCCTGGGGAGGTTTCCTGGGAGATTGCTCCCAGCCTTCCTTGACCAAACTCAGAGGTCCTCGCACCGGGTGTCCATAGAGGAGCTCAAAGGGACTGAACCCTAGAGACTTCTGTGGCACCTCCCGGTATGCAAACAACAGGCATGGTAAGAGGACGTCCCATTTACGCCTCATGGGTTCTTCCAGACCCATAATCATGCCCTTGAGGGTCCGGTTGAATCTCTCAACCAGCCCATTTCCTTGAGGGTGGTAAGGAGTGGTGAACTTGTAAGTTACACCGCACTCCTGCCACAGGGACTTCATGTACTTGGACACGAAGTTGGTACCTCTGTCAGACACCACCTCTTGAGGGAATCCCACACGTGAGAAAATTCCCATCAGTGCCCGTCCCACCACGGGGGCCGTCACTGTCCTCAGAGGGATGGCTTCAGGGTACCGGGTGGCATGGTCCACCAAGACCAGGATAAACCTGTTGCCCATGGCTGTCTTGGGGTCCAGTGGCCCCACAATGTCAATACCCACCCGTTCAAAGGGGGTGCTGACCACAGGGAATGGCTGGAGAGGAGCCTTGTGCTTCCTCCCACTCTTTCCACTTGCCTGGCAAGTCTGGCATGTTCTGCAGTGAGTGGCGGCACTCCTGCGCATCTGGGGCCAATAGAAATGGGTAACAAGCCTGTCAAAGGTCTTGTCCTGCCCCAGATGTCCCGCTAACGGTACATCATGAGCCAACCCCAGTAGGAAGGCTCTGAAGCGCTGGGGTACCACCAGCACACGGGCTGACCCAGGCTCAGCAACCTTAGGCTCTGAATACAGGAGACCATTCTCCCAGTAAACCCAATGTGATCCAGACTGATCACCTGCTGCCTGGTCTGTGGCCTGTTGCCTCAGACCCACGAGAGAAGGGCATCTGTTCTGCTCCTTGCAGAACTCTTCCCTGGAGGGTCCTCCTTCTTGCTGCCAATGGGTCAGCTCAGGTAGGTCCCCCAGTTCAGCTACCTGTTCCCCTGTAGGCTCCAGGGCATCCCCCTCAGGGTCTGCCTCCTCCTGGACCGTGGGAACCTCGGGGGCCGGTTTCCGCGCCCCCTGCCTCCTCTCTCTCCGGCCGGCACCTGGGCCTCCCTCTCAGGCTCCAGGTCCTCTTGAACACCTTTAGCTGCCATTGACCGGGTGGTCACACATGCCCAATCAGGCAAGCCCAACATTTCTAAATGCGCACTCCGCTCCACCTTAGCCCAAGGTGAGCTCTCCAAATCGTTCCCTAACAAACAGTCAACAGGCATGGCTGGCCTCACAGCTACTTGAAGAGTACCCGAGACCCCCCCCCACTCAAAGGGAACCTGAGCCACCTTGCAGTGACTCTCTGTGTTGTCAGCGGCAACAACCGGATAGAATGCATCAGGGATAACCTGCTCTTTAGACACCAGGTGACACTTGACAGCTGTCACACTGGCTCCTGTGTCTCTCAGAGCCTCCACCCTATGGCCATTGATGGTCACCCACTGCCTGTATTTCTTAGTGTTCTCAGGCAGCGGGGTCCTAGGGACCATCTCAGAGTCTCCTAATGAGACAAGGGAAAACACTGTGGGATCCCCCCACCTTGGGCACCCAACTCCTCCCCCAGGGCTACACTAGCCAACTGCCGGGGGACTGCACTGGTGGGTGCTGGTTTTCCATGCAAAGGGCAACGAGGATCGTTTGCCTTGTGGCCAGGGGCGCCACACTTGTAACATACCAGTGGTCCCTGGTGAACAGGGGGCCTGTCAGGGCCACTGGCTTCTTCTCAGGGGGAGGCTGGGAACCTTTCCCTTGGTTCCCTTGGGGTTTACTTTGGGGCCCTTTATGGAACTCCTTCTGTTTACCCTTGTCCCCCCACTCTTCTGCTGGGGACCCTGCCCACCCTTGGCGGAGTCTCCCACGTGACCCTTGTGGACCCGGGTACTCACCCAGCGGTCCGCCTCCTCAGCAAGCTGCCTAGGGTTAGTCAGCTTACTATCAATCAGGTGCTGGCGTAGCTCAGGAAAACAATTACCGGACAAGTGCTCCCAGGCAATTAAATCAAAGAGCGCCTGAAAATCAGTCGCTTTGCTACCCTTTACCCAACCATCCAAGGCTCTGCAAAAGAAGGTCACATATTCAACCCAGGTACTGCTTTCAATCTTACTACAGTTCCTGAACCTTTGCCTATAAAGCTCAGGGGTCAAACCATACCTAGTCATTAAGGCATCCTTCATGTGGCTGTACGAATTATAGACTTCAGAGGGCAAATCCAACAAGGTATCCCGCCCTTCACTAAGGAACCGTCCCCACAACCCCGCTCCCCAATCCTTCTCAGGGACCCGGTGGGAAGACATGGCTACCTCATAGGCTTTGAACCACTGCCCTATGTCGTCATTTTTAAAAAACTCCTTCACCACATCTTTGGGAATATACACCCTAGCTTCAACAGGCACAGGCGGTACACTGCCACCAGAGGGAGTAATCTCTAAGCTCTTGGCCTTCAATTCCAACTCCCTCAAAACTTTCTCATGTTCAAACTGCATTTTCTTTTCCTCTAGGGCTAATTTCCTTGTTTGCATTTCGAATTCTAACTGCTTATTCAGCTTGAGTTTGGTCAGCTCCATTTCATGCATCCTACTCTCTTTCCTGTCCTCCAACTCCTCTGGAGACAGTCCTCTGGCAGAAACACTGCTACCTACTGGGGAAGGTGGTCTTCTAGCCCCTAGACCCAATAGCCCCTCCAGCTGCCCTTCTGCATTCTCAGCCCCCTCCACAGGGGCACTCCTTGATTCGACCCAGGCCCTCAGCGCCTTTTGGAGGTCCTCCTTCCTGGAGATCCCGGTCATGGACACTTTAAACTTTTTGCAGAATTGCTTGAGCTGCTTAAGGGTGTAGCATTCTAGCCTCTCTTCTTCCCAATCACATTCAACAGAGGCTACTGATGCTGGTTTCTCCATAGTGACTGAACTTGGCATTTGCAAAAATAGGAAATCCCAGAAAAAATGCTATTAAAGTATGTGGTTGCGTTTTGGTCTGCACTCACTAAGTAGTGTTTACCAATCACTGTACATGAGTCACAAATGCAAGTCCAGAATCCCACCGCTGACCACCAATGTTAGATTTGGGGGTCTCTAGTTGGCAGAGGTATGTACCCTTGTCCAAATAGGGACCCTTGAGTCTAGTCAGGGAAAGTAGGTACACTCCCGAAATAACCCCTGCTCACCCTCTTGGTAGCTTGGCACGAGCAGACAGGCTTAGTTCAGAGGCAGTGTGTAAAGCATTTGTGAACACATACAGTAATCAAGTGACAACACTACAAATGGACACCACACAGGTTATATATTTATAAAAATAGGTATACTTTATATAGATTTATCACAAGACCATAAACGACAAAAATAATCCACAATACTGTTAAGAATACTTAGTTCGGATCAAAAAGGCTTAATTCAAGGTTCTGTGCGAGTCGGTAGCCTCCTCCGGCTACGGCGATGTCGAGAACAAACAGAGTCTAACAAATCCAGCTGACCGCGTCGAGACGGGCCAACACAGCGTAGACAGACTCGGTCACAGTACCTTTACTTGAAGCGGCAGGCACGGGCGTGCGAGCCGGATGGCTGTTCGTCGCGGTCGCGATGCAAAAATGGAAGCGTTGCAGGACGCGTTGTCCCTCGATGCGGTGCAGGCAGCGGCTCGTTGACGTCGTCGAGACGGAGTCGGTGAGACCAGGGCCGTGCGTTGCAGGGCGAGACGGTGCTTCGATGCGGTGCTGGCAGGTTGCGGTGCGGCGACGGAGCCGGATTCAGGAGCTGGCGTCGATCAGTCCGGACAGCGGTGCGAGTCGGGCGGTGCGTCGCAAAGCGTGCGAGCGGTGCCCAACTCCGGTGCGGTCACAGGACTCGAACTCAGCAGCAGTGACCGTGTCGGTCGGACCAGTTCGATTCGGCGTAGCGAAGCGTTGCAGGACGCGTTGTCCCTCGATGCGGTGCAGGCAGCGGCTCGTTGACGGAGTCGGTGAGACCAGGGCCGTGCGTTGCAGGGCGAGACGGTGCTTCGATGCGGTGCTTGCAGGACACCGAGTCGGTCGTGAGAGTCGGTCACAGCTCCCTACCTCTGTAGCCACTGAAACAGAGTTTCCAGCAGCAATTCACAAAGGGGGTGAAGTCCAATGGTCCTGGGACTTCGGTCAGGGGGCAAGCTCTCTTCCAAGCCCTTGGAGATCCTTCACAAGTTGATGAAAGTCACAGCAAAGCAAAAGTTCCTTTCTCCTCTCTTTGGCAGTCAGGCAAACCACTGCAGGCCAATCCCCCAAGCAGCACTTCAGGCTTAGGGATAGTCTCTCCTCAGTTTCTTCTTGGTTCCGCTCCTCAGCAAAGGTTTCTTCTTGTTCCCAAAAGTGATCTGATTTTCCTGGGGTCTGGGTGCCCCTCTTATACCCTGATTCTCTTTGTTCTCTGGAGGCAGTGAGGCCTCTGCCTAGTCCAAAACCAGTTCTGGTCAGTTCTGGAGTACTTTGTTTTTCTGACTCCTTCTTTCCTTTCAGAATGTGGGGCAGAGTGCTCAGCCGCCCGGCAGGAGGTGGAGCCAGCATTGTGGAAGGCAGGCACAGCCCTATTCAGACCCAGGTGCAGCTCCTCCCTCCACTCTGGATGCAGATCTTTCTATTCAGCCCTGCGCTGACTCACCCTGTTTCCTGTAGCCACCCCCAGCCCCTGTCACTCAATCTCCAGACAAGGAATACACAACCTAGCAGAGGCAGGCTTGGATAGTTAGGCAAGAAAATACCCACTTTCTAAAAGTGGTATTTTCGAACACAGAATGTTAAAACCAACTTCACTAAAAGATGTATTTTATCATCCTGAGTTCAGGCATACTAAATTCGTTTTTCTACCATGTTCCCTGGGTCAGTTCTGACTATAAGGTGTAATAGTCAGTCTGCCCATTCTGGCCTATGGGGAGCAGGTAGCCTTGCAATAGTGAAGAACGAAAATGGCTGTAATTCACTATTAGGACATGCCACACACACCAGGGCATGTCCTACCTTATACTTACAATGCACCCTGCCCTAGGGCCTACTTTAGGGGTGACCAACATGCAGTAAAGGGAAGGTTTAGGGACTGGTAAGTGGGTGTACTCACCAAGTCGACATGGCAGCCCGAGGCTGCACACAGGCTCTGCGATGGCAGGCCTGAGACACATTTTACCGGCCGCTTCTGTGGGTGGCACAACCAGTGCTGCAAGCCCACCAGCGGCATTGGATTTACAAGCCCTGGGCACACTGAGTGCACTGTACTAGGGACTGACAAGTAAACCAATCATCCAATCATGGAGTCACTAATACATATATCAATTAACGATAGGGAGCACTTGCACTTTGGCACTGATTAGCAGCGGCAAAGTGCCCATGAGCATCTAGTCCAGCAAAAACATATCGGCAACAGTGGAGGCATTACGAAAAAATGGAAGGGAGACCCACGCCAAGGATGCCAGGTCTAACAGGGATGAACCTTTTCTTGTTGCCCCTGTTGGGCTTAGTGGGATGCTGTGCACGTCCTGGCATGAGCAGTGGGTGGGCAGAATTGTCTGTGATGTTAGTCGAGTATTGTCCGTGGGGGGGGGGGTTGTTTGATTAGTTGTTATTGTGTGAACATACGTTGTTATGCAAAAGGGCGTTTCGTTGCAGAAGAGTGCTGAGTCCTGGCACATTGCCAGACAGAGTGTGAATGTATGACTATGGCAGGTGCGGTAAAGTTTCTTAGTTGGAGCGTTGGGTGGATTAGGCACCTTCGCCAAACGGCATAGGGTCCTTTCATTCCTTAAGCGACATAACATTTGCGTGCTTGCAAGAGACACATCTGGATGATGCTGGGGGTGGGTGTTTGGCAAAAAAGTGGAGGGGCCAGGTGTTCCACTCGTCGTATTCTACCTATGCTAGGGGGGGCGCTGATTTGGGTGGCACCTGGGGCCCCATTTATGCTACAGTATACCGAAGCGGACGTAGAAGGTCGCTATGTGTTATTGCGGGGCAAGCTAGATGGTAAAGATATTAGTATACTAAATACCTATGCCCCTAATATTGATGAGCCACATTTCTTTGTGGCCCTGCAAGACCTGATCACTGCAGACTTGGACACCCCCCTGCTATGGCGGGCAGACTTTCCTTGTGTGCTGGACCCTGAGCTGGATAGTTGCCCGCCCACAAGGGGCACCAAGCCGCGTATGACCAAGCAGTTGTAGAAACTGAGTGACCTGGGCCTCCGGTATGTTTGGTGGGAGCACCACCTACTCTGAAAATATTTACCTGTTTCACACCCACTCATAACACGCATAGTCGCTTAGGCAGGGTGCTAGCGACAGAGCACCCAGCGTTTGGCAGCAGAGATTCTTCATTTGGTGCATTTTTTGTCCGACCATGCGCAAGTGTGCTGCTCTGTGCGGTGGGCGATGGGGGAGCAGGGCCCCTCAGATGGCGGCTCCCTGCCAATATCCTGGAGGACTCGGTTGGGAAGGAGGCAATCTCAAACGCACTGACAGAGTATATGTCCCTTAATTGGGGCTCTGCAACCAATAGAGCCCATGAGTGGGATGCGACGAAGGCAGTGATCAGGAGGGCGGCAATTGGGCTGACATATGGAGTCCGGAGGCAATTAGTCTGAGCTGCAGGATAGGGAGAAATTGCTGGCCGAGCTCCAGTCAGGGCAGCAGGGGCAAGATGATGCCCAGGAACGAGAGCGTGCGTTATGGGAGCAGGTTGCAGATACTTGGGACAGGCTGGATAAGTATACTCTCACGAAATATCACCAGCAGCTGCATGCAGAGGGAGATCATTCTGGTCGATTATTGGCCTGGATATTGCACAAGAAACATGCCCCCCCCCCCTTTGGTCACTGGTCTTCGAGCTCAGTCGGGCGAGCTGGTCTATGCTCGGGCAGCTATGTTGAAGGTGTTCCAGCAACACCTGCAGATGGTGTACAGGGCAGACCCCCTGGTAAGTGCGGACCTTTATATCCCCTTTTTTGGAGGGTCTACAGCTGAGGCAGGTGTCTGAAGAAGTTAGGACGGAACTGGATGCGCAGATTACTGAGGAGGAGCTGATGGAGGCGATAGCGGACATACCAGGGGCCAAGGCACCGGGGGCGACGGGTTGCCCATTGAGTATTATCAGGCACACTCTGCAGTGCTGGTCCAGCCATTGTTGCAAACCTTTAATGAGTCCTTTGACAGTGGAATATTGCCCCCTACGATGTGCGAGGGTGAAATTTGTCTGATCCCAAAGCAGGGTGGCGATGTTCAGGACCCGGCAGCATACCGACCTTTGACAATGATTAACTCCGACGTAAAACATTTATGTAAAGTGCTGCCTAAATGGCCGGGACCACATATGGGCCATTTAATTCATGAGGACATACGACGGCTGGCCCATATATTGCATGAGACGCAGGAGGCCCTTGAGGAGATGGCGCTGGTGTCTATCGATCTTGAAAAGGCGTTTGACACGGTGGATTGGGGGTACTTGTTGGAAATCCTTGGAAAGTTGGGGATTGGCAAAATCACAAAGAGGGACTAGGGATAAGCCTTCTCTAACCCCCTGCCAGTACTTATAACTCACTTAAAGAGAAGGACTAACTAGCAATTTGTTAAAAGAAAAGGGCCACACTACTTGCCCTAAATATGTAGATTACTCTAGTAAAGGGCGAAAAACAGAGAGGGAAAATAAACATATTTCATAATACTGCCCTAACCCACTTTGCAGTGCCATGCTTCATCATAGGGCCGCTGCAGACGTCCAGGTGCAGACCAACACGTTTGGACGGAGCGCAATTTTTTAGAAAGTAAAGTGGTGAGGGAGAGAATGAAAAGGAAGAAAGTAAAAAGAACAAAATACTAGGGACAGATGTTCCCTCAAGAAGGGATCGCAAGTTAAGGAAAGAAAAAAGGGTAAAACTGTCTAAGGAGACCTCATGGATTACCTTTATTCTTGAGTCTCCTTGGCAGGATTAAAAATGTATTTGGGATCGAAAAGGGGTAAATGCCCCTATATCCCAACTATATTAACCAACATGTTTCGGCCTCTCTTTATAGCCCCCATGGGTCAATGAGGCCTTCTTCAGGGTAAGGATCCCTTAGTTTCTGTGGTCTTGACCCTCACTGGGGTATACTTAAAAAGTTATGGGTTCCCTTTCTGATATTTCCATGCGGTGAACACTTTCTAAAAGAAAAGAAACAAAACATAAATATTTCCTATGTTTTGTTTACTATATCTCTACTTTCTTCCATTTATACAAAATACCCTCATCTCTAGGTAGCTGTGTACCTTATTATACGTGAAACTCCCAATACAGTGATTTATATATTCTTAAGGCAACTGCGTGCTTTTTATGTGCAAAGAAACGTAAGTGCACTGGTACACCCGTGCAATGGTGTGGACACCTCAAGGACACCCCTACACAAACCACAAGCCACCTTGAACTCTTATCAATTGCCTCAAAATACGAGGGACGAGTAATCTCGTGGTCCCATGCATTGTTGTAAAACTACAACCTCTTACCCGAGTTTACTAGGATTTCTCTTAACCCGGGACTGTCGTGGGAACGCTGTCTTGTAGTCACACTCTATATGTCAAGGAAACAAGGCTTAAAAATGTGCGTTGTCGCCAAATCAGCATACACAGCTCGTTCAAAGTTATGGCATGTAGTTCCCATCAATCATCCCTGTTGATAATGCCACTCGCTCTCACTCCGATTAACTCTCAATGGAAGTGAATGACCTACAAACAGTATTCAGATCAAAATAACGGGTCATTTCCAAATCTAGTCCCCCGCTGTCTAACACTTATCCAAACCAGCCCGCTTACTGCATCAAAGATCAGCGTTCGCCTCTCCCCCAGGGACATCTTAAGGATTTTGGGGGCCCTGGGCCAAACATATTTTGGGGGCCCCTGTTCAGAACAGCTTTGAATTTATGCTCCAATTTGAGCCCCTGTTTCCCACGCAGTTTCCGCTTCCTCAGCTGCGTTAGCGATCCAGTTTGCATCATAGGCATTAGCCTATATATTCCCGATGCAAACGGACGCGCACAGCTGACAGCGGTAGGATTTAGTGTTTCCTGCCCTGCTACTAGGTTTTTAATACTTTTTAAATTGTATATGTGTGGCTGAATTACTCTGTGCTTTTTAACAATTTCTCCTACCTACGCGCACTTGCACTTTACTTGATTCTGCTTGCCTACACCTCCTTAGCTGCTCCGATTCGCATCTCGCTTTTCCTCCAGTCCAGGTCCGCCACGGCTGATACGCCGATTGTGTGGAGGGCTGGGGCTACTATCGGGCTCCTCACTTCCGCCTATGCAGTTTCTGCTTCCTCAGCTGCGTTAGCGATCCAGTTTGCATCATAGGCATTAGCCTATATATTCCCGATGCAAACAGACGCGTGCAGTGGGCACGCCGAAGGCGCGCCAAAGGCAAGCCAGTCTGCGCCCGTCAGCGTCCCGCGCCGGCCATGCTGCCCAGTTCCCCTCCCTTGAGTTTCTTCCACTATATTACAATAGGGAAAAACTGCTTAGCCTTAGGCGTCTACCATTATGTCAGTGTACAGCGAGCTGATCCGAGCCTGGAGGTAGATTTTCGATGCAATAAGTGCAACTGGTCTCTCCTCCAGCCCAGGAAACTCGCACCCAAGATCCTCCCACGCAACAATAAGTGTAAAAACAATAAGAAAACAGAGGACTTAAAGGCCACCCTTTGAATTGTCGCTCTATGCAAAAGCAAGAACCACACATTTATGACCTACTTTTAGATGAACAGCCTGATCTTTTATCTCTCACTGAGACCTGGCTGTCTGAAGCCTCCAACCCTACTATCACCTCGGCCATCCCTACGGGTTATAAAATCCTTAGGAGGGACCGACCGAGTGGGAAGGGGGCGGTTTCGCCATAATTTACAATCAAAAACTAGACTGCTCTCCCATCCGGATGGAAAACATTGAGGGCGCAGAGTCTTTAGGCTTCCGCTGTACCTTATCCCCCCATCATAGCATAGCTGGTTTTCTGATTTATAGACCTCCCGGTGCAATTGGAAATTTTATTACTACGCTAAATACAGCCACCACCTCCCTGGCCTTAAACTACAACAACTGCCTTATTCTGGGAGATTTCAATATACATACGGACATTGGAAAAGACCCTCAAACAATTTCCTTGCTGGAGACGCTGCAGGACTGCAACATGTTTCCATCTATTTCTTCGGCCACCCATGAGAAGGGCCATACCCTAGACCAAATCTTTCACAACTTTGACATATCAGTAAGCCTACCTCTTCCCATTACCTGGTCTGACCACCTCCTATTAAAATTCCCAACTCTGCCACAGCCCCTCGGGCTAACGCAGGGCAGAGGGTCCCTAATTACAGGACGTTCCATAAAATATCCATCCCGATGTAAGCAGATGTCCTCGGTCGTTCCTCACCGGAGCCGTCTAGCTGCCCCGACTCGGATGCCCTCTCCGAACCAACATTGGTGCAGCGGTACCGGTTGTTTCCCGCTTCTCAAAGAGGTCGGCCCTAACAGCTCCATGGTTTAATGATTCCCTCAGATCTAGCAAAAGAAATTATAGAAAAATGGAACGGAAATGGCGTAAATCCTATCTACCTGAGGACAGAAAGGTGTATAAAGACACCTTAAAAGCTCATTACATTCTCATGAAGGCGTCCAAGAAAAACTTCTTTCAAACCAAGATAGAAAATGCCCAAAATAAGAGTAAGGAATTCTTTAGCATAGTTACATCCTTTATCGCCCCGAAAGCGGGCACAAAGGAAGGGCCATGCACGGAAGAATGGTCTAAGCAAATAGCTCAATTCTTCCATAAAAAGATCTCTGTGATCCAACAAGCCTTCACTGACATCTCAGAGGAAGAACTGACCTTCTCCCTTAGTTCTAATAGCAAATTTCACCTCTTGCATCCTCCATCTTTACTAGCTTTCCCTGAGTTTCAGCTTGAAGAGTCACTGACCCTTCTCCAAAGCATTAAGTCTGGCTCTCCTACCGACCCATGTCCAGCGAATATCCTGAACCTATTAGCTTCCACCATAAACCCCACGGTAAACCAGCTCATTAATGTTTCCCTCTCCTCAGGCAACATGCCGAAATTATGGAAGAATGCTAAGATTCTTCCACTGATAAAAAAGGCTAACGCCAAACCGACGGGCCCTGCCAACTACAGCCCAATTTCCCTTCTTCCGGCCCTCTCTAAAGTATTAGAGAAGCATGTAAACAAGGCCCTCCAAAAACACATTGAAGATGGGAAGCTCCTTCATGAGTCCCAATCCGGTTTTAGGGCTAACTACAGTACGGAGTCCGATCTGCTGGAAGTGACTGAATTTCTCAAGGGTAAGCTGGACCAGGGAGGCAAGACTGTTCTGATACTGCTCGATCTGTCGGCGGCCTTCGATACGGTCCCACATGAGAGGCTCCTGGAGAGACTTGCTAACATCGGCTTGGGGGGGACCGCCTTAACGTGGATGTCATCCTTCTTAGCAAATAGATCTCAGGACATCTGGCTCCCCCCTTTCTCATCCCCGGTTCCGGCCATGAAGGTAGGTGTCCCTCAGGGCTCCATTCTCAGTCCTACCCTTTTTAATATATATCTATCCCCCCTTGCATTTCTGGTAGAGGAAGAGGGCGCCAAAATAGTTTCCTATGCTGATGACACTCAGCTGATTTTTACATGTGAAAAAGGAACCGACTTTGATGAGGCAATGATTAGGTCTTGCCTCACAAAGGTTTTTAACTGGCTTAAGACCAATCAGCTGAAGTACAATCCTGACAAAACTGAAGTTATTTTCTTTGGTAATCCAGAAACGCCTGACTGGAGCTCTTGGTGGCCAAAAGATCTGCCGCCCCCGCCAGCGGAAAAGGAGAAAGTAAAAAACTTAGGAATTGTCATAGACAAGACACTCTCCATGCACTTTCAAATCCAAAATCTAACTGGCGCTTTCTTGGGCATACTCCGGATGCTAAAAATTCCTGCCACTGTTACCTCTTGAGAGCAGAAAGATCGTGGTGCAGGCTCTGGTGACATCAAAGCTTGACTATGTCAACAGCTTGTACCTCGGTCTTCCCAAATCCCTTATCCAGCACCTACAAGTGGTACAAAACGCGGCGGCCAGAGTCATCCTGAGACATAAACCCAGATCTAGTATGACCCCTATTGTTAAGTCTCTCACTGGCTCCGCATAAAAGAACGGATCGACTTCAAAGCGATGACCATCTTCTTTAAAGCTTTCCACGGTTTAGGAGCCGGCTACCTAAATAAGTGCGTTAATCGCTACACAACATCTAGACCCCCAAGATCTTCCAATGCCAACCTGGCCATCGTGCCTAAAATATGCCGTGCCCGCACTGGAGGCAGATCCTCGGCTTTCTAGGCGCAAAATTGTGGAATAGACTCCCTGAGTCTCTGAGACTAACCACAGACCTACTCTCTTTCAGGAAGAACTTAAAAACCTGGCTTTTTAATAACTGATGGGTCTTTTACGCACGTTTTCCTCCCCTGTCATGCGCCAGGACACTCTAGTCTGAGTAGCTGCGCGCTTTATTAAATACACTATTTCATTTCATTAGGTCCCTGACAGTGCAAAGGAACACTCGTCCAAATTCTAAGGGCCTTATTTATGAGGCCTTGCTTCACTTTTATGCCGCTGGTGCGTTACTTTTGTGACGCACTGGCAGCGTAAAAAATGTGCCATGTTGAGCCCTATTTACAAAGTGACGCATCTAGGCAGATGCGTCACTTTGTAAATCTCTGCACCACATTATACCGGCGCCAGGTATAATGTATGCAGGGTGGGTGTTCCCCCGCAAAGCCTCGTAGAAGTGGCGCATTGAAATCTATGAGAACCCAGTGCACCACTTCTAGGACGCCATTGCGTCAATATCGTACACCTGCCTCACAGCAGGCGTAAGACTGATGCAGGCTCCTTTCACATGGGGCTTGCCCCATGTGTAAGGACACATTGCTGGAGTTGCGTCTATTTTAAGACACACCCCAGCAATGCATCACTTTGCGCCTACAGATACGTCAGAAATACTGACGTATCTGTAACTCCTGCGACATGATGCGTCATACAGTAAATATGACGCATCCATCGTGTCGCAAGGAGGGCGGACTAAGAAGTGACGCATCCCTGTTTTCACACAGCAATGCATCACTTCTCATAAATAAGGCCCTAAATGTGTTTACATCTAATATTCAGGGTGTGTTTTCAATATTGTAACACAGCAGCAGCTCACCAATATTACTGCAAATAATCTCTGTGTTGCCCTCCCATTTCTTATATGTTAGGCCTTGTTTTGATTTGAAAGAAACTTTTTTATGTATATTGCATGAAACAAACACAACATTTTCTCTGCAAAATGGCTGTACTAGACTCTCACACATCAGGGACATAAAAAATAAATTAAAGGAAAACAGTATTTAAAACAATCTGTTTAAGAAATATTCAAGGTCATTAGGGCAAAACTCTGGAGAACGGAGCTGACTCTGTCAGGGGGCCCCCTGAAAGGCTGGGGCCCTGGGCCAGAGCCCACTTTGCCCATGCATTAAAACGTCTCTGCTCTCCCCCATTCGGGTCCGCCGACGATGTTGTTCCGGCGTTCTCCTCGCGATTAAAGGCTGTTTCGCATGGACCACGTGTTCGGTCCAGCGTGTGCCTCAGAATTGCTGGGAGCACTAGAGCGATTAAAATCAATCGTGCTCTACGCAGCGGCCGTATTGTATTCCCCGCGACCTCCCGTCTAATATTAACGTTGTTAGAATCCTGTCATTGTTAGGTGTTATTCATTAGTAAGTGGCATATGTTGTAAAAAAATATAATATGTATTTAATTTCATTGGCTCCAGCATAACTACCTTTACAAGGAATACTCTGGAGTTTTTATTTCTTAAAAGTAGCACGGAGGAGCATAGATAGTTAGATCTAGGCTCTTAGCTTCAATTAGTAGTGTCTTTCTATATGTCTCATTGAATTGTTCTAATTAATTGAATATCCCTTTATGCATTATTATTCTCATGTATGTTTTTACTTATTTCACCTCTAGTCTGAGGTAAGAGGCAACATTTTTTTAGAGAATGTATAATACCGAGGGGAGGAGAAAAACAGAAAATGGTGATTTCGCCACTCTCGTGATAGGCAAGAACTTAACGTAGGAAAGTGACTCTTCGTCCTCAACCTTCAATACTCAGTGGTTTGGTAGATGGTATCTCCAGTATGCAAACTCATGGGGTGGTATTATCCATACAAAGCACTGAGTAGACCCATAATCACACCGCTTGTGTTAGTACCTGTGAATTTTTCTTACAGTAGGGCTACAGCACTCTATGGAGAATGGCAGGCATTAGCCATGATTAGAAATGTAATCACTTTTAGCCTCACCGATTTATATTCCCTGAACCATAGCCCAAGAGGATGTATTTGTGTGGGATCAGTTGTTTGTTATCCCATGCAATTGGTACCACGGGATATAATCGTTCAGGCCCCTTGTACTGCACTTCAATCTATCTACCCATCGCTGTTCTCTGATGAAGAGAAAATTCGTGATATCAGTTACAGTGGGGGGAATATATGGTTTGTCAATCACTGTCCAAATTAGACTCTTTGCAGTGTGCCCCATCTCTTTGTAATGAGTGGTAAGCTTCGTGTTGGTTTTGCCACACCGTATACTACTCATATGTTCTAGTAGACGTATTTTCACTCGACGGGTCGTCATACCTACGTATATCAAGTTGTACGGGCACTTCAGCAGATAGATTACATTGTCTGAATTGCAGGTAGTGTGTTTCCGTAGTTCCCAGGGTACCTGTAGGCCAATATCTATGCTCTTGCCATTAAATGAGATTGAACATAGCAAAACCAAAGGGGATGATGGACGGAGTGTTGAACATTGCAAGCACTCACCCCCAGTCAACTGATCTGGGTTTAATCCATCATCATTCTTTAGCTCACTCCGCCACCCCAGTTCAGACATGGCCATATGCAAATCAGTCTGACCCTGTGCCTCATGGGAACAGTCCAGCCCGAACTGCCAAGCCATGTCTTCCCTGGAACGGAAAACAAGCATCCTGGGACCGGTTTCTGGCTTACAGCCGTCATCAGCCAGGCTATCTTGAATCCAGTGGCAAAGTGAGCTCTCCATGCCACTGGAATCAAGCTATTCTGGCTGAAGAGGGGTGAAACCCCGAAACCGGTCCTAGGATGCTTGTTTCCAGTCCAGGGAGGACCTGGCTTGGCAGTTCGGGCTGGACTGTTCCCATGAGGCACAGGGTCAAGACTGATTTGCATATGGCTCGGTTCAAACTGGAATGGCATGGTGAGCAAAAAAACGATGGATTTAGGCCCAGATCTCTGTACTGGGGTGAATGTATGACATTGTTCTGCATTCTGTCCATCAACTGTTGTTTTTGCATTAAATGAGATTGGGCAGGCTTTACAATACCCACATGCATAATGGCCCATAACAGGAGGCAGATTCCAAAGATTTTCTCTTCCAGTATCCAAAGGTTTAGGGACTCTCGGACGTGTGTGGACCACCATGTCTTTAATACTCGAACTTTTCTTAAAGGAGAAAAGAGGGGTTGGTTGGGTCAGTCCATTCGAGTTGAGGATACGCCAGTTTCTTTGTACAATCTTTTTCATCTGATTAGATGTTGTATTAAAAGTGGTCACACAGATACTTCTTTCCTCTCGTTCCTTTGTGTTTCAAGGAGGGCTTCTCGGTTGTTATTTTTTGCTCGTTTACGCGCCCCCTTAATAACTCGTTCAGGGTAGTCTGTCTCGAAGTTTTTGGCTCAATAGGTCTGCCTCTTTGTTATCATCAGTCAGAGCAGAACAATTCCTGCGAAGGCGCAGGAACTGTCCATAAGGGAGATTCTCCCTTAGGGATCGAGGATGAAAACTTTTGAAGGATAACAAGTTATTCCTGTCTGTAGATTTGTGAAACGCACTACTCACAAGTCCTCCATTTTCAGCCCTGATATTCAAATCAAGGAAAGGAAGAGATTCGTTCGTCATTGTACCAGTGAAAAATAGGAACGGATTCTTTTCGTTCAGCCATGACAAAGTTTCTGTTCAGCCATGACAAAGTTTCTGCTGTTGCTCTGTCTCCCCTCCAGATTATCAAGACCTCATCTATGTATCTTTTCCATACCCTAATCTGATCAAAGAAAGGGTTGGTCTGAGAGTAGATGTTTCTCCTTCGAAATGGGATACATGGAGACAGGCCAAGCTAGGTGCACATGAACTCCCCATGGATGTTCCATGGCATTGCAAATAGAAAGTATTATCATATTTGAAGAAGTTCTTTGTAAGAGCTAATTCTAAAAGACAAAGAATATAAGCTCTCGATGTTTGGTAGTCCCATTCTTAAGCAAATAATATACTCTATCACCCTCAGGGTTTCTCGTTGGGGGATATTTGTATATAATGACTCTATATCGAGTCCAATTAAAAGTTCATTCGCAGGGTCAAACTCCAACTCCTTTATCAGGTTCAGTACCTCCTGCGTGTCTTTTAGATAGGCTGGCATTTTCTGAACTATCTGGCTTAAGTAAACATCACAGAACTTAGAGGTTCCAAAATGGAATTAATTCCAGAAACGATTGGACGACCTGGTGGTGGTCGAGTAGGTTTGTGCACTTTTGGTAAAGTGTAAAAATATGGTATAGTGGGATGTTGTTGACATAAGAATTGGGCTTCTTTTTGACTAATTCAGTCATTTGATAATGCCTCTTCCACATGGGTGTTAATTTCAATTCTCAAACCTTCAGTTGGATCTTCCTCTAGAATGGTATAATTCCTTCTGTCATTCAGCAGGCGTAAACATTCAGTATTATATGCCTCTTTGTCGTGAATGATAATCGCCCCGCCTGTGTCGGCAGACTTTATCACTATTGCTGGATCATCTCTGAGTTCTTCTAAGGCTTTTCTTTCCTCTGTTGTCACATTACTGAATGTTTTATCTCTGTTCTGTGCTTCTAGTAGCTCAACTTCTCTTAAGACCGCTTGTTCGAAAACTCCCACCTCGGGAGGTAGTTGTCCCAGTGTGGGCACAAAGGTTGATTTCGTCCTCAATCCTGTCTCTTCATCCTCTCTGTGGGTTCCCTCTTTTCCCTCGAAGAACACCCTCAGGCGTACACTACGAAAGAAACCTGCTAGTTCGCACTTTAACTTGAAAATGTCCACCTGATTGGTGGGGACGAAGCCCAAACCTTTTGATAAGACCTCCTCTTGTATCGGAGTGAGTTGAATGCTACTCAAATTCATAATCCGGTCTAGTCCCTGCTGCTGCCTGGGTTTCCCTCGCAGGCCATGCTGCGAGTTACTCGTTGGTTGATATCCTCCCACTGGACCTTCTGGGTTTTCTGCCTGCCTCTGCCTCTCCCCCTGCCTCTCGCTAAAAAAGGAGGGTATCGATTAGGAAAAAACTGTGGATGTTCCATTGGGGGATACATCTGGGGCCATCCAAACCCCATCTGGTGCCCCTGATTGTATGGCCGTGTGTAGCCCTTTGTCCATCCTCTACCTCTGTATCTAGGTCTGTAGTCGGTGTCGCTACTCTCACTCCCTGAGCTTGATGTATCTGTGTTCTGTCTCGGGGCATTCCTCTGGGCATTCTGATTTTCTTTGCGTTTTACATATTCCTCATTTATATAGGGATACACCTTTTTCTCTTGAGAATGTTTTCAGGTCCTTCTGGAGTTTGACTTTGGAATTCATTAAATAGTCTTTATATTCATTAAACACTTTATTGGTTTCTTCTAGCTTTTTTTTAAAGACTGTAACATGAATTTTTGTCTTTAAATTGTTCTCGCTAGTTTGTATCTGTATCAATAAGTCATCTGATAGTCTCTTAGCTGTGTCAATAATTAAAATGAGCCAATCCCTTGAGCACCTCCAGGCAATCAGCTACCAATCCTTCCTGAAGGAGGCATCCTTCAAGAAAATCAATGGTTCGTTGACTACCAGTAGTCCCCTCGGGGCCAAATTTGTTCGTAAATATTCTGTTAAAATGGCTCCGTGTAACATAGTTTTGACTTGTGTTCGCTTGAGCTCAGTCAAGGTGTCCCATCCCTCCGCCTGTTTATTTTCCCTCCCTGTTTTTCGCCCTTTACTAGAGTAATCTACATATTTAGGGCAAGTAGTGTGGCCCTTTTCTTTTAACAAATTGCTAGTTAGTCCTTCTCTTTAAGTTGGGGATTGGACCACACTTTTGTAGATGGGTTAAAATATTATATACAAACCCTGCGGTACGTGTGCGGATGGGTCAAACCAGGTCGGTGCAGTGGCTGTTGGGGCGTGGCACACGGCAGGGGTGCCCTCTGTCGCTGCTGCTGTTTACTTTGGCCATTGAGCCTATGGCGATATGGGCAAGGCAGGAACTAGGACACTGGGGCATACAAATTGGGCACAGTACACACCCTATCTCACTGTATGCGGATGATGCACTGTTCTACGTTACGTCTCCGCGTGAGGCTATACCGCAACTGCTGAGGTTGATGGACCAGTTTGTGGCTTATTCAGGAATGCGCATAAACAGGCGTAAATCCCTTGTGTTCTCCCTTCCAGGGTCTGAGAGAGTGGGGCTGGGGAGCTGCCTAGCCTGGGACTAAGATGGGAGATGGACCACTTTAGATACCTAGGGGTGCAGTTGGCACGCGGGGACGCTAAGCTGCTCCTTCTGAATATGACCAGGGTGGTTGAGTCGCTGAGGCGTTCCGTGGAAATCATGGAACACGCTTCCACTGTCCCTAATGGGTAGAATAGCGGTGGCAAAGATGGTGATGCTGCTGAGATGCTTATATGGGCTGCAGAATGTATTTTGCCCGATCCCTGCGTAAGTGTTTCAGCAGTTGAACACCCTCCTGGTGACCTTGTTTTGGGCAGGAAAGCGCTGTAGGGTTGCGCTGCAGGTGCTCCTGAAGCGGTATGAGGAGGGGGGGCTAGGGGTGCCTAGGTTTGATCTTTATTACCCAGCGCATCATCAGCATGCTGTGCAGTGGTTGGATGAGGGTGATAATTGGGAAAAGCGTTTACTTGACTGGCGAGTGCAGCCAGGGGACCTACCTATGACTTTGATGGAGGGTGCCAGGGTGAGTGCGGAACTACCATATGTGGTTAGGCAAACGGCCTGCTTGTGGCAGAAAGTTGTGGAACGAGTGCCGGGGCGGGCTCCCTTTCACCCGGAATTGTCCATCTGGCAACTAGTCCCTGTGCGAAGGATGGTGGAAAGCATGTCTTTCCAGGCATGGAGAGAGGGTGCCTGCATGGTATTGGCAGACATATGTAAATGACACTTACCTCACTTTTTAGCAGGCGTGTGAAGGGTTTGGCCTGGGACAGGGGCAATCTCTTCAATATGCTGGCCTGATGGAACTGGCCAAGGTGACATGGCCGACTTATTCAGATATGCCCCGGACCACTGAGACCTTGGACATATTGCTAACATGTGGAGGTGGGCGCAGACTGGTGTCTTTGTTGTACAAGGCCATGAGGGTGGACTCTGGATCTCTGGCTCTGAGGGCGTGGGACGCTTGGAATGAGGATTTGCACGCGCCGTTGCCAGAGAGGGATTGGGTGAGAGTATGTACGCTAACGCGTAAGGTGTCTTGCAATGCCTGGCTGAAGTTGCTGCACTATAACTTCTTGCAGTGGGTGTATATGACCTCGGCGAGGCTCCACCATATTGATGCCTTCCGTTCGCATGAATGTCCTAGATGTCATAGAGCCCATACGGGGTTCATGCATTTGGCGTGGGAATGCCCGGAAGTGCATCAGTATTGGCTTGATGTAGTAGCGCGGCTCCGTGGAGGGGTGGGAATCGCGCTAAAAGCTACGCCTGGACAGTGCCTCCTAGGGCTGGTACCGCAACGCAAAAAAAGGAAAATGGCTAACAAGCTACTACAGCTAGCGTTTGTGTTGGCTAAACTGAGGGTCGCTATTTGCTGGATGGGTGAGCGGGCTCCCTCTTTTGTGAACTGGATGAGAGATGCGGGAGAGTGGTCTTTGGTGGATGAACTACATATGAAAGCCTGCCGCAGGCATGAAAAGTTGGAAGAGGACATAGTAAGTTGGAGAGAGTTATGCGGGGAATTGTTGAACCCAATGGGGTCAGGTAGTGAACAGGCTAGTGAGTCTGATGGTAGCAACAGTATGTAAACGTTGGGGCTTGTGTCAACCCTAACTGTATATGACGCTGGATTTGCTGCTGAGTCATAAAGTGTAAAGTATATTCAACTGTGCAAGTGTGCTTGGGACTCTAATTCGTGTAATGAAAATAAGCCAATGGATATTGTCTCAAAGGACTCTGTATATGACCGCTCAGTTTGATGCGAAAATTTACAAATAAAGTTTAAATTAAAAAAAACTATGCAAGTTCCTTCAGTTGACTTGCATCATGATTGTCCTTTTATGTAAGCTGATGGTTAATTAGTTTTTGAGGCTGTGTGGAGTAGTGGTGTCCAATCTAGAGCAGATATCTGGCTTGGAGTAGCTTCGAGCAGGTAGCTGATGTGGGCATTCCTAGTTTAGTCGAACTGAAATGGATCATGTTATCCTGTTTGTAGGGAGCTGTACTTCTTTGCAGATGTCCCCTGCCCCCCAACCCACTTTTCTGCCCCCATTTGAGCTACTAGTGGTTATTCGACTGACTGGCAATGTAGCCTGCTAACCAGGCTCTACTGCCAGTGTTTTCTCCTCTAAAACTGACATGTTCAATTGTAGAACAATTAGCAACATTGTAAATCCCTAGTAAATGGTACCCCCAGGTACCTAGGGCATGGGTACTAAAGAGGGTCCCGTAAGGGCTGCAGCATGTATTATGCCATCCTAAGAGACCCACATACAAATTGCATGCAAACTGCCTTTACACCCTGCATGACATGGTGCAAACCATGTGTGAAAACACGACATGGCACACTCGTGTGCCATGCCAAAGTCACTACTTGTATGTAAGTCACCCCTACAGCAGGCCTTATAGCCCTACGGCAGAATGCATTATGTTACATGTGAGGGCATAACTGCAGGAGCAGATGTGCCCCTTTGCTGTCTAGCTCAATTACTAGGTAGTACAAGTAAACAGTGAAGCCATCTTAAGTATATGTACTGGGCACTGGTCATTAAGAGTTCCCCAGCTACATGACTTCAGAAGATAAATTGTAGCCGCAATGCAAATTTCATCCCCCTCTCGCAGATCCATTACATTCATTTGTGGTTACTGAAACCTATGGTGTTTGGTATCAAAAATCTTGTCTTAATACATTTGTACCATTGCCAGTACTAGATTATGACACACACCCAGAGGGCAACTTAGAGGTGCCCCCTGAAAATCCTGCCAGTGTCTAGTGTGTTGTCTGACTTGTTTTTGTCCAGCATGCCATCACAGACAGGTTTCTGACCCCTGCAGGTGAGCGCTTGCTCTCTGAGGTCAGAAACAAAGCCTGCTCCGGCGGAAGGTGTTCCCACCTCCTCCAGCAGGATGGCTAGTGATTTAGCATATCAAGGTCAGGGGCTTCAATGCCCCTGCTGTCTTTAATATGCGACACCGACTTCCCCCCAGACCTGGGAGACGCCACCGCCTGCCCTGAGGCCTATTTGGCACCAGGACAGGTGGGAAATTAGCTATGCCATAGGTGTGTTGCACCTCCAGGTTAGTCACACCCTTTAGGTGGGCCGCCTGATGTGCTCCATGAAAGGATTCCACCATTTGTTTTTGGTGGAATTAGGAACTCTGGGACAGGATTATGTCCACTCTCCATCGAAACTGGTCATAGAGGCTACTACCCTTCATTCACATTAATGCTCCTAAATTTAGTATTTAGGTGGCACCCGGACACCAGGAACTCAGATTAGTCTGCCTGAAAGAAGGCCAAAAAAGAGCTGACTATGTGAAGTGTAGGTCAGAACCTAACTTTGCTCAAAACCCTGCCTGGTTGCCACTCTACCCACAGTCACTGACTCGTCTAATACTGCAGCTAGGAGTTTGGCCAAGAAGACAACCCCCCCCGACCAAATCCCACAACCTCACCCTCCACCATCACCACAAAGGGAGCGCAGGAGAAGGGAGCGCATCTACCGTCAAAGGACCACCCTCATTGGACTCCGTGATGAACAAGTCATCAAAATGTATCGCCTCAAAAAAGCGTACATTTTTACCCTGCTGCGTCAGATCTCACCACGGCTACAGACACCAAACAGGGTCAGCAACATTCCACCACAGACAAAGCTACTGGCGGTGTTACACATGTTGGCCTCAGGATCTTTTCAAGCAACAGCAGCACGAGTGGCAGGGGTCTCACAGGCATCTTTTTCCGCCTTCCTCCCTTCTGTCTTGGATGCCATCATTCAGCTCACACCACAGCACATCCATTTTCCCAACACACCTCAGCAGCAGATGGACATTAAACAAGGTTTCTATGCCATCGCTGGCTTCCCACATGTACTTGGTGCAATGGACTGCACGCATGTTCAGCTGGTACCACCTGCAGCAACCTCACACTTATACCGCAACAGGAAGCACACACACTCCATCAATGTCCAGGCCATTGTGGACCATCTGGATTATTCATAAATGTACTGGCAAAATATCCGGGGAGTGTGCACGATTCATATATCTTCAGAACTGCATCATCAATGACCGTTTCCAAAATGGACAATATGGCAATGGTCTCCTTGTAGGTAACCAACAATAACTATAATAACATTAACATAAAAATATACTCTGCAAGAATAGCTGGCCCTCTGGCACATTATGTGCCCTTGTGTCGGAATGATGCAAGAAGTAAATGTGACAATGCCAACCCACATATACACAATGACCACATAACGACGAGGTAGATTGACAAGCCCCTTGCGCTGCCAGTACGTCACTTTTTGTGATGCACTGGCATCGCATTTCCCTGCCCCATACATACAAAGACAGGAAAAGCCACCCTGCGTTGATTTTCCTGTCCTTGTAAATATGGCCCCTTTACACGCAGCACTTTGCGTGAAAGCGGCGTTCCATGGATGTTGCTGTGGGTGTTCCCACACAACACCCATGGAACCAGACACATGTCCAGATTTACAAGGAATCGTAAACCTGGAAATGCGTCAGTATGCTACGCCACCCTTTGGGTGGCATAGCTTGGTGCAATGAGGAGAAATGTTTGCATTTCCCAGTGTTTTTTTCCTCTTTCAATGTGTGCTGAATTATACAGCACGCATTGAAAGAGGAAAACGCCTGTAGTGATTGTTTTTGTGCACGAAGGAGACCCTTCCTGAACAAAACAATCCTGTAGGCAACGGAGGCACCCTTGCACCATGGTCCAGGGTGCCTGCGCCGGTGCATGGCAACTGTTTGTGCGCCAGTGCAGGGGATAGCACAGGAATGCAACATTATATTGTAAATGTCACATTCATGTGCCGGAAAGTGCTGTAGCGTGGTGCAGGGAAAAGGCTTGCGGTGCCATGCTGCGGCACCTACTTGATACCGTCCAAAGATGCACACATACATAGCATAAAAACAGAAAGTGCCAAGGGATAACAGATAGAAATGCAGGCAAATATCATACAAAAAGTTGTGAAGACCAATAAGTCACACTGTTGACTTATGCACACATCCCATCTGTCAAAACATGCACTGCAAACCTCCGTCCCTTGACCTGCACATCAATTTATAGACCGCAAGTCAAGTGACAGCTGTCACAAACAATGGAAAACTTAATGTCAGACACATCTAATCATCACCAACATAAATCACCATTATATTCATGATGTACACCACATGACATGTATACTTTCTTCTCATTAAAGTTAACACATTTATCTTACTTTCCACTTGCAACCGATCAAGGATATGGCCTATAGAAGTGGTTGATGACACCATTTGGCAATCCCCAGACCGATCCACAAAAGTCATACAACCATGCACATTGTCGAACAAGAAACATCATCGAAAGAAGCTTTGGAATGCTCAAGTCCAGGTTTCGCTGCCTAGATTTATCAGGAGGAAGGCTACTCTATTCACCAGAAATGGTCTGCAAGATGATAATGACGTGCACTACTCCACAACATATGTGTCAAAACAAATGTTCCCTGGGATGAAGAGGAACAGCCCCCTGAATAAATGGATGATGGCGATGACTAAGCTGAAGAAGGACGAGCCATACTCAACACTGCTGCAGGGATAAGACGTCGCACACACATTGTCACTCAATTCTTCTCATGATATAGCAAATCTACAGTTGTAGCAATACCGACAGAATTAAAAGATTGTGTGAGAGGTGTTATTTGACACAAGCATATGTGAAGGCATACAGGGTGCCTCGCTGTGACATGGTAACAAATGTCCTGCAGGTAGTGCTGATGGTGTGTGATGCAATGTAATCCACATAACGTGCAAGTCTACCGTAAAAGTACCACAAACAAAGCTATCTTATTTTTTTCAATAAAGTATGCACACATATCTCATGATGAACGTTGTCAATATAAATTAACACATCATCATAAAATCATGCATCATGTTGAAAAGGAACACATACATGTGCATTACGTGACACATACCGTGCACAATACCACACATCTCCACCTATTCACCACTAAATAGACGCAAATTTCAAAACGTGACGCTTTGCATGTGCAAATGCCTGTCATCACATGATGCCTAACGCATCAAGGCTGGAACACACGCAAAACAGAGAAACGTCACGCATGCAGATGTCAATTAAAATGGCAATTGAGAAGAAAACGGGATGCATCGTCAAATACGACGCAAAACGTCAATCATCATTGCAGGAAATGATGCAGTGCCTCTGCAATGCTGAAATCCAGGAAGTACACAGTTACTTTCACTTTCTCTTTGTATTCCTAGGAGTGTGCTTGGTGGAGGAGGCTGTTGAGGAGTGCTATCATTGTTTTTGGAGTTTGGACTGTGTTTTTTCTGGTTTGTGTGCACTTTTGACATTTATTTGTCCGTCATTTGTCATTTTAAAGTCTTTTTTGTGGTCTAAATTGTCGTGTCTTGGGGTGTGAGTGTTTAGTTGGGATAGTTAGGTGTAGGTTAATCATAGGGGTGGTTTAGATCTTTTATAAGAATATAAGTTTCCTTTCTAATTGTAAAGTTAAATTTTAAACAACATCATAAGTTGTCACGTCTGGCAGGTCCAAAAACCTGTCCAACAGACAGTTTGGGGGCCTTATATGGCTCATATTCCATTTCCTGCCAGGTATGATCAGCACGGGACGGAAGCAGAGGTGGGGGCAGGGTCCAGCACCACATGGCCAGGATATTTGAGGTTGAGCGCACAGTCCACCAGCTTAAGCACCGATGGCAGGATCTGGTCAGTCGAGAGGGTGACTTGCTCGACCATCTTGGGCTGGAAGTCGGTGGACCAACTGGTAGGAAAATGTCTAATAACAAATTTCTTGTTCAGTAAGCGGCATATAGCAATGCCATACATTGCTCTGTCCATATACTTAACTTGAATAAGTGGTGTCGCAGTGGTCGCTGAGAAGATACATCATGACATCTGTGACAAAATTGCTTGTAGTCATGTCACAGCCCCATATGTAGTAAAAATAATTTTCAATGAATATCAATGGCATCTTTACTTGTACACAAGCACACAGTGCTAAGGGTGGGAAAATCTGTGTGATGCAACAATCTATTGTTTTGTCATATCAACAGTGATGTATGAAGCCGACATGTGACATTCATTGGCCTTGTTAAAAATTCACGTGTGTCACTTCTACAGACATGTCTCATAGATGTTGCTGTGTGTTCACACTCAATACCCACGGACCATATATGTTTACATTAATGTAACTTCAAACAAATTAACTATGATGGCATTGCACTGCACACAAACACTTGGGTGAAACATCTAGGCACTATGGGGCAGATTTACAAGAAAGTGACTCAGTGCATTCCGCAAGCCATTTGGCTGCGCTGCACTGAGTCACTTTCAGAGCACACAAATGCAACAGATTTATAATATGTCGTATTCCTGTGCTCTCCCCTGCGCTGGCGCACAAACAGCTGCCATGCGCCGGCGCAGGCACCCTTGCACCATGGAGCAAGGATGCCTCCGCCATGGGGAGATTGTTTCCGTGCAGGAAGGGGCACCTTCCTGCACGAAAACAATCACTACAGGCATTTTCCTCTTCCAATGTGTGCTGTAGAATGCAGCACACATTGAAAGAGGAAAAATTAAAACATTTCTCCTCGATGCGCCTCCCTACGCCTCCCCTGGGTAGGCGTAGCATTCACCTGCATTTCCAGTTTTACGATGCCTTGTAAAACTGGAAATGTCTGGTTCCATGGGTGTTGCATGTGAACACTACAGCAACACGCATGCAAAGTGCTGCATGTAAATGGTCCATATTTACAAGGACAAGCAAAGCCACACAGGGTGGCTTTTCATGTCATTCTACATATGTTCCGAATTAAAGCGCTGTTAGTGCATCACAAAAAGTGACATACTGGTGGCGCCAGGGGGCTTGTAAATCTGCCCTTATTTGTCATAATAACATGTACCTTGCACTGCCAGTACGTCACTTTTGTGATGCACTAACAGCGCTTTTATTCGGCACATATGTAGGACATGAAAAGCCATCCTGTGTGGCTTTGCTGGTCCTTGTAAATATGGACCATTTACATGCAACACTTTGCGTGAAAGGGGCGTTACATGTGTGTTGCTGTGGGTATTCACATGCAACACCCATGGAACCAGACACATTTCATGATTGACAAGGAATTGTAAACATATAAAAGCATCATTGTTACACCACCCTAGGGAAGGAGTAGCAAGTCACAATTAGGAAAACTTATTTCATGTAAACAAGTATTTTACCTTTTTCAATGTGTGCTGTATTCTACAGCATGCATTGAAAGGGAACCAGCGCATGGAAGCTGTTTGTGCGCAAGCGCAGGGTAGAGCACATGAATGCAACATATCATTGTGATAATGTTGCATTAGAGTGCTCAGAAAGTGCTGCTGTGTGGCACTGACAAAGGCCTTGTGATGCCTCACTTTCATGTAAATATGTCCCTATCTTGAGAAAATGTCACATTCCACATTAGTCAGAATGTCTATGTAAGCATGAGGCATCAATCAACCAATTAATCAATCAAGGAAATTATGGGCCTTATCTACAAGTCCCTTGAAGCGCCGATGTGTCACCTTTTCCTTTTTTTAAAGTGACGCTTCGGCAAAGCAAGGGTCATGTGAATAAGCATCTATGAGTGCGTGACTCACCCGTGAGGGTATCAAGGTGCGGAGGGGGGGGTGAGCAGATCCGTGCAGTCAAAGAGTCAGGTCATTAGAGTGTCAGTGAAGATGTGCAAGGTGGGGTGTGTGCATGATGTTGATTGTTAACTTGGTCAAGGTTTTTAATGCGATGTAGGAGCAGGATCTTCAGACCGTTATTGCTCTGTGGATGCACAGGCTTTGGGCAAGTGCACGCTTAGCAGTTCGGCGGTTACACTTGGGGGTGTGGAAGGAGAATCTGTAGTTGAGGTATTGGGCTCTGCTGTTCTGGAGGCATTTGTACACTTGGATGAGTATGTTGAAGGTTACTCTCTTCCCTACGAGGAGCCATTTGAGGTCTAGCAGGTGTTGTGTGATGTGTGTGTCGGACGATGCCAAGGATGGGCCTGGCTGCAGTGTTCTGTACGGTCTTGAGTTTGCAGAAGACTTGTTTAAGCTGGCGTATAGGGTGTTTCTGTTGTCCTGCCTGCTGGTTATGTGTGTTGGTGATGCTCTTCATTTATTCATTGTGGATCCATTTGAAGCTGTTTTCATGATGCCGAGGGTGTTGAAGCATGTGGATGTGACGGAGTATACCTGTTGGGCCATGGAAAGTGATGAGTCAAGTATGATGCCATGGTTGGGGGGGGGAGGAGGAGGGTGTCGAGTGGTGTGGTCCACAAGGAGTTGTCACATGCAGAGGTGGAGTATCCGCGGATGAGGAGCTATGTCTTCTCTTAGTCCAGCGTCCTGCTGCTGTTGCTCAACCAGGATGCAACGCTTTCATTCCTTCCAGGAACTTGAGTCTGGTGGTGATGGTGTGCTTGTTGAGGATGATGTGTCACTGGCATAGGATACTATGCTGAGTCTGTGCTGTCTGTCAATGGCGGAGAGGGGGGCCATGGTGATGTTGAAGAGCGTGTGTCAGAGTCACGATCATTGGTGTACTCCACAGTTCATTTACATGGTTTTTCAGGGGGAAATGTGAGAGCCTGAATGTTTGTCATCTCACGGTGAGGAAGGAGCCTAGGCATTAGTGCGTTGTTACTTGAATGCCGGATTTGTGGAGTCTGGCTGTGAGTGTGTGGTGGGAGATGGTGTTGAAGTCTGATAAGATATCGAGTACGATCAGGTCTGCGATGTGTCTTCAGTCGAGGAGAGTGAGGATGTTGACTATGGCGGTGTGTAGAGCAGTCTCTGTGCTGTGCTTGCTGCAGATCCAAGATTGTGTGTGCTTGAGGATGTTGTTTCATTCAATGATTTGCAAATGCTGGACGTTGACGGTCTTATTGTTGACTTTGTGCCAAAATGGGATGAGTGAGATGGGTGGGTAGTTTTTAGAGGACCATGGTGTCTGCTGAAGGCCTCGAGTAGGTGTCTTATTTATGTGCACTTCCAGTTGTCAAAAAAGAGGCCAGTTTTGAGGGTGGCGTTGATCGTGAGTTTCATTAATGGAGCGATGGCTGCAGATGCACTATGGAAGAGGGGTGGGACAGGGGTCCGTGTGGCATCAGGAGTGGATGCCTTTCATGGTTGATGCGGTGTTCTTGGTGGTGATTGTGGTCCAGGATGAGATAGAGGTGTGGCTGGCGTTGCTGGAGGATTGTGTGCTTTCTGAGACCGGTGTCTGGTTGTTGAAGTTGTCTTAGAGGCACATGTATTTCAGATGGAAGTATGAGCATAGCTCGTTGAAGGGGTTCTGGGAGGGGGAGAGGTCTGTTTTGTCGCTGGGGGTGTGTCAGTCAAGGATGATTAAGAATAGTTCCTTGCTGTTGCTGGAGTTTGTGAGGAACATGTTTGCGATGAAGGTCCATTTGGTGATGGTGTAATTGGAGGTGGTGCAGTCCTCTGAGGATTTACTCTTCCTCAAATTATTCTCTAGGCGTGCATGTTCGTAATATTTTTAGGATTTCGAAAGTGAACCAGATAACCCCAACGGACAACAGCACTGGAAGGCTATGTGGGTGTGCAATCGTGTATGCACAGTTGGAGATCCATCTGTGGATTTCTATGTCTGAGTTTTTTTGTTGGTCAAGATGTGTGTGGCATTGGTCTTGGACAGAGTTGAGTTGCGCTTTGGTGATGTTGTTCAAGTTTCTTTGTGGAGGGCGGTGAGTAGGTTTGTGCGCCAATGGTTTGTCTACGGGGATGTGTACACATTGGTGGTCATGCCATGGGGGTTGCGTGGGGTGGCTGAAGTGGATGTGTTGAGGTTGTGCCCTGCCCTGTGGGTGGGGGTGGTGACAAGTTGTTTCATGTCTGATTTTTGCAAGGTTGTCCGGTAGGGTGGCAGAGTTGGGGTCACTGTTATAGGATAAGTATGTAGTACATGGATGAAATGGTGTGTTGTGCAACGATGTAGGGGATGGAGGTGTGGAATGCAGTTCGATGTACGGGTGGTCTGTATGCAAGTGTACCTCTCAGGGTTGTTCTGTGCCTGGTCTGGATCTGTAAGTGGAGGTGTTTGGTGGTGAGCGGGCTGTTGCTTGAGCTGGAGTTTGGGAGTCTGAGGTGGCTTTTGTGCAATGTCAAGTCCTCATCCTGGGCGGTTGTTGCGGTCATAATTCTGGTTCTCTTATCTGTCACTGATGGCGTTGTCAATGTTGGTGGCAGAGGTGTATTTCGTCCAGGTTTCAGTGAGGAAGGAGACGTCTGGTTTGAGGGTGTTGAGGATGTTCCAGATCAATACGTTGAGTCTGTGCAGGGAGCCTACATTGAGGAGGATGCATCGCAGGGCTCCAGAGGTGGTGGTGTGTGAGCGGTGTTTGTGTGTGCGCGGTCAGTGGTGAAGCTCTGGTGGCATGATAACTGTCCATGGGTGGTGCTCTGTGTGTACAGCTTGCATTTTTTTATCTGGGTTCAGTGCAACTAGGTTTTCTGAGTCATAGCGGATGAATCTTTGAGATCCTGGATCTGTGGCGATGGTTGTGTCTCTCAGATGGCTGCAGATGGGCTTGCCTTTTGCCAAAACGCTGTGCCCTGCTGCTGCGTAGACATGCAGCAGCCAGCATTAAATATGGAAGGTGGGATGGAGGTGCATCTATGAGTCAGAAATCGGCAGGGGTGAGGCCCAGCTGGTGCATCAGCGGCGTAAAGGGATGGGGAAGCGGGCAGAGAAAACAACCAGACTGGCACCAAACAAGTGCAACAGTGACAAGCAAGGCACAATCTGGATACAATCATGGCAGAAGATGGAGGTTGACATGCTGCAAACATGTAGATTGGCTAACAACTATTGTGACTTATCACGACCAAGAATGTGTTCATATGTGCATGTGCAAACAAACCCAGGTAGGCAGACATCCTTCAATCATTGTGCCATTGTGTCTGCGTGAGGGCATGTATGATTCTGGCCAAGCACCTGCAATCTCCCAGGGATGCTACACATCATTGTGTCACTCTCAGTGAACTGTGATGTGGATGTTATCCAGCATTTACACTGTCCAAGTGTCAGTGGCACTACATTGCTGTACTTGATGTAAAAAGAGTTGCATGGTCTGTGAATTAGCTGCACGTCATGACACTATTCCTAGCCAAATGCATAAACTGTACATATGTCCGGCATTCACAGCTGATTGTACATATGTTCATGTTCCATATGTGGACCCCAGCCATATACCCAAGGGGAGGTGGACACATTTGAGGACCCCACTGCTACCAGTGAGTATCATTCATCATTTGTTGTGATGTTGATGATGCGCAAGGACAAAAAATGACTGTCTGTAGAGAAGTATAGGAAGATCACTACAGCCAGCTGCTGTCTCAACTTGGCTTACGCTATGAAAGCTTAAAAAAACATGATGTTACACATTGTGAATGTTGTACTGCGTGAAGACATGCCTGGACCTATGAAAAAACATGAAGGTGTTAGACATGCCTTCCTGCAGTTAGGAATGCACAATGGAGTGCCTATTACAACTTTGACTGGAGTAGCAGAAGCCAAGTGTGCCAGCAGCATCTGCTTGATGATGTTTTAAGAGGAAGACAATCTTACTACAATCCTCACTACATGCGAGTGGTGGTGTTGTGTCCAGTTGTTGAACGGGATGGTGTTCCTGGGTTGCAGTGTGGGTGCAAGCTCAGTCAGCTGGGCCAGGGAAGTACATGGGTGCAGATTTTCAAGAAGGTGCTGCAGCGTGGCACCGCAAGCCCTTTGTCTGTGCAACGATGCAGCACTTTCCGAGCACAGGAATGTGCCATATTTACAATATGTCGCATTCCTGTGCTCTCCCCTGCGCTGGCGCAAAAACATCTGCCCTGCACTGGCGCATGCAACCTTGCACTATGGAGATTGTTTCTGTGCTGGAAGGGGCACCTTCCTGCACATTTACAATCAGTACAGGAATTTTCCTCTTTCAATACATGCTGTATAATGCATCATGCATTGTAAGAGGAAGGAAACAATGATAAATAAAAACAGTTCTCCTTGATGCATCTTGCTACGCCACCCCTAGGGTAAAGTAGCATACTAACGCATTTCCAGTTTTACAAATCCCCGTAAATCTGCAAATGTGTCTGGATCCATGGGTGTTGCGTGTGAACACCCACAGCAATGCCCATGGGAAGCCCCTGCCATGCAAAGCTCTGTGTGTAAGGAGCCATTGTTACTAGGGCATGACAAGCCACACAGGGTGGCTCTTCCTGTACTTCTAAATATGGGGCAGTGAAATGCGCTGCCAATGCATCACAAAATGTGACGTACTGGAAGCACAAGGGGCTTGTGAATATGTCCTAAGGTTTGTACAGCATGTTTTCGGTGAGTCAATGTAATACCCTGGAGTACAACCATTCACAATATGCCCATGCCCAAGGTGCATCATTGACATCTGTCTCATCATGAATATGCAAAAGTTCATGTGAACCTGTTTAGTCATCTGACCGTTATTTGTTGTACATGCATCACAGTTCTGATGTCTTGTAATAGCATGTTGAGATCAAACCTGCACTTTCAATATACAATAATGGCCCATACTCATTCGTATGCAACTGAGCTCTAGGATTGTCAGTCTGCCTTGTGTAATTGAATAGGGTAAGCATAGTGCATTAAGTACAAGGATTTATTGTGTCATTACGCAAATGAGTCTAACTTGTACTCTTAAAATGGCTGCATAGTCTAGACTGTAAGACTGAATTCATAATGCACAAATGAATCCTTGGTCCATTTCACATGAGGAACAAGTAGCTGTAATCAAACTGTTGAAATGGTTTGATGTGTTGTAGAATTAACAATGTACACGATCCCATGAATCTATGTTCACATGTATGGGCATGTATGCCTGATTCATAAGCCCATGTGTAGTTCACCCTGCTAGTACTATATTGCATGAAGCATGTCAGTCAACATGAGTGGTGTCATTAATTAGATGTTGCCTCATTTGTAAGACACAGACCGAATACCTGCTTCTTAAAAAGACACTTGCAGCAACTGTGCATTACTCTATGAATGTATGAAATGAACGTACATGCAGGTCAAATGGTTTGCAAAGATGAACCTCATACTGAACACACTGACACTATGTGATCACATCAGTTATTGCAGCTTAAGGATCACATGACTACATGACTGTTACCTGGTGAGCCACCTAATGCCCAAGTTTTACAAAAAGGTCTGAGGACATGATGTATGTTAACTGGTTTCTCATGTCTGAGTGTTCATTCTTTTTCATTCATAGTAAACAAGGTATTACGTTGATTACAGAGGTTTTGTTGATAGCACAGTATGTGCTGACCAAAAAAAGCAGTATGCTTTTTGGCTCTGTGTGGCCCACACAGTGTTCATATGTTTGGCATAAGATTAAGGAGTCATCACAAATGATTGCATGCATTTCCTATATTCATTTGTCAGTTATGTACACATAGACTGATACGTGTACTTATTTTCCAAAAGATCACATGTCCGCAGAGGAGGAAAGGAATTTCCGTATCAGAAAATCAAGATACGCGCACACATGTGAGGTGGCCAAGGGGTTCAGATGGATGTCGCGGACATATGAGAAGCAGAAGGCAGACAAGACCTGGCTTGCAAAGGATTCTGGATTGCATAAAAAAATGGAAATGGAAAGCCAAGATCATCAGGAAATGACAATGGAGGTGGTAGTGTCCCGCAGCCAGGACCATCTAATGCACCAGCACCAAGACCCGAAATTTCCTCGCCCTCAACTTCTGGACAGTGTTGCAGCCATGGGATGTCCACCCAAACTGAGGATTATTTTAAATTGAAGATCAGTGGCCTTGAATTGCAGATGGCCACAATGCTACAGAAAATGGACAGAATGCAGCAGTGCATGGACTATCTGATGAGCCACATATTACTTACATTTTGTATATATTTGATATACATTTGTAAGTAATTGTAGTTAGGATTAGGCATAGTGTAGGTGTAGGATAGTTAACTAATGTAGTGTTAGATAGGTTAGTTAGGTTTTAATATTCTTAATAGGTGCTAATTTTATTATGAATCTATTTTTTATATACTGGGGGGTCATCTACTTTGTTGTTAAAAATAAAAAATAAAAATCTGTGTTTTACTAATGTATTATTTAGTTTATGTATAGGATAAGTATGTGTATGTCTAGTGTGCATTGATGTGTTAAGGGTGGGTGGGGGATGATGTTTAGTGGTCCAACGACATTCATGTTTAGCTTCGGATAAGTTAAGTAGGTTAACTATAGTTGGGATAGATAGTTTTTTAGATAGATTTGTAGCTCAGTTTTAGAGGTAGTTTGTTAGTTATTTCTTACTTATTTTCAATTTGAATAAAAATCTGTTCGATTGCAACATCTGATACAACTTTCGAATTGCTGAACATCAATCAATTATGTGTTAATTGGTCACATGTAATGTTACCTCTGTTTTGTGTTTGGGTGTATTCTCATTGCCAAGTCTAGCTTGTTGCTGATCGATGCTGATGTATTTGTACATGTCATTCCATCACCTGGGAATCAACAGTTTAGTGTACACTCTTGTGGCTTCGCATACATATGGATATGGTTTAGACATGGGTATACAGTGAACAACTGTGTATGGATCACGAATCATTGTCAGATATGTTTGTTGATATCTTTGGGTACATAGGTGTTGTCTCATGGACAGGACGTACATACTACACATTGTCACTGTAGGTTTTGTTAGGGCTATTTCATGGTAATTGACAACTAGTTATTGTGTTACAAGTAGTAAATTCATGACACTGCATACCAAAATGTCTGTATGCATGACAAGTTGCGTGGCACGAATGGTGTGTAGCACCCAGGTACAACTTTGCCCACATCTTGGTTACTGGCATGAATATTTTCACTTGCTGTCCATGTTGGGTTTTTGGACACTACATCATTGATGTTTTTGTTTGCTATGTTTCAACATGGATTGTCAGGATTACATTGTCATACTTACCAAACATTGAGCAAAATCTTACATACTCTTTCACAGGTGATCAAATTTATTTACACACAACAATCGCAGTGAGATGGTGAAAGTGATCTAACATAAGACAAGGGCACATTGTTCGTGACACAAGTTGTGAAGATGCACTCATGTTGACATGTTTGTGAGTATTGGAAAAAGAAAAAGTTATTTTTACTTTGTGTGGTGAATTATACATTGTTGTTGGCACAATGTATTGAACTTCAGTAAAGCAGAAACTAATGATTTGTGGCACAGGTGTGTCCGGTTTAGAGAAGAGATTGTCTTTTGGCAATGTTTCTCATCAATGGAGAAAAAGTCCTCTTGGTATACAACAGATGTGACTCTGTGTGCTTTTAGTGTCCTGTCTTCCTTTTAACTTGTGTAGCTGAAGGGTCATCCTCATCAGAATCTTCAGATTGCTGCTCAGTTGGCTCTGTAGTTGCAGGGTGTGTTGGAGTAGTGATACCGACAGCAGTGGCAGAGGAGCTGTGAGGTACCCCATTATGTGTCAAGGAGTTGGCCATCAGCGCATTTAAAATAATTTGCTGGTTTTTTTATGACAGTTAACAACTCACTATGAAAGCCAGACATTGTTGCTATGTAACTCTCCTGCGTTCGCTGCATGTCTCTCAGTATATCATAGATATTTTGAAGAGGTTTTGCAACATCCCTGCTGCCACTTTGTGGTGGCATTTGTTCATGCCTCTGACTCATTATTGACGATATGTTTGCCAACGATTGTGCAAGACCAGGTGTTGTGGTGTTGATGGCTTGGTCCTGAGCTATGTTTCCAGATTCAGTGTTCATGCTTCGGAGTATGGCCTGCCGTGTACTACCCACACTCTCCAAAGCCACATGCACCTCTTGCAGTAGTTCACGTTGTAGACCAACTGCTGTTCTTTGGAACTGTATCTGCCTCTCCTCAAAATCATGGGTTGTATGTGTAGTGGCAGATACTGTGCTGGGACTTTGTTGTGTTTATGTGGGAGCAGCTACCACATTGTTGTCACTCTCTGGAGGTGGTGTAGGTGACCGTATGGGTTGCAGTATGCAGTGTCTTTGTCTATTCTGGGCAGATTGTCATCCGTCTCTTCAAAATCATGTGTCTCTTCCACATCATGGGATGTAGTAGGTGCATCCTCTGGAAAAATAAAGATAGAAGTTTGTTAGTAGTGCTTGCATGTTTAATCTTAGTGATGTTTAGTCAAAGGCATCACTTGTGGTTTTTTCAAGGCTGATGGCTGTGTCAGTCTAGTGATCTATGTTCTAATGAAGACTGAGGATCAAGACTTATACCCACTTGCATCATCATTGCACCACTTATTGTTACAGGTGCGGTGCAGGGCGTTGGGATTCATAGTTATGACACGTGGACATACTCTGCGTTGGTAATGTTGCTTTTAGTGTTATGTGCACTTTTATGGCAACACTGCAATGTCAGAATCCAATTAGTGTGTGATGGCAGTGTGGTGGCCTCGTTTGCAGCACCCCATACAGCAATCCTATGGATATATTGGTATGCAACATATCAAAGACATTATGGGCCATATGTACAAAGATATGCCTCAAACTAACGCTAATGCTAATTATCTGCATTTTTCTCGACACGGCCTATTGCCAGAAAGTATTTCTAATACGTCGCTACATGGCGATAGTTTCATGTGGCCTCAAACTTCCGCTAACACTAGCGTGAAGGCGTTTCAAAATCTGATGTTAGTGGGCAAACACTGACAAAAGGCCTATTAGCGGCAAAGAAACGAGAGTTAGTCCAACAATGATTTTGTCTGTATCAAAAGTCAGACTATGGCCTATGAGTCCTCCAATGACAAATGGGAGTAAAAAGGATGATAATGTAATAATGGCGCTGCCAGGTCCAAGTACATCACAGATCAACAACCCCTCCAAGTCCCCCAACAGACAGGATGACCAGCCAGAGTCCCAGGGGAAGATTACATTCAGGGCTACAATGATGTAAAGAGGCGCACCGCTGGGCTGTACCAGTGAGGCATTGCTTATCATTGTGCACTCCTTGCAACACCATGTCAGACAAAACCTTGAAAGTGCGGAAAATATCCGGGACACGGAGGCCTCGCTGGGCCGGCGTCAGGGACCCGAAGTTGGATGTGGAGGTGCTGTGGAGTTGCTAGGCTGTGTGGATAGACATAGATGCGTCGGTGATCGCCCTTACCTGATGGTGCAGTCTGCCAGGTCACATGTAAACACGTAGCTGACTTGTGTGAGAAGACCACCTGGTCCCCCTTGTAGCTGTGAATGGTAGAGGCACTCCTGCGCACCAACGTAGTGAGGTCTGCATCGCAAAGCACGTGCCACCACTACACCGGGGTGCATGGAGGATATTACCAATGTTGGTCCGCGCATCTATGCATCACAAGCCATAGGATGTTGAGCTAGCCAGTCACTGTGGATGGTGAGGCCCGTGAGCTGTGCGGAACGTCTGTTGTGGGAGTGCTGAAACTTCACGCCTAAGGGAGCCCTGTTGCATCACCTACATCTGGAGGTTTCCGAGCAGACTTGGCAGCGACTGCTGTACACAGGCTTGTGATTTCCAGCCTGGCTGAGGCTCATGCTGGCTGAGTCACAAATTTTGAGAGTGTGCATTGTATTGCGCCACTGTGTCAATGTCCAGGTGAGGAGATGGTGGGACACGTAGCAGAGGAGGCCCAGGGTGTAGAGTATGACCCAGGGCTACCACCTGTGTGTGACGCACACCCAGCGGCGGATGAGCCGCTATGGCTGAGGAGCATTGCCCCACTGATTTCAAACAGTGCAAGAAGTGGAAACATACAATGAAGATAACTTTCAGAGGTACTCATGCCATGTTTACTTTGTGTGTGGGAGGGTGGGTGGGGCTGCTGTACTCACGGGGCATGGGCGGAGTGGTATGCCCACTCAAGTGCCCAATGTCTGTTTGCTGGGCCCTCAGGCCGCCCAAAGCAGTCATGAACACTTCCCTGTTTGCAATGCAGGCTGCATTCCAGCATGCATTGGGAACATGCCCACCCCCTGTCCGAACTCCTTGTCCCAGTGCTCATGAACAATCACAACACCACATTGCAGCATTGTGATTGGCTTAGGGGAGGGAGTCTGGCTGCCTGCTTCCTGTTCCTGGAAGCAGACTCAGGAGCGCAGGAGCCACGAAGACACGTGACCCAGCCTCGGTGTAAGATTACTTTTATTGTAATATTTACATCCCCCACTCACACACACACACACACACACACACCTGCATCCACGCACACTCCATTGTCATATCCCGCGTTTCCCACCTCCTTGCTGTCCAGTCCCCCTGCAGCATTTCTCAATGTCTGCCACTGTGCAGACAGGCGCAGCGTACATACCAATGGTGCTCCAGAGGAATATATGACGTTACAATGCATAGCATTACATCGCATTCCATTACAATGCATACTAATACTACGCATATTGCCACAGTAGTGATTTTTCTTGTTTTTGGAGTGTTAAAATCTCATATTCCCACTACAGTGAGTGCAACCCTATTACTAACTCTTGAACCCCAAGACACACCTTAAACCCTAAATTTCATATTTCTGACCCCCAAAACACACCCTAAAATTCATCTCTGACCCTCAAAACACACCCTAAAATTCATCTTTGACCCCAAAAAGCACACCCTAAAATTCATCTCTGACCCCAAAAACACACCCTAAAATACATCTTTGCACACAGGAACACACCCTAAAAAGTCGTCTCTGACCCCCAACACCAATGCCCACACTGACACTTTGGTATCTCCATTAGTGGCCGCACCATGCGTTGGAATGGCATGCAATGTCAAGGCAACTGGATTGTTGAAGTTGCATTGGAAAGGCATTACAATGTGATGCCTACGTTGTAATGTATGACTCGCATGCCCAGGTCAAGCCATAGGCAAGCCTGTCTGCATCCGGCCGCCCCTGGACCGCGGATAGCAACATGGACCCTTCCTCTCAGACACTCCTCCGCTACGACGCAAGCCCCTCCTCGCCATCAACCCTGGACGCAACACCACCTGTCATCTAGCAACACTGTGTAAATCTCTTGGACCCTGCACCTGTTGACACTACAAACGCACCTTCTGCCACATGTGCACACCAGTGCCTCGTGCCGCCCAACCAACAGTGCACACGACCAGATCAACTGCATCCTCATCAATGTGTGGTCTCACCACCAACACACAACAGAAATATGGGACCTCCTTGCAGCAACCTCTTCAGACATCACCTTCACAGAAAACTGGACCTACCTCTGCTCAGGACCAGACATTGCCATCGCCATCACTGACGGATACTAAATGACACAGCAGGACCACCCCGACCATCCATGAGGAGGCATTGCCATCTCCTACAAATAACACACTCCGACTGACCACGCACTCTAATGACAATGGTGACCCTGGTACAACTCAAGTTCAAGTTCCGTACCAAGCTCAACAACATCCTCTGCGTCACCCTCATCTGCAGGCACTCCGGGCCATGGAACCACATTCCCCAATACCATTGTGGACCTCATTGCACCCCAGGCTCTCCTATCCACCGACGACAATCTACTTGGAGAACTCTAGTTCCATCTGGACAACCCCAGTGACCAGAAGACCACACCCTCCTATGTAAGCTCGCCAACATCAGACTCAAACAGCTATTCACTGCACCAAGCCACATGGCATGAGACATGGTCAAGCACGTCTCCTCCACCAGCGGGAACTTCAACTACAGCCACACCACAAGACTCTCCAGAACCAAACATCATTGTATACATCATGTCTTCACCATGCACACCGTACCCCACCGCAATCATCGCCCCACCTGACAGATGGATCGAGGCCACCGTAGAACATCTTGTGAACTCCCTCGGCACCAACCATTCCGACAACACTTACAGACGATTACACCGCAGCACGCTACCTCCACCAATGGATATCAAACTGCACCGACACACTGGCACCCCTCAAGAGAGACCATGCAAAATCTAGCACCACGTTGCACCATATTTGCAAAGTGACCCATGCAGGCATATGCGTGACCTTGTGAAGCCCTGTGACACATTATGCCTGCTTCAAGTATGATGTAAGCAGGGTGTGCATTCCTACGCGACATAGCCTCATAGGAGTGGCAAAGTGAATTACATCAGATATCACTGCAACTGGTGGGACGCCACTGGGTCAGTACCTTACGCCTGCCTCATGGCAGTTATAAGGGTGTCGCATTGCCACAGGGATAGGCTATCCCCATGCATTGCTGGAGGTGCGTCATGCTTGTGACACAACTGCAGCAATGCATGACTTTTGTGCTGACAGATACGTCAGGATTCCAGACATATCTGTCATTACTTGCAACATGGAGCACTGTCCAGTGAATACAGTGCATCCATGTTGTCACAAGAAGGGCGTAGTGAAAAGTGTTGCAACGCTGTCTTGTTGCAGCGCTGCAACAATTTTCATGACTGAGGCCCAGGAATGCACACTATCTTATTGATGGTGCACAGTCTTGCCCTGTAGTTTTGTTGCAGGGCAGCACAGCAACATTCCTTGCAGCGCTGCCCAGCACAGAAACCTGCTGAGATGAGGCCCCAAGTGTTTGATAAATTTTTGAGTGCAGCTATATTCTGGTCTTAAAAAACAGCCTCTAACTGCAGTTAGGGGCAGTTTAATTGGTCTTGCTGCATACAGGTATTTCCTTGTAAAGATCACAAAGTGGGTTTTGGGGCCATTTTGGCACTGGAACAGCTACCTTGCATCTCATTTTTGTTAGCCGTCAGTAACAGAAGTGGGGTTCTTTGTAATGAACATTTTTGCTGGTAAACGGATGCTGACTGAGGTTAGCAGCAGCTTGTACATATGGCGATGAAGAAATCTGGGCCATACCCTCTAACAATTGCTGCAACAGCAGCATTAACTCCTTCTACATATGCCCCTATGTGTCATGTAATTTTACATCCTGCACAGGCACTGAGGGTTATTGTTATGAGCAACTAGAACCAGCAGTGCATTAAAACCTGTTTACTGTGATACACATGCGTGACAAATTGCTTGTTGATCCCCCCATATATTTGTAGGCACGTTGCCCAATCAGGCAACCTTGCACCATGGTGCAGGGATGCCTGCGCCATGGGGAGATTGTTTTTGTGCAGGTACGGGCACCTTCCTGCACGAAAACAAGCACTACAGACATTTTCCTCTTTCAATGCATGCTGTAGAATGCAGCATGCATTGGAAGAGGAAAAGAACGAGGGGAAATGCAAACATTTCTCCTCGTTGCGCCTTGCTATGCCACCCCTAGGGTGGCGTAGCATACTTACGCATTTCCAGGTTTACAAATCCTTGTAAATCTGGTAATGTGTCTGGTTCCATGGGTGTTGTGTGGGAACACCCACAGCAACACCCATGGAACACCCCTTTCACGCAAAATGCTGCGTGTAAAGGGACCGCATTTACAAGGACAGGAAAAGCCATGCATGGTGGCTTTTTCTGTCCTTGTAAATATGCGGCAAGGAAATGCGCTGTCAGTGCGTCACAAATAGTGACGTACTGGCAGCACAAGGGGCTTGTAAATCTGCACCATTGAGAATAGTTGTCATTGTGGACAAGTCCAAGGACACCAAGAGGCACACATCCGACTGTGGCATAGGGACATTTCTAGCTGTGATCACCACCATGACCCATTACTCACATATGTGCACTTATTGTGACTTACCTGTTGTCTGCTTCACTTTCTACGGCTGCACTGTCCTGTCCCGATATTCCTGTTACTATCTCCTCTGGTATGACAGCTGCCACACGCTCCTCCAGGTCATCCAGGACCTCCTGCTCTGCTGGGCTGCCTCCTCCAGTCTGTAAGGCTGCCTTACGGTTTGCCGCAAGCTTTTCTTTGGTTCTGCGCTTGCAGTCGTGCCAGCGTTTTTTACAGTCCATGACAGTCCTCTTAGATTGTCCAACACTATTTATCTTCTGGACAATCCTCTGCCATATCGCCTCCTTTTTGGCAAGGGGCAACTTCGAACTCACGAAGAGTTGGTGCTGGTGATTGGTGACCTCAGTGACCAGTATCTCATTCTCCTCCTGACTAAAATTTGTTTTGCGTTTCCTCTTTGCACCAGTCTCAGCCTGTGCATCTGGGCTTTTGCTGCGGGTGGTTGCCGGAGGCTCCGGACTACTGCAGTGTCCTTCCTGGTCCATTGCAGACTCCTCTGTGGTCCCCCAATGATTTCTTTGTGAATTGCGTGGATTTCCGGGTGCCTTTTTGCCGCTTTACGCAGTGTGAAGTCGCAGTGTGCTCGGGCTGGCGTTGCGTGACGCAAAACTGACTTACGTGTTTTTTTAGACAGTTGCGTCACGCTGACTTGCGGCGGTTTTGCAGCACCTACGTCAGTTCTTCTGACGCAGGCTGACGCGTTGCGCCGTGGTCCACCAAGATATTAATTTGACCCATCCTCTGGGAATTGCGTTGCCACAGTGTTGACACAAATTTTCAACGTATCGCTGTGTTGCGGCAGCGATGCGTCGCTTCTTGTAAATCTACCCCAAAATGTTTTGGAGTATTCTTCTGTTTGCATGACATCTCCTCACTAAAAGACTTTGGTTTTAAGCTCTGTAAGTCTTACAAGAAGCGGATGTCCATCCATCGCTAGTCCTAAAACGTATGCCCCTGTGAAACACCCTTATCTCCTGTGGGAGATGTCCTGATGCAACCTTAGGACAGACACATGGAAGATCAAACTATTTACGTCCAGAGACTACCATGGTGAGCCTGCCTACTCTACATTTGTATTGTATTTGAGTTTTATTATTCACAATTTCACCTGAAGGCCTCTTGGAACTTGGGCACCTTTCCCTCGGGTGGTAGGTTGCTGTAACGGGAGCATGCATCTGGTACTTCCACACTATAAAATAAAAATTTTAAACAAAAAACCATGGGTCCCCAGTAGGTGACACTTGCAATGAGGCTACTTGACTTTTCTCCATAGGTTTACAAATGACTAAAAATCCGCACCTGCTTACCATCAAATTATTTTCAATTGTTTTCTCCATCTGATGACATTGATATGATAATGGGAACGCACGGTAGGAGCTATCTGTTTCCAAATTTAGTTTGAGGATTTGCTTCCTTCATCACTGCCTATTTTATAGTGCAAAACTATTCTCCTTTTATGACACTTGGCCTCTTTGTAGTTCTTGTTGACTGATTCTCTCTTCCAAGGTATTGTATTGCTTCATTCAATGTGTTCTGTTTCTACTTCAGGGGCAAGCTTGGCCTGCAAAAACGAGTGGAAACCTTGGAGGGCCAAGTGCAGAAGAAAAACGTTGAAGTTACCGGTAGTCTGCAGGAAGTCCTCCAGGTAGTATGAATGCACCAAATTGTGGTAATTAGGCAGATATAGAAGTAATGGCACAAGTGAACTGTACACAAGCATGAGGCTTTCCAGAAGAGCTTGTCGATTGCTGTTTATAGCACAGTTTGATATTAATTTCAAGAGACCATGAGCATGGAATATTAACACTGGTAATGCCTCTGATCCCAGTACTAAGGATTCACAAAATTCTCAGTGCTAAAATGCCTGCTTGTGTCCTGAACAAACTAGATCACTTCAGCGGTTTACTGGTCGGCTTCTCTCGCTACTCAAAGGTTCTGAATTAAATGGGAGGCCAGTTTACAGACTCCCTAGGCACGCACCATTATCTGACTATTTTTCCCAAATTGGCTGACTGACAGTAAATTAAGCAGCTTACAAAATACCGTCTTTTACAGAGATCTGTCTGTTATATTAGTACACTTATCCATGGAGTTTGAATATTTTAAGATAAGCATGGGTGTCAGGAAACGGACTGTATATAGATGGGTTTCTTATCCTTCAAATATGAATTGTTTGGGAGGGCACCCCAGAGGCTTTTTGTGGCTCCTGTTAGAGGCAAGCTTCTGCTACTTTTTTATTGCCCAGTGAAGTTCCTGTTCATGAAATGTAAGGCAGCTACCTGGTCCTCTGTGCATTCTTGTACAACACAGTACGGTTTGTATAACTGCACATTTGGAAGAGTAGTTCATCAGTCTTTCTTAATATAGTTTCTTGGTGTGATATGCTCAACCGTCCTCTAGCAGGATGCATTTTGGGGGAGAGGGTAGGGAGATTAAGTGAAATCTTCTGGAGTAAAACTCTAATGAAATAGCCAGAACCTCCTGAATAAGAGTTTGTTGTTGAAATACCTGGGTTAGCAAAATCACAGGGTTTGCAACCGCAAAATACCTTTTTGTGATGTACAAAGCCCCATTTAATTGTCTAAAATGTCTTTCCGGACCATTGCGAATCCCAAAGAAAAGTTGGTGGCCCCCTCATTTGGGAGTTGTAATGGAATGTATCGAGGCTGCTGTGCCCATTGATCAGATAGTGACAACTCATGGTGGTATCTGTTCCCAGTGGGCACCCCCTCTACCCCCTCAATGGTAAAACAGCTTTCCCTCTGGTAATTACCAGAATTTGTTTTCCCACACTTGTCCCTTTCATGGAATGTGACTTGTTAAAAACAAAAATGTTGCCCTTGTGTTTTGGTAAGCAAGTGCGAAGATAGTGATCTGTTGTCCCTTGCAGGCCATTATACCTGCATTCGCAGCCATTCTCGGGGTCACAAATTGCGATATTATTAATCATTAGGGAGATCTTAGTTGTCCACCGTACTGGTCTCCTTTGTCTCATCTGCTTTCTTTTTATTTTTGCTGGATGTAAAGGCTGGCATTGCATCTTCAATTAAGGCGAATGCTGCAGAAGCTGGACACGGAGAAGGATGAAAGTGTGTTCATGTTAATTTGTTGGTGGCTGTTGCTGACTTTGCTGCTCTAGTTGTGAATGTCCTCATGTAACATATTTGTGTAGATAGTTGAAAGCAGACATGAAGATTCTAGTATTGTTGTGTAGCTTTACTTTCCTTTCTCCGCCCACTTAATGCATTCTTCTCTTTGCTTCAGTGCAAGTTTTCTAATTCTTGCTTTGGATATTATAAAGGGTAATAGACTTGCTGTCCTGTTAATATTTAGCTATTAAATCCGAAGCCTTAACTTTAGGTAAGATCAGATTAACAAGCAACAACTGAAGGGATCTAGTTGTGGCTTTTGTTATTCTTGCATACCTTGAATAGATACCTTCATTTTACCTGCTCCCACCTGCCTATGGTTTCTTCCTGCTTAGTTTAACAATTGTTGAACTATTGGAATAGGACTAGGTATTCATCCTAACTCGTTGGCTCTTACCTTTCATTTGCAAAAGTAGTTTTCTTACCTTGCTTCATTCTTGTTTCACAGCCTGTTGAACAGTAACGGCTGCTACCTGGTGGGGCAGGGGTAATAAAAAAAGGACTTACCTGGAACAGCCGGCCATCGCCTCTCCTCTGTCCTCTTCATCTTCCTGTCTCCAGTACCAGCAGGAAGCACCCGGGCACACATGCTCCCCTGAGCCAATCACAACGCTGCAATGCAGCGTAATGATTGAGCGCTGTGGTTTGGTGCTGGGACAGGGAGCCTGTCCATGTTCAACAGGCTGTGTAATGCAGCGTGCAGGGGAACATGCGAAGTGTGCATGACTGGCTGGCAAGTGCAAACCACTCCTCCCCCTGTTCTGGCCGGCCCCATCACTGACTATAATAGGAAAAATAAAATAACGATTCGTTATTTTATTTTTCCTTTTGAGCAGTGGGGCGACGCTTCTCCGCCTTAGCTGAGGAGCCACCACTGCAGTTGAATCTGATCCCAACACCAAGAGGACGTCTGATGGCTTTACTACCCAGCATGCCCTACGTCATGCACAAATGTCAAAGGAACTGATTGGGTTTTTAAAAAAGCCCTTCTGCTCAAGGACAAACTACCTCAAAAGATAGCTCAGAATGACAGCCAGCTGGAGCCCATCCAGTGCGAATGTCAGGTGAGTTCCCTTCTCCACTGCATCAGAGGAGGTGCTGTGCTGGGGGTGTAGGGGATGGAGGAGAGGGTTGGATAATACTCTTTTAGGATAGAACTGTAATTAACCTTGACTTTTTAGTTGAATGCACAGAAAGCATCAACCCAAAGTAAAAACAGTCTACAATGATCTGACCTTTGGTTTTTCTTGGTTAGTCTAAAACTAGGCAGCCAGAAGGAGCCTCATCCACAGTAAAAGCTACTTAAATGTCACTGGTTTTCTGTCTTTCTGTGGGCAAAGGGTCAGCAAAATGGAATAGCATAGCGAAAGACTTTAGACGGTAATACTGGTATCCAAGTAACTTCCCCATCTCATTCGTTCTTGGATCCTCTGGTCCAGTCAAGCCTGATTAATCTTTTACATGCAGTGCAAAGAAAAATGGTAGGCTGGAACATTCCATGGTGAACTTGTAGGTTGTTGTCTTTTTATTTTAGAATAATGTGAGGAACCTGGAGGCTGAAGAGAAGGCTTTGCCAAAGGAAAAGAAAAAACGTGTTCTCGCCATTCAGACCACTAAAAAAGAGGTTCACCAAAGTAAGTGAAGATGTGGTTTGGTGTGATATCTGATGTGCCAAGATACAGTGGTTCTGTTAGTTGGGAGAATAGGAGCTGGTTACAGCTTTCCAGCAAAGTTATACATGCAAGTATGACATTGAGCCTAAGGGTCTGCTGTCTTTATAAAAAAAATGTGTAAAGAAAGGAATTGTCCACCTATGAACTAAAGAAACCTGTATTCCTACATATTGGGGAGCTTCCCCTCACTGGCTCCTAAAATAGATATAGAACATTGAACCCTGTTGTGTATCCCTAACTTGTTAAATTAGTTAGCTTGTCTTTCCATGTATCAGTACATGTCCACAGTAGCTTCCGTCTTCTAATCGCTCCCTTCACATACTAACACCCACTGTGCTCCACAGATAGTCAGGCTTGTGATACTGCAGTTAGCTCCCTGATATTGACAACGCAAATAGAAGATAATTCTTATAACCACCTTCCCAACCAAGGTTCAGGAATAAATGCTGGACAAAGAATCACTGACTAGGTGCGAAACAAAGAAAAGCTTGTGCAGGGAATTCCTACAATAAACACTGAGCAAATCTGTAAGCCTATTTTACCCTAGAGGTCCTCAGTACTAGATGAGTGGTATTGTGGTGTCTGTAGTGAAGGAATCAAACTGTCAAGGTACAAGCAAGTCTCATGCAATGGAGGACATGATCTAAGATGAAAAGCCCCCCCTCATTGTCCCAACCTCTAATACCAAAGGTGCTAGTCAAGTCTGAGACTCTGGTTGTTTTCTGCCCAAATCTATCATTAACTACTAGTGCTGAATTAGTTTTGCTGTGAATCCCAGTTTAATGGTAATAATCCTTGAAATGGTGAAAGGTTAATTTGCGAGTCACAAATGTCAGTCGGTGCCTAACTCAGATTTGGTCTTTGAGTGGGCTGAAGGAAGTCGAAGATTCGGGCCACGATGGTGTCCCAAAGTCAAATGCCAATGAGCAGTGGCAATGCTTTTGTAGGAAGCCCAATCACTTACGTTGGTTGCTGTGTGTTGCTGCTCACTCTAGATTTGGCCTCCTTTCCAGTAATTACTCAATTATGTATGTACATGGAAGCAAAGACCACCCTGAGCCTAGTATATATTTTCGTCAGGTGCATTTGTTAATGTTGTGAGCTGGACGGTTTGCCGTTATGGTTCAGGCAGACATGTTTAGTTCATGTAGTTTTCCACCAAAAACAATTTAAATGTTTTTAATTTTCAGCATTAGGGACAGAACATTTGTTACACAAATTGCATACAGTCTTTCTCAAAGCTGATAGTAATAAGGAATGGTTGAGTCCTATTGGGGTTTCTCTAAGGTAGAGTAACTTTTTCCTCTAGAAATCCTTGGTGCGTTCTCCTGCTCTTACGAGCCACTTGCGCTCCTCAGAACTGTCTGCAGGCTTTAATAGTTGCCATCATTTTTGGTAATTGGCTTTTTCATAATTAATAAACTTTGCTTTGGACGGAACTTTATTACGTGCCCAGCACCTGAGTGTCACATACTGATGCACTACAATATTACTGATGAACTTTTTGTTTACAGACTAAGTGAGGGCCAGAGACTGCAGGAGTTGTTGGAGAGACAAGTGCCTGATCTAAAAAAGAAGCTGAGTGAGCAGTCGTAGCTGCTTAAACCGAGGGAGTCAACCGAACGGTCTCCAGACAAACTTGAGAAACAGGTGAATCTATTGTGGGATAGGCATAGCCATCAAGTGTGCTTCTTTCACCTCTTTCATGGGCATATAGTGGAATCCAATGGGTTCATTGCTCTGTTGCTTTTATTTACTAGGACTGTCATCGGTAGAATAACTAGACTGGTAACTAGCCAGTTGCTATAATGGCACTACAAAGAATGTTTACAGCACGCTCCAGTCTGTTATTGGCGCGAGACCTTTCTATGTGCAGCATTGCAGTACCTCTGTTGTGCTTGTTAATGCAGTTTTACATTTCCTTAGACCAATACCTAAACCTGTGTTTAGAAGCAGTTTCTGGCTGCTCTTCCACTGGCAGGATCCATTATGGATCTCTGAATGTGTCGTACATGGGATTTTCAATCCATGTAAAAAAGCAACAAAAAAACAAAGTGCCTTAGCCTCGCGCATTAAACTGGTTCTTTGTTGTAAGATGAAAGCATCCACTGCAAGGGGTTAACCAGACTTGCTGACCTTGTCCTGCAGGGGATGAAGGCGCAGCATCTTTAGCTCATGTAGCAGATGAAAGAGGACCCCGAGAAGTTCTGCCTGTGGAAGCAGCAGAAGGTTAAAGAAGTGATTCAACTGAAGAAAAAGGTATGTAGAGAATTCACATTTTAACTGTTATTTGGTCATAAGGCAGTCTGAGGTCAGTGTGCATTATTATTGGAAGATGTGTACTATTTATGACAAGTAAAAGCAAACACTGGATTACATTTTCTCTGAGGGTGCAGAGGGTATGTGCATCAGCTCCTAAAAATTGCCGGGGACCTGACTCTTACGCCTCAAAGCAAGAGTACTGCTACTTAAGCTAGTAGGGTTGAGATAACAGTAAAGTAAGTAGACACACAATAAACTGATAATCCTTGCTTAGAATAACATATGAGATTGTAGCAGGAGTTAGTCTGGCAAGGTCCACACCCATGTGGCCTTTTTGAGCCTGGTTTCTCGGAGGACTTACTAAAAGCCTCCCTGACACCTACCAAGCAGGCTAAATTCATGGAGCACCATTTGAATCCCCCCATGCCAGATGATCAATAGTGTCCCTTATGCGAGCAGAGGTAAGATGAGATGCTACTCCTGATTCTGCTTGGTCTCCAAAAAGGGCTGGCTCATTCCAATTTTTTGACCTGGGAACTCTTTCAGAAGGACAAATACAAGAGGTTAACTCTGGACCTAGTTCTCGTAGCCCTAGATCCTGGGGATTAGAGGAGTCTGTGCAGGGTCAATCCCTTCATTTATCTGTCCTGCATTCCCACAGGCTTCCTCTGCCTCTTAAGTTAAGGACAATTCCAGTTCACCATCCTGTCCTTTAGCATCACATTGCCTCCATCAGGTATTTACAAAGGTGTTTGCGGCCCATATTTGCAGGTTGGGAGCACACTTATTCCTGATAGTCAGAGCCCTGCCAAAGGCGATCTTGCTTCAGTCAGTGCGGACCAGTTACAGGTGACTGGGGTTCTCCATCAATGAGCAGAAATCACATCTTCCCCTTTATAGAGGTGTGTTGGCTATGTCCGCATACAAAACGTTCCTGCCCCAGCTGCCAGTCCAGGATATTTGCAGTATCATCTGAATTTTTCGTGCTCATTAGTATGTTTGACTGCATATGGTTTTTAGCCTTCTTTCTTCCTGACCTTATGCATCCTACTAGTGCCTCATGCCCATTGACATGTGCAGCTTCTGCAGTGGAACCTCCACCTTTGGTGGTTCCATCATTGGAGGTGTCTTTTGTACAACATTCATGATTCAGGAGAGGCTGCACTGTACCTTTGGTGGCTGAAGGATTCTAACAGGATTTGCAGGTCGTCGTCCTTGACCCACACAAGTGGACGGTGGTGATGGGTGCATAGTCACCAGGGTGGGTTTCAAGGGTGCGCCCTGGAGAATTAGAGATCCTGGGCCACAGCTCTTGGGTGGTGCAGAGGTGCCATACGTCTATTGAATTTACTGGGTGTTTGGTTGGCTGTCATGGCCTTCCCACTGGCCAACAAAGGTAGGCGTGTCAAAGTCCTGATAGACAACATGACTCGTGTGGTACAAGGAGGGTTGCGGCAGGTCACAGTACTGTGCTAGGAAGATCATAATTGCTGTACCTTCAACGGATATCTAGCAGCTAATAACCTGCCAATACTCTACCCCAGAGCAGCCCAGTGTAGATAAACTCAGGAGGCATCTACTGACTGACCACGAGTGGCACCTACATCCAGAGTTAAGACAAGGCATCTTAGCCCAGTGGATTGTGAGTTGCATCCTTTTTGGCACTGCAGTAACCGCTCTCGTCTCTTTTGCATCCTGGAGTTCCCACCACTAGGTTCCTACAGAAACTCATCCAGCCTCCAGTGGGATTCCAGTCTTCAGCATTTTCTCCTCTTCAGCTGCTATTCAGAGTTCTGAGGACGTTTATTGTAGACCAAACTCCACTCATTAAGACAGCCCCAGACTAGGCTTGGGGAGTTTGGCATGCCCAGCTCCTGCTGCTCACTACCTATTCAAGAGAACCTTCTGTTCTATCAACAGTGCACGGTCCTTCATCTAAACCTCCACAATCTACATCTTCATGCATGCAGATTGAATGGAAGCGACTGAGTGGTTTTAACCTACTTGGGCTGGTGTTGAATGTCACCTTGGCTACTTGCTGCCTGCCCAGTCTATCCATTCTGGCTGCTGGGCAAGGTGTTTGATGTGGTGCGAGGACTGTCGAGTTGATCCACTTCAGGCAAAGCTATGTGATGTACTTCTGGCCTATCCTTGTCTTTGCTGTGGACACCGTTGGGTGTTACTTGTGTGGCCTTTCTAAGTTTGCTTGATCAGCCCTCCTTGTTTAGGTTACCAGTTGTGACCAGTTTTTTTTAAAGGACTTGCATGTGTTTACTCCTGCATCTTTAATATGCTGCCGTGCAACTTTAATTGTTCTTACAGTCCATGTGCACACCTTTTGAACCTATGAATTGTTTCTCAAAGTTGCTACCCATAAACCTGTTCTCTTAATTGCAATCCCTTCTGTGTGCTCTGTCAGTGAACTACAGGCACTGTTACAACCACTGCATACTACCTTCTTTCTGGGCAAGTTGGTGCTTTAGGACCCGGTATCCTTTCCCCTGTAAGTGTTGCCACCCTTCCATGTTGGTAGGTCCATTGAGGGGGAAACGCTTCACAAGCGGAACCCTAGAATGCATGTTAGTTTCAATATAGAGGGAATTAAGGGACATGAGGTGTACAATCTACTCTGAATTTGCCAGTGCGAAAAGAATTTCATTCTAGAAACCTAACCTTATTTAAAGGATAATCAATTTGGGCAAAGATTTTTTATGACTTGGCCAGGAAAGAGCCTCTTGAGAGCCTTTGGGCTCATTGTTCTATAGCTAAGGCTGCCACAATGGCCTTGACTATGGGTGTTGCAGTGCTGAAACTCTGCCAGATGTCTACCTGCGTGTCTGTCATTATTTACCATGCAGTACAGTCATGATTCCTAGGTTCACAGGGTACACATTTTCAGGCCCATCAGCTTTTGGAGAGTTATTGCTTGTGTATCCATTTGGAAGATGACTCTGTGGTTGGAAGTATCCAACAGAAAAACACGTTGCCCTGCATTGGATCTTTGATAGATTTTCACGCTTGAATTAATCCTCCTCGCCAGACAGGGAGCTCCTGGTAACCATGTATTCGTAGCATGTGTTGGCCGTAGATACATATGGTTAGCATTATCCTGCAATCTAGTGTTGGGCTCAGATGAGTACAAGTTGTTTTTCTTCAAAGGTCTTCACATTACAAGGTAAAGTGACTCCTCCGGTTTGTATTGCACATGTTCCTGGGGTATGTGCACAGCTCAATTCCTCACAGAATCCTTTGCAGCACCCCGTTTTCCTCTCCAACCAAACAGCTTGCACAACCGAACAACACCGGCTGGTGTTATTTGACTTTTCCAAGTGCCCTGTCGTGTTCGGGCCCAGCTTTCCAGAACTTCTTTGACTACACTCTCCATACCAGTGACGAGGGATGGAAAACTTGCCCTTCAGCTTTTGCCCCAAGTTCCGTGTGAAGTACTCCCGGGGACAAAACCCTCTTTGGCGCCTACCACACCTAGAGCGCCGAAAGCCACCAAAGATGGCACTGACCAACGGCAAAGACAAGTGCAACCAATTCTAGAGCGCTTGCAAGACCAGCTCGACAGCAGACAAGGCTTTTTGTACACCACGACACTGGGAAACTAGGCACCAAAGCTCCACCACCTGTTTCCCTAACGCTTCCCAAAAGGAAGAACACATTTGAGGAGGACATTGCTTTGCCTAAACCAGCCAAATCACCAAAGAAAAAGTACTGATGCCAAAGCCTTATTTTTTTTCCCTCTTTCTCCTCCTCCGCCTCCACCCTTGCCTACCCTGCCTTCAGACACCTAGGTCCGTGCATTCACCCTCCTGAGCACCTGCCCTGAGAGCAGCCACATTCTTCAACAAATCAGTTGCCTACTGGTGAGGACCAACCAGAGGAATATATCCCCCATTTCACAGATCCAAAGGGGATCCCAGGACTGCCCCTGATCCATGGGATATTTATTATGCCGATTTGGTGGATGATACAGATCATAACATCTACCCATCCAAGCAGTCCCCACCAGATGATACAACATATCATGAGATTCTCAGCAGATCTGCTGTTTACCATAAGGTAGACCTACACACTATATGTAGGAGGCTGGCTTAGTATATGGGGCACACTTATTTACATGGTGCACCTTGCACCAATCCAGGCAACCCTTATAGTGATTTTAGTGGTCTTTGATGGCCATAGAAAGCTCTCAAAGTGGTAGCTGTAGAGAGCAGCCTTCAGGCTTATATTGAAGGAGTGTTAAGCAGCTTGTTTTAAAAGTTTAATCTTTAGTGCAAGTTAGATGAAAAACCAGTGTTTAGCAAAAAAAAACTATATTACAGCACACAATCATTAACACATTGGTTTATCTCCTACCCGGAGATACCAGCACAATACACAATAATACTTCAAATGCAATCGGGTAAGTAGTACAAAATACAGTTGTCTACAGGGGGAGACCACACCATGTATTATGAAAGTGGAATGCGAACTGCAAAGGAGAATGAGACTTGGACCAGAAGACTCGGAGCTGGGCACACGAGGAGCCACCCAAGGTAAGTACCCAGGAACCCCACGGAGGCTGTGTGAAGAGTGGAAACACAGCTGTGTGCCCAAAGGAAGTCTATGGAGAAGTCACGGTTGCAGTTTTTAAGAAGGACCCTTCCCAGGGGACCCCGAAGAAACTCTTTGGAAGATAGATGGTTGGATAGTCACCCCACCCGCGGATACTCCAGGAACCACGATACCTACACCAGGATATCCGGGTGCATAGGTGGGAAGTGAGGTCAGAACGTGAGGTCAGAACCTGCTGTAGACCACAATGGACAACTTTGAAGAAGTTGCCTTTAGAGAAGACTGTGAAGGAGTCGGGTAGAATCCATGAGTGGATTCTTGAAGTGAAGAACCTGCAAGCAGAGGGGATAGTCTATGCCACTGTGACGTGACCAGGAGGCACAGAAACACAATGTCCACCAACTGGAGGTTCTGCAGAGTTGACGGTGACCTTGTCGCTGCAGCTGTGAGGACCAGGTGACCCTGAGAAACACCATGAGTCATGCAGTAGCTGTCCCTTGTCGGTGACTAGGTGGTCTGTGTCCGGCCGGAGCACCAACCAGCCTTAGTAGCTGCAACTGGCGTGGAAGACAAAGGAGCAACGTTGGGACAAGTAAGGTCCACGGGGGACTCGGCGGCAGCAGCAGGCGATTCAGAGCAGGCCTCGAGCAAGCCAGGGAGGCCACTGAAGCAAGAGAAGACCCTCAGGAGGACTCACAGGCCGAAATCACAAGTCGCAAGAGGACCTCTAGCAGCTCACCAAAGATGACCCACAGTGCAGAGGATGTGATGAGGGTGCTGATCTTGGAGGGAAGAGATGCTGGAGCTTCTTGTGGCCCAAAGATCTCGAGTGCAGAGCCAACAAGCCTTGGCAACGGCAATACTACGCGGTGCTCAGGGATTTGGTCGCAGTGGTTCAGACAAAGGATACTGGCCTCAAAGTTGCTAAGGACTGGTCAGGCCTCGGGAGTTGCAGAACCACCTGTGTTGCTGGGCCTCCGAAAGTCCGTAGGACGACCGGATCAGCAGACTGGTCAGCTTCGTTGAAGTGCCTGCAGATGCAGGGGAGTGACTCCTTCACTCCAATGGAGATTTCGTCAGGTGTCCTTGATGCCCATAGGTCTGGTGAAGAACCTGGCAGAAGCACAGACTACTAAGAAGATTTGAACAACAAGACCAGGAGCAGCAGGAATCTTCCTTAGTGCAGTCTCTTCCAGTCGAAGACCAAGTGTCCAGATGATTGAAGAGCGAAGTAGTTTCAGAGTTGAATCTTGTCCCATGACGAATGAGGACCCACCCACAGGTAAGCCCTTGAGTACCCTAGGAAAGGGGTTAGGACAACTGGGGTTGGGGGATCCTTTCCAGAGGAGGGGCTTGACAAAAGGGGAGGATACTCCCATGTCCTTTGTCCAGTTTCGTGCCAGAGCAGGAGCCAAGGGCTCCCTGAACATTGTTCAAACTGGAGTATGCATAGAGTGCACCAAATGTGCCCTTCAAAGCAGTCTGGCGCTGGCAAGAACCCCAAGCCCAATACACTAAATCCTGTCTGGGAGGTGGTCGCACCTTCCTGTGACAGGAAACACATTCTACCTTCCCCTGCTCGAGCTCAGCTCACCTGCAGGAGGGCAGAATTGTCTGTGGTCAGCAGCAGCACTAGCTTGCTGTCAGACCCAGGAAGGCTGTTACAGGGAGTACAGGGGGGGTACCCCAGGGAGCCCCCAGTACATGGGATCATACTTCCAACATTGAATCATACCCCAACACCGATTCCAATATGTTTGATACTAAACATGACCGATTTAGGTGCAGCCACTATATAGCTAGAAATATGGTAATTACTTGATGTCCACTATATGTAACAAAATGGCTGACTGCACATACAAAGCCTGGAGAATCGACACCGGGGTTTGTAGGGGTGTCCGGCTCATGCAGGGGCACCCTCACACTCATAGCCAACACCCTGCCTTCAGGACCGAAGAGCCTGCCATAGGGGTGACTTATAGGTTTTAAGTGCAGTGACCTCCGATATAAGGAAACGTATCTGGCGTGAGGTGTAGGCACCAACTCACACAGACTACAATGGCAGGCCTGTAGTCACAGTTTGAGTGGACTCTCGTGGGTGGCACAATAAATGCTGCAGCCCATGGAAGACCTCTGGTGTACCTATGCCCTTTGTACCTTAGTTTCATATTCTAGGGACTTACAAGAGTACGCCAGTAGCCAATTGTGAATGTACCAAAGTCAATTTAGGGTGAAAGCACGGTGACTGGGGTCCTGATTAGCAGGATCCCAGTCCGACTAAGTCAAAAACATACTGACACCAAGCAAAAAGTGGGGGTAACCATGAAAGCAGATTCTTCTTTCCTACAGTGCATTTTTCATTAAATCCAGCACTGGCCTCTGTGTGGGTTTAACGTGCTGGGAAGTTTGATACCAAACTTACTAGACTTCAGGAAACCCATCATGGATCTGTGGAGTTTGTGTTTACAAACTCCCAGACCATGTACTCAAAATGGCTCCACTGCATTTACAATGTCTGTGGATGGCACATAGACTGTGGGGGTGTATTGCTCATGCAACTATGCAGTCACCTCTGGTATGGTGTACCCTGCCTTTAGGGCTGTAAGACCTGCAAGAGGGGTGACTTACCCATGCCACAGGTAGTGTTGATGGGCATGGCACACGGATGTGTCATGTCGACTCTTCAGTTAGGTCAGCACCAAAACATGCAGCCTCCAATGGCAGTTGTGTGTTAAGCTGATGGGCCCCTGAGGGTGGCACAATACATGCTGCACCCCTCAAAGGGACTCTATGGTCACAAGGCCCTTGGTACCAGGGGTACCTTTTGCAAGGAACTTACATGTGGCCCAGAGGTGTGCCAATTGTGAGAAGAAAGGTACAGTTTTAGGAAGGATCACAGGTGCTTGGGCCTGGTTAGCAGGATCCCAGCATACTCCAAGTTGGCATCAGGTATCTGCCAAAAAGTTAGGGGGTAACCATGCAAAAAGGGGCACATTCCTACAGCTGAGCAGTAGTTTTCACTATATATATATATTCACTGAAAAAACCACAGGTTTCAGGAACGTTCTAGTTGGGAATTAGCATTTTAAAAACCTTAGAAATTCATGGGAAAAAAACAAAGGTTACAGAGGAGTTATAGTTAGGCTGACATTTCCCTTGTACAATACCAGAGAAATTCAGCTGTAAGTTAGCTGAGCTAACTATAACTCGTGCCCCGCAATGCACTGCTGATGTCACATATTACATCACTCATGACATGGTCAGTGACATCACTTGATGACATCACGGATGACATCATCCAGTGACTGAGTTTTTCTAAAGTTTAAGAATGTTATATATGCGCACGAAGGTGTATTGAAGAATGAGTGGGTGTATGAGTGTCTATGGATGATTTAGTGGGTGCGTGACTGACTGTATAAGTGAGTGAATGTTTCTCAGTGAATATATGGGTGAGTGACTAATCTATGTGAATGTATCAGTCTGTCAGTGGTGTGTAAGTGGCTGCATGGGTTGGTGAGTAGCTACAGGAGTGTCTTTATGAGTTATTGATTGGTTGTTCGAGTACTTGTATGGGTGTCTTTGTGGGTGGGTGAGGGGGTGTGTGACTCCCTGCATGGATGTGTGAGTGGGTGATTCACTGGGTGTATTGGTTCATGAGTGTCTGTGAGGGGCTGTATGGGTGAGAGTGTGCGTATGGCTGTGTCAGTGATTGAATCGATGTCTCAGTGGTATATGGGTGAGTAACTGCATGTGAAAAGCAGTATATGTGAGTGTTGGAGTATATAAGTGACAGAGTGAATGATGGTGAAATTGGCTGTATGGATGAGTGTGTGCGCTTGTGTCAGTGATTGTATGTGTTAGCATCTATATGAATAAGTGAGCGAGTGTGTGTAACTGTATAGGTGAGTAAATGGCAGTGTGATTGACTCTGGGTGAGTTGCTAGGTGTGTGAGTGCATAGACCAGTGGCTGTATTGGTGAGTGACTGCGTGCATGAGTGGCTGTATGGGTGAGTGAGTGGGTGTGTTTAGACCTATGAATCAGTGAGTGGGTATGTACTAACTGGTATTGGTGTGTCTATGGTTTCGAGAATGGTAGTCTGATTTTTGGAGTGGGTGTATGAAAGGTTATATTAGGGTGTGAGTAGGTGCATCAGATTATGTGGATGTCATCAGTGATGTCACTGACCATGTCATGAGGGATGTATTATGTGATATCAGCAGTGCATTGCGGGCGCACGAGTTATAGTTGGCTCAGATAACTATAACTGCTTAATTTCTCTGGTTTTGTTTGAGGGAAATGGAGGCCTAACTATAACGTCTCTAACATTTGTTTTTTTATGTGAATTTCTAAGGTTTTTCAATTGATAATTCCTAACTATAACGTCCCTGAAACCTGTGGGTTTTGTTCAGTGACTTTCTAAGGTTTTTAACTAGTGCTCGAATTTTCAGAGTGTAACGGAAAATGTTCGACCATCTCTGAAGAATTGCACTGTGTAGAAGTTATAGCAGGTGTTAATATGGCTTGTTCAATTTTTTTTCACATTTATAAAGGTAATGTAATTGTTTCAGCGTTTTTATTATATATATTTACTTATATTTTAAAAAAAGGAACTGTAGGAGTCTCGTACCGATTGCTCGAATCCTAGCAGTGTGCCATGAATCCTAGCAGCGTGCCGCCATATTTTAATGTCTGCGTAGGGTGCGCGGCTCCCAAATTTTTAATTTTTTTAAATTTAAATACATGATGTATACTATATAAATTTTAAATCACTCGTGTTTTATAGAAAGTTATAAAACTGACATCAATATAAATATTTTAAATATTGGAGGTCTTCTGATAAAATTACGGAAGCAGCTACCCTTCCGCGTACCCTCGCATTCCAGGTGTGCGATAGGTTCGCAACTCCAGCGCAAAATATGTAGTTCTGAAAAACATATAGATATAATTGTATATTATGCATTATACCAAAAGATTTACTTTCATATTTGTAAAACTACTATATTTGTAATTGGAATAGATATATAATATTGTTTACACATTTTCCGGAGTCGCATCCGGTGTGCGGTGAATACGCATCCGGTATGTGAATCCCATGTGACTTCAAAAAAAGGATTCTATTGGTTAAGAAGCTTTCTATTCTACTACTTGGAGGGCCCCAACAAATGTGTTCTTTCAGGAGCTTCTTTAAGAGAAACACGTTGTGTTTTGTCTTACTCCTTCATTTATTTTTTGGGTGTTTTTGACCTCCACCAGAAATGGCATCTGCAAATCCACCTGCAGTTGAGGTTGAAGATGTGGAGGAGCAGGAGGAGCCTATCAAGAAAAGAAAGGAGAGCATAGTCTGGACCTTTCTTTCCATTCCACCTGGGGAGAAGAAAGTCAACGCGCGCAAAGTGACGTGCACTTTGTGCGAGAAGGTACTATCTCGGGGCTCTGACGAAAAAATACTCATGTGGGACATCATGATGAAACCTCTCCAGACCATCCATCCAAACCGTCTCGCAAGAGAGCAGTGCCAGCGAGAACTTCAAAAGCATTTGCAGGATGCAGAACTTGCTGGACCCAGTGCATCTGTGGGTTTTATTTTAAGTTCTGACACACCATTGGTACTTGAGTTTGCTGGTTTGGGACAACACTGCTTAAAGTGCAAGACAGTACTTTGTGTTGGGGAGCAGTCTATCGCTGCAGTTATTGAATATGCAGGAAGCCACAAATGCTAGTTTTGTTGTTTTTGAAATAACGTTCCAATTGCAAAATGTTTTCACTGCTTTACTGCAGTTTGTTGGCTTGTTTTTTAAAATAACTTTTTTAAACACCCAATAAATAAAATAGTTTGAAAGACACAAGAAAATTTCAAAAAAAAATTCAAAAAAATGTTCTTGTTAGAACCACCTATTTGGTTAAAGATAGACAAACTGTTGTATGTGTTGTACGAATATGTTACTTATGAATTAATCACTATTTTTGAGTGGTTATAAGAGTGTATAAGTAGTGCCTGGCTGATTGAATAGGTGTATGGGTTGTGTACCAGTGGGTTGATGATGGTGTAAGTACTGTCTGCATGAATGAATGACATGAGTAGTGCATGTGTGATTGGATGAGTGCATGGGTAGTGCCTGGGTGATTGGATGAGTGCATGGGTAGTGCCTTGGACATTGGATGACTGCATGGGTAGTACTTGAGAGAATGCAGGAGTGTATCCATAGTGCCTAAGTGAATGGTTGAGTGCAAGTGTAGTACCTGGGTCATTGGATGAGTGCATGGGTAGTGCCTGAGTGAATGGATGAGTGCATGGGTAGTGTCTGAGTGAATGGATGACTGCAAGGTTAGTGCCTGCATCATTACATGAGTGCATGGGTAGTGCCTGAGTGAATGGATGCGTGCAAGGGTAGTGCCTGAGTGAATGGATGCATGCAAGGGTAGTGCCTGAGAGAATGGATGAGTGCATGGGTAGTGCATGAACAAATGGATACGTGCAAGCATTAGTGTATGATTGTTGGTATGAGTGCAAAGGTAAGTCCTTGGGTGAATGCATGAGTGCATGGATAGTGCTTGAGTCAATGAATGAGTGTATAGGTACTGCTTGAGTAAATGGATGAGTGCAAAGCTAGTCACTGTGATTCGTAAGTGCTCAGGTAGTGTGTATAAATGGATGAGTGCATGGGTTGTGCCATATACAGTAAATTCTATTGTTTAAAACTCAGGCCTATTAGCTCTATGTTAATATACTTGTTCAAATGAGAAGATACATCAAGCTTCAAGACTGTCCAATTTTCCAATATAATAAAAAGCACTTACAATACTCACCTGTTCTGTATAAGGAAGAAAAAGTAATACATACACTTTCTTGTACACAAATTTAGAAAGCATGTGGTCTGAAACAGGGGTATTCTGGTATTTGTAGGTTTCTTTTGATGTATCAGGTCACCCAAAAGAGACAGACATACACATTGATGAACTCAAACATCGTGAGTCTTACAACAGTGACATGAGAAGAGTTGGTATTTTATATTTGCCTAGGCCTAAGTTTGTCAGGTGTTAGTGAATAATGAAGCTGCAAGAGAAAAGGGAGGTTTAAAACATGATAGCAGATAGATTTGTGTTTATGCTAGTTCATATGAGTGTCTGGAAAGGTTCACTTAAAGTAGGGCGCATTAATTTAGGTGTCTGCTTTAAATGGAAAATGCGCTCTGTCAAGTTTGAATATGTTCGTGCGATCATGACTGAGGTATGTGTGTACTTCTACATGTATTCTGATACATGTTGTCCATCTGAAGACCCTAACTTAAAAACTATGTAGCTTATCATACATCTGCACAAATCTTACCAGTTCTACTAGAGCATTCAGTCACAGAAGCAGACATCTGTTACCTATGTTCGCGTCACAGAAGACCTCGAATAGAGTTCAATACCCACCTGCCCTGTATAATGAGAAGAAAGTAACTCAAAATAAAAGTGCAACTATTATTATAGAACTTTGATTGGTGTATGCGCTTTTGCAGTCTGATACTGCTCCTCGGGAATATGATACTTTTCAAAAAGTCTAAAAGTTGAAGATTATTTATATTGGAAACAAATAACATATAAATACATTTTAAACATTTCGCCAGTTTATCATGAATATTGTTATGTATTCTTACCTTTCAAGTAATTTAGATACATCATTCGCTAAATCTATTTTAGAGTAGTATTATCCTAAACAGCATTAAAACGGTTTTCAATCTTGAACAGTACCTACTATAAAGAAAAAGAAAGTGTTATTTAATGATTTATTAGAGAAATTATAATATTACATTTTTGAGAACACAACATTAATTTATAATTAGATCACATTCTCAGTTTCCCTTTTTTGCTGTTCTCAGATTGCACATAACTTCACCATACACAGTGATTTCAATGTAGCAATCAAATTGATTGTAGAAAACCACCCCAAATCAGCATAGTACATTATCAATGTGTAGCTATTTTCTTTTTTCGTATCTACACTAATCACTTCTTTCATCTACATTAACTCTATTTATCACAAATACATTTGAAAAAATGTACAATCTCATTTACATCTGGTACAATATTGACAACAAATATATAAACGATTTGCTTTTAAACATATTTTTCAAAATGTATTATCTATTAGGCCAAATAATCAAAACACTAATAGATTGCAGTGCTTTCTATTTTTTGTTGACATCTTCCCCAATAGGCCGAATGATGTACTCAAAACTTTGGCTGGAGAAATAACATATAAGAATTTGGTAATTGATCAGGCAATCTAGGTTTGAATTTCAAGTGAGCATCATTGCAATGCGTCCATCCTTTGTTACACTTTAAACAGTATAGTGTCAGATGTTGTTGTAGGTCCATCATGGAAAATAGCCACTGTTGTATAAGTTCTTCCTGAAATAGATATTTGATTTCCTTTAAAATCTGCAATTTTTGTTTCCAATTTTCTTCCATTTCCTCTACAACGTTGTAACATTAAAATGACATTTTCCAAATCTTTTTATATATAATATAGACATCTCAGATCTACAATGTGAACATGTCATAACCTGATTTGCTGTTTTTATCAATTTGTTAAAAGGTACTGATTTGCAGTCTGGTATTAAGTATAGGAATCATTCTGTTTTGTATTTGAGTGGTAGTAGTAAATGAACACTCTTCACAGTTATGGTACCATTTGTAACTTAAGTCCAAATACGTGATCAGTGTGTATTTCTTCGTGTTCTAATACTCTGAGCATTGGAAAATCTTGTGCATCTTGTTCTATGTTTAGAGTTAATGTCAATGAGCCAGTACATATATCTAAAAGATGTCGAATGCCAGAAGCAGTATTTATTTACTTCTGTCACTTACCAACTGTTGAACTAAATGATGTAGTGCAGAACAGAATCTAGTTTCATGATTTTCCATGATTTCTTGATGAAGATGTGGCAAATGAAACAACATTCAGAATCATATTAGCATAGCAGTTGATACGTGAACTGTTTTCTATTTGGTATCCTACAACCTCATCACTTTCCACTTTTTTTGTTTGTTTACGCCTTCAACTTTCTCTTCAATTGTTTTATTTTCAACCTCACTTGAATGCATGCTGCATTTCCGTTTTGGACACACTACACGTTTCTCATATATTGGATATTCACCTAAATGAGGAAGATAAAGTATTTAACGATTGTACACCTCTACACAATTTGCATCAACACTAATCTTTTTCTCATCAAAATTTATCAAATACAAACCAGACAATGTTCTTACTCGAGACAATGCAACGTATGCCATTCCCTCGTTGAACATCGTACTTCCAATATTTATAAAAGCTCTGCCTATACTTAAACCTTGCGATTTATAAATAGGTTCGAGGCATGTGAGCTGCAGAGCTCACACTTTGCATTAGATCGCCATCTGGTGTTGGGCTCGGATGCTTGCACTTTGTTGTTGTCTTCGAAGAAGTCTTTTGTAGTCATGTGATAGGTGACTCATCCTTTGGACAATAGTGCGCATGGGCATCGACTCCATCCTCAGATTGTTTTTTTCCGCCATCGGGTTCGGATGCAACTTTCGACACTCCGGTTCGAAACTTTCTTCTACTCTTTTTCAATACTTCAAACCTTCTACGCGATATCAACATCGACGCGTCTCTTCTTCGATCCCCTTTCCAGTCGTCGACGCGGGCCGCTGGGCCCATCGACGCCGTAAGGCCTACAGCTAATGGAAAGGACGCCCTTTCGAAAATGCCCCCAGTGTGGAGCAAAGTTCCCCCACAGTGACCATCACAAGGTCTGTAACCTGTGCCTCTCGCCCGACCACAACAAGGCCACCTGCCCAGCTTGCGCCTCCTTCCGCTCCAAAAAGACCATTTGGGATCGTCGAGCTCGAAGACACGTTATGGCGCAACGGTCCGCTCCAGAACCTGTCGACATCTTCAACGAGGGCCCCGATGTCCCGGAGGAAGATTCCGAAGACCTAACCATCGTGTCGGAGGCAGAGGACTCAGACGGTTCCATCACTCCTGGGCAACGAGTGAGTACTACTGCCCCTGCCCCAACCCCCCCATCAAAACAAAAGGCACCGGTCAAGACTTCGCCTGCTGGCCCCAGTCGCGACCGAAAACATGCTTTGGACGCCCCGCCTTCCGGCTCGGCACCGAAGAAAAGACTAAAGCCTTCCAGTTCCTCGGTACCGACCAAGCCGCATGTATCAGTTCCACCGGCACCGTCGGCGCCGAAGCCAAAGGAACACTCGGCTCCGAAATCCACCTCGGTCCCAAAACCCGCCTCCAAGCATGAGGATAAGTCGGGGTCGAAACCAAGGCTCCACGACACAGCCCCTAAGCCAAAGATGTCGGAGCCGATTGCCAAGCCGAAGGACTCTTCCACGCCTTCGAAGGCCAAAGAGCACACAAAGCAACCATCACCGCGCTCGGAACCGAAAAAGTCGGCGCCGAAGCCAAATCTCCAGGAGGAGGAACTGTTTCAACCAGATCCTATCGATCCTAAACAACATGAACTTTACATTAACCCTAAAACTGGACATGTCACTACTGTGCCACGCCACGAGCCCGTCCCTGTCAAAAAGAAGGACTCTGCTACTTCCCCTATGCCTCCTTCTTCCCCTGTCCTTCCACCTAACACCCCTCCTCTCTACATCCTTGTTACACCACCTCAGCCTGTAACATCTCCACCACATGACTATCAGGATGACATGGGGGATGGTGGTGACCCTGATGACGTTTTCCCAGACCCAGATGACCCACCACAGGACGATTGGGGCTACAACGATCCCATAGATCTTCCAGACCTCCCAAGCCCTCCATCATATCCCACAAAACCATCTCCCCCAGATGATAACATTGGTTTTGGGCAACTTATTCACAGGGCTGCTGTCTTTCATGGGGTGCTTATACACACCAACCCACCAGAGGAAGATTTCCTCTTAGATACCTTCGAACAGTCTCAACGAACTGTACAGACATTGCCCATGATTAAAGGAGTCATCAAACATGCTCCTGACATATTTAAAGATCCTGTACGGGCCAGGATTCTTAACCCTAGGATCGACAAAAAATATAGACCTGCCCCTGATGACCCTGCCTACATCAAAGGCCAGCTCCCTCTTGACTCCTTAGTCGTCTCCAATGCTCGTAAACGGGCTAATTCTCAGACTTCAGGGGACGCTCCGCCCCCTGATAAGGAGTCAAAATTGTTGGATGCCTCTGGCAAACTAGTGGCTGCGCAAGCCACCAATCACTGGCGCATAGCCAACACCCAGGCACTGCTGGCAAGATACGATAGGGCCCACTACGACCAGCTAGAAACCCTATTGCAACACCTCCCTGACCAGTACAAGACGCAGGCAAATGATCTCATTCAGGAGGGCAAATTAATCTCCAATGCGTCCATTAAGTGTGCCCTTGATGCGGCCGACACCGCCGCTAGGTCTGTTAACACCAGCGTACTCATCAGAAGGCATGCCTGGTTACGCATTTCAGGCTTCAAGCCAGAGGTTCAAACCACCATTTTAAACCAGCCGTTTAATCAGAACCAACTCTTTGGTCCGGCTGTAGACACGGCACTTGAAAAAATGAAGAAGGACACTGACACTGCCAAATCAATGGGAGCATTGCAGTCTCCACAACAACGTGGCTCCTTTCGCCGCTCCTTCTACAGAGGAGGCTCTAGGAACACCAACACAGACAATTCCTCTTCTTACAGAAACACCACCCAAACATCTCCCAATAGGGGATACTTTAGAGGTGGTTACCGAGGCAACAACAGTAAGGGCAGAGGCCGAGGTAGTACCAACACCCGTACCTCCCCCACTCCTAAACACTGACTTCCCTCCACTTCCCCCCGACCATTCCACTCCTGTCGGGGGATGACTAGCACAGTTCCTACCTGTCTGGAACTCCATTACAACAGACAAGTGGGTGAGACAAATTATCCAACATGGTTACTGCCTAGAACTTACAGCTGCCCCCCCAAACATACCACCCAGGCAGCGTCCAATGTCCGCGGACCATCTCATGCTTTTAAAGCAAGAAGTTCTTTCCCTGCTTCAAAAGCACGCCATAGAGCCAGTCCCTCTAAAACACCAGGGCACAGGGGTTTACTCCCTGTATTTCCTAATCCCCAAAAAGGATGGGACTCTAAGGCCCATTCTAGACCTCAGACCCCTCAATCAGTACATACATTCGGATCATTTTCACATGATCACTCTCCAACAAGTGCTTCCCTTACTACAACAAGAGGACTTCCTTGCCACACTAGACCTCAAGGACGCCTACTTCCACATTCCCATACATCCTGCTCACAGGAAGTATCTAAGGTTCGTACTCGATGGACAGCACTACCAGTTCAAAGTACTTCCATTCGGAGTCACCACTGCTCCAAGAGTGTTTACCAAATGCCTTGCAGTAGTAGCAGCACACCTACAAAGACAGCAAATACACGTCTTCCCATACCTGGACGACTGGCTCATCAAAGCCAGATCATTAAAACAGTGTGTCCAACACACTCATCAAACTATACAAACACTACACAACTTGGGGTTTACAATAAACTACACCAAGTCTCACCTCCAACCATCCCATATACATCAATATCTAGGAGCCACAATAAACACTTCCACAGCCCTAGCTTATCCCAGCCCAGCCAGGATAGCCAGTATACAAACCCTCATCACCAGGTTTCAAATACAACACTCTCTCCCAGCCAGAGTATTCATGCAACTAATCGGCATGATGGCATCTTGCATTTTCATCGTCCCTCATGCAAAACTTCAAATGCGTCCCCTACAAGAGTGTCTAGCGCACCAATGGAACCAGGCTCACAGACAACTTACAGATCTGGTGTTGGCGGACAGCCACACACATCGCTCTCTGCAGTGGTGGAACACAAAAAATTTGTCCAAAGGGCGGCCGTTCCTAGAGCCTGTTCCACAAATAGTACTGACAACGGACGCATCACTCACAGGATGGGGTGCACACCTGTTAGGTCATACAACACAAGGCAAGTGGACCACTCAACAAAAGCTGCTCCACATCAATCATCTGGAGTTACTAGCTATATTCCTAGCTCTCAAATCCTTACAACTCCACGTACAAAACAAGGCTGTCCTGATCCGAACAGACAACATCAGAGCCATGTACTACATACAAAAACAGGGGGGACACACTCTCCACAACTGTCCCAACAGGCACAGGACATTTGGAGGTGGGCCATTCCACAGAACATATACCTTCTAGCAGAACACCTACCAGGAGTTCACAATCAGATTGCCGATCTGTTAAGTCGACAGACACAACAGACTCACGAATGGGAACTACATCCACAAGTTCTTCTACCGTTTTTCCGCATGTGGGGCCAGCCAGACATAGATCTGTTCGCCACACAACAAAACGCAAAATGCCCAACCTTCGCCGCCAGGTTTCCACACCCGCAGTCCAAGGGCAATGTGATATGGATGAACTGGTCCGGCAGATTTGCGTACGCTTTTCCACCACTACCACTGCTTCCACTTGTGGTACGCAAGCTCCGACAACAGTCTCTAAAAATGATCCTAGTAGCTCCCACATGGGCACGCCAACCGTGGTTCACCACACTGCTAGAACTATCAGTAGTCCCATATCAAAAACTACACCTCTCCCCATCAATGCTAACGCAGAGCCATGTAGAGATAAGGCACCCAGATCCATCCCAACTGAACCTTGTGATCTGGCTCCTGAAGTCCTAGAATTCGGTTACCTTAACCTACCGGCAGACTGTATGAACATTATTAAAGAGGCTAGACGCCCTACTACCAGAGCTTGCTATGCAGCAAAATGGAAAAGATTCGCTATTTACTGCACTAACAATAATATCCAGCCATTACAGGCCTCCACGCAAAACATCATTTGCTACTTACTACATTTGCAAAGATGTAATCTTGCATACTCATCCATACGTCTGCATCTAGCGGCCCTTGCTGCTTACCTACAAAACAGGCAACACGTATCACTCTTTAGAGTCCCAGCCATTAAAGCCTTTATGGAAGGCCTTAAACGGATCATACCTCCCAGATTACCACCATCCCCAGTGTGGAATCTTAACATAGTACTTACTAGGCTCATGGGACCACCATTTGAACCCCTGCATAAATGTGAACTTCAATTCCTTACATGGAAAGTCGCGTTCCTAATTGCAATCACCTCTCTCAGGAGAGTGAGTGAGATCCAGGCTTTAACTATACAAGAGCCCTTCTTACAAATACATCATAACAAAATAGTTCTCAGGACAAATCCAAAATTCCTTCCAAAAGTAATTTCGCCTTTCCACCTTAACCAATCTGTAGAACTACCCGTGTTTTTCAAAACCCAGATTCTGTAGCAGAAAGAGCTCTCCACACCCTGGATGTCAAAAGAGCCCTAATGTATTACATTGACAGAACCAAATCATTTCGTAAAACAAAACAATTGTTTGTAGCTTTCTCTCCACCACATAAGGGTAACCCCATCTCAAAAGCTGGGATTGCAAGGTGGATTGTTAAATGTATCCAAATATGCTACCAAAAGCCAAACGCACATTATCAATTCCTCCTAGAGCGCACTCAACACGCAAACTAGGGGCTTCCATGGCATTCTTAGGGAACATCCCCCTAGAAGACATATGTAAGGCAGCCACATGGTCTACAACACACACCTTCACTAAACACTATTGTGTTGATGTGCAAGCCAAGCAACAAGCTTCTGTGGGCCAAGCTGTCTTAGAACACTTTTTCAAACTACTGCAACACATACAGGTGACCACCGCTAGGGAGATACTGCTGTACAGTCTATGCAAAGTGTGAGCTCTGCAGCTCACATGCCTCGAACGGAAAATGCTACTTACCAGTATGCATCTGTTCTTGGCATGTAGAGCTGCAGATCCTCACACGCCCACCCACCTCCCCGGGACCTGTATGTGTTCCAGTCCTATCTTATTTAGATATACACACATGGACATTCCTTTTCTACTAACTCCATCACTCCTCATTATGGCGAAAAACAATCTGAGGATGGAGTCGATGCCCATGCGCACTATTGTCCAAAGGAGGAGTCACCTATCACATGACTACAAAAGACTTCTTCGAAGACAACAACAAAGTGCAAGCATCCGAGCCCAACACCAGATGGCGATCTAATGCAAAGTGTGAGGATCTGCAGCTCTACATGCCAAGAACAGATGCATACTGGTAAGTAGCATTTTCCTTACTGCATATGCTAGAGACAGAGGAAACTGTCAATGAACATACAAGTCTTTTACAAGCAAAAAAACGTACAACACAACACCCAATCTGTCTTACCTCATCAATCTGGTCAAATTTTTTTATCAAAAATTCTATTCCATCTCTATTTTGCAAATTTACAAAATCAACAACTTTTCCCATTGCTCCATTTACTAATCCTTCTTCGACATTCAAATTACGCCGCAAAATTACTCAACTGTTTACATACACCTAAACTTTTTTGAATCCTGCAGTTTTAGATATAGACCTTTCCGAAGAATCCAATTTAGCCTGTAGTTTGTCAGTAAGAATTGTTACTCCATAATGTTCGATTTTGTCAATAGCTTTAATTTCTAAAATTTGTTGTTTTTCCAGTTTGAGAAGTTGTTTATTAAATGTAGAACACTCTTGCAGTGTAGGCATTAGCCAAACTATAGACTTGTTTTCTACAAGCATATTGTACATTACTTCTGCCGTTGTTTTTTCAGATGTAAACAAGTTCCTTAGTAGCCGCCTTTCTAAAGCTTGTTTACCATGTTCTGTCAACATACCAATTCTTATCTCTTTAAGAATATTTCCATAATCTTCATCACCAGCTTGTCGCATGTTCTTTACAAGTTCTTCATAATCAGTTTAACCAAATATTTACATTCCCAATACTTCCTAAAGATCGTCTAGTGTCTTCCTGGCCAAGTGTTTTAAAAACAGGTTGTCCTTTAACGGGAGTAAGTTGTAGTAGGTCTCCAAATACAATTAAATATTTTCCTCCAAACAGAACATCGTAATCTGTTTTTAAAAACTGTTGATTTATCAAGTGCACAAAGACGAGCATTGTTTTACACCATGCTCACCTCATCAATGATTAACAGTTTGTTTCTTCAGTACTCTTGAGACTTCATAACAAGCTTCTCCAGGTAGCTTCTGATATTCTACTTTATCATGTTCAACAGGTAGCTTAAGTAATCGATGTAAAGTAATACCTTTAATGTGTGCTGCTCATTCAGTTGGAGCGGTTAAGACACAAGATAAATGTGAATCTTTAGTTTTGTGTAGATAACTGGTCAAAACTTCCATTAAACTTTTTCCTGTTCCAGCTTGACCACTAATATACAATAGAATAGGTTTAAATGATGAACATTGGCATTTTTTTTTTCATGGAGCAAACCATGTTCTACCTGTTTGACTTGTAGATATTTCTTTTTGTTCAATATTTAGTTGTTCCTTTAACTTTTCAAACTGAATAATATCCTGTTGTGCTTGCTGCATTGCAGTTTCTACCTCATTCGTGGCTATTGCTGCCTTATTTTCAATAATTGGTTGTTCCAGTTGATCTTGATTCAGTGGCCCAGACCTTTGACTGCCGTGTGAACTTTCTCTAGCTATTTCAGCTGCAATAGTACTTTCTTGTTCAATCGCCTCATTTAACATTTGTAGGCAAGTTGGAAAAATCGTGCTCTGAATGCTGTCTTTAGTTGCATTAAAAGAATCTTCATAGCGGTCAAAATATCCTAGTAATTCTGTTTCACTATGCCAAGGCTTGAACAGTTGCAGAAGTGCTAAATAGAAAACTTCTCTCATCTGCAGTTTCACAACTCAGTTTTCTGTGGTTAATAAGATTCCCTTTGACATGTTTCACTAAACATCCATCACATCCAATTACTGCATATTTTTCTTTTATATTTTCTATAACATTCTTTTTAAACCTATAATGCTGAAGTATTTCATACAGGCATAGGTTTTCAAGATGTGGACTCCTTTTGGGATAGTATGTATCCAACATATTAGTTTTGAGAATACCAGTACTTTCTGGCTCATACTGTGCTAAGTATTCAATTTCTTGTAAAGATTTCACTACTCTGTTTCATGTGGAGGCGAGACCGAGACTTATCCAAATGATTCCTCTTGACTTTGAATATAAACTGGCTGAGCTCAAGTGATCCTAACATTTGTAGGATCCAATCTCCCTATGGAAAAGCATTTTCAAGTTGAAGCTGTACAATTTCTTGCTAACTCTTTTCTGCTGAAACTTCTTCCCACACTTCTTTCATCTCTGACTTTTCAGATTTTGTAATGTATGATGTAACATAACGAGCAACAGCAATTGAATTATCTGCAACATACAGAATATCCATGTTTGCAGTCCACATTTTCAAAATAACTGTATTGTAGTCATTAATGTACTTTGAAGCTTCTGTTCTTTTTATGTTGTGTGTATTCTTAGGAGATTTTCGAGTTATTGTATGTCTTACTGCTGAGAACTATTTACTCTGCCTTTAGAAATTATAGGACGTGGGACTCCAAAATGACATTTTGTATAAAACTTTCCTTTACATTTATATTTCCGTCTGCAGTTTTTCCCCACATCTATGACTTTGAAAGCGTAAAACATGTTGTCTCAAGCTCCTTTCTCCTCCATCTCTTGGAATGGCACATGTAACATACTGTTCGATAAAAGACAAAACAGTTTCATCACTATCTGTTCCAAATTTTGGTGCATTCTTTATCCATAATAGCATGTTTATGAGGAGCAACTCTGGCCTGGTAGTCTTTTCGCCAAAGGAAATCAGTTACCTTTCCAAAAGGTGGAATGTTTTTATTGCAGATAAATGACATCATAGCTTGAAACCTATGCTTGAAATATCTGCAGACATTTACAGGGTCCAAGGAACAGAGTTCTCCAGCTGTCTTCAATTAAATGTTTTTAAAAAATGTATTTGTTTCTCGTAGGAATTCAGGTAAATCATCCCATGCATATTCAGCACAGCTAAGTGTTACAAACCATGTAGGTGTACCTAGGTATCTTACCATGCATTTAAGTTCACCATGACGGCAATACCAATATTCTTTGGTACCACGTTGGCTCGCCATCAAATTAATTGAGACTCAAAAGTTTCATCTTTGTTCATGAACTCTTTTTCAGAAACATGTTGAAGATGAACTACTCTTTTTAATATATGGGTCACTGCATATGAAAGTGCAGACAAATCACTTTCAAACAGAAGATAAAATATATATGGAATGCACTGCCGAAATTGTGGATCTTCACAATACATTCTTGTTGATCGGTACTCTGAAGCTGGAATTCATATAGCTCGCTCATCAAATTGTCCACTTTCTCAAGTGGGGAATAGCTATAGAAAACGAGCTTGTAAACTTTTTTCCCCCTACACTCATGGGAGTTCCCTATGCTTCTTTCATTTGAAATAATTCAATACTGTTTCCTATGATTTCTTTCGAATGCAGAGGATGTATTGTATAATGTTCATAAATCTCTTCACTCCTGGACTTGTCCACTTTTTCAATTTGGCCACTTGAGATTAGTGTTTCATCTTGTAAGCATATTACTTGTTCATCAACATTTACATTCTTATAATAAATATTATTCTGTACCAGGTATAATGTAGCCTTTTGTAGTTTATTAACATCTACAAACTCCTGCCAGATTGTTCTACTCTTGTTGGTACACCATTTACTAGAATAACTACTGGCTCATTTTCCTCTCTACACCCACAGTTTCAATGTTTTTCTCAAAATCTAAAGGTAAGTACACAACTCTTCCTTTGAGACCTTTTTGCAAATCTGTTGGTGGCAGCTTACCTGTTTTAGGCTCCATACGAACTATGGCCTGAAATGGGTGTACAGATAGAATAAGAATAAACTCGTATATATTTAAATCTGCTAGTTCCTGAGGAATAGGTACCAACTCTAAGTTATGTACTGATCTTGCTGGCATTTTGTTTTCTTCTAATTTGTTGTAACAGTACTTACAAATAACTTGATCACTAGCCAACTCAAACTGACCTTCTACAAACAAAGACAAAATTGCTGCCACTTATTGTTTTCTTTTTCACTTTTTAAATGTAAATCAATGTTAGACCTGGCACCATTAGCGTGGGTTTCCCCTGTATTTTTGCCTTTGCCTCCTGTGTTTTTGCTGTGTGTTGGACTTCGTTTTGATGGTCTAGATGCTTTGGGCACTTTACCACTAAATGCTCAGTGCCAAAGTGCAAGTGCTCCCTTTGTAAAGTTTTGTTATGGATTGGTATTTCCATAATTGGATATTTCATTTACTAGTCAGTCCCTAATACAGTGCACTGTGTGTGCCCAGGGCCTGTAAATCAAATGCTGCTAGTGGGTTTACAGCACTGATTGTGCCACCCGCATAAGCAGCCTGTAAATGTAAATCAGGCCTGCCATAGCAGTGCCTGTGTGCAGTCTAGTACTGCCATTTAGACTTGGCAAGTACACCCACTTGCCAGACCTTATCCTTCCGTTTTCTTACATGTTAGTCACCCCTAAGGTAAGTCCAAGGTACCCCTGTGGGCATGGTGCAGTGTGTGTGAAAGGTAGGACATGCCCTGATGTGTGTGGCATGTCCTGATAGTGAAATACTGCCAATTTCGTTTTTCTCTATTGCAAGGCTATCTGTCCCCATAGGATAGAATGGGGAGGTTGCTTATAACATCTTATAAACATAACTACCACTGGGAACAAGGTAGGAAAATAACGTTTGATATGCCTGAACTTAGAATGTTAAAATGCATCTTTTAGTGAGGGAGATTTATACATTATGTGTTTGAAAATACCACTTTTAGAAAGTAGGTAGTTTCTTGCTTAGCCATCCAGTGTGCCTCTGCTAGGATGTGGATTGACTGTCTGGCTTTGGAGTGACAGGGGCTGGGGAGGTGCAATGGCTCCAGAGAGTCTGGATGAGTCGGGCTGGGCTGAATAGACAAAGGCTGCATTTAGAGTAGGGGGGAGGAGATTTCCTGTCGCCTGAATGGGCCTGGTCTGCCAAGGACAATGCTGTCTCCACCTCCAGCCAGGAAGTTGCACCAGAGAGGACAGAACTGGTTTTGACTGAGCACAGTGCTTCTCTGCCACCAGGGAACAAAGGATTTTGTAGTAAAAATATTGGGGCCCAGACTTTTAGATCACTTCTGGGAATCAAGAGGAACCTTTGCCAAGGAGAAGAACCGGAGAAGCTGAGGAGGAATACTGCCCCTGTGCTGTTTGCTGTCTGGGGTTGGCCTGCAATGGCTACTTGCTGCCAAGGAAAGGAGAAAAGGACTTTGCTGTTTGCTGTGTCCCCTGCTTGAGGAAGATCTCCAAGGGCTTGAATTGAGCTTGCCTCCTGTTCTGAAGTCTCAGGAACACAAAGACTTCACCCCCAGTTCCCCCTGAACTCCTTTGATGGGAGTTCTGACCTGCTGTGAGGTGCCTGCCAGTGTTCTGGGCCTCGGGAGGTTGTTTTGGGACTTGAAACTGCAAGAATTGTGAAAATTGACGCATCCCCTGTTTCCGACGCATCGCAGCGGTGCGAGAGGAAATTTCCGATGCATCGCCGCCTCCGAAGGATCGACGCAGCGCCTACTCGCGGCTGAAGTGTCTGCCTTGCGATGAATTCTGTGCATTGATCTCCAACATCCGAGATCATCGCACCGATTCTGACGCAGGCCCGGTTGGAGAAGAACCGATTCATCATACCGGATCGTCACGCATCGCATCGAAGTACCAAGTCTGTCGCATTGTTGGGGGACGCAGTAAGAAACCGACGTATCACCTCCCCATGCAGTAAGAAACCGACGCATCACCTCCTCTCCGGTAAGAAACCGACGCATCACCTCCCCGGAGCAAGGAACCGACGCATCACCTTCCCTGCGACCCTTTTTGCTTGCATTTTTCGACGCATCCAAGGTACTTTGTGTAAAAGTGTTGCATCTCACATTTTCTTGTAATTGAACTGTTTGCACCTTTTAAGAATCCTATTTTTAATACTGTATTGTGGATTTTTGTCATTTGGTCTTGTTTTGGTTTAGATAAAGAATACTTATTTTTCTAAACTGGTGTGGTGCCCATTTGTAGTGTTTTCACTGTATTACTGTATGTGTTCACAAATGCTTTACACACTGCCTCTGAGATAAGCCTGTCTGCTCGTGCCAAGCTACCAAGGGGGTGAGCAGGGGTTATTTTAAAAGTGTATCCCCCTTACCCTGACTAGAAGCAACGGTCCCTATTTGGACAAAGGTACCTGACTTCTATAGTGAGTACACCGACAACAAATACAAATATAGTTCGGTTTTTCAGATGGAACGGTGTTGAACTTGGTAATTTCTTCTGCAAAATCATAAATACTAATCTTTCTCCTGTTCAACACCTACACTTATCAAACTCTGTTTCTCTACACACTTCTTCAGAACCAAAAAAACGAAACTGTATATCACAAAACTGTCTGTACATCTGATACAGATCTGTGCAAAAGAGCTGTATTTATCTCACTTAAACATAATACACAAGTTTTTACATAGTAAAGTCTCCTTACTAACTTCCGCATTTCAGAGTGGTATACAGCTAACATTCTTAAATGATGAAAAGTACTTTGGCACACTTTTCTTGAAAGACAAGCCAGAGAATGACCCTGCAACTTAGTATATTCTTATTTTACATGGATTTAGTCCTTGTAACCTCTTACTCTTCTGTTTAACACTTTTGTTTTGCATATTGTCATAAAAAAAATGGAAATAGGTCAATAGACTCCTGTTGAATACTGCTACAATCCCACTTATATACAGGAGCTTGTGTATGCATTCCCTGAACTTCTTCAGCTATTACTTCTTCTACATTACTGGAAACCATTTTTTACCTTTGGAATGGCAGAGCCATCTATTACCTCATAACATCGACCACTAGTATCAACTGCATGTTCTAATGTGTTCTCTTGAAAATAACTTTCTTCATTAAAGAGAGGCTCAGTACTGGAAGTGTGCTTCCATTCACCAGTAAAAGTACAAAAGTTACTTCTATTAATGAGTCTTTTTCTTTTGCTTTGCTCCTTCATAAACATCATTGTTTTATTCAATGTTCTCATTCTCTTCAATATTAATATAGTTTTCGTTTCAATTCAAAAGCTGTATCAACTGCACTTTTAATCTGTTGTTTTTACTTGTAAGCTGCTTATCTTTTATATTTTTATAATTTTGTAATAAATTTTGAACTACTCTACTTTTAAACATTCTTCTTATATCCTTATGATCTTTTTGCCTTCTTGTAAAATGCATTTTTCCATAAAATGATCTTGTTTTGCTTCTGATTTGTTATAAAACTTTTCTTTTTCTTTTCAACATTCTCAACTTTTTTCAATCTCTGTAAAACTGTTTTAAGAAACTGTTTAGTTCTCTTACCAGAAGAGTTTTTTCCTGTATAACCTTCTGTGCATGATCTAATTTCTTCTTTTCCGTCTTTAAGTAGTACTGTTTTCTTTTTTTCTCCTCTTTTCATGTTTTCTTGCCATCTTCAATTTGTGTTCCAAATAAAACAAATATCTAAAAAACAAAGTTTCAATAGTTTGTTACATCAATTAATAATGTTAAATTAATTATATTAATATTCATAATCTATAAGCAGTTGCTTACAATTACATTGGCATTCTCTCCATAACAAGTAAATATGTAGGATACCAAAATGTGCACAATAGTAAAGCTATAAATGGTTGAAAGTATGAAAAAACATTTATAAATTACTGTACACTTTTATTTTCTAAATTTGTGTACAAGATTATGTATGCATTACTTTTTCCTCATTACACAGGGCAGTCAGATTTAACTCTATGTTCCACTGGTTCTATGATCGCAACCTAGCTAAATGATCTAGGCTTTAATGACTGAATGCTATAGTAGGACTAAGAAAATGTGTCCAGCTGTATGTTAACCTATATACTTTAAAAGTTAGGGTCATCAGATGCACAACACGTGTCACAATACATGTAGAAGTAGACATATACCTCAGTCACAATAGCACACACACATTCAAGCTTGATAGAGTGCACTTTCCATTTAAAACAGACACCTACATTTATATAGCCTACTTCAAGTGTACCTTGCCAGAGACTCCTATGAACTACCGTAAACACTAATCCATCTGCCGACATGTTTTAAACCTCACTTCTCTCTTGCAGCTTCATTATTCACTGACTGCTCACAAACGTAGGCCTAGGCAAATATGAAAGACCAACTCTTATGTCACTGCTGTAACACTCACCAGGTTTCTCAAGACCTCAATGTGTGTCTGTGCCTCTTTGTGGTGACATAACACCTCAAAAGAAGCCTACAAATAGCAGAATACCTTTGTTTCATGCCACATGCTCTCTAAATTTGTGCACAAGAAAATATATATGGCGCAGATGGGTATTGAACTATCTATTTGAGCACTTCTCTGATGCCTAAATAGGTAACAGATGTCTGCTTCTGCAACTGAATGCTCTAGTAGAACTGGCAACATGTGTGCACCTTTATGATCAGCTACATAGTTTTTAAGTTATGGTCATCAGATGCACAACATATGTCAGAATACATTTAGAAGTACTCGCATATCTCAGTCATGAGAGCACACAGACATTTAAACTTGACAGAGTGCACTTCCCACTTAAAGCAGACACCTAAAATTATACAGCCTACTTCAAGTGTACCTTTTCAGAGACCCATATGAAGTAGGCTAATCACTAATCCATCTGCCATCATCTTTTAAACATCACTTTTCTCTTGCAGCTTCACAATTCACTGACTGCTCAGAACATTGGGCCTAGCCAAATATAAAACAGCAACTCTTCCCATGTCACGAAGTCTCACCATGTTTCTGAAGGCATCAATGTGTCTGTGCCTTTTTTCTAGTGACATGATACCTAAAAAGAAACCTACCAATAGCAGAATACCTGTTTTTCAGACCACATGCTCTCTAAATTTGTGTAGAGGAGCATGCATGTATTCCTTTCTGCTCATAAGACATGGCACGTGGGTATTGAACGGTCTGTGAGGGGTTCTGTGACACCTACATAGGTAACACATTTCTGCTTCTGCAACCGAATGATGAAGCAGAACTGAGGAGATTTGTGTACCTGTATGAGAAGCTACTAGGTGTTTAAGCTAGCATCTTCACATGCACAACACGTGTCAGAATACATTTAGAACTACACACATACCTCGGTCATGAGAGCACGCAGCCATTTAAACTTGACAGAGTGCACTTCCCATTTCAAGCAGACACCTAAATTTGTGGCCTACTTCAAGTGTACCTTTCCAGAGACTCATATGAAGTAGCTTAATCACTAATCCTTCTGCCAACATGTTTTAAACTTCACTTTTCTCTTGCGGCTTCACTATTCACCGACACCTCACAAATTAAGGCCTAGGCAAATAATGACCAACTCTTCTCTTGTCACTATTGTAAGTCTTATACTTTGAAACTTATTTCAAGTATATATCTTGTTACAACGCAAACTATTACAACGCATACTTTTACAATGTGATTTTTACAACGCAGCTTCCATTACAATGTGTATAATTACAATACAAACCTTTACAACACATGTACCATTGTGATGCCTTCGTCGTAATGGATGTTTCTCACACACACACAGTTGTATAGATTGGAATACAGTTAAATACATCTGCCAATATGTTTTAAACCTCAGTTTTCTCTACTACTTTCATTACAGACTCAGGAAGAACCCATATTAGTATGCACAACCTAGTTCAATCTTCATTTCAGTACAATAAAACCGACTACAATACACGTTCCAAAATTTGGTAACATATTTCAAACATCACATTTCTCTAATGCTTTGCAAGCTTTATAAATAATGCATTACAAAGTGAAAAATAATTAACACTGAAGCACTCTTACACAAAACATAACAAGCCTTACACATTTGTAACTCACCTCTCAAATACTATTGCAGAATATGAAAATATCAAACTCCTAAAAGCTTTTCTTTCCACACAATAAATGTGATGCACCACTCTCAACAAGGTAAATCCAGTAATGGCAAACTTTCCCTCTTTCTGCACACAAATGAAAGTAACAAATCAAAATGCTCCCTTTACTTTTTCAAATTCTAAAACCCATTTCTATTGCATATACATATTAACTCTTTATTACTCATTTCTAAAAGTGCCCAATCTGATTCTGTTAGTTACTGGAGTCGCGACTCCACCACGGTGTCGCAGTGTAGCATCGCAATGGAGTTGCGAACCCTTACGGGAGTTCAAAACCCTATTTCCAATAAAAGTAGTATTTTTTAAAGAACATACCACTTTTAAACATAGTACTGATTTGGGAAAACTTACTTAGGAGCATATCACATATATATAACTTACCATTTCATATTTTGACACCACAGTTAACTTTCAACTCTTCCTCCATTCTGGTTAATCCTACTTTCCATAGTAACAGTTTCTGCAACAATCAACTGTACCAGCAGGTCACAAGTTCACCATATTTTCAAATTCAGCACACTAGCTTACAAATGCGAATAGCAGGTGCGGTTGAGTCTTGCAAATATTAGCTTATCCTGTCTCCTGTACCTCTCAAAGTTTTTTCTATAACCAATCAGAGATGCTTTTTCTGCAAAGTAACAATCATCCTATTTTGGAGAACACAATGTTTATGAACAGCCAATCTGTTATCTGCTTTTTCTAAAACAGCATCTTCTCCTCCATTTTAGATACCTCTCATTGTACCAACTGACTTACTCAACTACAGACGTTTTTTGATGCCTTCCACACATCCCTTCAAAATGCTAACAGTATGGATTGTAGGACACAGCTATGTTTCCTAGGCCAAAAGGTACGCTGAACACACAGGTATTGACAAAGACCTAGGTTTGCAAAATGTGGATATTAAATGGTTTGTGCAGAAGATTAAAGTGGCACCAATTGCTGCCTTTGGTTAAAACCTTTTTGCATCTCCAACCCCCTGACCTCATGATTGTGCACTGTGGTGGCAATGACCTAGGCACATTGCGATAGGGCTGGAAATTCTAAGGAAGGATACCTTTGCACAACCAATGTCATTTCCCTCATACTGCCTTTGTATACTCCAATATATGCCAAAGACAGAAATCAATTCTGCCCACAGATTGACAAAGCTAAGAAGCATGTTAATAAAGCTGTTTCTGCTTACCTCCGAGACCATAACATGGGCTCTATTTATAACAATCTATGTTTTGACATGCATAACATCTACAGAAGTGATGGAGTTCACTTCACAGATTAAGGGAACCAAGTGTTTCTCAACAACCTTAAGCTGTGCATCCCGACTCACATGTAGCTGGAACAAAGTCATAATGATCACAACGGCTCTTCTTAGAGCCAACCTATAACCCAACAGTGAAAGATATAGTTTTTTAAACATATGTACTCTTTATAAATATTGCCTGGATTCAGGAATCCGCTAAACAAAAGCACAAATTCAATGTACTACAACACGTTTCACTTCAACTTTTACTTTAAATTTATATTTTTTATATTTTCTCTTTCTGTCACTTTTAATGTGATTATGAAGTTCAATTTCACTACCTCTATCAAAGTTCACTACTGTAACACTACCTCTGGAATTGTATAGTATTTAATTATTTATTTAGGGTGAATCCGTGACTCCACCGTGACGTTACACTGGGGGGGCCGCTCTGAGCGATGCGACTCCCAGCACGTGAGAAAAATTTAACGCCCCAATTTCCCTAGGCTGATTTCGGCCCAGGGACCCCATCCCTTGCGGCCCTGCCATTTTTTTTGCCATAGAAGGGGGATGGGCACGTGGCCCCCCTCCTGAGGCCAATTTTGGCCCCAGGGACTTCATCCCTTGCAGCCAGGCCTTATCCTTTTTTTATTATAAAAAAAAATGGGTAGGGAGCCTGCGAGCCCCTTCCCCACACGGGCCAATACTGCCCCGGGGACCTCATTCCCTGGGGCATGGCCAGGACGTTGGGGACCACGAGGGGAGCCTCGAAGCCCCCGCAGTCCCTGCTGGCTCCCCGCCTCCTGCGGAAGCCGGCATTGCTTTTGGGCAGAGGGAGCTGCTCCTACCCAAAAGCAAATATGCTTCACTTCATGGAAGCAAGAGCATTTTTCATACTCTTGCTTCCATGAAGCAAAGCACAGTTTGCTATGGCATGGTAAAAGCAGTGTTTCCGCCATGCCATAGCAAACGGCAGTGTCCCGGGGGTGGGCACCCCGGGACATTGCTGAAGCCGGCTCTGGGGGATGGTGGTCCCCAGGGCCATTTACGACTCCAGGAGGGGGGCCACGTGGCCCCATCCCATTTGTAAGTAGCCCCGGGGAGGTGGTGGTCCCCGGAGCTGTGTCCAACCCCCCCCACCTTTTCAACATAGCCCCGGGTTTACAGGGATCATAGAAGTGTACAGTAGGCATGGAATCACAAAGTACAAAAGATAAGGAGGGGGCGGGGGTGCTGGATACATAAGGGACACCTAATTGTACACTTAGCCCCAGGAAGGTGGCAGGCCCCCATCATTATTTTACCTTTCCCCCGGGACCTGGCCCACCCATGGGCTTATAGAAAACGAAGCGCGGTAGCCCGTGCTTTGTTTTTTAAAAAGAATGTTCGGCTCGATTTGCGGACCCAACACAAATCCCAGCCAAAATGTAGGGAGTCGGGGTGTTTCTACCCTGCCCCCTTTTCCTAATTTTTAACTTTTTTCAACCTTTTTTCATGTAACTTGGTTCAACCGTGTCACAAGACAGCCAATCAGATCGCAGGCTCGAGATCGGGTGGATTCGCGGATCCTCCACGCCCATTATTTGGATATCTGAGAAATATTTAAATTTCTCAGGAACTACTGAACGGATTTACACCATTTAACAAAGAGTGCACTCTGGACCAAGAGCTACCTTTCTGCCAAATTTGGTGTAATTCCGTTCAGCAGTTCGGGCTGTAGCTGCGTCCAGTTTCCTATGAAAATTAACATGGAGAAAACACGTTTTGGCACCCCCCCTTTCTTTGCTCCCGCTTGATGAATCACCCCAAAACTTTCAACACAGCTGAAGTGAGTGGGCCATTAGTTTTGAAAAATTTGCGAAGATTCGTAAAACTGCGCCAAAGATATTGGCAAAAGAAAAACGCATTTTGAATAGAAACAAGGTCCTAGCTATAACTACATACTGGCGACCGCCAGTAGGTAATGTATATTATCCGCCCCATTAGCATTGACTTAATTTAGGCTGATGGAGATCTCTATCACTGATGACCCTTCTCCCAGTTTTCGGTACATCACAAATATGGGACCGGAACGACGCTTTGCACAGTAGAATGTGGAAAACGGAAGCTTCAGATTGATTTAAAACTATGGCCTCAGTTTCAGCAGGGTTAGGTGTAATACAGTCTGGCTTACTGAGCATTTAACCATCATCTATCCTAGCATAGTGCTTCTGTGTTTTTAGTTGGTTTGCCAAAGTGGAATGCCGTAAACCGAGCAACCGAAAACAAGCAAGGCTCATTCTGCTGATCTGCAGTAGACTCTCTTCAAGGAGCGAAACCAGATGGAAACTGAACACCAAAGCCATCTTGTTCAATTAGAGCAGCAGCGACAGAGAAGGCATCCTGGACTATATTTGGAAAGGTTAGACGTTATGCCATCGTCTGTTTTTTGCCTCTGCTCGGTCAAATCTTTTGATGGTTTGGTTTATCAATTGCCTTATCCCAGCAGCTTTTGACAAACTAGTCAATTTACATATCCAGGGATGTTATTGTACTGTTATGGGATGTCGTTAATAATAACTTGTTTGATGTTAGGTGTTTATTTGGTCATTTTTTTGTATTTATTCAAAATATACCAAGTTACCCTCCTTTCTTAGGTTTTGCTTACAAATTGCTTTAGCTATTTGTTGCAGACAAACCTGTTGTGTTAAATACCAATACTTGGAGAGAATTTTGAGCTTAGCCCATTGATTATCATTGGTTGACTTGTTGATCTCAATTGCTTACTTATTTGATGGCTTTCCTTATATTTCTCCCTCCTCTACAGCATAGTTGTTTTACAGTGTTTTGATTGGATGAGTTGCATCCTTCCAATACTTGCAATGGGGTAAATATTTTTATTGGGTAGATTTCTAGGTGCATATTCCTTACCTTAGAATTTCCCTAGGCATCAGACTGGATCCAGAAATTTTTTCGTGAGCAGTACCCCAGCACGCCCCGGTAGGTGGAGTCGATTGGCTCTGCAACCAGTGTCCTCTGTGCCAGAAGTGGCATTGTGGTACCTATATAGGCGCCACCCAGGTGCGCTGATGTCAGTTCTTTTCTTTCCACGCCGGCCAGCACTGATCCAGAGAAGAGCTACCCCTCTGTCTTTTTGATAGGCCTTTTTTGACGTTTTTGTCGACTTTTGAAGTTTATCTCCTGGGGTGTTGTGGAAGTCTTCGTGCAAGTCTGGTTTTAAGCCCAGCAGTGCCTGTCACCTGTCAATGTCTGCAATGGACTTGCACCTCGCTTGCCTTTGGTGTTTGGAGCACGACCACGACAGCAAGGTGTGCTCCGATTGCTGGGACATAACTATGAAGGTTTTGAAGGAACAGTCACTGAAGCTGCTAACAGCTTGGCATGCGACTCCGTGACAGTCAAACCCGGTCGAGGGGAAGGTCCAGGGATCATTCGCGGAGCCTGAAGTTTTCTTCGTCCCATCTGAAATAATCAGGAGATTCAGGTAGGAGGCATAAGAGCAAGAAGTCGAAGCGTTCTTCTATTTCTCATCTGGCAACAAGACTAGGGACTCTCGACGTTCTAGGCCTCGTTCCCTGGAACTTGTGCCTAGGGTGACTCTGCGCCTCCCCAGTTTTTGAAGGCCGGAGCGACCCCCGCCCAGTTGATAGTTCTATGGGGACATGGGCCTCATTTTTGGGCGGTCTGACTCAGTCGACATGCCTTTGGGCCCCGCGGAGGTCAGAAGGGGCCCTATCTGGTTCCCCTGCTGCTCTGGCAGGGCCCCAAGGATCCATACCTGGATTCGGACCGGTGGTCAAACATCTCAAACTACACCAGTGCCTGTCCCGATACTCCTGGTGCCGCCATCCCTATTGTCCGCCTCGATTCCGAAACGAAGCAGGAGAGGCGTTGCCTGACGCAAACTCTGACATCAGTAGGAGCCTCTTGCCTCTTAGATCTGAGCCTTATTTTCATCAGTTAGGCCTCGGAAGACTGGAAGGGGTCGCTCGACCCTTTAGAATACCAGCCCTATGAAGGTTATTGGTGTGAGAACCTGGCTGAGGCCAGCGGCCTGGTTACCGGTTACCTCTCCAGATACTGGTTTGCTTTCACCACCTACCGTGGTTATGGAGGAGGGAGCTTCTTATGCAGTGGTGGTGCGTAGGGCGGCTGAGTTCCTTGACAATCTGCTTGCCACTGTGGCAGTCAAGACTAACCTCTTGACAGGTGCTGCAGCCAGGAATCTCCATGTCAGAACTCTTACTCCCGTTCAATGATGCACTCACTGACATCCTATTGGGTACCTGGTCCAAGCCCAACACAGGGGCTCCTGTGAATAGGACGATTGCCCACGGCCGTCTCCTCGCACCTACGGACCCAAACTTCCTCACGCAACACCTTACCCCTAGAAGCTTCGTGGTCCAAGCCTTCACCTCCCATGGTGCTTCCCCACCGCTCCCCTGGATAGGGAATTAAAGAGGCTGGACTAATTTAGGAAGATGTTTTCTTCCGCCACCCTGGCATTGTGGTCCTTGAACACACCATTCCTTTTGGGCCATTATTCCCACACTTTGTGGGATAGGGTTGCACAAGTGCTGCCACAGGTCCTGGAGGAGACCTGGGCTGTACTCTCCCAAGCTGTCACTGACTGGAGAGATGCAGCAAAGTTCACTATTCGATGTGGACTTGATACAACAGACTCGCTAGGTAGGCTTTTTCAACAACAGTTGCCCTTAGGTGCAACATCTGGTCAAGACTTCTCGGGGGGGGGGCGGCAATGTCCAGGCTTACCTTATGGACATGCTCTTCAATGGCACCCGTCTCTTTGGAGAGGAGCCAGATTAGGTGCTTGAACGCTTTAAGGATTCTCGTGCTACGACCAGGTTTTTTGGCCTCTCTGCGGCCCAAGGTCCACCACAATCTGCCTTTCGCTCCTTTCATAGTTTCGGAAGGGGCTTCCCGCTATGCCAATTCCAGCCCAGCCACTGCGCCCAGTCACACCTTTTCATGTAGTCCACCTTGCCTACCTTTTATGCTCCTCCACATCCCTCTAAGGAGGGATGGACCCAAAAAGAGCTTTGTTGTTCTACCTTGGCCGCACCAATGAGTTCCGGGTGGACGACCAACTCTTTACTAGGTATGTTGGTGCAAAGAAAGGTTGGGCAGTGCAGAAGTTAACCATCTCCAGATGGGTTGTGCTCTGTATCAAAATCTGCTACACAGTGGCCAAGAAGCAACCTCCTGAAGGATTGCGTGCTCATTCAACCAGAGCTAAAACTGCCAACACTGCGTTGGCACATGGAGGTCCGGTCTTGGATATCTGCAAGGCAGCAACGTGGGCTTCCCTGCACACGTTCAGCAAACATTACTGTGTGGGCATTGAGGTCCACAGGAATGGGCACTCTTGTTTGAATTTAGTGTGCAGACCCTCCTCCAGGGGTTGTATTGCCTGGGTATCTATTCTAAGATGAAGAATCTGCAGTTAGAAGTCTTTATCAGATTATCAAAATACTTACCTTCACGATAGCTTTATCTGGTAGAGACTATATCTAGCCACAAATTCATTACAGACCCACCCATCCTCCCCACTCTGAACAGATTTCTAGGGACAGGTATGATCCCTTTCAGGGCCCTAGTTTTGACACACCAGTTTTCAGTGTTCTTTGTGGCTCCTCGCTTCTGGTGTGGAAAGACGTGAAAAGAAACTGACTTTAGCGCTCTGGAATCATGTAGGTATATCACCAGGTTTTCTACTCAATGGGCTCCAGCGGTTCAAGTGCCTCAGTTTTGGAGGATCATCTGTGGCGGAAGTATTCCAGGAGGCAATAAGAAACGCACTTTCAGGTCTGATTGCCGTCTTTAATGTCAGCGATGACCTACTGATTCTCATGAACCCTGGAGGAGCATCACGTGAGGCTGAGGGCCACCATGCAGCGACTGGTTGAGTGCGGGCTGACGCTACAATGACAAATGTTTGTTTTACATCAATGAAATGGACTTCTTTAGATAAAAATTGAGTGGAGGTTTGCAAGTCGACCCAAAGAAAATCAAAGCTTTCAAAGCGGCAGCTGTTCCTCGCAATCCTTTTAAAGTCTGCAGTTTTATGGGGATGGCTAACTACTGCAGCAGGTTTATTCCAAACCTGGCCACACTGGCTGAGCCACTGAGAGCGTTAACTCGCAAAGATGCAAATTGGGAGTGGAATGGCAAGGCAGGACAGGCGTTCAAGGATGTCAAGAATACTCCTGCAGGGTGTCACTATGGCCTATTTTGATCATGGCCATTGCGGATCCAAGTCCAGTGGGACATGGAGCGGTACTTCTGCAGGCCAAGAGTGAAGGTGACTGGGTCCCGATCGCGTATACAAACAGGGCATTGTCTGATGTGGAGACTTGCTATGCCCAGATGGAGAGGGAGGCGTTGGCCATTCGTTGGGCCTGTAAACATTTCCATCTCTACTTGTGTGGCCACCCCTTCCAGCTAGTAACGGATCACAAACCTTTGGTGCCACTATTCGCAGGATCAGCTCGCAACGTTCCGCCACAAATCAAAAGATGAGCTGTCAAGCTTCAGCAATACTCATTCGATGAATCGTACCGGCCCGGGGTGAACAACCCCACAGACTATTTGTCACGCTAACCTCTGAGTGAAGATTCAAGCACTCACCGGGAGGTCGATCCCAGGTCAGAAGAGCTAGTTAGAATGATTACCAAAATGTCGTGTCAAAGGGGGCTGTCGGCAGAAATAGCCAAAGCAACGAAGAAAGATGCCTGTTTAGCTCCTGTGACCAATGCTCTCAAGAGAAATAAATAGAAGAATCTCCTTGATGGAGCCGTGGAACTAACAGCAGAAGAACAGGAAAGCCGAACATGCATGTGGCACTGCTGAGATGAACTCCGCAAAAGTGAGGAAGGACTGGTATTGAGAGGCAATCAGATTGCCCTGCCAAAGAAGCTGTGGGCTTGCACCGTGGAGCTAGCACATCAAGGACTCCAGGGCATGGCCGAAACAAAGGCACGCTTGAGAAGCAAGGTGTGGTTCCCAGGAATGGATTGAATGTTGGAAGAGCGAGTTAAGAATTGCTGGGCCTGCATCATCATGGGCCTAGAACCACCAGTGGTTACTGAAGATGCCCCTACTCAACTATGGTCTTCCCTATGCCTTGATTATGGCCGTTTCCCAGACCACCACCTGACAATCGTCCTCATGGAAATGGTCCGATCCAGGAAATCGGTGGAACTGATGAGTTTGGGATCATGTGGTCATCAAAGATTGCCATCCAGGATGGAAATTGCGGACTCAATTTGAAAGAGAGCCTTGGGAAGTTGTAGGCATCAAGGGAACCACAAAGAGGGGACACACCGAAGTGTCCAAAAACATACCCTGGTTCAGGAGAATCCACTCAGAAGTTGTGGGAGAAAGTCCTGAGAACAGCTCGTGGTGCAAGCGGGGTGAGCCATGAGCTTGAGAACACCTGTTCTCCAGCAGCCAAGGAGAACAATGGGAGTGATTCCTGTTGATTGAGAGACTAACACTTAAGGGAGAGCCGTGTGATCTAGTCTTCCGGAAAAAGGAGTAGCCATGGGCGTCGGTGCAATCTGAGGTCCAACCCACAACCGAGTCAGTGACTCCAATACCACTTCTGCTGAGTGCCAGGAATGACAGATGAGGCCGCCAGTGCTCCTGACTTAGAGTGGCTACCAATGGACCTGTTGATATACGGTCATGTCACTATAATACCTATTTGCCTATCCCCTTTTTTGTGTATGCATGTATATATGTGTGTATGTATGTGTATGTATGTGTGTATATATATATATATATATATACTTATATATATATATATATATTGCTTCCACTCGGCCCAGGTTTGGACGCCGGCGCTCTCAGTGAGGGGCGGTGCGTGTTTCCTCCAGCAGAGCCACGCCGGTAACTATTTCTTTAAGGTTGCCACAACAATGGATCGCACTCACTCGAGAGAGAATTTGAAAAATGCATATTTATTAATTCAAGGGTTTTGCCATGCCCAACGCGTTTCGGTCCTACAACATGGACCTTGATCACGGGATGATTGTGACTCGTTCTCAAACATCTTTTATCTCCTGCATTTTTTACAAAAAAAGGGGGACTACTTCCTGTTTCCGTTCCATATGAGGCATTATGGTTAATGTAGTCAAACCTCATAATCCTTTTTACGCATGGCACAAATTAAGTGATTAAATAAGTGTTGTAAGTGACATACATAAAGTGAGATGTGAGAGTATATTAAAAAGTTATTTAAATTTTGAGAGGCAAAAAGAGAGAAAATTATATTTGAATTCTTCTCGTTTAAATAACACACAAAGGTTGTTAGTTCAGAAGTTTTTGATTTTTATGGAGTTCGAGTTCAAATCCCCCTCGTGGGAGAAAATTCCACCTTAGATGAATCAATTTCTTCATGGTGATATGCTATATTCTTTCAGTTGGTGGCACAGTTTTTTTTCCATTCCCTCTCGATTATTTAATTGATATTTCTCCATTTTGAGATCACAATTGGTTTCAAGCCCTGCAGTGGGCAGATTCCTTCTTGATATCATTTCTCTGTGTTTGGATAGTTGTTTAGCGATTGTTTGTACAAGACTGATGGTTCCGTTCCAATTGCAGTTTTCACTTATGTATTTTATCTTCACACTGATTTTCAAAGATGCACATAAAGTTCTTCGTCCTGATTTAGGCCTCTGGGGTTTAAGGTCCTGAATGTTACTATATGTTTCGATTCACTTTGTCTCAATAGCTTCTCACGGTTTCCACCTCTTTCAGACTGTGGTATTTGTTCTATTCCATAGAAAATCAGTTCTTCCCAGTTACTCTTGTGTACTGTTTCCATGTGCTTAGCTATTGCATTTGATCGATCCATGTTTTTAGTCGCTCGAATATGCTCCAGGATTCTTTTCTTGACCTCACAAGTTGTGCTTCCTATGTATTTGAGTCTACACGGGCACTCCACTATGTATACGACGAATGTACTTTTGCACGTGATGTGTTGCCTGATTCTCCAGTTCTTTCCATTGCCAATCTCTACTTCTTTTTTTGGTTTTCCAATTCTACAAGCTTTAAAGTTTTTACAAGGCCAAAAGCCTTCTTCTTGCATCTATGTGATGGGCATGTTTTGCTTGAAATGACTGTGTACTAGTTTGTCTCTTATGTTTGCAGCTCTTCTATGTGTGATGTTTGGATAATCTCCTACTATTTTTGATAATGTTGGATCCAATTTCAAGAGTCCCCAGTGTTTTGTCACAATCTTCCTTAGATTGTTTGATTCCACATTATATGTTGTGATTAGTCTGATTTGCTGAGAATTTGTTGATGTTTGTGATTCCAATTTGTTCTTCCTCTTTTGTGGGTCTATGTGGAATTCCTGGAGTGCAACCGAATCGCCGGTGGTGCAGGATAGAGACGATACCACAGACGCTTCATTAAATATAAAGATTGCCATCTCTCCAGCTGGAAAAGGCCTGCACTCGCATCTCTGGGCTAAATCCTTTATTAAAAAGACAGCACTTGTGAAAGCTGGGACGTGTTTCGGCTGTTGACACAGCCTTTATCCAAACAGACATTCACACAACCAGTCACTCACCCATACATTCACTGAGATACCTAATCACTCACTTAAACAGTCAGTGTCACACTCACTGAATTATCCATACAAGCACTCATACACCCACTGATTCACCAAGACCCCTTAGTATATATATTTAACACTTATAGTCATAAGTATAAAGCAACATTCTGTTAAACATTCACACATGGTACCACTGAGCGGTAGGAATATTGAGGATCTCTGCAAATTCTATAACTTTCCCTCACACATATATGTGAAAAATGTGTAATTTACCCCTGTATGCCCCAGTGGTCCCAAATAGAATCTATGGACTTTAGGAGTGTACGTGTGTCCTGATGTCTTAATCAGCCACCCCCCACTTTTAGGTCTCATGTGCCGACTTTTGCTGTCCCTGCAATATATATTGTTTACCATGCAGGGGTTGTAGCCTGTCCATCGCTTACTGTTGGACTGGATGCAAAAAAAGGTGATGGATGGAATGCCTAAATTAATCTTAGCCACTGGAAATCCTTCGGTCGCATTCCAATCCATCGTTTTTTTTTGCCCACCATGCTACAATGCCACCCCAGCTAGGACCCAGCCAAATGCTGCATTTAGAGTAGGGGGGAGGAGATTTCCTGTCACCTGAATAGGCCTGGTCTGCCAAGGACAATGCTGTCTCCACCTCCAGCGAGGAAGTTGCACCAGAGAGGACAGAACTGGTTTTGACTGAGCACAGGGCTTCTCTGCCACCAGGGAACAAAGGATTTTGTAGTAAAAATATTGGGGCCCAGACCCCAGACTTTTAGATCACTTCTGGGAATCAAGAGGAACCTTTGCCAAGGAGAAGAACCGGAGAAGCTGAGGAGGAATACTGCCCCTGTGCTGTTTGCTCAATCAATCAATCAATCATGTCACTTATAAAGCGCACTACATACCCGCGAGGGTCTCAAGGCGCTGGGGGAAGAGGGGGGTGGTGCTGCTACTGATCGAAGAGCCAGGTCTTGAGGAGTCTTCTGAAGGCCAGTAGGTCTTGGGTCTGTCGGAGGTTGGTGGGGAGGGTTTTCCAGGTCTTGGCGGCGAGGTGGGAGAAGGATCTGCCGCCGGCGGTCGTTTTCCGGATGCGGGGGACTGTGGCGAGGGCGAGGCTGGTCGAGCGGAGCTGGCGGGTGGGGGTGTAGAAGCTGAGTCGTCTGTTGAGGTAGGCTGGTCCGGAGTTGTGGAGTGCTTTGTGTGCGTGGGTGAGGAGCTTGAAGGTTATCCTCTTGTTGACAGGGAGCCAGTGCAGGTCTCTCAGGTGGGGTGTGATGTGGCTGCGTCGGGGGATGTCGAGGATAAGACGTGCAGAGGCGTTCTGGATGCGTTGCAGCCGTCTCAGGAGCTTAGCCGTCGTTCCTGCGTAGAGGGCGTTTCCGTAGTCCAGCCTGCTGGTGACGAGGGCCTGGGTGACTGTTTTTCTTGTTTCGGTGGGGATCCACTTGAAGATCCTGCGGAGCATTCGGAGGATGTTGAAGCAGGATGAGGAAACAGCGTTGACCTGCTTAGTCATGGAGAGGGTGGGGTCGAGGATGACCCCTAGGTTGCGTACGTGGTCGGTGGGTGGCGGGGCTGTTCCCAGTGATGTTGGCCACCAGGAGTCATCCCAGGCTGAAGGGTTGGAACCAAGGATGAGGACCTCCGTCTTGTCCGAGTTCAGCTTCAGGCGGTTGGTCCTCATCCATTCGGCGACGGCCTTCATTCCTTCGTGGAGGTGGGTTTTGGCAGTGTGAGGGTCTTTGGTGAGGGAGAGGATCAGCTGGGTGTCGTCGGCGTAGGAGATGATGTTGAGGTTGTGCTGTCGGGCGACGTGGGCGAGGGTGCCATGTAGATGTTGAACAGCGTTGGGCTGAGGGAGGAGCCTTGGGGTACGCCGCAGATGATCTTGGTGGCCTTGGATCGGAAGGGGGCGAGGCGGACGCTTTGTGTTCTGCCGGAAAGGAAGGATGTGGTCCAGTCCAGGGCCTTCTCTTGGATCCCGGCGTCGTGAAGGCGTGTTCGTAGTGTGTGGTGGCAGACCGTGTCGAAGGCGGCTGATAGGTCCAGGAGGATGAGGGCTGCTGTTTCTCCGTTGTCTAGCAGGGTCCTGATGTCATCGGTGGCGGCGATGAGGGCGGTTTCGGTGCTGTGGTTGCTGCGGAAGCCGGACTGGGAAGGGTCCAGGATGTTGTTCTCCTCGAGGTAGCGGGTCAGTTGTTTGTTGACAATTTTCTCGGTGACCTTCGCGGGGAACGGGAGCAGAGAGATGGGTCGGAAGTTCTTGAGGTCCTTGGGGTCTGCCTTGGGTTTCTTGAGTAAGGCGGTGATCTCGGCTTGCTTCCAGCTTTCCGGGAAGGTTGCTGTCTCGAAGGAGATGTTGATTATTTTCCGGAGATGGGGCGCGATGGCTGTACTGGCTTTGTTGAAGATGTGGTGAGGGCACGGGTCTAGCGGTGAACCGGAGTGGATGGTGTTCATGATCTCGCTGGTGTCCTCGTCGTTGATGTTGGTCCAGGAGAGCAGGCGGTTGGTGGTTGTGGGGGCAGTGGTCTTGGTGGTTGCCGGGGCGGTCGTGGTGTTGAAGCTGTCGTGGATGTCGGCGATTTTGCGGTGGAAGAAGGTGGCCAGTGAGTCGCACAGGTCTCACGACGGCTGGATGTCGTTGGTGTTGGAGCTGGGGTTGGAGAGTTCCTTCACGATGTTGAAGAGCTCTTTGCTGTTGTGTGCGTTGTTGTCTAGGCGGTCTTTGAGTGAGGCCCTTTTGGCGGATCTGATGAGGTGATGGTGACTGCGGGTGGCGCTCTTGTGGGCGGCGTAGCTGTCCGCTGTCCGTTCGTGGAGCCAGATCTTCTCCAGTTTTCGGCATGTTCGTTTGGAGGCCTGGAGGTCTTCGGTGAACCAGGTGGCTTTCTTGCTGGTGTGGCTGTTGGGCGGATTCTTGAGCGGGGCGAGCGTGTTGGCGCAGTCGTCGATCCACTGTCTGAGGTTGCGGGCGGCGGTGTCGGGGTCGGAGGGTTCGGCGGGTGGGCTCAGGGCGAGGGTTGTGGTTAGCTGGTCTTCCGTGACTCTGCTCCAGCAGCGGCGAGGCATTTGTTCGGTGCGGTGGTGCGTGGTGGGCTTCCTGTAGGTGAAGTGGATGCAGTGGTGGTCAGTCCAGTGGGGTTCGGAGGTGTGGTTGAAGGAGACGTGTGGGCTTGCGGAAAAGATGGAGTCTAGCGTGTGGCCGGCGGCGTGGGTGGGTGTAGTCACGAGCTGTCTGAGTCCGAGGGTGGCGAGGTTGTCGATCAGGGTGGTGGAGTTGGTGTCCTTGTTGTTCTCGAGGTGGAAGTTCAGGTCCCCGAGGAGGATGTAGTCCGTGGAGGCGATGGCGTGTGTGCTGACGAAGTCAGCGATGGAATCGCTGAACTGTGGTCGGGGTCCGGGGGTCTGTAGATGAGGGTTCCTCTGAGGGTGGTGTTGGGATCGGTGTGGATCTGGAAGTGCATGTGTTCGGCGGTGCTGAGGGTGTCGTCGGTGTTGGTTGAGACTCTGAGGGTGTTCCTGTGGACGATGGCGATGCCTCCTCCGACTCCGTTGGTGCGGTCCCTGCGGGTGATCTTGTATCCGTCCGGGATGGCAATGGCGATGTCGGGGGCTGAAGCGGGATTCAGCCAGGTCTCCGTCAGGAATGCGACGTCTGGGGAGGTTGAGTCGAGAAGGTCCCAGAGTTCGATGGCGTGTTTGCGGGCGGAGCGGGTGTTGAGGAGGATGCATCTGAGGTAGTTGGGTTCTTTCCTGGGCGGTGGTTTGGCGGGGCGGGTGCTGGCGAAGCTGCAGTTCCGGCAGGTGAAGGGCCCTTGGGTGCGCTTCGGGGTGGACTGGTAGCAGGAGTGATCTTTTCCGGGGTTGAGTGCGTGGAGGGTGCTGGCGTCGTATCGGCGTCTGTTGATGTGGCGGGCGCGGAAGATTCCCGGACCAGGGGGTCTGGCGCTGGGCGCGGTCACGGCGCGGACGGGCGCAGACGGGCTTGCCTTAGGCGCGCCTTCGGCGTGCCAGCGGCGCGGCCGCACAGCGGCCGCCATAAATGGGGAGGTGGGAGGGAGGAGCAGGGAATGGGGCAGCGAATGGGCAGTGAGGGGGCGGGGCCGCAGGGGCGCAGCGGCGGGAAACAGGCACAGAAGGGAAAACGAGCACAATCAGGGCATCAAGGGTGCACAGAAAGGAAAGAAAAAAAAACGAGCACAATCAGGGGCAGCAAGGGGGCACAGAAAGGAAAAAACGAGCACAATCAGGGGCAGCAAGGGGGCACAGAAAGGAAAAACGAGCACAATCAGGGGCAGCAAGGGGGGCACAGAAAGGAAAAACAAGCACAATCAGGGGCAGCAAGGGGGCACAGAAAGGAAAAACGAGCACAGTCAGGGGCAGCAAGGGGGGCACAGAAAGGAAAACGAGCACAATCAGGGGCAGCAAGGGGGCACAGAAAGGAAAAGCGAGCACAATCAGGGGCAGCAAGGGGGCACAGAAAGGAAAAACGAGCACAATCAGGGGCAGCAAGGGGGCACAGAAAGGAAAAAAAGCGAGCACAATCAGGGGCAGCAAGGGGGCACAGAAAGGAAAAAGCGAGCACAATCAGGGGCAGCAAGGGGGCACAGAAAGGAAAAACGAGCACAATCAGGGGCAGCAGCAGGGCACACAGACGGAGCTGTGTGGTGGGGGAGCGACCTACCAGTCAAGGTCAGGGGTCGCTCTCTTCACGCAGCGGCCGCCATAAATGGGGAGGTGGGAGGGAGGAGCAGGGAATGGGGCAGCGAATGGGCAGTGAGGGGCGGGGCCACAGGCGCAGCGGCGGGAAACAGGCACAGAAGGGAAAACGAGCACAATCAGGGCATCAAGGGGGCACAGAAAGGAAAGAAAAAAAACGAGCACAATCAGGGGCAGCAAGGGGGCACAGAAAGGAAAAACTAGCACAATCAGGGGCAGCAAGGGGGCACATAAAGGAAAAGCGAGCAGGGCAGCAAGGGGGCACAGAAAGGAAAAACGAGGCACAATCAGGGGCAGCAAGGGGGCACAGAAAGGAAAAACGAGCACAATCAGGGGCAGCAAGGGGGCACAGAAAGGAAAAGCGAGCACAATCAGGGGCAGCAAGGGGGGCACAGAAAGGAAAACGAGCACAATCAGGGGCAGCAAGGGGGCACAGAAAGGAAAAACGAGCACAATCAGGGGCAGCAAGGGGGCACAGAAAGGAAAAGCGAGCACAATCAGGGGCAGCAAGGGGGGCACAGAAAGGAAAAACGAGCACAATCAGGGGCAGCAAGGGGGCACAGAAAGGAAAAAAAACGAGCACAATCAGGGGCAGCAAGGGGGCACAGAAAGGAAAAGCGAGCACAATCAGGGGCAGCAAGGGGGCACAGAAAGGAAAAACGAGCACAATCAGGGGCAGCAGCAGGGCACACAGACGGAGCTGTGTGGTGGGGGAGCGACCTACCAGTCAAGGTCAGGGGTCGCTCTCTTCACCACGCAGCGGCCGCCATAAATGGGGAGGTGGGAGGGAGGAGCAGGGAATGGGGCAGCAAATGGGCAGTGAGGGGCGGGGCCGCAGGGCGCAGCGGCGGGAAACAGGCACAGAAGGGAAAACGAGCACAATCAGGGCATCAAGGGGGCACAGAAAGGGGGAAAAAAAAAAAAAAGCACAATCAGGGGCAGCAAGGGGGCACAGAAAGGAAAAAAAAACGAGCACAATCAGGGGCAGCAAGGGGGCACAGAAAGGAAAAACGAGCACAATCAGGGGCAGCAAGGGGGCACAGAAAGGAAAACGAGAACAATCAGGGGCAGCAAGGGGGGCACAGAAAGGAAAACGAGCACAATCAGGAGCAGCAAGGGGGGCACAGAAAGGAAAAGCGAGCACAATCAGGGGCAGCAAGGGGGGCACAGAAAGGAAAACGAGCACAATCAGGGGCAGCAAGGGGGCACAGAAAGGAAAACGAGCACAATCAGGGGCAGCAAGGGGGGCACAGAAAGGAAAAACGAGCACAATCAGGGGCAGCAAGGGGGCACAGAAAGGAAAAACGAGCACAATCAGGGGCAGCAAGGGGGGCACAGAAAGGAAAAACGAGCACAATCAGGGGCAGCAAGGGGGCACAGAAAGGAAAAACGAGCACAATCAGGGGCAGCAAGGGGGGCACAGAAAGGAAAAGCGAGCACAATCAGGGGCAGCAAGGGGGCACAGAAAGGAAAAACAGAGCACAATCAGGGGCAGCAAGGGGGCACAGAAAGGAAAAACGAGCACAATCAGGGGCAGCAAGGGGGGCACAGAAAGGAAAAACGAGCACAATCAGGGGCAGCAAGGGGGCACAGAAAGGAAAAAAAAACGAGCACAATCAGGGGCAGCAAGGGGGCACAGAAAGGAAAACGAGCACAATCAGGGGCAGCAGCAGGGCACACAGACGGAGCTGTGTGGTGGGGGAGCGACCTACCAGTCAAGGTCAGGGGTCGCTCTCTTCACCACGCAGCGGCTGCCATAAATGGGGAGGTGGGAGGGAGGAGCAGGGAATGGGGCAGCGAATGGGCAGTGAGGGGGCGGGGCCACAGGGCGCAGCGGCGGGAAACAGGCACAGAAGGGAAAACGAGCACAATCAGGGCATCAAGGGGGCACAGAAAGGAAAGAAAAAAAACGAGCACAATCAGGGGCAGCAAGGGGGCACAGAAAGGAAAAAACTAGCACAATCAGGGGCAGCAAGGGGGCACATAAAGGAAAAACGAGCAGGGCAGCAAGGGGGGCACAGAAAGGAAAAACGAGCACAATCAGGGGCAGCAAGGGGGGCACAGAAAGGAAAAACGAGCACAATCAGGGGCAGCAAGGGGGCACAGAAAGGAAAAACGAGCACAATCAGGGGCAGCAAGGGGGGCACAGAAAGGAAAAACGAGCACAATCAGGGGCAGCAAGGGGGCACAGAAAGGAAAACGAGCACAATCAGGGGCAGCAAGGGGGCACAGAAAGGAAAAACGAGCACAATCAGGGGCAGCAAGGGGGGCACAGAAAGGAAAAACGAGCACAATCAGGGGCAGCAAGGGGGCACAGAAAGGAAAAAAAACGAGCACAATCAGGGGCAGCAAGGGGGCACAGAAAGGAAAAAACGAGCACAATCAGGGGCAGCAAGGGGGCACAGAAAGGAAAAACGAGCACAATCAGGGGCAGCAGCAGGGCACACAGACGGAGCTGTGTGGTGGGGGAGCGACCTACCAGTCAAGGTCAGGGGTCGCTCTCTTCACCACGCAGCGGCCGCCATAAATGGGGAGGTGGGAGGGAGGAGCAGGGAATGGGGCAGCAAATGGGCAGTGAGGGGGCGGGGCCGCAGGGGCGCAGCGGCGGGAAACAGGCACAGAAGGGAAAACGAGCACAATCAGGGCATCAAGGGGGCACAGAAAGGGGGAAAAAAAAAAAAAAAAAGCACAATCAGGGGCAGCAAGGGGGCACAGAAAGGAAAAAAAAAAACGAGCACAATCAGGGGCAGCAAGGGGGCACAGAAAGGAAAAAACGAGCACAATCAGGGGCAGCAAGGGGGCACAGAAAGGAAAAACGAGAACAATCAGGGGCAGCAAGGGGGGCACAGAAAGGAAAAGCGAGCACAATCAGGAGCAGCAAGGGGGGCACAGAAAGGAAAACGCAGGCACAATCAGGGGCAGCAAGGGGGGCACAGAAAGGAAAAACGAGCACAATCAGGGGCAGCAAGGGGGCACAGAAAGGAAAAGCGAGCACAATCAGGGGCAGCAAGGGGGGCACAGAAAGGAAAAACGAGCACAATCAGGGGCAGCAAGGGGGCACAGAAAGGAAAAACGAGCACAATCAGGGGCAGCAAGGGGGGCACAGAAAGGAAAAGCAGAGCACAATCAGGGGCAGCAAGGGGGCACAGAAAGGAAAAACGAGCACAATCAGGGGCAGCAAGGGGGGCACAGAAAGGAAAAGCGAGCACAATCAGGGGCAGCAAGGGGGCACAGAAAGGAAAAACGAGCACAATCAGGGGCAGCAAGGGGGCACAGAAAGGAAAAACGAGCACAATCAGGGGCAGCAAGGGGGCACAGAAAGGAAAAACGAGCACAATCAGGGGCAGCAAGGGGGCACAGAAAGGAAAAAAAGCGAGCACAATCAGGGGCAGCAAGGGGGCACAGAAAGGAAAAACGAGCACAATCAGGGGCAGCAGCAGGGCACACAGACGGAGCTGTGTGGTGGGGGAGCGACCTACCAGTCAAGGTCAGGGGTCGCTCTCTTCACCACGCAGCGGCTGCCATAAATGGGGAGGTGGGAGGGAGGAGCAGGGAATGGGGCAGCGAATGGGCAGTGAGGGGCGGGGCCGCAGAGGCGCAGCGGCGGAAACAGGCACAGAAGGGAAAACGAGCACAATCAGGGCATCAAGGGGGCACAGAAAGGAAAAAAAAAAAAGCACAATCAGGGGCAGCAAGGGGGCACAGAAAGGAAAAAAACAAGCACAATCAGGGGCAGCAAGGGGGCACAGAAAGGAAAAACGAGAACAATCAGGGGCAGCAAGGGGGGCACAGAAAGGAAAAACCGAGCACAATCAGGAGCAGCAAGGGGGGCACAGAAAGGAAAACGAGCACAATCAGGGGCAGCAAGGGGGGCACAGAAAGGAAAAACGAGCACAATCAGGGGCAGCAAGGGGGGGCACAGAAAGGAAAAGCGAGCACAATCAGGGGCAGCAAGGGGGCACAGAAAGGAAAAACGAGCACAATCAGGGGCAGCAAGGGGGCACAGAAAGGAAAACGAGCACAATCAGGGGCAGCAAGGGGGCACAGAAAGGAGAAAAAAACGAGCACAATCAGGGGCAGCAAGGGGGCACAGAAAGGAAAAAACAGAGCACAATCAGGGGCAGCAAGGGGGCACAGAAAGGAAAAGCGAGCACAATCAGGGGCAGCAGCAGGGCACACAGACGGAGCTGTGTGGTGGGGGAGCGACCTACCAGTCAAGGGTTGCTGTCTGGGGTTGGCCTGCAATGGCTACTTGCTGCCAAGGAAAGGAGAAAAGGACTTTGCTGTTTGCTGTGTCCCCTGCTTGAGGAAGATCTCCAAGGGCTTGAATTGAGCTTGCCTCCTGTTCTGAAGTCTCAGGAACACAGACTTCACCCCCAGTTCCCCCTGAACATCTTTTGATGACCTGCTGTGAGGTGCCTGCCAGTGTTCTGGCCCTCTAGAGGTTGTTTTGGGACTTGAAACTGCAAGAATTGTGAAAATCGACGCATCCCCTGTTTCCGACGCATCGCAGCGGTGCGAGATGAAATTTCCGATGCATCGCCTCCTCCGAAGGATCAACGCAGCGCCTACTCGCGGCTGAAGTGTCTGCCATGCGACGAATTCTGTGCATCGATCTCCAACATCCGAGATCATCGCATAGATTCTGACGCAGGCCCGGTTGGAGAAGAACCGATGCATCGTACCGGATCATCACGCATCGCATCGAAGTACCAAGTCTGTCGCATTGTTGGGCGACGCAGTAAGAAACCGATGCATCACCTCCCCATGCAGTAAGAAACTGACGCATCACCTCCTCTCCGGTAAGAAACCGACGCATTACCTCCCCGTAGCAAGGAACCGACACATCACCTTCCCTGCGACCCTTTTTGCTTGCATTTTTCGACGCATCCAAGGTACTTTGTGTAAAAGTGTTGCATCTCACATTTTCTTGTAACTGAACTGTTTGCACCTTTTAAGAATCATATTTTTAATACTGTATTGTGGATTTTTGTCATTTGGTCTTGTTTTGGTTTAGATAAAGAATACAGAATACTTATTTTTCTAAACTGGTGTGGTGTCCATTTGTAGTGTTTTCCCTGTATTACTGTATGTGTTCACAAATGCTTTACACACTGCCTGAGATAAGCCTGTCTGCTCGTGCCAAGCTACCAAGGGGGTGAGCAGGGGTTATTTTAAAAGTGTATCCCCTTACCCTGACTAGAAGCAACGGTCCCTATTTGGACAAAGGTACCTGACTTCTATAGTGAGTACCGCGACAGCAAATACAAATATAGTTCGGTTTTTCAGATGGAACGGTGTTAAACTTGGTAATTTCTTCTGCAAAATCATAAATCTTTCTCCTGTTCCACACCTACACTTATCAAACTCTGTTTCTCTACACACTTCTTCAGAACCAAAAAACGAAACTGTATATCACAAACTGTCTGTACATCTGACACAGATCCGTGCAAAAGAGCTGTATTTATCTCACTTAAACATAATACACAAGTTTTTACATAGTAAAATCTCCTTACTAACTTCCACATTTCAGAGTGGTATACAGCTAACATTCTTAAATGATGAAGTACTTTGGCACACTTTTCTTGAAAGACAAGCCAGAGAATGACCCTGCAACTTAGTATATTCTTATTTTACATGGATTTAGTCCTTGTAACATCTTAATCTTCTGTTTAACACTTTTTTTTGCATATTGTCATAAAAAAATGGTAATATGTCAATAGACTCCTGTCGAATACTGCTACAATCCCACTTATATACAGGAGCTTGTGTATGCATTCACTGAACTTCTTCAGCTATTACTTCTTCTACATTACTGGAAACCATTTTTTACCTTTGGAATGGCAGAGCCATCTATTACCTCATAACATCGACCACTAGTATCAACTGCATGTTCTAATGTGTTCTCTTGAAAATAACTTTCTTCATTAAAGAGAGGCTCAGTACTGGAAGTGTGCTTCCATTCACCAGTAAAAGTACAAAAGTTACTTCTATTAATGAGTCATTTTCTTTTGCTTTGCTCCTTCATAAACATCATTGTTTTATTCAATGTTCTCATTCTCTTCAATATTAATATAAATAGTTTTCGTTTCAATTCAAAAGCTGTATCAACTGCACTTTTAATCTGTTGCTTTTACTTGTAAGCCGCTGATCTTTTATATTTTTATAATTTTGTAATTTTGAATTACTCTACTTTTAAACATTCTTCTTATTATATCCTTATGATCTTTTTGCCTTCTTGTAATATGCATTTTTCCATAAAATGTAGTTTTACCATGACAATTCTTGTTTTGCTTCTGATTTGTTATAAAACTTTTCTTTTTCTTTTCAACATTCTCAACATTTTTCAATCTCTGTAAAACTGTTTTAAGAAACTGTTTAGTTCTCTTACCAGAAGAGGTTTTTCCTGTATAACCTTCTGTGCATGATCTAATTTCTTCTTTTCCGTCGTCTTTAAGTAGTACTGTTTTCTTTTTTCTCTTCTCTTTTCATGTTTTCTTGCCATCTTCAATTTGTGTTCCAAATAAAACAAATATCTAAAAAACAGTTTCAATAGTTTGTTACATCAATTAATAATGTTAAATTAATTATATTAATATTCATAATAATCTATAAGCAGTTGCTTACAATTACATTGGCATTCTCTCCATAACAAGTAAATATGTAGGATACCTAAATTTGCACATTAGTAAAGCTATAAATGGTTGAAAGTATAAAAAACATTTATAAATTACTGTACACTTTTATTTTCAAAATTTGTGTACAAGATTATGTATGCATTACTTTTTCCTCATTACACAGGGCAGTCAGATTTAACTCTATGTTCCACTGGTTCTATGATCGCTACCTAGCTAAATGATCTAGGCTTTAACGACTGAATGCTATAGTAGGACTAAGAAAATGTCCAGCTGTATGTTAACCTATATACTTTAAAAGTTAGGGTCATCAGATGCACAATACATGTAGAAGTAGACACATACCTCAGTCACAATAGCACACACACATTCAAGCTTGACAGAGTGCACTTTCCATTTAAAACCAACACCTACATTTATATAGCCTACTTCAAGTGTACCTTTCCAAAGACTCCTATGAACTACCGTAAACACGAATCCATCTGCCGACATGTTTTAAACCTCACTTTTCTCTTCCAGCTTCATTATTGACTGACAGCTCACAAACTTAGGCCTAGGCAAATATGAAAGACCAACTCTTATGTCACTGCTGTAATACTCACCAGGTTTCTCAAGACCTCAATGTGTCTGTGCCTCTTTGTGGTGACATAACACATCAAAAGAAGCCTACAAATAGCAGAATACCTTTGTTTCACGCCACATGCTCTCTAAATTTGTGCACAAGAAAATATATATGGCGCAGATGGGTATTGAACTATCTATTTGAGCACTTCTCTGATGCCTAAATAGGTAACAGATGTCTGCTTCTGCAACTGAATGCTCTAGTAGAACTGGCAACATGTGTGCACCTTTATGATCAGCTACATAGTTTTTAAGTTATGGTCATCAGATGCACTACATATGTCAGAATACATTTAGAAGTACTCGCATATCTCAGTCATGAGAGCACGCAGACATTTAAACTTGACAGAGTGCACTTCCCACTTAAAGCAGACACCTAAAATTATACAGCCTACTTCAAGTGTACCTTTTCAGAGACCCATATGAAGTAGGATAATCACTAATCCATCTGCCATCATCTTTTAAACATCACTTTTCTCTTGCAGCTTCACAATTCACCGACTGCTCAGAACGTTGGGCCTAGCCAAATATAAAACAACAACTCTTCCCATGTCACGAAGTCTCACCATGTTTCTGAAGGCATCGATGTCTGTGCCTTTTTTCTAGTGACATGATACCTAAAAAGAAACCTACCAATAGCAGAATACCTGTTTTTCAGACCACATGCTCTCTAAATTTGTGTAGAGGAGCATGCATGTATTCCTTTCTGCTCATAAGACATGGCACGTGGGTATTGAACGGTCTGTGAGGGGTTCTGTGACACCTACATAGGTAACACATTTCTGCTTCTGCAACCGAATGATGAAGCAGAACTGAGGAGATTTGTGTACCTGTATGAGAAGCTACTAGGTGTTTAAGCTAGCATCTTCACATGCACAACACGTGTCAGAATACATTTAGAACTACACACATACCTAGGTCATGAGAGCACGCAGCCATTTAAACTTGACAGATTGCACTTCCCATTTCAAGCATACACCTAAATGTGTGGCCTACTTAAAGTGTACCTTTCCAGAGACTCATATGAAGTAGCTTAATCACTAATCCTTCTGCCAACATGTTTTAAACTTCACTTTTCTCTTGCAGCTTTACTATTCACCGACACCTCACAAACTAAGGCCTAGGCAAATAATAAAGACCAACTCTTCTCTTGTCACTATTGTAAGTCTTATACTTTGAAACTTATTTCAAGTATATATCTTGTTACAACGCAAACTATTACAACGCATACTTTTACAACGTGACTTTTACAACGCAGCTTCCGTTACAATGTGTATTATTACAATACAAACCTTTACAACGCATGTACCATTGTGATGCCTTCGTCGTAATGGATGTTTCACACACACACACAGAGTTGTATAGATTGGAATACAGTTAAATACATCTGCCAATATGTTTTAAACCTCAGTTTTCTCTACTACTTTCATTACAGACTCAGGAAGAACCCATATTAGTATGCACAACCTAGTTCAATCTTCATTTCAGTACAATAAAACCGACTACAATACACGTTCCAACATTTGGTAACCTATTTCAAACATCACATTTCTCTAATGCTTTGCAAGCTTTATAAATAATGCATTACAAAGTGAAAAATAATTAACACTGAAGCACTCTGACACAAAACATAACACGCCTTACACATTTGTAACTCACCTCTCAAATACTATTGCAGAATATGAAAATATCAAACTCCTAAAAGCTGTTTTTTCCACACAATAAATGTGATGCACCACTCTCAACAAGGTAAATCCAGTAATGGCAAACTTTCCCTCTTTCTGCACACAAATGAAAGTAACAAATCAAAATGCTCCCTTTATTTTTTCAAATTCTAAAACCCATTTCTATTGCATATACATATTAACTCTTTATTACTCATTTCTAAAAGTGCCCAATCTGATTCTGTTAGTTACTGGAGTCGCGACTCCACCACGGTGTCGCAGTGTAGCATCGCGATGGAGTTGCAAAACCTTACGGGAGTTCAAAAACCTATTTCCAATAAAAGTAGTATTTTTTTAAAGAACATACCACTTTTAAACATAGTACTGATTTGGGAAAACTTACTTTAGGAGCATATCACATATATATAACTTACCATTTCATATTTTGACACCACAGTTAACTTTCAACTCTTCCTCCATTCTGGTTAATCCTACTTTCCATAGTAACAGTTTCTGCAACAATCAATTGTACCAGCAGGTCACAAGTTCACCATATTTTCAAATGCGAATAGCAGGTGCAGTTGAGTCTTGCAAATATTAGCTTATCAAGTCTCCTGTACCTTTGAATGTTTTTTCTATAACCAATCAGAGATGCTTTTTCTGCAAAGTAACAATCATCCTATTTTGGAGTACACAATGTTTATGAACAGCCAATATGTTATCTGCTTTTTCTAAAACAGCATCTTCTCCTCCATTTTAGATACCTCTCATTGTACCAACTGACTTACTCAACTACAGACGTTTTTTGATGCCTTCCACACATCCCTCCAAAATGCTAACAGTATGGATTGAAGGACACAGCTATGTTTCCTAGGCCAAAAGGTACGCTGAACACACAGGTATTGACAAAGACCTAGGTTTGCAAAATGTGGATATTAAATGGTTTGTGCAGAAGATTAAAGTGGCACCAATTGCTGCCTTTGGTTAAAACCTTTTTGCATCTCCAACCCCCTGACCTCATGATTGTGCACTGTGGTGGCAATGACCTAGGCACATTGCGGTAGGGCTGGAAATTCTAAGGAAGGATACCTTTGCACAACCAATGTCATTTCCCTCATACTGCCTTTGTATACTCCAATATATGCCAAAGACAGAAATCCATTCTGTCCACAGATTGACAAAGCTAAGAAGCATGTTAATAAAGCTGTTTCTGCTTACCTCCGAGACCATAACATGGGCTCTATTTATAACAATCTATGTTTTGGCATGCATAACATCTACAGAAGTGATGGAGTTCACTTCACAGATTAAGGGAACCAAGTGTTTCTCAACAACCTTAAGCTGTGCATCCCGACTCATATGTAGCTGGAACAAAGTCATAATGATCACAACGGCTCTTTTTAGAGCCAACCTATAACCCAACAGTGAAAGATATAGTTTTTTAAACATATATACTCTTTATAAATATTGCCTGGATTCAGGAATCCGCTAAACAAAAGCACAAATTCAATGTACTACAACACGTTTCCCTTCAACTTTTACTTTAAATTTATATTTTTTTATATTTTCTCTTTCTGTCACTTTTAATGTGATTATGAAGTTCAATTTCACTACCTCTATCAAAAAGTTCACTACTGGAACACTACCTCTGGAATTGTATAGTATTTAATTATTTATTTAGGGTGAATCCGTGACTCCACCGTGACGTTACACTGGGGGGCCGCTCTGAGCGATGCGACTCCCAGCATGTGAGAAAAATTTAACGCCCCCAATTTCCCTAGGCTGATTTCGGCCCAGGGACCCCATCCCTTGCGGCCCTGCCATTTTTTTTTTCATAGAAGGGGGGTGGGCACGTGGCCCCCCTCCTGAGGCCAATTTTGGCCCCAGGGACTTCATCCCTTGGAGCCAGGCCTTATCCTTTTTTTATTATAAAAAAAATGGGTAGGGAGCCTGCGAGCCCCCCCCCCCACACGGGCCAATACTGCCCCGGGGACCTCATTCCCTGGGGCATGGCCAGGACATTGGGGACCACGAGGGGAGCCTCAAAGCCCCCGCAGTCCCTGCTGGCTCCCCGCCTCCTGCGGAAGCCGGCATTGCTTTTGGGCAGAGGGAGCTGCACACATGCAGCTCCTACCCAAAAGCAAATATGCTTCACTTCATGGAAGCAAGAGCATTTTTCATACTCTTGCTTCCATGAAGCAAAGCACAGTTTGCTATGGCATGGTGGAAGCAGTGTTTCCGCCATGCCATAGCAAACGGCAGTGTCCCGGGGGTGGGCACCCCGGGACATTGCTGAAGCCGGCCCTGGGGGATGGTGGTCCCCAGGGCCATTTACGACTCCAGGAGGGGGGCCGCGTGGCCCCATCCCATTTGTAAGAAGCCTCGGGGAGGTGGTGGTCCCCGGAGCTGTGTCCACCCCCCCCCCACCTTTTCAACATAGCCCCGGGGGGGTGGCGGTCCCCGGGGCTGGGTTGGGGGCAGGAATCCCCCACACCTAATTGTACACTTAGCCCCAGGAAGGTGGCAGGCACCCATCATTATTTTACCTTGCCCCCGGCCCACCCATGGACTTATAGAAAACGAAGCGCTGTAGCCAGTGCTTTGTTTAAAAAAAAAAAAAAAATGTTCGACTGGATTTGCGGACCCAACGCAAATCCCACCCAAAATGTAGGGAGTCAGGGTGTTTCTACCCTGCCCCCGTTTCCTACTTTTTAACGTTTTTCGACCTTTTTTCTTGCAACTTGGTTCAACCGTGTCACAAGACAGCCAATCAGATCGCAGGCTCGAGATCGGGTGGATTTGCGGATCCTCCGCACCCATTATTTGGATATCTGAGAAATATTTAAATTTCTCAGGAACTACTGAACGGATTTACACCATTTAACAAAGAGTGCACTCTGGACCAAGAGCTACCTTTCTGCCAAATTTGGTGTAATTCCGTTCAGCAGTTCGGGCTGTAGCTGCGTCCAGTTTCCTATGAAAATTAACATGGAGAAAACACTTTTTGGCACACCCCCCCCCTTTCTTTGCTCCCGCTTGATGAATCACCCCAAAACTTTCAACACCGCAGCTGAAGTGAGTGGGCCATTAGTTTTGAAAATTTCGCGAAGATTCGTCAAACTGCGCCAAAGATATTGGCAAAAGAAAAACGCATTTTGAATAGAAACAAGGTCCTAACTATAACTACATACTGGCGACCGCCAGTAGGTAATGTATATTATCCGCCCCATTAGCATTGACTCAATTTAGGCTGATGGAGATCTCTATCACTGATGACCCTTCTCCCAGTTTTCGGTACATCACAAATATGGGACAGAAACGACGCTTTGCACAGTAGAATGTGTAAAACGAAAGCTTCAGATTGATTTAAAACTATGGCCTCAGTTTCAGCAGGGTTAGGTGTAATATAGTCTGGCTTACTGAGCATTTAACCATCATCTATCCTAGCATAGTGCTTCTGTGTTTTTAGTTGGTTTGCCAAAGTGGAATGCCGTAAACCGAGCAACCGAAAACAAGCCAAGGCTCATTCTACTGATCTGCAGTAGACTCTCTTCAAGGAGCGAAACCAGATGGAAACTGAACACCAAAGCCATCTTGTTCAATTAGAGCAGCAGCGACAGAGAAGGCGTCCTGGACTATATTTGGAAAGGTTAGACGTTATGCCATCATCTGTTTTTTGCCTCTGCTCTGTCAAATCTTTTGATGGTTTGGTTTTTCAATTGCCTTATCCCAGCAGCTTTTGACAAACTAGTCAATTTACATATCCAGGGATGTTATTGTACTGTTATGGGATGTCGTTAATAATAACTCGTTTGATGTTGGGTGTTTTATTTGGTAATTTTTTTTTTTTATTTATTCAAAATATACCAAGTTACCCTCCTTTCTTAGGTTTTGCTTACAAACTGCTTTAGCTATTTATTGCAGACAAACCTGTTGTGTAAAATACCAATACTTGGAGAGAATTTTGGGGTTAGCCCATTGATTATCATTGGTTGACTTTCTTGTTGATCTCAATTGCTTACTTATTTGATGGCTTTCCTTATATTTCTCCCTCTACAGCATAGTTGTTTTACAGTGTTTTGATTGGATGAGTTGCATCCTTCCAATACTTGTAATGGGGTAAATATTTTTATTGGGTAGATTTCTAGGTGCAGATTCCTTAACTTAGAATTTCCCTAGGCGTCAGACTGGATCCAGAAATTTTTTCGTGAGCAGTACCCCAGCACGCCCCGGTAGGTGGAGTCGATCGGCTCTGCAACCGGTGTCCTCTGCGCCAGAAGTGACATTGTGGTACCCATATAGGCGCCACCCAGGTGCGCTGATGTCAGTTCTTTTCTTTCCACGCCGGCCAGCACTGATCGAGAGAAGAGCTACCCCTCTGTCTTTTTGATGGGCCTTTTTGAAGTTTTTGTCGACTTTTGAAGTTTATCTCCTGGGGTGTTGTGGAAGTCTTCGTGCAAGTCTGGTTTTAAGCCCTGCAGTGCCTGTCACCTGTCAATGTCTGCAATGGACTTGCACCTCGCTTGCCTTTGGTGTTTGGAGCACGACCACGACAGCAAGGTGTGCTCCGATTGCTGGGACATGACTATGAAGGTTTTGAAGGAACAGTCACTGAAGCTGCTAACAGCTTGGCATGCGACTCTGCGACAGTCAAACCCGGTCGAGGGGAAGGTCCAGGGATCATTCGCGGAGCTTGAAGTTTTCTTCGTCCCATCTGAAATAATCAGGACATTCAGGTATGAGGCATAAGAGCAAGAAGTCGAAGCGTTCTTCTATTTCTCCTCTGTCGACAAGACTAGGGACTCTCGACGTTTTAGGCCTCGTTCCCTGGAACTTGTGCCTAGGGTGACTCTGCGCCTCCCCAGTTTTTGAAGGCCGGAGTGACCCCCGCCCAACTGATAGTTCTATGGGGACATGGGCCTAATTTTTGGGCGGTCTGACTCAGTCGACATGCCTTTGGGCCCCGCGGAGGTCAGAAGGGGCCCTATCTGGTTCCCCTGCGGCTCTGGCAGGGCCCCAAGGATCCATACCTGGATTCGGACCGGTGGTCAAGCCATCTCGAACTACACCAGTGCCTGTCCCGATACTCCTGGTGCCGCCATCCCTATTGTCTGCCCCGATTCCAAAATGAAGCAGGAGAGGCGTTGCCTGACGCAAACTCTGACATCAGTAGGAGCCTGGCCTCTTAGATCTGAGCCTTATTTTCATCAGTTAGGCCTCGGAAGACTGGAAGGGGTCGCTCGACCCTTTAGAATACCAGCCCTATGAAGGTTATTGGTGTGAGAACCTGGCTGAGGCCAGCGGCCTGGTTACCGGTTACCTCTCCAGATACTGTTTTGCTTTCACCACCTAGCGTGGTTATGGAGGAGGGAGCTTCTTATGCAGTGGTGGTGCGTAGGGCAGCTGAGTTCCTTGACAATCTGCTTGCCACTGTGGCAGTCAAGACTAACCTCTTGACAGGTGCTGCAGCCAGGAATCTCCATGTCAGAACTCTTACTCCCGTTCAATCATGCACTCACTGACATCCTATTGGGTACTTGGTCCAAGCCCAACACAGGGGCTCCTGTGAATAGGACGATTGCCCACTGCCATCTCCTCGAACCTACGGACCCAAACTCCCCCCGCAATACCTTACCCCTAGAAGCTTCGTGGTCCAAGCCTTCACCTCCCATGGTGCTTCCCCACCGCTCCCCTGGATAGGGAATTAAAGAGGATGGACTCATTTAGGAAGATGTTTTCTTCCGCCACCCTGGCTTGTGGTCCTTGAACACACCATTCCTTTTGGGCCATTATTCCCACACTTTGTGGGATAGGGTTGCACAAGTGCTGCCACAGGTCCTGGAGGAGACCTGGGCTGTACTCTCCCAAGCTGTCACTGACTGGAGGGATGCAGCAAAGTTCACTATCTGATGTGGACTTGATACAACACACTCGCTAGGCAGGCTTTTTCAACAACAGTTGCCCTTAGGTGCAACTTCTGGTCGAGACTCTTCTGGAGGGGGGAGGGGGAGGGGGTGGGGGTGGGGGAAATGTCCAGGCTTACCTTATGGACATGCTCTTCAATGGCACCCGTCTCTTTGGAGAGGAGCCAGATTAGGCGCTTGAACGCTTTAAGGATTCTCGTGCGACGGCCAGGTCCTTTGGCCTCTCTGCGGCCCTATGTCCACCACAATCTGCCTTTCGCTCCTTTCATCATTTCGGAAGGGGCTTCCCGCTATGCCAATTCCAGCCCAGCCACTGCGCCCAGTCACACCTTTTCATGTAGACCACCTTGCCTACCTTTGATGCTCCTCCACATCCCTCTAAGGAGGGATGGACCCAAAAAGAGCTTTGTTGTTCTACCTTGGCCGCACCAATGAGTTCCGGGTGGATGACCAACTCTTTATTAGGTATGTTGGTGCAAAGAAAGGTTGGGCAGTGCAGAAGTTAACCATCTCCAGATGGGTTGTGCTCTGTATCAAAATCTGCTACACAGTGGCCAAGAAGCAACCTCCTGAAGGATTGCGTGCTCATTCAACCAGAGCTAAAACTGCCAACACTGCGTTGGCACATGGAGGTCCGGTCTTGGATATCTGCAAGGCAGCAACGTGGGCTTCCCTGCACACGTTCAGCAAACATTACTGTGTGGGCATTGAGGTCCACAGGAATGGGCACTCTTGTTTGAATTTAGTGTGCAGACCCTCCTCCAGGGGTTGTATTGCTTGGGTATCTATTCTAAGATGAAGAATATGCAGTTGGAAGTCTTTATCAGATTATCAAATTACTTACCTTCGCAATCGCTTTATCTGGTAGAGACTATATCTAGCCACAAATTCCTTACAGACCCACCCATCCTCCCCACTCTGAACAGATTTCTAGGGACAGGTATGATCCCTTTCAGGGCCCTAGTTTTGACACACCAGTTTTCAGTGTTCTTTGTGGCTCCTCGCTTCTGGTGTGGAAAGACGTGAAAAGAAACTGACTTTAGCGCTCTGGAATCATGTAGGTATATCACCAGGTTTTCTACTCAATGGGCTCCAGCGGTTCAAGCGCCTCAGTTTTGGAGTATCATCAGTGGCGGAAGTATTCCAGGAGGCAATAAGAAATGCACTCTCGGGTCTGATTGCCGTCTTTAATGTCAGCGATGACATACTGATTCTCATGAATCCTGGAGGAGCAACACGTGAGGCTGAGGGCCACCATGCAGCGACTGGTTGAGTGCGGGCTGACGCTACAATGACAAATGTTTGTTTTACATCAATGAAATTGACTTCTTTAGATAAAAATTGAGTGGAGGTTTGCAAGTCGACCCAAAGAAAATCAAAGCTTTCAAAGCGGCAGATGTTCCTCGCAATCCTTTTAAAGTCTGCAGTTTTATGGGGATGGCTAACTACTGCAGCAGGTTTATTCCAAACCTGGCCACACTGGCTGAGCCACTGAGAGCGTTAACTCGCAAAGATGCAAATTGGGAGTGGAATGGCAAGGCAGCACAGGCGTTCAAGGATGTCAAGAATGCTCTCTTACAGGGTGTCACTATGGCCTATTTTGATCATGGCCATCGCGGATGCAAGTCCAGTGGGACACGGAGCGGTACTTCTGCAGGCCACGAGTGAAGGTGACTGGGTCCCCATCGCCTTTACAAGCAGGGCATTGTCTGATGTGGAGACTTGCTTTGCCCAGATGGAGTGGGAGGCGTTGGCCATTCGTTGGGCTTGTAAACATTTCCATCTCTACTTGTGTGGCCACCCCTTCCAGCTAGTAACGGATCACAAACCTCTGGTGCCACTATTCGCAGGATCAGCTCGCAACGTTCCGCCACAAATCAAAAGATGGGCTGTCAAGCTTAAGCAATACTCATTTGTTGAATCGTACCGGCCCGGGGTGAACAACCCCACAGACTATTTGTCACGCCAACCTCTGAGTGAAGATTCAAGCCCTCACCGGGAGGTCGATCCCAGGTCAGAAGAGCTAGTTAGAATGATTACCAAAATGTTGTGTCAAAGGGGGCTGTCGTCTGCAGAAATAGCCAAAGCAACCAAGGAAAATGCCTGTTTAGCTCCTGTGACCAATGCTCTCAAGAGAAATAAATAGAAGAATCTCCTTGATGGAGCCGGGGAACTAACAGCAGAAGAACAGGAAAGCCGAACACGCATGTGGCACTGCTGGGATGAACTCCGCAAAAGTGAGGAAGGACTGGTATTGAGAGGCAATCAGATTGCCCTGCCAAAGAAGCTGTGGGCTTGCACAGTGGAGCTAGCACATCAAGGACTCCAGGGCATGGCCAAAACCAAGGCACGCTTTAGAAGCAAGGTGTGGTTCCCAGGAATGGATTGAATGTTGGAAGAGCGAGTTAAGAACTGCTGGGCCTGCATCATCATGGGCCTAGAACCACCAGTGGTTACTGAAGATGCCCCTACTCAACCATGGTCATCCCTATGCCTCGATTATGGCCGTTTCCCAGACCACCACCTGACAATCGTCCTCATGGAAATGGTCCGATCCAGGAAATCGGTGCAACTGATGAGAGTTGGGGATCATGTGGTCCAGGGAAGACATGGCTTGGCAGTTCGGTCTGGACTGTTCCCATGAGGCACAGGGTCAAGACTGATTTGCATATAGCTATGTCTGAACTGGGGTGGCAAAGTGAGCTAAAGAATGATGATGGATTCAACCCAGATCTGTGACTGGGGGTGAGTGTTTGAAAAGTTTCAGCACTCCGTCCATCATCTCCTTGTGTTTGCGTCATCAAAGATTGCCATCCGGGATGGAAATTGCGGACTCAATTTGAAAGAGCCTTGGGAAGTTGTAGGCATCAAGGGAACCACAAAGAGGGGACACACCGAAGTGTCCAAAAACATACCCTGGTTCAGGAGAATCCACCCAGAAGTTGTGGGAGAAAGTTCTGAGAATAGCTAGTGGTGCAAGCGGGGTGAGCCATGAACTTGAGAACACCTGTTCTCCAGCATCCAAGGAGAACAATGGGAGTGATTCCCGTTGATTGAGAGACTAACACCTAAGGGAGAGCCGTGTGATCTAGTCTTCCGGAAAAAGGAGTAGCCATGGGCATCAATGCAATCTGAGGGCCAACCCACAACTGAGTCAGTGACTCCAATACCACTTCTGCTGTGAGTGCCAGGAATGACATATGAGGCCGCCAGTGCTCCTGACTTAGAGTGGCTACCAATGGACCTGTTGATATACGGTCATGTCACTATAATACCCATTTGCTTATACCCTTTTTGTGTGTGTGTGTGTATGTATGTATATATATATGTGTATGTATGTGTATGTATGTGTATATATATTATCTACTGGCGGTCGCCAGTAGATAGTTATAGTTAGGACCTATTTTCCATAGGAAATCCGCAACATTCTATTTGAAATAACTCTTACGCCGTTTGACGAATCTTGATGAAAGCTTCCAACTTGTTGGGGCGCTCCGCTCCGCTCCGACCCTGAAAGTCTCGGGTTGATTCGTGAAGCGGGGGCCGAGAAAAAAGGGGGGTCCCAAAACGCGTTTTCCCCATTCATTTTTCCATAGGATCCTTTCATCGCGGCTACAGCCCGAACTGCTGAACGGAATTACAGCAAATTTGGCAAAGAGGTAGCCCTTGGTTCAGTGTCGTGCCTTTTGCTTAAATGGTGTAAATCCGTTCAGTAGTTTCTGAGAAAATCACAAATAAAATCACATATATATCTATGGCCGAGTAGGGTCCACGTACCCTCCCGATCACGAGCTGCATGCTAATTGGCTGTCAACACTCCAAATCAGGAAGTGTTGGCAGCCATTTTGTCCCTCGGTAGAACCGAGGGACAGAAACAAGTGCGCAAAGCACAAAAGGGGCAGGGTAGAAACACCCTGACCTCCTAGGTCTGCTCAGGGGGTCCCACAAGGACCCCTGGGCAGAAAAAGCATTTTTTTTTTTTAAATCGACGGGATGCGCTTAGGGTGCGCGAATCCCGCCAAGAAAAAAAAGAAACAAGTGCGCAAACGCACAAAGGGGCAGGGTAGAAACACCCTGAACCCCTAGGTCTGCTCAGGGGTCCCACAAGGAACCCCTGGGCAGAAAAAGCATTTAAAAAAAAAAAAATCGGCAGGATGCGCTCGGGTGCGCGGATCCTGCCGAGCAACTAAAAATCGAAGCGCGGTCTCCCGCACTTCGATGCAAATTTGCCCCCGGGTGGCCCAAGTCTCGGGGGCATGCGGGGGTGGGTTTATTGTTTATGGGGGGGCCTCTAAGGCCCCCGGGGACCGCCACCCCCCGGGGCTTTATAAAGAAAAAGATGGCGGGAGGGCTGTGCGCCTCCCGCTGCCCTGGGACCGCTACCCCCGGGGCTGCTTTTTTTACTTTCAAAACCTGTGTGAGGGGCTCCAGCCCCCACACGCCCGAGACCGCCACCTCCCGGGGCACTAAAGATTTAAATATGGGGGTCCGTTACGGACCTCAGAGCCCCGGGGACCACCACCTCCCGGGGCTTTGAACTAGTTGGGAGGGGGCCGTGCGGCCCCCTCCTGGAGCAAGTGATGGCCCTGGGGACCACCACCCCCCAGGGCCGGCTCCTGCAGTGTCCCGGGGTGCCTACCCCGGGACACTGTAGTTTGCTATGACAGGACGGGAGCATCGCGGCTCCCGTCCTGTCATAGCAATCTTGGTTTGCATTTTGAAAGAGAGAGCAGGAAACCTGCTCTCTCTTTCAAAATGCAAATCAATTGCTTTTCCACACGGGGAGCAGCATGTTAGCTGCTCCCCATGTGGAAAAGCAATGCCGGCTCCCGCAGGAGGCGGGGAGCCGGCTGGGACTGTGGGGGATTGGGGACCCCCACAGTCTCCGAGAGGCCAGGCCCCAGGGGATGGGGTCCCCGGGGCCATAAGTGGCCCGGGAGGGGGCCATGCAGCCCCCTCCCAATTAAAAAAATAAAAATAAAAAAAGGCAAAGGTTGGCCCCGGGGATGGGGTCCCCGGGGCCTTAAATGGCCTGAGGAGGGAGGCCACGCAGCCCCCTCCAAATATTTTGTTTAAAAGAGGGCATGCCCCGGGGATGGGGTCCCGGGGCCAATAGAGGCCCAGGGAAGGGGGCCACGCGGCCTCCTTCCCGTTTAAAAATAAAAAAATGCTCAGGCCCCGGGGATGGGGTCCCCGGGGCCAAAAGTGGCCGAGGGAAGGGGGGCCACAGCCCCCTCCCATTAAAAAACAAAAAAATGGCATTGTGCCGGAGGCCCGCCCCTCCCTGCAGCAGTGTGCAAACGCGCCCCTGGCACGTTTTAAGAAGGGAAGTAATTCCCCTTGAATACTGGGGGTCCCTGGGGCCAGCTTGCCCACCAGGAACCTCCAGTATGCGCCAGGGGCTGTGTTGCAGAGAGGTGTACAGAGGCCACGCCCCTTTATACACCTCTCTGCAACGCAGCTCTGTGGCGCTTTTGGAGGTACATGGTGGGCTAGTTCGACTCCAGGGACCCTCAGGATTCAAGGGGACTTAATCCCCCAACTTAAAACGCGCCACGGGCGCGTTTGCACAGTGGTGAAGGGAGGGGCGGGGCTTCAGGTGACATGTGTGCAAACAGGCCCGTGGCACATTTTAAGATGGGGAATGAAATCCCCTTCAATCCTGAGGGTCCCTGGGGCCAACTAGCCCACCAGGTACGTCCAGAAAGCGCCACAGAGCTGCGTTGCAGAGAGGTGCAAAAGGGGCATGGCCTCTGAACACCTCTCTGCAACGCAGCTCCTGGCGCATACTGGAGGTACAGGGTGGGCTAGTTGGACCCCAGGGACCTCATGATTCAAGGGGACTTAATCCCCAACTTAAAATGCGCCACGGGGCGTGTTTGCATAGATGTCACCTCAGGCCCCGCCCCCTCCCTGCACCATTGTGCAAATATTCCTCTAAAATCAGCCGAACTACGAATTCCGATTTACTCACCTGTTATCAGGAGAGACCTTAGTGCTGCATCTTTCAGCCCAGTACAGATCCTGAAAAGTAATTCTAACCGTACTTACCAGTAACTTGAATTTCCTTCCATAGGCTAACATTGACTGGTTTCACTTGGAAATTCTTCTAAGTGTGGAGTTTTGGAACTTTATAATATTCCTCTAAAATCAGCCGAACTACGAATTCCGATTTACTCACCTGTTATCAGGAGAGAACCCAGTGCTGCATCTTTTAGCCCAGCACAGACCTTGAAAAGTAATTCTAACCGTACTTACCAGTAAATTAAATTTCCTTCCATAGGATATTATTGCCTGCTTTTTGCTGAAAAAGTTTCTAAGTGTCGATTTTTTAAATATACAAATATTCCTCTAAAATCAACCGAACTACGAATTCCGATTTACTCACCTGTTATCAGGAGAGAACCCAGTGCTGCATCTTTTAGCCCAGCACTGACCCTGAAAAGTAATTCTAACCGTATTTACCAGTAACTTGTATTTCCTTCCATAAGAATCCATTGTCTGGTTTTCAGCAGAAAAGTTTGTGTCGATTTTCACAAACTACAAATATTCCTTACAAATCGCCTGTATGACTTAAACGCATTCTTTCAACTGTTTACAGGAGATGCACCAGTGCTGGATCCAGGATCCACCACTGAGTAAGAAAAGTAACGATAACACTACTTACCTGCTAAGTGAATTTCCTCCCATAGGATAACATTGGTGATTCTATGTGGAAAAGTTTCTAAGTGTCAACTTTTAAAATACAATAATATTCCTTAAAAATCACTACTGTAACCAAAACGCTTTTACTCAACTGTTTACAGGAGATGTCCCAGGACTGAATCTAGGATCCAGTCCTGTGGTTAGAAAAGTAATCCGTAAAGTAACTAATTGCATTTAACTAGAAATTCACATTGAGCTCAATGTTGCATTGTGTTTGAAATTGTGTTGCCCATTCCAACAACTGTAACTACTGTACTTAAAAGTCTATTGCCTATTTGAAAAGTATTTAAACTAAAGTAATTCATTCTGAGAAAGTATATTTTGTAATGTAATGTATAATGTAATTATAATGTAATTTAAAAAATAAAATATCTAAAAATAAATAGTTTAAAAAAATGTAGTAAATCAGTATCAAAAAAATAAATATAACAATTAATACATTTAAAAATTGTCATTTACAAAACCTTTGAAATTCACTGAAAAAAACCATAGGTTTCAGACATGTTATAGTTAGTAACCTTCAGTGTAGCACCTTCCTCGCATTCTTGTGCTCAGTTATAAGCCCTGAGGCCACATTTGCGCGCTACAATACACCGAATTTCAAGGACAAAGAATGAATACATTGATAAAGGAAGATAAGGCTTTGTCTCTACTGCACCTACCTGAGAAAAAGGGGGGTTGGTAGAAGGTCATGAAATGAAAATAAAACACTATATGAACATTTACCACCTTGGCATACTTTGAAAGCATTGGTAGGATTTGAACCCTTGTCCTGTAGGAGGCTGTGCCATCAGAGGCACGAGCCTTACCATTGAGCTATAGCTCCTTGGTGTTCTAGCAGCTTGCAGTAGTAACTATAAGCAGCATACAGGCCCTGGTGTCATTGCCTGTGGATTCCATTACACATGAAAATGATGACCATGATATAGGGACGATTTGATAAGATACTAAAAGGGAAGCCAGTGTGGTCCAGTGGGTAAGTTCCTGACTTCAAGACAACCCAGGGTTAGAATCCTGGGATCGGCACCAGGTGATGGATGATGGTACAGCAGAAGTAAGTTGGAGGTGGGCCAGCCAGGTAAGAAAAGTGTGTGTGTGTGTGTGTGTGTGCCGTGTAAGAGAGGAGTCATGCCTGGCGAGTGTTGATTGCAGAGTGGTTGGTAAGTAGCATGTGTCTGGTGAGAGCAAGGGGTGGGGTTGAGAGCAGGAGATAAGTGAGTTGGAGTGTAGGGTGGGTGGACTCAGGGATAGGTGTAGGGGGAGTGCACGGGTAGGTAGGTGGGTGGGATACCAGGGACAAAGAAGGAGGTCAGGGAAGAGGAGCCTGGGACAGAGAAGAGGTGTCAGAGTAAGGCCTGATGTGGGCACTCATGCAGTGGTTCCTTAGCCCACATGAGGGGTGATTACATAGGGTGGGGAACCCCAATTGTTTTTCACTTCTCCCCCGCTACGCTATCTGATTTGGGCGGTGGCACTTGAATTTGTTGGAGCAGTATTAAAAGGGGTTTGGGGGTGCATTATGAATGGTGATGGGGCGCAGAATGGCATGCCTTCTGGGTAATTTTGGGGTGGCTACCCATAGTTTTTATTGCTCCCCTCCTCTATTGTGGGGTGCACCACAAAAGGATAGGGCAACAGGGGGGGCTAGGGGAGAAACAGGTTTGTGACAGTTTCTATTACCAACCACGAGGGGGCACCATACAATCCTTCTGCGGTGATGGCTTTGAAAGGTACAACAAGGAGAATATGGGGGTATTTTTGCCTGTAGGGCTCCCCAAGATTTTACTGACACCCTTCCCCTCCGTGCCGCATGGTATAGGGACGCTTGGGAAATTTCTATTGAAAACAGACAGTATAGGGGTTCCCGCTATGAAATCTGAGAGCACACACATTTGCTAAATAAAGGGTTACAGTCGAGCAGATGAATGAGGAAGGGAAAGGGAACCTGTGGCAAAAGGTTGGAAGGGTCATAGAGAATAATCATGGCATGCAAATTGGCAGCAGTGCATGTATTGGCAGTGTCTGTAGAGAGTTTGGTGTGCTCTTCTAATTATTTGTCCTCCTTGTGTGGTATGATCAATAGAGGGAAGGCCAGAACCTTCCTGTTAGGAAGAACATGTATTCATGATTTAAAGAAGTGTAGTCTGGGTGTGCTGAGAGGACCTGTACAGAGCGGTAAGTGCCTGTATGCCCGAGCAATGTGCATCCAACCGGTCACTTGAAAATGAACAGTGACAGAAGCAGCTGGGTTACTGACGGAATGTAAATGGAGGGCACATAGGGTGGGTGTTTGTCTTCACTCAAAGAATTGAAGCGTGGTTGGCGCACTAGCAAAGCTGGGTACCAGGAGAAAACATTTCAGGGTTAATGAGATGGTGGTATCCAGAGGTCAAATAAGGTGTCAGAGACACAGAGGTATGAGGATGCTGGTCCCACAGTGAGGGGTGGTCAAAAATCCTTGCTAGCGATTTCTGTCCAACCGTGACCAAATGTTGTGCAGCCTGGCTCCCTCTGTAACTTTTCCCCTGTATCTCTCTATCCTGCAGATGAATGACGCAAGCTTCCCAATGTTTTTCTTGGCCTCATAACCCCAAAGGAGTGCCTGACATTTCTGGCTTAAGGATACTCCCGAAGGGTGCCCTACTGACATTCTCTGAAAAACCTCACTAACCATGCATATTTATGCACCAAACATGGCAAAATCCTTACACCTGCAAAGCATCATATCGCACTTGTCAGCTTTGAAGTGGTGTAAGTATTTTTATTTGAGGTTAATATTCATCTCTGCTTCCTCTCCCATCTGAGGACTATGAAGCTGCTGTTCCTCTCTCACACGTCCCTTCAAAGAGACAAGTGACACACTCACTGAATCACACAGCAAACATGTATGCTCTGGCACTTTCATCTTCCTGTTTACCTTCCAAACCTTCCCCCTTTTCCACAAATACAGGCCAGCCATTCCTCATTACTCATTCACTCAGTCATCTCAGTCCTCCACTCCATATGCCCTGCAAGACCAACATGAACAAGAGCTATGTCAGCAAGCAGAAGAAAAGCCTTGGTGTGCTCTTATTTTCATACTGCTGCCCTCTAGTAACGCTACATGGCAATTGCAGCATAATAATTGGACTGAAAAGAGGGCTGTCCTATGCAAATAATGTTCTCCCATGCTTACTTTCTTCTGAGACGGTGGACGGCTTGCGCTGTGATACATCCTCCAACATATGCTCTTCAGCCGAATTCAAAAGCAGACTATCTTCATCTAAGGATTTTTCCACTCGAACGTTGCACATGGGGACATCACCCTCATTTAGCAGGGTCCCAAATTGCCTACAGTCATCCTTTATACAGAACAAGGGCGTTCAAGGGTGTTCTTCAAAGGATGGAAGGGGGTGTTTAAAGCCCCAGCCCAGCCCAGCCCAGCCCAGCCCAGCCCAGCCCAGCCCAGCCCAGCCCAGCCCAGCCCAGCCCAGCCCAGCCCAGCCCAGCCCAGCCCAGCCCAGCCCAGCCCCATGCTGTACTGTGATGCTCCATCCCTTCACCTGCTGCAGCAGGCATGATTCAGACCTGCTGAAGCAAAGGCCTGACTCTGCCCTTGTCTGCCTCTTGAAGAAAACAACTTTTCTAGCTTCTTATTGGACCTAATAAAGGAAGTTTCACTTGCCTCAAACTTTACCCATCATTTCATTAGCCATAGCTCATACTGCAGCTTTATTCATAGCCAACCTCACAGGCACCAAACCCCTGATTTCAGAGATCGGCTCACACCAAAATGAAAAATCACCACCATCCAACCTTCAGTGTAGCACCTTCCTCGCATTCTTGTGCTCAGTTATAAGCCCTGAGGCCACATTTGCGCGCTACAATACACCGAATTTCAAGGACAAAGAATGAATACATTGATAAAGGAAGATAAGGCTTTGTCTCTACTGCACCTACCTGAGAAAAAGGGTGGTTGGTAGAAGGTCATGAGGGGAAAGATTTGTCATTTTGGGGCGCACAAAACTAAATAGAGGGGCCACTTTTCTCTTCTGTTTTTCCAAGTGGAAATAAACTTAGGAAATGAAAATAAAACACTATATGAACATTTACCACCTTGGCATACTTTGATAGCATTGGCAGGATTCGAACCCTTGTCCTGTAGGAGCCTGTGCCATCAGAGGCACAAGCCTTATCATTGAGCTATAGCTCCTTGGTGTTCTAGACCCTTGCAGTAGTAACTATAAGCAACATACAGGCCCTGGTGTCATTGCCTGTGGATTCCATTACACATGAAAAGGATGACCATGATATAGGGACGATTTGATAAGATACTAAAAGGGAAGCCAGTGTGGTCCAGTGGGTAAGTTCCTGACTTCCACCCAGACAACCAGGGTTCGAATCCCGGGATCGGCACCAGGTGATGGATGATGGCGCAGCAGAGGTAAGTTGGAGGTGGGCCAGCCAGGTAAGAAAAGTGTGTGTCTGTGCGAGTGCTGTGTAAGAGTGGAGTCATGACTGACGAATGGTGATTGCAGAGTGGTTGGTAAGTAGTATGTGTCTGGTGAGAGCAACTGGTGGGGTCGAGAGCAGGAGTTAAGTGAGTTGGAGTGTAGGGTGGGTGGACTCAGGGACAGGTGTAGGGGGAGTACACAGGCTAGTTAGGTGGGTGGGATACCAGGGACAAAGAAGGAGGAGGTCAGGGAAGAGGAGCCTGGGACAGAGAAGAGGTGTCAGAGCAGAGTAGGGCCTGATGTGGGCACTCATGCAGTGGTTCCTTAGCCCACATGAGGGGTGATTACATAGGGTGGGGAACCCCAATTGTTTTTCACTGCTCCCCCGCTACGCTATCTGATTTGGGGGGTGGCAGTTGAATTTGTTGGAGCAGTATAAAAAGGGGTTTGGGGGTGCATTATGAATGGTGATGGGGGCACAGAATGGCATGCCTTCTGGGTAATTTTGGGGTGGCTACCCATAGTTTTTATTGCTCCCCTCCTCCATTGTGGGGTGCACCACAAAAGGATAGGGCAACAGAGGGGGGCTAGGGGAGAAACAGGTTTGTGACAGTTTCTATTACCAACCACGAGGGGGCACCATACAATCCTTCTGCGGTTATGGTTTTGAAAGGTACAACAAGGAGAATATGGGGGTATTTTTGCCTACAGGGCTCCCCAAGATTTTACTGCCACCCTTCCCCTCCGTGCCGCCTGGTATAGGGACGCTTGGGAAATTTCTATTGAAAACAGACAGTATAGGGGTTCCCACTATGAAATTTGAGAGCACACACATTTGCTAAATAAAGGGTTACAGTCGAGCAGACGAATGACGAAGGGAAAGGGTACCTGTGGCAATAGGTTGGAAGGGTCATAGAGAATAATCATGGCATGCAAATTGGCAGCAGTGCATGTATTGGCAGTGTCTGTAGAGAGTTTGGTGTGCTCTTCTAATTATTTGTCCTTCTTATGTGTGGTATGATCCATAGAGGGAAGGCCAGAACCTTCCTGTTAGGAAGAACATGTATTCATGATTTAAAGAAGTGTAGTCTGGGTGTGCTGAGAGGACCTGTACAGAGCGGTAAGTGCCTGTATGCCCGAGCAATGTGCATCCAACCGGTCACTTGAGAATGAACAGTGACAGAAGCAGCTGGGTTACTGACGGAATGTAAATGGAGGGCACATAGGGTGGGTGTTTGTCTTCACTCAAAGGATTGAAGCGTGGTTGGCGCACTAGCAAAGCTGGGTACCAGGAGAAAACATTTGAGGGTTAATGAGATGGTGGTATCCAGAGGTCAAATAAGGTGTCAGAGACACAGAGGTATGAGGATGCTGGTCCCACAGTGAGGGGTGGTCAAAAATCCTTGCTAGCGATTTCTGTCTAACCGTGACCAAATGTTGTGCAGCCTGGCTCCCTCTGTAACTTTTCCCCAGTATCTCTCTATCCTGCAGATGAATGACGCAAGCTTCCCAATGTTTTTCTTGGCCTCATAACCCCAAAGGAGTGCCTGACATTTCTGGCTTAAGGATACTCCCAAAGGGTGCCCTACTGACATTCTCTGAAAAACCTCACTAACCATGCATATTTATGCACCAAACATGGCAAAATCCTTACACCTGCAAAGCATCATATCGCACTTGTCAGCTTTGAAGTGGTGTAAGTATTTTTATTTGAGGTTAATATTCATCTCTGCTTCCTCTCCCATCTGAGGACTATGAAGCTGCTGTTCCTCTCTCACACGTCCCTTCAAAGAGACAAGTGACACACTCACTGAATCACACAGCAAACATGTATGCTCTGGCACTTTCATCTTCCTGTTTACCTTCCAAACCTTCCCCTTTTCCACAAATACAGGCCAGCCATTCCTCATTACTCATTCACTCATTCATCTCAGTCCTCCACTCCATATGCCCTGCAAGACCAACATGAACAAGAGCTATGTCAGCAAGCAGAAGAAAAGCCTTGGTGTGCTCCTATTTTCATACTGCTGCCCTCTAGTAACGCTACATGGCAATTGCAGCATAATAATTGGACTGAAAAGAGGGCTGTCCTATGCAAATAATGTTCTCCCATGCTTACTTTCTTCTGAGACGGTGGACGGCTTGCGCTGTGATACATCCTCCAACATATGCTCTTCAGCCGAATTCAAAAGCAGACTATCTTCAGCTAAGGATTTTGCCACTCGAAGGTTGCACATGGGGACATCACCCTCATTTAGCAGGGTCCCAAATTGCCTGCTGTCATCCTTTATACAGAACAAGGGCGTTTGAGGGTGTTCTTCAAAGGATGGAAGGGGGTGTTTAAAGCCCCAGCCCAGCCCAACCCAGCCCCATGCTGTACTGTGATGCTCCATCCCTTCACCTGCTGCAGCAGGCATGATTCAGACCTGCTGAAGCAAAGGCCTGACTCTGCCCTTGTCTGCCTCTTGAAGAAAACAACTTTTCTAGCTTCTTATTGGACCTAATAAAGGAAGTTTCACTTGCCTCAAACTTTACCCATCATTTCATTAGCCATAGCTCATACTGCAGCTTTATTCATAGCCAACCTCACAGGCACCAAACCCCTGATTTCAGAGATCGGCTCACACCAAAATGAAAAATCACCACCATCCAACCTTCAGTGTAGCACCTTCCTCGCATTCTTGTGCTCAGTTATAAGCCCCGAGCCACATTTGCGCGCTACAATACACCGAATTTCAAGGACAAAGAATGAATACATTGATAAAGGAAGATAAGGCTTTGTCTCTACTGCACCTACTTGAGAAAAAGGGGGGTTGGTAGAAGGTCATGAGGGGAAAGATTTGTCATTTTGGGGTGCACAAAACTAAATAGAGGGGCCACTTTTCTCTTCTGTTTTTCCAAGTGGAAATAAACTTAGGAAATGAAAATAAAACACTATATGAACATTTACCACCTTGGCATACTTTGAAAGCATTGGCAGGATTCGAAGCCTTGTCCTGTAGGAGCCTGTGCCATCAGAGGCACAAGCCTTACCATTGAGCTATAGCTCCTTGGTGTTCTAGACCCTTGCAGTAGTAACTATAAGCAACATACAGGCCCTGGTGTCATTGCCTGTGGATTCCATTACACATGAAAAGGATGACCATGATATAGGGACGATTTGATAAGATACTAAAAGGGAAGCCAGTGTGGTCCAGTGGGTAAGTTCCTGACTTCCACCCAGACAACCAGGGTTCGAATCCCAGGATCGGCACCAGGTGGTGGATGATGGCGCAGCAGAGGTAAGTTGGAGGTGGGCCAGCCAGGTAAGAAAAATGTGTGTGTGTCTGTGCGAGTGCTGTATAAGAGTGGAGTCATGCCTGGCGAATGTTGATTGCAGAGTGGTTGGGAAGTAGCATGTGTCTGGTGAGAGCAAGGTTTGGGCTCGAGAGCAGGAGTTAAGTGAGTTAGAGTGGTGGGTGGACTCAGGGTAGGGAGAGTGCATGGTAGTTAGGTGGGTGGGATACCAGGGACAAAGAAGGAGGTCAGGGAAGAGGAGCCTGGGACAGAGAAGAAGTGTCAAAGCAGAATAGCACCTGATGTGGGCACTCATGAAGTGGTTCCTTAGACCACATGAGGGGTGATTACATAGGGTGGGGAACCCCAATTGTTTTTTACTGCTCCCCCACTACGCTATCTGATTTGGGGGGTGGCAGTTGAATTTGTTGGAGCAGTATTAAAAGGTGTTTGGGGGTGCATTATGAATGGTGATGGGCGCACAGAATGGCATGCCTTCTGGGTAATTTTGGGGTGGCTACCCATAGTTTTTATTGCTCACCTCCTCCATTGTGGGGTGCACCACAAAAGGATAGGGCAACAGGGGGGGTCTAGGTGGGAAACAGGTTTGTGACAGTTTCTATTACCAACCACGAGTGGGCACCATACAATCCTTCTGCGGTTATGGTTTTGAAAGGTACAACAAGGAGAATATGGGGGTATTTTTGCCTGCAGGGCTCCCCAAGATTTTACTGCCACCCTTCCCCTCCGTGCCGCCTGGTATAGGGACGCTTGGGAAATTTCTATTGAAAAAAGACAGTATAGGGGTTCCCACTATGAAATCTGAGAGCACACACATTTGCTAAATAAAGGGTTACAGTCGAGCAGACGAATGAGGAAGGGAAAGGGTACCTGTGGCAAAGGGTTGGAAGGGTCATAGAGAATAATCATGGCATGCAAATTGGCAGCAGTGCATGTATTGGCAGTGTCTGTAGAGAGTTTGGTGTGCTCTTCTAATTATTTGTCCTCCTTGTGTGGTATGATCAATAGAGGGAAGGCCAGAACCTTCCTGTTAGGAAGAACATGTATTCATGATTTAAAGAAGTGTAGTCCGGGTGTGCTGAGAGTGCCTGTACAGAGCGGTAAGTGCCTGTATGCCCGAGCAATGTGCATCCAACCGGTCACTTGAGAATGAACAGTGACAGAAGCAGCTGGGTTACTGATGGAATGTAAATGGAGGGCACATAGGGTGGGTGTTTGTCTTCACTCAAAGGATTGAAGCGTGGTTGGCGCACTAGCAAAGCTGGGTACCAGGAGAAAACATTTGAGGGTTAATGAGATGGTGGTATCCAGAGGTCAAATAAGGTGTCAGAGACACAGAGGTATGAGGATGCTGGTCCCACAGTGAGGGGTGGTCAAAAATCCTTGCTAGCGATTTCTGTCTAACCGTGACCAAATGTTGTGCAGCCTGGCTCCCTCTGTAACTTTTCCCCAGTATCTCTCTATCCTGCAGATGAATGACGCAAGCTTCCCAATGTTTTTCTTGGCCTCATAACCCCAAAGGAGTGCCTGACATTTCTGGCTTAAGGATACTCCCAAAGGGTGCCCTACTGACATTCTCTGAAAAACCTCACTAACCATGCATATTTATGCACCAAACATGGCAAAATCCTTACATCTGCAAAGCATCATATCGCACTTGTCAGCTTTGAAGTGGTGTAAGTATTTTTATTTGAGGTTAATATTCATCTCTGCTTCCTCTCCCATCTGAGGACTATGAAGCTGCTGTTCCTCTCTCACACGTCCCTTCAAAGAGACAAGTGACACACTCACTGAATCACACAGCAAACATGTATGCTCTGGCACTTTCATCTTCCTGTTTACCTTCCAAACCTTCCCCCTTTTCCACAAATACAGGCCAGCCATTCCTCATTACTCATTCACTCAGTCATCTCAGTCCTCCACTCCATATGCCCTGCAAGACCAACATGAACAAGAGCTATGTCAGCAAGCAGAAGAAAAGCCTTGGTGTGCTCTTATTTTCATACTGCTGCCCTCTAGTAACGCTACATGGCAATTGCAGCATAATAATTGGACTGAAAAGAGGGCTGTCCTATGCAAATAATGTTCTCCCATGCTTACTTTCTTCTGAGACGGTGGACGGCTTGCGCTGTGATACATCCTCCAACATATGCTCTTCAGCCGAATTCAAAAGCAGACTATCTTCAGCTAAGGATTTTGCCACTCGAACGTTGCACATGGGGACATCACCCACATTTAGCAGGGTCCCAAATTGCCTACAGTCATCCTTTATACAGAACAAGGGCGTTTGAGGGCGTTCGAGGGCGTTATTCAAAGGATGGAAGGGGGTGTTTAAAGCCCCAGCCCAACCCAACCCCATGCTGTACTGTGATGCTCCATCCCTTCACCTGCTGCAGCAGGCATGATTCAGACCTGCTGAAGCAAAGGCCTGACTCTGCCCTTGTCTGCCTCTTGAAGAAAACATCTTTTCTAGCTTCTTATTGGACCTAATAAAGGAAGTTTCACTTGCCTCAAACTTTACCCATCATTTCATTAGCCATAGCTCATACTGCAGCTTTATTCATAGCCAACCTCACAGGCACCAAACCCCTGATTTCAGAGATCGGCTCACACCAAAATGAAAAATCACCACCATCCAACCTTCAGTGTAGCACCTTCCTCGCATTCTTGTGCTCAGTTATAAGCCCCGAGGCCACATTTGCGCGCTACAATACACCGAATTTCAAGGACAAAGAATGAATACATTGATAAAGGAAGATAAGGCTTTGTCTCTACTGCACCTACCTGAGAAAAAGGGTGGTTGGTAGAAGGTCATGAGGGGAAAGATTTGTCATTTTGGGGTGCACAAAACTAAATAGAGGGGCCACTTTTCTCTTCTGTTTTTCCAAGTGGAAATAAACTTAGGAAATGAAAATAAAACACTATATGAACATTTACCACCTTGGCATACTTTGAAAGCATTGGCAGGATTCGAAGCCTTGTCCTGTAGGAGCCTGTGCCATCAGAGGCACAAGCCTTACCATTGAGCTATAGCTCCTTGGTGTTCTAGACCCTTGCAGTAGTAACTATAAGCAACATACAGGCCCTGGTGTCATTGCCTGTGGATTCCATTACACATGAAAAGGATGACCATGATATAGGGACGATTTGATAAGATACTAAAAGGGAAGCCAGTGTGGTCCAGTGGGTAAGTTTCTGACTTCCACCCAAACAACCAGGGTTCAAATCCCAGGATCGGAACCAGGTGACGGATGATGGCGCAGCAGAGGTAAGTTGGAGGTGGGCCAGCCAGGTAAGAAAAATGTGTGTGTGCGAGTGCTGGTTAAGAGTGGAGTCATGCCTGGCGAATGTTGATTGCAGAGTGGTTGGGAAGTAGCATGTGTCTGGTGAGAGCAAGATTTGGGGTCGAGAGCAGGAGTTAAGTGAGTTAGAGTGTAGGGTGGGTGGACTTAGGTGTAGTGGGAGTGCACGGGTAGGTAGGTGGGTGGGATACCAGGGACAAAGAAGGAGGTCAGGGAAGAGGAGCCTGGGACAGAGAAGAGGTGTTAGCAGTAGGGCCTGATGTGGGCACTCATGCAGTGGTTCCTTAGCCCACATGAGGGGTGATTACATAGGGTGGGGAACCCCAATTGTTTTTTACTGCTCCCCACTACGCTAACTGATTTGAGGGGTGGCAGTTGAATTTGTTGGAGCAGTATTAAAAGGGGTTTGGGGGTGCATTATGAATGGTGATGGGGGCACAGAATGGCATGCCTTCTGGGTAATGTTGGGGTGGCTACCCATAGTTTTTATTGCTCCCCTCCTCCATTGTGGGGTGCACCACAAAAGGATAGGGCAACAGGGGGGGGGGGGGGCTAGGGGAGAAACAGGTTTGTGACAGTTTCTATTACCAACCACGAGTGGGCACCATACAATCCTTCTGCGGTTATGGTTTTGAAAGGTACAACAAGGAGAATATGGGGGTATTTTTGCCTGCAGGGCTCCCCAAGATTTTACTGACACCCTTCCCCTCCGTGCCGCATGGTATAGGGACGCTTGGGAAATTTCTATTGAATTATTATATAGGGGTTCCCGCTATGAAATCGGAGAGCACACACATTTGCTAAATAAAGGGTTACAGTCGAGCAGATGAATGAGGAAGGGAAAGGGTACCTGTGGCAATAGGTTGGAAGGGTCATAGAGAATAATCATGGCATGCAAATTGGCAGCAGTGCATGTATTGGCAGTGTCTGTAGAGAGTTTGGTGTGCTCTTCTAATTATTTGTCCTCCTTGTGTGGTATGATCAATAGAGGGAAGGCCAGAACCTTCCTGTTAGGAAGAACATGTATTCATGATTTAAAGAAGTGTAGTCCGGGTGTGCTGAGAGTGCCTGTACAGAGCGGTAAGTGCCTGTATGCCCGAGCAATGTGCATCCAACCGGTCACTTGAAAATGAACAGTGACAGAAGCAGCTGGGTTACTGATGGAATGTAAATGGAGGGCACATAGGGTGGGTGTTTGTCTTCACTCAAAGGATTGAAGCGTGGTTGGCGCACTAGCAAAGCTGGGTACCAGGAGAAAACATTTGAGGGTTAATGAGATGGTGGTATCCAGAGGTAAAATAAGGTGTCAAAGACACAGAGGTATGAGGATGCTGGTCCCACAGTGAGGGGTGGTCAAAAATCCTTGCTAGCGATTTCTGTCCAACCGTGACCAAATGTTGTGCAGCCTGGCTCCCTCTGTAACTTTTCCCCAGTATCTCTCTATCCTGCAGATGAATGACGCAAGCTTCCCAATGTTTTTCTTGGCCTCATAACCCCAAAGGAGTGCCTGACATTTCTGGCTTAAGGATACTCCCGAAGGGTGCCCTACTGACATTCTCTGAAAAACCTCACTAACCATGCATATTTATGCACCAAACATGGCAAAATCCTTACACCTGCAAAGCATCATATCGCACTTGTCAGCTTTGAAGTGGTGTAAGTATTTTTATTTGAGGTTAATATTCATCTCTGCTTCCTCTCCCATCTGAGGACTATGAAGCTGCTGTTCCTCTCTCACACGTCCCTTCAAAGAGACAAGTGACACACTCACTGAATCACACAGCAAACATGTATGCTCTGGCACTTTCATCTTCCTGTTTACCTTCCAAACCTTTCCCCTTTTCCACAAATACAGGCCAGCCATTCCTCATTACTCATTCACTCAGTCATCTCAGTCATCTCAGTCCGCCACTCCATATGCCCTGCAAGACCAACATCTACAAGAGCTATGTCAGCAAGCAGAAGAAAAGGCTTGGTGTGCTCTTATTTTCATACTGCTGCCCTCTAGTAACGCTACATGGCAATTGCAGCATAATAATTGGACTGAAAAGAGGGCTGTCCTATGCAAATAATGTTCTCCCATGCTTACTTTCTTCTGAGACGGTGGACGGCTTGCGCTGTGATACATCCTCCAACATATGCTCTTCAGCCGAATTCAAAAGCAGACTATCTTCAGCTAAGGATTTTGCCACTCGAAGGTTGCACAAGGGGACATCACCCTCATTTAGCAGGGTCCCAAATTGCCTGCAGTCATCCTTTATACAGAACAAGGGTGTTCGAAGCATTTGAGGGTGTTCTTCAAAGGATGGAAGGGGGTGTTTAAAGCCCCAGGCCAGCCCAGCCCAGCCCAGCCCAGCCCAGCCCAGCCCAGCCCTGCCCTGCCCTGCCCTGCCCTCCCAGCCCAGCCCAGCCCAGCCCAGCCCAGCCCAGCCCAGCCCAGCCCAGCCCAGCCCAGCCCAGCCCCATGCTGTACTGTGATGCTCCATCCCTTCACCTGCTGCAGCAGGCATGATTCAGACCTGCTGAAGCAAAGGCCTGACTGTGCCCTTGTCTGCCTCTTGAAGAAAACAACTTTTCTAGCTTCTTATTGGACCTAATAAACGAAGTTTCACTTGCCTCAAACTTTACCCATCATTTCATTAGCCATAGCTCATACTGCAGCTTTATTCATAGCCAACCTCACAGGCACCAAACCCCTGATTTCAGAGATCGGCTCACACCAAAATGAAAAATCACCACCATCCAACCTTCAGTGTAGCACCTTCCTCGCATTCTTGTGCTCAGTTATAAGCCTCGAGGCCACATTTGCGCGCTACAATACACCGAATTTCAAGGACAAAGAATGAATACATTGATAAAGGAAGATAAGGCTTTGTCTCTATTGCACCTACTTGAGAAAAAGGGGGGTTGGTAGAAGGTCATAAGGGGAAAGATTTGTCATTTTGGGGTGCACAATACTAAATAGAGCGGCCACTTTTCTCTTCTGTTTTTCCAAGTGGAAATAAACTTAGGAAATGAAAATAAAACACTATATGAACATTTACCACCTTGGCATACTTTGAAAGCAATGGCAGGATTTGAACCCTTGTCCTGTAGGAGCCTGTGCCAGCAGAGGCACAAGCCTTACCATTGAGCTATAGCTCCTTGGTGCTCTAGACCCTCTCAGTAGTAACTATAAGCAACATACAGGCCCTGGTGTCATTGCCTGTGGATTCCATTACACATGAAAAGGATGACCATGATATAGGGACGATTTGATAACATACTAAAAGGGAAGCCAGTGTGGTCCAGTGGGTAAGTACCTGACTTCCACCTAGACAACCAGGGTTCAAATCCCGGGATCAGCACCAGGTGACAGATGATGGTGCAGCAGAGGTGAGGTGGGCCAGCCAGGTAAGATAAGTGTGTGTGTCTCCCTTGAGTGGCCTTTCATGGCCACTGTCCTGAAGAAATTGGGGATCCTCCCTCCTTTCTATCCATGATTATGTTACTGTCCACTGAGCCACTGGCCTGTTTAACAATTAACAGGTCATTAACTGACTCCTTCCCTATCACCAGAGGGACGTGGCAGGGATGCTCCCTGTCCCCACTGCTGTACATTATCACAATGGACCCCTTGGTGCGCCATATGCATGGCAGACATCTTCATCGGGGTTCCTACTTGAGCGTGGCCCTCTACTTTTATCTCTGTATGCAGATGACATTCTCTTATTTAGTAGGCACCCAGCCACTAATCTTCCGCCCCTGGTTGAGGAGATAATACAATTTGGTAATCTATTGGTCTTGCAGATCAACTGGGTCAAGTCCAAGCTCTTCCCACTCACTGATGCTGCCCAACCAATGCAGGCTGAATATCCCCTCAAATGTTCGGAAAGTCGGGGTGTGGCTTCGCCTGGCTGCAAGATGGCCGCACCTTGAGTGGACTCTGCCGGCCAAGAGGCAAAATCCTACACCATCTGTGCCCAATAAGGGGCTCATACACCTTCTGTGCCACCATTAGCCTCTTTTGAACCGAGCTGCATTGACTGGTAGCGTTTGACGACTGCCCTGGCGGGGACTGCAGAGCTGTTACGCCGCGGGGTAACTCGCGACTGCGGCGCTACCTGTTTCCTCTTCGCTGGCCGCGGTGCAACCCTCTGCACCCCTCCCTCCTCTTCGGGGGTGCCACGGTACAGCATCGCTGTGGCAATTTCAACGGCGTCGCGGAAAGCACCCGCGACACCTGTTGGTTTTTGGGCACGCCGCTTACTTGCGCGGCGGCCCATCCGCTTCCCGAGGCATCTTGGGACATTACACTCACCTGGTGTGGGCGTCTGGTGATCCCCCTTCCTTGGGAGCCATATTGTTGCTCTCCTCTTTACCTTGCTCCCAGAAGGCAATAGGGGAGGGTTGATTACCTTCCTAACATGGCGATCTTTCTGTAATGCACTTCACTCTTCCCTATCCAAAATGGCGACACCTCTCCTTCCTGTTTTGTCACTTCCTGTTCCTGTACGTCACTTACTGTTTTTTTTCTGTATATAAGGGATCAGAACCATTCCTTCCTTGCGTTGCAACACTCCTTGTTCCTGCTGGTGTGTCCTCGCTCCTGTTGGTTCCGTGGGTCCTCTTTTAGTGATTCCATCCTTCCGTTGGCGCTTCTTTTCCCCTTGCGCCTTCTGCTCCAGCTTGTCCTCCAGTCTTCTCCTGGTTCCTTTTGGGCTCCTGGTTTTCCATTGTTTTCTGGCTCCTTGTCTTCTCTTTCATTCCTGGAGTCTCATCAACATCAGAGGTTTTTTCCCTCCGGGGTTTTCCTCTTGGGACTCCTTCTGGAGGACACTGGCTGCTTAGCCTTTCATTGTCTGCAGCACCGTGGCTACCGGAAGGGGTCGCCCCTATCTCGGCCAAACCAGGACTTACAAGAACCGAAGCAGGGAACCGTCCCAATGCCTCAAGACTGGTAAGAACGACGCGAAAACCGACAAGAGCCACCTGAACACAAGGGCTGGGCCCGGTCTGTTGTGCGTGAATCACGAGGCAGAGTTCGGTGATCTACGCTGCCTCGGAGCGGCAGCACTGAGGTAGAGGCCTTGATGACACCCGGCGCCTGTGGTGTGGGTCTGCAGGTGCGTGGACCGGACTGGCTGTCCCTAATTGCGGTCGGCCCGTATGACTAACTGCGCTCCCTGTGTGTGCCGGCCAGCCCGCCGATCAAGGAAAGCTGTGCGTGGCTGGGCCGGTGAGAAGATAGTACCGGCTGCACGCTGTGGTGGTGCGGGCCTGGGCTTCCCGGACGGCGTCAGTGGCGGATCCGCGCAGGCAGCTGCGCGCCGCATGCTGCGACCCAGAACCGGACCTAATTGAAGCTGCGCTTCCACTCCGGAGGGCCCTGAGACGACACTGTGGGCCTGAGAAATGAGCAAACTGCAGGGTAGCTGCGTGGAGCGGGTGCTCCGACCCCGCGGATGGGCGACTAGAAGACCTGAAGCAACGGCGATGACTGTGGCCTGTGACAGAGTGATGAGTGCGTGGTCTTCCCTACCCGCTGTAAGGAACTATAAGTGCCGAACCCTGTGCGCTGCATGCTGTGACCTTGGGGCTTGAAGCCAGACTTACCTCACAGGCACGGAGCACAATATCCGCCCTTTCCCAGCGTGACAGACACTGGCGTTGATGGGTGCGCCTTATGCACAGTGACATATGCGCATTGGCGGACTGACCTGGGCTGCCTTCTTCCGCCCTGCGTCGCGGGGAGTCTACATTGCCAGGGCCCTCTGTCTGCTGTTGAGGGTCCTGGGCTGATGCGGCGGCCTTTCCCTGGGCCTCTCCTGGGCGCGCGCTGCGCAGCTGTGGGGGCCTGTGCCACCTAAAACCTGACTCTCGAGACATCGCACCACAGTACTGAGGTGGGAGATCTACAGCTACATTGGAAATATTGCTGCTCCCCCTCCCTGCTGCTGACCGAATGCGTGAGCGGATAAGGACCACATAGCGGACAGCGTTGCTCTGCACGAGACAATGGGCAAATCTGACACCAAACAAACCAAACTCATGTTTGAAGATCGTCGCCACACCAGACACAGTGAATCGGCCCAGAACTTTGATGAGCCACCGGCACAGATGGCTGACACAGCACTACCAGACGAAGACATCCGCACACTACTAATTGATGTGATGTCCAGCTTGATTCTAAACTGGACCTCCTCACTGCCCGCCTAGACCACGTCAAACACAGAGTTGACGCGCACGATGATCGGATTGAACACAGGGAGACACGTATATCAGACCTGGAGGACCTCAGAACGAATGACAGAAGGAAAATGTCAGAGATGGCCAAAGTACTGACAATCATAAAAGCTAAAAACGAGGACTTGGAATCCCGCTTGCGCAGAAATAACCTCCGAATAACGGGAATTCCAGAGTCCACGAATACTGCCAAGATGGAAGACTTTGTTAAAGACATGCTATGTGAGCTCTTTGGTGCCGAGCTATCGGCGGTCTTCGTGGTAGAGAGAGCGCACCGCACGCTTGGACTGCGGCTGCCTCCCGGAGCTCCGTCCCATAGTTGCCCGGATTTTGAACTATCGGGACCGCAACAGGATACTCCGCAAGGCAAGGGAGTGTGGGGTGGTGCGTTATCCGAGCAACACCCTTTCCTTCTATCCAGATTTCACCGTGGAGGTTCAGGCCGCATGACGCAAATTCCTGCCTGCCAAGCGTGCGCTCCAACAGCTGGGAATAGCATATGGCCTTCTCTACCCGGCTAAGCTGCGAATATCACTTGATGGTACCCTGCAGCAGCACTGAAGAACGCCAAACAACTTGCCAAAAATAAATATGCTTCGTCAAAGTCCCCCCCGACCGTCAGAAGAGGGCTGCACAAGTAACAATGACGAATCTTGCTGCCGGGCGCAAGTCATCCCTTGTTGCGGATAGCGGAAGCGGGTTGGCGGCCCCGGTTGGGCGGACTGCAGTTAACATGTTCTGACCCATTCGAACTGGCAGCGAACTCAGCTATGTAATCTAGCCCCTTTATGCACCTCTCGGCCCCCTGTTCTCAGAAACAGGGTAGTTCGCCGGAGAACCCATGTCCCCACGGGATGGTTCCCATATATTTACTGTTGGGGGTTCGCTGGGGTAATGTTATGTGGGTGGGATTGCTTTCTCAACCTGATTGGGGGGTTGGAGTGGGTGGTGGGGGAACGCATATTGGAATGTTCTTGCTGGTGCGACATGTTTGTTTATGGAAAGCCGTTCGCAGAACAAGGTTGGTCTGGAAGCTTTCGATAGAAGTGCATTACACACGCAGGCAACTGGAGGATCTTGCCATGGCACTGCCGTTGCCTGCCTTCCCAAAGGTATACAAGCCACTACAGATAACGCTAACCATAGTGGTGGTGTGAAAATATTGTTAAGTGCATAACCTGGAACGTCAGGGGCCTAAATGATTACCGTAAGTCCCGTCTGGTCCACTCTTACTTAGTGCGCCATAAGATAGATATCTGCTTTTTACAGTAAACCCACCTGACCAATGCTACATTAACTAGACTGCAGGGTCGCTGGTGGGGCGAAACACACTCTGCCATCTATTCGAACTATAGTCGGGGGGGTCTCTATCCTAATCAATCGAGGGCTACCGTGGCATACCACTGGGTCCAACATAGACGGCAGATATGCCATTGTGACTGGTACATTATACAAGCGACCTATGACACTAGCGGCTGTATATGGCCCAAACGTAGACAATCAGAACTTTCTAAGCGTTTGGAGACAACTGGCCAACCTGGGATCGGGGACGATACTATGGGGTGGGGATTTTAATATTGCACTCAAGGAGACGATATATCGCTCTGGGATGCGATAACAGCATTCGCGATCAGCCGAAGTGCTGAACACATTAATGACGGACAATCAGCTCACAGCCATATGGAGGCATACCCACCCTAATACACGTGAGGGCACGTGCCTCTCCTCTTACCATAATACATGGTCACGGTTAGACTACTGGCTCATCACAAACGATGTCCTTGCCTATGCCACTAGCTCTGTACACCTTGCAAACACATTCTCAGACCACGCTCCAGTGCTCCTGGAGCTACAGGTTCCCCAGACTGTGCCCGAGATTTTGACTGGTGCCTTCCCCCGAATGCTTTGCGTGACTCTGCTTTCAGACAGGAGATCCGCACAGCAATTTCAGAGTTTTTTGCACACAACATCGGGACGGTTGACTCGTCCTCTACTTCATGGGAGGCGTTCAAAGTAGTGATTTGCGAAGCCTGCATTGCGAAGCAGGCTGGGGTCTTGCGGGCGCTGCGTGGCACGCTTGGTAAACTTGAGGAGGAAATTCGGACACTAGAGGGAGAGTACTATAGGGCCCCGACCCCGCCACACTAGCGTCCATAAGAGAGAAACTCACGTCTTTCAAGGAAGAGGCAGAGCGAGAAACTCATTATCTAGGCAAGGAGGCTAGGGCGCGTAAATATGGGGAGGGAGACCGACCGAGCAAGACATTGGCCGGCCTGCTGCGCAAGCCGCATGCCACCACATATGTGTCGGAATTACGAGACGCCGACGCTCAGCTAGTCACATCACCATCACAACTGCCTGGGGTAATGTCGACCTTCTATGCTAGGCTATACACCGCCGGCCTAGATAGAGAACCTGGGTCACTACATGACTATTTCGACACCATCCAGTTACTGTGGCTTTACCAAAGCCACAGAGACTACGTGGACTCGCCGATTACGCTGGAAGAGATTACGCAGGTTATCGCTGGCATGCTGGCTGACAGGGCCCCTGGCCTTGACGGGCTCACACCGGCTTTCTATAAAGAATACGCCCACATCCTAATTCCACACCTCATTGAAATGTATAATGAGTCGTTAACAGTGGGAAACTCCTTCCCTTGCTGCGAGAGACAGTAATAGTGACCATTCTCAAACCGACAAGCCCACAGATCTTTGTGATTCATACCGCCCGCTTTCCATAATAAGCGTAGATAAAATCTACGCGTCGGTCTTGGCAAATCGCTTACTCCCCCTCCTGCCTTTGATTGTGAGACCAGATCAGTCAGGCTTTGTCCCTGGCCGTGCCACTTCCCACAATCTTCGTACAAGCTTAGCTATCATGCACCATACCTTCCAGCGGTGGCTGCCCTGCTGGACGCCACTAAAGCCTTTGACACATTGGAGTGGCACTTCCTCATTCCCCTGCTGCGGCAGCTGGGACTGAGCCATGACTTCATTTTGAAAATCCAACTTTTATATACCCTCCCCACGGTGCACATTAGGATTAATGGCAGCATCTCGGAGCCTATAAACATCACCCGTGGCACTCGGCAGGGCTGCCCCTTCTCGACGATTCTTTGCGCGATATCGATGGAACCGCTCGCCGCTAGGCTGCGACAGCATCATGCAGAGTGTGGTATAGGTTTTACCAACCGTGGCCTAATTGTCTCCATGTATGCTGATGACGTGGCGCTCTATGTTAAACACACAAGCTCAAACTTAGAACCCGTAATACGGGAGGTGATCCGTTATGGTGGATTCTCGGGGATCCAGATAAACTGGGCCAAGTCAACTCTATTCCCCTTGACAGACTCCGCCACACGCAGGCGAGTATCGGCTGAAATGGGCGAATCCACCAAATACCTTGGCATATGGCTGAGCAGGGACCCGGATGAACTGTGGAGAGAGAAATACGGACACGCCATGGAGTGGCTGGAGGCCCAGATCCCACTCTGGACCAAACTGCCTCTCTTGCAGGTCGCATAGACGTCGCAAAAATGGTGGTACTCCCTAAGTTTTTGTACCTCTTTGCAAATATTCCTCTCCCGCAAACTGTACAATTTTTTAAACGCTTGAGGTCCAACTTAATCACTCTAACATGGATGGGACGTCAGCCCAGAGTGGCATATGAAACGCTTACGATGCCACCCGCGTGCGGGGGACTGGGAGCTCCAGATATGCAACTGTACGTGCAGTGCGCTCAGGCACAATATATACACCACTGGCAGCATCCAATCCCTTTTTCAGCCACATCTGGCAATTGAACACAATCAGGTGTCCCTGTGGCCGCTAGGAACTGCGATATTCCAGAAATACACGCCCGCCCCCGCAGAAATTAGCACGGTGGAATGCGCGCGATGGGCGTGGAACGGTCTCCACAGACGAGTGAGCCTTGTAACGGCATATGCGCCCACTGCCCATCTAGTGGACAACCCCGCATTCCCTCCCCTGCAGAATAAAGGAGTGGCTAGACGTGCAGTTGCATGCGGTGTCAAGACATTTGCTGATTTATACCCTGACGGGCCTTCATTTCCAGCCTGCCAAATATTAACCCAGCAGCACAGTCGCTCTCAGAGACACTGCTATATTATCAAATCCGCTCCACCTGCCGTGTACTGCATGAGTCATTCCCAGCCCCACCCCCTACTTTTCAGGCACTAGAATATATGTATACAACCACTTCTTCGCGCAAACTTATAACACGCCTTTACACGATAACACAGTCTGCCTCTCTGACACCGCAATGGCTAAGGCGGCCTGAGGGGAGGTATTACACTTCGAGATACCGGAAGCACGGTGGACTTACTGCTGTGCCCAAACAGACCAGCTGTCAGCTAACTACAGGCTACGCCTGATACATTTTAACTACCTACACAGGACATACAGTACACCAGCACAGTTACACAGGATTGGGCTGACGAGTAGTCTGCAGTGTGTGCGGTGCCATAGCCCAGATGCCACTTTCCTACATCTAGCTTGGCCCTGTTCCAAGGTAGCAAAATTCTGGACTGAGGTATGCAATACCCTGGGAGACATAATGGGGGCACAAATACAGCCGGATCCTGTGGTCTGCTTGCTGGGATATGTGGAAGATATTCCGAGACCATACCGCAGGCTGGTGGCGTTGCTACAACTGCTAGCAAAACAAAGGGTGGCAGGGCACTGCGGGAGGCGCCCTGCGCCGACTGCACAAGCCAGGGTGGAGGACTCCGCACACTGCCAGGAGCAATTTTCAATTTATTGGGAACTGATGCCCCTTAAGACGAGGCCTAAAGATATTTGGGACCCCTTTGTATCCCACCTGAAAAGAATCCCCGCTTATGAGATGGTCACACCAGATCCCCACACAGCGTTTGCCTAGCTAGCCCCAGGTGGACTATTGCCGCTGCACTGGGCCCCGCACCCCGGCAGAGCATGTTTGCTGCCACTGATTGTTTTGAACGTAATAATTGATGTGTAGTGCTGCTTTTTGATGTATTAGACTACCTACACTTACAAGAATAACAGTCTGTATTGTGTACTGTGGAAAGGATGAAACCACGCTGTGAATTTACGAATGGCTATGTTCTGAGGGGTATGTTTTTCTTTTTCTGTTTGTTTTTCTCTCTTCGTTCTGTCTGAAAATCAATAAATAAAGTTAAAAAAAAACATGTTCGGAAGGTCAAACCAGATATCTTGGCATCCAACTGCACAGAGATAAGCATCAAATACTACATTTTAATTATGGACCTGCAGTGGCAAATCTGGAAGTGCAGATCGAGAGATGGATTAAACTACCACTCTCTATGGTGGGTAGGGTGACAAGAATCAAAATGGTTGTACTTCACCAATTGTTTACCTTTTCCTCAATATTCCAGTACCACTCCCCAACACCTTTTTCCAAACATTACGCAGTCTCCTCTTGTGTTTGGGCTGGGTGCAGACCTCGGTGCGGTGGGACACATTGATGCTGCCATATGAACGGGGTGCCTTAGGGGTCCCTGACCTACAGCTGTACTATCTGGTGGCCCAATGCCACTATATGCAATGTTGGTACCATCCTGCTGCGTGCATTCCGTATCTGAGGCACGAACTAGATTAACTGAAAGTTCTCCCTCACTCAGCCCTATTACCCAGAGGCCTACCACTGGATTCCACTAATATTTTGACAGTGTCCACAACGTGCTGGGCATGGCGCATGCTGCGACGCAGACTGGGAGGGGGCCCCCTCTACACCCCTGATATTCCATTAAAAAAAATAATCTATGGCTTCCACTCATGGGCGAGACGCTGGTACAGCGCGCATTATCACCCTTTAACATCCGTACCATAGGAGACCTCTTCCCAGGTGGCCATGTATTGCAACTCGCAGATGATCCTAGATTCCACAATATGCCCTACATGTACCACTTTGTATTCCAGAGAGTCTTTGCCACTCTCAGATCCAAAATGCCCACAGACCCTCTTGCCCCAGAAGAGTTCCCACCATTAACACTTGCAATAACAGATACAGATGGAGCCCATTTGATCTCCAGACTTTACTGCGCATGCATAGTGCTGAAACCTGACACAACCACTAGGGTACGAGAAGCATGGGCACGTGATCTGGGGGCCCCCGTGACTAACAATGTATGGTCATATTGTTGCATGCAAATACAGAAAATATCGCTCAATCATAGACACAAACTACTACAGTTCAAGTTCCTACACAGAGCATATCTTACCCCAGTGGAAAAAGCTAAATATGACACTAACAGAACAGACCGTTGTCTCAAATGCAAGGCCTGGACAGTAGCCTTTTCACATCTTACATGGACCTGCCCCATCATTGCTGGGTATTAACTATCAATCTATTCGTACATCGCAAAAATGACAGAAATCACACTTCAGCTGGACCCAGCAATGGCGCTTATGGGTCACACCGCTGATCTTCCCCGATCGGCACGCAAATTCATTTCAATGGCCCTGCTATTGGCAAAACACAAGATTGCTGTACATTGTGTGGGATCCTACACCCAGCCCCCCCCTGCTGCCTGGCTTATGTCCATGACACAATGCGACACCACCAGCACGGATTATGCTACCTTGCAACCCCAGACGTCAAGTCCTGTCGATTTTTGGCAACCCCTTCGCGCTTACTTACGCACCCTAGAGCAAAGCAATGCGGATCCCCAGGCTTCATCACCTCCAATCTCCTCCTGACATGCTTGGGCCGGCCACGTGTTTTAAATACTCTCCTGCTTGTACTCGGTAAATGTCATATACATACAGGATGTCCCCCCACCCTATCGTTCCTATATTCCCCATTGCTTGGTCATTAGAAATGTACTAAGACTCTGAAGTATTACGATATCATACTGTGGCATGATTATTCAAAAATGTTAATGCATGTTATATCTCATGTGGTTGTGAAAAACTAATAAAAAGAATATAAAAAATAAAACTTTCAAGCCAGTGGCAAAGCAGGTAACCACCCAAAGGACCCCTTAATTCTACTTCCAGTGGTTGGGGTTCCCTTTGAAAGGGTAAGGATTGACAGTCGGTGCCCTTGAACCTCCAACACCAGGAAACAGATTTATACTGGTGGTAGTGGATAATACCACCAGGTATCCTGAAGCAATTCCTTTTAAGACTGTCACTGCTCCTGCAGTTGCCAGAGCCCTCATAAGTATCTTTACTAGAGTAGGCTTTCCTAAGGAGATGGTGTCAAATAGGTAATAACGACATATTTGGCTACCTAAAAGCCATGTGGGGTGACATTCAAGTTTACCACCCCATATCACCCACAAACCAAAGGTCTAGTCTATTACGATGGCAGTCCAACCGCAACTGATGGCTCGTCGGTTGCAGTCCGACCCCCATCTACTGCTGCAGTCCGACCGACGCATTACAATGCATGGGGTCGGAGGCAGCAGACAGAGGGACCGCTTGACGCTTTCCGGCGGGCTCAAGGAGCCCACGGGAGCACGCCATAATCCCCTGATGACGGCGGAGCCAGGCTCGGCCATCGGGATTATGCCTGATGACGGCGGAGCCAGGCTCGGCCATCGGGATTATGATGTCGGGTTCCGACAGCCATTCCATGTCGGCCTTTTCGACATGGAAAGGCTGTCGGAAAGCGAAATTGGGAGCCCCTAACAGGGCCCCCTTCCCCCATGACCCTCCGCAATGGGGGCTGGGGGCACCTATGGTGCTCCTCTAAACAGGAGGTGCCTGCCACACGGTGCAAGGATGTTTCCAAACATGCATTTTACAATAAAAGCTTGTGCTGCAGGCCTTTTCCGCTCACTGCACAAGCTTCAGTTGTAAAATGCATGTTTGCGAACACCCCATGGGTGGTTGCATCGTAATACCAGGGTTGGAACCGCCCACCTACAGTCGGGCGGTTTCCAGATCGCTACGGAGTCCGCCCAACATCTTAATCAGGGCCTAAGTTCAATTTAGCTGTCAATAAATACATCTTCAAAAAAAGATGTGGATTGCATTTACTCAAACTGGAAGGAAAAACACTGGGTGAAGGGAGAGCAAGGGTCTGCCCTACATTTCAAAAGGTAGCCATTTAATTCGGAAGGAATCACTGGTCAAAGGAGGCCTCAGCACATCTGTTGGCAGATGAGGGGACTGATAAGTGAATCATAAAGAGTGGAGCCAATGTCACAGGTAATCTTTTAAACCACATATCACTGATGAGAACATCAAGGGGACCTGTGTTGGGGGTTCTCAAATTCGGAGACTGTTCTTCAGTGATAGATGACGACCTACAGTAAGTGTCATAAGATGTGGGCATTTCCAAGTAGGTACCCAGTTACGTGAACATTAAAAGCAAATACACTAAATCAAACAGTGTATATGGAAAATGATTATGAAATAGGAGGCTTGCGACTAACACTGTCAAATGAAGCTAATCATCAGCATGGAAGAACTCAACAAGAGTTCAGCCTGTTGCAGCCAGGGTTGTGACCCAAGGGTTGCCCAGGATCCCATGCTTGCTGAGGGAACATTACCCAAGAGAATCAAGAATTCTCACCTGGAACACAACCTTCTGCCTAACCCAAAGCCAGTGGGCTCTGCAGTACAGGAGAGAGATGGGAGGAAGAAAGTTCTAGAAGTCCTGATGCTAAAATTTGTAAGGCAGAGTGTGAGATTAGGGTGCATCTGAAGCACTGCACCAATCTGACTAACTGTCCGCGTGTGAGAGACATGACCCCTGTGTTAGAGAAGTGGGGGCACTGGAACTTAAGGGCCTTCGCCCTATAACAATGTCACAGAAAATGTAGGGCTGCCTTTAAGTGTGAGACAACCACTGCACGACAAGACTGAGCAACGGGAACTTAAGGACAGTCGCCCTTGTGCAACGATGTGGAAATAAATGGGCCGTCGGTGTGACCCCAAGCGGGCTGACTTCTTAGATGAATAACACAACCCCTGTATGCCAGGATGGGCCTGCGGGGATTCAAGGGCCATCATCTTGGTACAGTGGTGCTGAAGACAGGTTTGTTACCCTAGGCAGTGGTGTGACCAGAATCGGGATGTCGCCTTGAGTGTGTGAAGCCAACCTCAGATTTGCAAGAGGAGGCTTTGAACACTGGCGTGGGTCGAGACTCACACAGTAAGTGCAACTTCTACATCAACTTTGTAAAGACTGATGCACCCAAAATCTGCATCAGAACCCAAGGCAACTTACTGTCAACTCTGAGGAGCAGCGTGAAGATCCAAGTCCTGAGATGGTTGCAAATAGGCTGCTATTCCTTGCCCGCACCAGCCGCTGTAGATTTTAAAGCCAGACTACCAAATGTTTCTTGGGCTGCTGCTAGGTCTCCTGTGATGTGGGAGAGATCAAACTTTGTGGTGAAGAGCCTGTGGGTGGAAGCTGCTCTAACGTTAGCACTGCAGGCACCAGGACACCTTAACTTTATACAAGTAGTTGTGGAACTTTAAAGCATCATTCTTTCTTTGACACCGAAATGCTATTGGTTTTCTCAGATTTTGGCATTTTCCAGAAAAAATTGTAAAGTACTACATAAGTATGCATTAGAGATATAGACATAGTAAATACATTATCATCAATATCGTTACTCATTCAACCCATGATGCATCCACTACCTGCCCCATATCTTATCCTGCTTTCGTGGCTCCCCTGTGCCTCGTAGATTGGCTTCTCATGAGGGGCACACCTGTCCACCCGCTCCTCCACCTCTCCAATGAGGGGGGATTCCGGCAACTTCCAGTTACGGGCTATATCTTGTTTGGCCAATGTGAGAAAGTGCCTCTTTTGACATGGTTAGCCCCCCCACGTTTTGCCTGGAAAATGATGTGGTTTTGATTGTAGTGCACATGGTCTCTGCCAACCAGGTCCCCTGAGCCAGTGCCTTTTCCCTAAAATTGTTCCCCAATTGGCCCTTGAGGCCCCCTGTAAGTCACTAGTAAATGGTACCTAGGGCATTGGGACTGAAGACATGAGCAGCCTCTGGCGTACTTTCACGAAGGGCTTCATAAGAATTGTGAATGACCGGTACTGTCCTACTTGAGGCAGCATGAGTTGCCCGCCAATTTAAGAACTTGCTAGATATGTCTCCATATTCGTAGACCAGCTGGGTCGACGCTCTCCAGCACTGCCTAGCTTCCTCTAGGAAGATCTGTTTCAGGGTGGACCTCGTCAGTGTCAGCTGGTGCTCAATGTGACCAAGGTCCGGCTGCAGGTCCGGGGCTCTAGTGAGAGGATCTGGGCTTCTAGATCCATCACCTGCGCCAGTTGGCATGTCTCCTTTCCCCCTACATATCCCTTGATCAGACCCCTCAGGGTGGGTTTACTGGACATCCATAGGGGTTCCAGTGGAGGGCACAGTATTACAGTTCCTCTACAAAAGTCAGCGCAGTCTTGGTCTACCAGATGCCAGGTGTTAATGCACCTCATAGGTCGTAGGGAGCCCTGCGGGTTCCCATTTCTAAGATGAGGGGTGCGTGATCGGAGATGCCTCGGGCAGGATCAGTACATATTGTAGTACATAGAGGTCACTGGCTGGGAGCCAAATCTGATCGATTCTAGACCAAGTTTTATGCGCTGCTGATGCGCAAGTTTATAGCCATTGTGAGAGGTTCCATGATCTTCAAGCATTGCATAGGCCCATTGAGACGGCCCGCAATGTAAGTTGGGAGGAGCATGCACTTCGGCTTGGCCGCGGAGGCTCTGAAATATCCAGTTTGGGATCTGAGACAGCGTTAAAATCCCCCCTATCAGGATAGTCCCTCGGAGAAGGGCCACCACGAAGTCCTGGAGTGCCTGCAGTGGCGAGTGCAATATTGGTCAAGGGACGTAGAACGATACGAAGTTGTAGTGTCTAGCCTCTAGATGACCCTTCATCCCTACGTACCTTCCCTGCGGGTCTCTGTGTGAGGAGGACACCACCAACAGGAAGGCCTTGTGCAGAAGGAATGTGACCCCTTGTTAACCTTTTCAGAAGCCGGCATGATAAACTCGGTCATAGTCTAACCGGCCCAGGAAGGGACAGCGAGAGCCTAAAAGGTGTGTTTCTTGGAACACGACCACATCAGGGCGAATCGCCTTATATAGCACAGTACTGTCTATCTTTTATTATGGTCAAGGAGACCATTTACATTCCAGGAAATTACCTTAACCATTTGGGGCGGGACTGGATGGTGGTGGACTGGCCCCTATCCCGATGAAAAGCCTCCCGGTCCATAGGGGGATAGACTCAGTGGAACCGTAGAGATGAAGTTTGCTGTAGGTGCCTGCAAAAAGAAAGTCAGAACAATAAAGCAAAACAGAACATTAACCCATCCAACCCAACAGTCCCCCCCACACTTCCAACCCTGAAGCATCTGTGGACCAACATTCAAACATAAAGAAGCTAGTAGGGTGTCTCAGGATCCATCCGAGACACCCAGTTGCCCAATGGAAGGATCACGCTACCTGACCACAATTTCTGATTATCACAATAAAACAACGAAAGAACGTAGGAACACAGGAAAACACTTCCTCCACCTCAAAAAAGATTATATGCAAATGCAGCTGTAGAGCAGTTCACGGCATCTGCAGCCAAGCTTGGCTATCTATGACAGGGTGATTCTACACCTCACCGCCTGCCAGGGTTCAAGTGAGTGGCTCATGATTGCCGTCTTGAGTTTGAAAGGGAGTGGGGGTGCCGGAGAGTGAAGTCTTTGGGTCCAGAGCTCACGGTGCACTCCCAGCATGAGACTGGCCCAGTGATCCTTGTCTCCTGCACTGGTTTGGTTAGATTGGTAATAAGAAGAAAATGGTACCCGTCTCATTCTGTAGGAGTACGTATGCATGGTGACACATGCACACGTCTACAGAATGGTGCGACTGTAAACAATGGTCGTGCCATGGTGCTTTTTTGTTCTTTTTTACTGATGCTAAACAGCATTGTCAAAAAGCACTGTTCTTTTAACCTATGCTGTTCAGTATTGCCAGCAAGCGGTGGCACAGGTAATTGTTCTAAAAGGCCAAACCTATTGTTTTGTCAATGTTTGTTTGCAAAGATTCTCTTTTCTACCTTCCTGAGCATTTAAATCTTCCTGCCTGCCTTATGGGCAGTTGACTCGACTTCTTCAGCTCCAGTAATCGCACCACATTCTCGTTTAAGATGCAAACTGTCTGTTGTAGTCTGTGTGTGTGAGTGAAATTATGTTTGTGGGTGAGATAGAGGGAGAGAGAGAGAGAGAGCGCAAATACACACGCATACATCTTAGCTATGTTTCCCTGCTTCACACTGGCTCCAGGCGATGAAACGTCAGAAATGTACATCTGTAAGCAAGTGAAATTTCTAGGCAGCAAATTCAACTAAAAACATCTTCTAGAGAACACAACCAGAGAAGAATTAAAACGCCACCTTCTCCAACGCATGCCTTGGTTATTTTGCCTTTTACAGTTACTAATACAGTTTATAAACTACTGAGATATCCTATCCTGACAACAGAAAGGTACACCATGATACAGAGGGAGTTTCGTATTTCCCATAATTATATTGCGGCCTCCAATAAACACTTTGCGTCAGAGGTCAGCTGTTGGGAAGGGTAGTAGTAAGTCAGCCTAAAGCTGTAGGAATAAGTAGACAAAACAAACATTTGTATAAAAAGACCTCCCTTTACCCTTCTCAGTATATTATAAATTACCTGCCTTGTCAGCAACCCATTGTCTCCCTGTGGGGCGTGCATGTTTTCCCTCAAAGAGGGATGCAATGTGTCAGCAACAGAAATAAACGAGCAGTGTCAAAGCTAATAGATCTGGCTTTGTTACAGAGCACGCACAGACATCCAGCACTACAGACACTCAAAGAAAACATCCAGATAGGCATGTATGGCAACATCACAGGCTCACAAGCACACTCAGGAAATATACATACCGGCATACATGTCAGTAACAACTTACCAAAGGATAATTTATTTTGTGTATACGAATGAAAGTTCATCCCTGGGAAGCGTCTGCAAGACACAAGCAGCTCACTTGCTACTTTCAAGGCACACTTCAGTGTGCCCTTTCTGAAAACAGGGGAAAAAAATATGGCCACTAACAAAATAGATAAACTCTTGAAGAAAATTCATTTCAACTGTAAGATTCAGTAACTGTAACATTTTTCTACCAGCATGGAAAGTTTCTCGCTACCTGTTTGTCTCCTCTGGGTCTGCGGTGGGACAAAGACTAGATCTAACAAGCAAACACAGTAAGATATTCATGCTCTATATCCGCAGTGCCTGGTCTGCGTGAGCAACTCAAAGTTTTGCTAGCATTAAAACTGTGCTAGCCTTAGTTACTGGTGTGCACATCGGTTGTATGTGACTTCATAGAAAAATGATTTCACGGAATACCATTACAGAGAAACCATTTCATTTCAACTGTTTAATGGTATTTTCAGAATGAACGGCATTTAACTTTTCATAGAAACCGATTCACAGAAAGTCTTGTTGGTCGAAATTGGCTTTTAAATGGTTATTTATTATGTGTAAATGCAATAGTTGCAGGTCTAAATTTCAGGAACATTTTTGTCTTTACTTCAGGGGACATCATTTCATATTAATATTGTCTACATTGTCAATTACTTCGGATGCTTTAAGTTCTCTGACCCATCACCACCCGTAAACAACATCCATCGCTGACCCCCTCACAACCCCTAAACACCACACCTAAATAACACTCATCCCTGAAGCCTAAAAGCCCTTTCTACCCCAAGGATCCACCATCCCTGAACTCTAAAATCACTCACTACCCCACCCATTCCTGAACCCTAGAACACCTTTCTATGCCTAAGCCCCACCCATCCCATACCCCTATCCCATACCCAAACTCCAGCCTTCTTTGAACTCTAAAAAAAAACCCTCACCGCCCTTAAACACCAGCCATCCATGACCAATAAGAACTCATCACCCTAAACTATTCTTCCTTGAACCCTAAAACCTCTTTCTACATCTAAACTCCACCCATCCCTGAATCCTTAAAACCTCTCTCCACCCTAAACTCCACCCCATCTTGAACCCCAACGCATAATTGAACATCAAAAACCCTCTCCAGCCTTAAACTCGGCACATCCATGAACCCTAAAATCTCTCGACACCCATAAACTCCACCCATCCCTGAAACCTAAAAACACCTCAAACCTTAAACCCTCACTCATAAACCCTAAAAAGCCCACACCACCCCTGCACTCCACCCATCTCTGACCCCTAAAAATCCAATTCTATGCCCCAATGCCAATTATTCCTGACCTCTAAGAAGCCCCTAATCACCCTAAACCTGATCCATCACTGAGCCCAAAAACCCCACAGTAGTCCTAGACTCCACCCAAGTTTAATGTAATTTTGGATTTTCTTTAAAATTATCTTTCCTTTAACATGCTTCCTTTCATTTTCGATTTTTTTTTTGTATTTCCTTAAAATTGTCTTTCCATGATTTGGTTTCCTCCAATGTGGTTTCCATGTTTGTGTTTTTCTATGAATTCACCCACCAACGCGCACATCAGCACATTCTGGTCTTTCAGTCATGATGATGAATTTTCTGCCCACTCGCAGATGAGTCAGTGAGCTGGCCAACGCCATTAGAGTGCAGCAAGGTTCTGGCTCTTACTTCTTCATGCATCTTCTTGGAGACACTAAAGAGTGCTATCCATGGGAACTCTGCAAATACACTGGGAGAGGCGACCCGTAGTCTCGAGGGTGATGTTGCGTTCTTCATGTTCAAAGGGGGGAGAAAGGTCCACAACACAAAGATACAGTTGGCGAGGAGTTCAATCTCTGGGACCAAGCTCCGAACCACACAAAAAGCAGGGAAGCTGGTCACTGGGGAAGGAAGAAACACCTCTGGAAACCCAAATTACAAACTAGTTGATCTCTTAGGCTTATTGGGCTCTCCATTTTGTGCTTGGTGACTTGGGCCAAAATCAATCAAATCGTGCCGTAGGAGGTGTATTGAAGAATACGTGAGCGCTCGCCTTTGGCTCAGGCTGAACTCTCATCATTGGACCTAACAGTACCAATGGAGTAATTCTTCAGTATTTTGGCACTATTCCAGTATAATGGTTTTTACTCTTTAAGACGGGGAGGCATCTTATTAGAAGGAATATGTCTCTACCAAGAACGTTGTAAGCTTTCAGAAGCAATGCGCGGGACACTAGCTCGGGGTAACACTGGTTTTATTGCGGGAAGCACACGCCTTCTCCGCGTATCCAGAGTATTGACAATAGTGTGTCCCGGTAGGTCTTCTCCTCGTTGTTCCCGGCCTTGTCTCTTCCGTGTTCAGTCACGGGATGGTCTTCTTCCCCAGGCCCTAGGGTCTTCGATGGGGGCTCGGTAGAACTCAGGATGTCCCAAACGAAAAGAAAACAACAAAGAGGGAAAACAAGGGTGAGTGTTTGTATGTGCCGTAGGGAGTCTATAGGGTAAATGGAGTGAGGGAACACCAACCCACACAGTGCAGCACACGGAACGGAAGGGAGTGAGGGTGCTGGGTTGGGGTTTCAGAACGCAACGTTTTGTATGGGGCTGGCGCCTCTATGCTTCAGGCCTCTCCCGCCTCTCTACCCAGCCCGCGAAGCGCTCCTGTACCTGTTTAAGCCACGCTCCTCCAGGAGCGTGGCTGGGCGAAGCGTGTTCCCGGTGGCCTCCTGGCTCTCCCGTCTTCTCCTGCCTCTCCTCCTCTCTGGTTGGGCTGAACGTTCCCTCCGAGTACTCCTGCTCTCCGTCTCCCTCTGCTTTCTCCGCTCCTCCACACTCCTCTCGATCTCCTCTTCCTCCGGTGATGACACACCCCCTCTTCCGGAATCCCATGCCTCTTGTCGGTCCGATAGCTCCTACGTCATCGTTGTGGGCGGAGTCCCAGTTAAAGGAACCAGGGCTTATTTCTGAGGTGTCCGGCAGGTCTACACCTATCCATTCGTCCTGCCGTGGAAAAAGGAGAGGTGCGGTGAGGTCTTGTGCCTCCCACCAGTCTCTTGATTGTTTCATCCCTTCCAGTGGTAACCCCGCCCCGTGACACTCCTCCTCCCCTGGATTCTCCCGATCGGGGAGAGGGAATATTCTGGACAGATAGTCCGCACTCCCATTGTCCACTCCTTTTCGGTGCTGAACTGTAAAGGAGAAGGGTTGGAGGGAGAGAAACCAGCGGAGAACCCTGGGGTTGTGAGCGATGTTACGGCTCATCCATTGAAGGGGTGCATGGTCCGTATACAGGGTGAAATGGTGGCCCTCAAGGTAGTATCGCAGTTTTTCTATGGCCCATTTCACTGCCAGGCACTCACGCTCTATGGTGGGGTATTTTGTTTCCCTAGGAAAGAGCTTCCTGCTAATGTAGACTATGGGGTGGTCTATTCCCTCAGGGGAGAGCTGGGAGAGTACTGCGCCTATTCCGTGATTCGAGGCATCAGTATGCAGGAGAAAAGGCCTGGTAAAGTCGGGTGAGGTCAGTAAGGGGCTTGTGGTTATGGCTCGTTTGAGGGTTTGAAACGCCTTTGTCATGGGTACTGTGGGGTGTAAGAGGACTTGCTGTTTTATGTCTTTTTGTAGAGTGTCTGTCAACGGGGATGCTACAGCAGAAAAGTGAGGAATGAATCGCCTATAATAGCCTATCAGGCCAAGAAATGCTCTCATGTCTCGTTTAGTGGTGGGAAAAGGCGTGTCTGCAATAGCCCTGACTTTTTCTGTTTGGGGGGCAATCATCCCATGTCCCAGGACATACCCTAGGTATTTTACTTTTTGGTATCCGACCCTGGATTTCCAGGCGTTTATGTGTAGCCCAGCCTCTTTTAGTGCATGGAGGATGGTGTGGAGGTGTTCCAGGTGAGTCTTCCAGTCAGGACTAAAAATCACGATGTCATCAAGGTATGCTGATGAAAAGGAGTGGTAGTTCCGTAAGACGTTGTTCATGAGGCGCTGAAACGTTGCGGGGGCCCCATGTAACCCAAAGGGGAGGACTGTGAATTCGTAAAGCCCGTCCGGGGTCGAAAAGGCCGTCTTCTTTCTGTCTTCTTCCCTCAAGGGTACCTGCCAATACCCTTTGGTCAGGTCCAGCGTAGTTATATATTTGGCCTCTCCTAGTTTCTCAATTAACTCGTCTATCCGAGGGATGGGGTAGGCGTCGAAAGAGGATATTTCATTGAGAGCTCTGAAATCCATACAGAAACGAACACTGCCGTCCGGTTTGGGGACCATCACAATCGGAGATGACCACTCACTCCTCGATGGTCTGATCACTCCCAATTCCAGCATGTCTCGTACCTCTTTTTGTATCATCTTCCTCTGGGCGGCAGGGATCCTATAAGGTCACTGTTTTATCATTTTACCGGGAGGGGTCTCGATCCGGTGTTCTGCTAGGTGTGTTTTTCCCGGATGGTCCGAGAACATGGGTAAAAAGGGGGTTAGTGTTTCTCTCAACTCCTCCTTCTCATGTGGTGTTAGGTCTTCATTGACTACCAATTGCTCGGCTGTGCTGTTGGTGGTGGAAAGAGCAGGCACGTTGAGGTTAGCGGCTTTGGGGAGGGGTCCCAACCATTTTTTTAACATGTTTATATGAAACGTCTGGGTGCGACCCCGGGTCATCTGCAATCTATAAGTGGTTTTCCCATTGGCGGAGACGACTTTGTAGGGGCCTTTCCATTCTGCTCTGAACTTCTTCGTGGAGGTGGGTAGAAGCACCAGCGCCCAGTCATTGATGTGCAGAGTCCGCCATTTTTTTCCTCTGTTGTAGTAGTGGGTTTGTCGTTCCTGGTTTTTCTCGAGGTGGGAATATGCCAGATCCCGGAGTTTTCCTATTTTTGCCTTCAGACCTTGGGTATAGTCTAGCATCCCTCGTTTTTCCAGCACTTCTTCCTTCTCCCAGGCCTCTTTTGTCATTTCAAGAAGACTTTGCGGTTGTCTTCCATAAAGCATCTCAAAGGCCGAGCAGCCCAGACTGCTTTGTACTTGGCCTCTTATCACATATAACGCCAGGGGTAGTAACTGATCCCACTCCCTGCCGTTCACCTCCAGCATTTTCTTCAAAGTGGTTTTCAGTGTCCCATTATATCGCTCGACAAGTCCATCGGTCTGGGGGTGGTACACCGATGTCTTGATTTGACGTAAGTCGAGTAGTCGTCATACTTCCTTCATCAGGCGAGAGACAAAGGGGGTGCCTTGGTCTGTCAAGACTTCTTTCGGGAAGCCTACCCTGGAAAATAACTCTAGGAACTTCTCAGCTATGTTGCGGGTAGTGGGGGCCCGTAAGGGAAAGGCTTCTGGAAACCGGGTGGCATAATCGACTATCACCAGGGCATATACATTCCCTTTGTTTGTGCGGGGTAAGGGGCCTATCAGGTCCATTCCTACCCTCTCGAATGGAGTGCCGATAATGGGGAGAGGCTGGAGGGGAACTGCTGGGGGTCGATGAGTGTTTTTCTTTTGACATATTTCACATGCCTGACAGTGGACTTTTATATCTTTATACACCCCTGGCCAAAAGAAATGTCTTAATATGTTTTGGGTGGTTTTCTCCGCCCCTGTGTGTCCCGCTGTCAGGTGAGAATGAGAGAAGAATAGAATCTGCTCACAAAAGGAAAGGGGGACTAAAAGTTGGTGGGGCTCCGTGGGGGACGCCTGTCTATACAGCAGGTCTTCCTTGATAAGGAATCGGGGATATACATGAGTGTTGTTATCCTGCGAGCTATGGGCCTGTTCCCAAGCGTTATACAGGGTGGCATCATTGGCCTGGGCAAACTTAAAACTACGGTCCAAAAGCCACGGTTCCGGGGTTGCCAGTGCTAGAACCGTTTTGTTAGGTCGCCTGTCACTCTCCCGCTTTTTCCCCCCTAACTGTAGTACGTCTCTAAACAGTTGGAGGAAGTCAGGGTTATCAGTACCTATAATTAAGTCTTCAGGTAGACCCTCCAGTACCCCCACCCTCACGCTATTCCTTAAGCCGTCTGAGTGAGTGAGGGATACCAACGCCAGAGGATAGGGCTTGATGTCGCCATTTACACATCGTATGTGTACGGTTGTGTCTGGCACTATCTGGTCTTGCTTAACGAACACCCCCTGTATTACGGACTGTTTACACCCCGAGTCAAGAAGGGCCTTAAGTACTTTCCCATTCACCTGTACACTCACATGGAATGCCGTTCCCATTTCCGCTGTATACATTATGGACCTTGGGACGTAACCCACTTCCATGGGTTCTTCCGCTGGCTTCCCCCGAGGGCATACGCGAGCTATGTGCCCCCAGTCCCCACATTCAAAACATTGTGGTCCTCTGACGCTGAAAAGCTCGGGTTTCGGCGGTCGGGGTTTGCCCATTTCTTGTGGGGGCTTAGTCCTCCTCTCTGATTTTATGTGTTGTTGGCGCATTTTCTCGAGGTCCCATAACCCCGCTTTGGGTTGTGCGCGGGAATAAGTGGTAGCCATCTCTATGGCCTGAGCGGCAGTCAGGTGTGTATGTTGGCGTAGCCACTTCTGCGTATTGTATGGGAGGGCGTCCAAATACTGCTCTAAATAGATCTTCTCCATGATCTCTTCTTTCGTGCTGGTAACGGGGTTCAACCACTTGTCTGCGGCCATTTTTAGTCTAAAGAACAGGGTTTTTGGGTTGTCCCCTGGTGTTCCTCGTTCCTTGCGGAACCGCACCCTATAGGCTTCGGCGTCAAGGCCGAGATGGTCAAGGATTATGCCCTTTATTTCCCCATAGGGGGTTTCCCCAGTGGCGTTGGCCACTTGATAGGCTGCTTGTGCTTCTCCTGTTAGTAGCAGAGCCAAAAAGAACGGCCATTTATCCACAGGCCAGCCACAAGCCCTGGCTACTCTTTCAAAATTAGTCATAAAGGCGTCCGGGTCCACCCCGGCTATGTATTTCTGTAAGGAGACTCCGGAGGGAGTGTGACTCGTGCTCCGTCCTTCTCGTGACGTGCTGCCTGATTGTACCGTCACCATTCTTTGTATCCCGTCCATCTGGGCCGCTATAGTGTCTTTAAACACATCCCGGTCGGCCTGGGCGGAGGTCATCTGGCGCTCGACGGCGCATTCGAGCCTTTCCTGGCCCTTAATCAGGTGCTGTATGAGCGTCTCCATCTTAGGTACACAGACGGACTCTCTTATGCCCACTTTCTCCACCACTTGTAAGCTTTCAGAAGCAATGCGCGGGACACTGGCTCGGGGTAACACTGGTTTTATTGAGGGAAGCACATGCCTCCTCCGCGTATCCAGAGTATTGACAATAGTGTGTCCCGGTAGGTCTTCTCCTCGTTGTTCCCGGCCTTGTCTCTTTCGTGTTCAGTCACAGGATGGTCTTCTTCCCAAGGGCCTAGGGTCTTCGATGGGGGCTCGGTAGAACTCAGGACGTCCCAAACGAAAAGAAAACAGCAAAGAGGGAAAACAAGGGTGAGTGTTTGTATGTGCCGTAGGGAGTCTATAGGGGAAATGGAGTGAGGGAACACCAACCCACACGGTGCAGCACACGGAACGGAAGGGAGTGAGGGTGCTGGGTTGGGGTTTCAGAACGCAACGTTTTGTACGGGGCTGGCGCCTCTATGCTTCAGGCCTCTCCCGCCTCCCTACCCAGCCCGCGAAGCACTCCTGTACCTGTTTAAGCCACGCTCCTCCAGGAGCGTGGCTGGGCGAAGCGTGTTCCCGGTGGCCTCCTGGCTCTCCCGTCTTCTCCTGCCTCTCCTCCTCTCTGGTTGGGCTGAACGTTCCCTCCGAGTACTCCTGCTCTCCGTCTCCCTCTGCTTTCTCCGCTCCTCCACACTCCTCTCGATCTCCTCTTCCTCCGGTGATGACACACCCCCTCTTCCGGAATCCCGTGCCTCTTGTCGGTCCGATAGCTCCTACGTCATCGTTGTGGGCGGAGTCCCAGTTAAAGGAACCAGGGCTTATTTCTGAGGTGTCCGGCAGGTCTACACCTATCCATTCGTCCTGCCATGGAAAAAGGAGAGGTGCGGTGAGGTCTTGTGCCTCCCACCAGTCTCTTGATTGTTTCGTCCCTTCCAGTGGTAACCCCGCCCGTGACAAACGTGCAGCCCGAGAAGGCATGACTTTAGAACACTGTCCCTCTAGAGGTCCGGATATAACTACCTAGCAGTTTCTCAAGGTTTTGCACAATTGGAGGTGGGGGAAGATAATAGTTGTTAATGCCCAAAAGTAGGTGAGTACTAGTAATATCAATATGATGGCAGTGGTGATTATAAGAACAGTCAGCACCTCTGTTAACGTATTACACAAGTATAAACTAATATGTCATGTGGAGTGCTCAATGTTGACACTGTGCCATCCACAGTGTCCCCCTGTGCAGAAAGGAAACTTCCTCCATGCACATACAATCTAGAAAGCCAAAAACAGAGCACAGCACCAATATAAGTACCACCTGACCAACAAAAGTCAGTAATGTATTTTAGTTGCCCAAGTACATCATGACTCAAAACAATCCAAATGGCAAGAACATAAACAGCATATATTTATTTGAACAAGTTGCCACGTAGTTGTAGAAAATCCACAGCCGACACGTGTTTCGTCGAAAAACGACTTTCTCAAGGCTTACAGTTGCATCTAAGTGTTGTAGGTTCCACCAACACATGTGCTGTGTGCCGAGCTGGTTCCCGACGTGTTCTGCACTTTTTAACACGTCGGGAACCAGCTCGGCACACAGCATGGATTTTGGGGAATGGACCGATAATCTACTGAGGAGCTTTTGTTGACGTTGTCTTTTGAACCGACTATCGTAACGGGGAAATTGGAACTTACCTTCACTAATCAAGCCTTTACTCATACGGATCACTAGAGACTGCCGAGTACCGTTGCGAAATTTCGACCGTAAACCAAATAGCCTGTGTTGGTGGAACCTACAACACTTAGATGCAACTGTAAGCCTTGAGAAAGTCGTTTTTCGACGAAACACGTGTCGGCTGTGGATTTTTTACAACTACGTGGCAACTTGTTCAAATAAATATATGCTGTTTATGTTCTTGCCATTTGGATTGTTTTGAGTCATGATGTACTTGGGCAATTAAAATACATTACTGACTTTTGTTGGTCAGGTGGTACTTATATTGGTGCTGTGCTCTTTTTTTGGCTTTCTAAGTGAGTACTAGGTTCTTTAACATTTGTCCACTAAACCCAACATTGACAAAAAATGCACCCACCATCACTGTCTTTCGTTATTTCTGCCACCGAAATGAGAATGCAGCCAAACAATAATTGGTGACAGCATTAGCAGTATAAAGAGGTGTGATTTGCTGGGACAACATCATAATTTCAAGGTGCAAATGCCTAAAAGGCATCCCTCAAATATGCCTGTTGTACCTGCTGCCCAGCCAGTGTGACTGTGGTGTAGAATGTTGGTGCGTGATGATGCTGTGGAATATTGGATGTGAGAGAGTCAGTTGGAGAATGGGCTGAGCAGCAGTGATGCAGCGGTAATTTCACAGTAATTTCTCAATGCAAAACCTCATTTACCTTCTAATTTACCGCTGCAAAGGTACTGGACCCTTGCCACTGTATATTACCTTCAGGAGACTTTACATAAACATGAAAAATCAAAAATGCAATTAATATTTAAGCCAATAAAAGGAGTTGTGAGTATTTTAAAGGGTTTTATTTTCTAGTTAAAAGCTAAGGTTCTCTGACCCTTTATTCATTAGTCAAATATCAATCAGGTTACAGAATTGAAAATAGGAAAAATAGAATTAATACAAAACATATTATAGGTTGCATACAAAAACATTCCATAAAGGAAGAGAATGAGGAATCAAATGTCAATCAGAGTTCTTTAAAGAGTTCAGGAAATATAATTCAAGAGTGAATTATGCAAGGCTAATCAATAATTAATAATTGGCAAAAATCTCCCATAAAGAGAAATAAATGCATAAGACAAATAAATCTTTTCAAAACTAATTAATTAGTCAAAGCATGAACTTAAAAGTTTTAGCATCAAAATCTAATACTGTTCTATCCAGCTCCACTCTCTGCCCTGGTCTGTTCATCTGTCCTCTCTGTGTTCACAGAGAGACGCTGCTCCTGAAAAGGCCCCTCCTTCACAAACCACAGAGGAATGTGATCTGCCTTGCCAAAAATATGACGTGCAAGGCTAGCCTATGCCCCCCACCTCCCTCTATCTCTCATCGGACGCAATCTGCTCTCAGACTGCACCCGCTAAAGCTTCTAAAGCCTCTAAAAAGCCCCCCCAAACCCCCTAAAGAGGTCATTATTTATACTCTAATTCTTGGCTGACTATTCTAATAATGTTGCAATTTTCAGTAAAGCTTGCACCATGATTGGTTGGGATAGATGATGAGGGTCTCACCATCCTGTTCTCATTGGCAAATCCAACCCATACCAATTTTAACAAAAGAAGCGTTAATGATTAATACAATTATATGTTTTAGCAACATTTACTAGGAAAAATGTTTCAGTCTATTTCCTCCTTCCTGTCACATTGCACGCAGGAAGGACACATTCCACAAACACTGATACATTGGCAGGGTAACAAGAATGTACAGTTCATGGTGGCCTTGAACCAGGTCTTCACTTGAGGCACTTGGCAGTATGTAGCTGGTATAATCTGCGCATGCGTCTCTTATTCAATACACAGCTTTGCTGGATTCACAGGCAGCCATTTTATCTTAGGCCCAAAAACAAAATAAACACAAAAAGAGTATTAATTTACAAATGAAACCCATTATGTTTTACCTCCCCATACTAATACCCTGTATAAATGATTACCTAGCAAAAGCTATTAGTGTAAAGCAGCTTTTCTTATTATTTGTGCAAAAAATGCAAAAATGTGCAATGTACAACATAGCATAAAACATGCACTAGTGTAAATTTTGAAAGCGCACACAGTTAATACATACTCATAGCAACATGCTCTAATGTTTTAGATAGCTTTTCATGCAAAATGCGTTTGCCCCATATGTAGTGTTGGTGCATGGTTGATTAATTAATACACATTATAAAAAGATGTGTTATGAACTGAATATGCATTGTCAAAATATGCAACAAAGCCAAAGTCTCTTGAGACAGGAACAGGGAGTGTAGATTATAAGGGAAAGGATACTGGGAAGAGAGAACACATTCCATGATTCAAAGCTAAAGAGGCCACTGAAATCACAAGTTTTCTCTACTCTGCAAAAACACATGTTAATTCAGCACAAGCATTTCAGACTGAAAGCATTTATGACCAAGCCTCATTTTATGTTTTTCACTTTGCATGCACCAAAAGTGCCACTTTAAAAAAACTTTTGACTAGGCATGTGCCATGTGTTTTCACTTGCACCAAAATTTGTGTGCCATTTTAAATGCAGTCTGTCTGAAACATAAAAATAAAGCAATGCTTAATTTGAGAAATCTAGCTCTATCAACTCACCCTTTGATGATAACAAATCATGATGCCTCAAATGATTTGTAGATCATCACACTTATTTATTTTCACAAGTGACATTTTTATTGCAAAAGCTGAGCATATAACAATTTTACTTCTATTTCTAAGGCAAACACAAGTCTTGTCTGTAATCAGATCACATATAGCCAAGCTCAAATGTTTAGTGCAGAGTTCTGTAATTAGCTTCTTGGAACTGTTAGTCTTCTCTAAAATAAGTAACTAAAATAATAAAAGGAAAATTCAACAGGACAGTTCTCTTTTCTCTTTTCTTTTCTTCTTTTCTTCTTTTTCTTTCATCATTCAAAGATTATTTTCTCTTCAGCTCTTGACAATTCTCAGTTATTGTTTCAGCCTTTCTTTTTCTCTTTGTCACCAGCTTGCCATCAGGGTGGCTCATACAGTGTGGCATTCTGTACTTTTTCCATGCAATTTGACCACTCAGGTGCTGAGAAACTCTGACAGAGCACCATCAATTCTTTGCACTTTTTCAATCCAAGCCTTTCACTTTTATTTTCACTTTGATCAGATTCAGATGTTTCAGCTATGGGTGCAAATGATTTTTCAAAGGACCACTCCAGACGTTTTGGATACCCTTTCAGCCAGCTTTTTCCTACCTCCACTCGTAGGCCCACAGCACTAATTTCTTCTTCAGAGGCTGCATCGTACTCTTTCACCCTTTGGACACCGCTTTCATCTGAGTCAGTTTCCACTTTTTGCTTTTCCAGTGCCACTTCAGTTTTCTCTAGTGCTGCTTCAGACTCTGTGTGTTCCCTTACAGCTTGACTGACCCTCTTCTGTGGACTTTTAACCACTGCTGGCATCTCTTCTTGAAGAGGAGCTGTTTTATCAGGGGGACACAGGACCATACGTGTGTGAGAGGCATGCTGCACCCAATTTGGAAGGCCACCACATTTCACAACAGTCTTTGCCAGGATCATTTGGAACAGGCCTTTCCATTTCACAGCATCTCTCAGATCAAAGTCGTTGCACCATCCATTATGCAGATCTTGTGTAGCAGCTGCAATCTGGTGTGAAACTGCACGCTCCACATCAGTCAGACCTTCATAGCAATGGCTAGTCTTTTCATCTGTGTTTTTCACAAGTGCATTTGCATGTCCATTTTCAAGCCACTTCGGTGATGCTGAAACACAGTCTTTTGCAAAGTGTGACTCTGTGCTGTCTTTGTGTTGCTTTATTATGCTTGAAACTTCAGGCTGATGGCTACAATCGAATCTTTGTCCAATCTGTTGTTCTGCACTCATCATCTTTGAAACCTCATTATGATCTGATTTCAGAGAAACTGGCAATCTATACCTGGGCATCAGTTTTTGCAATAATACATTTGCTACTATGCAGTTGTCACTTTTTCAAAAACAGTTCTGATACAACCCTGTTGTTCTGCTTCTGAAACAATTTCTTGAGCCTCTATTAATTCACCTGTGAAGATTCCATTGAATGTATATGCTAACAGAATACAATTTTGTGCAACTGAATTAGCAATTCTCTCTCCCATGACAACAGTGACTCCCATTTGAGCAGATATACTGCATGTTATGGTAAGGGCAATCAATTTCGAATTTTGGGCTGAGTTAACTACTGAAAGCCATGAAGCTTTGACAACATAATGTATAGGAAGCACAGCATGTGCTGCTCTTAATGTGCCATTATTACCTTTCAAATATGGGCCATCTACAAAATGGACATTGTTGGGCTGAATCAGACGTTCATCCTTAAAGTCTGATCTTGGCTTTATGCATATTTTCATGATATCTAGACACTCGTATTCAGTTTCATTGATGTTGGGATCAAAGGTCATTGGGAAATGCATCACAGACCCTTGAACACATTCATGTTTTTGAACAGGCACTGAGAGAGCGCAGCCCTCCCTCTCACTGCAAATTGGTGTATTTTCTTTTAAATAAACTTTCATTCCTAGTGCTGGAGCGCAACACTTTTTCTCTTTCAACTCTAGGAATGCTTTTGTGCAATTGTTGTCCAATGGAAGCGGATCAGACACATTCTTGTGTGTCAGCCTCAGTAAAGGCTTAGCCACTAGGGAAAGGTTTAGTAACCCCTCTCTACAGCAGCCAACCATTCCCAAAAATTTCCTGACTTCTTTCTGAATTTGAGGTGGATTTATCTGGTGAATTATTTCCACTCTCTTTGGTGACACCTTTCTACCCCCCTTTCCAATTATGTGTCCCAGACATTCATTTTCTTTTTGACAGTACTCCTGACTATTCTCATGCAATGGCACTGTTACATGAACATGACAAAAATCAATAACAGTAAGCCATTCTTCAGCACATGGAATGTGAAAAAATATATTGGCTGGATTCGGTACCACAGGACAACATGGAAAAATGATGCTATTAATCTCCTGCCTTAATCTGTTCTTTTCATTTAATTTCTGTGAACCTGTGATCAGAAAGTTACATAAACTTCCAATCAATTCCATGAAAAATCCTTTACTCAGTTTATCTCCAATTATTGGTAACATTTCTGCAACTGATGGTGTTCTTGAATACATGTCATCTGGTTCTAATTTGAATAAGACAGGGTCTGCACATTTTATTAATCTGACATCCTTCTCTGTGAACTCTCTTATTTCTGTGTTTATTATTTCTTTCAAATCAGAAGGTAATTTTTCAACTGTCTTTTCTGAAAACAATGCTACAGCTGTCTCTTGTTGGGCCATTTTAAAATGTGCATCCTCATCAGGAATCTGAAAATGAACATCATCTGGTATACAGTAATCTGTGCTGTTTAATTTGCAAAACAATTGTTTTCCTGCCAGGCCTGAGTCACAAACAACAAATTGGCAATTTTGCTCAAGTGGGCCTATTTTTGGTGCAAATTCTTCTAAAACTGGGTTTGTAATTTCTCCTTTTAAAATTCCTACAACTAAGTCTGGATCTTCCACTGCTTTCACAATGGACTTGGTAAATTCAGAATTGTTAGGGTTAAAACTCTCATTTTCAAATATAGCAACCTGTTGAACTGGGTTCTGATTTTGTTTCTGGAAAGAATTCACATTTGCTCTGGACAACTTATTTAAATTAATGTTAGCATTTTCCATATTTAGTGGGACCATCTGTGCTTGAAAAATTCCTGCCATTGGTACCTGTTTCTGAACTCATATTTGCATTTGCTTGGCTGACACATCTTGCGCCTGCATTTCTCTCTGTTTTTGCACATTTCCAACTGCTGCATCATGTTTAAATTTAAATTTCTTCTTCCAATGCTCAAATCTGTTATAAAGATGGCAAAAGAATACTTTTTCCAGCAGTGCAACATCCATACCTGAATTTGCACGAACCAAAACACCTTTATTTCCATCCTGTGTTCTTTTAATCTGTACCCAATCAACATCCTTTGCTGGCACTCTGCCCTTCAGGAAAGTAATCACTGCTACGTTTTTCTCAATAACAACAGAAAATGATGGTGCATTCATGCAAACCCTTATCATTGTCTCCTCACCTGGCCTTTGCACAACAACTTTAGATTCTAACCACAATTCAGTCTGCATGGCAATGTCAAAGAACATTTCCAAATTAATGCACAACTCTTTTAAAATTTCAACAAATCCATCAACTTGTGGGTACCACAGCATAAGTTTGTCTCTCAATTGTGGGAATGTGTTCAGAAATGCTGCAAGTTCACTTTTGTTCCGTGGCACATGAACATGCACTTCTCCCACCTTTTCTCTCAATGAGTAAGCAAAAGCTTCTCCCTCATCCTGTTTATTATTTTCCCTAACAAGGTCTGGTGGTTTCTTTTTCTTCTCATGTTTTCTTGCCCACTTGTCTCCTAATTTCTCAAACCCATTGCATTTGAAATTATATTTTATTATTTCTGCAATGTGCAATTGCATTCCTGAAGAACACATTTTCTCATTTGCTTCATCATTCATAAGTACCCTGAAGCTTTTCTGAAATGGAAAACTTCCTGAAACATTAATTTCATATTTTTGAGCCAAATTGGTCAGTCTACCATGTGTAGTTACTGCACATGTTTTTGTTTCCTTACTCAGGAAAATTAATTCTTTTTCCTGTCACTGGTTCACATTTTCATGATTTGAACAGCAGGGACTGTTAATTTCTTCATGTTCAAATGTTGAATTTAAAACACTAAGGGGCCGATTCCGATTCGGGCCGGAAATCTCTCTGACCGAGCCGGACCCGGAGAGATTTCCGACCGATTCGGACCCGTGCAGCCCGACCGAACGAGTACGATGCGCACGTATGCCATCGGACTCGAGTCGGTCGGACTCCCATTGAAGTCAATGGGAGCCTGTCGTACAACGCGTACGCGGGCTCCCATTGACTCAATGGGTGCGAGGCGGACAAGGGCGCCCCCTACAGCGTGTACGCGGCAATGCGACTCGCGCCGTACACGCACAGGTAGGGGGGGACCCATGGGTCCCCCCTGTGTGCGACTCGCGCGGCTACGCGTACAGGGGGGTCCGACACGGACCCCCAAAGTACGGGTCCGACTGCTCTTTCGAGCCGGAGTGCGCGGCTCGGTCGGACTGCTCGCGGCGCGCATCGTACTTACCCGGCCGGGGAACGTCTCCATTGCGCGGTGCGAGTCGAGTCCGAGCGAGTCGGTCGGTGCGGTTCGACCCGGGAACGAGTTGGTCGGAGCGGTCGGGACGCCCGGACGAGTCGGTCGGCGAATTCGCATCGTACTCGCTCGCCCGGACGCGCGTACGAATCGGTCGGGAAATAGGGCTCCGAATCGGATCCGGTTAAGCCGAATCCGATTCGGAGCCCTACCGGCCGAGATCGGAATCGGCCCCTATGCTGTTTCTCTTTTCCATGGTCTGGGTTAATTTGGTCCCCCAGGCTCTCTATCTTTTTAAGCACTGCTGCTTCCTCACAGCAGGTTTGAAAAATCCCATCTACAAATATATTCATTTTTCCCTGGGCTATTGGTGTTGTAAAGACCATTTCTCCCCCACCTTTCAGTGCTTGGACGGTCTGGGGTAATTTCTGTTCAATGATCTGTGAATTCTGAGTTTCTGAAATAAACCCTGCCATAATCACTCCTTCTGCAGCTCTTTGAACCTTTTGAGTAGGGGCCATATTAATTGGGACAGTCACAATTTTTCTAAGCATTGCCTGTGCATCTGTAGTTTGTGATATCTGGACTGAATCAGTCACATTTAAAGCAGTAACACCTGGAGGTATCACTGTCAGTGCTGAATCAACAAGTAGTGGGTCAATCTGAAATGTCTGCACAGTTCTTTCAATCTGTGTTTCTCTCTGTTTAACAGAAGCAGTAGCCACTGTAGTACTTACTGGTACACTATGTTCAGTATTTTTAATGGGAACCACATAAAGTGGCGGACACTCAGTTAACAATGCATCCATTATTTCATCCCCTGAATCATTATTTATTTGAAGCTTTTTATCATCATTAATTCCCTTCTCCTGCATCTGGTGCTTTACCTTTTTATCCTCACTTGCTTTGTCTCTTGCTGTCTTTTCCCACATGCTTAAGGCCTCAAATTGTGCAGCTCTAGATGGTGTCTTTATTTCACATAACACTTCCCTTAATTTGTCAATAATTTGCAATTCAAAAGTACCATCTTTTGGAAACCTCAAAGGACCTTCTTTTTCAGTAATCTTGCACCATTGGTGAACCCACATACATGAATTTTGTCCCAAATTGGTAGACATAAAATGCACGGGTGTTCCTTCAGGAGCATCACCAATTAAAAATAAATTTTTCACTTTACCTCCTAACAGCTTCTTTAAACCTTTAAACAATTCCATTTCTGCAATAGTTCAATGCAATTTCTTTTCTCCAATGCTGTCAGTTTCAGTCAGTCAGTTTAACTCCTACTACTGACCCTCCACAAAATCTTACTGCAATATTTTTCTTAATCAAAATTCTGTTAATAACAACATAAAAACATTCGCTACTCTGTCTGTTCCACTAAATAAAGGATAGATTTCTTTTCACGGCGAGTAACACATTCCGCTTACTCTTCACAAAGTAAGAACTTCTGTTTACTCTTCAAACACTGCGAGTAAATCCCTTCCGCTTACCCTTCACTCAAGCTCAGAAGAACCTGCTACTCCTTCAGTGTTACCCTTTCTAGGTGATACAACACCAAAGTTTCACCAGCGAACTCTTTTGCTATCAATCACTCTCACTTTTACACAGAAAATAGTCCCTAATTTAACACTGTCAGCCCTACCTAGCTTCTCAGTGTTATTCCAACAGACGAGTAACCTCACTGCAGTGTGGCTTCCATTTACCACCCGCTATTCCTTTCCCGGGAATTTCCAGGTATCACTGTACCTGTGCTTCCAGACAACATAAAACAAGACACTAACTTTTCATGTTAAGAACATATAATCAATAATCAAAAATTCTGTCCTATGAAATTACCAATATAATCAATAAAACCATCAAGTCAAAAATGAGCAAACTTTTCACCAACAGTCAAAACCCTTACTATTTTCAACACTTCAAAATACATCCTAGCACATTAACAACATTTCACAACCCTATTGATACTCACACCACTCCAGCAATCGCCTTCTTGCATCACCTTCCAGTACTGCTTTGCCAGTCTTCAGGTTCTGAGCATTGGAGTCAGGAATCAGGACTTGGACATTTATCTAACTTGGGCAATTATTTTCTAGAACTAATTTTCACAGATCAACTCTCCTCCTAAGGTCAATGGACCATTAGTCAAATAGTTGATGGTGATATTAATAATCCTTAATCACCAAACTAATTGATAATAACCATCCTCTGCTACCAGAAACTGATGCAGCGGTAATTTCACGGTAATTTCTCAATGCAAAACCTCATTTACCTTCTAATTTACCGCTGCAAAGGTACTGGACCCTTGCCACTGTATATTACCTTCAGGAGACTTTACATAAACATGAAAAATCAAAATGCAATTAATATTTAAGCCAATAAAGAGAGTTGTGAGTATTTTAAAGGGTTTTATTTTCTAGTTAAAAGTTAAGGTTCTCTGACTCTTTATTCATTAGTCAAATATCAATCAGGTTACAGAATTGAAAATAGGAAAAATAGAATTAATACAAAACATATTATAGGTTGCATACAAAAACATTCCATAAAGGAAGAGAATGAGGAATCAAATGTCAATCAGAGTTCTTTAAAGAGTTCAGGAAATATAATTCAAGAGTGAATTATGCAAGGCTAATCAATAATTAATAATTGGCAAAAATCTCCCATAAAGAGAAATAAATGCATAAGACAAAAAAATCTTTTCAAAACTAATTAATTAGTCAAAGCATGAACTTAAAAGTTTTAGCATCAAAATCTAATCCTGTTCTATCCAGCTCCACTCTCTGCCCTGGTCTGTTCATCTGTCCTCTCTGTGTTCACAGAGAGACGCTGCTCCTGAAAAGGTCCCTCCTTCACAAACCACAGAGGAATGTGATCTGCCTTGCCAAAAATATGACGTGCAAGGCTAGCCTATGCCCCCTACCTCCCTCTATCTCTCATCGGATGCAATCTGCTCTCAGACTGCACCCGCTAAAGCTTTTAAAGCCTCTAAAAAGCCCCCCCAAGCCCCCTAAAGAGGTCATTATTTATACTCTAATTCTTGGCTGACTATTCTAATAATGTTGCAATTTTCAGTAAAGCTTGCACCATGACTGGTTGGGATAGATGACGAGGGTCTCACCATCCTGTTCTCATTGGCAAATCCAACCCATACCAATTTTAACAAAAGAAGCGTTAATGATTAATACAATTATATGTTTTAGCAACAATTACTAGGAAAAATATTTCAGTCTATTTCCTCCTTCCTGTCACATCGCACGCAGGAAGGACACATTCCACAAACACTGATACATTGGCAGGGTAACAAGAATGTACAGTTCATGGTGGCCTTGAACCAGGTCTTCACTTGAGGCACTTGGCAGTATGTAGCTGGTATAATCTGCGCATGCGTCTCTTATTCAATACACAGCTTTGCTGGATTCACAGGCAGCCATTTTATCTTAGGCCCAAAAACAAAATAAACACAAAAAGAGAATTAATTTACAAATGAAACCCATTATGTTTTACCTCCACATACTAATACCCTGTATAAATGATTACCTAGCAAAAAGCTATTAGTGTAAAGCAGCTTTTCTTATTATTTGTGCAAAAAATGCAAAAATGTGCAATGTACAACATAGCATAAAACATGCACTAGTGTAAATTTTGAAAGCGCACACAGTTAATACATACTCATAGCAACATGCTCTAATGTTTTAGATAGCTTTTCATGCAAAATGCGTTTGCCCCATGTGTAGTGTTGGTGCATGGTTGATTAATTAATACACATTATAAAAAGATGTGTTATGAACTGAATATGCATTGTCTAAATATGCAACAAAGCCAAAGTCTCTTGAGACAGGAACAGGGAGTGTAGATTATAAGGGAAAGGATACTGGGAAGAGAGAACACATTCCAAGATTCAAAGCTAAAGAGGCCAATGAAATCACAAGTTTTCTCTACACTGCAAAAACACATGTTAATTCAGCACAAGCATTTCAGACTGAAAGCATTTCTGACCAAGCCTCATTTTATGTTTTTCACTTTGCATGCACCAAAAGTGCCACTTTAAAAAAAAACTTTTGACTAGGCATGTGCCATGTGTTTTTACTTGCACCAAAATTTGTGTGCCATTTTAAATGCAGTCTGTCTGAAACATAAAAATAAAGCAATGCTTAATTTGAGAAATCTAGCTCTATCAGCAGGATGGCTGCTCCTGGTGGGGCTCTTCATTACAACTCTGATCTTAACATCTTAATAAAGTATCTTACCTTTTCTACAACTGGACTACCGGACATCTTCATTTGATTACTATAATGCCGTAAAATGGGCCTATTATGTTTCTTCCTGAAATGTAAAGTGTTGAGAAGAATTTGTGATTATGCAGAACAGTAGCCATCTGAAGATCCAGATTAGAAACAAACAAACTCGCCATGGCAGAATGCACCGCAGATGTGCCCACTTCAACTTGCTGCAAAAAGAGCATCTTTATAAAGGAAAAATGATTTCAAGCAGATAAAGCAGAAGGACATAAGTACCCTTTTATCAATGTCACTTCTCGCAGGCACCCACACCCAACTTCTCTTACCAATAAAGAAGGCAGACATTTTCTTTAGATGGCATGTATTTACTGGACGTAAAGAAGGCCAAGCAAAGGAAATGAAAGGAAAGGATGGCAATGGACTGTGCAACAAAGGGCAAACAGCAGTAAACCAGCTAATCTATTTGAGTACTTGGTACAAGGAGTGATGATGAAGGACGTTTTTTAACCAGTGCTTTAAATGGGCCGGTACTCACCGGTACTAAGTACCGGCACTTCTACATTTTCTGCCCTTGAGTACCGGAACTTCTCTGTGTCCAAAGAGAGTACCAGTACTCATGGGGTAGCATGCCAAGCTCAGTGAAATTTGGCTTGTACAAAAAGATGCGCGACAGACTTCACTAATCAGTCCGTTTACGTGAAGCACTCTGATAATCCAGTGCTAATCTGCCCTCAGTGTGCTAACTGCGGGGCGGCCGTATGCATTTATTTAGAGCTGGCAGGAAGTTTGGGAGGGGCCAGAGTCACAATGTGATATTTGACACTCAGGCTCTGTGGCGTCAATAGCACTGTAGGTGTGCGAGCGGGGCCTGCTGATAGGCATATTGTCACTGGAAATCTAAGAAAGGATTCCTGCTGGTATAGCAGAGTACGGCTGCACTTGTTTGAAGTCTGATTGAGTGTGAAGGTGCTGATAGTGAAACTATAGCACAGCCTATGGGAATCAAGGTTAGTAATGTGGGCAGCAGTCAGGGATGGATTGGCAAAGCGCATGGGCCTGCCTGAATGTCACCTGTGGGCTGGTTTCATGGAGAACAACCCACAATATGCTACTGGCCACCCAGCCCCCACTATGGCCACCTGACCAGGCCACTATGGAATGTGTAGGCGGGCTGCAGCACAAAACGCTGTGCTTAGAGGTGGGGAGCCGAGACGAGTGAGAGGCCAGTTTTGTGGCTGTAGTTTTGGGCCGTCTTCACCTTAGCCCAGACCCCACAAGCAGTGCTATTCCGAATTCCTTCCTGCCATTCCGTCACACTGTGCCTTAATAGATGTGGTCGGGGCAGTGCAGGTGTTCCTCTGGTCATTAGGCCATTCACAACTCGGCCCCTGCAGGACACGGGGCTCGGTAGGTGGAACAGCTAAACACAAAAGCAGTGTCTTTGTGGTACTCCTCTGCCAAGCACTCACACTGAGGCCATGGCAGGCGGGGGAGAAGAGAGTGTGAGGAGGCTGAGAAGCCACACAGGGAGGCCAGGCCAGGTATTGTGGCCCTGGGGCGCTCAGCAGCCTAAAGGTTGTGTTTTTCCCATGCTCCCTCCCAGGCAGGAGCTTAACATTCATCCTGTGGTAGGCGGGGGAGTGCAGGTACTATTCAGAGGCCTTCCTGAGAGGCCAGGTTTGGCTCTACCTTTTGGGCCATTCCAACATCAGCCCTAAGGGGCTAGCCAAGTGCAGAAGCAATTTGTTTCAGCTGACCTCTCTGCCAGGCCATCGCATTCAGGCCATGGTGGGTGTGGGAGTGTGCAAAGGCTCAGAGGCCTCGCTGGGAGGCCAGGTGAGGTGTTGGCGCCATTGGGACATTTTAAGCTCGACCCCAATTTCAATAATTAGGTTACCTGCACATGTTCCGTTTTTCAAACGCCAACAAAAGTACTTGCCGAAAAGATCTGTGCTTTATCTGATAACAGTTTTGACTCATCATAAGTTAGCACAGAGGGTTCATGTGCTTGCTGCAAAACACAACATGCTGATCCCAGATTTGTATTTTATGTACATAGGCATGTGGGTTACTAGTTTTGCACACCAATTAAATCTCAATCAAATTAAATGTGTGCCCCTGGCCGGGTCCCTTAGCACTCCTCGTAGCCCCGCCCCCATAGCCCCCCCTCCGCCCAAGCCCCACCCCCTAATCCACATCTTAATATGGTGAGTACCTGCACTTATTTTTTTCCATTTAAAGCACTGTTTTTAACACTACCGGGACTACTGGAATTGAGAATTCTATGGGCAGAACTGAGTTCTCAATGGCAGGTCCCATTTTATGGAACTCCCTTCTCTTACATCTCAGAGTTCTTCCCACCCTCTCCAGCTTTAAGACAGCCCTAAAAACCTACATGTTCTATACTCCTGAAACAGATGCTAATAGATTTTTGTATGTGGTGAGCACCTTATAAGTGTCAATATTTATTTGCTCATGTATGATGGTATTGCTACAAAGGGATCTGTTCCATGACTTAATGCAGAAAGTAGCAGCCTTCATTATGTTTTTTTTAAAGTATGATCACATCATTTTGTGCAAGGCTACTTCACGACAATGCAGGATAATGGAATGGAGTAGCAGTCGCCCATAGCAAAAACAATGTAAAACTTGATCTCGACATGCCTACAAGAAATTATAGAAAGCAAGACGGATATTTCTAACTGAAACAGTCCTTTAAAGTACTTTTAACTTCTTCCAGTTATCACATGTATTCTTTTCTCTTTGGAAACATGCACCATGCAAGAATGCAGTATCCCTGTACCATATACTGTTCCTGGGTGTCCCAAAAGTGATCCTCAGAAGCCTGCAGTACCAAAGGCTGGTATTGGGTGTCCTGAGGGTAAGCATCAGAAGCCTGCAGTGTAGCTTAGTCATAACATATACAATCTAATATACCACAAAGCACCCTTTCCTAAACTCGAAATGTTGCAAAAATTGACATTTCTAGTCAGAAATAATGTCTATCTCAAAATAGAAGGGTACATTTGCAAAGAATTGTGTATACACGAATGGCCATGAGTACGTTATTTGTATACCCACAATCCTATGCAATCTACCATATTCACACGAAATTGAGTAGCACGTGCACTTATGAGCAACTCTTAAGAAACACGGAGAAAATTGCCCCTTTTCAAATAGATTTGCTTCACCACTGATGCACTGAGGCTAAAAGATTAAAGATCAGCATGAATGAATATTCAGCCCGCTAGCATGCCTCTGTTAAGATTATGTCTATTGATGAGAAAGACATACAAAAAGTGAGGACAAATGAAGAAATGGAAAGACAAAAGTGAGAAAGAAAATTAAAAGGAACGAGTTAAAAGGAGGAGTACGGAGGGAACAGAACATTAGGAGGAACAATCGGTGGTAATGAAAGGAGGAGATAGAGTCTGTTGTAGGAAGAAAGGAAAGAAAAAGAAATAAGAAGGAAGTAGAAAATGACAGAACGAGGCAGAAGGAAATAAACAGAGAGAAAGAAAGGGGGGAAAGAAGCTCTACCTGCCCCTCACCTCTCAACCGTTGCTTGAACAGAAGTGTTTTATTGTTGTGTGCTTTATTTTTATCTATTTTTTAACTGGGCCTCTTGGAATAATCCTTTTTTTTTATTTTTTTTTTACCTGTCCTTGCATTTAGACATTGTCCCGAGCCTTATTTATTTATGAAGGCTGAAGTTTAGTGCTACCTGCTGGGTCTAATTTGCCTTTCTCTTTGTGTTCCTCCCAATTCTGTCTGATTAAATGTACACATTTGTTTACCTCCTTTCAAGCCATCCCTGCTTCATATTAAAGTTGTAAATTGCCTTTCCAGTGATTTTTGTTTCTCAGCCTGTGTTTGACGCCCTCATAAACCCCCTCGGGTTTGCAAATTGCAGTGTTAACTTTCCAATCCCAGCAGGGTGGGCTGTCATTCCAGGGCCCAAGCTCGCTGTTGAGGAATGGCTGCTACAAAGGACTAGTATAGCACTTACTGTGCACACTACTGACGCAATAACAGAAGCTATGTCGTGGACAAGTCTTTTAATATATATAATATATTTATTGCATGTAGTTAGTTAAAACCATTACAATTTTGTGATAAAATCATCGATTTGTCAAAAACAATAATCGAATACTAAAAGGAGAACATGTCCCTTTTGCAAAGCTCTACATTCGTCAACATTAATCAGCAATAATCAGTGTGCTAATTATTTCTCAATTTTGACCATTTTTTGTCCTATATCTAAAATCATGTGCTGGGATCATGGGCAAAATTGCAATACGACTATACAATGTGACGCTCATTGTAGGTGGTCATCAAATTTCATTGCAATGATTGTATGCAAAAAGTGCAAATGTGCGTGAATCCTCAATTGCATAGCTAAAAACATGTGCAAGGTACAAGCGTAAACTAAGTATTACAAGACTTCAAATTCCTATCCAATATCATGTGCATTCATTTCAAGATGTTATCAGTCATCAAAATTGCAATACAACTATACAATGTGACGCTCATTGTAGGTAGTCGTCAGATTTCATTGCAATGATTGTATGCAAAAAATGCAAATGTGCGTGAATCCTCAACTACATAGCTAAAATCATGTGCGAGGTACAAATGTAAACTAGGTATTACAAGACCTCAAATTCCTGTCCAATATCATGTGCATTAATTTCAAGATGTTAACAGTCATCTATTTCATGGTTAAAGGCCATGTGCAAATAGCGGGTGTAGTTATCTTCTATTTCATGGTTAAAAGCCATGTGCAAATAGCAGGTGTACTTATCACTGTGCTGCTAAAACGACACTCATGTGAACGCTATGTGTTTGATTTTAATAATAATGAACTAACTTTCTGCAGAAATCTGGCTGCCCTGCATGAGGTCTGTAGTGAATAGCTATTCAGTAGTCGCATTATGGCCGGTCGACATGATCTGACTTGAAAAGAGCGGAATACATGAAGTAAATAATGCCGCCTCAAATTCTTCACAGCTGGGCAAATACACACTAGGTGTATGAGGGACTCTTCAAGCCTGTCCACAAAGTCTGCAGAACATGGTTGGCCATGATTGTTTCCATGTTGGGACATGGTCTTTTGAGGCGAAAGCTCCCAACCTGATCAAAAGTAGCTGATGCTGGATTGATGGAGTTATGTGCTGTGTGAGAAGTTAGCCTGGTATATGCTGTCCACTAATTAAAGTGGGCACCTTGCACCAGTCCAAACGACCCTTATTGATGATTAGGTTAAAGACAACCTTTATAGAAAGCTATCCTAGTGGTAGCTGTGGAGAGCAGCCTTCAGGCTAAGTCTTGAAGGAATGTAAAGCAGCTTGTTTTACCAGTATATAACCTCCTGAATGACCAAATGAAAGGAGAACCACACCAGGTGTATATAAAATATATGTATTTATTACTAAACACTCTCTACTAACCTCTTTATGAGATTAGAGAGCAATACACACAATATTAAATCACTAGAACGACAGTAAATAGCACAATACACAGCGGGCTCCAGGGGAAGACCGAACCATATACTAAGAAAGTGGTATAAGAACCACGACTTGACTAGATACAGTGTCTAGAGCACGTAGAATCGCTGGGACCCCAAGGAACCACCCAAGGTAGTGACACAGGGGACCCACGGAGGACGGGTGCAGTGTGGGAACACAGACGCGAGCTCCGTACAACTCTATGGGAAAGTCGCGGTTGGAACTTTAAAGATTAAGGACACTTAGGAGAGGACTTCAAGCAAACCCAGCTAAACATAGAAGGTTCTAAGGCCAGCACCCTTGAGAGTACCGAGGTACCCGTGTTACCTATCCCAGAGGAGCCGGGTGCATAGGGGTCAAGTGGTGTCGGAAACCCTTGTCGTTTTCAATGGCATGATGCGAGAAAGTACTGCTGCCGTGGAGAAGAAAAGTGTCCGGTGTGATCCAAGCCTGGATCGGAGATCTGAAGAACCTGAAAGCAGAGGGGACAAAGTCTGGGTCACTTCACGTGACCAGGAGCGGAGCAATCGAATGCCCACCGATGTCGGGTGCTTCAGGTGCGAAGAGGTGAAGCTTGACTCTGCAGCCACGGGGACCAGGAGACGTCTGCGACGACCACAGTCCAGATTCGAGCTGTCCCACGAAGGATGTCGAGTGCTGGGGGGGTCATTGTCCGGATTGAATACCAACAAGCCTTGGCAACTGCAACCCACGCGGTCAGAGGAAAGATGCTTCTGCGAGGACCAGCAAGGTCCTGGGGACTCACCAAGCGATGGAGAGTCAGGGCACGTCTGGAGCAACCAGGGAAGCCCACTGAAAGTTAAAGTTGCCTTCTCAGGGACCCACAGGCCACCAGACCAGGGATCGTGAAGGGACCTCGAGAGGAATCACAAAGTGCCAGCCCACGGAACACTCGTAGAGTGTAGGCCGGAAATCTTCGGTGGAATTACTGCTCGGGGTCAGGACTACAAGTTGCCCAAAGCACAGCTTCAGGGATTGCCGAAAAGCATATGCTGCTGCAAATGAACACGGTGCCCAGGGGTACGGGTTTCATGGTCCCCACGAGGGATACGGGCCTCAGAATTGCTGAGAGCGCAGATCGACCTCGGAGACCTCTGGAACCCACCTCCTGTATTGCAGAAATCTTCAGAGTCCTTCGGGAGCTTCGTAGATGCAAACCGGTCAGATGCGTTTAGGTGCCTGCTCAGCAGGGGAGTAACTCCTTTACTCCAAGGGAGATTCTTCAGTCGTCCAGCAAGGCGTAGATCATCGAAGGTTACTTAGTTTCTGTAGCAGAGTTTAGTCCAGGTAATATCTAAAGTCCTGTAGCCAGGGGTTCCTACTTTATACCCAAGGAAGGGGTGGGACAAACTCTGGGGACCCACCTATGGGAGGGTCAGGACAGAGGGGTGGCTACACCCATGTCCTTTGTCCAGTTTCGCGCCAGAGCAGGGGTTGATAGCCCCTGCAACCGGTTTGAGCTGGACTATGCACAGGGACACCAAATGTGCCCCCAGTGCAGACATCAAAGCACTCTGAGAGTGCACCCACCCAGCCCCAATACACTAAAGCCTGTCTGGGAGGTGGTCACACCTCCCTGTGACAGGAAACCTATTGTCAAGCCTTCCCCTGCCGGAGTTTCGTCCAGCAGCAGGAGGGCAGACTCGTGTCTGTGGCTAGCAGCATCCATTTTGTGATGCCAGAGACTATTGGCCGATAGAAGAAACTATAGGCTGCTGAGACAGGATGCTACAGAAGCCATTAAGAAAGAAATAATATCGGTGGTGGAAGAAGCCGTTCAGAATGAATGGATCTCAGAAAAGGAGGGAAGTTTTCTTTGTCAACCCCAACCAATAACTCCATATTTTTACACTCTCCCGAAAGTCCATAAACCAACTAGGCCCCCACCAGGGAGGCCCATTGTTTCGGGTATGGGATCATTACTGGAGCCCCTGTCACAATGTTGTGACTTTTTCTTCAAACCGATAGTTCAATCTAGACCAGCATATCTGAAGGACACGACAGAGGTCCTTTTATTACTTAAGGACTTGGACTTTAATCCCATTGAGAATTTCCTGGTAGGTCTGGACGTGGAATCTTTGTATACGAATATACCACAAATGGAGACATTGAGAGTGGTTGAAGACATCTTGTATACAATGGATTGGGAATACTCCACGCCCAGACCATTTATTTTACATCTGGCTGAAATTGCCTTAACAAAAAACTTTTTTGAGTTTCAGGGGACCTTTTACCTCCAGACCCATGGTACCTCCATGGGTAGTGTTTTCGCTCCAAGTTTGGCTGGGCTGTATATGTCCGCATTTGAGGACCAATACATCTACACCCATGGAGGTCCCTGGTCTCATCACATCAAGGTCTGGAGGCGTTTTATAGACGATGTCCTCCTGATATGGAAGGGGGAGAGAGAGTCACTGGATAATTTCTTGGGTTGTCTCAACAGCAGAAATCCCCTTCTTCTTTTTACCTCCACCATCACTAAAGAGTGCTTACCATTCCTTGATCTGACGATTTTTCCAGAGGGAGGAGGCTTAAGTACTAAAATGTTCCACAAACCTACAAATAGGAACAGTTTGCTTTCATTTAAAAGTTTCCACCCAAAATCCCTCAGGGAGAATCTCCCTGTGGGACAATTCTTGCGCCTTCGGCACAATTGTTCCAATACAACTGATTTCCGGGAAGAAGCAGAGTCCCTACAAAAAAAACTCTTACAAAGACATTACCCCACACGGGTGGTGAAAAGGGCAAAGAAAAGAGCAATCAATTGCCATCGAGATGCACTCCTCAAGGTCAACGAAAAATTCATCCTTGGAGAGAACAGTTTGTGTTACAACTTTTAACACAGCCTCGAGTAGCATCCAAAAGATCATCCTACGTAATTGGCGAATTTTAAATTCAAATGGTTTGTCGTTGGATAAACCCCTTTTCTCATTTAAAAAGAGCCAAAGCATCAAAGATATCCTGGTACATACAAGACCAAGAGTTATTAACAGGAGACAGGTGGGCATAGGGGAAGCAAATCCGATGGGGTTCCTCCCCCCTGTTTCTGGTCACACAAGATGTGGAATGTGTGATGTATGCCACTTGACAGTCAATACTAAAACGATAGATGTTGGATTAACTCATCCTTGGGAGCAAAGGAAACATACTAATTGTAATTCCTCCTTTGTAATCTACATGTTAAAATGCCCATGTGATTTAATGTATTTGGGCATGACCACCAGAAAGGTAAAAACAAGAATTATGGAACACAGATCCACATTTAGATGTCAACGGAATGTGAGCAGATTGACTAACCGTTTCAGGGAGAAGGATCACTCGGCCGAGGATTTTTCCTGGACAGTTATTGAAAAGCCTAACATCAATATGAATGGGGGTAATCCAGAAAGAGCCCTGTTTATCAGAGAACAGAAATGGATTTACAGGGAACGGAGCTTTTCCAGGGGATTAAATGATGATATCCCCTGGAATAGTCTCAATAACCCATGAAACGTCATAAAACGCTTGAGATAACTGTATGGTTTATGGTTCTCTCTGGGAGGAACATCTGAGTTAGATAGGGGGTCCATTTCAATGCACGAAGTAAGGATACTGGACTATTTAATCTAAACTCTTGTCCCCTCATTTGTCCTTGCCCTCTCCTTTCACCACTTACATGATTTTTATTTTAGGAATTATTGTTCCTTTAAAATAAGCTCTAACACCGAATTAACATAATCATTTTGGTTCCGCGCATAAGCCCCCCACCTGCTTGCTTAGCCTTCTATATAGATCACTTCTCTCCTTCTTCTTACCTGGCTGTAGGCATAAACATACCACATTGTCAGTTAAGACAGGATAAGGGTCCGTATACCGTGAACTCGCTATCGATTTGATGGCGGCCGGTAAAAGATTCGTAAAACCCGTCTGTGCTAATATGTATTGAGCGCACTAGTGTTTCAGAATTGCCGGATACACTGGAGACGCTGCTCACGTGGTTAACCACGCCAGGGGAGGCGGGGTTGTGGTCGCTTCAAGAGAGCCGCTGAGAACACGGTTTAGTGTTCTACGCGGCGTACAGGGAGAGACGAATTTCGTTGGCGACAGCTTACCTCGCAAGCAGTAAGTTTGTAGATAAGTTTGTAGATGGGCCTTAAGTTGTTTGGTGGACGAGGGTGTAATCTTAGGAGTAAAAATCAGCGGGCGGCGTTTCACTTACTGCCGTACTTTGAAGAGCGTCTTTTTTAACTATGCGGGGACGTTATGGACACGGAGTTACAATGCAGTATGGTGACTGAGGGAACTTCCGTTGCACTTGAAAAGTGGTTTTCTATTCTGTGAACCACATTGATGTCCGGGCCCAAAAAGATTTTTTAACTAAGAGTGTGTTCTTTAAAGATTCGGTGACATCTTTGTAAACTCATATAAGCACAATATTTTGAAATAGCGCGTAAATCTGACCTGCTTTTGTAAATAGATGTCGGGTCTAGGGATCTCATCCGAGATTACTTTGGGCGAGCGATTTACATGAGAAGGGAAATCGCCCCTTTAGAATTTTGTTTCCCCTCATGTACAATTGAAAAGAAGGCCTTTTATGACACCACAATGAATAGGGATTCTTTAACGAGTAGCTTTGCTTCCTTTACAGAGAGTGCTAATAGGAAGCTGTTCTCACTCCCCCGCCATTTTTAGTTTAAGATTTAAATAAACTCGGTAAGTCTTTGGGACAATTAGCGTGGGATGAATGTGTTGTCTCCGAGGTCGTTTGCACTACTCAAGTGCTCCCAGATGGAACTTATCACCATTAAATGGAGAGTTCGCACGATAACAATTTTATCACGATGTGTTGGATGGATACATGTCATTTAAACACTATTGGGGCATTAATCAAATTGAAGAGAAAAAGAGCACCCGAACCCCGATGTCAGAAGGGTAGTAGGAGTGCCCCCATGATTTTAATAGTGTGATGTGAGTGACTGGAGTTGATGCACCATTAATATTATTTGATTTTGTTTATTTGTTCATGTTTAGTATGAGTGATATAAAGGGCACCAACACATAACACATCACGTGTTTTTTTGTTTTTAATTATTCGTACAGGTTCCTCTTCAAATTTGAAGGGCACCATGAAAGGTGATATCCCCTTTTACTTCTGAACTTATAGAAGGGAGGGGGAGCACCCAGGGATCACAGTGGTGAGAGTCCTGAGGAAAGCCGGGGCATTGTCAATTGCCGGCTGAAACATGTCGACACCCACGCAGAGTGGAGCGGTTGGAGTCTCATTATAAGCTCCCCAACCTAGCATCCACAAATTTTCTTCCATTTTTAATTCTGGACAGGGGACCTAATATTAAAACTGTAATAAGGATTCCCTGAGACCAGTTTTTACATCACTTTTTCTGCACCATTTCTCACCCTTGATTTGACACTGTATGTTGTATTGTCTTCCCCTCCCTATTGCTCCACCTCCAGCGTTGGGTAAGCGCGGAGGTGTGTTAGCAGCCCTATGATGAGGCATGACACAGCTTGCTGTGTGTGAGGGCAGTTTTTAAGCATGGTGCATTCCCCATTTCACTCACTCATTGTCACATAGTATCACTATTTTCCCTCTTCTTTTTGTGATTGAGGTGGTCACACCTCCCTGTGACAGGAAACCTATTGTCAAGCCTTCCCCTGCCGGAGTTTCGTCCAGCAGCAGGAGGGCAGACTCGTGTCTGTGGCTGGCAGCATCCATTTTGTGATGCCAGGGTTCTGTGAAGCTGGTACCGGGTGTACCGGTGTTGTCATATTTCTCCCTCTAGGAGGATGGAATCATACCTCCCACACCAGTTACCAGTTACTGGTGTGGAGGTATGATTCCAAGGTGTTTGACACCAAACACGACATGTTTCCATGCAGCCATTTTAAAGTTAGCATTTACCGCAAGGTTATAATGCACTTAAGAGTATATGGTTGGCTGCATCACAAACAACCCCGGAATAGTGGTTCCGAAGGCTGCAGAGGGGCTCTGCTCATGCATGGGCACCCTCTCACATAAAACCCAGCACCCTGCCGTCAGGATTGATAAGGCCTGCCATAGGGGTGACTGATAGGCTTATATGTGCAGGGATTAGGATAGATATAGTGAACCTATATCCAAGTAAGGGGTGCATGCACCACCTTACACAGGCTGAAGTAGCAGACCTGTTGTGTCATTTTGAATGGTCTCTCAGGGGTGGCATAATACATGCTGCAGCCCCTGGGAGGCCTCTGGGGTACCTATGCCCTGGGTACATAGTATACCATATACTAGGGACTTATAAGGGTACCCCAGAATCCAATCTGGAGTGTACCTAAAGTACATGCAATCAATTTAGAGGAGAAAGCAGATAGGCTGGGGTCCTGAATAGCAGGATCCCAGTCAGACTAAGTCGAAAACAGTGAAACATCAGCAAAAAGTGGGGGTAACTATAAGAAGCAGATCCTACTCTCCTACACAACCCCCCCCGCCCCAAACGTCAAGACATTAAACTAACCTTGACCAGTTGAGTCTTCATGTTCTAAGTGGAAATATCTGGAGAGTCCATCTGCATTGGCATGGTTACTCCCAGGTCTATGTTCCACTGTATAGTCCATCCCCTGTAGGGAAATGGACCACCTCAAAAGTTTGGGGTTTTCACCCTTCATCTGTTTTAGCCATAAGAGGGGCTTATGGCCTGTCTGAACAATGAAGTGAGTGCCAAACAAGTATGGCCTCAGCTTCTTCAGAGCCCAAACCACAGCAAAGGCTTCCCTCTCAATGGCTGACCAACGTTTCTCTCTGGGGGTCAGCCTGCTGCTAATAAAAGCTACTGGTTGATCCTGACCTTCATCATTCAATTGTGATAACACAGCCCCTACCCCCAACTCAGATGCATCTGTTTGGACAATGAATTGTTTGGAGTAGTCAGGACTTTGCAGAATGGGAGCAGTGCACATGGCCTGCTTCAGGTCATCAAATGCCTTTTGACAGCTGACTGTCCACTGAACTTTGGCATTCTCTTGGAAGTTAAGTCATTCAAAGGGGTCACTATGGATCCATATCCTTTGACAAACCTCCTATAGTACCCAGTCAGGCCCAAGAAAGCTCTGACCTGAGTCTGGGTGGTTGGAGCAACCCAGTCCATGATGGTCTGGATTTTGCTCTGCAATGGTTGAACCCGGCCTTCACCCACAAGGTGGCCCAGGTATACAACTTGACTCTGCCCTATCTGGTACTTGGTGGCCTTGATAGTGAGGCCTGCTTTCTGCAGGGCCTCTGTTAGAACTGGGGGTCTCTAGTTGGCAATGGTATACACCTTTGACCAAATAGGGACCCTTGCTTCTAGTCAGGGTAAGGGGGATAAACTACTAAAATAACCCCTGCTCACCCCCTTGGTAGCTTAGCACAAGCAGACAGGCTTATCTCAGAGGCAGTGTGTTAAGCATTTGTGAACACATACAGTAATACAGTGAAAACACTACAGATGGACACTACACAGGTTTTATAAAAATAAGTATTCTTTATATAGATTTAACACAAGACCACAAACGACAAAAATCCACAATACTGTACTAAAAATAGACTTAAAGATGGTAGAAGTAACTTAGTTCAAGTTGATGGTAAATGTGACACGTTTCTCTCAAAAGTACCTGGGATGCGTAACGCAAAACAAACAAAGGGTCCGCAGGAAGGACGATGCGGCGAGCAAGCGCCTCGATGCGGTGCGACGATCCGGTGCGATGCGATGAAAGTGCGCCCTTGACGCGTTGCGACGATGTGAAGACGATGTGTGCACGCCCGACGGCCGTGCGGCGAACTCTGTAACTTTGGAGCCGCGACAGACAGCGACCCTTGCGGTGGCGACACGCTTCCCTGTTGATGCGACGGCAGGCAGTTGCGACGGCAACACGCTTCTCCGGTGATGCGACGGCAGGCAGCTGCGACGACGGCACGCTTCTCTGGTGATGCGGCGGCGGCCTCTGCAGCGGCGACACGCTTCTCCTGCGATGCGACGGCAGCAGCTTCGTCAGCGACACGCTTCTTCTCGTTGCGTCGCGCTTCCAGCTCCCAGCGACACGCAGGCTTCTGCAGACAGAATCCCCAGCAAGGGAATTCAGGAGGGAGCTGGTGGTGAAGTCTTGTAGCCCTGAGACTTCAGCAGGAGGCAAGCTCTAGTTCAAGCCCTTGGAGTAATATTCTGCAAGATGATGAAAGTTCTTTAAAAGTTCCTTCTCCTCTCCTTGGCACTGAAGACACCACTGTAGGCCAACCCAGCAACACAGCACACTGGCAGGGGGGCAGTCCAACTCCTACAGCTTCCTTTGGTTCTTTTCCTTGGCAGAGGTTCGTCTTGTTGTTCCAGAAGTGATCTAAAGTCTTGGGGTCTGGGTCCCCATATTTATACTACTAAATCCTTTGTCCTCTGAAGGCAGAGGGGCCTTTCCCCAATCCAAACCAGTTCTGTGCAGTCCTGGAGCACTTTGTTTACAGGACTCCTTCTTTCCTTTGACAGTGTGGGCCAGGGACATCAGACGCACCACAGGAGGTGGAGCCAGCATTGTGGAAGGCAGGCACAGCCCTATTCAGACCCATGTGCAACTCCTCCCATCACTCTACATGCAGATAGGTCTATTCAGCCCTGTGCTGACTCACCCTGTCTCCAGGAATCCCCCAGCCCCTGTCACTCACAAAACCAGACACCTAATACACAACCTAGCAGAGGCAGGCTTGGACAGTTAGGCAAGAAAATACCTACTTTCTAAAAGTGGTATTTTCAAACACAGAATGTTAAAACCAACTTTACTAAAAGATTTGTTTTATCATTCTGCGTTCAGGCATACTAAATTCGTTTTTCTACCATGTTCCCTGGGTCAGTTAGGATTATAAGATGTTATAATCAAACTGCCCATTCTGGCCTATGGGGAACAGGTAGCCTTGCAATAGTGAAAAACGAAAATGGCTGTAATTCACTATTAGGACATGCCACACACACCAGGGCATGTCCTACCTTATACTTACAATGCACCCTGCCCTTGGACCTACCTTAGGGGTGACTGATATGCAGAAAAGGGAAGGTTTAGGGACTGGCAAGTGGGTGCACTGGCCAAGTCGACATGGCAGTCACAGACTGCACACAGGCTCTGCAATGGCAGGCCTGAGACACACCTTACAAGCTGCTTCTGTGGGTGGCACAACCAGTGCTGCAAGCCCACCAGCAGCATTTGATTTACAGGCCCTAGGCACACCTGGTGCACTATACTAGGGTCTGACAAGTAAATCAAATGATCCAATCATGGAGTCACTAATCAATACATCAATTTAACATAGGGAGCACTTGCACTGTGGCACTGAATAGCAGTGGCACAGTGCCCAAAGCATCTAAAACCAGCAAACAGATCAAAAACAGAGGCAAGCAGAAAAAAGTGGAAGGGAGACTCACGCCAATGGTACCAGGTCTAACAGCCTCCAAAACATTTCGCAGGTGGACCAGGTGATCCTCCCAGGTGGAGCTAAAGACAGCAATATCATCTAGATATGCTGCACTATAGGCTTCCAGGCCTGTAAGGACATTGTTCACCAACCTTTGAAAAGTGGCAGGTGCATTCTTCAAACCAAAGGGCATCACCACAAATTGGTAGTGCCCACTAGGGGTTGAGAATGCTGCTTTGGCTTTTGCATCCTCAACTAGTCTGATCTGCCGGTAGCCAGCTGTCAGGTCAAATGTGCTCAGAAACTTGGCTGAGGCCAAAGTATCCATAAGCTCATCTGCCCTAGGGATTGGATGGGCATCAGTCCTAGTGACTGCATTGAGACCTCTGTAGTCAACACAAAACCTCATCTCTCTCTTACCACCCTGGGTGTGAGGTTTAGGTACCAAGACTACTGGACTAGCCCAAGGGCTATCTGAGGGTTCAATCACCCCCAAATCCAACATCTTCTGGACTTCAGTCCTGATGCCGTCCCTGACATGGTCAGGTTGCCTGTAAATCTTATTTTTAATAGGCAGACTGTCCCCAGTGTCCACTTCATGAGTGCACCAGGTAGTCTGACTTGAAGTCAATGATAATATATGTCTAAACTGGTTGAGAACTTTTCTGCAATCAGTTTGCTGCTGGTCAGTGAGGCTGCCTGCCAAGGCTACACCTTCTACTGAACCATCATCAGGGTTCTGTGAGAGCAGGTCAGGGAGTGGATCACTCTCTTCCTCCTGTCCCTCATCAGTAGCCATGAGCAAGCTCATGTCTGTCCTGTCAACATATGGTTTGAGCCTGTTGACATGGAGCACCCTATGGGGGCTCCTGGGAGTTCCAAGGTCTACCTCTCCCTTTTGCTCAATTATGGTATGGGGGCCACTCACTTGCCTTGGAGGGCTGCTGGGGCCACTGGCTCCAACACCCATACTTTCTGTCCTGGCTGATAAACAGTCAACACAGCCTTTTGGTCATGCCAGGCTTTCTGTAATTCCTGGCTAGCCTCAAGGTTTTTAGTTGCCTTCTTCATGTATACAGCCATCCGGGAGCGGAGACCAAGTACATAGTCCACAATATCCTGTTTAGGGGGATTGAGAGGTAACTCCCATCCCTCCTTCACTAGACACAATGGACCCCTAACTGAATGTCCAAACAGAAGCTCAAATGGGCTGTAACCAACCCCCTTCTGTGGAACCTCTCTGTAGGCAAAGAGAAGGCAGGGCAAAAGTATGTCCCATCTGCGCCTAAGCTTTTCTGGGAGACCTTTAATCATGCCCTTTAAAGTTTTGTTGAACCTTTCAACTAAACCATTGCATTGTGGGTGATATGGGGTGGTAAATTTGTAATTTACACCACACTCCTTCCACATAGCAGTTAAGTAACTAGACATGAAGTTTGCACCTCTGTCTGATACTACCTCCTTAGGAAAACCCACCCTGGAAAAGATTCCCAGGAGGGCCCTTGCCACCACAGGAGCTGTGGTGGTCCTAAGGGGAATTGCCTCTGGATACCTAGTGGCCTGGTCCACCACCACCAGTATAAATCTGTGCCCAGATGCAGTTTGAGGATCCAGGGGACCAACAATGTCAATCCCTACCCTCTCAAAGGGAACCCCCACCACAGGTAGTGGTATCAGGGGGGCCTTTGTAGTGCTACCTGCCTTACTTACCACTGGCTTGACAGGTGACACAGGAGGGACAAAACTCCTTGGTGTCTTCAGACATATGAGGCCAATGAAAGTGAGGGACAATTCTGTCCCAAGTCTTGTTTTGGCCTAGGTGACCTGCTAATAGGATATAATGTGCTAGTGTCAATAGGAAGCTCCTAAACTTCAGAGGTATAACCAACCTCCTGGTGGCTCTAGGCTTGGGGTCTCTACACTCTGAATAAAGGAGTCCATCATCCCAGTAGATCCTATGGGACCCACTAGCACTCCCAGCAGCCTCAGCAGCAGCTTGCTGTCTGAGGGGTTCAAGAGAGGGGCAGCTCAGTTGCTCCTGGCTCAGATCTGCCCTGGAAGGGCCCCCTGTCCCCAAGAACTCAACCTGATCAGGTTCAAGCTCATCTGGGACAGTTCCTTCTTCAGGACTAAGATCAGCTCCCTCAAGAGACTGATCTGGATTCTGAGGCAGGGGGGAAGACACTGCCTTAACCCTACTGCTCCTCCTCTTGGAAGGTGCCTGGTCCATTTTTCCAGGATCCAGGACCTGTTCAGTGTTAGACATTTTTGCCTGTGACCTGGTCATAGCAAACACATCTGCAGGGATACCCAACATTTCTGCATGAGTCCTGAGTTCCACTTCAGCCCAAGCTGAAGTTTCTAAATCATTGCCCAACAAGCATTCAACAGGGAGGTCTGCACTTACCACAACCTTCTTAGGGCCAGTTACCCCTCCCCAGGAGAAATTAACAACTGCCAAGGAATGGTCTGTCCTGACATTGCTAGCATTGGTCACTTGGTACATCTCACCAAGTATGATTTTCTCAGGAGCCACAAGATCTTTTGTCACCATTGTGACACTTGCTCCTGTGTCCCTGAATGCCAAGGCCTCTTTTCCATTTATTATAGGCTGTTGTCTGTATTTGCCCAGATTACTGGGGCTTACAAATAAGGAGGCCATATCCATGCCTCCATCACAGATCAACATAGCCTGAGTTGGAACTCTGACTAGGCCAGAGTCCACCTCAGATCCCAGGGTTAACCCTACTACACCCTTATTTGGAGCACCACCACTTGGAGCTGAACTAGGGGGAACAGTTGCCCTAGGGGCAGTGGTGGTTGGAGTTGAGTCCTTGGACTTGGTACAATCACTTGTCCAATGGGTCGTCTGTTTACAGATTTGACACCATGGCTTCTTCTTGCCTTTTCCTTTGTTTGATTGTGACTCCCCACCAGATGCAGATTTTTGGGGCCCTTGAGAAGACTTCTGGTCTTTACCCTTCTCCCCACCCTTATCAGAGTTTTTAGAATCTTGCTTCTTGGGATCACCACCTTGGTTCTGAACCTTCTGCCTCACCCTGGTTCTGACCCATTTGTCTGCCTTCTGGCCCAATTCTTGGGGAGAGGTCAGATCAGAGTCCACCAGGTACTGATGCAACAGTTGATTTTGACAGTTATTAAGGATCTGCTCTCTCATGATTAAATTATACAATCCTTTGAAATCACACACCTTACTGCCAAGTAACCAGCCTTCCAGAGCCTTAGTAGCACAATCTACAAAGTCAACCCAGTCCTGAGTCTGTGCCTTTTGGGTGTCTCTGAACTTTAACCTGTATTGATCAGTGGTTAGGCCAAACCCATCAATCAGAGCACTCTTCAGGACTTTGTAATTATCAGCATCCTCTTCTCTTACAGTGAGGAGCGTGTCTCTACCTTTGTCTGCAAAGGAGAGCCACAAGATTGCTGCCCACTGCTCCTGAGGGACCCTCTGTACCTTACAGGCCCTCTCCAGTGCAGTTATCCATTTGTGGATGTCATCCCCACTCTGGTAGGGAGGGACAATCTTGTTCAGGTTCCTATGGTCATGAGTATGTTCTCTACTCCTAGGGACACTGTAGCTGCCACCATGGGGCTCTAGCCCCAACTTCTGAGAAGCTCTCTGAAGCTCCAGGGATTCCCTATCTAAGGCCAATTGCTCTCTCTTGATTCTGAGCTTAGCTCTCTCAAACTCAAGCAGTTGGCACTTCTTCTCATAAGAGGACTCCCTTTTATGAGACACAGAGCTCCCTACAGATGTACCAGAATGATTAGATTCCAGAGAAGGAGATCTTGATCTTCTTGGTAAACTGTTAACCCTTCCAGGTGGGGTAAAGAGAGGACCATTGTGGCCTCCTTCCTCACCTTCAGGAAGAATTGGATTGTCCAGGGGAGAATCATTTTGATCCTCCTGGCCAGCATCAGAGTCCAGGTCATTGAAGTTCTCATTTCCTGTCCTTTCCTCTTCTGCTGTCCCACCCCCTTTTCCTACCTCATCAGACCCTGGAGCCTTTCTGAGGTCATCTAAAAGCAAAGTCTCTATGAGACGTTGGGTGTTTGGATTTTTCCCTGACTTCAGTTTCCTGGATGCACACATGGCTCTCAATTCCTGGAATGAGAGATGGTCGTACTTAGTTGGCAAGGAGCCACTGACTTCAGGCTTAGAAGACATGCTAGTGTGGTGTGGTGTATGCACCTACCTACTCTCTTGAATTGGAGAAAGGGTGTGCTAGGCCCTTGACTTACCCAACTCTAAGTTCAGTAGAACTTACTTTATTCTAGACTTGATTTATATGTACCCAAGTACCTTTAGTGGTTTTCAGTTAGTCACTCAATGAGATTATCTGGTAAAATAATAGCAAGCTTGAATCCCAACCGCTGCACACCAATGTGAGAAGTTGGCCTGGTATATGCTGTCCACTAATTAAAGTGGGCACCTTGCACCAGTCCAAACGACCCTTATTTTTATTTTATTTTTTTAATCCTCATTCGCCTTCTTGCCACCCTTCTGCTTACGATGCCGCCCTGGGTTTTCAACTTCATTTGCTGGATACAGGAGGGTAGATGTAAAGCTTTAGAAATGGAGGCACCCGCATAACCATCGCACCTCTTGCCCCTGGAGGACCTCCTCTCCCAGCCGTACAGTCATTCCGTTTCCCTAGTCTTCCTGTGTAAACAGAGAAGATTTTCGCCAGCCGAAGCAGATGAAGACTTAATCATTGGACTCTTAAAGCTTACACACCCAACCCTTGACCATAATGTGTTAGAAAAGGCTTCCAAAAGTTGTATCTCTTTTTAGTCTGATCCGAAATATCCATCTTAGCAGCAAATTTCATTGATTGTAACCAACCACCCTCTGTAGGGCTAACAGGGGAGACCCAGAGTTTACATATCTCTCTTCGGGCCAGCAATACTGCATAGAATACAAGCTTCGCTTTATCGCTCATGTCCTTACCATGTAGCTCTAATCTTCCACATATAACCAACTCAAGGCTTACCTTTATCTGTAAGCCTAAAACCCTTGATCGACAACTACTCACGGCCTCCCAGAAAGTCTGAATCTTCGGACATTGCAGAAACATATGCAGATCATCTTCATTCGGGCTTCCGCACTTGGGACACAACACCACTCCACCTGATCCGAATTTTGAAAGTCTTCGTGGAGTCCAGTAGGCCCTATGCATAGTAAAAAAAGTGGTTCTTCCTTAAATATGCAGGTTTCACTGTTTTATAAAGCATAGACATTGTTACTTGCCATTGGTCTTCTGTCGCAATCTCCGGCAAGCACCTTCCCCACAGGCTCTCTGGTAGCATGAAAGGACCATTCTCCATCTCAAGTATTAGCCAGTACCACAATGCAATTTCTTTCTTGAAGGTACAGTTGGAAAGGAGCTTCTCCTCCAGTTCATTAGAAGTACCTATCGAATCACCGGATGCCGCGTGCCAACTATGAATCTGGAGGTATTTAAATCTGGAGCAACTGGGTCCCCACTCCTCTTCACACTGCCCCCATGACATTAACTGCCCTTCCGGAAATAACTGCTTCCAATTCAATAAACCCCTTTCTTTTAAGGGACGAGCCAATAGATCTTTTGTCCAAAGTGGGGACCCTGGTGCGTCCCAAATTGGAGCCAGCTGACTGAAATATGGAATTTTTAAAGCCCTTCTAATTTTGTACCATGTTTCTGCCAAGTCCTTTAAAACCTTCAATCTAACCTTCTTAAAATATTTCGGATCAGCAAATTTAAACAAAAACCCACTCTCTGCATTTCTCTGCTTCTTCAACGTCTCCCTATACATTCTTCCTATTTCAGTGTCTGCAGGTATACCAAATAACATCCTACTATTTTTTAACATAAATGCCCATGAATAAAGCAGCAGGTCGGGCAACGCTAAGCCCCCCTTCACTAACTTCCTCCTGAGTTTCTTCCAGGACAAACGTGGCCCTTTTGACATCCAAAGAAAAGAACTGATTTCGCCCTGCAGTCTTACTAACCACTCCTTCCTAAAACTTAAAGGAATTGTTTCAAATAAAAAAGTTAACTTCGGCAGGATCATCATTTTCACCAAGTTAACTCGGCCAAATAAAGTAAGAGGTAAATACATCCATCCCCGTAAGCTAGCACTAATCTCCTTTCTGAGCTTATTGAAATTCTCCTTAGTGAGGTCGACTATGTTGTGTGTGATCTTAACTCCTAGGTACCTCATCTCTTTTTGCAAACTATACCATCCGTACTCATATTCCAAGCCATAACCTCCGTTTTCTCCTTATTAATCTTATAGCCTGAAATACTACCAAACTTGCTAGTTACATCTATCAAGCACTTCATAGTTTGTTGTAGATCAAGTGTATAAATTATGATGTCGTCTGCATATAAACCTATCTTTTTACTCCAGCCATCAAACTCAAAAGGCACGATGCCCTCTGTACTCCTTATTCTGCGTGCCAATGGCTCGATATATAGGTCAAACAAGAGTGGAGACAGAGGGCACCCTTGTCTAGTACCTCGCGTAATCTGAACTGGCTGAGTCAGCACCCCATTTACTAATACTCTAGCCTTAGGAGCCGAATATATAGCTGTTAACGTTTTACAAACATTCGGACCTAAATTCAGATATCTCACCACCGTCTGCAGATATACCCAATTAACACGATCAAACGCCTTGGCTGCATCTAGAGCAATAACAGCCAAGGGAAGATCGAAAGACGTGGCCATATCAATAGCACCAATAAGAAAGTGTGTCAGTTCTTTCAGTGTTAGACCCCTAATAAAACCTTTCTGATCCTCGTGAACCAAATGTATCATAACAGTATTCAACCTTCCTGCTATAATTTTAGCAAACAGCTTATAGTCCGCATTCAGTAAAGAAATTGGCCTATCCGAATCTACCTTTTTTAATGACTTCCCTGGCTTAGGGATCAAAGAAATATTGGCCTCATTCCACGAAGGCGGCAGAGAAGCATCTGACATAAAGATCTCATTGAATAACTGCCTCATTATAGGAGTCAAAACCCCAACCCACGTTCTATAAACCTCTACCGCAAGGCCATCCGGCCCCGGCGCCTTACCCTTTTTGCCTCCTCTGATAACCTCCTCAACCTCTTCATTAGTTATCTCTTTATTCAGGATATCCTTTAAATCGTCCGAAAGAGGGTCCATATTTTCCAACTAACTCCACACATCCTGTTCCTTAACAACCAAATCTTCCTTATAGACCCCCTCAAAATGACTAGGGAATGCTGCAGCAATTCCCTTACTATCACTAAGCACTGTGCCCGAATCCTCACTAATTATTTCCTTAATCAAACTTCGAACCTGTTGGCTTTTTACTTTCCAGGCTAGTAATTTGCTACACCCCTCGCCGTATTCAAAATGTGCCAGCTGGCTGGTTTCCCACCTTTCCTTAACTCTGTCTCTCAAAACTCCCGATAAGTGTGCTTTTAGATTTAATAATTCCTCCATCTCTTTTTCACTAGCCTCCCTACTTCCAACTTTTACTAAACCTGCTTCCAAATTCCGAATATTTTCTTCCAAAGCCGACACTCTACTATAATATATTCGCCTTTTCCTTGCTGCCAGGGCTCCTAGCCTGCCTCTCAGATAAGCCTTATAGGCGTCCCAAATAATGCCAATCTTAGCTGAACCCTGATTTCTTTCAAAAAATTCCCTTGTTTCCTCTCTTAAGGCCTCCACTATTTCCTCTTCTAGTAGTATCGTACGGTCTAACCTCCAAACAGTACCCGTTGTCTCTTCTCCTACCACCAACCGAAGAAAAATAGCTGAATGATCAGATAAATGCACCCCAATATGTTCTACCTCCAAGACTGAATCCTTAACCCTCCGATCCAGCAATATATAATCTATACATGACTTATGTTTATACTTTTTATTATAAAATGTATAACCTAACTGCGAGCCAAACTTATGCCTCCATACATCATATAAACCCCACTGTTTCATGAACAATCTAACTCTGTTCGACATATTAGAATTCACTGCAGCTCTACTGTTCTCAGACCTATTTCATTTATAATCCAAAACAGTATTAAAATCCCCTGCCATTATAATCTGACCGGAATAACTCAAAAGCTCCTTAGCTAATTCATCTAATGGGCCCACATCGTCCTGGTTTGGACCGTAATAACCCACCAAAACAAAAACCTGTCCAAGTATTCTTAGCTTAACTATAAGCCACCTCCCTGCAACACTTGAAGCCTTACCTTCTATTACAATATTCAAACCTTGCTTAACCAATAATGCAACTCCTTTAGTAACTGCTATTTGTTGTGTATAAGCTGCATGAGCAACCCATCTCTGTGCTGCAAAAATCTTCTTACTCTCTTCCTCCATCAAATGTGTCTCCTGCAAAAAAATAATTTGCGCCGGAGAATCTTTCAAATATTCCATTATCAGATCTCTCCTCCTCTTCACGCGGAGACCATTTACATTCCATGAAAGAACTTTCAGCTCGTTTAATCTAACCCCACTCATCTAAAACAAAAAGAAAAACCCGCACAGCCTATTCAAACAACAACAACAACAGTAGCAACAAAACCAATGAGGCATTTTTCTACATTTTCCACCCACCAAACCCACCAAACCCACCCCCTCCCCAACAAACCCAAAACCCCACACCCCTTCCCTGGAAAACCCTAACCAACTGCCCATGGGTAAGCCCTATGAGCGACCCCTTAGCGTGCAGTGCTATATCCTAAAACACACTGGTGCGGAGCAAATAATAAATCTCATGACATAAATAACAACTCAGATTCCTAATATTCCTACTCCAAGTGATAGCAGCATTCCTCCTTCATTTATCCTTCATAAGCTCCCAGACTGTTGCTGTTCAAGAAACTTATCCACCTCATCTACAAAACGGAAGGAGCACATCTTGTTATTCAACATTACTTTCAGTAACGCTGGAAATTTCAGTTGCACTGAAGCACCCAACTTCCTTAATGGCTCAATCCTTTTACCTAACTCCCATTGCCTATTGGAAGTTGCTACTGACAAGTCTGATCTAACTTCAATCTGTACTCCATCCACCTCCAAAACTTTCTTTTTCAGGGCATTAGCTAGGATCTTTTCCTTCAAGGTATATGTAAGAAAATTTACCAAGATTCTCCTAGGTCTAGTCCGATTTGAAATCAGCCTGAAGGGGTCCCTATGTATTCTCTGAATATCCCTCGAAATTTCCTCTTCTGACTCCTCCAGTTGTAGCTCACTCTTCAACAAATGCACCACAAAACTTTTAACATCTCCTCCTTCTTTACCTTCTGGGAGTTTCAAAATTTTTAAATTATTCCTTCTTTGAAAGTTTTCCAATCTTTCTACTCTTTCCTCCTGCACCCTTTCCCTGACCTTAAACCCTTCAATCTCGGTTCTGTTCACCATCATCTCCTCCCTAAGGTCTCTCACTTCAACTTCTAAGGCCATAGTCCGACTATTTAAATCGTCTATTTTCCTCTCTAGCCCCTCACATACGGCCCTTATACCCTGCTGATTTGATTCTGAAATCTCAAATCTTTTCTGCATCTCAAGACTGAGGTTTGTAAGCATCGAAATTATAGAGGAATCACCAGACCCTACATGTCCCCCCTAGACTTGATTTATATGTACCCAAGTACCTTTAGTGGTTTTCAGTTAGTCACTCAATGAGATTATCTGGTAAAATAATAGCAAGCTTGAATCCCAACCGCTGCACACCAATGTGAGAAGTTGGCCTGGTATATGCTGTCCACTAATTAAAGTGGGCACCTTGCACCAGTCCAAATGACCCTTATTGATGATTAGGTTAAAGACAACCTTTATAGAAAGCTATCCTAGTGGTAGCTGTGGAGAGCAGCCTTCAGGCTAAGTCTTGAAGGAATGTAAAGCAGCTTGTTTTACCAGTATATAACCTCCTGAATGACCAAATGAAAGGAGAACCACACCAGGTGTATATAAAATATATGTATTTATTACTGAACACTCTCTACTAACCTCTTTATGAGATTAGAGAACAATACACACAATATTAAATCACTAGAACGACAGTAAATAGCACAATACACAGCGGGCTCCAGGGGGAGACCGAACCATATACTAAGAAAGTGGTATAAGAACCACGACTTGACTAGACACAGTGCCTAGAGCACGTAGAATCGCTGGGACCCCAAGGAACCACCCAAGGTAGTGACACAGGGGACCCACGGAGGACGGGTGCAGTGTGGGAACACAGACGCGAGCTCCGTACAACTCTATGGGAAAGTCGCGGTTGGGACTTTAAAGATTAAAGAAACTTAGGAGAGGACTTCAAGCAAACCCAGCTAAACATAGAAGGTCCTAAGGCCTGCACCCTTAAGAGTACCGAGGTACCCGTGTTACCTATCCCAGAGGAGCCGGGTGCATAGGGGTCAAGTGGTGTCGGAAACCCTCGTCGTTTTCAATGGCGTGATGCGAGAAAGTACTGCTGCCGTGGTGAAGAAAAGTGTCCGGTGTGATCCAAGCCTGGATCGGAGATGTGAAGAACCTGAAAGCAGAGGGGACAAAGTCTGGGTCACTTCACGTGACCAGGAGCGGAGCAATCGAATGCCCACCGATGTCGGGTGCTTCAGGTGCAAAGAGGTGAAGCTTGACTCTGCAGCCACGGGGACCAAGAGATGTCTGCGACAACCACAGTCCGGATTCGAGCTGTCCCACGAAGGATGTCGAGTGCTGGGGGGTCAGTGTCCGGATTGAACACCAACAAGCCTTGGCAACTGCAACCCACGCGGTCAGAGGAAAGATGCTTCTGCAAGGACCAGCAAGGTCCTGGGGACTCACCAAGCGATGGAGAGTCAGGGCACGTCTGGAGCAACCAGGGAAGCCCACTGAAAGTTAAAGTTGCCTTCTCAGGGACCCACAGGCCAACGGACCAGGGATCGCGAAGGGACCTCAAGAGGAATCACAAAGGGCCAGCCCACGGAACACTCATGGAGTGTAGGCCGGAAATCTTCAGTGGAATTACTGCTCGGGGTCAGGACTACAAGTAGCCCAAAGCACAGCTTCAGGGATCGCCGAAAAGCATATGCTGCTGCAAATGTACACGGTGCCCAGGGGTACGGGTTTCACGGTCCCCACGAGGGATACGGGCCTCAGAATTGCTGAGAGCGCAGATCGACCTCGGAGACCTCGGGAACCCACCTCCTGTATTGTAGAAATCTTCGGAGTCCTTCGGGAGCTTCGTAGATGCAAACCGGTCAGATGCGTTTAGGTGCCTGCTCAGCAGGGGAGTAACTCCTTTACTCCAAGGGAGATTCTTCAGTCGTCCAGCAAAGCGCAGATCGTCGAAGGCTACTTGGTTTCTGTAGCAGAGTTTAGTCCAGGTAATATCTAAAGTCCTGTAGCTAGGGGTTCCTACTTTATACCCAAGGAAGAGGTGGGACAAACTCTGGGGACCCACCTATGGGAGGGTCAGGACAGAGGGGTGGCTACACCCATGTCCTTTGTCCAGTTTCGTGCCAGAGCAGGGGCTGGTAGCCCCTGCAACCGGTTTGAGCTGGACTATGCACAGGGACACCAAATGTGCCCCCAGTGCAGACATCAAAGCACTCTGAGAGTGCACCCACCCAGCCCCAATACACTAAAGTCTGTCTGGGAGGTGGTCACACCTCCCTGTGACAGGAAACCTATTGTCAAGCCTTCCCCTGCCGGAGTTTCGTCCAGCAGCAGGAGGGCAGACTCGTGTCTGTGGCTAGCAGCCTCCATTTTGTGATGCCAGGGTTCTGTGAAGCTGGTACCGGGTGTACCGGTGTTGTCATATTTCTCCCTCTAGGAGGGTGGAATCATACCTCCCACACCAGTTACTGGTGTGGAGGTATGATTCCAAGGTGTTTGACACCAAACACGACATGTTTCCATGCAGCCATTTTAAAGTTAGCATTTACCGCGAGGTTATAATGCACTTAAGAGTATATGGTTGGCTGCATCACAAACAACCCCGGAATAGTGGTTCCGAAGGCTGCAGAGGGGCTCTGCTCATGCATGGGCACCCTCTCACATAAAACCCAGCACCCTGCCTTCAGGATTGATAAGGCCTGCCATAGGGGTGACTGATAGGCTTATATGTGCAGTGATTAGGATAGATATAGTGAACCTATATCTAAGTAAGGGGTGCATGCACCACCTTACACAGGCTGCAGTAGCAGACCTGTTGTGTCATTTTGAATGGTCTTTCAGGGGTGGCATAATACATGTTGCAGCCCCTGGGAGGCCTCTGGGGTACCTATGCCCTGGGTACATAGTATACCATATACTAGGGACTTATAAGGGTACCCCAGAATCCAATCTGGAGTGTACCTAAAGTACATGCAATCAATTTAGAGGAGAAAGCAGATAGACTGGGGTTCTGAATAGCAGGATCCCAGTCAGACTAAGTCGAAAACAGTGAAACATCAGCAAAAAGTGGGGGTAACTATAAGAAGCAGATCCTACTCTCCTACATGCTGGACGAGATACGGCTGGAGCGATCGAATCTCATATGAAGATAAAACCATCCAGCCGTGTTTTTTCTTCGATAGAGCGGCTTTATCCATTATCCAAGCCTTTTGTTTTGCTGCGTAGTTGGCTATTTTTTTGAATGCAGTAAAACTATAGTCGGTTTTTTCTCAGCCTGTGTTTGACGCCCTCATAAACCCCCTCGGGTTTGCAAATTGCAGTGTTAACTTTCCAATCCCAGCAGGGTGGGCTGTCATTCCAGGGCCCATGCTCGCTGTTGAGGAATGGCTGCTTCAAAGGACTAGTATAGCACTTACTGTGCACACTACTGACGCAATAACAGAAGCTATGTCGTGGACAAGTCTTCCCTTCCAGGGGAGTGAAGGAGGGACACATGTAACATTCCATAAACAGATTAACAGGAGGCTGTATGCATTCCTTAGCTAATACTTAGCGGAATGGCTTATGCGGGATTCAATTACACATAGAGATACACAGTAGGCACCCTACCCACAGAGTGGTCTCGCCACCTAATGATGAAAAATAAAGGAGAGTTAATTATACAACAAAAGGGGAGTGTCTGAAGCAATCCACGTCATGAAACCCTTTTGTCTTGTTCACTAGAACTGTGCAGCAGCAACTTCAGAACTCTGAGCTACCTCGCCTCCCAGGGTCTTCTTGAGAGCCAGGAGTGGACTACTTTGCTTAAGGAGGGAGTCGGTCTATCTTCGCCCTGTTGGAAGCACTCGCTTCCTGTCAACGTTTGGTCTGCGCTTCACTAAGACGCCAAATAAAAAAACACATGAGCATCCAGCTGTAATGCATATTTTACAGCACAGCTTGCTAATGTTAAAAAATCCAGAGCCCCGACCTTCGTTTCCTCTTAGCAGCTGTTACGGACACTGAGCCCCTTGCCCCCACCGGACTACTTTGCTGAACATGTCCTTCAGTTTCCCTCCCTCTGTCTTCCCCCAGGGAACCCCCAACTGCCTGATACCGGGCAATTTACGTGGCTGATGGACATGCCATCACATCTGATGAAACTGAGGCTGCCCGCGGCGCACGCAGGGCGCCCATTCAAAAGAGCGGCCCCATTAGGCACATCACAACGTCCTAGTCGTGGGGATCCTCGGGTAGTCCCCAAAGGACGGCGGCAAGTTCGCGTCACTTCTGGCACCTGAGGGTTGGGCGAGGTACTTATACCTGCCCTCCCATCTGGCCTTCCTCTTTGTTCCTCATTGTCACGCTGTCTCCCTCCATACTGCATACTCGGCGTGTTGGCTGGAGGGCGCGGCCAGGTAGGAACATGTTAATTTGTTAACTTTGTGTTGCAGGCAGAGTTACAGGGCGATCTGGAGTCTGAATGGTACATAGGGGTAACCTCTTCAGGAGCACAATAGGGGTGCCTATGCCAAACCCCAGGAGTCTTTACGGCAGGACCCTGGATGGAAACTATGGCGCCCCGCTAGTCCTTCATGCGGTTGTAAGCCTGAGCAACCGGGGGCTTGCCTTGCAATGCTCCGCCCCTAAAAAGGCACGAGTAAAGGGATGGACTAGTGGTCCACGGTATTTAAGGGGGATAGTCCCCACATAAATGGTAGCACCGATTGGGTTGGCCACGGTGCAGTTGGCTCATCAGGCGGGCAGGGCAGCTTAGGTTAGTCACCGCTACCTGCCCTTGGATCGCCCGTAAATTAACCCACCACAGTGGCATACTTCTTGTATGAAATAAACCTGCAGCAAACTGTTTTCCAACAAACCTGTTTTGTGTGATTATTTATTGCAGTGCATGGTATGTTCATCTTGCGGGGGAGGTTGCCTATATCGGCACTCCAATCTTGGATGAACAATCTGAACATTCTCAACAACAAACCTGTCATTGTTGACAGTGCCAAATCTCTAGGTGTCACCCTAGACAAAAGGCTCAACTTACAGTCCCATATCAATACCATCGCCAAGAATGCAAGCTACCAACTGCACCTTCTCTGGGGGGTTTGGCGCTTCTTTCCTGAGCAAGACCTAAAAACCTTGGTCCAATCTTTGGTACTTTCCAGATTGGACTACTGCAACTCTCTCCTTGCTGGCCTCCCCAAACCCCACATTTCCCCTCTAAAATCCATCCTCCACTCAGCAGCTCACTTCGTATATGGGGCTAAAAGAAATGATCACATCACACCCTTACTGTTGTCTCTTCACTGGCTTCCTTTCGAAGTAAGGTCAATTTACAAGACTGCCTGGATCACCCACAAAGTCTTGCACACCTCCACCCCACGCTATCTGGCTAATAAACTCAAAATCTCTGGAGGCTCTAGACCTTCCGCAATGCGGAAAACTTACTGCTCGAACCTCCTACCTTCAAAAGGGAATGATTTATGGCTCAATCATTCTCTGGTAATGCGACCAGAATCTGGAGCTCACTTCCTCCATCTTTCCGAACCACCACCTCTTTCCAGACCTTCAAAACTGATCTTAAAACTCTCCTCCTCCAAAGGCACTTCCTGCAATATTTCAACCGATTTCTTGACCCATACGGTCATCTAGCACTCACATGAGGTCAACTTTGTAAATATATATTTTACGCCTTCTTTTAACCTAACACTGACACCTTTTTATTTTTTACTATATAAATATGAAAACAGTTAGAGTTGAAACTGTGTATATGTAACTTGTTAGCGTGCTCAGTCTTTCTTGTGTACCTTTGTAACTGTACAGTGCTTTAAATGGGAAAAAATAAGTGCAGGTACTCTTAAAATGAGCTATGAGTGTAGCAAGTGGGCGGGGTTAGGGGCGGGGCTAAGGACAAGACATATGACACTTCTACTATGTGGCCGAATACTTATATATTCTTGAGTGCGCACTCACAGAAACAAGCAGCAATGCTCACACAAAGCATTCCAAGAATGTCCTTTAAAACACCTCCCTAGTGTCTGGATTCTCTCCCTCTTTCACTCGCTTTTCTCTCACACACACACACACACACAAACATGCGCACACAAGCAGGCAAACACCCAGACACAAGCAGACAGACACTCACACAAAAGACTCAGGTGGGATAAAGGCCATTTTACACTCCTTATCTCCCGTGGCTTTCTTAATTGCTGCTATTGCTGCTGTCAGCGGGATGCCTGGATTCGAGTGTGTGCACAAATGCACACCATGGTGTGAATGTGATTGACAGCATAGGGCCTGAATGGACTCTGCTCTGTCAAACACAGCGTGGTGGTGAACACCGGACATTATGCAGGTGAGCCCTGCTGAATTGTTTAGAGGTGGCTCAGCTTGGGCTAGAGGCGCTTTGGCTGTCGGACAGCCTCGTTCGTGCTCATGAGCCAAAGCAACAATGAGCCTACCTTTGATGAGTACCGGTACTCTCCTTGGCAGCAGAGAAGTGCCGGTACTCAGAGCGGTGAAAATGAGAAGTGCCGGTACTCAGTACTGGTGAGTACCGGCCCATTTAAAGCACTGTAACTGTATATATGTAAATTGTTAGCGTGTTTAGTCTATCTTGTGTACCTTATGTAACTTACATGGTTCTTTTGTAAAGCGCTCTGACACCTTTGGGTAAAGTTCGCGCTATATAAAACTTAAATAAAAAAAAATCCAAACGCAGGCAGGGGGGCCTGGCCTATGCAGTCTGTCGCTGTGGCACACTCCGCTGACAGGCTAGTGCTTCATCGCGGGGAGTTTCAAAATACATGACAAAATACATAGTGGCCATGCGTACAATGACACGCATGCGCACTAAAAACCTAAGCACAAGGGGGGAGCTTAGCGTAGTGCACATGCGCAAACGCGAGGGGGAGCGCATACCGAAGGTGAGCTGAAAACGACGGAACACAGGCTTAAGGACGACACACTCGGACAAAACTAAGCACCCTTTGTCCTTCTTCCGTTCCCACAACTTCGTGGAAATTAAAGACAGACTACAGCGCTCCGAGTTCAGTCACGCGTTTTCAGCAGGTAGAGCGCTAGTCTGACCTTGATATTCTGCTTCAGTAGTGGCCGTGGCTCATGTTGGTGGGGTGACAAGCCGCCCGCATCTTATGCTGTGTCGCACCAGGTGGCACGCTCGCGTTTGCTCGAAAGATTCTGCGTGCTGTTCATGATAAAACCAACTTTAGGCAAAATGGTGGCAGTTCAAAGTAAGAGCCCTCGGAATGTTTTACTTTTTGGGCAGCATTACTGTCACAGGCCATAGCAGTTATTGAATGTATTCAGGCAGCAGGCGCAAACCGCTATTCGAGGGCAGCATGCACGGTCTCACGCCCCTAGTCCTACACATCTGCCGCAATTTAGTACTGCTAGCATGAACCTTCAGCCCTGGCCCTCCTCACTAATACAAGCGTCACAGGCAGTGTTGACTGCTCAGTGTCAAAGCAGCCGGATAACGAGAGCCCGCCTACTTCTTTAACCGACACCCCCAGTGCTCCGGCACAACAGAGAGGCCACATATGCACAGTCTGACTCGCCTGTCGAATCGGCATATTTATTTGCAGTCAGTGTGTGATAAAGTCATATTGGTGCAAGCATTTAGTGAACGAAAGCAGCCAAACAGAAAAAAAACAAGCTTTATTCTGCTGTCTTTGGGGACACAGATATAGTAAATACATTTCCGAATGCTGTGCGACTAGAAGACCGATATTCAAGCATGTTAAAAAGGTTTGTCTCCCTGTTCTTTCCGGCGAAAATGGCTATGCTTTTTATCCCAACTCTCTCTGGGTTGGTGCTTGGAATAATTGCGAATAGTTATTTCATAAAGACTGTAAAAGCGCAGCGTGTGTGATCGACGCTGGACCACAGCAACCCTCTTCTCAGTCCTTTCAGAGGAGACCAAAATGCATGGAGTTATCACTTATTTTGTAGCTCTGTCTTCTAACCGGATGCCATTTCGTTGAACTTTTAGGTCGTGCATTTCGCCTGGTTTCAGTTGATCTGCAGTGTTCTGAGGCAGCTGGGGCTGTAGCCTCGCGGTAATTTGGCTGAGTCCGAAATGCAGACCCACAGCTAGGAGTACAACCTATCAACACAGGCAGCCTCTTTATGAACCGAGGAGTCCCATCAGGGCGTGGTCATTTGGATAGAGCCCGGGTCTGGTGGCCCTGGAATACTAAGGTCTAATATGGAGTTTTCATTTTAGTCTGTTGCATTCTGGGAGTTGTAGTAGTGGCTTACAACCACTACAACACATCAGTTGTAGGTACCATTACCATGGTTTTAAAGGGGAAGCCCAGCAGTGGGCCGTGTTGTCATTTGTCGTAACTTTCCTATAGTAATGCCGTCCTTGTGTTTGTTTAAACAAAAAGTTGTAACGTTTTCCAATTCCAGTGAAGGTTTTACAATTGCTGCTTTGCCCCCACTTCTGCAATTGAAGGAAAGCGGGTAGTGGCAACTGAGCTGCTCACCTTAGGAACCTGAATGCTGGCTTCTAATTTCGGCTTTCTTATTTCACCAAACGTTTAATTCTGGTCAAATATTTGAAAACTAAGCACTTTGAATTGATCATGAGAGAATAAACCGTGCAGGTGCTATCTAGTTTTCTCCCTTTGACTATCCCCGCACTTCCCCCTAATGATTCCCTTAGATAGCAGTTTTCTATCCCCAGCACCTTGTGGCTGAGATGCTCAGGGTACAATAAAATGTTCTCTATAAAGCACTCCATAGCTCTTTTGGAGCTAGGTTTGCGCTACATAAAGTTAGCAAAAAGCCATGATTCAGTTAATTATGCCAGTGCTATTATGCCCCTCTCCACGACCTGTTTCGCTGCATTCCTCATCTAGAGACTAGCTGTGCTTTTGACACTGTCCATTATCACTGCTTAACCTCGTTCCTCTGCCTCAGGGTTTTACCGTATCTGCTAGAATTCAAAACGGAAGACATTAACAATGGTTCTCCTCCCACACCGCATATCCTCCTCAAAGGTGTTCACATTGAAATGTCATTCCCACCCACTGTAGGTGTATTGCCAGTATTCCTATACATTTAGGGTGGAGACCCCACACCTAGGGGAGCATGCATTAATATTGTGTATTGTCTCGTGTTTTAGTTAGCTTGACAGGGCTTTCTATTGCCTCGTTTCTTATATTACATTATAAGTGGCTGGACCTAATATTTGACACATGCCTCTGACTGACTGGCCCTGTTTTGGAGTTGCAACATTGTTCTTTTTAACACGAGACGGAGTATAGTACATTGTTTGGCAAAAGCGTGATTCTAAAGAGGATATCGCAATCATTAAAAATCTGTGATCTTTATATAAAATGTTATATATTAAACATAAAACAATTACAGCAGCATTGTAAGAATCGGACCACTTTTGTAAGAGCTGCCAAGTCATGTATGTTGAGTTACGGTATAATGGAAATTCATTGGTGTGCCAATTTTTTATGTGTATGGTTTTACATTGTGTTATGTTATATTTCTGGGATGCGGTATGCCGTTGCTGATTTAAAGAGTGCTATAAGCAGTTAGAAGTCTGCTTCAGTGCTCTAAGACACCAGGGAGAGGGATGGTCAAACGGTTTATACAGCCAGCGCCCTTACATGGGTGAAGGGCAGTGTCCAACAGTCTCTTTTCTCTATTCTCTGCTGGCTTTTTTTTGTGTTCTCAGTAAGATTGTGGACATGGCTTGGTATACCAGTGCACTGTGAGGCCATAATTTTCTATGCTTTAAAAGTTAATACACTTGAATATATAATAAAAAATGTGTTGTAAAACGCACCACTTTTGTCATATTTTTTTTTTTGGGGGTACAACATTTTCTTGGGGGGATAACCCCTCCAAATCGACCTTGCAGTGGTCAGGCTCGCTATGCACTATATAGGAACTTGTATGTCTTAGTTTTTGTGTTCTATATTCTGGACTGCTGTTTTTGTTTTCCCTGTAAGAATGTGGGTATGACTGGGGTATCCCGGTGCACTGTAAGGTTATCATTTATTATGTTTTAAAAGTTAATACATTTGAATATATACTGAAAAATGTGTTGTAGAATGTACCATGTTTCTGACATTTTCTTAGGTGGAGAACCCCCGCCGCGCCTCTCCCTCCCCCCCCCCCCCCTTTCCCCATGCAGTGGTCAGGCTCACTTGCTTGTTACGGACCGTTTGATGTCTGGTCTGACACAACTTGCCAGGGCTGCTTTAGTTCCCCAGTCCGTCCCTGCTACAAATATAACTTTGATGCTGATGAAATACTTTCTTCAAAATGGGAGGTTGGCCATCGCTTGCATTTGGCTCCACCTTCCCTTCAATTAAAGAAGTTGTGTAAATATGCATGATCTTCTGTTTTAGTTCCGTAGTTGGACTTCTAGTCATTTATAGTGGTTTTTTTTTGTTTTTGTTTATCTGCAATGTAGATGTGTTTCTGCTTGCGAAGAATATTTTGTTAGCTCCGTGACTCATAATGGCATACTTTGTGTTTGTGTTTTTTAGAATGGTAGTGACTAAATAATGGGTAGTTGTGAAGTGGCTCTGTGTTATCTGTGTCACCATTAATTTTTCAATTTCATAATCTTTGATTTTATATATAAAATCATAAAAGCCAAGTCATAAAAATTACATACAAATTCTCATTACCAAATTCATTCTGTTTTAACCCCCCTCCCCCCCATTAAGAAGTGCATTAGAGAAAAACAAATTAAAGGACTATTTAACAGCTGTAAAAACAGTAAGGCTGGCCGAACTTGCATAAAATTCTATAATTTTAAAATTGGGCGTAAATATTTGTCTCAGATTATTGTATTTTGGGCAAAGCATAACAATATGTAATGTATCATTGATTGAGGTGTTGTCAGTTACACAGGGGCAGGTCTGATTTCGTAAAACATCCACGATTAGAAGGGATTAAGCGAGGGCATAAATGAAGCCTAAAGTAAGTCCATATACTGCGTTGATGTTGTGTCATATTCCAGGTCACATAAGGTTCGATATTACTGACAGTTTGCACTAATATTGCATGTCGCATGGAATGTTCATTAGTGCAGAATCCTCACGTTCTGATGCCAGCTTATCCCTAATGGCAGTTTCAATCCAATTACCATCAGAGCGGGTTATGGCAAAAGGATTATCATACACATCAGACCTCCCCAAAGTCCTGAGATTAAGTTCCACATATGACAGCCATGGTATCCGGGAGGATTTTTCTAATTTTAAACAATCCTGCAAAATTAGTCTGTTAAGACTAAATTCCTCCTTTACCAAAATAAGTTCCAAAGCTTTAGAGGGCAGAGGCGGAACTGATCTGTAATAAAATCTAAACCTAATTCTTCATGTACAATTTCGTAAGGTACTCCCTTACCTTACGAAACCTGGGACTCCTAGGAGGCCCCTTAAAAGTTTGTTTTCGGATACTTGAAGTGGAGCAACCCCGCCATATCCCCAGATTCCACTGCCGTAGCTCGCTAATGGGACACACTTGGACCTTGATTTCTAAAATAAATTGTATATGAGTGCGCCCAAGCCTACGTGAGAAATCGCCAATACTAAATATCACTCTATTAAAGGATAAAACATTCTGACTTATAAGTGAATACCACCATTAGCAATTCCTGACATTTGCAGTAATAGTGTTTTATACGCTACCGTTTGCAATAATGCTTCTGAAAAGCCAAATCACAAGCCCCTGGATGCTGCCAGCTAAAGAATTAAGGCTGATTTACTTTTTTCACAATTGGCACATAATCATTGGACTGCTGTGGCAATTATGTCAGGATTGGTAATCGTGGCGCCACAGATGCCAACATTTGGCAATAGTAAAAGGGAGATTTTGATAAAATAATCGGGGGAACGTAGTTACTCACTGACTTGCATTTAAGTATTTAAGTGGAGCCAATTTTGGACAGGAGATAGTTGAAATAGTCTTTATTTTACTGTAAAAGTTGAGATTATTGTGCTTGAATATGGACTGTTGCAAATCTACAGAATACCAATTTGTATCTGCCCCCGGAACATGTTTGCTGTAGTCTTGCAAAGCTGGATAATTTGGAGCTGCTATTTTGAACATGCTTTATAAGCACACGTTTCAGGTGGGCTGGGACCTTTTGATGGCTCAGTCGTTGTAGAACCCCTCCCCCGACTGTCTGCAGTTAAAAGGAGAGGCCTATGCTATAGATTATGTTCCCATTACTTTGTTGCTCGTCTTGTTATTTGTTGCTCTGCTGCAGGTCAGTTTATATAACTTTCGCAGCTATTAGATCGAAAGAGAGTGTGCCATGTGCGCTCCTCCCGGCCGGGTTGGGGACTGGCTGAGCTGCTCTGCAGCTCTAGCTGCTGCAATGTAACAATAGAATGACCCGTGTGGCATTCCTCATAGGTGACATCATGGAGAGTGAGAGCGGCGTCGTGAGCGGGGTGGCTATAATTCATAAAATAAAATTGTGGAAGGGAGGCTGCAGTGGTATTGGCAGCCAGCGCTGTTCGCTCAGAGGTAAATTTTCTCTAAATAAAATGAGAATGATCCCCGCGACCGGAGCCAGTCGAACTCCCTGGACCGTGGCAGCCGCTGGATCCCAGAGCTCACACTGTGCATCTACTGCTGAGTCTGAGAGTCAGTCTGAAACATGCCCGGGTGGCTGGTGTTTGCCACGGAGTCGTTGCGGCCACGAGGCTGCCCATGCCGAATTGCCGCTCCGCTCACCTCACAAAGTAAGTGAGTCAGTGACGGCTGTTCATGAGTAATCCTGGGATAATAGTGCAATTCGATTGAATAAAATGAGGGGAAGCACCTTCAGATGGACACCAAAGGAGCAAGGATGGCAGAGAGGGGCACGAAGTTGACCCGCTGTATGCAAATGGGCCCATGGAAGGGGGGGGGGGGCTGTCAGACGGGACGGTGCATCGATCAGTAGTAGGGCCGCCTTTGAGTTTAGTAGTGTGGAGAGCAGTTCAGTGAAGGGGAGATAGAGGGGATCCAAGCTGTGATGCCAAAAGTAAAGTCACCTATGGAAGTCATCCTTAGCCTCTCCACCTTCAGATGGAAACCAAGGGGGCAGGGACTTGACCTGCTGTAGGCCGATAGGGGGGCGCTGGCAGAAGGATGTGGCATTCTTTGAGAAGATGGGAGGGGATCTGGGGCGGGTCGGTAGCAGGGCAAATAGCAGGTTGGGCTGTAACTTATTATGAGGTCTGCCTCATAGGGGTACAGACCCAAAAGGGTTTACCGCAGCAACAACTTCTGATGCAGCTCACAGGTTCCTGTCATTTAAACAACCCAGGTCCCCAGCTCAAATTACGCAGATGGTTCCGGACGACTGAATTCACTGCAATGTCATTGCATTGGCAGAATGCAGGTTAGATAAATAGCAAATTCACAACAGTATAGAATGTGGAGAGAGGGTTCGGAAGGTAGGGACCGAAGAGGGTATAAGTTGGCGTTTCTCTTTTTAGACTGTTTTTCCGTACAAGTAATTACTTGACCTTGAAAACAACTTATACGTGTTCCCTACATTTTGAAAATCACAGTCAGAGCTGCGTTTGTTGTGTGAGGCGTTTGCAAATATCTAACACATTAATGTTAGAAATGGGGTCTCTAGTTGGCAGGTTGTTACCCTATCCAAGTAGAGACCCTTCTTCCTAGTCAGAATAAAGGAGTTACACTTCTAAAATAACCCCTGCTCGCCCCCTTGGTAGCTTGGCATGGGGCAGTCAGGGGCAGTGTGTAAAGCATCTGCACATAACCAATAGTCATACAGTGAAAAAACTACAAAAGGACACCAAACCAGTTTTAGAAAAATAGCTAATATTTATCTGTGTAAAACCAGACCAAAATGATAAACCTCCAACATACAGTGATTTAAAATACTCATAAAGCTAAAATAGACTTCGAAAATAGTTCCATTAAGTTGATAGCTCCACCCGGGGCAATCTCTGCGTCGTGAACCAACAAATCCAACAGTTCTGGTTGACTGTGGTGTCGCGGGCCAGCTGCGGTGTCGGGAAGACCCGCAAAACACTACCTTTAGAAAATGCAGGGCGTCTGGGACCTCACAGTGCGCTCCGAAGAGCCGCTGTCTGTTCCAGCGGTCGATGTAGGAGTCGTCGGGCCCTTAAAGTCACACGCGTTGCAGGTCTAACTCCGTGCGGTTGAAGTCGAGAGCGCAGGTGCCAGGGCTTCAGTGCGAAGTGAGTCATGCGGTGCCCTCAGGTTGCGGGGCAGGCAGTGGCTCAGTGACGGCGTCCAGCGGCATCGTTGAGACCAGGGCTGCGGTGCGAAGTGGGGTGATGGTCGTTACAGTGCTTGCAGGTTACTGTGTATGCAGCAGCAGCATCGTTGCTGGAGCGCTGTAGTCGGCTGACGAACTAGAATCAATGGCGTCGGTAGGCCAAGGCTGCTGTGTGGGACGGGGTGGTGTGTTGTGTAACTTACGAGTGGTGCCCCAAACCACAGTGCAGGCAGCGGTGTCTGTCTTCTTGGAGCGGCGGTGAGAACAGGGCTGCGGTGGACGGTGCTCGGTGTACTCCACGAGCGGAGTCCACAGGTCACAGTGCAAGCAGCGGCTCGGTGGCGGCGTCAAACCGTGTCATCAGTGAGACCAGGGTTGCGGTGCGAAGTGCGGCGGTGCCCTCTGCGGTGCCTTCAGGTCACGGAGCCAGCAGCGATATCTTTGACGGCGTCGGGTTGCTTTTTCTTCTGTTGCAGCACAAAACGCACAGTTCCCAGTGCTGGTAGCAGATGAACTTGAAGTCTTTGTTGTTCCTGAGACTTCTTGAACAGGGGGCAAGCTCTACCTCAAGCCCTTGGGGAAACCTAGGGAAAACAAATGCAGAAAGTCTAGTCCAGTCATTTCACTACCTAAGACAGAAGCAGCCACTGCAGGCTAACACAGCAAAGTGGTAGTTTCTCCTCGCAGCTTCTCCAGCTCTTCCTCTTGGTAGGTTTCTTGATCCAAAAGAGTTCTAAAGTTCTGGGGTCAGGGCCCCAAAATGTATATCACATTTCCCTTTGAAGTTGGTAATAACAAAGTTCCACTAACATACATAAACCAGTTCAGCCTGGCTCAGGCCAGGTTCACCACAGGAGGTGGAGACAGCTTGTGAGAGGCAGACAGTCCATTCTGGTGCAAGCGACAACTCCTTCCACTACTCTAAATGCAGCCAGGTCTAATCAGCCTGGTTATGAGTCACTCAGGAAAGGCAGGACACATCTCAACCCCCTCTTGTATCTGTATAGTGTGAATGCACATCCCCAGCCCTGTCGGTCTAAAACTCAGACAGCTAATACACAAAACAGGCAGAGGCACATGGATGGTTAGACAAGGAAATTCCCACTTTCTAAAAGGGGTATTTCTAAACACCCAATATTAAAATCATCTTTACTAAAAGATGTATTTTTAAATCCTGAGTTCGGGCATACTAAACTCCACTTTTTCTATCAGCTCCTCTTGGCCAACTACATTTGTTAAAGTATTACAAAGCAGCCCCCATGTTAACATATGAGAAAGATAGTCTTTCAATGGTGAAAACGAAATGCACATTATGTCACTATCAGGGCATGTACAACACATCAGTAGATGTCCCACCTTTCATATACACTGCACCCTGCCCACAGGGGTACCTTTGACCTACCCGAGGGGTGTCTTACATGTAAGAAAAGGGAACGGTTAGGGCCTGGCAAGTGGGTGCTCTTGCCAGGTCTACATGGTAGTAAAAACTGCGTGCAGACACTGCAGTGGCAGGTCTGAGAACCCTTTGAAAGGCTGCTTTTTGTGGGTGGCACAATCAGTGCTGCCGTCCCACCAGCAGCATTTGATTTACAGGCCCTGGGCACACACAGTGCACTGTACTAGAGACTTAGTAGTAAATCAAATAAGCCAATCATGGAAAACCAATCATAACACACTTTATAGTAGGAGCACTTGCACTTTAACACTGAACATCAGTGAGAAAGTGTGCAGAGACACTAAACCAGCAAAAACAAGGTCAAAAACAGGAGGCCAAAAAGTCTGAGGGTAAACCCGCTGTATAAGCCAAGTTTAACACACATGCAATGTTTTCTTGCGGATGTTCAGGTGTTATATTTTGCCTATTTTAGGAGTGTTCTGAGTTTCAGATCTGAAGTGATTCCAGACTAACACTTTACATTGCACGTCTTGCTCTAGGCCTCAGGGAAGTCGGACAGTGAGGGAAATGATCTGTTTTTTGTGGGATGTGTTGTTAAAGTGTGGTTCTTTGCAGAAGGTTTAAGATCTTCTTAGAGTTTTTCATTGCTTAAGTGGATGTAGTTTGATATTTGTTTCCCTCATCTTCATTGCTTTATGTTGCTTGCAAGAAAGTGTCACTCATAGTTTCTGAATGTCATTCATAATTGCACTGAAATTATGGAAATATCTCACTTGGCAGCTATGCATCCCTCGAATCTTTCATAACTGAATCTTGATTTCCTTGGTAACGGTGCAGGCCAGTCGAGACTATGCAGTACGGGAGAAGGCAGCTTGTGGTCCGCAAAAGCTGAAGAGCAGGCCTGGCTGGCATTGTGGTGCAATGCAGAATAACTTGTCGGTGTTGTCCTTTCCAAAAAGACTAGCTTTCTCCCTATTGGTGTCTGATCACAAATGGCACACGTGCATTTTCAGGTTCAGAAAGATTCCATGTCGTAACTACTTTAGGAGACTTTGGAAGGAAAAAGTACTGTTGTTAATGTGGGCACTGTCTAACTCTTTACTCCTCAATCACACATTCTTCCAGTTTAAAGCACTCTTAGCATCTGGTTCCTCTTGTTGCTTTTGGCTATGCTGTATTAGTACATGCCATAAACAAAAGGAGGGACACGGGGCTAATAAAGGTCCAGCACACACGCCCCTGGCTAAGACTGAAAAACAGAAAGGTGTGCAGTTCCTAGTGGTGGTCGGTCGGTGAAGTCCTGAATGGATCGAGTCCTGGGGATCAGATCCTTCAGGAGCAAGAGCCCTCACACACCCCGAGGGGTGTCATGCTTCACCTTTGGACAGCTCCTCTTTGGGCCGGCGCTGCAATGCCCAACGGGCCCCGCAGGGGGGCTCTTTGCCGGAGGTCTTTTGAGCTGCTGTATGTGAAGCGTAGGTGTTGTGGTGAGGGTCTAGTGTGTGAGTAGTGATGAGAAGTGTTAATAAAACTAACTCTGAGGGTATGCAAAGGAACTTTTATTAGTTATACAGTACCCTAGGTTATATTAAAAACAAGTGTGGTGAGGTTCTTTAATTTTGACCCCATCTTACAGTCACCGCCATTTTTGTGTTGCCTTTACACAGGCTGCTCGATGAGCGAAATGTCTCTGCCCTTTTGGACTGCAACGTGTCAAAACCCCCTCCGTCCTTGTCCTTAAACCAATCTCAGACACCAGCCGGCCTAACTAATCCTTGTCTGGACTACCTAATCCCCGTATCAACTATCTGTTAGCCTTTAGTATTCTCCTCTCGCCATATCTTATCTTCTGGCCTTCGCTATTCTCTCCCTGTGTTTTCCTACTTTGTAACCTTCCTCTTGAAGCATACAGATATGTCCTGCCATTGCAAACACCGAACTATGGGTACCAGTATTGATTAACTTTGGGGGCTGGATAACACACAACATGTAAGCAGAGAGCATTCTGGTGACACAATATCTTGTTTTCAAACTCTCCTGATTGGCTAAAAATTTGTGCGATGGGTGTATGTTTGTACAGATGTATTTCGACGATAAAAGCTTGTGAGCCACGGAGTCAAGTGGCAGTCTCCTGAGAACCTACTTGATGTACTTCTTGGACAACTGTGCTTAGCTGCAGCTAATAAACTTGGTTTTCTACGCCAACAGAGTATTCCGTGTCTCTGTGCAACAAGGCAGGTGAACCCGAAGATTTCAGGCGTGCCCTGCGCCGCCAGGCCCAAAGGCCCGGTTCTTCAATTGGCGCCCAAGCGTGGGGCGGCTTCAGAGGTAGCGGTTGAGCCCAAGGATCGTGAGGAGCCCCGCAGGAAAATTCCAGAGGAGGCGCCCCCACACCAGCGACCCCTGTATGTCGAAGAGTGGGCCGATGGTCTTTTGAAGTGTGGCTTCTCCTTTCCCACGGCTGCTGGTGCCTCCTGCCCTGACTGCTGCCCTGCCTTGGTCCCTCTTTTGGTGATGACTGGTATTGCGAGACGTTAGACGGACCTCTGTTGGCGTGAAGAAGACATTTGTTAAGTACTGGTGGGTAGCTCCCACTCCTTTTTGTTTGTTTTTGGGTTGTTAGATTCGAAAATTGCAATTGTCGAAGCCAAGGGGTGAGTACGTTTGTGCTGTTTTGATTAGCCCCTTGTTGTTTGTAGGAAGCCAGTGAAAGTAACGATGCCTGGTTTCAGTAAGTTTAAAAAATGGTGTTGTTTTTGTTGCGATATGGACTCCCCACTGGAGGACTCTTGTCCAATTCCTCCGGCTGGAACTCCTACTTATGAGCTTTACTCTAAACATGGTATAGGCCCCATCACCTTTAATGAAATATGGGTCCGCTATACGAAGAAAGATGGTGTTTTACAGTGGCCACATAATGGTAGTTTTGAGCCTGATATTTTAGACAATTTAGAAGCTACTTTGTTTAAAAGAAAAGCCCAGCCGGCTATGTTTGACTCTTTTCGCCTTTGGCGCAAGGAAGCCAAACAGAAAGAAATTAAACAGGCAAAAAGAGATAGGAAAGAAAAAGATATCACTGTCATACAGGCTGCCCAACAGTTTAAAAATAATGAAATAGATCATGCGATAGAGATCTTAGATAGGCAACATCACATGGCGATTGACAAATGTTACCCAGTACTGCCAACTTCTTCCCCAAATCGCGATGCTGATCCTGAGAAGGATCCTTTAATGTCTCACTTATTACGATCGCCCCCGCCCTATGTACAAGGCGCTAATGCACCCCCGCTTTGTTACCCGTCCAACAACCTGTTATTCTCCCACCAGCTCCAGCTCCTGCACCTCCAACACAGCCCTTTGTGGCACTGCCACTCCCGCCATTTCCTTTGCCTTCAGCTCCCTTGTTTCCAGCTCCTCTGCCTCCGACTTCTTTGCCTCAGTCTTCTTTGCCTTCGACCTCCGCTCTACCTGTTGCCTCTTCTCCTGCTCCGTCTCATACATTATCTCCTGTTTTTCTGTCAACTTCCCCTTCTATCCGTCAGCGGATGGTTGAGACTGTTTCTGGTCTCTTTTCTCCTCTCTTTGGGTCAGTAAGTCTGACTCCTGTTCTTCCCCGTAGGCAGACCCGTAGTTTACTTCCTGACTCCCAAGAACGAGATACGTTCATGGGTCTTGCTCGCAGGTGGATCCTGAGTGATCTCGAATATACTGTTCGAGATATCATGGATACTTTTGAACAGTGGGATGCCCCTGTACAAAGATTCGTTTTCAATGCCATGTGTGAAATCCTAGGTCAGGAATGGGAGGCCACGGGATTGGGTTTAGCTCCCAAGGGTTTGCTGGATATTAGGACTGATTTTGATAAAGGAATTATTGTGGGTCCTGAGGTTAAGAATGCTATACGGACACTTATTACTTTTAGATCAATGTTCTTTTCCCGGTCTTTGTCTGAACCTGATCCTTCTGTTAGGCGCAAACTGAAACACTATCCTATGCGAGAGGTTCCCCCAGTATGGAGAGAAGAGGTTGCAGCCCAGGGTAATAATCCGCTTATACCGGCTCACTTCCAACGTATATGGGTACATGTACCTTGGAAGAGATCTGAGGTGCTGGCCCTTAAACAGTCTTTACCTGACCTCCGTAAAAACCCTGCTGGTTACTACAAGGAATTATCTCAGACTGTTGACGCTTGTGTTATGAATTTGGCTGACATAGATATGTTAATGGGAAATGTTGTCCCACAACCATTGTGGGCTAGGATTCGGAAAGAGGACCACGCCCAAGAATTGGGAGGTGATTGGAATGCTATACTGGCTGCTGATGGGCTCCAAGTGGGTGGTGCTAAACCCGATAATTTAATTGCAGAACTTCCTGGTAGAATAATTACCTTAATGAAAACTATGATGCCCGCTCTGCGAGTTAATTGGGATAAGTTAGCTGCCTGTAAGCAGAAGAAGGATGAGAGTGTCTCTGACTTCTTCACTCGCTTTGAAGAAACGTTTCTTGATCACAGTGGTCAGGATATGAGCACAGAGGGGGGACAACGATTGTTCGTAGATAAATTTGTATTTAATTTGCTTCCCGAGCTCTCTAATAAATTAAAGGATTCTGAAAGTTCATGGGCTGTTTCTTCTTCAGCCCAGATATTGGCTACTGCCCAATATTACGAAAATAGGGATAAGGAGGAGAAGGACAAATTGGATAAAAAGACTAAAGATTTAAAGACGAAGGCTCTTTTACAACAGGCTTATCCTCCTCGTCCTGCTCAGCGCCAGTTTCAGCCGACTCCCCAGTTTCAGAAGGTGTTTCAGAAACCTGAGCCTTTTGTTCCACGGCCTCCACTGGGTCCTAATCAATGTGCCTATTGTAAGGAAGAAGGTCACTTCAAGAATAATTGCCCGATATTATTGCAGCGTGCTGGTGGTACGCCTGGGCCGCGAGGCCGAGGTGGCTTCCAGTCAACACCTAGGGGAGGGGGCGAAGTACCATGTCCCAGGATCAACGTTCCTTTCCGCCGCAAAATTCCATGAATTATTTTGATCAGCAAAATACTCAGTCTGCCCATTATTATAATGACGATTATTATATGGAAGATGAGAATCAGGGTTTCTCTAGCTAGGACAGCCGTGGACAAAGTGAGGGAGTCATTTCAGTTCCAGTGGACCAAAATGGGCCTTATGTTGATGTCGTTGCGCTTGGTGTATCAGAACCATTTCTCTTGGATACTGGTGCAACGAAGAGTTCTATCATCCACTCTAAACTCCCTGGGGCACCTTTGTCTGGCTTAACAAATGTTTCTGTAGGATTTTCTGGCGCCCGGTTCGTAACCCAGTTTCTTGTCTTTTACCTATCTCCATTGGCCCTTATGATTTGGAGGCTCCTCTTATTTTGACAACTGGTTGTGGTGAGAATTTGTTGGGGTTGGACTTGTTAAAGAGATTGTATGCGACACTGCATTGTTCTCCTTCTGGTGTACATCTTACTTTAGGCAAGAGATTAATTTCCCCGACATATTTGTCTAGAGACCAACTCCCTTCTGAATTACGTTCCCTGCCTACTACTCTTTGGGCTACAGGCCCCAATGATGTTGGTCTCTTGCAGATTCCACCCTATGTTGTCACCCTCAAGTCCAATGTTAGGTTACCTCGCATTCCTCAGTATAGAATTTCGAGTGATGGTGAGAGAGCGCTGATGGCTATCATTTATGATTTGGTTGAGAAAGGTGTGGTTGAAGAGACTAGAGGAAATGTGTGTAATAGTCCTGTTCTGCCTGTCCTTAAACGTACTGACTCTTCCCAGCCACCGGTTTATCGTTTTGTAATCGATCTCCGGGAGGTCAACAAGATCGTTGTACCCCAGGTTCCTGTTGTCCCAGATATCACTGCTTTATTGACAATGATACCTGCCTCAGCTGCCTGGTTTTCGGTCATTGACCTTAAGAATGCTTTCTTTAGCATTCCCATTGCTGAGGAAAGTAGGGATATTTTTGGCTTCTCTTTGGGAGGCCGAAGCTTCCGGTTCAAGCGCGCACCTCAAGGCTATTGTGAAAGTCCCTCCATTTATAGTCAGGCTTTGAAAACTCAGCTCGATGCTTTCACTTTGCCTCCAGGTGCCACCCTTATTCAGTACGTAGATGATCTGCTAGTTGCTGCTGATTCTGAGGAAATTTGTAAACGAGTTACTGTTTCACTGTTGCATCACTTGTCTGACCTTCATCATAAGGTTTCACCCTCTAAATTACAATATTGTCGCCAAGAGGTTACCTACTTAGGTCATCTCTTGTCGAAGGAGGGATGGCGGTTGACCCCAGAAAGAATCCAATCAATTGCACAAATGTCTGTACCATGCACACAGAGAGAGGTGCGTGCCTTTTTAGGTATTACCTCTTACTGCAGACAATGGATTCCGAATTTTTCTTTGTTAGCAAAACCTTTGTTAGCACTTACCCTTAAAGATACCCCCAACCTCTTCCTTGGACAGAGGAATGCCAGAAAAGTTTTACTGATTTGCGTACTTCCTTGTGTTCTGCTCCTGTGTTGGGTACTCCGGATTACAGCAAACCTTTCACACTTTATGTGCACGAGAGAGAAGGTTGCGCGTTGTCAGTTTTGACACAACAATTTGGTGACAAACAACGCCTGTGTGCTTATTTTTCGGCTACGTTAGACCCTGTAGCTAAAGCATTACCTAGTTGTCTGAAAGCTACAGCAGCAGCAGCAGTTTCTATTCGCCAATCTGCTGGATTGGTGCTAGACAATACGCTTATTGTCATGGTGCCACATGCAGTGGATACACTTTTAAACAGGACAAAAACCCAGCATCTTACGAGCGCCCGTTTATCGGGGTATGAGCTGACGCTCTTGGCTAGTCACGTGCACATCAAGCGATGTAATACCCTAAATCCAGCTACATTGTTACCAATCCCAGTAGAGAAAGACATTCAAGAGCAACATGATTGTTTTCTCCGTACAGAGGAGAATACTAAAGGCTAACAGATAGTTGATACGGGGATTAGGTAGTCCAGACAAGGATTAGTTAAGCCGGCTGGTGTCTGAGATTGGTTTAAGGACAAGGACGGAGGGTTTTGACACGTTGCAGTCCAAAAGGGCAGAGACATTTCGCTCATCGAGCAGCCTGTGTAAAGGCAACACAAAAATGGCGGTGACTGTAAGATGGGGTCAAAATTAAAGAACCTCAGACCCTCCTTTTGCCATTACGCAGGCAATACACAAAGACTCACGCTAATCTGAATCAATGTCGATGGTCATGAAGTCGTCAAGCTGTTGCTGCAACATCATCTTCATATTCTCCGTTTTCTGTGGCATGGGTCTTGGGACACACATAATAGCACAAAGACCACATATTGCGGGGCCACATTGTAAACAAAGGCAACACGAGAAGATGATGGCCAAAACTACTCCAACAAAGGTCAATACCTTCCATCCCCATGTGGACAGTAGTTCCCAAACCATCCCATCAGAGACCAATTTCCTTCGTCCTGGTGGATGGACTCAGCAATGTGGTGCAATTTAGAGATGGCCTGGTATACTGTAGAGGCGTTATCAGGTATATAAATGCAACAACTCGATCCAATCAATGTACAGACTCCACCACGATCTGCGAGAATGATGTCTAACACCATTCTGTTCTGTAATGTCATAAGGCGATCCGCCTGAAGCTCAGCAGTGATATTACTCAGTGCTCCGACAGTTTCATTTATTGTTGCCTCAACTACCCTAATGAGATGTCTGATATTCCTCCCATTTTGGGGCCCTATGGCCAATAGTAGAAATATCAGACATCTCATTAGGGTAGTTGAGGCAACAATAAATGAAACTGTAGGAGCACTGAGTAATATCACTGCTGAGCTTCAGGCGGATCGCCTTATGACATTACAGAACAGAATGGTGTTAGACATCATTCTCGCAGATCGTGGTGGAGTCTGTACATTGATTGGATCGAGTTGTTGCATTTATATACCTGATAACGCCCTACAGTATACCAGGCCATCTCTAAATTGCACCACATTGCTGAGTCCATCCACCAGGACGAAGGAAATTGGTCTCTGATGGGATGGTTTTGGGAACTACTGTCCACATGGGGATGGAAGGTATTGACCTTTGTTGGAGTAGTTTTGGCCATCATCTTCTCGTGTTGCCTTTGTTTACAATGTGGCCCCGCAATATGTGGTCTTTGTGCTATTATGTGTGTCCCAAGACCCATGCCACAGAAAACGGAGAATATGAAGATGATGTTGCAGCAACAGCTTGACGACTTCATGACCATCGACATTGATTCAGATTAGCGTGAGTCTTTGTGTATTGCCTGCGTAATGGCAAAAGGAGGGTCTGAGGTTCTTTAATTTTGACCCCATCTTACAGTCACCGCCATTTTTGTGTTGCCTTTACACAGGCTGCTCGATGAGCGAAATGTCTCTGCCCTTTGGACTGCAACGTGTCAAAACCCCTCCGTCCTTGTCCTTAAACCAATCTCAGACACCAGCCGGCCTAACTAATCCTTGTCTGGACTACCTAATCCCCGTATCAACTATCTGTTAGCCTTTAGTATTCTCCTCTCGCCATATCTTATCTTCTGGCCTTCGCTATTCTCTCCCTGTGTTTTCCTACTTTGTAACCTTCCTCTTGAAGCATACAGATATGTCCTGCCATTGCAAACACCGAACTATGGGTACCAGTATTGATTAACTTTGGGGGCTGGATAACACACAACATGTAAGCAGAGAGCATTCTGGTGACACAATATCTTGTTTTCAAACTCTCCTGATTGGCTAAAAATTTGTGCGATGGGTGTATGTTTGTACAGATGTATTTCGACGATAAAAGCTTGTGAGCCACGGAGTCAAGTGGCAGTCTCCTGAGAACCTACTTGATGTACTTCTTGGACAACTGTGCTTAGCTGCAGCTAATAAACTTGGTTTTCTACGCCAACAGAGTATTCCGTGTCTCTGTGCAACAAGGCAGGTGAACCCGAAGATTTCAGGCGTGCCCTGCGCCGCCAGGCCCAAAGGCCCGGTTCTTCAGTGGGCTACAGTGGTTGTAATGGACCACGTTAGCTCTAGGTATTCGTGCAGGTCAACATGTTTCTTGCCGCTAAGTCTAAAAAGATCAAAGCAATTCGTCAGGACCGTGAAAGAACCATAAAAAGTACTACTAATTGGACAGTTGTATGCACCAGTGATACATGGTGCCTGGCTGTCCCAAGCGCAAAAAGGATATTGTGTACCTTAAGGCGATTAAATGTACCGACCTAGAGGGGGAAGAGAAATGGGAGGGGGGAGAAAAACATAGGGAGAATTAAAGCATAAGTAGAATTTACATCTTACAAGATAGTAACTATGCTCATGGTTGTGCATGCCCAGTGATCGCATGCTCATGTAGTGCCTAAATAAATCTGGTCATGTGGCCAGGTACTGTACCGCAATGTGCTGTTGACGGTATTTGTTCATAAAAATAGATGTTGGAATCGATAGCCTGGAGAGAGTTAAAGTGTCAGGCTCTTAGTGTTAGGACTTATCAAATACATACATCCTGTATGCGGTTCGGTGAACCAGTCATGATCAAGATCACAGTGATACATATTATATATGTAAGGTGACGCTCTTGGCCTACGCAGGAACACCGGTGCCGTTCATTATCATAATTAGAGCTCAGGTAACCTTTAATATGCACCGTATAGCAGTTCCCAATAAGTTAGAAGTAGGGCAGGTGTCGCTGTATGCTGTACTTTAGCGTGATACGCGGCATCAGTGACAGTTTAAAAACAGCTTACCGCTTGATGCGGAATCGGAGGCTCCAATGAGCCGATGCAGAGTTGCGCTAATGCGTCCTCCCGCCTAAAACAGAAGAAATGCGGGAAAAATGGATAGGGTCCAAAGAGCTCTCAAATCGGAAAGGGGGGTGGGGGTTGTGAGAGAGGCACTGTACTTGCAGTTAGTGATCGTTGCAGGATGCGTACGACCTACCCGTTCCTCAGCTCGGCTCGAATGCTAGTGATCCTGCAGTACGGGATACTAGTAGTCCCGAGCAAGAGGAGCCACTAGACCGTGTGGTGCTCGGTAGATGGAATTCAACGGGCGCCATCTTGGATTTCTCAAGATCATAGTGGCCATTTTTAAGTGGCGAATTCACCCTTCGAAATGGTATGGACAAGCAGGGGCCATATTGGAATGGTGTATAGGTTTGATAAAGTAATGATTATTCGTAGACCTGGAGGTCTGTCTTGACAGTCTCACCACGCGAAACAAATCATGTAGGGTCTATTAATGTCATGATGAATCACAGAAGGCATACAATCATGACATATACGATTGATAGTGACTGATGTAACAGATAGCCTTATCATGATGTATAGAGGCGAGTCAGGATTATGTAAGGTGTAAGTGGATATTAATTGCGAATCTCTCCCCAGGGAATATCATCATTAAGACCTGTGATTTAGGTAGATAGACGAAAAATCCAGCGTTGTTCCTTTTGGACTAGATAGTCTTTGGTCGCATGTGGATGTGTTTCCAACACTGTCCAATGGAGGTGGTCTGGGGAGTGTGGTTTTTCAATAAAGTGTGTGCTCAGCTTGGTTGTCATTTTTTTGCAGCGTATATTACTGCGATGTTCCGTTATTCTTGTCTTAATCATGCGTGTCGTCATGCCCACATACCGCATGTTACATGGGCAGGTGATCAAGTAAATGCAGTGCGTGGAGTTACAGTTGGAGTGCAATCGTTGTGTCCATGTATGATGTTCATTAAGTTGTATCGTCTTGGATGTTTTTGTTAATGCACAGACCGAGCAAGACCTGCACGGAAAATGCCCAGTTACAGGTGGAAGGCCCCATAGAGATTGTTGTGTTTGTCTATGTGCAGGTTTTGGTCTTGTGTTGACAACTGTCTCTCTCAGGTTCCACGTTCGTTTAAATGAAAATCTGGGAGGGGGAAAATGTCGCCCTTCTGTTTGCAAGATGCCCCAATGTTTCTTGATCGCTTTAGTGATCTGATTGGATTGTGGAGTGAATGATGTCACGCATGTAAGACTTTCTTCCTGTGTTTTAGTGTTAGTTTCCAGGAGAGAGTCCCTGTTGTTATTGCGAGCCCTCTTACATGCCCTCTTAATTATGTGTGCCGGATATTGGCGTGTCTCGAGGTTAGTTGCCAGGTTCTCTGCCTGTTGGTCATAGTCAGACAGGGCACTGCAGTTACGTCGTAAGCGTAGAAACTGGCCGTAGGGCAGATTGTCCCTAAGATGTTTAGGGTGGTGGCTGTCATAACGTAAGAATAACAGGGCGACCGGATCAGTCTCGACAGGAGGTGAGGAGGGCTTTGGCCTCTTAGACACGCAAAAGACAGGTGATCGTTTCACCAGCGTTAAGCAGAACCGGGCATCTCCCGCTGGAGCTCCCCACTCGAAATAGCACGAAAGGCACTGGAGGGGGCGCCCTCTTTACTAGATCCCCTTCCATCAACTGGTATTACTCGACGGAGCAGTTTTTCCCTCAATCGCGGCACCTACGCGCGCTCACGCAGAGCACACAGGGACTGCTGACGGTGCTCAGTGGCTGCGAGGTCCCGCCCCCCTGCCGAATTTCACCCATCACAGGAGCAAGAACTACCATAGACGGTCAGCCTGTCTATCTACACTGCTGTTCCTCCCGGGCGAGAGGTGATAGCTTCATTTGGGATCCCCTCCCACTCTCATCGGGTCCCACCTCGAAATTAAGCACACTAAGGGGGATCGCAGAGCTCAAAGAGCTAACCTTGGGTACATTATTTTTCATCCCTTCCATTCTGCCCAAGTGATCTCCTGCTTATGGAGTGCCACACACCTATTTCAAAGCTCAAGGGGGCATTACAGGGACCCCATTTTGAAAGATACTACAACGTCTTCTACCAGATCCCCTGGGCAGGCAAAATGGCACTCATTCGGCCACAAAAAGAGTGAGAGGACTAATCACCACATAACCCTCCACCCTCCACTGAAAGGAAGAAAGGACCACCCTCACTCAGCTTAGAGAGGGATATAGGACTTGGGCCCCCCCCCCAATACTGTCCCACTCGCAGAAACAGTGATAGAACTTCATTACGGAGCTCAAGATCCCCTCTGCAAATCAGGTGGCCATCTTAAACTGGCCTCAGTGCCCATAGGAATGGGCTACTCCCGACACTGAAATAATTCAGTAATGCACCCCCCCTATCCGTCTACCCCTCATTTAAGCGTCATTAACAGGATGGAGCGCTCAGGTCAACACACATACACCATCAAGTACCCCCCTAACCTCTCTAAAAAGGCAGCCAAACGTTTTAAACATTCGCTGCTAAAAACATACCCCGAGACCCCAATATCAGACACCTACCACTCTATACACAAGGGCTCTTTAACCAACAACATTATTTTTTACACAAAAAGAAGAGCTCAATGGAGGAAAGCAATCTACGCCCTGTTCTCAGTTTCCTCGTCCAGGAAAACAGCGCACGGTCTCAAGATCTCTATCATCCCCTCCCCGCTTTACAGTGCATCAGCTACAATCACCATTTATCATACTGGGATCATTCTCCTGCAATCTTCTGACCAAAATTTAATCTTACTCGACAACATCTTTCCGCTCATCAAAGATAAAGTACTTAGAGCCTTTCCCCCGCCACAGGCACCCCTAACTCCATAACGCCCCCGTGTCCATGCTGACATCCCCCTTGGCACTCTCCCACAGACCCATCCTTTCATACTCCTACCCCGACGCCAGGAGATATCCTAGCTTTTGAGAACCACACCCTCAACTCCTTCATCACCACCCCCTCACCTAGGATCCAACCAAGTAACATCCCTTACAATAGTCCCCCGAACATTAGGAACCCTCACATGCCCATAACCTCGACGCACACCCCTCCGATACATACCTCCCCCTTTGTCTACTTCCCCATCGCCGGACAGCCGGACTGGTAGTTCTCACTACGCAGATGCAGATCACTGCTACCCTCCTATCCACATCCCAAACCCTTCCTCTCCCCCATACTCCTAGACCACACAATTATCACGCCTCACACACCAGACCCTAGGCTCGATGAAATCCTACTTTCACTACAATTTATCAAAGAGGACCTCCATAAGCTATGGAACCTGATCAGGCAGCAACCCAAGATCAGACGACATGAGGTTGATAAGAGCAGGTACCCCCACAGCAACAGCCTCACACCCCAGCACCAGTTGCAGCCTCTATCCCTTATTCAGCCGCCCCCAAGATGGAGAACAGTTCCTAACTACAATTCCACAACCCGTCCGATCCGCAGGAAGAATACTCTATCCGCTAAGGATATACACTCCCTCCTGCTCTCCTACGATCCCCCCACCCAGCCAGTTCACAGTAGCCCCGAACAAGCCGAAGCAACCCTCCCTAATCGAAACCATCCATCTCAGTACACACAGAGTCCCTAATCGCAACACCAGAGGTATAACCCTGGAAAATCTTATGCAAGCTCCATTAACACTGGAATCTCCAACGACCTCCAAGCAGTGTCTCAATTGCATTCTATTAAACTGTAGATCAGCCTCAGCACACGCAGCTGACATTGCTGACCTTATACTCACTCACGAACCTGACCTCCTAATCCTAACCGAAACATGGCTAAATGAATCGTCCACGCCGATCCTAGACATACTGGTCCCCCCCAATTATGACATCACCAGACTAGACAGACCTATTAGACCAGGAGGCGGTATTGCCTGCATCTACCGGAACAGCCTCTCAGTGGACCGCTCACCCTCACCGGATCTTTCCTCATGTGAATATCTTTGCTTAGATATCACAAGTAATAACAAACCAATCTGTTCACTGCACACATTTTACCACCCACCAGGCGACAACCTCACCTTCATCGAGCAATTTATGGATATCGTGACCACACATACTGGTCAACAAAATACCCAAATATTCCTTGGTGATTTCAATCTCCATTGGAACAACCCTAAGGACCCGGCAGTAAATAGCCTCAAAACATTCCTTTCGGACCTTGACCTCACCCAAATCTGCAATAGCCCCACACATGTCAAAGGCTCAACCCTTGACTTGGTGATTGCCAACCCAGAGGCCATTCAGCTTAACACAATCCTCCCCTGTGATTGGTCTGATCACCATTCCATCACCTTCTCCATCAAGGTATCAGTTAAACTACGCTCAGCACAACCCACAAGACCTAAAGTATGGAAGAGAAACCTAAAAAGCTCCCTCACAGATTTATCCACATCCGCCAATGTCAGCCTCCTGCTTCCTCCGGAAGACCTAACTGATGCTCAAGCTTTGACACAACACTACTTCAACTCCATGACCATGATTTTAGATACAACCGCGCCTCTACAACTGAAGAGGCTCCCCACAAAAGACTCTAAACCTTGGTATGACGGTAGACTCAACGAGGACAGACGAGCCCTAAGATTAGTTGAACGGAGATGGAGGTCATCACCATCCACAGACCACCTTAAACTGCTCAGATCCTCCAGAAACTCATACTATAGAAAGATCAGACACTCAAAAGCAAACTTTTTCAAAAATCAGCTAGATCTAGCCAAGAACCGACCCAAGAAACTATTTGAACTAGTCAAAACTCAATCTCTTGGCGTAGCTCACCCTCCCCAAGATGGTCTATGTTCTCCACCCAGCTGCGAAGAATTTTCTTCCTTCTTCACGAAAAAGACGGAACTCCTGAAAACGGACCTTCTTAAGGCCTCATTAGCTCAGATTGACACTCAGAAGGGCACGCCATCTCACACTCTATCAACCCCAAGCACCTGCACAGCTAAGCTCGCACTCAAAAACAACGCCTCCTGGGCCTCCTTCACAACCTACAGCGAAGAGACAATCCTAAAAACACTCACGTCCTTGAACCCCTCCAACCACTTCTCTGATCCCCTCCCGGCTAACTACCTCAAAGATCTCATACCGGTGCTATTGCCACTTTGGACAAAGATTATCAATGCTTCCTTAGTCCAAGGAGTTATTCCTGATATTCTCAAATCGGAACAAGTTTCCCCCATCCTTAAAAAAACGACGGCGGACCTAAATAACTACCGACCAATTACCAACATCCCAACTCTGGCGAAACTCCTAGAAAAATGTGTTCTCAGCCAGTTAGACAACCACATCACCAACTTCCACCTGCTCAATAAATTCCAATCTGGCTTCCGGGCAGGGCATAGTACGGAGTCGGCCATGACCCACATAGTAGATGACGCACTAAAAATCCTAGATCAGAACGAAGCCTGCCTACTTATCCTACTTGACTTATCTTCGGCATTTGACACCGTCAAACATGATAATCTTCTAGACCTCTTGAAACACAGAATGGGCCTATCGGGCTCAGTTTTAAATTGGTTTACCTCTTTCCTCCGAAATAGATCCCAAAGGTTCAAGGTCAACCAATCCCTCTCCAGGACCGTCCCAGTCACATTAGGAGTCCCGCAAGGCTCCTCCCTCTCACCTACACTGTTCAACTTATTCATGGAGCCACTCACCGAGATCCTCAACTCATCAAATATTCACTTTCACATGTACGCTGATGACACACAACTATATTTAAAGATAAACTCTCCGGATGACATCAAAGCTCTCAATCTAACTCTACAAAAAACTCAGTCTTGGTTGACTGAAAACCACCTCAAACTAAACTCCCTCAAAACCGAATTCCTACTTATCTCCCCCTAACCAAACAGCCATCATACAAGAATGGCTTAAACAACTTACAGCGCTCAACTGCCAACCTCTTATAATAGATTCAGCAAAATCACTGGGAGTAACTTTGGACAGTAACCTAAATATGCAAAAACATATCAGCGCCGCAGCAAAAGGAGCAAACTTTCAGATGCACACCCTTAGAAAATTAAAACCCTTCCTCCCAGCAAATGACTTCAAATTGGCAGTCCAAGCACTAGTAATTCCCAGACTAGAATATGGCAGTGCAACTCTATGTGGACTCCCTAGATCAACAACTGCCCCGCTAAGAGCATCACTCAACTCAGCGGCCAGGCTCATCACAGGTTCCAAAAGACATTACCACATTTCCCCCGACTTCAAAGCGCTCAACTGGCTACCCTTCGAAGCAAGAATTCAACTAAAAATCGCTTGCATGACGCACAAAGCCCTACATCACAACACCCCGAGGTACCTGGCCCAGGAACTGGAGCTCTCGTGTGGAAACAGATCCTCCAGGAGCGCCAACAACCTTCTTTTGAAGCCTCAAAGATTTGCCAAGAAGAAAACATATAATCGCGCCTTCTCTGGAATTGCTCCAAGGATTTGGAACGCACTACCCCCAGAAACCAGACTCAACCCATCAACTGCCTCCTTCAAAAAGAAGTTAAATCACTTCTCATGACAAAATTCACTTGAACATTATTTCGGACTCGTAGAACAACCAGCTGTAACAAGTCTTTATCGCGTAATACTATGTTTCTTGTGTACATTGTTTCTTTTGTTTAACTACCTTATTTGTAAAGCGCTCTGATACCCGCAAGGGTCATGTTCGCGCGATATAAAACTTTCAAAATAAAAAATAAATAAATAAAGAGACTATTGCAGTCCGTTGTTTTTTTTTGTAAGTGGTGGATTGGAGGTGGCCATCATTAAGGGTGATCAAAAGGTAGGCTATTGTCAGACACAGTTTTAGTGAATCGGAGGAAAGGGTCAAGGGTATTGACCCAGTCATAGAAGGTGTCGCAAGTGGTTGTGTCTCCCTTCCAGAGAATCAGAATGTCGTCTATATATCGACGCCATATGATGATGTTTGACTGATATGGGTTCTGATCTCCTTGGATGAAAACCTTCTCAAAATTGGCCATATACAGACAGGCCAGACATGGAGCGAAGGTACTCCCCATGGAAGTACCTTGTGTTTGATGGTAAATCCTGTCTCTGAATTGGAAGAAATTCTGTTTAAGTGCTATGCTCGCACAGTCCAAAATAAAGCTGACAGGTGTGGGTGATGACCATGTTTCAGACAAAAGAAGGCGCTCTACTACCTCTAGGGTGGCATTCTGAGGGATATTGGTGTAGAGCGCTTCTACATCGAGAGTCACTAAGAGATCTATCTGGACTTCTGATTTATTGACTTCCGTGATTAGGTTCAGTACATCCCTTGTGTCCTTGAGAAAGGAGGGGGTATTCTGGACAAGTGGTCTCAGAAAGTGGTCACAGAAGATGGAAAGTGGCTCTAGTAGGGACCCGATGCCTGACACAATCGGTCTCCCTGGTCGTGGTGTTAATCCCTTATGTATTTTAGGGAGTGTATAGAAGTATGGTGTCTTAGGGTTTGTGTTAATCAGAAAGTCTGCCTTATTTCTGGTCAGCCAACCCTGAGCAGTTGCTGAGTCGACCATCGAGGTGATTGTGGTAGTCAGTCTATGGATCTTGTGTCAAGGAAGTGTAAAAACGCTGGTCAGATAGTTGTCTCTGGCATTCGGCGTTGTACTCGGTGGTGTCCATAATGACAATCGCACCGCCCTTATCGGCCGGTTTTATAGTGATGGTATGGTCATCTGCCAAGGCAGACATTGCCTGTTCCTCCACACGGGACATATTATGAAAATAGGAATCAGTGGGAAGTTGGTTGACTTCTCTGAGTACTGATTGTTCAAAGACCAAGATCTCAGGAGAGATCATCCCTGATGAGGGGGTGAATGTGGATGGTTTCCGTAGGCCAGTATCGTCGGCCTTTTGGGTGGTTTTCTCATGAACGAAATCTCTCAAGCAAATCTTCCGGGAGAACTGCTGCAGCTCGCAGTTAGTCCTGAAACGGTCTGTTTTAGGTGTTGGAACAAAGCCCAAGCCTTTTTGAAGGACTTTGATTTCACTGTTAGTCAGGTCTTCATGTGATCGGTTCACTACGAGGTTGTCTTCTTTTGGTTGCCGGTCTGGCTCCTCGTTTGACGTTGTGTGTCCACCTGTGGGGTTTGCCAATGGACTCTTTTTTTTGTTGTTGTTGATTTGCTCCTCTCCTTCTGCCTCGCCCTCTGCCCCAGCCTCTGCCTAAAAAAGGAGGGGGTTGAAAGGGACCTTGGAAGGAGGGATGAGGACCCTGCGGGTACATAGGATATAGTTGTGGCCACATGGGAGGTGGTCCTTGGTATGGGTTCATGACCCAAAGAGAGGTGGAGGTTGTGGGGTGTATGGAGTATGCTGAGTGTCCTCATTGCCCCAGCTCCCATTGCTAGAGTTGCTACTGGTGGAGGCCTTTCTGTATCGTGACGGGCCACTCTCATCTGAAGAGGATGTATGTATTTGATAAGTCCTAACACTAAGAGCCTGACACTTTCACTCTCTCCAGATCTATCGATTCCAACACCTATTTTTATGAACAAATGCCGTCACCAGCACATTGCGGTACAGTACCTGGTCACATGACAAGATTTATTTAGGCACTACATGAGCATGCGATCACTGGGCATGCACACCCATGAGCATAGTTACTATCTTGTAAGATGTAAATTCTACTTATGCTTTAATTCTCCCTATGGTTTTCTCCCCCCCCCTCACATTTCTCTTCCCCCTCTAGGTCAGAAAATGTAATCGCCTTAAGGTACACAATATCCTTTTTGCGCTTGGGACATCCAGGCACCAAATATCACTGGTGCATACAACTGTCCAATTAGTAGTTTTTATGGTTCTTTCACGATCCTGACGAATTGCTTTGATCTTTTTAGACTTGGCGGCAAGAAACATGTTGACCTGCACGAATACCTAGAGCTAACGTGGTCCATTACAGCCACTGTAGCCCACACTTGTTTTTAATATAACCTAGGGTACTGTATAACTAATAAAAGTTCCTTTGCGTACCCTCAGAGTTAGTTTTAATTACACTTCTCATCACTATACTCACACACTAGACCCTCACCGCAACACCTACACTTCACATACGGCAGCTCAAAAGACCTCCGGCTAAGAGCCCCCCTGCGGGGCCCGTTGGGCATTGCAGTGCCGGCCCAACGAGGAGCTGCCCAATGATGAAGCAGGACATCCCTCGGGGTGTGTGAGGGCTCTTGCTCCTGAAGGATCAGATCCCCAGGACTCGATCCATTCAGGACTTCACCAACCAACCACCACTAGCAACTGCACACCTTTCTCATTTTTAGTATTAGTACATGCTCCGTTTTTTGTAACATTTAGCAAGGAAACAGTTTCAAGATGGCATCACAAACAATGTTACAGTACTGTTGACTTGCAGCAAGGCACTTGTTTTTCTGTCCCTGTGTTAAAAAGCCTTGGAATGTGTCCAAAAATGTTTCCTGGGGCAAGCATGTATTCCTGAATCAAACTGATTGACCCAGTGTCACTTCTAAGGTCCCAAAGGCGAGACCTTTTGGCTGTGCCAATGCTTGTTTGTTCTCTACCATGGAGCAGACCCCCATTTCTTTTGGGCTTTCACTTGTCCCACCTTCGTTACTGGCTCTGAGACTTATTATCTTTTTTAAACTTCTGAAACCCCATTTCTCTCGAGTGGGTGTGTTTTGACTAGCCACAAGCGTTTCTGTAAACAGGGCTGTAAATTGTGGTCTAATCTCTGACTTTAGAGTGAAATGATTTCCTCATACCCTCAACCCCCCTGCCCCCCCCGCCCCCCCCCTTCCGTGTGTATCTGGTGAGGCAGCAAGAGGCCCAGGCACCCCAACTTAACAAAATTCATGACAGGTTGGCTTGTGCACGTCTGCCTTCCCGTTTCAAAGAGTATATCAGCACACACTACAAAACTTCTATACTTTGAGTCAGTGACTTGAATAAAGAAGCCATGTTTGCATAACGCTGGTTACGTTTACTGCTAGCAGAAGTGAGATTTCAACTGAAATGAAAATACTAGTGTATACTTTAAAAAAAATCCAATTTTTTTTTTTTGTCCACCACGTTTAAAAAAAATAACTTTTAAATAACATATAGACATACTTCTAAATTGTATGTAGAGAAGCTTTTGAATTTTTTTATTTGGACATTAAAAACTATCCTGATCATATCTCTGTATCGTCACTAATGCATCACTTACTTTCAGCAGTGACCTTAAGGCATCTGTCATATAGCAGTAGCTCATGATTTTTGAGTGAAAACTCTCTGGTTGCAAAAGTCCTATTGTGAACTTACAATGAACTTACCCATTGCTTACCACTGGTTGGCTTTATTGCAGACTCTCATTTTCTTGTTTCTTATTCAACAGCTTGCTGTCCTCTTCTTGTGTTTGTTTCTCCGATGGAGCACAGCTTCTTAACAATCCTTTTGATTGGCTGACTTGTATCTTTCCACAGTTCACATTTGGGGGCAACTACTTTTCAGGTCTCGCGTAGACGGCTTATGCGCTGTCTCTTTGAGGCATTTTGTGTACTGTTTGTGGGCTTGGAGCCCTTCCATTACTTACCATTGGTGGGCTTCAAAGCCACTCTCAGTTGCTTGCTTTCTGCTGGTCAGTTCTGCGGTCAGCACTTCCCTCTTCTTGCATGTGACCTTCCCCAAGAGCATGGCCCAAGCACTTGTGTCCTTACACTGCTCTCCCTTTTGGGGCCTATTTTTTTTCTTTTTGTTGAGCCACTCTACAGAGTGCATCTTTCCTAGCTGGCTCTCTTGTCTGCTCCATCCTGTTGCCCGTCTGTTTGCGCTTGTTCCCCCTCCATCCTCCCACTGCCGTGTCCCCACCCTTGTTTATTTAGTTTTCACCACTGTTTGCAACTGCATCTCGGCCACATCCTTATTGTGTTTTAAAAAAAAAATAATAATAACTTGCCTGAGTTTGTGTTTAACGCGTGGCTGGGGGGGACCTTGTGCGTTTGTTTATTCTTAGCTCAAGCACACATCACATTAACCCCTTCGCTGCTAGGCCTTTTCCCCTCCTGTGCTAAGCCTTTTTTTGGCTATTTGGGGTAGTGCGCGCTTAGGCCCCTGTAACTTTTTGACCACATAAGGTATCCATGCCAAATTTGCGTCCTTTTTTTCTAACATCATGGGGATTGTAAAGGTACCCAGGGTTTGTGGGTTCCCCTGGAGGGGACCCAGAAATTAGTCAAAATACAGCAAAATTTTGTTTTTTTTTGGAAAAAGGCAAAAAAAGGGCTACAGATGAAAGCGTCTTGATTTTTCCCTGCAAATGGCATCAAAAAAGGGGTTGTGGGGATGAAATCACCATCTTCCCAGCTTTCAGGGACAAGCAGACTTTTGTCAGAAAACCAACTTTTTTTACACAGTTTTGGCATTTTTCTGGGACATAGCCTATTTTTGCTATTTTTTGTGCTTTCAACCTCCTTCCAGTTAATGGTAGAAATGGGTATGAAACCAATAATGGATCCTGGAAAGCCATACATTATGAAAAGTAGACAAAATTCTGAATTCAGCAAGGGGTCATTTGTGTAGATCCTTAAAGTTTTCCTTATAGAAACTAACAGTTAAATAAAGGAAAAATTGAAAATTAGTTGAAAAAAACAGCCATTTGTGTCAACGTTTTCACCTGTAACTTCTTCTAATTATGACAGCTATTTGAAGGCAATATCCCGTTATATCCGCTGGACCTTTCTGGTTGTGGGGATATATAGGACTTGTAGGTTCACCAAGAACCCGACGAACCCAGAGCCAATAATTGAGCAACATCTTGCAATGATTTTTTTTTTTAAGTACCGGGTATATAGCAATTATTTTGGGAAAATGTATACATGGAAAAATTGTTATGAAAGACACCTATGTATTTCTGAAATGGGAACAAAATGTAGATTTTAGAAACAGTAGATATTTGCACATTTCCGAAATTGGGAGTACCCATACTAGCATGAGAATTATAGGTCATTTTTCAAAATGACTTATTTTTTACACATTGTCTTTCATTTGGAAGGCAGAAATGCATCGAAAGTCAATGGGTAATAACAGTTGCTCTACAATTCTGTGTTACCCTAAGTCTCCCGATAAAAATGGTACCTCACTTGTGTGGGTAGCCCTTGTGCCCACAACAGGAAATGGCTCAAAATGCAACGTGGACGTACCACATTTTCACAATGAAAAATTACCCTTTTTTTGCAAAGTGCCTAGGTGTAGTTTTTGAACCCTAGCTCTGCCGGCACCTAGGGAAACCTAGCAAACCTATAAATTTTTGAAAACTAGACACCCAGGGGAATCCAGGATGGGGTGACTTGACTGCCTCCCACCAGGTTCTGTTACCCAGAATCCCTTGCAAACATAAAAAATTGTCAAAAAAATCACATTTTCCCCACATTTCTGTGGTGGAAAGGTCTGGAATCTGCGTGGATCCACAAATTTCCACCCACCCCGCGTTCCCCAAAGTCTAACGAGAAAAATGGTACCTCACTTGTGTGGGTCGGCCTAGTGCCTGCGACAGGAAACGGCGCAAAACGCAACGTGGTCACACCTCAATTTCGCAGTGAAAAATGACCCTTTTTGGCAAAGTGCCTAGCTGTAGTTTTTGAACCCTAGCTCTGCCGGCACCTAGGGAAACCTAGCAAACCTATACATTTTTGAAAACTAGACACCCAGGGGAATCCAGGATGGGGTGACTTGACTGCCTCCCACCAGGTTCTGTTACCCAGAATCCCTTGCAAACATAAACAATTGTCAAAAAAACACATTTTCCCCACATTTCTGTGGTGGAAAGTTCTGGAATCTGCGTGGATCCACGAATTTCCACCCACCCCGCGTTCCCCAAAGTCTTACGAGAAAAATGGTACCTCACTTGTGTGGGTCGGCCTAGTGCCTGCGACAGGATACGGCGCAAAACGCAACGTGGTCACACCTCAATTTCGCAGTGAAAAATGACCCTTTTTTGGCAAAGTGCCTAGCTGTAGTTTTTGAACCCTAGCTCTGCCGGCACCTAGGGAAACCTAGCAAACCTATACATTTTTGAAAACTAGACACCCAGGGGAATCCAGGATGGGGTGACTTGACTGCCTCCCACCAGGTTCTGTTACCCAGAATCCCTTGCAAACATAAAAAATTGTCAAAAAAACCACATTTTCCCCACATTTCTGTGGTGGAAAGTTCTGGAATCTGCGTGGATCCACGAATTTCCACCCACCCCGCGTTCCCCAAAGTCTTACGAGAAAAATGGTACCTCACTTGTGTGGGTCGGCCTAGTGCCTGCGACAGGATACGGCGCAAAACGCAACGTGGTCACACCCCAATTTCGTAGTGAAAAATGACCCTTTTTTGGCAAAGTGCCTAGCTGTAGTTTTTTAACCCTACCTCTGCCGGCACCTAGGGAAACCTAGCAAACCTATACATTTTTGAAAACTAGACACCCAGGGGAATCCAGGATGGGGTGACTTGACTGCCTCCCACCAGGTTCTGTTACCCAGAATCCCTTGCAAACATAAAAAATTGTCCAAAAAAACACATTTTCCCCACATTTCTGTGGTGGAAAGTTCTGGAATCTGCGTGGATCCACAAATTTCCACCCACCCCGCGTTCCCCAAAGTCTTACGAGAAAAATGGTACCTCACTTGTGTGGGTCGGCCTAGTGCCTGCGACAGGAAACGGCGCAAAACGCAACGTGGTCACACCTCAATTTCGCAGTGAAAAATGACCCTTTTTGGCAAAGTGCCTAGCTGTAGTTTTTGAACCCTACCTCTGCCGGCACCTAGGGAAACCTAGCAAACCTATACATTTTTGAAAACTAGACACCCAGGGGAATCCAGGATGGGGTGACTTGACTGCCTCCCACCAGGTTCTGTTACCCAGAATCCCTTGCAAACATAAAAAATTGTCCAAAAAAACACATTTTCCCCACATTTCTGTGGTGGAAAGTTCTGGAATCTGCGTGGATCCACAAATTTCCACCCACCCCACGTTCCCCAAAGTCTTACGAGAAAAATGGTACCTCACTTGTGTGGGTCGGCCTAGTGCCTGCGACAGGAAACGGCGCAAAACGCAACGCGGTCACACCTCAATTTCGCAGTGAAAAATGACCTTTTTTTTGCAAAGTGCCTAGCTGTAGTTTTTGAACCCTACCTCTGCCGGCACCTAGGGAAACCTAGCAAACCTATACATTTTTGAAAACTAGACACCCAGGGGAATCCAGGATGGGGTGACTTGACTGCCTCCCACCAGGTTCTGTTACCCAGAATCCCTTGCAAACATAAAAAATTGTCCAAAAAAACACATTTTCCCCACATTTCTGTGGTGGAAAGTTCTGGAATCTGCGTGGATCCACAAATTTCCACCCACCCCGCGTTCCCCAAAGTCTTACGAGAAAAATGGTACCTCACTTGTGTGGGTCGGCCTAGTGCCTGCGACAGGAAACGGCGCAAAACGCAACGTGGTCACACCTCAATTTCGCAGTGAAAAATGACCCTTTTTTGGCAAAGTGCCTAGCTGTAGTTTTTGAACCCTACCTCTGCCGGCACCTAGGGAAACCTAGCAAACCTATACATTTTTGAAAACTAGACACCCAGGGGAATCCAGGATGGGGTGACTTGACTGCCTCCCACCAGGTTCTGTTACCCAGAATCCCTTGCAAACATAAAAAATTGTCCAAAAAAACACATTTTCCCCACATTTCTGTGGTGGAAAGTTCTGGAATCTGCGTGGATCCACAAATTTCCACCCACCCCGCGTTCCCCAAAGTCTAACGAGAAAAATGGTACCTCACTTGTGTGGGTCGGCCTAGTGCCTGCGACAGGAAACGGCGCAAAACGCAACGTGGTCACACCTCAATTTCGCAGTGAAAAATGACCCTTTTTTGGCAAAGTGCCTAGCTGTAGTTTTTGAACCATAGCTCTGCCGGCACCTAGGGAAACCTAGCAAACCTATACATTTTTGAAAACTAGACACCCAGGGGAATCCAGGATGGGGTGACTTGACTGCCTCCCACCAGGTTCTGTTACCCAGAATCCCTTGCAAACATAAAAAATTGTCCAAAAAAACACATTTTCCCCACATTTCTGTGGTGGAAAGTTCTGGAATCTGCGTGGATCCACAAATTTCCACCCACCCCGCGTTCCCCAAAGTCTAACGAGAAAAATGGTACCTCACTTGTGTGGGTCGGCCTAGTGCCTGCGACAGGAAACGGCGCAAAACGCAACGTGGTCACACCTCAATTTCGCAGTGAAAAATGACCCTTTTTTGGCAAAGTGCCTAGCTGTAGTTTTTGAACCATAGCTCTGCCGGCACCTAGGGAAACCTAGCAAACCTATACATTTTTGAAAACTAGACACCCAGGGGAATCCAGGATGGGGTGACTTGACTGCCTCCCACCAGGTTCTGTTACCCAGAATCCCTTGCAAACATAAACAATTGTCAAAAAAAACACATTTTCCCCACATTTCTGTGGTGGAAAGTTCTGGAATCTGCGTGGATCCACGAATTTCCACCCACCCCGCGTTCCCCAAAGTCTTACGAGAAAAATGGTACCTCACTTGTGTGGGTCGGCCTAGTGCCTGCGACAGGATACGGCGCAAAACGCAACGTGGTAACACCTCAATTTCGCAGTGAAAAATGACCCTTTTTTGGCAAAGTGCCTAGCTGTAGTTTTTGAACCCTAGCTCTCCCGGCACCTAGGGAAACCTAGCAAACCTATACATTTTTGAAAACTAGACACCCAGGGGAATCCAGGATGGGGTGACTTGACTGCCTCCCACCAGGTTCTGTTACCCAGAATCCCTTGCAAACATAACAAATTGTCCAAAAAAACACATTTTCCCCACATTTCTGTGGTGGAAAGTTCTGGAATCTGCGTGGATCCACAAATTTCCACCCACCCCGCGTTCCCCAAAGTCTTACGAGAAAAATGGTACCTCACTTGTGTGGGTCGGCCTAGTGCCTGCGACAGGAAACGGCGCAAAACGCAATGCGGTCCCACCTCAATTTCGCAGTGAAAAATGACCCTTTTTTGGCAAAGTGCCTAGCTGTAGTTTCTGAACCCTACCTCTGCCGGCACCTAGGGAAACCTAGCAAGCCTATACATTTTTGAAAACTAGACACCCAGGGGAATCCAGGATGGGGTGACTTGACTGCCTCCCACCAGGTTCTGTTACCCAGAATCCCTTGCAAACATAAAAAATTGTCCAAAAAACACATTTTCCCCACATTTCTGTGGTGGAAAGTTCTGGAATCTGCGTGGATCCACAAATTTCCACCCACCCCGCGTTCCCCAAAGTCTTACGAGAAAAATGGTACCTCACTTGTGTGGGTCGGCCTAGTGCCTGCGACAGGAAACGGCGCAAAACGCAACGTGGTCACACCTCAATTTCGCAGTGAAAAATGACCCTTTTTTGGCAAAGTGCCTAGCTGTAGTTTTTTAACCCTACCTCTGCCGGCACCTAGGGAAACCTAGCAAACCTATACATTTTTGAAAACTAGACACCCAGGGGAATCCAGGATGGGGTGACTTGACTGCCTCCCACCAGGTTCTGTTACCCAGAATCCCTTGCAAACATAAAAAATTGTCCAAAAAACACATTTTCCCCACATTTCTGTGGTGAAAAGTTCTGGAATCTGCGTGGATCCACAAATTTCCACCCACCCCGCGTTCCCCAAAGTCTTACGAGAAAAATGGTACCTCACTTGTGTGGGTCGGCCTAGTGCCTGCGACAGGAAACGGCGCAAAACGCAACGTGGTCACACCTCAATTTCGCAGTGAAAAATGACCCTTTTTTGGCAAAGTGCCTAGCTGTAGTTTTTGAACCCTACCTCTGCCGGCACCTAGGGAAACCTAGCAAACCTATACATTTTTGAAAACTAGACACCCAGGGGAATCCAGGATGGGGTGACTTGACTGCCTCCCACCAGGTTCTGTTACCCAGAATCCCTTGCAAACATAAAAAATTGTCCAAAAAACACATTTTCCCCACATTTCTGTGGTGGAAAGTTCTGGAATCTGCGTGGATCCACAAATTTCCACCCACCCCGCGTCCCCCAAAGTCTTACGAGAAAAATGGTACCTCACTTGTGTGGGTCGGCCTAGTGCCTGCGACAGGAAACGGCGCAAAACGCAACGTGGTCACACCTCAATTTCGCAGTGAAAAATGACCCTTTTTTGGCAAAGTGCCTAGCTGTAGTTTTTGAACCCTACCTCTGCCGGCACCTAGGGAAACCTAGCAAACCTATACATTTTTGAAAACTAGACACCCAGGGGAATCCAGGATGGGGTGACTTGACTGCCTCCCACCAGGTTCTGTTACCCAGAATCCCTTGCAAACATAAAAAATTGTCCAAAAAAACACATTTTCCCCACATTTCTGTGGTGGAAAGTTCTGGAATCTGCGTGGATCCACAAATTTCCACCCACCCCGCGTCCCCCAAAGTCTTACGAGAAAAATGGTACCTCACTTGTGTGGGTCGGCCTAGTGCCTGCGACAGGAAACGGCGCAAAACGCAACGTGGTCACACCTCAATTTCGCTGTGAAAAATGACCCTTTTTTGGCAAAGTGCCTAGCTGTAGTTTTTGAACCCTACCTCTGCCGGCACCTAGGGAAACCTAGCAAACCTATACATTTTTGAAAAGTAGACACCCGGGGGCTTCCAGGGAGGTATGGCTTGCGTGGATCCCCCAACGTTTCCTTACACAGAATCCCCTGCAAACCTCACTTTTAGCTGGAAAAAATCACTTTTTTCACACATTTGTGTGTGGGAAAGTGTGGCATCACTGGCCTCACACAAATTTCCTACCACCCAGCGTTCCCCCAGGTCTCCCGATAAAAATGGTGCCTCACTTGTGTGGGAGGCCCAAGTACCCGCGACAGGCAAGGGCCCACAACGTAGTGAGGCGACCTCAAAATTGCCTATCTCAAAACCACCTGGTTTTGCAAGGGGGGTCACCTGGGTTTTTGGCCCCGTGCTCGGCGGCCATCTAGGGAAACCTACCAAACCCACACATTTCTGAAAAGTAGACACCCGGGGGCTTCCAGGGAGGTATGGCTTGCGTGGATCCCCCAACGTTTCCTTACCCAGAATCCCTTGCAAACCTGAATTTTAGCTGAAAAAATCACTTTTTTCACACATTTGTGTGTGGGAAAGTGTGGCATCACTGGCCTCACAGAAATTTCCTACCACCCAGCGTTCCCCCAGGTCTCCCGATAAAAATGGTGCCTCACTTGTGTGGGAGGCCCAAGTACCCGCGACAGGCAAGGGCCCACAACGTAGTGAGGCGACCTCAAAATTGCCTATCTCAAAACCACCTGGTTTTGCAAGGAGTCACCTGGGTTTTGGCCCCGTGCTCGGCGGCCATCTAGGGAAACCTACCAAACCCACACATTTCTGAAAAGTAGACACCCGGGGGCTTCCAGGGAGGTATGGCTTGCGTGGATCCCCCAATGTTTCCTTACCCAGAATCCCTTGCAAACCCCAATTTTAGCTGAAAAAATCACTTTTTCACACATTTGTGTGTGGAAAGTGTGGCATCACTGGCCTCACACAAATTTCCTACCACCCAGCGTTCCCCCAGGTCTCCCGATAAAAATGGTGCCTCACTTGTGTGGGAGGCCCAAGTACCCGCGACAGGCAAGGGCCCACAACGTAGTGAGGCGACCTCAAAATTGCCTATCTCAAAACCACCTGGTTTTGCAAGGGGAGTCACCTGGGTTTTGGCCCCGTGCTCGTCGGCCATCTAGGGAAACCTACCAAACCCACACATTTCTGAAAAGTAGACACCCGGGGGCTTCCAGGGAGGTATGGCTTGCGTGGATCCCCCAACGTTTCCTTACCCAGAATCCCTTGCAAACCTCAATTTTAGCTGAAAAAATCACTTTTTTCACACATTTGTGTGTGGAAAGTGTGGCATCACTGGCCTCACACATTTCCTACCACCCAGCGTTCCCCAGGTCTCCCGATAAAAATGGTGCCTCACTTGTGTGGGAGGCCCAAGTACCCGCGACAGGCAAGGGCCCACAACGTAGTGAGGCGACCTCAAAATTGCCTATCTCAAAACCACCTGGTTTTGCAAGGAGTCACCTGGGTTTTGGCCCGTGCTCGGCGGCCATCTAGGGAAACCTACCAAACCCACACATTTCTGAAAAGTAGACACCGGGGCTTCCAGGGAGGTATGGCTTGCGTGGATCCCCAACGTTTCCATTCCAGAATCCCTTGCAAACCTCAATTTTAGCTGAAAAAATCACTTTTTCACACATTTGTGTGTGGAAAGTGTAGCATCACTGGCCTCACACAAATTTCCTACCACCCAGCGTTCCCTCAGGTCTCCCGATAAAAATGGTGCCTCACTTGTGTGGGAGGCCCAAGTACTCACGACAGGCAAGGGCCCACAACGTAGTGAGGCGACCTCAAAATTGCCTATCTCAAAACCACCTGGTTTTGCAAGGAGTCACCTGGGTTTTGGCCCGTGCTCGGCGGCCATCTAGGGAAACCTACCAAACCCACACATTTCTGAAAAGTAGACACCCGGGGCTTCCAGGGAGGTATGGCTTGCGTGGATCCCCAACGTTTCCTTACCCAGAATCCCTTGCAAACCTCAATTTTAGCTGAAAAAATCACTTTTTTCACACATTTGTGTGTGGGAAAGTGTGGCATCACTGGCCTCACACAAATTTCCTACCACCCAGCGTTCCCCCAGGTCTCCCGATAAAAATGGTGCCTCACTTGTGTGGGAGGCCCAAGTACCCGCGACAGGCAAGGGCCCAAAACATTTTTTGATAGGCAATGTTGATGTTGCCTCAAAACGTTTTGTGTCCTTGCCTGTCGCGGGTACTTGGGCCTCCCACACAAGTGAGGCACCATTTTTATCGGGAGACCTGGGGGAACGCTGGGTGGTAGGAAATTTGTGTGAGGCCAGTGATGCCACACTTTCCCACACACAAATGTGTGAAAAAAGTGATTTTTTCAGCTAAAATTGAGGTTTGCAAGGGATTCTGGGTAAGGAAACGTTGGGGATCCACGCAAGCCATACCTCCCTGGAAGCCCCGGGTGTCTACTTTTCAGAAATGTGTGGGTTTGGTAGGTTTCCCTAGATGGCCGCCGAGCACGGGCCAAAACCCAGGTGACTCCCTGCAAAACCAGGTGGTTTTGTGAAGGCCATTTTGAGGTCGCCTCAATACGTTGTGGGCCCTTGCCTGTCGCGGGTACTTGGGCCTCCCACACAAGTGAGGCACCATTTTTATCGGGAGACCTGGGGAACGCTGGGTGGTAGGAAATTTGTGTGAGGCCAGTGATGCCACACTTTCCACACACAAATGTGTGAAAAAGTGATTTTTTCAGCTAAAAGTGAGGTTTGCAGGGTATTCTGGGTAAGGAAACGTTGGGGGATCCACGCAAGCCATACCTCCCTGGAAGCCCCCGGGTGTCTACTTTTCAGAAATGTGTGGGTTTGGTAGGTTTCCTAGATGGCCGCCGAGCACGGGGCCAAAACCCAGGTGACTCCCTTGCAAAACCAGGTGGTTTTGTGAAAGGCCATTTTGAGGTCGCCTCAATACGTTGTGGGCCCTGCCTGTCGCGGGTACTTGGGCCTCCCACACAAGTGAGGCACCATTTTTATCGGGAGACCTGGGGGAACGCTGGGTGGTAGGAAATTTGTGTGAGGCCAGTGATGCCACACTTTCCCACACACAAATGTGTGAAAAAGTGATTTTTTTCAGCTAAAAGTGAGGTTTGCAGGGGATTCTGGGTAAGGAAACGTTGGGGGATCCACGCAAGCCATACCTCCCTGGAAGCCCCCGGGTGTCTACTTTTCAGAAATGTGTGGGTTTGGTAGGTTTCCTAGATGGCCGCCGAGCACGGGGCCAAAAACCCAGGTGACCCCCCTTGCAAAACAAGGTGGTTTTGTGAAAGGCCATTTTGAGGTCGCCTCAATACGTTGTGGGCCCTTGCCTGTCGCGGGTACTTGGGCCTCCCACACAAGTGAGGCACCATTTTTATCGGGAGACCTGGGGGAACGCTGGGTGGTAGGAAATTTGTGTGAGGCCAGTGATGCCACACTTTCCCACACACAAATGTGTGAAAAAAGTGATTTTTTCAGCTAAAAGTGAGGTTTGCAGGGGATTCTGGGTAGGAAACGTTAGGGGATCCACGCAAGCCATACCTCCCTGGAAGCCCCGGGTGTCTACTTTTCAGAAATGTGTGGGTTTGGTAGGTTTCCCTATGTGGCCGCCGAGCCCCGGGCCAAAAACCCAGGTGACCCCCTTGCAAAACCAGGTCATAATGAGATAATGTGTTGTTTATTTCTGCAGCGTGAAAATGTTGGCACAATATTGCAAGGAAAATGTGACGGACATTTTGAGGTTTGCAGGACATTGTGGGTACCATAACTTGTTGGGATCCACAAGAGAGATATCACCATGTACTCCCATGGGTGTTTCGTTTACGACAATATCTACAGTTGGTAGGTTATTCTTAGACGGAATGTACACCTTGGCAGACAGACTAAAAAGACAAAGATTACTGCACAGCCATCTATTCCTCAAGCACACACACACACACACACACACATACTGGTTGGATTTGGCACGAGGGCAAGTGATGGTTCAGTATATACAATTTTATTAACAAGAGATTTCACAAAAATGAAATGCACTGTCAATAATTGAAAGGACAAAAACGGAACCAGTGACTCGCAGCTCGTGAGCTGTAAAGCCACGTCAAGGCCCCAACCGCTTTACAGGCCATTCACACACCTTTCATACGTGATACACACAAGACCATTCACACCCCCAGGCACGAAACAAACACATTACAACATTCACAAAAAGGGACAAGGTACACCCTGCTTGAGAAAGACAAAAAAAAAATATTACTGCACAACCATCTAATCCTCAAGCACACACATACATACTGGTTGGATTTGGCACGAGGGTGAGTGATGGTTCAGTATATACAATTGTATTAACAAGTGATTTCACAAAAATGAAATGCACTGTTAATAATTGAAAGGACGAGAAACTGAACCATTGACTCACAGCTCGTGAGCTGTAAAGCCACGACAAGGCACCAACCTCTTTACAGGCCATTCATACACCTTTCATACGTGTGACAAATACAAAACCATTCACACCACCAGCCGCGGGCCCATCACATTACAACACTCACACCAGCAGACAGCGCCATTCAAGGGCCCATCACTTTCACACGCCCACATTCCTAACACAGCAACCACACAACCTGATGGATTGCGTGGAGTGTCGCTCGGCTAGCAGTGTGTGTAGTGACCAGCAGCAAGTCACTACTCACACACTGCCAGCCGAGCGCCACTCCACGCACACCGCCAGCCAAGCACCAGCCTACACACACCACCATCACATTTAGGATTTTTTTATACAAAAAAGAAAACACAAACAAATTGCAAATAGATACAAATCTACTAACACAAAATCAGAAACATTGCACTAATGCCAACCTTGAAACAGAACAACAATTCTTAAACATTACAGACCAGGCAGTTCACTTTACCACTCATGGTTGCTCCCAATAATTCTTTTGCTTGTGGTACGCTCTATAACAAGCAGGCACACACAGCCCAGGGTTAGAAGGACACTCAGGGCAGTACATACGAGTCTCCTTCCGCGTACCTCTTCGCCAACAGACTCTACATCTCCTAGTGGGAAAGTCTTTTGAGGATGTAGGAGGAATGTGATCAGGAAAGTGGCGATCTTTCAATCGAGCCACATCCTCCACCACTCCAACTCTAGGAACACTTGCCTGTTCCACAACAACAAGGCTGCCTATGACAGACTCCTGAAACTGAACAAAAGTCAACTTTGACGCAGGAGAACACTCCTTGAACACAACAAAAGCATTGAAAGTTGCTAAATTGAAGAGATGGATGGCCAACTTCTTATACCAAATGTAAGACTTACGAATAGCAGTGTAAGGTTCCAACCTCTGATCTACTCTATCAACACCACCCATGTGCTTATTGTAGTCTAAAATGCACACAGGTTTGCGCACTTCAGCAATCTGACCCCAAACAGCCACAGGTGAAGTACTCTCATCACGGATGGTAGTCAGCATGTACACATCCCTCCTGTCCACAAATTTCACAGCTAGCAGTTCCTCACTACGCAAGGCACTGCACTGTCCCCTCTGAAGTTTTTTGCAAACAAGCTCTTTTGGATAACCTTTACGGTTAGAGCGGATTGTGCCACAAGCAAAAGTGTCCACTTTGAACAATTCCTTAAACAATTGCACAGCAGTGTAGAAGTTATCAATGTACAAATGGTGGCCTCTGTTAAACAGTCCTCTAGCAAGTTCCCACACAATTTTCTCTGAAACTCCTACTAAAGTGGACGGACAACCAGGGGGTCAATAGTGGAATCCCTACCAGTGTACACACGCAAATTAAAAACATATCCTGTCCTACTCTCAGACAACATATACAGCTTAATTCCATAGCGTGCCCTCTTGCTAGGAATGTACTGCCTAAAAACCAAACGGCCCTTGAACAGCACCAAAGACTCATCAATAGATATTTCTTTCCCTGGAGTATAGATCTCTGAAAATCGATCTACAAAGTGATCAAGAACAGGCCGAATCTTAAAAAGACGGTCACATTCAGGGTGATCTCGTGGCAACGCCAAACCATTATCAACAAAATGCAGCATCCGAAGCAAAAGTAAATACCGATCACGAGTCATAACTGCAGGAAATATGGCCGTTGCCATCAAGGGACTGGTAGACCAATATGAACTCATGGACGGCTTCCTTATCAAACCCATCAAAAAAGTCAAACCCAAAAACTTCTTCATCTCTTCCAGATTTGTGGGACTCCACCGGGTAGCTCTAGAATGGGGCCTAAGTCTGGCACTGTTGTCCCTCAAAAACTGTTCAGCATACAAATTAGTCTGCTCAACAATCTCACCCAAAAATACATCATCCATAAACAACTGAAAATACTGTATAGGCAAATAATGTTCACAATCCACTCTACACCCTGCATAACCACTAAAGGCAGGCAACACCGGCTGCACCATGTTTGGATCAACCCAGAGTCCAGCACTTCCAGTAGGAAGCCTAGCAGCCCCAGGCTGCAATCCAGATGCCTCTTGCACCATCGGCACATTAGTATCCTCCTCTAAATCAGGCACTTCATCTGCACTGAGAGTACCTTCATCATCCGATGATTCCATGTGGAGAGAAAACTCACTGCCTGAATCTTCCCCTCCCTCCTCTCCCTCAGACGCACTGTCAGTCTCATAATCCTGCTCAGAGGAAGATTCAAGAAGCAAACCAACCACCTGCTGAGGAGTAATTCTACGGCTAGCCATAATGCTTACTAATAAAGGTTACTTGTCAAACAAGTCAACAACAACAAACCCTTTGTAAAAAAAAAAAAGAAATAAACAAAATGTAGCTTTATCACAAAGACCTATATACTCCAACACTATACCACTCACGTGACAGAAGCAGCTAGACTCACCACCACCTACTCTGCACAGACACAGTAAGGATCAACAATATCCCACTAAAAAAGAAGAAGAAAAAAATTACACATAAGACAATGCAAAACATCGCAAAGAATTTCATGCTCTGAACACTAACAATTATGCTGCCATTATGGCACCACTTACAAAAAAATTCATTCATGCATGACAATAATACTCATTTGGAGTACACACAACAAAAATATTTTTCTTACCAAATAAATGCAATTACGCAAAACTGCAGAACCACAACTGCCGAAACCGCAAACAGGAATCAAAAGCTTTACACTAGAATAAAAAGGAGGAAAAAAACATTACAATCACATATGCAAATAATGCACCAGTCCACACACAATCCACCAGCCAAGCTAAGGGGTAGTTGGGCCTAACAGTATAAATAAAATATTCACACCCGTAAAAGGGGAGCAACCCTTGCCCTTTTGGCCACTCCCCAACACAAAAATTAAAAAAAACCCTGGTGCCTAGTGGGCATTCCTGCTGCACGATCACATGATCGTGCAGCAGGAATGCACAAAAGAGGCATCGGGGGAAAGGAAAACCATTTCCTTTCCCTCGATGCCTCTTTTGATACAAACCCCCCCCTCCCTGAGCCAAACCTCACCTGATTTCCCCGACGCGCTGGAAGCAAATGGCTTCCAGCGCGTCGGGGAAGAAAGGGAAACCCTCAATGATGTCAGCGCGCTGACGTCATTGATGGGGCGGGGGGAGGCAGGGGAAGCCCTTCCCCTGCCTCCCCCCAAAAAAACCTAACGATCAGATTCTCACGGGGGAGCGCCAGTGCTCCCCCGTGGGTGGTCTTATGACGAGCTGGACTCGTCACGAGCACTGTGTGCCATGACGAGTCCAGCTCGTCATAAGCACCGAAGGGGATAAAGGGTCAGAGCAGGATCTCAGCGGCAGACGAGGAGAAGGAACCTCCTGGTCACAGGAACTACACGAGCATTGCGCTCGAGAAATTCAAGGATGCAAAGACCTCCATCAAGGATTACAGCTAACTTTTCAGGGTGTAAATGGAGAGAAGGCACATCTGCCCTGCATATTTATCCACGAAGATGCCACCGTTTTGTGCAATACCTCTACTCAACTGGAGTGCTTTCTACTGGCTAATCAGTAAGTGCTACCTCGTTGGGTAAATGTATAGTGCCTTTCCTACACTACAGCTGCGTAAAGGACAAGAAGAATTGTCTCCAGTGACCTGTGTGTCTGTAACTTTGCCACCGCGCCGAAAGTGCTGGGGTCCTTTGAGTAAGCTGTCCATCATAGTGGGGAAAGGGCGGGCATACGTTGCATACCGCTAGTCTATGTGTGGCGGGGCTTCTAGGCCCGTTCACATGCCTCTTGTTTATAAAGGGTCAGAGCAGGATCTCAGCGGCAGACGAGGAGAAGGAACCTCCTGGTCACAGGAACTACACGAGCATTGCGCTCGAGAAATTCAAGGATGCAAAGACCTCCATCAAGGATTACAGCTAACTTTTCAGGGTGTAAATGGAGAGAAGGCACATCTGCCCTGCATATTTATCCACGAAGATGCCACCGTTTTGTGCAATACCTCTACTCAACTGGAGTACTTTCTACTGGCTAATCAGTAAGTGCTACCTCGTTGGGTAAATGTATAATGCCTTTCCTACACTACAGCTGCGTAAAGGACCAGAAGAATTGTCTCCAGTGACCTGTGTGTCTGTAACTTTGCCACCGCGCCGAAAGCGCCGGGATCCTTTGAGTAAGCTGTCCATCATAGTAGGGAAAGGGCGGGCATACGTTGCATACCGCTAGTGTATGTGTGGCGGGGCCAAACGAGCGGGGCTTCTAGGCCCGTTCACATGCCTCTTGTTTATAAAGGGTCAGAGCAGGATCGCAGCGGCAGACGAGGAGAAGGAACCTCCTGGTCACAGGAACTACACGAGGATTGCGCTCGAGAAAATCAAGGGTGCAGAGACCTCCATCAAGGATTGTCTCCAGTGACCTGTGTGTCTGTAACTTTGCCACCGCGCCGAAAGCGCCGGGATCCTTTGAGTAAGCTGTCCATCATAGTAGGGAAAGGGCGGGCATACGTTGCATACCGCTAGTGTATGTGTGGCGGGGCCAAACGAGCGGGGCTTCTAGGCCCGTTCACATGCCTCTTGTTTATAAAGGGTCAGAGCAGGATCGCAGCGGCAGACGAGGAGAAGGAACCTCCTGGTCACAGGAACTACACGAGGATTGCGCTCGAGAAAATCAAGGGTGCAGAGACCTCCATCAAGGATTGTCTCCAGTGACCTGTGTGTCTGTAACTTTGCCACCGCGCCGGGATCCTTTGAGTAAGCTGTCCATCATAGTAGGGAAAGGGCGGGCATACGTTGCATACCGCTAGTGTATGTGTGGCGGGGCCAAACGAGCGGGGCTTCTAGGCCCGTTCACATGCCTCTTGTTTATAAAGGGTCAGAGCAGGATCGCAGCGGCAGACGAGGAGAAGGAACCTCCTGGTCACAGGAACTACACGAGGATTGCGCTCGAGAAAATCAAGGGTGCAGAGACCTCCATCAAGGATTACAGCTAACTTTACAGGGTGGCAATGGAGAGAAGGTACATCTCCACGCTCACGAAGATGCCACCGTTTTGTGCAATACCTCTACTCAACTGGAGTACTTTCTACTGGCTAATCAGTAAGTGCTACCTCGTTGGGTAAATGTATAATGCCTTTCCTACACTACAGCTTCGTAAAGGACCAGAAGAATTGCAGGATCGCAGCGGCAGACGAGGAGAAGGATTGCGCTCAAGAAAATCAAGGGTGCAGAGACCTCCATCAAGGATTACAGCTAACTTTACAGGGTGGCAATGGAGAGAAGGCACATCTCCACGCTCACAATGCCGCCCTCGTGGGCATTCCTGCTGCACGATCACATGATCGTGCAGCAGGAATGCACAAAGAGGCATCGGGGGAAAGGAAAACCCTTTCCTTTCCCTCGATGTCTCTTTTGAATCAAACCCCCCCCTCCCCGAGCCAAAACTCACCTTATTTCCCCGACGCGCTGGAAGCAAATGGCTTCCAGCGCGTCGGGGAAGAAAGGGAAACCCTCAATGATGTCAGCGCGCCTCGCGCGCTGACGTCATTGATGGGGGGGGGGGGGGGGGGGAGGCAGGGGAAGTCCTTCCCCTGCCTCCTAAAAAAAAAACCCCGACGATCGGATTCCCACGGGGGGAGCGCCAGCGCTTCCCCCGTGGGTGGTCTTATGACGAGCTGGACTCGTCATGAGCACACGAGCACTGTGTGCCATGACGAGTCCAGCTCGTCATAAGCATGGAAGGGGTTAAGGGGACTGCTTGCCTGTTATACAACACGCTCTGTCACATTTCATTTCCTTTGAGATAAGAAAATCTGCTTCAAACACTTTCTTTACTTACAATATTATGGGGAAATTTCTCATTCGTCTTTTTACAGGTTCCCCTGCTTCAAAGGCCACTGATCTGCAGATAATGAGACCCCCACATTGTTGTGTGCTTTATGTGCAGAGCTGTGGCATTTGAAGTGGGGAACCTCATTCAAGTCCCAGCAGCACCACAACTTCTTGTGATTGTAGTGCAATTTAGCTAATGTGGAAATGGTAAAAAGAGAATATTCCAGCCCTCACGTCCCTCTTAACATTGCAAGTGAAAGCAGTATGGGAAGCACATTTTCTTATCTCAAACGAAAGGGACCTTGCATGTGAAGGCTTGTTTATTTACCTTTATTCGACCTTGGACAATGCCACCTTTCATTTGTTAAGTTAGCGTTAAATAATACTTGTGGCTGCATCTCAACCACAACCTAAGTTTTATTCCCCTCGAACAATGCTGCCTTTCAATTTTATGTTGGACAGCTTTACACAATAGTTGTGACTGCAAAAACACAGGATGTGTGCAGTGTACACGGGCAAATGTTACCCTTCACTTATTTTAGCTTAAGGGTGTTCAATAAGTGACCAAGAGGGCAACATTTACATTCCGCTTTAAATTTGCCTTTATTCCATCTCGCAGATTCTGCCTTTCATTTGTTAAGTTAGACAGCTTTAAGCAATATTTACAATTTCACCTCAACCACAAACATTTATTCCCTCTCAAACAATGCAGCCTTTCAATAATTTTTTTAGACTGCTTTAAACAATAGTTGTGACTGTACCTCACCCTCAATGTAAGTTTTATTATAAACTTTACTGTGCAAGAAAACGAGTTTCAAGGACACTCTTGCTGTGCTTTTAAAAACAAATAGTATTAATTCCTAGCTCAAGCACGTTATTACATTTGGGGAACTGCTTTTTGTGTTTTGTTTCTCCCCATGGAGCACTGACCGAGTACTGGTATCTTTACACTTCAGTGTTTATGATTTTCATTTTATGGAACTATTTATTTTTTTTCTTTGTTTTCTGCCCGTGTTTGCTGTAGCCTGTTTGTTTTTGTGTTCCTTGTCCTTTACTGTTATAAAGTCAGCATGTGCCTGTAATTCATATTTTTATAATTGAAGGCTGTGAAGCAGAATGTATTACAAGCAAAGAACAATTATCTTTAAAACGTACACCCACAGCAAATGTGATTCGAAATAGAACGTGTTTCGAGGTTGAGCAAAAAATGCTCTTAAATGGGTTTGAGTCTCGGCAGTTTGCTATATGCCTCCTCCTCGGAATGGCTGCTGCCTGCCCCTTTAACAACCCTCGTGCCCCGCCTTCAACTGTGCCCCCTTTAATTTCCTCGTCGACCTTAGTCGGAAAAGACCAGCTGTTGTGCTCCGATCGGAGCTACTGCACCAGGGGTGCTCTGCTGCTCGGTGAGTGTAGGCGCGCTCTCTCGTTGATCCCGCTCGTGTTTTTAGGTCTCGCCTGAGCCAGCGCATGCGCTGCTCTGCGAGACATTTAGAAAGCGGGTTTTCAAAGTGCTACCACAGGCATTTTGGTGGCCTCAAGCTTGCGTGCACGCGCGCAGCCGCCATCTGTCTTTCCTCCTGTCCTGGCCTAGAGCTTGCGGGCGCGCGCTTATGAGCTTTCAATTCGCTCTCCTGCGCGCGCGCCTCGCTCTGCCTCTCTGTTTTGCTCGCGCTTCAACTCCCTCCCCCTCCCTCACCACAGAGCGCGTCTTTTAACTTTCAGCCCGGCTGCGCTTCAACTCCCTCCCCCTCCCTCACCACAGAGCGCGTCTTTTAACTTTCAGCCCGGCCGCGCTTCAACTCCCTCCCCCCTCCCTCACCACAGAGCGCGTCTTTGACCAGGGTAACTGTCCCTAGCTGACCCGCGCAGAGTGTTTCCGAGACAGCCAGGTAACCAGTACTGATGCGATGAGGCGCTGGAGGGCACGGTGTGTCTAAGCTAACATTCTCCAAGTGGTTCTGAGACGTGTGGCGCCGGAAGTGCTGTGAGCTGGTAGTGCGTTACCATCCACATGGCTGTGTGGTGCGCAGGAGGGAGTCACGCGCCCATCATATGTCACAGACTTCGAATATCACCAGTTCATCATCGTGTCAGCATGAACCGTATCTTAAACTTCCCTTTTGACCCTTTAGAGCTGTTACCCGGGTTGTGTTGTGCTTTTCCATTGTAGGTGTAGTACGGGTCGCGCGCACCCCTCGTGGCGGTGCCCTGAAGTCCAGAAACAGCAGGGTGGCACCAGCCGGGTGTGCTCTTAACCCTTTCTGTATCCTTGGGTCTCAGCAGGAGGGGCCAGCTGTCTGTACCTGTGCCCATCCTCAGGCTGGCGCTTAAGACTTACTCCTTCAGGGCGCTTTGCGCCCCTTTGACATGTGCACGGCCCATGTTATCCAGCAACAGGGACACCATGGTATTCACCTTGCAGGAAACGCACGCTGTTTTTCTTGCCAGTCAAAATCTGCTGATTTATTTCATTAATGATAATGTGCAGTTTTTATGTAACTTTTCATACCACACTCTAGCTGACTCTGAGCGCTGTAGAGATTATTAGTATTACACATTTGAATAGTACAACATTTATTGTTTTTGAAAGGCTGGGAATTAAATTCGAACTTGTGATCTGCAGAGCACACGGATGTCAGTAGGAAGCAACTATTTTCATGAAATAGGCGCTGCCTCTACTAATGATTTAAATTCTGCCAGATTTACCAGTAAAATGTGTCACCACCTTGCTTATTTCAAATTGTTTCCCTCTCGTATACCACCTTCTTCTCAACAGTCTTTCCTATGTTCAATATTCCCTCGCTCCACCTCTTCCTCCTCCCCTCTTCCAATCCATCCTTCCCCTCTTGTCTTCCCTCATTCCACCCTCTTTCTCGCCTCCCTTCTCTGGCCTGCTGTCTTTCACTCGGACCCCTGGGCTTTGTCCCGGCTCCTTTCACGAGGCGTATTTACAGTACACGGATTTATGGCGGGGTGACGGCTCTCCGTCTGACAGTCTGTGAGCGATAAGAGAGGCTTCCTGCTCTTCTGCCCTCCGCCCCCCAGCACACTCACTGTCCGGGCCACTCCTGGCAGGCTGGGCGGTGGGGGCTCGACAGCCCGCTAGATTGTGTACAAGCTCATTTTGCACAAGGATTGTTGCATCAGGGCATAAATGTAGGAAACGGACTATGAACCCATTGCAAAAAATGCATCACACATCTATTGCTTATAAAGACTTTAATACGGACAGCAGATTTTTAACTAAAACCTAGTCCCTGAATAACTTTTTAAAACATGTACAAACATATTTACACAATTTCTTAAGAAAGAGGGCCCGATCCATGCATTGTTTTACCAAACAAAGTCGAATTCATGCATCAAGTAAGAAATGTATCGATTTAAAATCCCAAATTGAAATCAGAGAATCAGGTTTAGCTGAATTTTACATTTATAACGTACCCTCACGAGTGTGCAGATTCTGCCAGTATGTCAGAATTATCACATAAATTTAAGGTCAAGTTTGGGAGTTTAGGTATTTCTGGGAGTGGCACAAAGTCTAAACATAAAAAAAATCAAAGCAGTGGTTATTGTCACATAAATTGCAAGTAATTTCTGACCTCCTACACATATGCGTCAGCATCACTCAGCGCCACCACAGCATCACTCAGCGCCACCACAGCATCACTCAGCGCCACCACAGCATCACTCAGCGCCACCACAGCATCACTCAGCACCCCCAAAACATCACTCAGCGCCACCACAGAATCACTCAGCACCACCACAGCATCACTCAGCACTACCACAGCATCACTCAGCACTACCACAGCATCACTCAGCACCACCACAGCATCACTCAGCACCACCACAGCATCACTCAGCACCACCACAGCATCACTCAGCACCACCACAGCATCACTCAGCACCACCACAGCATCACTCAGCACCACCACAGCATCACTCAGCACCACCACAGCATCACTCAGCACCACCACAACATCACTCAGCGCAACAACAGCAACACACAGCACCACCACAGCGTCACTCAAGGCCACAACAATATCGCTCAGGGCCACAACAGCATCACTCGGGAACACCACAGCATCACTCGGGAACACCACAGCATCACTCGGGAACACCACAGCATCACTCGGGAACACCACAGCATCACTCGGGAACACCACAGCATCACTCGGGAACACCACAGCATCACTCGGGAATACCACAGCATCACCCAGGAACACCACAGCATCACTCAGCGCCACCACAGCATCACTCAGCGCCACCACAGCATCACTCAGCGCCACCACAGCATCACTCAGCGCCACCACAGCATCACTCAGCGCCACCACAGCATCACTCAGCGCCACCACAGCATCACTCAGCGCCACCACAGCATCACTCAGCACCACCACAGCATCACTCAGCACCACCACAGCATCACTCAGCACCACCACAGCATCACTCAGCAGCACCACAGCATCACTCAGCAGCACCACAGCATCACTCAGCAACAGCACAACATCACTCAGCGCAACAACAGCAACACACAGCACCACCACAGCGTCACTCAGCGTCACCACAGCATCACTCAGCTCCACCACAGCGTCACTCAAGGCCACAACAATATCGCTCAGGGCCACAACAGCATCACTCTACGCCACCACAGCATCACTCTACGTCACCACAGCATCACTCTACGCCACCACAGCATCACTCTACGCCACCACAGCATCACTCTACGCCACCACAGCATCCCTGTACGTCACCACAGCATCACTCAGGAACACCACAGCATCACCCAGGAATACCACAGCATCACTCAGCGCCACCACAGCATCACTCAGCGCCACCACAGCATCACTCAGCGCCACCACAGCATCACTCGGGAACACCACAGCATCACTCGGGAACACCACAGCATCACTCAGGAACACCACAGCATCACTCAGGAATACCACAGCATCACTCAGGAACACCACAGCATCACTCAGGAAAACCACAGCATCACTCAGGAACACCACAGCATCACCCAGGAACACCACAGCATCACTCAGCGCCACCACAGCATCACTCAGCGCCACCACAGCATCACTCAGCGCCACCACAGCATCACTCAGCGCCACCACAGCATCACTCAGCGCCACCACAGCATCACTCAGCGCCACCACAGCATCACTCAGCGCCACCACAGCATCACTCAGCGCCACCACAGCATCACTCAGCGCCACCACAGCATCACTCGGGAACACCACAGTATCACTCGGGAACACCACAGCATCACTCGGGAACACCACAGCATCACTCAGGAACACCACAGCATCACTCAGGAATACCACAGCATCACTCAGGAACACCACAGCATCACTCAGGAACACCACAGCATCACCCAGGAACACCACAGCATCACCCAGGAACACCACAGCATCACTCAGCGCCACCACAGCATCACTCAGCGCCACCACAGCATCACTCAGCGCCACCACAGCATCACTCAGCGCCACCACAGCATCACTCAGCGCCACCACAGCATCACTCAGCGCCACCACAGCATCACTCAGCGCCACCACAGCATCACTCAGCGCCACCACAGCATCACTCAGTGCTTCTTACACTTTTTAATTACAACTTCTCAGCATGCTGCACAGCAGCCACACTTCTCTACAGCACAGCTTAGAAACATTGGCAAAGTCAATAGCTCTACCTAAACACTTATAAGGCCCCCCAATGCATAGCCAATAGGTCTCGCCTTTGGGATATTATAAGTGTTTAGTTATCCAGCACAATATCCTTGATTAAACAACATCCAGTGTTGCATGGCTAAACACATATAAGGTCCCAAAAGCGAGACCTATTGGCTATGCCAATGCTTGTTTTTCTGGTGATCTAATCTGCCTGAGTAGACCAGTATTGGGAAATCGGAAGGTGATTTATGAGTACGTCTTTGTTTCCTTGGTCCCTGCAGTCGCAAACATCTGAACTCACTTACCTCATTGTGGGGTTTGTGACAGACAGCTCAGGGACTGATCCAGAAAGCTGCAACCCAGTCATTTACCACCGCCAGTGCTAAGGCGCTGCAGTCAGCACTTCTTCAGCTGATAAAGCACTCCAGTGGCACATCGCTCTTGCACCTTAGCTTGCGCTTCACTGACAACACTTTTACACCACATTCAGGGTTCAGACATTCACCACAGTCTATGTTCTGGTACTGCACCACTGTCAATGCTCTCCTATACCACAGACATTTCCCATGCACCACGTCTTATACCATTACCAGCAGCGTTTCACCATAGCGTTTGCTCCTGCACCCCTGCTTGTACATCAGCCAGCGTTCTGCGCGCCTGTAGCAGTTAGCCCTCCAACACCACGGCCAGTGTCCTTGCACCATAACACGCACCAGAGTGCAGCAATGCTCACACATTTGGGGGGCCCGCTACACCATACTCTGTGGTTATTTTTTTACTCAAAACTAGCCATAGGATCCAATTTTCATTGCTCACTTTGGAACTCGATGCGCACCTGCTACGCCACTGGCATCACAACCAGTGCAGCACAGAACATGCTCCACTACAGCCAGCACTGGTGTGCAACAGCACAGACCACAGCCTGTGCTCCCATAGAACAGGTCCAACCATGGTCGGCGCTCCTGCAACCACTAATCACACAACAGCCAGTGCCCTCGCACCATAGCCAGTGTTTTGTTCACTGCAACCTTCGAGGTGGGCGAGCCAGTGAAAGCTCAAGCCAGGCTTGAGCCTGAAGCCTGGCTCTTCTGGAGGCCCTGTTGGAACCTCAAGCCCATTACGAGCTGACCTTTCATTTGGCTTTTGCCTGCCTTTCTTTAACCAGGATGTGGTGTTGCAGTTAGAGCTGGTAACTGGGGAACCGGGTTCAAGTCTCAGCTCAACATCCTGTGATTCTGGGCAAATCACTTAATCTCCCCATCCCTATAAACAGTTGCTTGTGACCTTGTGTAATAGAACTGGAGCTCATGCAAAGTGCTCCAATAATCTTTCTGTCGAGTTTGCACTATATTTTGAAAAGTGGAGTGATATAAAAATAAACCTGAGGGTAAGGAAAGACACATAGATATCCATTTATTGGTTGATTTGTACAAAGTGAAACCAGAAAACCTGGATGCATTGTGGTTTCTTTGCTTAAATTGTGTTATCAGGCAAATTATTTATTTCATGAAAACATTTTTTTTCTTCATTATCGCATAGGAAATCACTTCCAGATATGCAAGTTCACACTACCAGTTGTACAAAAATAACACTTTAAATAAGTACTTCTCAATGCAGTGCTGTAATGTGTCAAAGCTTCTACATTAAAGAACAGTAAATGTTGTAGCACCCAGGATAATGTGCTGCCTGACTAAATACTTATAAGGTCCCAAAGGCAGGACCTATTGGCTATGCCAATTATAGGAAGCTTGCTCTGTATATACTATGCCAAGGTAAGGTATAGTGTGCACAGAGGCTAAGTTAGATAAGTACTAACAGCTCTCTTTGAGGTAGTGTGGGCGAGCAGTTGGGTTTATCCAGAGGGTGTGTTCAGCATTCATTCTATTCAATTCAATCAAGACTGATGCACGAGTGACGTGCAACACTGGAAATCTTTACCTCTCACACTCCTGGGTAGAGCTGCTCTTTATAAAATGATGGCACTTCCCCGGTTTCTTTATGCATTGCAGAATACGCCTTTTTGGTGTCTTCCCAATATTTCCTCTCTATTGAGTCCCGAAGTACGCTCCTTATTGTGGAATAATGGTACACCTAGAATTGCTCTCGCCAAGCTCACAAAGAGCTGGTATGATGGAGGCATCGCCTTGCCCGCCATCAAATATTACTATTGGTCCGCGCAACCCATAACGGACCGGTGTAGACTATGGACAGGTACAACATGTCTTCGGGCAACTTTCTCAGGGCTCTGTATGGAGGGAAGAAACATGCACCTAGATACACTCCGACCTCTACTACGGTCTCTTTATGGTATTCGGCCACTGCGGCGTTGGGTTGGAAAGGTAAGATTACGAAGGCCATCCCATTGCTTGAATCTCTTCAGTTGGGCATGCTCTCGGGTTTCCCGGGGTTTGACAAATGGGACCTAATAGGCCTATCGAAGGTGGGTACCTTTGGACGGGGGAGGGTGTCGTCCCGTTCGGCGATTTACAACAGCAATACCATCTTCAGGTAGGGGAAATCTTCCGGTACCTTCAGGCACGTAGTGCACTACAAAAGGCGATACCTAGAGGCTCCGACCTGCCAGTTTCCTCGCCATTAGAAGATGGGTTATTGGATGATTACCTCCCAGACCGGGCGATCTCCCTGACATACCGTAAGATTCTCAATAATATGCCCGACTCCATGGGTAAACTACGGGCAAAATGGAATGATGAAGTAGGAGAGCTCGATGACGAAGAATGGAGGGAGGCGCTGGCATCACCCCGGGAGGTGGCGATCCGTTCGCGTTTTAAATTGATACAACTTAAACTGTTGCATAGGGCATATTACACCAGTTCGGCACTCGTTAAGATGGGTCTTTTGTCCTCTCCGGATTGTCCCCGGGGCTGCGGACAGTTGGGTACTTTCCTTCATCAATGGTGGGATTGCCCCGACCTTCAGAGCTATTGGGGAAGTGTGATTTCCGCTATGTCCCGAATATGCCATAAATCGATTGATGTATCCCCACGTCTCTGTCTCCTGAATGTTTGGGAAGCCACTGACCTGACCAGGTTTGAACGTCTCTGGGTTACACTGGGCTGTATGATCGCCAAACGCAATATTGCCAGAACCTGGAGGGGGGGGGGTTGAACTTAGACACGCCGACTGGGCATCGGACATGGATTGGTGCATGCAAGCGGAGAGGGCGGTGTATGAAAGTAGAGGTTGCCCGGGTAAATGGACCAAGGTGTGGGGCCCCTGGAATGTAAGTAGAGGTAATATCTGTGCCCCATTTGTTGAGACGCTAGATACTATTGATAAGATAACACCATAGACTGGCTGTCGCAAGGATTGATGATATCAATGTGTTTTCTTTTGCTTCACTGTATCCTTCTGCTTCAATCATGTTCTCTGCTGACCTCAGGAACTGTACTTTGTGTTGTAACTGCACCAGCTTTGTTTTTATTTGATTTACGTCTATTTTCAATAAAGAGTTATAAAAAAAAAAAAAAGACTGATGCACGCAGTCAGAGACTGAATCCAGACCAATTGAGTAAATATAAAAAAGGTATACTTGTATTTTATTTATAGAACCAAGCAGGACTTGGTACAGGTAGATAAAAAACTTGGAATGCAGGTTTCACAATGAAATACAGTTATGATAGAATTTTGCAATAGTTACAGGTTGGTATTGATTCAGAAAGCAGTTTGCATAATACAATAATTACTTTTAGATTACTTTGAGTACTGGGGGTGCCTAGATACCACACATAATGGTCTCACAATACAAGGTAAGTAAGACTTTTCTTGGGTTGAGTTATAGTTTGTTTTCTTCATACATAACAACAGTTCAACACTTAAACATTTTTAGGTCCAAAATCTCATAACATGGGGAAAAAATGGTTATTGGTTTCACAGGTAAGTAAACATCTTACAAGTGGGAGTTTTGGGGCTTAGGACCAAGGTTCTCCTAGGGCTAGGTAGGCACTCAAGTTGCACCACCAGTGGCACTGGGGCGGCCGGGTGCAGGGTGCTAAGAAGACGTCTGGGACCCTGGGCTTCTCAGTGGAGACCTTCGGTTCGGCAAAGTTGCTGCAGGCTCAGGCAGGGAGGCTTCCTGAAGGCGACCATGGGCTGGAGAGGTAAGTTGGGGTCTTGGGGCGGGGGGGGGATGGCTGGACACCTTCGGCTAGGCCACCCAAGGCAGTGGGGAATCGGTGCAGGGGTGTCTTTTGGCGTCTGGTTCTTCTTACCAGCTCCAGTCGCGGTCAGGGGGACCCTTCAGGTTGAGGCTGCAGGCGACGTCTTGAGGCTTGAGGGAGGTCGGGGATCACTAGATCCCAGGCCAGGATTGCCGGGGAGACCTCCTTTGTGCCAATTTCCTCCCCAAACCCCCCCTTCTGCTGACCCCAGCCAGTTGCTAGGGGCAGCAGAAGGCAGTGACAGCTCCCAAAGGCAGCAGGCCTTTGAAGCTTCCATTTCGTGAACCCAGCCCATCCTGGGGGAGGAGGCATGATACCTCTGCCCAGGATGGGATTTGTTTCTGGACCCAGAGAGCGGAGGCTCTCAACCCAGGGGTCCAGAAACCTGTCTGGTGGGGGCAAATGGCAGGCAACTATTCAGGAACCACACTAGGGCTGGTCGATTGTTTTTTTTTTTTTTTTTTGGGGGGGGGGAATTTTTTTTTAGGGGGCATCTCTAAGATGCCCTCTGAGTGCATTTTACATTAAATCCCACACTGCCATCAGTGTGGGTTTAATGTGCTGAGACGTTTAAACCAAACTTCCCATTTTAAAACATTTTTTTTTCCTCATTTGCCATAATTGATTCAACTGAAATCTCCAGACCTTATCTATCCAACCGGAAAGCCTTTGAGGTCGCAGTTTTGTGGAAAGGGGAATCTTGACTACCTCGTCCTCTCCCCAAATGGCTATAAACATTGGACCCAACCGGAAGCGTGTAAAGTTTGTTCCTTCATTGTTAGACTCTGTGCTTATTTTCCGTCTCCCCCCTCCTCCCCAAGCCATACAGTCAGGGGTTCCCACAGCTTAGCCATCTTTTTTGAGACCATACAGTTAATGTCCAACCTATAAACATAGAGAACTGACTCCAACCATTCTGCCTTTGATGGTAGCACTGGTAGAAACCAGTTTTTACAAATCTGCTTTCTTCCCAACAGAATCAAGAAAACAATTAATTTATTTCGATAGTTCATATATTCTCCTCCATCTGGTGGGAGAAAATAATCAGTTCCAGGCTTACCTGAATTCGAGTGTGCAAAAGATAGTTCACAAAATTACACACCTCATTCCAGAAATCTTGACTATTAGGACAAGACATAAACATATGGACATCATCTGCCAGCCTCCAGCCACATTTCTTACAACAGGGTTCAGCAGAGCCCCCCAGTTTTGACAGCTTTTTGGTGACCAGTAAGCTCTGTGGCTAGTGCACCCTGCTAAAGGGGTGACTTATCTAGACCTCAGGCAGTGGGTTGTAGGCATGGCACACAGAGATGTGTGCCATGTCAACTCTTCACTTTTCTCTGCACCAAAACACACAGCCTGCAGTGGCAGTGTTTGGGTGTTAAGGTAGAGGGCCTCTAAGGGTGGCACAATAGGTACTGCAGCCCATAGAGGCCTTCCCTGGTCACAATGCCCTTGGTAGCTAGGATAACTTTTACAAGGGGCTTACCCGTGGCCAGGGATGTGTTGGTACAAAGGTACTGTCTTGGGAAAGAACTCAAGCCCTGGGAACATGATTGGCAGGGACCCAAGGCACATAAAGTCAGATTGCATCTGATGTCAGGCAAAAAGTTGAGGGTAACCATGCAAAAAGGTGCACTTTCCTACACCAATGCTTGTTGTTCATTGGTGTTTTTCTCTTCAGGATCATAGTAGAACCTGCGAAGTAGGTGAGCTGGTTAGAAGTCATGACACCGTCACCCCAAAAAGAAATTCAAGATGCCGTTTGAGATAAGGCAATGTCTGTTGTGTCGTGTTACTCTCTTTTTTTCCCCCTCAAACGTTGTACTACAACTGCTACTTGAGTGTCAAATAACCCTGGGCGTAGTTCGCGAAGTAGCGCTACGCGAAGTAGCGCTACGCGAAGTGCACTTCGCAAGCTATGCGTAGCACTACGCGAACTGCGTAGTGCGCTGTTCGCGATGATTGCACAGTGCCGGATGCTTGTCCGCACTGTGCAATCATTGAAAACCGCATCTTGCACAGTGCGAGCTGTCTTTACTGCCGCTCGAGTAGATTTTTACTCGAGCGGCAGCTTTCTCAACGCGGACTGGTAGTTTCTCATCGCGAGCGGTCGCGAGCATACGCGACCACTCGCAATGAGAAACCTGACCTCCCCGCGTTGAGAATCTCGCCGGGAGGTTTATTTTCCACGCTCGCGATCGGCAACTTGATGTTGCTGATCGCGAACGAGGAAAAAGTCTCGCCGGGATGTCATTTTGCTTGCTCGCGGTCGCCAACTTGACGTTGAGGACCGCGAGCAAGCAAAAAATGACCGCTACGCTATGCGTGTTTGCACTGTGCTACGTGCAATTCGCGAAGTAGCGCAAACTTCGCAAACTACGCGAGCGTAGCGTAGTGCTTTGCCCAGGGTTAGTGTCAAAGTTCTGTGAGATATTTTAATACTTCAGTTCACCAATATAATTGACTGATTTGCCATAACTGCATAAATGAGTTCTGTTTTCATAAAGAGATGCAACAAATTACTTAGGCAGATTTGTTTTTTCTCGTTTATAGTTGGAAATGAAGCTAAGTGGGGTACCTGTCCTCCTGCTACCAGCCTAACTGCCTGGGGGAATCTACAGAAAGTAGCGCTGTCGTGTAGGTCCTACAAATCTATATAGGTTCTGCGCGTTTAGACAACCTAAACTAAGGGATTGGTGTCCAGTCTGATTCCAGACACCCCCACAGGATATGTTAGTCTGTAGACCAGCTAGCTCACAGTGCCACTATAAGCTCCACAACCTTACCAAGGAGCGAATAGTCTCTGGCAACTATCGAACATGACAACCCTGACCCCTCAAGGATAGTGGAAACAGTACAGTACTTTTCGCTAAATCACTCGTGCTCAGTTTTTCTCAGAGAGCTATACAGAATAAACGGAGGGGACTTTTTCAATGGGGGGGGGGAGCTTCATTCTTGTATAAAATAAGTGTGCTGGAACAACCATTAGACAAACAGATATATACGATTATAAGCACCAAGAGAGTAAATAAAAGGTAGAATTCTACCATGGTACTAAAACAGTGAATATATGCAGATATATAGCTACATGGCAGTAATCCAGAGTACTCTCAAGATGCAAACCCTAACTTAATGTACCTAGCATGTATTTAGGTGTATAGCCAAGAATCCCCCTAGGAAATCCCCCTAGAAAAGAGCCAAACCCATTACCTGATGTGAGAGAATGAAGGACCCCGTCTTGGTCTTGAGGTGGACACCCCGCGTGGGATGTCAGACCACTGTGTGCTGGAGTGTCTGTGTGCAGGGACTTCAGCGTGTCGTGTCAGCATGGAAGCTTCTCCTCTGGTTTGCCCAGCGAAAATGTGGTACTTATATATCCGAAAGGTACCCTCAGGGGTTCTACCTAGATGTGTCATGGTACTGTGGGCCTGTCGTCCAAGGATGACGATAGCGGTGACTTTTTATGCAGAAGATGGTAATCCTGCTGTGATACTAAGAATCCTCATGCATAATAAGGCCAGTTTTCGAAGAAAACCACACAACGTTTATTCGGCACCTAACTAGGTAAAAGATCAGCGCCAAAGCCGTTATGTAGAGCAAAGTAGGACAAATGTAGATAAAAGGTTGTGCAGCTACCTAGGCCTATATTGGGGTACATTGGGGCTCATAACACCCATTCCTCATCCGACTGGACGATAAAATTAACAAATGCTAAAATCTGCCTGTTTAAAAAGCATAAAAAACATTCCTAAAATATGGGTATAAAAACATCTAAAAATGATGCAAAAGTTAAAAAAGCTCTAGAAGTCCTCTAATTAGTCAATATACTGTTAGACCAACTGAGCACGCCGAAAGCCATAGTGCTCAGTGAGAGCAAGAGCGAAAAATATAACAAAAATGATGTTGTCGAATTCCAATTTGGGTTGTTTTGGAAAAAGGCTGAATAGTTCACATCACACAGAGAGCCAAATGTTTGTGTCCTGTGTGGGAGACCCAACATCACTGCTGCTTGCTTTCGCAGACGTCGGTCCCTGTAACACCTCTTGGATCAGGTCAATGGAGCCAAGGTGATCTTCTCCAGTTCCCCCAGCCATTGCTGAGTAAGTACTTGATGCCTGTGAACCTGTTGCATATCCGACAGGAGTTGAAGCATCCCGTGGTGGCTCTAAGAATTCCGACATCAACATTGGAATACACTGAGGACACTGCAATAAGTGGGCCTTTAATGGGTTCAGTAGTAAATCTACGTCCGGAGGCTCAACCGATGGAAGTGTTAGACATATATCCAACATGCATTTGTATCCGCAGAATAGGCAGCGGATCACAGGCAAGACGCAGTCAACCCAGACTGATCTAAAAGATAGGAACCAATGCTCACTTAGCTCCCGAAGCCAAGGTGTGCCCAGATGGAGTACCATGCATTCACGGCATCTACGCACAATGAGTGCTTTTTCCATCTCTTTGGAAACTAGGACGTCCATTGCGTAGCAGAAAAATTAAAACCAGGATACCCACTACATGTATTAAGACCAGTGGAAGCCCTCCAAAAACTCTTCCCAATACGGACTGTATAAATGATGGAATAACTCCGAAGATCATCTGAAAGTGCTCAATAGTCCAGAACCTATGCTCTTAAATACATGTACTATCCCACTCGTATCAGACATGTTAAAGATACGATGTGCCATTTCCCCGAAATGGAGTGGGAAGTTAGTTTGGACTAGTGCCTGTATCTCAGCTGAAGACCTTGTAACCTGGAGATCAAAAGTCTCTCGGGCTGAGGTTAAGGCCTCATTGTTCTGCACAAGCATGGCTTTCAGTCTGCTCAGAGAATCAAACCGTATAAGAGAAATATTCAATGAAGGCCATAGCGGCGCCTCCCTGACTCTGTGGGTCGGTGGAAACAATACTTGGATACAACAAGTAACCCTGGAACTTACTGTGACCAGATATGTGATGCCTGGCGGCATCCCACAACAACCTTGATCATTCAACATCAAATAACTCCCATTCGAGAGCAGTTTGAACACCAGGTGAATCACGGCAGCTGGGGACCCTGTTAATTTACACGTTAAATTTGCAACTGAAGCATTACATGCTCCGTGAAGCATAATATCCTGACAAATTAGAGACCCACTTAAAGAACTCTCGCTGTCTGAACCGATGAGAGAAACTTCATTGTCCCCATTCCTGCATCTAAATCTGTACGGCAATTCCCAAGATTCATGTATGTATTCCTTACCCGAAGCTTCATACTTGCCTACTTTGTGACACTGTAGACAGTATTGAAATTGGAATGTCCTGGCTGGCAGTGTAATATAGCCATGGATTAACTATTCTGTGAAGGGTGACTCGGCCACAGCAAAAGGTAATGGGTCCGATTTTTCAATGTGCATCATCGTATATTTTGCATCTCTTCGTGCCATGGTTGTCTGTCTTTCTGTTAGATTGTATGCAGAAAACAGAGGCGTACTGTTGATATACCGCCAGGGCACTTGGACAGAGCGCAATGAGTGTAGCGTCCAGCTTAATAATAGAATGGTTCGCGATTGCCCATGTTGAAGGATGGACAAATCCTGTTCTATTATATCTATAGAGGAAGACACAATGTTGCCCAGTGAATAAATCCTGGAAGTCAGTGTGGTCATGCCGTTGTCGACCACAGCCAATATCTTTTCTAGATAAACTCTGGCAATCTCTCAGCAGCCTCATATTGTGAGATTTTCCATACTTCATTGTAAATAGCATATAAGAAGCGTTTCAGACGTGGCTTCTGGAGCCCTAATAAAAAATCCCTAATATCCATGTCATCCGAGAGTAAGGACAAGTGTTGTTTCACCTGGGACAGTGTTGAGGTTTCTAGCCATTTTAGGCATAACTTCCCAACACTGTAAGATTTCACCACCCAAGTGTTCTCTTTGTAAATAGCGCTGGTTCGGCCTATGGATGCTAAACCCTTCGGTGGTACACCTGAATCTTGACTGACACCTATTTGTGTTGATAGGCCAAACCAACCCTCCCTTCCAATTGGGGTCTGAAGAATTGTATGAACCATCATGTATAATGTCATCTAGCATATCCTCACTATGTTGTGTATAGTTACGCCACCCCTCAAAGTGAGTGAGTGAGGGAATCCAAGGTGTGTTCAAGTCCTTTATCTTAGCTAACCCAAGACAGAAAGTTTGTTGCACAATGTTGTTCAGGAAATAATTTGCTGTGTTATGATGCATACTCTAAATAAGGCCTCAGTTCCCTGAACTTGCCAATCTTTAGTTCCCAAGACAGATTTTGTGTCTATGGTGCCCCCCCCCCCAAAAGCCAAAACCCTGTACAGGCCGCTGGGAAATAAAGGAGGCAGAGTATATCTGTTTCGTGTTGGTGAGCATATTTTTCTTTGCAGATGTAGGTGCGATCTTATAATAAGATGTCGGGTCTGAAGTGTTAAACCCAGAAAAATACGCAAACTTTTGTGCAAACGTTTTTGAACTACCTTGCGGTGGTGTTGGGCAATGTTCCCATTGATAAGTGAAAATATTATGTGGGATACTTGCCTTGTGCAAGAAGTGATGCCACCAAGATGTACTTGTAAGCCCGTCAGATTGTAAGGGGCCGCAGTGGTCCAAATAGACACATACGAGAGGTCTGTCTGAAATCAGTAATGGTGTTTGTGGTGGACATCCTACGGTGGACCCCTTCATCTGCTGACAGATGTCGCACTTAAGGACAAAGCCTTTGGTCTGTTTAGTGAGACCTGGCCACCAATATCAGTGTTTCAGTAGTGAAATAGTTGCAGTACTACCGGCGTGTGCTGAACCCAGACCCTCGTGTGCAGCTAGAATTAAACCTAATCTGCAATCCATGTTTGGTATTACTCTATTCCCCACTCCTGGAATTTGAACGTACGGAATGTTTCTGTGCATCTAATTTGTAGGAGTACTTGAGTGGAAAACCTTTTGGCAAGGCTGAGCTGTTATTACTCGTACCGTCGACCGCTACCATTATCTGTCCATCTATCCTCATGCTAGAACGAGTGATTGCAGCAACGGCAGCAGTTCTCACTGTCACCTTGGTGGCTTCATCAGCCAGTGAATTCCCTTCAACATGCACGCCAACACGCTGATGACTCAATGTGGGAGTTACATAAGCCCTTGGCAAGCCTTTCTTCAGCTCTGCCACTTGTTCCCAAAGCATTGTGTGCTTAATTGTGCAACCTTTGGAATCTTTAAACTCATTCTGGCCCAAATAATGAAGATATTCATTGTATGACTGGACACAGTAAAATGAATTGCACACAATAAGTGTGGGGAATTCCCAATCCGTATTTTTTAGTGCCAGTATCGGAGCTTTTAATTCTGCCAGATGTGCCGTGCATTCTCCTAGAGACTGCGTCTGCGAATTGCTAGGACGGAACTTGCCATCCCGCATATGTCCCTTTACAATCGCACATGCGGCGCTGTACTGCTTGTTACTTCCTACGCCCGGCTGGGCAGATCCACCAGTGTAAATGATGTATTCATACTGATTTAGAGGCATTATTTCATTCCGGAGGGGATATTCCTGTTCATACTGCAGAAATGCTTGTGTTTTTAATGTAGAATCAAATGTGTAGTCTACATCTGTTGCAGTGAGAGAATTAGCCCATTGTATCCCATCGTGGATGCAGTCCTTTTGCTTTTGGAACACTTTCTTTTGCAATAGCCTCCAAGGTCGGGACTAGAGTCACGACAATTATGCGTTTCCCCTGAGCTAGTGCTCTTTCTCTCACTACAGCAGTCTGTACTGCTGTCAGTATTTTTTCAGTTGATGCAAAACGCATTTCAGTGTTTGTGTACAAATGAAATTTGTATGCAATGGGTACTGTTTAGCCTTCATTAAAGTGTACCCGGATTGACCCGCGATTACACGGGTCACCAAATTCGTGGTGTATACACATGTGTGTAAGTGTTTAGAAGCTATCATGTAAGCTTGTAGGGAACATAGTATTTCTGTGTGTTCCTGTGTCCAATGTCGAACTGAAAAATCAGGTCTCATTAAGTAGAAAGGTTTTACTTTTTCTGCGTAATCCAAAATGTATGTTCTGCCAAAATTTAGGCATCCTAAAATGGACTGTAGATTTTTAAGTCTTTTTAGGTTCGAGCAGCGCACATTTAAAAAAAAAAAAAAAAGTAGCTGCTAGGCTTTTTCCTTCACTTGTGAGTTCATATCCTAAAAATATGACACTGAGGTGGGCAATTTTTGATTTTTTTAAAAGTTACATTTGTAGCCCTCCGAGGCGAATCCCAGAATGATGTTGTTTACCCTGTTCAAATGATCCAATAATTCATCGTCCGTCAGATAAATATAATCTACATAGGACAATGCCCCCTCATTAAACTTTTGATGTAACTCTGATACTCTTGCTGAGAACAACCCGGGGCTATTCTTATACCCTTGGGGCAGTCTACAGAATTGGCACTGAGAGCTGAAAATGCTGTCAAATATCTGCTTTCAGGCACTATATTTTGGCAAAAGAATCCATTTGAGATATATTGTGTTTTGTATTTCGTCCGCACAATGTTATTCATTAATGCGGCACTGTGTGCATTTTGTACTGCAAATGTTTTCGTGCATGTGTTCAAATGCCTGTAGTCTAAAACTAGGCGGTATGAGTTGTCGGGTTTCATTACGGGAATAGGAGGATTATTCAAGAGGTGCAATTTTCAATAACACCTTGATATTCAAGCTGATCTAAGATCTCCTTGACTTGCTTTTTCGCGTCATGTTTTATTACGTACTGCCTCTGTGGTGTAGTAGTAGTTTTTACTGGGATTTCATGGTGAGGTGACTCAGCATCCCACCCTACATGATTGCAGTATAATGCACGAGCTAGTGCTACCGCCCACTCCTGCGTGTATGTGTGTTTAAGTGATTCTGGAACGAGGTCGGATAAGGCTGGTAATATTACAGCTTCTCCTTTTGGGCAGTCCATAACAAACTCTGGTGGCCAAACTTTTTCAGCCAAAAGGATATTGTATCCAAAAGTGAAGTTCTCCCAAAAGAGACCTTTCACTTTCCTGGATATACTCCCCTCCATTTGGAGTGTTATCTCATATAACTGATGCGGGACACTTATCCTTGCACCAGGTGTTTCCACCGTGATCTGTTCATTCTACGCTACTGTTACCAGAAATTCCATCGGGTTCTGGCGAGCTATTGTTACTTTTGCTGCGCTGTCTAGCATCGTCAGAGCCCATTCCCCGTTCAGTAATTGAGTCCTCAGCAGCCTTGGCATTTCTCATTTTAAGGCCGGCTACTTTCTTCTTTTTGAATTGAGGTTACCTTTTTGGTTTATCTTCTTTTTAGGTCTCGGCCTGCACCAGCGCTTGCGCTGGTCTGGCCGAGAGTTTTAGTAAGCGGGTTTTGGAAGTGCAAACACTGGCTTTCGGCTGGCGACCAGCTTGAGTTCACGATGGCGTGCACGCGCAGCTGGCATCTGGGTTTCCTATTGCTTCCTCATTTCCTCGTCATGGCTCATTAACTCTCTGGACTCTGATGTTTCAATCGCAGCAGCAGCTCACATTACCAACTCAGGGCCCTGGACTACAGTCACATGAAAAACAACAGCGATTAGCATTGAAATGCAAGCTTTTTTTTGTCTAGTTAGAAATATTGCTTCGGTGGGTTGATTTCACCTTATATCGCTATTTGTTTTATATTGGGAGTCACAGCCTAATTACCAGTATTTTTGTCTCTCACTGTTTTTTTTTTTTATATATTTATTCGCGCAAAGCACAAAGCTATATTTAAGGTTACTTTTTCCGCGTCACTTCTTCACTCTATTTAAACTCCACACCCCCACTCTTATTGTCTCTCTCCTTCTCTCTCTCTCCCCTCTCTAATTCTCTCTCTACTTAATTAACTCTCCCCTCTCTATCTTTTTTAGCCTTTCATTCTCTCTCACCCCTTTATCTGTTTCTCTTTCAAACTCCTTCATTCACTCTCTCTCCCCTTCTTTCTCTCTCTCTATCCCGCTCCACTCTTTATTCTATGTACACCCTTTCTCTCTCTTTCTCTCTCACCACCCTCTGTAATTGGGCATTATATCTTCACTCTATCTCTCACTTGGCAACACCACAGCATCACTCAGCGCAACCACAGCATCAATCAGAGCCAGCACAGCATCAATCAGAGCCAGCACAGCATCAATCAGAGCCAGCACAGCATCACTCAGCACCAACACAACATCTCTCAACGCCATCACAGCATCACTCAACGCAACCACAGCATCACTCAACGCAACCACAGCATCACTCGGCGCCACCACAGCAACACTCAGCACCACCACAGCATCACTCAGCACCACCACAGCATCACTCAGCGCCACCACAGCATCATTCAGCGCCACCACAGCATCATTCAGCGCCACCACAGCATCATTCAGCGCCACCACAGCATCACTCAGCGCCACCACAGCATCACTCAGCGCCACCACAGAATCTAAAGAATGATGATGGATTAAACCCAGATCAGTTGACTGGGGGTGAGTGTTTGATTTGCTCTAACGCTCCGTCCATCCTCCCCTTTGGTATCTATTTGTTCGCCCTAAGTTGGCAGGGTATGCCCAGACGTGGGTCCCTTGCTCACTTTGCCACTGGATTCAAGCTAGCCTGGCTGATGACGGCTGAATAGCCAGAAACCGGTCCCAGGATGCTTGTTTCCGGTCCAGGGAAGACATGGCTTGGCAGTTCGGGCTGGACTGTTCCCATGAGGCACAGGGTCAGACTGATTTGCATATGGCCATGTCTGAACTGGGGTGGTGGAGTGAGCTAAAGAATGATGATGGATTAAACCCAGATCAGTTGACTGGGGGTGAGTGTTTGATTTGCTCAAGCGCTCCGTCCATCATCCCCTTTGGTATCACCACAGCATCGCTCAGCGCCGCCACAGCATCGCTCAGCGCCGCCACAGCATCGCTCAGCGCCGCCACAGCATCGCTCAGCGTCGCCACAGCATCGCTCAGCGTCGCCACAGCATCACTCAGCGCCGCCACAGCATCACTCAGCGCCAAGACAATATCACTCAGCACCACCACAGCATCACTCAGCACCACAGCAGTATCACTCAGCACCACAGCAGTATCACTCAGCACCACAGCAGTATCACTCAGCAACACCTGAGTATCATTCAGCATCACCTCGGCATCGTCTCCGCAACCGTCACCACCACCACCACTACCACCTCAGCATCACTCAGCACCACCTCAGCCTGCTCTCGGAATCTGGCATCTGTTGATTCTCCCCTAGCGTCTGGCCGCTGCTAGTGTTATAATACAGGTACTAGTTCCCAACCTTCACCCTCCGCTTGTTTATGCCCCCTCAAAAAAAAAAGCTTTAACAAACAACCATTGCAATAGGCAGAAACAAGTTGCCAGCATTGCAAGAACAAAAGAAAACTGAGGAAATTTTTTATTGTAAATACTTTTTTAATATGGTCGTTCAGTTTTACATAATGCCTTCTTGGTCATATATAAGTAACAAAAATGCTTCTGACACTTTTTTATTATAACTTTTCAGCATGCCGCACAGCAGCCACACTTCGCTACAGCACAGCTTGAAGACATTGGCAAAGTCAATAGCTCTGGCTAAACACTTATAAGGCCCCAAAGGCGAGACCTATTGGCTATGCCAATGCTTGTTTGATAATGTAGTCTGAAGTGCGATGTGTGTCTTTTGGCTTGACTCGCTCTTCTGATCTGCGTTCTGACCGTCCTTCCCTCTCTGAGTTTTTGGATCAACCCTGAAAGGAAAGAGAAGAACGTGTATCAGTATCAGATACCTGTCAGGTTTTTTAATATTATCTCGATTTCTAAGGTTATATTTCCTGTCAGAGGGCTCCTGTTGAGGAGACCCACCCCGGGATTGTGATGCATTCCGCTTGTTTTTTTGATTGTTTATTATCCCATTTCTTTTTAGTAGAATCGGGTGCTTGCTTAGAGTTATCCTTTTCAGGATTAGCCAATAATTGTGGTTTCACAGGTCTAGCCCCCAAGTTATCAATACCCAGTGAAGCATTGGTATCTTTGATAATTTTTGGAAATTCTCGGTCCTGTTGTGCAGGAGTGCATTCCCTCAGGAGTTGGCGTATAGCCACCGCTGCTCCCTCCCCTTTTATGTTGGCTAACATAATTGTTGCTACCTGGGCAAAATTGCCTATCAATTTCATCCCGAAGTCCAGGCAGGTTCTGCCCCGTACTCATTCTGTATTTGTTTCAATACTTCTGGTATGACTGCTATTGAAGGGGTACCATGCCTTCTGGTATAAATGGCAGCGAAAACTGTACCCCATGTGATACAATTCTTCATATGGGGAGCTATTCCCATTGGTAAGCAAATAGTCCGTATTCTATGTTTTTCTTGCAGGCCTGTGTGGGGAAACACTGCCTCAAGCTGTGCTATTTTCTGTGATATCCAAAATGCCATTTGCTCATGTTTATTGGGCAATCTTCCCATAATGGCCTTTGTGGAATGATTTTAGTTGCGGTCCCTTGTAGTTGACCTGCTTGAGTGACCCTAGTAGGTTGAAGTGTGAGTGTTCGCATAACGAACTGTGTAAGATTTCTGTATAGCTTTAATTATTTCTTTGTGAAGTGGACGAAAGTCTGCTGCTGGCAGCGTGTCATTCTCTGGATGCAGTGTGTAAGCAGCTAGGACCGGCAAAGTCGCTCTGTCTCTGCTGAGCGGACCGAGTCTCACTTTCTCTTTGGTATGTGGGAGGGCGCCTTTAAACCAATTTATATGCTCTTGGTAAGTATACGGGACTTCTATGTCCTCTTATGGAGAATATTCTTCAGGTGGTTCATCTGGAGTATATATATATATGAAACGTATGTGTGCGTGCATCTGCAGGTGTACAAGAATAGAACACCTCTGTCCTGAATGCCTCGTGTGCCTCAATCAGGAAGGTAATGGTCCCCACCGAACGCAGAGAGACCAAAATTTTCCAATTTTATAGCCAGTGCATTTCTGCAATTTCCTGAAATGTTTATAGCACCTTCCTGTTCTTCTTCCCCTGCATTTGCAGCGCTGTCCTGGACAGACATTGGGAAAGGAATTTCAAGGAAATAGAGATAAGGTTTATGCACAATGTAGGGAACTATAATTGTTCAAGCTTGAACAAACCTACAGCCAATACATAGGATATACCTTATCAGCTGCGGCAGATTTTTCCCTTTCCACTCCAGACGTCTCTGGGTATATGTGAGTAGCGGTCTCTGAGAAAGCACAACTGAACCACTCAGATTTGCTAATTAAATGAGAACCAAACCAACGTTGGAGCCATGTCATGTAGTTCCTACAAATCTATATGGGAGCTGCGTGTTTAGACAACCTAAACTAAGGGATTGGTGTCCCGACTGAGTCCAGACCCCCCTCCCCCCAGGATATGTTGGTCTGTAGACCGGCTAGCTCAGAGTGCCACTATAAGCCCCACAACCTTACAAGGAGCGAATAGTTTCTGGCAACTATCGAACATGACAACCCTGACCCCTCAGGGATCGTGGAAACAGTACAGTACTTTTCGCTCAGTCACTCGTGCTCACTTCTACTCAGAGAGATATACAGAATAAACGGAGGGGACGTTTTCAATAAGCATTTATTGAACCAGTGTCATTCTAGTATAAAATATGTGTGCTGCAACAACCATTGGACAGAAACAGATATATACGATTATATGCACCAACAGAGTAAATAAAAGGTAGAATTATACCATGGTGCTAAAACACTGAATATATGCAGGCATATAGATACGTGGAAGAAATCATGAGTACTCCTAATATGCAAACCCCAGCTAAGTGTACCTTAGCTGGGGTGTATAGCCAAGAATCCCCCTGGGAAAAAGCCAACCCCATTACCTGATGGGAGAGAACGAAGGACCCCGTCTTGTTCTCGAGGTGGACACCCCGCGAGGGTTGTCAGACCACTGCGTGCGGGAGTGTCTGCGTGCAGGGACTTCAGCGCCTCGTGTCAGCATGGAAGCTTCTCTTCTGGTTTGCCCAGCGAAGATGTGGTACTTATATAGCCGAAAGATACTCTCAGGGGTTCTACCTAGATGTGTCATGGTACTGTGGGCCTGTCGTCCAAGGAAGATGATAGCGGTGACTTTTGTACAGAGTTATTATGCAGAAGATGGTAATCCTGCTGTGATACTAAGAATTCTCATGTATAATAAATGAGGCTAGTTTTTGAAGAAAACCACACAACATTTATTCAGCTCCTAACTAGGTTAAAGGTCAGCACCAAAGCTGTTATGTAGAGCAAAGTAGGACAAATGTAGGTAAAAGGTCGTGCAGCTACCTAGGCCTATATTGGTGTACATTGAGGCTCATAACAGCGCCAGGTAGCAGAGTGCATCAGGAAATAAAATAGGGCAGCAGTCCGGTTCCTAATAAGTTGAGACATGGTGGGAGCTACTGCTTAACAAATAATTAAGGAGTCAGATAAAATTCTGCAATAACTGTCTGCTACTTGTTTTAGCAATGCTTTAAGTGGGATGAAAAAGGTGGTGGAGGTGTCTAAATGGGGCGTGGTCACAGCAGCGTGACTCTGAATCCTTTCCAAAGACATGTAATTAAGAACTGTGAGAAAATGGACTATTAGGTTGGGTGGTTGGTAGTCCACCACAAGTAATAAGGTCACAGTTCTTGTTAGGTCGAGTAGAGGTTTCACTAATTTACACCTGTGCTCAACACATGGTAGCAATGGCACCGCGCAGACAAAACGACACCAAAACAACAAAATACAAGTAAGGAGAACCCGAAATATGATTTTTTAAAGTTTTAAATAAAAACTGTGCCAAAAAGCATTGAGCACAAGCCATGGTCATCTGGTTGTGTTGGACCAGAACCTAAGTGCAAGTTAATCCTGAGTCGAAATTGAGCACAGGTTGGATACAGAAACCAGGTTTGTCCTGTTCGGAAATTTTGCCTTCTGAATTAATCTCAGAAGTGGAAGTCAAAAATTCTCAGCGGAGCAAGTCAGCAGTCTATGACCGAGATGGGTTCCACAAGGCTAGATAGTTGTCGGACAAAGTTCCACTGAAGCTGTTGACTTTTGACGGTAAACCTCCGAGCCGGAGTAATTCAAAATTCGTGCCCAAGGAAGGTCCCATGCTGGCTGGATAGCTTTGGCGCCTTTGTCCCCTGAAGATTTCTACTTCGGACTTGGTCACTTTTTTGGAGCTCAGATTCCTCCAGCTGGGCAAGCCTGCAAGCTGTAGCCAAAGAGGGCTCCACTGTTACAGATACCTTCGCCGTGACGTCCCGCTGAAATGGATTTGCTGCTACCGAAAAGCTCCCAGCGGAAGCAACCTGAATCTTTGGCCGAGTGGAAACACACCTTCATCTGCTTCACTTGGCAGGTCATACCCCGTTTTCTATCTGTTCTCCAGACAAAAAGTCTTGGAAAAAGTTTCTATGTCACAGAATTTAGGTTTAGGCTCTGATACCTGATAAGGGTTCCAGGACTTCGGGAACAGGACTTTGGGCTCAGGACTCTGTCCTTGGATACCACCAGCTTGGTCCAGGGCAGGTCCAGCTGAAACTGGTCAGCTGGACTCTTTTAGGAATGTGGTCTTCTTGCAGCTTTTCTATAACTGTAGCTTAACAGGAGGTCAGCTAAATGACCTTTGGAATCCACTTCTTAGTCATGGGTACATGTGGGATCAGGTCCCGCCCTTGGAGTTCACCTCACGGGTCACATCAGCAGGCACAGCAATCTTTCTGCATTCCACAAGTCCAGCAGTGTTCTGAAGAAGGTATTTGGGGGTGTCACATGTATGCCTAGCAGAAGTCTGTGGGTGGGGGTGACTCCTGGCCCCTGCCTGATCAATAGGAAAAAGGTTCCCAGGAGTAACCCCACCCACGTTTGCAACAGTTCCTGTGTGTCCTACTGCATATAATCCCACATTGCCCCTCTCTACCTAAAACCCAGCTAGCCGGACCTGTCTTCCCTTGTCTTGCACTCCTGTGTCCACCTTAGAAGTGTGGTCAGTAAAAGGAGCAAACCCTCCTCTGTGGTCACTCAAACCTGGTTCTAGGGGCAGCTCATCTCCCATTGAAATTGGTGCCTGGCTGGATAGTTGGACAAAAGGAAGGCAGGCTCAGGTGTGAACATCTGCCAGTGCAGGTAGGCATCCTTTGAAGTTATGCAAGGTGCTGGGCAGAGGCCCCAGCCCATCCTGTCAGGCAAAGGTGAATACACATGCACACATACACACTCGCACACAGACACACACACACACCCAACCTCCACCCCACCCCAGGCCTTTGTCTCAGCTCTGAGAACTGTTTCACATGTAATCAAGGAGCTTTTCAGTTCTTAGGTGACAGTTGGGCGCTCTGACAAATGGGCTTTTAGCGGCGTTAGGCAGGCTAAAGGTAACTTAAAAGTACATTTTGTAAATTATTTGTTGAAAATACGACCGTAGCCATGAATTGGATTTGTAATAAATATTTTTCAAATAGCAAAGAATTAACTTTCTATGTGGTTCTTTGACAGTGATAACTTTATTTAATTTTAATATTCACTCCCAATGCTTTCTTATGGAACAGCTAACTCTGCTACAATGAAAATAGTTTTTACTGCATTTTCACTGTAAGAACTTGTTTAACATTAAACTTTTACATGTCCTACTTTTAAATATCATGGCCCCTGCCTTATGGGCATTTAAGGCCAACTTATGGGAGAGTTATTAGTATTTAAAAGCGTTTAGGCCTGTCAAAAGGGTATATTTTGACAGTTCAAATTTATTTGCAGTTTATATCTGCACAGCCAGGTTACTTGTGCCAGGCCTGCAGTCATGTTTTGCATTGCCACTTTAGTGTTGGCAAAATATGTGCTGCATTCCACTGGTGAGATTTAACTTGCAGGTCCTGGATACACCTTGTGTCATATATTAGGCACTTGCAGGTACGTTGTATATGGCAACTAGGTGTATACCAACATGGCATGTTTGTCGGGGTCAGCGCACATACACTGGGTACTGGGCAGCAGTGTCTCCTCCCCCCCCAAATAACCACCCCACCAACAATGCGATTTATTTAACTAAGAGGCAAGTCAGTTGTCATGTATACCCTAAACATGGCTTAGATTTGTATCATAAATGGAGCAACAAGATAATCTTTAAATCAAATTCAAGACTTTTCATATGGTAGTCATCCTGAACTAATGCATTTGAAGTGCTTTTCATTAGTGATAATGTACTGGAGTGAATTGACATTGTTAATCGTTTTGTCCATCAATTGTTCTTTTTGCATTTGTCACCCTGAGTGGGACTGGTAGGCCCAGATATGGGTCCCATGCTCTCCATGCCACTGGAGTCAAGCTAGCCTGGACGAGGAGGGGTGATGCCCCGAAACCGGTCCTAGGATGCTTGTTTCTGGTCCAGGGAGGACCAGGCCTGGCAGTTCGGGCTGGACTGTTCCTATGTGGAGCAGGGTCAAGACTGATTTGCATATGGCTGGGTTTAAACTGGAATGGCATGGGGAGCAAAAAACAATGGATTTAGGCCCAGATCTCTGTACTGGGGTGAATGTTTGACGTTGTTCATCATTCTCTCCATCAATTGTTCGTTTTTGCAACTTTCTAAAAGTGGCATTTTCCTAATTTCCAAATTGTAATTTAAAATCCGACTTCACCATAAGTTAGGATTTTCAATTCCAATTCCAGAGACACCAAACATGAACCGGTTCCAGAGACACCAAACATGAACTGATTACAGTTCTAAGATGTAATAAGGTAACTTAAATGTTTCTCTATGGGAGAGGTAGGCCTTGCAGTAGTGAAAAACAAATCTCTACCAGGACATGTAAAACTTAAAGTACATGTCCTACCTTTTAACTACATTGCACCTTGCCCTCTGGGCTTTCCGAGGCCAACTCTGGGAGGGGGTTATCAGTGGTAAAGAGCACAGAGTCCTGAGGCCAGTAAAAACTGTATGGAGAAGAAAGGCAAAAAGTTGAGGGGACGACCACTTTAATGCTGACCGGTCTAACATGTATATACACATTAAATTTGACAGTGACTCTTCTTTGGTGCCATTAAGTCGACCGCATTTATATCTAGCGTTTGCCCCCTTCCAGGTCATATCTGAAATCGAGAATATCCAATTCAGTTATCCCAAACAGTAAATATTTATGGCACTACTTTGATTCCTAACACTAAAAGTGACATAGTTGGCCCCTCTATGCTTGGGCCCCCAGGCTACCCTCCACTAAGCTACTTAATTGCCTAAGCGGACAGGCTCAATATGCAGCTCTCGGTTGCTTTCAGAGTCATTCAGAGAACAAAAGAAATTTAAGTGCACATTTTAGAAAGTTGATATCCACCAAAGTGGAAGTTATTTCCCCCCCCCCCCTCCGTGAGGTCCCATTTAAAATGTCTAATCTTCTCCTATGTTTGACAATGTAAATAAATACGAAGAGCCGATTCCAAGGCCCCTGGAATTCCCAAAAGTGGCAGTGACTGGGTTAACGGCCGATAGGCATTTACAAGGTCCGCAGACCTTGTAGATTTCACCCGGGGACTCCAACTGCTGAATACGGGCAATAACTCCCCATTAAACTAGTGAGAGGATGGGAAGAGAAATCATGGTGGATTCAGAACCAGAATTTCTGAGTCCCCAAATAATTCCCTAGTCCTGAAGGGAATATCACAATTCCAAATGTCATCGATTGGGCACTATAACAACTAGTTCTTAAATACCCCCAAACATTTTTTTCTCTTGATAGCCTGTACAAAACAGGTTTTAACATTTTACAGGTGTTACTCATCAATGGTACTGTAAATTAGTTGCTGGTATTTTCATACTAGGATTATTTATGGTAATGTGTAGAACAAAGAATCGTCTGCCATTTTTGTGAATTGCTGGATGAGTAGGGTGAAGGCAGACCATGATTTTAAGAGTGCCAATGTTAATTTCTGTTGATGTTTCTAACCATGTTTATTGTGCTCTTTCTGGCAGGTTTAGCATGAGCCATGGCAAATACATTTCTGTGGAAGATTACTGCGTTTATCCAGAAGTATAGAAGTGGTTTGGTTGCTGCTTCCTGCGCAGGATTATTTGGCGCCAACATCTCGTATCATGTTTTTCCCAAAGAAACATTCAAGACCGTGTACCAGTCGTGGTCGAAGGGGGAACCAGCTGAACTAACAAGAAAGCTATATGATGTTTTCCAGGAGGTCCTTAAAGACACTGGTGTCAAATCTGCCGAAAAGTACAGTGCGTTTGCGGCATTTGGCTTTCACCCTGTAAGTGCTGGAATACCATGGCTGCCCAGTGGATATTTGGTTGGAATACCTGCAAACTTCTATAACCAAGGAGATGATGGGGAAGGAATTGTGAACCGCATGGTGGTGTTAAATGATAAAGTAGTTGACTGGGATAGTAAAGATGGTGCTGCTCTTAGAGATGCTCTTTCATTGTCGCATGAGGCAAAGAAATTTGCTTTAGCCAGAGAAATTATGTATGTCAAAGACAATAGCCCCCTCATCCATGCCACAGTTGCCCCATTTTGCCTGCTTAGCACATGCCTGTCTGGAGTAGCAATAAAGCAGCTTTTAGGACTGTATTCTGGACCAGTTTTGTTGCGCGGATTTTGTAACCTGGCAGTTTTGACTTTTGGGTTAGTTGGTTATTTTTTTACAGATGATGCAATCAACCAGTGGCTGGATTACAAATCCGACAGGACAGCTGCTGCCATTTCCAAAGACTATGCCAAAGGTGGAGTTGAATTTTATAATAAAATGCTGTCACGCAACAGGACTTTACGTAACCTTATGGGCAAACAAGGAGAAGAAATGTATGCTGCTAGTGGCAACCTCTTCCCAAGGTACTGGTTCAGATTGAAACATGCTCCGTACACTTCCAGAAGAGACTTGGTTGTGAATATTGTCAAAGCCAACCAGGGCTGCACACCAAGCTCTGAAATGTAAGCATTAAGAATAATTCACATCTTAAATAGTTTTTGTTTACCTTTCAGAAATGAAGTTGGTCCTTGAAATGTTGTTGTGCTTTTGTTCCCCAAAACCATGTAAATTCGACATCTAATAAACACCATGATAAAGAACCGAACGTGTTCTCCTACTTATTCTAATGACCTAGATTTTGGTATGGAAATTAAAAAAGTTATTGGTCCAACTGCAATAGGCATTTTTGGATTGTGCTTACCTAGAGCAGAGATGAGACGTGCTTAATTCATTTTTACCATTTCATCCCCTGTCCTTGAGATGAATAAAAAAAACAAGAGCTGGTCATAGGGTTTTCGAAAGTTTTCTGTTGAGTGGAGCAAATGCTATAGGATGGAAATGGCGGCAGTGTCTGTGATTGGCAAAACCTGCAATTGGGAAAGGCATAGGTTGGCCGATACTGTGGCAGACAAGATTTTGCTAAACATGGTGCTTTATTATGGGTTGAAAATTCGCAATTATGCAGAGTACATTATTTAATTGCTAGATAAGTCAATGTGTTCTGATCTCAAAATCCACTCACACATATGCTTTGATACAGTAGCAGTAGTGTAGCCTTGGGGCAATCCTATTGATGGTGTGTGAGAGTATATCAACTGTAATACTAAACCTATTACTCCTCCCTAAGCACTATGCATGCAGTCTTTTGAACCGGAGTCCCCCGTTGTAAGAAATGTACCCTAAGGGACGTATTCGATAAGACCTTTATATATGGGTGGTCTACACTTACAGAGGTGGTGGACAGCGACTAGACTTAATAAAGAGAAGGCCAAACGCAAAAAACAAAATAGTGACCAACTGCTGTGAAGTTAAGACAGCCAAATGGCGATGATTCACACCCTTGCACAGTGGATGATCAGCTTATATTAAGAGGGGTACTAGGGACGGTAATCACTGCGGGCCTTCCAAAAGCAGCAATCATCCCTGAGAATCTTTAAATAACCTCAGATTCATCCTCGGCCCAGGGAGCTAATGATAGGGCGCTGTAAATTCCCATGAGCAAGTTGTGGCGGTAGCCAATACATCCCAGAAAATGTATAGAGATGCAACTGACACTATATGGGCCTATGAACTTTAATTTTACTGTCAGGAGCTACTGTCTCCCATTATACTAATCAGGAAGTAGTGTCAGTGGCTAAGATTACTACCAGTACATGCAAGTGTCCCCTTTCAACCATTGACAGACGTGCCACAAGTGAGCAACACCTGACTGAAGTGCTATTCCTCACTTTTTAACAGTCGAAAAGTAAACATTAGGCACTTGTGAAGGAACAAGGTTAAAACAAGTTGGATTCCGTAAAGAAACGTGATACGTGTTCACTAAGGTAATAATGCCTATGTGGAGGTTAGTAAATAAGGAGGATTGCAGCTAGAACGTTAAACAAATCAATGTATTCATTCAGGAAATGTGCAAGATGTCCTCAGTTAGAAGGGTGAGTTCCTTAAACTGAGCAGGAGGACAAAACTGGAAACAAGAGTGGCTTATTCTTGTAGTGTCAATTGAAGGGTAAAGACCACCTGGAGGTGTGCAATAACAGGGATCGTTGACTCCCGGTGTCTAGCCGCCTGGTTCCTAGGTTTGCAACGTCACTACTAGACGGAGCCCGTATGACCCTAGCAGAACCTGGGCATAACATGACCTATCAAAAAGAGTTCTTTGCAGGAATCGAATGCTGTGTTAAGTATAACGTAATCTTACTGGAAAACCCGTCTTATTTGGCACTATTATTTCAACTTATACCGTATTGTACCATGTTGCACCCCAACGTACCCACCTCTCTCTTGAATGCAGTGGAAGCAGCAACATAAGATGCAGAGTACTGTAGGAAAAGACCGTATCATCTGCAACATTGTATTAAGAAGAAGATATTGCATGTCAAGTGACATGCTGGTGGCACAGGTAGGGGCTCCACAATCCATCTCAGACTTGCACCTATTCTGTAGCGAGTATTGACTGCCATGGACACTAGAATTGTAAAGGGCTTGTAAGGCGTGGATTCGAACAGTCGCATGTATTACTTAATTATTGTTTGTTTTAACCGTAGTGTACATGCACAATTTTATTCCCTGTAGTCGCTAAAGTCTTTTTTCTCAATGATGGTAGCATATCAAGATGTCAAATATATCGCATATTATTTCAAAAATTGCAAGATTCATAAAAGGCTTTCACTTTTTTCGCTTCTGCTCAACGACTGGTGATGACACTGAAAACGTGGAAGTGGAAAACACAACAAATGTGGATGCAGAATGCAATGTGAAAAGAAACAATTTGATGAAATGACCCATTGAGAAACCTCTTACAGTTGAAACCTAAATAGAGGCTGCCACTGTTGTAAGTGTTCCACTGGATGTGACAACACTATCACAGAGTAAATCCACAGATGAGCCAACAACCCCTGAGGACATCAACCAGGAAGAGGTTATTTACACCGAGCATGAGGGTCTTGCATATGACATTGAAGCTACTCCTGTTGAGGATAGCCGTGCAGAAGCCGTGTCAAATAATGAGATACAGGTCCTCCTGTGCCATAGAGCTTATGTTTCACTTAACCCACTAAACGGATGAGAAAATCAGTACTTGGTAGAAGGATTAAAATAAGAAAACTGCACTGCTGTAGACTGAATAGTCAAGACTATGATTATGCACCAATATGGAAACCAGCAGGAGGCATTGATTGTGGAATGCTGCCAAAGCAATGCGTACGAATATATGTTGTTGTCAGTAAGATGTATACTGACAAGAACTCTAGCTACCAACTCACCATCCGTAGATCCAATGCCTGTTGTCACAGTTCTCCAACTGGGCTTACATGTTATGAGCCTGAAACCCCAGAGCCCAGATGCTAGTAAAAGAAATGTAGAAATTAGTGTAGTTTTTTCTCCACCACATATTGTTTACAAATTGTTTGGTGATCTACACATCTATTATGCTCATGACATGAGATTTATTTGAACTTTATTCCAGTCGTTTCGCTTCCTTTGTGCGAGCATTGCGATGTTTTTTTCTATTTCAAGGTATTAATAAGAGAAACTATTAAACAAAGAAATAATGAAATCATCTTGACTACATAGGGTGCAAATAGTACTCCGTGCAATTAAAACTGCTCACGGCACGAATACAGTTTTCCTTGCAATGCTAGGTTCTATAAATTGCATGTAAATCTTTTTTAAATATACTTTTATATACTTAGTCGCAGATTTTTCATTAGCGCCACTGCACCTTTTGATATTAGAGCAGTTTATACAAAACAGGAACCATACCTAAAACAGTTCAATGGCAGAAATCTGCAATTGGGGGGCAGGGGGTTAGTGGGAGAGGAGGGATGAGCTGAAGTAACATGAAATTCGCGATGCTTAAATGGATGTCGGTGTACACAGGAACAACAAAAATCAATATTGGAAACTGCAGCAGAACCGGAATCACCAGGTTAATTCTTAAACAGGTGAGCCTTTAGGACTTTTATAAAGTAATGCATGTTAGGTGCTAATCTTATCTGAAGAGGGATAGCGTTTCAAGCAGTAGCAGTATAGCTAGAAAATAATTGTTTAAGAGCTTGGGTGGAGTGAGTATTCCCAACAGAATATAATGTTTGCTTCTGGAACTTCCCATGATATTGAAAATGTTCAGGAGGTCACCTCAGTAGCTTGGTTTGAATCTGAGAGCAAATTTTTAATTTTATACGTGCCTCTAAAGGAAGACAGTGAAAGTTGTTCAGAATGGAGGGAGATGTGAGCCGATTTATTCTTCTCTAATTAGTGGATTTGAGGAAGGCCTTGAGGAGCAGCATGGTGTTTGCAGCTTTAGATGATGAAGTTACAAGTTGGCGGATTGGACTAATTTGTTTAAATGAGTTGCCATTGAGAGATTGGAATATATCCAGAAACCAAGCGATTTGAAAGAATCCAGGCAGGTCGACCTAAGGCTGAAATGTTTAAGTTCAGTGGTCAAATTTGGGCTGATTTTGTGCTTGGCTTTTCGGAAGATGAGTTGACACTCGGGGCCTAATTACAATGTCGGTCAGAAAGCCTCCGACCGCTGGTCGGAGGCTTTCCGACCGACATTGTAGGTTTAAAGTCCAACTGCCTTATTACAATGACAGCGGTCGGAATTTAAACCAGCCGGGGATCCGACTGAGTTCCGACGGGCTCAAACAGCCTGTCAGCCAGTTGGAATTGCCTCGTAATCCCTTAAGGACGGCATTTCCGCTGTCCGGATTATGATGTTTGTTTACGACAGCCTTTCCATGTCCGCCTTTCTGACATGGAAAGGCTGCCGGAAAGTGACTTTGGTAGCCCCTAGCAGGGGCCCCTGGCCCTCCGGCATGTGGCCCTGGGGGGCATCTAGGGTTCCCCCCTGAATATCCCTGCACCGTGTGGCAGGCACCGTGAGGTGCCTCCCACACGGTGCATGGATTTTCACAAACTCCCATTTCTGTATGGGAGCTTGTTCTGCGGGTGGCTTCCGCCCGCCACATATACTCTCATAGCGAAATGGGAGTTTTCGAACGCACCATGTGTGTTCGCATCGTAATCAGGTGTGCAGAACCGCTGACCTGTGGTCGGGCGGTTCCCTCACCGAATCGGTGTTCTCCAACTGACATCGAAAGCAGGGCCTTAGTCTTTTGTGTGTTGAATTTCAAGAAGTTGGTAGTCATCCATTCTTGTAATTTCTTAATGCCATTTTGAAGAATGTGTACGTCCTAGATTGAAGATGGCTTAATGTTCAATTGAGTACCCTTACGATCCATCAATAAGCAGACAGTAAAGTCTTTCAGAAGCAGACTGAGTGGTTCAAGTGGAACCTTGTGGGACGCAAGTTATCAGTTAAGTTCTTGATGTCCAGTTCTGCAGTTTGACTAAACCAGTTTGTTCTTGAAGCCCTATCTGATTTTCGGAGCCTTCAGTAGAATATCATGGTGTACTCTGTGAAAATCTTAAAACAAGTCTAGAAGAACCATGAGCCAAGCATCTCCATTGTCTAGTATTCAGTGATAGTCATCTAGCACTTTTAGGGTTGGCAGTTTCCATGCAGTTGGCATTTCTGAATCCAGAGTTGCAGGGGATAATAGGACATTGTGATAAAAGTATATTTGTTCAGTTGAATTGAGGCTTATTTCTTGATCACTGTACCAAGCCAAGGTAGGTTGGCTATTGGTTTGTAGTTGTCTAGGACACAACGGTCAGCTTTAGGTTTTTTGAAGATGGGTTAGATTCAAGGCAGCTCCAGGCCACATTCCTTGGTATAGTGAGACATTGACAATGGCCAAGCAGTAGGGTACAATTCAGCAGAAGATGGTCTTTACATTGGTAGCTGGGAGAACATCACCAAAATAATAGGTTGGGCGCATCATTTTCACTGTATCAAAGAGGTCACCCAAATAGAGTTCGCAGAATTTACAGCAGATGACAGAGCTTTTGGGGCTGTATGAGGAAGGTTGAAAAGCCTACGTGGAGAGGTTAGCTTTTATCTTGGTGAATTTGCTTGTGAAGAAGATTAAATATTCATTGCATGTGGTTTGGAAAGGTGCACGCATCTCAGGTTTGGACCCCTGTGTATACAGATTGATGTAGTTGAAAAGAGATCTTGTTGGACAATGCAATTTTGTAATTTATTCCTGAATGAAGGAAGATTTTGCCTTTAGAATTTTAATTCCATTAACTTTTCCGGCCTTTTTAGCATTGACTTAGACATTGGTGAATTGCCCCTTTGCCATTTCCTTTTCAGGGCTCCGATTTCTCTTTTGAACTTCAGCAGTGTTTTGTTGAACCAGGGTTTATTCAGGATTGCTTAGGGGGTTGTCAGTTTTTCTTGAACTATTACCTTGACGAAATCGTAGACCTGCTTGGCTTATAGGCCTTGTGCTGAAATGATGTGAGCTTTCAGGTGCAGCATGTGAATTTTAAGCAACAGGAGTTCTTTGATGGAGTCTTCCTTTATTTGTTTGGTGTTATGAACCAAGGTTTTAGATTTGTGTTGAGAGTTTAATTGTCTATCTTTGAAGGGGATTTGGAAAATAATCAGGAAATGGTCAGACAGTCAACCTCTGTGGGTGGTAAACAGGTGATATCTAGTCATGCTGTCAAGATCAGATCCAGAATTTGACCCTTATTGTGAGTCGGGGAGGAGGATAAATTGAACTAAATTGTGGATCTTCAATACATTCTCCAAGTCCTGAAATAGATTGCATTTAGAGTTGCACCAGTCGATGGTGAAATTGCCTACGTTGACGTTGGAGGAGAGCATTGGTTGTGAGGTATTCAGAGAAGTGTTTAAGCTGTGAACAGATATGGTGGCCAGTCTGTAGATAATGTAAATGTATACAGTCACTCGACATGGTCAGTTTTAGGTTTTCAAAAGAAGGCAAGTTGGCAGTTTCTGAAGGCAAACAGTTGAAAGGGTCTCTTATGATTATTGAAAAATCCTTTCCTGTTGTAGACTGACTGACCATCTGATCTGAACATTTTTTAACCTGTAGTCACTAAAGAGTCTAAGATGCACTGGGAAAAATCTCTTCCAATATTGTGTTTATGTAGAAAAGTTCAGCATTTTGTTCTTCTATAAATGCAAATATTTGAGGATGATGTACATTAGCCTAACTAACTTTGTGAAGTAAACCCACAACGTGTAAATAAACCATGGTCTTATTGAGAAACTCTTTAGAGCAGATAAATCTGACAAGGTTGGCAGGGGTGCTTTAGCAAAGGGCCTCTGCCGAGGATGAGGATCGACTTGGCTTTACTATGCAGGCACTTGTCATGGGAGCAACCACTCTAGAACTCCGGGACCTTTGCATTCGCTGAAGTTGATCATGAGCAGTACTGACTTGTATTAGGGGATGATGACAAAAGAGAGAAAAATAAGACTATGAACTCCTCTCATCACCATCAGCATTGTCTTCAAAAAGTGGTTCATCCATTATTAGAGGCAAGTTGTGCCTGGACTCCACATTATGCAACATTCAGCACAACCTAAAGATGCAACAGATCTTTTTCGGTAAAGCACACTCATGAGGTCCCTGCCCAAGACGTGTAGACATCAAAATGAACTTTTTAACTGTCCAAATAGCCTTTGAATCGTATTCCTTATTTTTGTATGAGCTCTATTCTAGTTGTTTTGCATTTTTGTTCCTATGCAATATGGGTGTTAAGGTACTGCTGCAGTGTGAATCCTCAATAGTGACTCAAAGAAACTGTAATATGACACAACAGATGAATGAAAGCGCCATACCAAAAGTGGTTTGTTGAATAAGCATCACAGAAAGAGGATTAGGCAGTCCATATTTTAATTACTTGATAAGGCTAGGCTAGCATCCTTCCTAGGTGGCATAAACAGTCGCATGGGGTGAGGGCAGCCAATGAAGGTAATAATTTGTTGTAAAAATGCCCACCAACAAAATATCAGTCTACCAATTCCTGAATGCAAAAAGCTCTGGCAAGAATTAAATGGAAAGCATGCCATTGCCTGACCATGGCCATATGTTTTCATAATTCTTTTCAATAAAAAAGAAATGACCATGACATAAACCAGGACAGGTGCTTCCCAGCTGTCAAGTGCAATTAGAACAGAAATAGGAACCAGTTTCAGTTTTAATGTACTTCACTGGTAAATAATTTTCCTATTGTGGGGGGTGGAGGGGGGAAGAACCTGGAACTCCCGGCCAACCTGCCCAGTAATACTACCTGATCCTGCAGCATAACTCCTGTAACCAGCCCTTGACATTGCCTGCAGCGAATGGACGCTGTGTTGCACTAGTGGTGGCACTTTGGGCGATCGGCAGCCAGCAGAGAGTGGGATCGCAGGCGAGTGAGGCCTGGGCCGCCCCCGTAGCGGAAGACTGACTTGCCCTGTGTGTGGAGGCAGGGCGTGGTCGGCGCCCCTGCTGCTGAGCAGGGCCGTTTCTAGGTGTTTTGCCGCCCTAGGCGAGAATTGAAAAATGCTGTCCCCCTCCCTTTTACATACCCCGCATTACTTCTCCTTTGAATTAAATACAAGCTTTATAACAATCACTGCAAAAAGAGCATGTTTTTGGGAAAACATAGTTGTGGTCTATTTTAGGGGTTTGGCACCTCAACAAACACTGATAAGCATAGATTTCAAAATATTGGAAAACACTGATAAAACACCACTGAAGTTCACAACAAAATAAACACTGAAAACTGGACAGGCTGATGAATGGCTCAGCTTGTGCTCTGACTCTCAACCAGACACTGCATTGCCTCTCCTCATTAATTTGCTGACCCCTCTCACCCCCTTCCCTCCGAGCAGATGGGTGAATAGTCCCTGTTAGGGAGCCCCACTACTGCTCAGCATGAGTCACCCAACAAGACATTCAGCGCCGGGAGTCTTGAAGGGGTGAGTGAAAAGTGAGAACATGTGAATTTACGAGAAGCAGAAAGAGTGGAGAGAGATGAGTGACAGATTAGAGGGAGGGTTCAATAGAGAGGTAGCCTACGGAGAATCTCTAGAAGAACCTCAAACGGGTGAGGTAATATGTGTGATAATAATAGGTAATGGTTGAAAATCGGTAAAAATAAATTCAGCATCAATATTAGAAACACATTTAACCACTACCTTTTTCACCATTGCAGCAGATAAGTACAGGATTTGCCCCTAGCAGAATGTGAGGTAGATGGAAATTCATCATTCTACAGAGGCGTTAGTATGAATGCGGTATTGAACCGTAGTATGGGATTTGAAGATTGTTCATATTGCAGACCTATTCTACAGACGCGAATACAACAAGGGTCAGGTTCAGAGTTTGATCAGCAGAAGTATCATCCTTCCGCTGCAGATTTTGCAACGCTGCATGCCGGCAGAGGGAATGTTGCCATATTTTGACATGCCCCCTAGGAAGGCGTAAATCACCCGGATGAATTCCTGCTAAAATGAGCAAACCTACCTGCCTGTGGAATTTCTAGCAATGGCTGAAAGTCTGTGGCAGAATTTCCACCAATGTGTGTAGTCGCTACAAATGCACCCCTAATGATAAGTTACATTATTTACACCCATATTCCCCATACCATGGTCTCGCTATGAGGCTTCCATGAGATGAGTGCATACGCAAACTTTATTTTCCTGTTCCTGCCAGGTATACATGGTGGATAATATGGAAGAGAGGACAGCAGGGCGTGCTTACTGTTGGGGTGTGGGGAGAGCTAGTGAAGAGGGCGCTGCCGGTCGAGGGGAGCAGGGTGGACAGGACTGTGGAAGTTTTAACTGAGGTGTAGATGCTTAGAGTCTGGGGCGGTGAGACAGGAAGGTTACCATACGTAGGTGCCACAGCATTTGCTTTGGAACTAGCACCCACGGAGGAGTTTGGTATAGTAGTGTTTCACTGTGTTGCTGTGGTGCCAAATACACGTATCGAGGATTTACTGTCGGATCAGTGGAAGTAGTGTAGTTCTTCTACTTGCTGATCCTTCGGATGAAGCAAGCATCGACACCGAGTCGTAAATAGCCAGTGCTGTCACGCCCCTGCCCTCCCCACCGGCCCCTTAAAAGGCAGCGGATAAATGAAACCGGTGACGCACAGTGGCACCAGTGTGACTCCTACCGGGACCCGCGGAGCACCATTGCGTCATGCTCAGTTCTTGACATAGCCAAGGAATCTTAAAGTGTAGGTACTCGGTATCTCAGAGTACCGGTTTGCTTCTGAGAAGTGCAGGTACTCTCGTGCTAAAAGCATTGCATCACTGCTAAGAAGTGCAGGTGCTCTCCCCTTCGAATTAATGAAGTGCGGGTACTCGGTGCCTGTAAGTATCTGCCCATTTGAAGCACTGGATGGTGAACAGTGCTCTACTCCCAGCAAGTGTCTTGCGCATTTAAACGTCTTTTACGTCGTTCCTGGAGAAACACACGAGAGTAGATTTGATTTCATATAAGGTGGTAATTTTACCTCTCAGAAGAACGGATGCTCCTAGAAGCGGGCAGGCACCTTGGGGTCAGCACAGGGAACGACCGTGCGAGCACAGAGGTCCGACTCCGATCGGGTCGAGAGGGAATCGGAAGTTGGAAATCGGCGCGCTCGTCCCCCGCCCGTGGCGCCGAACGTGACGTCACGTCAAATTGTAGAAGGCGCTACCCAATGCGCTTTCGAGGTCGAAGGCCGTTCAAGGGGATTCCCAAACTCATGTTTTTTGCCGCTCTCCCCCTTTTGCCGCCCTAGGCGGCCGCCTAGTCTTACCTAATGGTAGAAACGGCCCTGCTGCTGAGCGCGCGGGTGTGCGCCGCTGAGTTGGGGATCTCGCTTCGGAGGGAGGGCAACTGCGGACCCCAGCTGGGTGAAGATCGGCGGCGGCGGCGAGCGGTGAGGGTGGTGCCCTCAGCTACACGAAGGGCAGCTTTCGGGCGCAACCTGGGCTGCAGCTGTGGCTCTGGGAGAGAGGAGCCCTGGCCTCGGTGGTGGGCAGTCGCTCGATACTCACCGCTGTCACTCTCCTGCCCCCCCCCCCCTCCGTGGAGACTGAGATTGGCTGGGATAGCTGAGCCGGGGGACCGAGCGCAGCAACAGCGGAGGTCCTGAGGCCCCGTGCAGGGCGATGGAGGCCTTGTCAAAGTCCCTGGCGGAGGAGGCGTACCATGATCGGGCAGCGGCCCGGAGTCCCTGGAGACGCCGGACCGGCCCGGTGAGGGAGCTGCACCCGGAGCATCTGCAGGTGTATGCCTTTCAGGAAGACCCTCAAGACCTGGCTCTTCGGCTAAACAGATCTGCGGACCCCTCAGCGCCTTGAGACCCTCACGGGTGAGTAGCTTGCTTACAATTCCCTGATTGATTGATTTGATTATGCCAGGTGACCAGGCGCGTATGGAACACTGTTGCGCCTGAAGCGGTGTGGGAGGCATTGTTCTTTCGCCCCCTGTCTGGGTCCTGGCTCCCTGAGACACCTGGGTATGGGTAACAAGCAGTGGTTCTCCTAAATGCCAGCGACCTTCATCAGTGAAGTGGGGGACTAGAACGAATAATGCAATACCCTCAGGGCCCCGGCGGGCTGCACAGCTATCGGGCACAGAACCTGGACCCAGGGGGCCATGGGTGAAGATATTGGTGCTTGCAACCCAGGAGGGGGCCCTCCCACGAACTTGACATACGAGGTGACAAGGGGGATTACTTGGGAACAACAGCGCACTGCTTGTAGCAGACAGCGACCGGAATTGTAGAGGCGGTGGCAGCCCCATTGAGGTGATGGAAGTTCCCGCCTTGCAGGCGTAGTAGGCAGGGTTCCAGCCAGTGCTGCTCCTGCATGAGCAGGCCTCTGAAAGAAGGACCGGACCCACGGTGGTAGTGGGGTTGGAACAGGATGGGCCCCCACCCCCCCCCCCCCCACTTGGACAGGAGTACAGAGCCCCAATGAATGGACTGTAGATGACGTGGGAGGTGCTGCCCTGACGGAGGCGCTCATTGTGTGGGAGACTGCTGCTGGGGGTACCCCGGAAGGGCCTTGGACCATACCGGCCCAGCTTGGGCAGCGCAGTCAAGATCGTGCACAGGGAGGGGAATCCTCGGCACCTGTGCTCTGGGCAAGGATAAAGCTGTGCGCTCAACTGGCGCTAACACGATCACACAGTATACTACACCACGCCACCCTCCACAGCACATAACGAGACAGACAGGTGCTGGTGACTAGGAAGAAAATGGCAAAAGAGAAGAACCCTCCCGCGTGGAACTCCTGGTGGCTATACAGGTTTCTAGGAAGGCCCTGGAAAGCCAAATTGTGACTGTCTATCGGCGTGAACCTTCTGAGGGCGGATTTACGTAAAGTGGCAGGCAAAGTGTCCACAGCCGAGGGAGACATTGTAGAGTTAAAAGGAGAGGTGGTGATCCTTAAACAGCAGCTAGCCCAGATTACCACGGCCACAGAACATCGGGCTGAAGATGCTTAAGGAGGCGCAAGGCTCAGAAATATACGAATCCGGGAGTTCCCGGAATGTGTGGAGGAGGGTTCAACTGAAAAGTTCCTGGAACAATGGATACACCCTCAATTACCCCCACGAGGACTGTCGGAACTCTTTATAGTGGAAAGAGCATACAGGGTCCTGGTGTCGCACCCCTCTCACACCCCCGGAGGGACCCAGCCTTGGGCATCATAGCCAAAATACTAAATTATTGCTTTGGGCTGCAAGGGAGAAGCAGAACCATAGCTACGAAAACAGTAAAATCACTATATACCTGGACTACACCAAACAGGTTCAGGAAGAACGAAAAACCTTTCTGGGAGGTAAGTGGAAGCTGCGGGATCTGCAATATATGCTACTGTATCTGGCCAAACTGAAGGTATTGGCGCAAGGTAGGGCCCATTTCTTCGAGACGCCAGAGGAGATGTGGGAATGGTTAGAGATCCAGGGGGATGCCCTCCCTACCCGAGAACATTGGAGGCGTAGGTAGGGCACCCGCCCCATGAAAGGGACACAACGTAATGAATATTCGACCGAGAACCCTGACGTGACTCCACTGGAGTAGCAAAGAGTCACGTGGTGAGGATGGCACTATGCATCTTGGGACTGCGGATCTGGGGGGCCCAGCATCATCTGGTGCTTCATCAATGCTGGAACCAGGGAATCTGCCGGAAACACTGAGCCTAACGGCGGATGTTGTCCAGGAAACTATGCTGGATGGAAACCCCTGTCACGGATATCGTCTGGGGGGTGACGCACATGAAGACTCTGGTCTGCTGGTTGTTTTCATGTTACAGTTGAGTGATTGGAGTGTGCACGGCTCTTGGACCCAGAATGCAGCAACTATGGGGACGTGAGTGGGCTGTAAGTTAGCTGAATGGGAAAGCGGTGACACTTGATGAGGCGGCTGGGGAAGTGGCTGCAAATGTTGATCACTGACCTTAATGCAAACAGCACTGGGATTGCACTACTTTTGCCCCTTGGTGGGCATTTGCTGGTTATGTTGATGGGTGGGCAAGGTTGGGAGGCTTATTGAATGGGGAGTTCATTTGCCCCTGTTGGGCTGCAGGGGAAGCTGTGTACGTGTTGGCACATGCATGGGGTGGGCATTGACGACTGCGCAGATGCACATTATTTGTCTGTTGGTTAGGATGGGGAACTTGTTACAGAATTGTTTGTTAGTTATGAGGACATGCAGCGTTTGTCGACAGCAGGTGGAAAGCAGAGGTTTGCGCGACGATTGAAATACAAAACATTTGGGTATGGCGACGGAGGTTAGATTTCTAAGGTGGAATGTTAGGGGCTTAGGTACATGCACAAAACGCTGCGGAGTGCTCTAATTCCTTAAACGGCATAGTATATCTGTAGCTTGCCTACACAAAACTCACCTAGATGATATGGTCGCCGCTAGATTGGCGAAGAAGTGGCGGGTCAGATATTCCACTCCTCCTATTTCACTTACGCTAAGGGTGTGTTGGTATGGGTGGCTCCTGGGTTGCCGTTCACCCTGACGTATATGGAGGCAGATGTGAACGGCTGCTATGTGCTGCTAAGGGGGACCTTCGACGGTTGCGTTGCCTGTATATGCTACAAAACTCGTTATGCCCTGTTCCCAAAAGGGTTTTTAAGCAACTGAAGTCTGTGCTCGTTTCATTGCTGTGGGCAGGACCTTGCAGCAGGGTGACCTTGAGTACCCTGACCCATCGGTATGAGAAGGGGGACTGAAGGCACCAAGACTGGACGTATATTACTATGCAGCATGTGACCCATTGGTTTGACGATAGGGACAACTGGGAGAAAAGATTGCTGGCAGGACGTGTCCACTCGGATAAACGTCTGGTGGCATTGATGAAGGGTAGGGGGGTCTCGGACGACATGCCCTACATAGTTTGTCATACTGCGAGCATCTGGCAGCTGTACGTAGAAAGTGCCTACGACCTGCCCTGTTTCATTGGAAACTTCCTCTATGGGTACTTGCTCCGATGCGGGAAATTATGGCTTACATGCCATTCCAGACATGGAGGGAGGGGGCTGTGAAATGTTAGCCGACCTTTACCCAGGTGAAACATTCATTACATATGAGCAGGCGTGTGGGGACTTTGAGCTGGGACAAGGCCACTATCTACACAATGCTGGTCTGATGGACCCGCCCCGGGCAAGGGTGGCGTGGGACGCTGACTTAGCCGAGCCCCTGGGTGACAACACGTGGACATCCATAAGTGCACTTACCCATACAGTATCCTGTAATGCGTGTTTTAAACTGGTACACTACAACTTTTTACATCTCACCTACATGACATCAGTAGGCCCGCCCGGATTCTTGCCCACAGTGTGGAGAGGCAGGGGATGATTTACTACTTTTTAGCATGGAGGTGTCCCAGGGTGAGCCAGTTCTGAACCCATGTGGTGGGGATTGTGCAGAGGGGCACAGGCTTTCATGTTGAGGGGGCGCCACTACACTGTGTAGTGGGATCCATCAGGAATCCCAAGAAGCGCAAGATAGCTTACAAGTTGTTGCAATTGCTCTTAGTGCTGGCGGAGCGTAGGGTCGCCATATCATGGATAGGGCAGCATGCCCTGGATGTGGATGCATGGTATATGGACATTCGTGAATTGGACTCTGGCGGAAGAAACTCATATGAAGTTAAGCCGTAGAGATAAGCTGAAAGAGGATCTTAGAGACTGGCAGGAGTTGTGTGATGTATTTTTGAATCCCGAACCGGATGCGAGTGAAATGTGAAGGATGAGAGACTTGTATATAACTCTACAGTGGTCTCGCAGAGCAGCAAGATGGCCGCTCTGTGAGCGAGTTCTGCCGGACAAGCCATATATCTGCCATAATCCGTAGAAATTGGGGACCCGGTTAGTATTGCCACTAAGGGGGCTTCGCATAAGACTCCACTGCCCCGAAGTCTGCAGAGACCTGAACTAGGGGGCACCCCCTGCCAAGCCACGAGTGCACCGGGATACACGAACACTACGTCCGTGGCCTACCTGCTGCACTGCCGGAACTGGACTGCTGCTGCCTCGGGACTCGCGGAGCTGGCCTTAGCCAGACGGGGCTCTGGACTGCGGCTGACGGCGTCGGCCCTGCGTTGAGATCCCTCGGAGCCACTGACATTGCCTCCTGATTGGACCGGTGAGGAGGGGGGTCTGCGGAGGGCTGTGCAAGGCAGCGGCTGCGGTGTCCCAGATCGGAAAGGCATACACATCCTCTCCTGCGACCGGTCACTGCTTAGCCTGACACATTGTGCCCCTGCTCCCTTGGCCCAATCTGGCGGCGCCCGCACCGGTGTTCCTGTGCTGTGCCCCACAACACTACATTCCACACTGGCCCTGGTGCAAGGAGGCCATACGCTGGTCCTGAGCGTGCGTGTTGCTAGTCCTGAGCCCCGCGGCACCCACCTGGATCGACCGACCTGGGTCAGAGCAACCACCAGCAGCCTAGAGTGCAGACCTGCAATTTGTATAATAACTGTCGTGGGATGTGCCTGCATGTGTTTTCTCCCCTGCTCATCTACTGACATCAGCCCCCTGGCACACAACGAGTGCACGGCGCACAACCACTGCTGCAGCTGGCTAGAACTCGCGTGGCGGACGGTCAGCTTGGCGCGGCCTTAGGATCCATCAGTGCTAGCGGTCTCTGGAGCCCCGCCATGCGGAGGTGGGGAGTGTTTCTGCCCGACTGGGTGACGCCGCAACACTGGCCCCCGTACAGTGCTTCGCCTGGTCCTGTGCTGTTCTGGCACCACTTTGCTTAGAATGTATGGTCATCTACCTGTGATTTGGGCCTGCACGTGCCTCTTCAGTCGGACCGATTCTGGGGGGAATGGCGGGCCTGGGAAGACACCCTGCACATAACTGTTGAGTTTACTGCATCACATCTTAGGACAAGGGCCTTATCTGCACACTCACAGCATCCGACTGTTCTGTGTCACCACTCCCCATTACGAGACTCTCACCACTCCTGCCTTGATAAAATCAAAATGGATAAACACGATGGTAAACAAGCGAAGCTCTCCTTTGAGAAAAGACACGCTACCCAACAAATTGAAAATGCCTTGGACCACGAGCTTGACAGAGTATCCTGATGAACAAGAGCTAAGCCATAAGGAAATACTCCTCGACATCAAAACCAGTTTGAAAGCAATAGACTCTAAAATCGACGTACTCACATCCCGCCTAGACCACGTAATGAAACAGGTTGACTCGCACAATGTGAGACTTGACCACTTAGAGACTCTGTGTATCTGATATTAATGACCTCCGGGCTGACTCGAAGGAGCATCTCCTCGGCATGGCAAAAGTGCTGGAGATCATCAAGGCCAAGAACGAGGACCTCTGCCCGCTCAAGAAGTAACAATCTCTGCATCTTGGGAGTGCCAGAGACCACTGCCATTTCAAATATAGAAGGCTTTCTTTGTCGATTCTCTACTGAGGGAGGTCTTTGGGGCTGATCTATCCCCCGTCTTCATTGTTGAGAGAGCCAACAGATCACTTGGTCCAAAACCACCGGTTGGGGCCACCCCCCCAACCCATCATAGTCTGCCTTTTAAATTACAGGGACCGCGACACGATCCTCAGACTAGCCCAGGGGCAGGGACAGATCAAACACCAAGGAAACATCCTATATTTTTACTCCGACTTCATCGTGATGGTGCAGGCTGCCCTCCGGGACTTTCTCCCTGCCAAAAAGGCTCTGCAACAGGAGGGCTTACAGTAAGTCCTTTTATATCCAGTGAAACTCAAGGTCTCTCATGTGGGCAAGACCATACTTCACCGACGCTAAGCAGGCCCTGAAATACACCAAGTAAAAAGTAAAAGACAATCGATCCCCGGCGCACTCCCCGCGCTCCTCTGCTGGACCGCAGCTCAGTGATAATGACTGATACTTTGATGTCCTTCACACATGCGTGCCTCACTAAGATCGAGAATTAACGGAGGTGCCCTGATACCTTTGCTCATATTCTTGCAAATGCCACTTACATACTAGTGTTTTAAATGGGAAGCAGCCACTACAACGCGGCTGTTTCCACGAATACCCTTAACCACGCATGCATTACAACACATGCGTGGTTACCACGCATGGCCTTTACCACGCATACCTTTACAACTAATTAAGTTGTAAAGGCATGTGTGATAAAGGTATGTGTGTGGTACGGGTGGTGGAGGCTATCGGCGTTGTTAGAGGAAACGGAAAGACCCTTCCGCTTCCTCTTTACAACGTGCACTGCGCCTCAGAAGAACTTGGAGAGACGTCGTGGAGCGGTAAGGGGGATTTTACTTTTATAAATAAAATTAATATTTTGCTAAATAAAGGGCTGGGGGTTGGGTCGCGCAGGGGCTGTTTCTAGGGTTCATGGCAGAAGAGGGGTATTTGTTAGAAGGGTTAGGTGGGGGGTCACACAAGGGTCAGTTTCTAGGGTTCAGAGCAGGGGAGGGGTATTTATTTGAAGGGTTTGGGGTGGGGGATTCGCGCAGAGGTCCATTTTTAGGGTTTAGGGCAGGGGTGGGGTATTTGTTAGAAGAGTTTGGGGGTGGGGGAATCACGCAGGGGTCCATTTTTAGGGTTCAGGGGAGGGGTATTTCTTGGAAGGATTGGGGGGGTTGCGCAGGGTACAGTGGAGGGGTATTTTTTAATAAAAAAAGATCTGAGGGCTGGAGGTAGGAGGGCACAAGGCACCAGTTATGGGACTTGAGGCAGGGGTATGAGATAACCTTTGCCATAAATATGCCCTTACCATGCATGGTTTTACAGCAAAAAAAATTGTAAAGGTCTGCGTGGTAAAGGTATATTCGTGGTAAAGGTTATGCGTGGTAAAGGCATGCGTTGCAACGGAATGTGTTGTAACACCATAGAACCGTCTGAAATTGTTATAACTGCCCCCTTTTGTATAAGTTGCTCTTAAACTACTTCCAACAGGCAGCCCCCAAGGGATCTCGTGCTCGGCCACCCATCCTCTTTGGCGGGTTGTCAGCTCGGTGTTACAGCTGTCCAGAGGGATAATCCCCATTTGTTGATGTTTTGGGGAGGGATTCCACAACCTATTTGGGGGGTTGGTGTAGGTGGAGGGGGAATGACGGAAGGGTTTTTTTTCTAAAGTTGGGGCCCTGGGAGGGAGTTATTTACAGGGTTTGAAAACTTGTTGGCTAACAGTTATGCATAGCTACCTCACAACAGGACGTTTTGGCTCATAGCACTTGCACTGCAGACGGCTCTATCAGACCATACTTGACCAGGCATATAACTAGGAACTCACAGCTCAGTCTTAGATAGGATGTCTCACACGACCTGCCTCACGTGAAATGTACGTGGGCTAAATGATGGGTGCAAGGTTAGACTGGTACATGCATATTTAGTCTGACTCACAATCGGCATCTGTTACCTGCAGGAAACTCATATAGCCAAAACCTCGCCCTTGAGCTTCTCTCACGAGGTTGGGGAGCAACATTCTCCTCGACCTACACCAACTGCGCAAGGGGGGGGGCACTATCTTAATCAAAAAGGATTTACCATGGCAAACATCCCGCTGTTTCAGTGACCAGGACGTTCGATATGTCATACTTGCGGGCACGCTCTACCGGCACCCTGTAACGCTGGCGGCAATCTATGGGCCCAACACTGACGACCCGGGGTTCTTCACGAAGGTCTGGTATTTAATAGCTGATATCGACCCCCGTACAATACTCTGGGGTGGAGATTTCAATGTCCCCCTAGATGACTCATTAGATTGGTCTGGCAGCTCTCAACGGCCCCACCCCCAAGCGACAAAGACCCTACACACGATACTCTCAAATAATCACCTGACAGACACCTGGCGCACCGCACACTGTACTGCACGGGTAGGCACCTGCCTCTCTTCCCATCACAATGCATGGTCCAGAATTGATTTTTGGCTGACCTCCGAAAATGTACACCAATGGACGTCATCCATCATGCATTTGCCCCACACCCTCTTGGACCATGTCCCCATGTAACTAGTCTTACAAATCCCCCATACTTTCTCCCCGCACACTCACTTGGTGACTACCACCGGGTAGGCTCCGAAATGCGGTCTTTAAAGAAGAGATTTGCATGGCCATACTGGATTATTTTGAACATAACACCGACTTGGACAGCTCTTCTTCTATCTATTGGGAAGCTTTCAAATTAGTCATCAGGGGTATCTGTATTGCCAAGCAGAATGGTGTACTAAGTTCAATCCGTGGATTTCTTACGCAATTGGAGGCTGACATTAGCGCCCTGGAATCTGACCTTTTCCAATCCAATGAATCGGTCACGATGGCTGGTATGCGCAACAAGATGTTCGCTTACCAGAAGAAAGCGCTGCGCGAGACACATTCTCTAGGTAAGGCGACTTGAGCCCGATGCCACGGAGAAGGTGATCGCCCTGGTAGGACTCTGGCCGGATTGCTCCGGAAACCCCACACATCTGCCTTTTTCTCAGAACTCCGGACTCCTGAGGGCCAGCTCTGCTCCTCTCCCTCAGATCTCTTGGATACCATGTCCGCATTCTATGCCCGCATTTACTCTGCTGCACTAGCAGCGGAGTCCACAGACCTCCGGGCATACTTGGACACCGTCCAGTTGGTCTGGCTGTCTGCTGCCCAACGGGAATTCCTAAACTCCCCCATCAGCGTAGAGGAAATAACTCAGGTAATTGCAGGGCTACCCGCAGATAAGGCTCCTGGCCTTGATGGACTAACTACAACTTTTAACAAAGAATATTCCCAGATTCTGGCCCCCAAACTCCTCGACATATATCAGGACGCCCTGGACACTGGTTCTCTCCCTCCATCCCTGAGAGAAGCTGTCATGGTTACGCTTCTCAAACCTGATAAACCGAAAGACCTATGTCCTTTATCCCTTATCAACACAGACAATAAGATATTTGCCAAAGTATTGGCAAACAGACTAGTACTTCTGCTACCCATGATGGCACACAATCAGGCTACATTCCAGGGAGATCGACATCTCATAATCTCCGTACCCTCTTGCAAGTAATGCATCACCTAAACCCACAAGTCACAGCCGCGGCTATTCTGTTGGACGCCACAAAGGCGTTTGACTCGCTAAAGAGGTCGTACCTCTTCCCACTGCTACAGAGGATGGGACTGGGCACCTGGTTTATTGCACAAATCCGACTTTTATATACTCTCCCTGTCGCTCTGGTGCAGCTCAATGGTCTCGTTTCCGAGCCCTCCCCAGTCACGCGTGGCACGAGACGGGGATGTCCACTTTGACTATTGCTGTTTGTAATTGCTATGGAGCCCCTTGCAGCTCAACTCCGCCAACACCACGTGGATAGGGGCATAGGCTTTTCATCCCATGGCCTAATAACATTTCTTTACGCAGATGATATTACCCTTTACATGACTGACACCCAGACCAACCTAGCTCCACTAATACGCGAAGTAGTATCATCTGGCGGCAACTGCAGCATGCATGTGAACTGGGCCAAATCAGTGTTATTACCCTTTTCCACAGAATGCTTGCTGAAATGGGCCACTGGCCCAATTAAATACTTAGATTTTTGGATTAGCAGGGATCCCGAGCAGTTGTGGCGAGCCAACTATGGACGAGCCGTTGACTAGCTGGAAGATCGGATCCCGGTGTGGACTAGATTACCACTATTCTTGGCGGGCCTTATCGCCCTGGCTAAAATGGTTGTGTTACCCAAGTTCCTTTACCTATTCGTAAATATTCCAATTCCCCTCATCGTCTGTTTTTTTTAAACGCCTACAGTCTAACTTGATTTCATTGATATGGGCTGGTCATCAACGCTTGGTTAGTTATGAATTACTTACGTTGCCGCAATCACAAGGGAAGCCCCAGACTTGCAATTATATGCACTGTGTGCCCAAGCCCAGTACCTATACTATTGGATTCACCCACACCTTTTCTGCTACATGTGGAACAGACAGAGCTTCCCCTTGGCCGCTCGCTACGGCTTTGTTCATCCGATAAATCCCACCTGGGCCCAAAATTGACACCATACAATGTGTCTGCTAGGCGTGGACTGGGCTCGGAAAACGCAATGGTACTCCACTATTATATACCCTCTCCATTCCTACAGCTAACCACCCCTCGTTACCACCACTACATGATAAGGGTGCAATGAGATGCGCAGGCAAATTAGGTATTCATACTTTTGCAGATCTATATCCTGAAGACCTCTTCCCCCCCCCTGCAGTTACTACTACATCTGTCCCAACGTTGTTAGACACCCTATTGTATTTCCAGCTGCGAGCCACCTGCTGTGCGATCCACGCCACCTTCCCCGCTCCTCCGCAGACGCTCACAGCACTAGAATATGTCTACACTATCATGTCTCAATGTAATCTGATAACGTGCCTGTACATTCACATGCAACAGTCCGCTCCAGTGTCGGTTCCAAAAGCTCGGGAAGCCTGGAACTCTGATCTCGGCACCCCCTAGGCTGATGCCCAGTGGACTTTCTGCTGCAGCCAACTTGAACTGCTATCCCCCAATTACCGGCTCCACATCATACACTTTAAATTCTTACATCGCTTTTACCGCACACCACTACAATTATCAAGGATGGGACTCATACCCGATTCACAGTGTGAGCGCTGTCTAGCACCCCATGCCGATTTCATGCACTTATCTTGGCACTGTCCCAAGATTGCTGCCTACTGGTCTGAGATTTTTCATATACTAGGGGATGTCACCGGCATGCCAACACCTCCCTCACTGATCATTGGGCTTCTTGGCTATGTCAAGGATGTGCCACATAACTCCAGCAGACTGGCTGCTATTATGCTCCCCATGGCCAAACATAAAGTAGTGATTCATTGGAGCAGGGCGAAGGCTCCAACAGCCCAAACTTGGTCCACCGACCTCCTATATTGTCATGAACAACTATCCTCATTCTGGGAACTAATGCCACTAAGATCTAGACCCCGAGATATCTGGGAACCCTTTACTTCATTCCTCCTCCGGAGAAACCCGACACCTCCCACCATGGCAGGACACTCCTTGTCTGCCGAGGGAGCCATTTGTGACTCATAGTGTGATATTCAATGGCCGAAGATGTTATAGATGGTCAGCTACCTTGTTGCCAGAGTCTAATGCATACACAGCTGGTAAGTACGGATGTCAACCCACGAAATACAGCGAATGTTCCATGAATGTGATTGATATGGCCTGCTGTATTGATCTGTGCAATAAGTGTTTATTATGTAACTGCATTCGCTATGTAAATCACTTTCTATTTGAAATGTTGTTGATTTTCTATGTATTGCTAACTGCTAATGAACTGCTAATGAATATATTTTTTTTTAAACCCTCTCCAGTAACCTGAACTGCCATTTACGCTTCGATCCGATTGAAAATGTATACTCGGGTGTAAACGGACACTTGCTTATACCATCTGACAGCGTAGAACAGCTGCGATTTTGTTAAAAGCACAAATTAAGGTAATTTTAAAAATATATATGATTCTTATTGTTGTAAAGGAAAGGTACTGCTGGCTTTAAATTACTGTGAGGTTAATACATGGCTTAAACATCAAGACGACTAAAAACAAAAGAGGCTAAAGAATAGAAACTATATTGGCAAAGTTGAGTAATGGTCCACCAAGTCTGGCACTTTAGTGTACTTCTTTTTAGGTGGATTTGCATATGTGGAAAAATGTCGTGCAACAGAGCCAATGGTTGCGCAGGCTAACTCGTTGCCTCATGCTCTATGCAGTGGTGGGTTGAAGCACAATGTGAACAACAGTTGAACAGACCATTGGATGAAGAGGGCTGCCCTAAAGCCCATCTGTGCATGTATATGTGTCTGTATTATTACGTTTAGTCTTTTCTTTAATACATGAGTCTGATAAAGCTGTCTCTAGGCCTACCTAAAAAGCTAAGAAACAAAAAAGTGGTAGAAGGTCCCACCAATACAGAAGGAGCCCAGGCATTTGCGTGATTTAAGTGGTGGACAGAGAAACTGGTTTCAAAGAAAGGAATATTTCATTAGAACCACAGATAGTGGTTTAAGGATAGCCTATGCGCCTAATGTGTATGTACAGATATAGCCCCTGTGTAGCCTCTAGCTCTGTCTTTTGAACTTAGGTTATGATTGGGGTTTCTAGTTTCTAACTGCCCCCCCTCCCCCCCAAGACGAACCACTTTTTTGTTGTTGTTGTTGTTGCTGTTTTGAGTGTCCATTCCAATGAAGGTTCCACCATCACTGCCAATGTGACAACAATCTTAGTGTGGGCGAGCACACCCCTATATTGCCTGGTAGCTTGCAGATGTACACAGTCTTGCTTCAGATCCACACTCCAGTATAAAATGATGAAACGCTCTTGCGTTTTTTATGCTTTAGGAGTAGGAATAGTCGAGGTGCTGTACGAGTAACGATTGGGGTGCAAAGGCGTTAGAGGCCATGGAACCAATTGCGAAAAGATGCGGAAACACCTTTGCACCTCTGCGATCTGAACCATTCACAGGGAGAGAGCTGTCTCTCTGTTCTGCTTTCATACTGTAGACAATAGCCACTCCCCAGTACCGGGATGTAGAGTCAGTTAGCTGATTAGTGAGAGTATTGCCAAGGACTTCCCTGTGGGGCCCCCTTTAAAGTGCCACTGCAAGTGCTGGGGATCGGTCCTAACTGGGCAGACGGGTTTAACCCGGTTATTTCAGAATCCTGTTTCGGATTTATCCACTTCCTGATGGTAGATGGGGGGGTTCCTTGCACTTACCACCATGTTTCACTCTGATTCAGCACGTGTACCTTAAAGAAGAATCAGGGTACACTCTTCATTGCACGTAGATGCCTTTATTGGTCAATAGAAAGTTATGTTATGGTCAATGGTCAATAGAAAGTATATGTTATATATACTCAGCCTCTGCCTCATACTGCCCACAGCTAACATCATTCGCGTGTACCACTCACGTATTACATTTAGATTAACAGGGAGCCACCGAAACAAAGTTAGGACCAAACTCAGAAAGCACAGTATACCAACCACCCCTGGTACGTTTCATGAGACTTGTGATGATGTAGATGTGAATTAAAAAAAAGGTTTAATGAGAGATTTATTTAATTTGCTCCGATTGAATGTATATGAGATAACGCACAAAGACAAAGGTCCTAGTAAAAAAAGCACTAACCGCTGTGAATGTTTTTAAATGTATTGCGTGCTCTCGTATACATTGATAAGAACAATCTGAAACGATGTCTGAAAATTATTTTGAGTCTTACATTTACTTTTTTATTAATGCATTTGTTTATTTAGCATTTGTCTAGTCCAAATGGGCTTGCTAAGGATCAGTAGTTGTACAAGATTTGGGTAATGTACATTCTTTAGGGATTTACAAGATGTAGATTGAATATGTGACCCTTTATTAGATAACAAAAAATCTGCAATATAATGATTTTGAATGATTTTACACACTTTTGTAAAGACTTCATCTGTTGTAGATTCCAGTGTGGAGGCTGTTCTTAAACTCTGTTGCAGTACATGTGGATAGGTTTTATTAGCATAAGCGAACTCCTACAGTTGTGATCACACAGAGTGTGCCAGTGGATGCCATTCTTGCGGTTCAACTGAGCATCATAGCAGGAATCGTACCACCAGCCGCCCCCGTGGAGATCTGCACATTCAGAAGAGGTTGACCTGTCATTATCCCGATCATGAGTTGAAAATTTCATATTGTCATGCATGCTTTTTGTACTCGTGTTGGTCAAAGAGTCCCCTGCATCACCTTGATATGTTCCCAATCGCAGCGTGTATCCATGATTTGCATCTTTCACAAGGAAGCTGTCATACTCCGCGTACCTGGTTCTGTTATTGGAATCTGTCAAGATGATCCTAATCTTGTACCACTTCTGTTGAGTCAGCAGGTGGATGTAGTGGTTGCCCAGCCAATGGTTTTCCTCGATAAATCCAAACCCATATTGGTACGTTGACCACGATTCAGCCCAGGTCATGTCGGTATCAAAGCTGTTCTTCTGGATCACGGTCCACCCATCACAGTCGTGCATGAAGCACTGGACAACCAGCTTTGGAGAGCCTTCTGGGCGAATGACATACAGGCCACTCTCTGTGTGCCCCAGCTTGTAGAGTTCTTCACAGTCTCTCGTGTAGAATACTGTAGGATTAACAGAGAACAGCATAACAAAAAAAATGATAATCAGTGACTGGAACTCATCTGTATTCACTACTTATTTTGAACATCTACGGCCACCTCTGCTGAAAGTCAACATACACTATCAAGATTTTACTAGCATTTTACCTGGAAATCAATCACATCTAAAGTTATCATTTGCCTTCTCCAAAGATACACCACAGACATCAATAGTAATGTACATTAACAAAAAATCAAGAAACCAGACACTCTGGTAACAAACAATCATGCATTCACAAACACAATTTTAGCGTATTTGACTTCTTCTCAGTAGCTACTGCAAAAGCAACACATATTTTGTTTTAAGGTGTATTTTATTTTTTAGTTCATAACATGGAGTTATCTCCAATGAGATTCTCTCCATTGGTCTGCAGTCCTTAAATGTCCTGCCCTCCATTCACATGCCCCTAGAAATATTTTGAAAGGCCATTAGTAAAGATGTTACTACATGCCCACTCTCTGGCACCAGGCATTGCCACTCCCAGGGTGTTTCTCCTTTCCCTTGTTATAATTAATTTGTTATTTGTCCTCCATGAGTTCTGGGAGACACCTAGATGAATACGTACTCTTTGAAATCACATTAAAATATTTGTTCTCCTTTTGTGCAGTCTAGTACCTGCTACTTTGAAACTGCCACATGTCACAGTTTGAAGTATTTGGTGTAGTAATAATAGGTGAACCTTGATTGTTAGATATTTCCTTTGTGAGATAGTATACAAGGCAGCACACCTGCCCCTCATTCAGTTATTTTGTGGGCCTCCACTAAAGTTGTTCATGAGGTCCCTTCTCTGCACTAGAAGGGCGAGTTCTGACCACTTCCAACACAGACATATTCATCGGATACGGAACGTGTAGCCACTCTCACAGTTGGTTTCTTAATTAAATTTGGGCCCTAAACAGCCTAAATTAGCCATCATACTTCTTTTAGGATCCATTTATCTTGAAAAAAAATTCCATTGCGTTGCCCATCTCAATGCATATTAGGTGCCCTAGGTTTAGTAAATTTTGTGTTCCTCTCACATTTAGCAATGCAGTCTTTGCGGATATACTTCAGAATATGGTAAATATTTGTGGTGTTTTTCCTCCAGCAGGAGGGCATCAAAGGCTACTGCTCATGTGCCCAATCTACAGAAAGTGACTCACTGATAATACCAGTGGTGTGCTTGTTTGTTCATGATCCTCAATTCCAGAAGTATTGTTATTTTTCCTACACTTAGCTCATTAATTGCCATTGCAATGAGAAACACGTTGCTCTTGGGCCACCACATAATATGTACGCTTTGTGGTCTTCCTTGTCTTTCATAGCCCCCAGTTATAAAAGTACATTTATTTTTGTTAGAAATTGTTGGAAAAGTCAATGAACGTCCATTACCAAGGCAGCGAGAAGCCTTGCTCTTATTATATCAAATGGTATGTTTTTTCTTTTGAACATATGAATTCCCTTAGCCTACTCTCAATGCATCCTTGGCACCGAAGGAGCCTCATTGCGAATCTGGTTACTGTGCGAAACCACATGAGCCACACAACCATACCAGCTTCCACCCCCTATTGTTAAGTAAATCAGGATAGAACAACATACCATCACATGTATTCTCCAAAAATCCAGGTAAACAATTGTATGGTGAAGGTACAGATTAAAACAATTTCCATGGATTAGTGGCAGTCCAACACTGTTTCCTATTCATAGATGAGGTAAGATCACATGCCAGAACTCTACCATAACAAGCATTGGCATAGCCAATAGGTCTCGCCTTTGGGACCTTATAAGTGTTTAGCCATGCAACAGTTGATGTTGTTGCACCAACAATATTGTGCTGGATAACTAAACACTTATAAGGTCCCAAAGGCGAGACCTATTGGCTATGCCTAAACCCTCTACTATAGCAGCTAGAGGTGTGGTGGGTGTTGCACTGAGCCAATTGGCTGATAAGGCACTAAAATGTTGACTCTTTTGTGGGCTTCGTCTGTCTTCAGGTTTGCAGAACAGAAAGAGCTGAGGCGTGTGGGCCTACGGCTGACAACTGAGCCAAGTGCGTGAAGGAGACAGAGGATTGAATGAATAAAATGTGGAAAACCAGAAAAGTAGAGGCATCAAACAGATAGAGGTACAGAAAAAGATAAGAAAGTAAAAATGAAAGAGGGAAGAAAAAGATTGCTAAATATAAATGGTGAAATGAGGAAGGGAAAAAAGGAAGGAACGAGGAAGGATACAAGTATGAATGGAAGGATAAAACAAAGAAATGTGAAGGGAAGAGTGAAAGGAAGTGTGAAACAAAAGAAGGGTGCAAAGAAGGAAGTGTGGAAGGAAGAATTAAAATAGGGACAGAAGGAAAGGGAGTTGGAGGAAAAGAGGAAAACAAAGAAGGGTGAAAGAAGGTTGTAAAGATGGAAGGACGAGTGAAAGGATGGATGAATGAAAAGAGGACTGGAAGACTGCTGGAACAAAAGGATGAATGGAAGGGTGGAAAGATGGAAGAGTGCATGGAAGGGAGTTGGGTGGCTGGATGAGTTGAGAATGGAAGGAAGAAAGGATGGGTGAATGGATGAACAGAGAAAGGATGACTGGGAGGATCGATAGAGGACAGGAAGGAGGGAAGGGTGAAAGGCTGAATGAGTGAATAGATGGATATTAGGTGAAAGGATAATAGAAGAGAGTGATAGAAAAATGTGTGGGTGGATGGAAAGGTGAAATAGTGGATAAATGGGTCGTGGATTGATGAAAAGGTGATTGAAGAAATGGATTAATAGGTGGATGGGAGGGGAAAGGATGGATGGGTGTATGAAGTGGAAAGGACGAATGGATTAATTGATGAAAGGAAGGGTGGAAGGAAGTTTTGTAAGGAGGATTGGGCTAGCTTGCTGTGCTCGCTCGGTGTCATTGGACATATGATTCAAAGTGGTAGGTATCTTAATTGTATGCCACTTTCTCGGTTTTAGAGTGAAAGTATCTTGTAGTTACTGTGAAGCAAAATCTCGCAGGGGCAAAAAGGTAAGTAAACTAAGAAACTTTGCAAACTTCACAAATTAAAAAAATTGCAAGTTCTGCCAGGTGTAGGAAATGCACAGTTGTAAGTAGCATCTCGTTGGTGACTAGAGGAGTGGTTAGTGCAAACGTTTATTTATTGAATTTAAAAAAGGGTACATTTAGCACAGTGTGCACTATAGAAATGAAATGGTCAATTGAACCCAGACAATAATATACCAAGAACGGTTCATGAAGCCGGGGCTGGCATGTGTTCCTTCTGAACAGAGTGGATAGAAGACAAATGTAAGCAATGAGGAGCGTGAGATTTCCAACCACTGAACTGAGTAGAGACAAAGCACCACAAGCATTGACAAAGCCAAAGGTTTCGCAGATGGGAGAGCTATTGGCTTTGTCATTGTCTTTACCCATGTTGTACAGCAGCACAGCTGCCGTGTAGCATGACTGAAAGAAAAACTAAAGTGGTATAATGCGGGCAGTGCTGGCTGTGTAATAACTCTGGTCAAAGCACTACAGTGCAGCACTGAGCTATTTTTTAAATAATTTTCAGCCATGCAACATGGCTAATAGTTATGGGAAAAGTGCTATGACGGCGGGCACTGTTTATTATGTTATTAGAGCAAAGGTTTGAAACACGTGTAGAAGGTGTTAAAAGCACAATAGACTCAGAGGAACCATTGGGCGGGAGAATCTATAGAAAAATAAACCACAGTGAAGGACGTGAGATATCCAGACTCGTCCGGATGTAGAAATGGGCACCACAACTGTGAGAAATATGGTGAGCAAACAGGAAATGATCCTTCAGATGTTTAGCCACAAGAACAAATGGTAAACCCCGCTTAGCAACATACTCACAACCGGAGACCCTACAGAAAACAAAATGTAAGTCAGGATACACAAACGAGATATAAACTTAAGACCCTGGAAAAAAAATCTGCAGTCTGGCCACAAGAAAATCCATCACAAAAAGTGAAAGAATCTGAAAGCTCCATAAAACCTGAAACCGCATTACAAAAAACGAGGCAAAAACGGCAAAACTGTGAAAAAAACATTTGCAGTCCAGTTTCAAACTGCCTAGTTACAAAAAAATTAATATTTTAATTTCATGCAAAAATGGTGTCAATGATCCAACACTGATGCACTGGCTGGGATGGAACAGTGTTAACTGTAATGGCTTCTGTGACTTGGTGACCGTGACGCCACAATGTTCCATTCAAGGATGTATGAGCATTCTTATTACTGTATTCTTCGACATATCCAGAGAATCAATTACATGGTGGCGACATGCACAGGTTAGGCAGCTCTATGGGTCTAATTTTAGTAGAAAACTGTGAATAGCGTAGCACTTAAAATGATACTAATAAATACTCTGTGACAGGAAGTGTCTGCCAAAAGATGTGCCCTTAGTAAACCACACTCTGCCCTAAATTAGCCTGTGGTGAGGGGACCGGAAGAAAAGCTGTAATGTCACCACAGATAATGCGATAGGTTCACTGTGCGCACAACAGTGCAACATTTTCTGACAGTCTTTATTGTGATTTGTTCATTACATTCTGCATAAGATGTAAGCAGCTCATTGATGCTGGGTTCACTGGCAGAATGCGCCTTCCTTTTGTCTGGCTTCTTTGAAAGCTTACTTTAGTGTCCTGTTAGAAGAAAACGGTTTCCAAAGATATACTTTATAAAGTTCGTTGGAGGTTACTGCCCCAATCGGAGTCAATTTTGTTTTCAGAAAGCTAAGGTTTAGAACGGGGCGTGATTTAACATTTAAAATATGTTAGGTCATCCCGAGTTCATTTGTATAGTGCATTCCCCCTATGGCCTGAAGAAGGGTGGCTATGCCAAGGAATGGATTCAGGCTCTAACTCCCTCATGCTTTTCAGATTGTAAATGCAGCCCATAAACGAGGAGTGTGGCATCAGTATCCAACTTTCTGGAGCCTAATGGCGTGGGTAAAGACTCTTCTGTACTTATTGTATATGATTTACATATGTTGCTCTTTGGATATGAAACGCTACATTTATACTGCTCTTCGAAATTCCCTTCCACAAAAAGATACAAAACAAAAATAATTCCAGAAATTGTTTTGCGCATTCGTCTAACCCGGTCTGAAATTAAGGAAATAAAGATTGTGTACATTACACATTAATAATGGGCCCTCTGTCTAAACGTAATGAAATTGTGAAGCAAAAGCAAATCGATTAGGGTCGCGTGAAAACCCCAGCACAAACATTAGGCGCAGGCCATGCAGCGAGGTTTTGCAAGGCTCCGAAGATAAAGCACAGGAAGAGAAGTTGTGAAAGCCGAGTCACAAGGACCCGGGGGCGAGGGCACATGGAGAGGGGAAGAACAATCAGCGTTGCTCAATAGGAAAGTTTGTACAGTGTCAGGAGCAGGTTTGACAACAACTGTAGGAAGCTGGAGGCTTAAAGTGACAGCCAGTGAACCACAGCCAGAAAAGTGGAGATGCAATAGCTTTAAAAAACAAACAAAACAAGCGAGCATCATAAGAAGTGAAGGGGCGGGCCGCGCGGCCGTGAAAGTGACGCGGCTGCGAAAGTGAGTGGGAATGAGCCATGACTAGAGAGGAAAGCCAGATGGCGCCTCTGCTCGTGCCTGTGCGCGTAACCGCACGCTCTGTGCCACCCAAAAAGCTGTGGTCGGCTTTTTAAAGCCCACTCACTAAATGTCTCGCCAGTGCAGCGCATGCGCTGGCTCAGGCGAGACCTAAAAATGACCTGTACATGGTTTCAATTAGTTATTCCTGAAACTCTTATCCGAAATTTAGAAAGAAGCAGTTCTATCACACATTGAAACTGAATAATGTTCTGCCTGATTCCTACTTGGGGTGTCGATGTCCCTTGTCAAGTATGAAGTTGTTTTCCTGTAAATCACCATTTTATTAGAGCTTTTCTTGTAGTACACTGTGCTGAGAGCTTCGTCAAGTAGACATTTTCTGATGCCAGATCATTCAAGATTTTTCAGGCAAGGTTTTGCCACCTCTTTAGGAAGATGCAGTCACACCTGATCATTCATGGTGACTGCAGTCAAGCTCGGTCAACTTTTAGCCTCCACTAGAAGCATCCATCAAGACATTTACAGACACATATTGAGAAAGATACCACTGTTAAACTGTGGGTGAACATCTGTTTGTAAGAAGAGCCAACACTGTCTTTAAGTAGCATCGAGGTGAGGTGGGTGATCAGATGGGAAAAAAGTGGCAAGAGCAGGTTGTGTAAATGGTGTAGCCTGTTCCTGGAGAATGTGTTTTTTGAGTTTGACATTTCAGATTATTATTTTATGTACATTGCAGACCCTTACCAAACCATTGTATTACAAAAATAACATTCACCTAAATAGATAGAAACGTTTTTCATGTTGGAAAAACAACCAACCTTCACCCATCCCCAAATGCTGCAACATGTTCAATCAGTCTACAAAAATAACTACTAAGTTCAGTTGCCTTTTCATCCAAAATACAAAAAATAATCAGCAACACTTCTCTCCATTATATTGGTAAGTCACCAAACATGCCCAAGCGTGCGTGGTCTACATTCTTCCCCGGCTAGCAGAGCTTTACCAAATCATCTCCTCATGAGACCCAATAGATCATTTCAGATCACATTCCCGAAAATATAATCATTTACCAGTTTGAAACACTCTTCTCCTACTAGAATAAAAATTGCATAATCTACAATGAAACAAAGTTTTCTCCCTGGTGTCAATAAAACAAGCAACGGTTTTGTAAAAAAAAGGTTTGAAGAAAACGTTCTTGGACAGAATAACTGAAGCAGTTATCGTCCCCTCCCCAACATCCAAATCATCAATGAAGTTAATTGAAAGTGATTTGCCACTCAGATCCAGACAAGACCTTCAACTACTCCCTCTTTACCGAAGACAAACGTTCCTTTCAAATTGTAATTCTGAAATGGTCACCCTCAGATAGCCAACGATGCTCAATGCACTCCATACACTGGAGGAACATGCCTTCTTACCTTTCAGGCCTCTTGGTTTTGGTTGAAGCTGTTGAGCACAGATTCTTAGTCAACATCCAGCCTACCTGCATGGTGTGTGAGGGAGTAGCCCTGAACTGGACGTCTTACGAAGTGAGCCCAAATGCATCCAATTCAAAGCGTCCAAATTCAGCCGATCTTCACATCACACCAAAATACCTTAAAAACGAATTGCTTTCACCACACATTTCAATTTTTGCATCATCATCATTTCTCTCCTTTTGGTGCATGCGTTTCTCTTGTCATCACCATGTTGACATCACACAAATCTACCTGAAAATATCTGCTGCCCTTCACATCCAATTCATTTCTAATGCCAAATTAACCTCACCATTTTCCAAGGCCAGATGTACTTCCTTTGCCAATGCTTGTTTCTTTTTGTATTTAGTTTAGTAATTTGTTTAGCTTAAGCCTACTTCCTTTATTACTAAGTTCTTGAAATGTGTTGCTTTCTTGCTTGCCCCTGCTGAACTTTGTACAGGAAAACCCTTGTATCTTTAAGGGTTTTCCTAGACAATCGCTGGCAAATCCTTTAGTAAAAATGAGAATTTTGTTATTTGGAAACCTTGTTTGAGTGCATTAGCCACCCTCATGTCTTTTTGTGTAGTTACTTCCCCACAGTGATTTTTACTTGCTGGAGTGGTGGACTATTTGGAAGGGTCACAGCAGAACATTTGTCATTTTGTTCAGTAGCATAATTCAAAATGATGTGACAGGTCCCCAATCCCCCTACCCCCCCCCACCCCCTATTTTGAAAAAAGTCCTTGACCCTGGGTGGGTTGAATTAAGAAATTTTCGTTTTTCATTTTCTTGATTTATAATAATTAAGCACCAGATTTTTAGATTATCTGAAACCAAAGAGGCATTTACCGACCGAGTTTGCAATGCGATGGTCTACTGTTGAGAACAAAGCTGCATGTTGTTGGCTCGCTTCTGTTCCCTCCTTGTCTGCACAGCCACAGGACATAGGGTTAGATGGATGTGTGGATAAAACGTTGAACAGCAAGGTGCATAACGGATAAGTCTTCTTCCTTAACCAGTCATAAACAATGTCTCTGTGTTAACCCTTTCATGTGCCCCTGACGTCCATCACTTTTTTAGGTGTGGCTTTGGCTCCACCAAGACCGTATTACACTCTCCTCACATGCTGTTGGCAATATGGAGTATCTTTCCACCTTCCAGGAAGTGTGTCCATTTGAATGCATGAGGGACTATGTTAGATCTGACAGTACACTCAATTTTTCACGCTGTTCTTCACATTGTCATTTATCCCCTTATATACATTCTATAAAGAAATCTATCTTTTTTTGTTACTTTTCCCCAGCATTGGCAAAAGCTAAAAGAACACGCTTTAATGTGATAAATAGCATTTATGCATGCAACACACGTAAACAGCATTTGTGCATACCTGTGTTTATTTGTTTTGGCGCATTGAAGCTGACTGATTGCCTTGTTTTATCTTGTCAGCAAGTGAACATTTAAGACTCCAGCTGGCACTGAATAAAGGTGAGAAGAACATTTCCAAACACAGATCATGTTTAATAACAGAAGGCAAAAGTTTTGTTTCTTTCCTTAATGACAAAGTGCCTTGCCTGTACATTAGGCAATATAAGTTCCACAAGCCAGGATGACGACTGTCAAACTGCTTGTGGACCTGGTAATCAATGGGTAATGCATTGTATTACCATCAAGTGCTTGCCTGTTGGGGGGGGGCGTGGCCTGTGGGGGCAACATGGCAGACAAATCTTGAATCCGCTCCGCCACATATCCCCTTAATCCGTGAAATATCCCCGCTTTATTACGACATCTACAGAGAAGCGCCGTGGCGGATTGCTCGGCGAACCCCCAGGCATCCGATAAAGCGAAGCCGCCGCCGTGACCTCTTTCGTTTGAGCGACGGAGCCAGGAGTCGGGCTCCGGCTGAATGTGCGCGGCCTGGGGGAGCCTGCTGCATAACCTGCGAGCACTCATGGCCGCCGCTTAAGAAGGGAACGGTAACCGCTGGCAGAGCTGTTTCTAGGTGTTTTGCCGCCGTAGGCGAGAATTGAAAAATGCCGCCCCCTCCCTTTTACATACCCCGCATTACTTCTCCTTTGAATTAAATACAAGCTTTATAACAATCACTGCAAAAAGAGCATGTTTTTTGGGGAAACATAGTTGTGGTCTATTTTAGGGGTTTGGCACCTCAACAAACACTGATAAGCATAGATTTCAAAATATTGGAAAACACTGATAAAACACCACTGAAATTCACAACAAAATAAACACTGAAAACTGGACAGGCTGATGGATGGCTCAGCTTGTGCTCTGACTCTCAACCAGACACTGCATTGCCTCTCCTCATTAATTTGCTGACCCCTCTCACCCCCTTCCCTCCGAGTAGAGGGGTGAATAGTCCCTGGTATCATCCTTCCGCTGTAGATTTTGCAACGCTGCATGCCGGCAGATGGAATGTTGCCATATTTTGACATGCCCCCTAGGAAGGCGTAAATCGCCCGGATGGATTCCTGCTAAAATGAGCAAACCTACCTGCCTGCGGAATTTCTAGCAATGGCTTAAAGTCTTTGCCAGAGTTTCCACCAATCTGTATACTCGCTACAAATGCACCCCTAATGATAAGTTACATTATTTACACCCATATTCCCCATAACATGGTCTCGCTATGAGGCTCCCATGAGATGAGTGCATACGCAAACTTTATTTTCCCGTTCCTGCCAGGTATACATGGTGGATAATATGGAAGAGAGGACAGCAGGGCATGCTTACTGTTGGGGTGTGGGGAGAGCTAGTGAAGAGGGCGCTGCCGGTCGAGGGGAGCAGGGTGGACAGGACTGTGGAAGTTTTAACTGAGGTGTAGATGCTTAGAGTCTGGGGCGGTGAGGCAGGAAGGTTACCATACGTAGGTGCCACAGCATTTGCTATGGAACTAGCACCCATGGAGGAGTTTGGTATAGTAGTGTTTCACTGTGTTGCTGTGGTGCAAAATACACGTATCGAGGATTTACTGTCGGATCAGCGCAAGCAGTGTAGTTCTACTTGATGATCCTTCGGATGAAGGAGGCATCGACACCGAGTCGTAAATACCCAGTGCTGTCACGCCCCTGCCCTCCCCACCGGCCCCTTAAAAGGCAGCGGATAAATGAAACCGGTGACGCGCAGTGGCACCAGTGCGACTCCTACCGGGACCCGCGGAGCACCATTGCGTCATGCTCAGTTCTTGACATAGCCAAGGAATCTTAAAGTGTAGGTACTCTGTATCTCAGAGTACCGGTTTGCTTCTGAGAAGTGCAGGTACTCTCGTGCTAAAAGCATTGCATCACTGCTAAGAAGTGCAGGTGCTCTCCCCTTCGAATTAATGAAGTGCGGGTACTCAGTGCCTGTAAGTATCTGCCCATTTGAAGCACTGGATGGTGAACAGTGCTCTACGCCCAGCAAGTGTCTTGCGAATTTAAACGTCTTTTACGTAATTCCTGGAGAAACACACAAGAGTAGATCTGATTTCATATAAGGTGGTAATTTTACCTCTCAGAAGAACGGATGCTCCTAGAAGCGGGCAGGCACCTTGGGGTCAGCACAGGGTGCGACCATGCGAGCACAGAGGTCCGACTCCGATTGGGTCGAGAGCGAATCGGAAGTCGGAAATCGGCGCGCACGGCCCCCGCCCGTGGCGCCGAACGTGACGTCACGTCGAATTGTAGAAGGCGCTACCCAATGCGCTTTCGAGGTCGAAGGTCGTTCAAGGGGATTCCCAAACTCATGTTTTTTGCCGCTCTCCCCCTTTTGCCGCCCTAGGCGGCCGCCTAGTCTTGCCTAATGGTAGAAACGGCCCTAACCGCTGGCAGCACAAGTCGCGCTGCTTAGAAACGGTGCAAGAAAGAAAAGAAGCTGCAAGTAGCGCCGCCTGGTAAGAGAGAGGACGGGCGGCGCTGCGAATCGGAATCGGACGCAACCCCGGGAACTAGGCCTGCGCGAACTGACAGAGGAGGCGATGCGCGCAAGAGCGTGGGCTGGCTGGTAGGCCTGGAGCGACAACAGTTGCTGCCGATAGGCCCCGCGGCACAGAAAATTACCGATACGGGTGCCTGCCCTTGAGGTGTGACGGAAGCCACATACAGCACTGCCTGGTACGGTAGGGCACGGGTGACGCGGCGAAACAAGACATTTCGCCACGGGTACAAGACACCAAGTGAGCCCCCGGAGCGGCCCAGGCCTGAGCCTGCCCGAATTGACTGCAGTAGGGGTGTGGGTAAGACCAGGAGCTAGCTAGCGAGCCCGAAATGGAGACGGCTGCCGCCAGTGGGCCCCGTGATACATCACAGCTTGGATGTAGGTGCCCGGCCCAGGGGAGCGACGGGCAAATGACCCTCTGTGTGTGGAGGTGATGGAGACAGGCCCCGGGCGGCACTGAGGCCCATACTGTAGTGGCGAGTACACAGTAGGACGAAGATGTATCTCTGGCGAACAAGGAGAGGTCACGGCATGGCGACAGTTAGAGGGGAGAGGGCCTGTGGCACATTCCTGCAATGATTTCAGCCATGGGTGTGACCTGGGCCTGAGATAGCACGATAATCGGCCGTAGTGACGCACCTGCAGGTGGGGACGAAAGGAAAGATGGCTTCCGCTGTAGGCCTCCTGGCACTGAGGACTATTGAAACGTGAGCCTGATTCGGAGAGGGGAATACGAGCCAGGACCACAGTGTGCTGTAGAGGAGAGCGGCCTGTGATTTACAGCTGCAGAGGGGGAGCCCTGGACCCATGACATCAGATGCTGAATTGGAGGAATAAGGAGGTGAGCGATAGGCCCAGGGCATAGTAGCTGGCCGCCTCACGGGGAACTGTAGTGGGACTCTCCTGCTGGTTGCGGACAACCGTGCTGCCCATATTGCTGGCTCTACCCCATTGCAGAGTGAAATTCTACGAATTGAAAAGGGTACCTTGTTGAGGTTGCCTGTTTGCCCATGGCTCTGGGCCCGGAGACTGGAGTGTCGGAGGGGGACTGATCACAATAAGTCACCATCACCACGCATACGGTGCGGCACATGGCGGAGTGCTAGACTTGCATATAGAGCTGCTTCTGACTGCTCTCTTGCTTGAAGACACAGCACAGTCAATTGGGCAGCCCTCCCATAGTATACCGTTAGATCCTGCCGGGTGCATCGGGATAATTGGAGTGGACTGGAGTGCTTAACTGTACAGATGGACCACTCTAAAGGCACAGGGTCGAGGGCCTCTTTGCAGATTGCAGGCCTGGCAGACATGGATCAAGCGCAACCACCAACGCAACAGGACCACCCAGATGATCGATTAGATGCCATCCTGAATGCCATAGAGCGATCCAGGGAGTCAATGGAATCCAAAATAGATAAAGTTGCTCTTGCTCTTACACTGTTGTATGCAGATCACCGGAAACTGAGGGACCGAGTTGCTGCTGTGGAGCAAGACGTCACAGAACTGAAGCCTGCCACAGAATTCCTAGAAAAGCAACAAAACGCACACGAAGCCAGAATACGATATCTTGAAGATCGAGTGGAAGATGCAGAGGGTCGATCCAGAAGGAACAATGTCCGCCTGATTGGATTGCCGGAGGGAGCGGAAGGCCAAGACGCAGTAGCTTTTCTAGAACAATGGCTTAAAAATATTCTACCCTCCTCATTTTCTCAGTTTTTCACTATAGAACGTGCACACCATATCCCTGGCAGGAGACCAGCACCAGGCACTGGGGCGCGTCCACTTATATTTAAAGTGCTACACTTCAGGGACAGAGATATGATCCTGCGGGAAACCAGGAGAATGACCAAGGTCAAATTTGAAGACACAAAGGTCCTGTTATTCCCCGACTACACAATTAAGATCCAGCGCCAACGGGGATCCTTTCTGCAAATCAAACAGAAACTTAGGCTACTAGATATCTCGTATTCATTGCTCTATCCAGCAAGACTCCGAGATTTTTTGACTCACCAAAAGGTACCTGGGAGTGGCTGGAAACCACGGGCCAGTTCTCGGGTCCTCAGCCAACGGGCATGCCAGGCACGTGGAATGGTGAAGCAAGCGGAACGAGGAATCGTTGTTGACGGCCTAAGAAATGGAAACCCGGCTAATCAGCGGCACCTGGCCCGGACCAGATCAGACAGGAGTGGCAGGCGGCGGTTCGAGTAGCGCAGCGGATAGCTGAAGCTGCGGAGACGAACAGCAAGGAAGGAACCTCGACTCACTCGTCGGAAGATGAGGGCTCATCAGCAGGTGGACTATCGGACGCTGTATCACTTCGAATGCCAGATGTCACGCCACAGACTTCTGATGGTATTGTATAAAGGTTGGGGACACAGCACTTGCACCACAAACTTTCTAAAGGACTGCACCCCTGATGTCATTTGGTATTGCAACTCCTACATTGTTTATTATACTGAGGGGTTTGCATAATTGGAACTGCACCTAGGCCTACTCATAGTGCTTGAGGGCTACTTTAGCTTTATACACCACTACACACAAAGATATAAGAAACCTGGAGATTTCACAGTGGCATGTCCCGTACGGCTTTACACCCCCTCGTATTTTTCCTTATATCGGGAACCAGTTGGTCACGCGGACAGTTTTCGTTCCATCAGGGTTTGGGTAACACCCCTTGTTTGTGAGGGCTCACTTGGGGGGAATGGGCGTTGATATAGAGCTCTGCCGAGTCACACACACACACACTGCGGCATGCACAGGTAGGGTTATATTCTATAGTTTCATAACGTAGTGTCGTGACACACCATACGATACTCAACTGGAATGTGCTGGGTCTCCGCACACCATCCCGCAGGTATGCGGTCTATTCTTATCTTAAGAGGCGCAATGTGTGCATGGCCCTTTTACAAGAGACACACTTAAATAAGGTTGAGACGGTCAGGTTGCAAAGAAATGGAGGGGTAAGGTATAAGCCACTGATTACTCATTGTTTGCATGTGGGGCCTTAATATGGGTCCGTCTAGGCACACCTTTCGCGGTGGAGTAAGTCCTTGTGGATAATGACGACAGATGTGTTTCTAAAAGGCAGTATTTTGTTAGGCAATGTGTATGCCCCTAACACAGACCAAGGGCAATTCCTTAGATCGCTGTCCCAAATAATGACTAAATGGTGTGACATATCGTGGCTGATCAGAGGGGATTTTAACAGCGTCATGGATACAGGTTTAGATGGATCCTTCACCCCTAAGATGTACAACTGCCACAGCCAACTCAATGGTACTGAGTGGATGGGTGCGTGGGTGGGACCTGGTGGATGTTTGGAGACACCGTAGTCCCAGAGAGAGGATATATTAATTATAATCTGTGCCCCATGACTTGCACGTACGATTGGATAGGTTTCTAAGCTCACCTTCCTTACTTCCCTACATAAAGGGCTCGGGTTATCAGGGTCGCACACACTCCGACCACAACCCACATTACGTAACGCTGGCATGGGAGTGCGGGACCCCTGACATTCTTACGTGGCGGTTACAACCGACAATGCTGGTGGGCCCAATCTTCTGAGACTCAATAGGGGAGGCCATCGGTGAGTACTTCACACACAATACTGGGACTGCTTCATCCATTATAGTGGAGTGGGCTGCCATGAAAGTTACACTGCGTGGGAAGTGTTTGGGGCTGGGCTGCCGCTTGAGGCGACAAATAGAAGCGGAACTGATCATAGTGGAAAAAGACCTATTGGCCTTAGAATCACGAGCGACAGAGGACGCTTCGGACCCGCTATTAGAGGCGTGTAAAAAACACACAGAACTCCTAGAACGCCAACAATGTCTGAACTTCGCGGCACATTCAGCGACAGAGCACGCTAAGGCGGACCGATCCAGGCACCTGTTGGCCTGGTTGATTATACAAGATCATTCCGTAGGACCCATTACTGCACTCCAGACTTTGGGAGGTGGACTAAAGTATACACAGCATGAAATCCATAGCAAATTAACCACGCACTTCACTCAACTATACAGATCTGCCCTGAACGTTCCTGAGTCAGACATACACACTTTCCTTGATGGTCTCACTTTTCCCACTCTTACACCTTAACAGCTTAGAGAACTGGATGCCCCGCTTACGTTGGAGGAAGTGAGAGGCACAATGAGAGCACTGCCATCTGGTAAGGTCCCGGGTCCGGACGGTTTTCCCCACGAATTTTATAAAACAAACGCCGATCTTTTAAGCCCACAGTTACTTAGGGTGTACACGGAAGTGCTAGAAACTACGTCCCTCCCAGCCTCTCTGACAGAAGCTACCCTGATAACACTCCCAAAGCCAGACAGCGATCCCACGCACACGAGCACCTATCGGCCCCTGGCGCTGCTAAATGGGGATTACAAAGTACTGGCAGGTGTTCTGGCAGGCAGATTGGCACCCGTCACTCCACATCTGGTCCACCAGGATCAGAACGGCTTTGTCCCCGCTTGAAACACCTCTCTCAATATACGTAGGCTTTTCCGGGTAATGCGAAGCGCCACAGCGGTTTGGGCGGCAGCAGGCTGCCTAGTATTGGAGCTAGAAAAAGCCTTTGATACAGTTGAGTGGCCCTATATGTTTGAGGTGCTGCGACGATTTGGATTCGGGCTGTATTTTTTAAGTTTAGTTAAACTATTGTATGGTGCACCTGCCGTACGTGTCCGCTTAGGGACTTTATTCTCAAGGCCCATACCGATAGGGAGAGGAACTAGGCAAGGGTGCCCCCTTTCCTCACTAATCTTTTCCCTGGTCATAAAGCCCCTGGCAATACCGCTACACCAATCAGCAGTTCATTGGGGTATACAACTATGAGAGGAGGCTCACGCCATTTCGCTCTATGCAGATGATATCTTGCTCTGCATTAGGGACAATACCCCTGATCATTTCCGACACATTCAAACTTTTTGCTACGCTATCAGGATTGGGTGTGAACTGGGGAAAATCGTGTTTATTTCCCTTTACTCCCGACGCAGACGTTCCTCACCTGGTGGTGGATGGTGTACTGGTGGCCTGGCAACCAGCTGTGTTCCGATATTTGGGAGTGAGAATATATCACTCTGACCGGGATCTCCTGGATGGTAACCTATCCAGAGCGGTTACAGCTTTAAGATCCCAAATAGAATTTTGGAAAACACTCAACCTCTCTGTTGCAGGTAGGGTGGCGCTCATTAAAATGGTGATGCTGCCCCTTCTGCTATATTATTTTGCTAACCTTCCGATTTATTTACCAGCGTCCTTTTTTCGATCGCTGGAGGGAATAATGAGAGACCTTATATGGAGCAATCCGCGGTGCAGGGTGGCGCTTGCTAACTTATACTTACCCCAAACACAAGGTGGGTTGGCTCTGCCCAACTTGGAACATTATTATTTGGCGTCCCAAATACAATGGGTGGCGGAGCTACACCTTACCGATAAGGCGGAATGTGGTCCCCCGTACACGTTGGACAGATTCCTTTTTATCTTTCACCCATGAACTGGGCCACACACATCGCTTCCCTTTCTGGTACAGATAGCTTAGAAATGCTTCCGTAGAGTTTTACATCTTACTAGACATGTCACACCATATGCGCCCACCATCCCACTACTAGGTATGCCGAAAGGGAGAGGCCGAGTTAGAATGGCAGAACTCCTAGATTGGCAAGACGCTAATATACACACACTGGGAGACCTATATGCGGAAGGTGCGCTGCGGCCTTTCATTTCCCTGACAGAAGAAGAGAGTGTCCCTCCTGGACATTTCCTGAACCATGCCTCCTGGATGGCCACACTGGGGCACCACTGGGGTAATATCTCACAGGAACCCCCGACACATCTCCTTATGCAGTATATACCCGTGCTGGGTACGGGCCGACACCTCATAAAATGGTTTGCAGAATCAATCCGCGAGCACACTATGACTGATTTAGTGCCCTTGCGTACTAGATGGGAGGCAGATTTGACACAATCATGCACACCCAAAGAATGGACCATGCCTCTGGGGAGCCCTAGACAGATTCCCAGAAATGCTAGATTTAGGCTGATCCAATTTTATATTGTCCCCAGAGCATATCTATCCCCAGATAAAATTAACAGGTATTTTAATAGAGTGGATGCCTGTTGTCCATGCTGTAAAATGACCGATGCCGATCTACTACATATGTTATGGGCGTGTCCCAGACTACAAGACTACTGGCACAGAGTGATTCAATTGTTGTCCACAAGCACTGATAGGGCATTGCCGAACACGTGGGAGGCCTGCATTACAGGGATTTTTCCTAGAAATAAGAAACACAAAGCCTCCTCTAGATTTTTAGACTTGGGATTAGTGGTGGCCAAACGGCTTGTCACACATCGTTGGAAAGTAGAAGACCCCCATCGCTGAAAGCCTGGTCTCAATCTATGCTGCACTGGGCTAAGGCTGAGGCCGTCTCATTGTTAAGGGAAGACAAGCTTGGATTGCGTAAATACCCCATTTCAACAGACTGGAGCGCAATCCTGACAGCGCTTCAAGTAGCAATAAGTCCGGATGACCCCCCTGAAATTCCTAATACCAACTAACCTAGCCTACACGTAGGTTGTAGTGTGCCCTGGCAACAATATGGACTGAAACGTGCAGCACATATCATGCATCTTAGACCAGCATGCAGTATTATGATGATGTGGTTGACACACATAAAATTGTAAAATTGACACTATTGTTACCGACATGGACCGCCTCCCCCCACCCCAGCCTGCCCTGCTCTCCCCTCCTTCTCCTAAATTGGTTGTTAGAAGTTCTACTGTTATATATATATATATATATATATATATATATATATATATATATATATATATATATATATATATATATATATATATATATATATATATATATATATATATAGTTGTTTGATCACCAACCTGAACAATATGGCAGGGCCGAAGGGAGTCAATAGGCATGTATATGTGGAACAAATATATGGGCGAATAAGGCACCTGTAACATGTTTACATAATGACACGGTATCATGCCATGATTTACATTATTTTTTTGTTGTATTAGCCGTACGTTATTGCGATGTATGGATCTGGATTGTGTATATGCCATCTGCTCACATACCGTTATAATGCCTTGTATAATCTGATTCCTGACGATGCCTACTGGTTCTACAAATATTGTGTATGCTTGTAATAGGTATTACATATATCAAAACTCAATAAACAGATCAAACAAAAAATCAAGTACTTGCCTGTTGCATAGTTTTGTGCAGATATATTACTGCCAACCGGATGTGTGTCTTTAGTCTGTGATGATTCTTAACTGTGCATGTTTTATCTGTTACTTATTTTATATTTTATAGTACCACCTTGTAGCGTCCTTGCAATTTTTATACATTGAAAGAAATATACATTCAATTGTGATCATCCTAAATCACAAACAAGAACTTGTATCCGCTCTAACCGAATTCCTTTTGTTTGATTTATTTATGTTGCAGCACGATTCGCCATTGTGGTATGTTCTTTTGCTTTACGGCAATACCAAGCTCCTTATTGTTCCCTGGTTATAACATTTGAAAATCCCAAAACCTGCCAATGTCCTCCGCGCAATACTTCATTTGTGTACCTAAGCAACATGCCATAATTATTATTGTGTTCTGTATATATTAGTTAAATGTGATTTGTAGCCAACCCATTCTGTACTCTTTGTTTTCAAACTAGGATGGTTTCACCACTGCCCATACCCCACACATTGCTGAATTCATTTTAATATTGGTAATTTGTATTTACATTTTCTAAATCTTTACGTCTCTGTTGTGCTTTTTTTATTTGAACTTTTATCTGTGTGTCTGTTGGGATCAGTGTTTTTTTAAAAGTTTTTTTAAAAACTTTGTACAGCCTATATATGCTGCATGTGCTAACTCTGACTTTGCCTAGTAGTGTTTAGGAGAAGGATTTTTAAAGTGAGGGATAGCATTCAAAGTTTGTAGGTTGACCCGTCAGAAGTCCAGCATCGGAGCCGAAAGTGTATTGGAGCGATCTGTAGCAAAGAAAATAGAGCAGCTTGCGAGTAGTTTGTGCCTCCTTTTAACACTTGCTGCAGGCTAAGGCCCAGATTTATCAAGGTTGAGCAATGCCCTTGCTCCGTGCAAGGCAATGCAAAACGTAGAATGAGATTTACCATGCCACGCAGAGGCATCCTGCGTGGCTTGGTAAATTTGATGTAATGTAAGGCAGCACAAGTCTCTGCCTTGCGTTACACTGTGCCGGAAAGAGGTTACATGGGTGGAGCGTGGGTGTTCCAATGCATCTACCATGTATCCTGAAGCATTTCCAGATTTACCATAAACTGGTAGACCTGGGAATGTCAAATTGTATGCCTTGCCAATAGAGGCGCAACAAGGAGAATCCTCTTATTTCTCCTCGTTGTTTTCTCTTTCTAAGTGTGCTGTATTCTACATTGTCCGCAAGTCACTTATTCTATCCAGATGTTTCAGTTGGTTTTAGGGCTTAGGGCTGGGTTTCAATTGGTTATAGGGCTCGGGCACCTACTTGTTCCAAGACCTAGGGTTTCTATTCGTTCTATGGATTGTATCTTATGTTTCTATTGGTTCTAGGATTAGGGCTTGGGTTTCTCTTGGTTCTAGGGCAGAGGGCTCATTTTTTCCCAGGGTCTACACTTTCTATTAGTGCTAAAACATAGGGCTTGAGTTTCTATTATAAGGATTACAGCTCCATTGGCCCCGGTCACCCGATCGCAAGGGCCTCCCCTCTTATTTAAACAGAATCTTTAGGGTGTGCATGTAAACCGGGTGAAGATGAGGGTGCTACTGTCTGGGCCTGAAAAGAGCCTAGGGCCAGGAACTCTTCACCTCCACCATCAAAACTCCAGGTATGCAATCAGCCGCTCATCAATACAGGCAATATCTACTAATCACTCCTAAAGATCATCAATCCTAAGGACCCACCCTCATAATCATTAACAGGGTGAAGAAAGCTACTGATGAGCTACTGGTGACTAATACACCTAACCACTGGACAGCAACTAGTCACTTGGCTAGCATGACACATATATTAAGTAATTAGAAATTCAGCTCAGGAGGACCCACATTCAATTCCTCAGGAAGAAAACCAACCTAGGCCACTATCTCACCCTTTTGACATCAGTAATCACATTTACCCTCTGCCAGCTCCACGAGAGAGGATTATGCGCCCCCAGACCTAATACTACCCCACAAGGACTTAAAGAACACATACCTATGCCACTCATAGATTTATCAACAATAAATCCAACCAAACACACCAAAAGCACACAAATGATCTAAACACAATATACTAACTGAAAAACCTCAACCCAAACAACTGACATGCACAATGTCACTTGCTAGGAGGAACTAAAAATCAAGGGAATGCCCAAATGCATGATTCCTAGGTTCTCTGATTTCACCTTCCCACCCAGAAAGCTATAACACTGCCAGCTTCCACCCCTAGATCTCCTACTCCTTTGCTCCTCCTACTATACTAGACCACATCTCCTCAAAACACCATCACATCAATAGGATAGAGGCGCAACAACTAAAATGCTCACTCTTTAATACAAGGTTCATGAGCAAAAACCGCTTCAACATATTTGATCTTCTCTCATAAACCTCACCAGGACTCACCTTCATTACAGAAATGTAGCTCAGCGAAGATTCCACACCCACATACCATGAAGTCATCCTACCTGAAAATGGCATCATCAACAAAAATCAAACTTGCAAAAGCGGTGGAGTCCTGGCAGTAACTGATAGAATATCACTAAAATTAACTTGCTTCCAAAGCTTCATTATGAATCCTTCCTGGTAAAATAACACCCCACTCCAACTCCCACTTGGTCCTACCACTTATTATATAGAACACCACCCAGCAATACAAACTGTAAAGGTGCCTTAATACATACAGTGGCCAAGTATGTTCTTAACCACTGAAGCCTATACATTCTAGGATGCGTTGAGAAGAAGAAACTAACTACAGCCAAGCAATCAAAGCAACCTTGAGGCCTTCAACCTCTAACAAATAGTTTCCAGCCCTACTCGCTCTGCCAGACACATGGTGGGCGGTATATTTGTCTAGCCCTGGGACAAGCCACAGTGCTAGACATCTCTTCAATATTCTAGTGTGACCACAAGATCATTACCTTTCAGATCAACATTCCTATCAATTACAACCCTTCAAAGACAGCAACAACCAATAACAGCAAATGCACAAACAATGGAAAAAGCTAAAAAAATCTAGACTTAGCAAAACTCAACTCCCATCTTAAAAGAACCTCAATAAATATGCAACATCAAGACATACACACCTTCTACAACTAATTCTTGATAATACATGTCAACAAGGTCACAGGTACTACACAATGAAAACATTGCAACGCACATTCCCATACCTTATATACCAACAAAAGCTACAAGCTATCCTCACACTCGTAATCTCCAAGCTCTACTATGCCGATAGCCTATACCTTTGCACCTCTAGTTTCAACATATGGAAAATATAACCAATCCAAAATGCTGCCACAAGACACCTTCTCCGTCTCTGCCCAAAGTGACTCATGGATCCAGTCCTACAAACTCTATTGTGACGAGTAATGTTCAAGGCATCTCTGCATCTTCAAAGAACCTGCCCGGGAAAACAACCAATACATTTACAAGTTAAAGTCAGGCAACACAAGCAAAATAGGATTTTGCCATACTATAAACAATGTACAGGAGGGGCCGCTTTCTTAGTACAAGCTGCTTATCTCTGTAACTTACTATTACAAGATTTGAAATATTCAGGCGCATTTGCACTTCAGAAGACCAATTAATGTCCGTTCATATATAACCCTCCAAGCACTCCCTTATATTAATACTATAACACTCGGAGGTCAGGCAGATGATTTTAGTCTAAACAGACTGCATTATAACTCCCTTATACTTGATCCTCTTAAACTCACTCAAGACAGAACCCCATAGGTCAGGTCTATTACTCAGGACTGCACCAGTCCACATCAATAAACCACCCATCACCAATTGAACAAGCATGAAATAACTGAAGAGATCAGCCTCTTACCACTGGCAAACAAGTGACTCTAATTTAGTCCAAACTGTAGGTTTATCTACATACTATGACCACTTCTTGACCTCTCACGATGATAATCATATATGGGATGATAGTAACAAAGTGTATCCCAGCAGATTTCCCATCATTTCTCTCTCTAACCTATGCCTGCTCAGAAGCATAAACTTTAAGCCAAAAACCTCAGAATGGACAACCCAGCTCAGTAAACAGCTTAGTAAACTATCATCATAAGAAATACCGTAAAGGGACTTGCAGAGCTGCTCAAAGCAGCCAGCTAACTGGAAACCATAAACTGTGGGCCTATCTTTCAGACTTCTATATCTATCAATCTGCTAAGCGTTGCGTTCCATAACACAATAACTGCACTTCTCTAATCATCACGCATGACATGGAAACACTTACCATATGAGATCAAAATAAAGTCCACACCCTTCCAACGTCACACCCTACATGGTGTAGCGTGCTACCCATGTAGGCAAGTGCTTTAACACCCCATATGGAAATAGTAAGTGCTATATAAATGTTACAATACAATACTACACTCCTGTATTCTCAGCGTTAAAACAGTGTGTATATTTCCTAAAAGTAGAACTGATTATATATTTTAAAACTGTTTCAAAATTGCTATTTGGAGCTCAGATATGTCATACCTTCCTAACAGGGCAAAGAGGCAAGAAAGAAACATATGAAGCACTGTACCTTATCCTGACCCATTTTGCAAGTTTCACTTGATTCTGAAATTTGTATGAAAATTGTTTGAAGAGTTCTATTTTTTTAATAGCATTTCGGTGTCTGTATTGCGGTGACCATTTTGCTGTGCCTGATTTTGTTTGTTGATGCGTTTGCAACCAACCGTTGATTCCTCTCCTCTCTCTTCCACCTGTAGGGGGTGATTGAAGAGAGGGGCTAGTCTGCATTTATGTAATTAACAGAACCAGGCCAATAAAATGGCACAATTAACAGAAGACTCTAAAATACCCAAATATATTATTTTTACATTCATCGAACTGAAGCAAAAATAGCATACTGTTTATAAGACAATAAACTAAACTGGTTATCCATCACAACACATTTTATAGAGCTCCTGTCCACTTAAGTGCTAGCCATTATGTTAGCTGGTATTAATCGTTTGCTTGCCTTTGGTGAAAATAAGTTATCAGCCAAATTGATATCTGCTGGACTATCTCAGACACGCCCACTTGATGTATCTTTATAGCCTGAAGCAGCAGGCTCTGTCAGTATTTCTGATTGTCAACCCTCAGCCAATCATAATAGGGCTCTGTGGTGAGTCAATTCTGAACTGGATGTTGTGCAGCCATTCAGAATGGTCCTGTCCCTAGTTGCCCTGCCTGTCATGGACTGTGTGTGATGCACTTTCATTAAAGTTCATGGTCCGTTTTAAGTTCCTCCTTGATTTGTTTCTGTGTCAGCAGATGCAGAAACAAATCCTGGAACAGGAAGATTAACCCGGAATTTGCTGCTGATTCTCGTGGACAGAAACAGAAATCACCCCACCTACTCGCAGTGAGCCTTGATTAATGTATATCTCTTTAGTCTCTCTCTTTGTCATACTGTGGAAGCTGTCTGGAAACAGCGGAGGCTTCTGGTTGTTATCTTGAGTATTTGGTGTCTGTCTCTCGCTCCAGCTTAGAATGGCATAGGTAGATGTTCACTTGGTTGATTGGTTGGACTTACCTATTTTTGAACCCACCAGTGTCCTCTTAAAATTGATAAGAACTGGCCGAGCAGAGCCAGTTCCCCGTATTCTGCTGCACTTTAGAGCAAGCTGTGCAGCACAGAACATAGCGTTCTGGTGCTTCTTCCTCAGAGCTTGTCTATTCCTAAGTCATTGTAGGAGCCCTGCTGCTTTGTCCTGCTGGGAAGATTGCAGTTGTAATGCACTAGAGTGGAGTTTCCTAGACCTAAGAGCAATGTCAAGCTGACTGTCTGTACATGGTGGATACTTGAGGAACTCAGCCTACCCTGGAGCCCCTACAGCCTGCTGGCAGTGACCATCCCTGACATCATCTGCTGTACCCAAGGATTAAGGATCTTCTTGAACCACTGAAAAACTGTGTCTCTAGGTTATCATAAACGTCCCCTGCGCCTGCCTGAATTTATGGGCGTCTGTATTAACTTACTTCTAGACTGAAAAAGGACATGTGGGTTTCCTCCCTTTCATCCTTGGTTCTTGGGAGGGTGGCACTGGCTTAGACTGGTCGCCCTGATTCCAGAACTATTTTAACCATTTCACTAAGACCTAAAGCTACGAAGGTATCATAACTCACATATACGTATGATGCCCCTAACACTAAAGACAATTTCCAGTTGCAGTTGGGAGGCAGTGGGTACTTGGGGTCCCATGAAGTCTCCCTAACATCCAACTGTGGCCATTTATCTTTGAGATTTGTGCCTGAGAGGTTAGTAACCCGTGGATCCTTCTTTGGTTGCTATGTCTTTTGCTAGTAGTAGTACTTCAGTAGTCTTGTCATTGGAGCCTTGGCCTTGTAGGCCAACTAGAGTTCAGCCCCATAAACTGGACACTAGCATATTTCCCTTGTGCTCATTTTTTTTGATAACCAAAAATCTCCCTTTAATGGGCCAGGAATCCCAGTTCACTTTAAGCTAGTTGGTTTTTCGGTATTCGAAGATTTGTGTACCTTTTTTAGCCACCTGAGCTCGGGCACACTAAGCTGATCTCCCATGAACACCACACCTCTGAGCAGAGACGGATGAAGAGCCGTCAAGGCAGGGCCCACTTGATACATTTGTAACAGCTACCCTAGTATAAAACTGAGATTCAAAGGCATACAGAGATTGCTGAAGACTTTCAATTTCCAACCCAAAGATTAGGACTGTAGATAAACATGGCTGGTATTTTGAACATAGCATCTTATCGCATAGCGCTCATAAAACTTTCAGTCCCAGTTCCAAAATGTGTTATGACTGTTTTGTCCTTTGTGTTTGCTTTTTACCTGCCTATAAATGAGGACCTTTTGTTTGCAACCATAATAGCTCTGAATGGACATTGACTTCTCCCAGTGATGAAACTGTAGCTGATTTGCAAATCTGCTGTTACCACCTTGAGTAAGCCTTGGTTGCACGATTAGTGCGTTCTTCTTTCTACCTGAGGCCTCATGGCATCGCTGGTAGAAGGTGGAGTCCATTTGCTGCCACCCAGTAAACAATGATTGCCCCAAGACCCATGTACATGCTGCACAAAAGCATATAAGTTCTGATTTGTATTTTGAGTTTTGGAAAAGGCTATAAAATGAATGAAACAGAAAATATAACATGGAACATTGTATATTGCAGTATTATTCATGTCAACATATACACAGAGCTATACCAAGCAGCAATTATTTTGCAATTATTGTAGCAGCTATTAATAAGAGAATCCTATATGAAAAATTGGAATTGGGATCAAAGCTTAATTAAGTAGTACTACAGTAAGAAACAAAATCATACTCTCTCAAAACGAAAAAGATAGAGAAAAAAGTACCTTGTACACAGGACACGGGACAAGACGTAGGGGGGAAAATGGATGTGATGTTCAGGGGGAAGCGAAGATTATAAAACATAGAATGCGTCAGTGAGGAGTTCTAACATTACATACTGTTGTATCTTTCTGTCTATGTGGGGCTGAATTTCTGCAAAGATGCATCTAGACAATCCCACGTCGGTCTAGGAGGTCCAGAGGTGTAGCTATCATTAAGCAGAATATTGTCTGAGCTCTTTTTAAACAAACCCATGCCCACCATGTGTGATGCAAGATGTCAAAATCCTTCCACTCACACAAGATAGTCTTAAGCCCAATGGTTAAAAGTTAGTCAATAAGAAAGAGATATGTGTATCTCAGTGAATATAAAGATTACACGGAGTTAGTTAATTGTTTATGTGGAATATATCATTAATCACTCACCCAGTCTCACAAAAGGCATATTAATGGCCACAGCTAACAATGGCTTAATGTACATATTAAATATTTGGGACATTAGTGAGCGCTGTACAGTCAGGCAAAGAAGAGAGGAAGTGACCAGGCATAACTCTCCTTGTGTGAGCTGCCAGAACTCTTTGGCCTGCATCCAATTTGCCATATGGCTGCCTGTTTGTGTTTGGTGAAAAGCCCGCCCTATTTAGGGCCGGGCTTGCAATGCACATTTTACCCTCCCAGAATGCAAGACCAGGCAAGGAAAATCAAAACAATACCCCTACTATGCAGGGAGAAAACTCCAAGCATGCCAGGGACATTTGTTTTGGTATTCATCAACCCCAATGCAGAAAGTTTTGTTTCTGAAATAAAACAAAATCTTACTTTTAGAGGGTGTCCATGACTTGAGGGCTCAAGCAGAATGCATTTTTCTAATTGTGCCCCCGTCACATCAGCAAGAGCCCTTTCGGTGAATGGGTTCACCTGCGCAGCAGTACACTTACAATAGGATAAGCGGGCGGTGGGGCAGGTGTGGGGTGAGCAGATGTGGGGTTTCCTCCCCCCAAGTGACTTGGTAGCCCACCTGTGGTCCAGCCTAACCATCCAATAATAATCAGGACCACTGGTATTATGCAATTCTGCAGCCATGGCGTTTTCTGCATGATTATAGATTTGCTGCATTTGGCTCGTAATCCATCACATGTTGCATAAATTACAGATTTTAACAAAAAAATTGTTTCTAGCTCAAATGGATCAATAATTACTAAAAAAAGCGCAGACACATATTGTAGCGCAGTGGAAAGCCCTTTGTAAGTGTTGACTGGTCATCTTCCAGTTGCTTATTGCTGTAGTCGGGTGCTGAACTGATATTGATGGGGTGAAGCCTCTGCCCAGATACTGTTAATGTGCAAAAATAACAAAATTATGAAGCAATACAATCATAAAATATGCTGCATTACGGTGCATAACATCCTTTTCTTGCAGCATAATTTACTCAACCATGCCGCATAATGTGGTCCTCAGCTGTTGCGTAATTCCAGTTGGCCAGACGAGAAGTGACTCCCTATGTTCTTTTGATTGGTAATCCAGCTGTCCGTTTACAACTTTCTCCTCAAGTTACTTATTCTCTAAGAATTTGTATTTTAAGGAGGATTTAACAGTATCATTGATTTCATGGCGTCTTTAAACTGGCTTGGAAAAGCATTTTACTCTGAGGAGATCTCTAAGCAACACAAAATAATTAGTGGCATGTTCCACTGATTGGGCATATTGTCTTTCTTTTCTTTTCTTTGGCAGTGTGCATATCGTGCTTATGCCACCTGAGCGTTGCTTCACAATGCTTAAATGAAAGGAGTGGAGGGAGGTGGGAAATTACAAAGTCTGTGTTCGAGACTCGTACTTGGATTTGGTGCACGGCCAGTAGCGAGTCTTGGCTGTTTTGTGACCCTCATGCTGTGTGACGGCCACTGGCAGACAGGAACAGGTGAGTTTGAGTACTTTTTTTTTTTTTTTAAAGTTTTAAAACGCTTTATTGCATAGATGCTTTAAAGGGTACACAGCTTCGGCCTACAACCCTGGGGCCGGCCCCGTTGAAACAAAGAAATTATAACACAGCTGAAAGGCCAACATCCCAAGGGGCAGGCAGCGTTATAGTAGGCCAATTCACCAAGCAAAATCTGCAACAAAAACAACATGCCCAAAATAAGAAGACAGACAATCACATAACGAAAAGGAAAAAGGTCATCAATACAAATTAACACTCCCACTCCATGTATCCGAGCATTTGGATAAATGTTGTACTAAGCACGGGGGGGCCTCAGCAGCAGACCAGGGTCGCCCTTACGAGGGAGAGAAAGGGGGCCAGAATTTTAGAATGCAACACCCACACCGAGGGCGGTGCAGCTCAGCAGCCTCACGGCAATAGTACATGCAGAAATTAAGAGCTTCCAATTAAACGAAGCGTTAAGCATCTGGAGTAACATTCCCCGCCATCGAGGTAGCACGGTATTGAGCATAAAGGCCCCAGAAGCTCGAAGGGCGGGCCGATGGTGGCAATAGCTCGTTATACACCTCCGACTGGGTGTTACAGTACAACATGTCAGTGTGCCAGTCCGACACCTTGGGGAGAGGGCCCCTCATCCATCTCATAGCCAGTCTTCGTTTAGCGAGGAGCAAACCCATGGCAACCAACTTGCGGAGTGGCACGGCTAAGGACCTCACATAGCCCAGCAGTGCCATGAGTGGGTCAGGTGGGATAGAGACATCAACTATATTGGATAGAGCCGCAAAGATCTGTACCCAGTAGTCATACACGGGGGGCATTCCCACGCCAAATGATAAAAACCCGCCCCCGAGACGCAGCAGCGCTCGCAGCAATCCGAATCCCGCAGCCCGTACCGGCATAGGCGCTCCGGGGTGTAGTATACCCTGTTTATAAACTTAAAATGGGCCAATCTGTGCCTGCCATTTAGGGAGACCTTGCGGGACATTTCGCAGCAACAGCGCCACACATCGTCTGAAAGTTGTTGCCCAAGATCAGTGTGCCATGCCAATCGAGCTTTAGAATGAGAAGACACCCTGGTGCGCAAGGTGGAGCTGTAAAGCCTAGATACTAACTTGACAGGGGAGGGGGAGGCAAGAAGAATGGAAAAAGGAGGAATGTCCATGGGCTCTTCCAACCCATCCCCTAGGACAGCTCGCAAGGCGTGTCTGAGTCTAAAAAATTGAAATTGAGTAAGAGCAGGAGGTGACTCTTTGCCCGTAGAGACTTCCTCCCAGGTCAACATCGCACCATTGTGAAAAAGATCCCCCATCTCCGAGAGGCCCATCCCACGCAAGGAGCGAGTGACTCCAGGGTCTGAGGTACAGGCAGCCCAGCCACACCAACCGATGCGCATCCGGGGCGAATAGAGCTGCGCGCCGTCAAACATACCAAGAAGAGCGTGCCATGCATGCACCACAGCATTTACCGAATCCAGAATCCCACAGCGCCTATCCGGATTCTTGGACAGGAGCCGGGGCAAGGGCACCGGGGCAGCAACGCCGCCCTCCATGGCAAGATGGGGTAGTGAATAAGGGCCATGGACCCAAGCGTGAGCATGAGACGCCTGCGCCACCCGGTAATACATCTCAAAATCTGGGGCACCAAGACCACCCGCCGAACAGGGCAACGTTAAAATATTCATAGCAACACGGGGGGACTTCCCAGGCCAGCCGCAACAAGAGCCCCCGGAGCTCCTTGAACAAGTGCCGCGGGACTACAATAGGGATGTTCAGAAACAAAAAGAGAAACCGAGGTAGCACGATCATCTTTATCAAGGAGATTCTCCCCACAAGAGAGATCGGAAGACGGATCCAACGCTCCACATCCTCACTGAGCTTAGCAATCGCCGCACCATAGTTCGCACGCAGCACCAACTCCGCATCAGAATGGACTCTTATACCCAAGTAGCGGACCGGTTCCTCAGTCCACTGCAACGGATATTCCAATTGTATCGGGGTGGTACATGGAGTCAATGGGAAGACCAAAGACTTGTCCCAATTAATTTTCAAACCGGAGAGCCCACCAAAGCGCAACACTTCTCGGATAATCGGGGATAGGTTGTTGCCCGGATCCCTCACGTACAGGAGCGTGTCATCCGCATAGGCCGACACTATCAACCTGTAAGCAGGGAAATGAAGCCCTCTATGGCTATGATATTCCCGCAGGGCGCGCAAGAGGGGCTCAGCGGCAAGGGCGTATAGGAGAGGGGAGAGGGGGCAACCCTGTCGAGTGCCCCTAGAAATAGCAATCGAAGCCGAAACCGTATTACCAACTCGTACACGTGCCATAGGAGAGTTATAAAGCACTTTGACCAACTGTAAAAAGACCTCACCTACACCGATCCGACGCAGTACGGCATAGAGAAATGGCCATTCTATAGAATCGAAAGCCTTTTCGGCGTCTAGAAAAACCGCCACAGCAGGGACATCCGAGCGGGTATGCTGCAGTGTGCCAAATACCGTACGGAGATGGTGCGTAAGCGTGCGGCCCGGGATAAATCCAGCCTGCTCCACCCCGACTAACTGGGGAAGCAGTGGAGAAAGCCGATTGGCAAGGATTTTAGCGTAGATCTTCGTATCCACATTCAATAGGGATAAAGGCCGATATGAGGAACACCTCTGGGGGTCTTTGTCAGGCTTCAACAAAGTGACGATCAGAGCCTCTCTCATAGATGAGGGCAAGATCCCCTCGGCGGCAATAGTCTGAAACAGAGCAGCTAAATGGGGGACCAGAAGGTCGCTGAAGGCCTTATAGAAGCCCACAGTGAGCCCATCCTGGCCCGGAGCATAGTATTCAAGGCTAGCCTAATCTCCTGGAGCTCCACGGGCCGCATTAAGAATTCCCGGTGCCAGTTCTGAAGCCAAGGCATTTCTAACTCTTCAAGGTAATGTAAAATAGCGTCCTCGCCCGGAGAAATTCGTGAACTATAAAGCTCCTGGTAATAACACCGGAACTGCTCCGCGACTTGGACCGGGTCTGTCCAGGATCTACCATCGGCATCAGTTAAAATGGGGACTCGGATCGCCGCCTCGCCAGCGCCGCCAGGACCGAGCCCGGGCGGTCCGACTCGTCGTAGCACCTAGTCGTAGCATATTTCCCCATATATTTAACTTCGCTATCGGCCTCCGCATTGTATTCCGCCAGCGTGGATTCCAGGAGTTCGCGGAGCTGCGGAGTGGGATCTCGTGCCAACGAGGCCTCCAAGTCCGCAAGACGGGACTCCAAAAGTTGAAGCCTATCTCGAATGGACCGCAGGACCCCCGCATGTTTACTTATCGTTATACCCCTAATATACACCTTGAACGATTCCCACACAGTGGCGAAGGAGTCCACTGTGCCAATATTAAGCGCAAAGAATTCCACGATCGCCTCCTGCAGGTCCGCTTTAAAGACCGCATCCAATAAAGAGTAGGGCGGGAACCGCCACAAAAATGGAGGAGGTCCACGCGGGGGAATGGCTAAGGAAAGCAAAATGGAGGAGTGATCCGAAAAGGTACGGGGCAGAACCTCACAGCTCTGGACCTCCGGCAGCAAAGCCAGCGAGATGAACCAATAATCAATGCGCGTGTACACATCATGCGGCGCCGAGTAGTGCGTGAAGCCGTCGCTGGCCGAGGAGCGGGAGCGCCAAACATCCACCAGCTGCAGTTGCGCTGAGATATCAACAATCGCCCTAGCTGCGGCAGAGGGGGCTCTAGGGGGGCCCCTGGACCGATCCCGGAGGGGATCAAGCACACAATTGAAATCTCCACCCCACACCACAGTCGCCGGGGAGTACTGCTTAATTACTTGGAACAGATTCAAGTAAAACTGCGGGTCATCGTAATTCGGGCCATAAGAGTTCACCACCAACAGATTGACATGAGGGCCATAGCAGCGAGTGATAACATAGCGACCAGAGGGGTCTGCAGCGCATTTGTCTAGTTGTAGCTTAGCTTTGGGATTGACCCAGGTGAGGACCCCTCTAGAATGAGATGTGAAGCAGGCCGCATGAAAATCCACCAACACACGGCCACCCGTCAACAAACGATTGCTAGGGTGCAAATGCGTCTCCTGTAGTAGCGCCACATCTACCTTGCGCCGCTTTAAGTGCGCTAGGACCTTACGCACCTTTCTACGGTCATTTAGACCCCGCACATTCCATGTCATAAATTGCAAACAGTTTCTAGGACCCATCAGTAGAGGTTAGTAGTATGCATAAAAGGTGAATACCCGGCCGGGGCTCCAGCCGCCGGGGCCCCACACCACCCATCAGTGAAGGTACAAAACAATTAGGCGATGACCTGAAAAGGAAAAAGATAAAAAACACAAACACACCAATATTGAGCCATAGGAACCCCTCCCCCACCCACTCCTTGCTGTCCCCAACTTTGCAAAGAGAAGCACCCGCCCGCACAACCCACCCCATACAGAAAAACAATCCTAAAACACCCTCCCCAAAAAAAGAGAACCGCAGTGCATGCAGAGGGGCGGATGTTGCCCAGCGAATCAAACTGAGCAGGACTACCGCCAAAACACCGCATGTAAAATGCCAATCCACCGCAGTCCCCATCGCCCGCTATGCGGGAAAGTAGGGATCTATAACAATCCGCCCAGCGGGGTGAGCATAGCACAAGACAGCTGAGCCGACCAAGAGGAGACGCCCCAGTCCCGTGGAACAACTGGGGAGCGGTGAGGTACAAAAAAACATACTGCCTACTTGAGTAAAGAGAGAGCTCCAGGGGCAACCAGGAACCAGAAGGAGCTCCATGCGTCCAGATGAACAGAAATAGGCCGACAGGCCTCAACATTATTGAACACACCGCTAAGAAAACAGGAGTGGTAGACAGAGAATATCCACCTATTCCAAACTGCCAGATATTCAGTCGTTACCATCTAAAGAGCTGGCAGCAGCGGGCTGAGAGGAAGAGGCGCGCTGATTATTCAGGTGCTGACCAGTTTTTTCCCAGTCACGAAAGGCACGCTGTAAAGACTGGGGGTCGGAATAAATCCTGGGCTTTCTATCGAGGAGGAGCTTGAGGCGTGCAGGATAGAGCATGGCATATTCGATGTTGTGTTCACGCAGCTTACGTTTCAGAGTGCCAAACTGACGACGTGCCTCCTGTACGTTGATGGTAAAATAGGGGAACAGGGAGATATCCGAGCCCTCATACCGCAGAGGACCTAGCTCACGGGCCTTACGTAGAGCAGCATCCCTGTCCCGATAGTTCAACAGCTTGGCAATAATAGGGCGAGGTGGAGCGCCCGGTGGCGGGCGAGGCCCGAGGGAACGGTGGGCCCGCTCCACCACAAAGAGAGGGGAAAAGGTATCAGCGCCAAGGAGGGATGACAGCAAGCATTCCACAAATTGCTCCATGTTCCCGGTCGCCGTCGTCTCCGCCAGACCAGTAATACGCAGATTACTGCGGCGCGAGCGGGCCTCGAGATCCTCTGCCTTATCCTGCAAGGCGGAAATGGCACTCTTCATCCTCTTCTGAACAGCACCTGTATCAGTGTTGGCCTCCTCAACATCAGTAATGCGACACTCCGCCATGTCTAGGCGCTCAGAGTGTTTGTCCACTCTCTCAGTAACCCTGTCCATCCGGTAGACCAGAGTATCGATATTGGAGTCTATTGCTGTGAGGCCCTTTTGCATAGACGCTATGATCTGCTTTATATCCCCCACAGGATCATCAGTGGGGGCATCCGGATCGGGGGTAGCCCCCTCCGCCACATCCTCATTACGGCGGGACTTGCGCTGTTCAAAATGTAACTTGGGCTGAGATTTATCAGGTTTGCCCATGACTAAAATCCGCAGGGAGGGACAATGCAGGGGGCGAGGTACAGGCCGGGAAGAGGGAACCGTCCACCCTCCCGCTCCAGCCCCCACCAGCCGTTGATGATGAGGCCGGGGCCACGCAGATCGAAGGACGCAGGGCAGCAGGCACCCAGTACCCGCCGACAGCAGACGAAAGGGCTCACCTCCAGCGCAGGTCGAGCGGTCCGCAGGCACCCCCCCAGTCCGGGGTCCCCCGCAGCGGCGCCATGTAGGTAGAGCAGGCAGCAGACGGGAGGCGAGGCTCAGGCCGGGGAGAGGAAGCTATCCACACTCCCACCTAAGCACCCACCAGTCGATGATGATGAGGCAGGGGCCCCGCAGAACCAAGGGCGCAGGGCAACAGGCATCCAGCACCCGCCAACAGCAGAAGGAAGGCCTCACCACAAGGCACTCCAGCGCAGGCCGAGCGGTCCGCAGGCACCCTCCCAGTCCGGGGTCCCACGCAGCAGCGCCAGGTAGGTGGAGCAGGCAGCAAGACGGGGCGAAGAGTGTGCAGAGGGAAGAGGGGGGCCAAGCAACCAGACTCGCAAAAGGCTGCACTTCACCTCTACCCAGTCAAGGGCGCCGAGAAAATGGCCGCCCCAGCAACGCCGACGTCCCCTGGGCCGCGCCGCACCACCACCACAGCAGCAGCTCACTCACGTGGATCCGGAGATCGTGCACCGCTCCGGGCAGCAAGGCCTCCGCCGAGCACCCACAGGAACACTGCGGCAACAGGGCCGGCGGACAAGGTCACTCCCCCAAGGCAAAGCGGCAGGCACAGCGGGACCCACGTCGCACCAGCGTCCCCGGGCCAGGCAGCAGGGGATCCGGCCTCCGTGAAACTCAAGGGCGCGGATCAGAGGCCGAGCCGCACCGCAGCCGACGAGCCAGCAGCACACCAGCAGAAGGAGGGCGGCGGCGCGTAACCAACACCCCGCCAGGCGGTAAACAATCCAGAGAGCTTAGTAGGGCATTATAGCGGCAATGGACAAAGGATTGATGCAGGAATATGTCAGATTTTGGCGGTGTGCAGCGGAGCGCTACAGACTTGCGGCCATCTTCCTGCCGGGCAAGCTCCGCCCGAGTTTGAGTACTTTCCTCAATCCTGGTAACAGCCTCATTCTGAGTTGCGCACTTGCTGTAACAATGGGCACAAACCTTGTTGGTGGCCAATTTTAATTCCCAGGTTTTGCGTGAATTGCGTTCAGTCCTGGGTTATTTGCACATGCAATTTCATCAATCACGGCATTTATAGAGCGCGCTACTCACCCGGGAGGGTCTCAAGGCGCTGGGGGAGGGGGTAAGTTACTGCTCGAACAGCCAGGTCTTGAGCTGCTTCCTGAAGGCGAGATGGTCCTGGGTTCGCCGAAGGTGAGTGGGGAGGGAGTTCCAGGTCTTGGCCGCCAGGTAGGAGAAGGATCTTCCTCCGGCGGTGGTTCTGCGGATGCGTGGTACGGTGGCGAGGGCGTGGCTGGTTGATCGTAGCTGGCGTGTGGGCGTGTAGAAGGACATGCGGTCGTTGAGGTACTTTGGGCCCAGGTCGTGGAGGGCCTTGTGTGCGTGGGTGAGGAGTCTGAACGTGATTCTCTTGCTGACGGGGAGCCAGTGCAGGTCTTTCAGGTGTACGGTGATGTGGCTGTGTCGGGGGATGTCCAGGATGAGTCGTGCGGAGGCGTTCTGGATGCGCTGGAGTCTCTTTGAAGTTTGGCTGTGGTTCCGGCGTAGAGGGTGTTCCCATAGTCCAGTCGGCTGGTGACGAGTGCCTGGGTGACGGTCTTCCTGGTTTCAGTGGGGATCCATCTGAAGATCTTGCGGAGCATGCGCAGGGTGTTGAAGCATGAAGATGAGACGGCGTTGACTTGTCTGGTCATCGACAGGGAGGAGTCCAGGATGAAGCCCAGGTTGCGTGCGTGGTCCGTTGGCTTGGGTGCGGTGCCCAGGGCCGGGGGCCACCAGGAGTCGTCCCAGGCGGAGGGTGATGAGCCCAGGATGAGGACTTCCGTCTTGTCTGAGTTCAGTTTAAGGCGGCTGTTCCTCATCCAGTCGGCGACGTCTCTCATCCCGTCGTGCAGGTTGGCTCTGGCGGTGGTGGGGTCGTTGGTGAGGGAGAGGATCAGCTGGGTGTCGTCGGCGTAGGAGATGATGTTGAGGTTGTGTCGGCGTGCGATGGCTGCGAGGGGGCTCATGTAGACGTTGAAGAGGGTCGGGCTGAGTGAGGATCCTTGTGGAACGCCGCAGATGACTTCGGTGGCTTCGGATCTGAACGGGGAGAGGCGGACTCTCTGGGTTCTTCCGGCGAGGAACGAGATGATCCATTCCAGTGCTTTCTCTCGGATTCCGATGTTGCTGAGGCGCTTCACTAGGGTGCGGTGGCAGACGGTGTCGAACGCCGCGGAGAGGTCCAGGAGGATGAGGGCAGCTGTTTCCCCGTTGTCGGTTAGGGTTCTGATGTCGTCGGTGGCTGCGATAAGGGCGGTCTCGGTGCTGTGGTTGGCCCGAAACCCGGACTGCGAGGGGTCGAGGGATCCATTCGTCTCGAGGAAGGCGGCAAGCTGTCTGTTGACGGTCTTCTCGATGACTTTGGCCGGAAACGGAAGGAGCGAGATGGGGCGGTAGTTCTTGAGGTCGGTGGGGTCCGCCGTTGGTTTCTTCAGGAGGGCGGTAAGCTCGGCGTGCTTCCAGCTCTCCGGGAAGGTGGCGGTGTGGAAGGAGGAGTTGATGATGTCCCGGAGATGGGGTGCGATGGTGGCGTCGGCTTTGTTGAAGACGTGGTGTGGGCAGGAGTCGGTTGGTGATCCGGAGTGGATGGAGTTCATCGTGCGGGTGGTGTCTTCGGTGTTGATCGGGGTCCAGTTGCAGAGAGTGGTGGTGGCGGGCATTGTTTCGGCGGTAGGGTGCGTTGTTTGTGCGTCGAAGCTGTTGTGTATGTCGGTGATCTTGCGGTGGAAGAACGCGGAGAGTGAGTTGCAGAGGTCTTGCGAGGGGGTGATGTCGTTGTTTCCGGCGCTGGGGTTGGAGAACTCTTTGACGATGCTGAAAAGTTCCTTGCTGTCATGGGCGTTGTTGTCCAGTCGTTCTTTGAGTGCCGACTTCTTGGTGGCACGGATCAGCTGGTGGTGTTTGCGGGTGGCGTGCTTGAGGGCGGTCCTGTTGTCTGTGGTCTGGACGAGTCGCCAGGTTTTCTCGAGAGTGCGGCAGTTCTTCTTGGATTCCTTGAGTTCGTTGGTGAACCAAGGGGTTTTCTTGCTTCCGGGTCTGCTGGGAGGGTTTTTAGTGGTGCGAGGTCGTCGGCGCAGGCGGTCAGCCACTTGGCGAGGTTGCTGGCTGCTTCGTTTGGGTCCGTTGTGTCGGTGGGTGTGTTCTGGCTGAGGGAGGCGGTGAGCTGCTCGGCGGTGATCTTGCTCCAGCTCCGGCGGGGAGCCTGTTGCGGGTGGTGGTGGGTCGCAGTCTTTCTGAAGCTGAAGTGGACGCAGCTGTGGTCGGTCCAGTGGAGTCCGGTGGCGTGGCTGAAGGAGATGTGCTTGCTGGACGAGAAGACGGGGTCAAGCGTGTGGCCGGCGTAGTGGGTGGGCGTGTTCACCAGTTGTTTGAGTCCGAGGTTGGCGAGGTTGTTCATCTAGGTTATATTTGCGGGAAATTGCCTTGGCAAAATATTGGGGTACAGGCTGGACTATTTCCGCACAACTTTTCCCATTACAGGAAGAATACTTGAATTTGGAATCCAAAAAAGATTTAAAACTGTGAAGTAATGGTATTTCTGCTGGCTTTTTTCACCCAATTTCAGTGCAAAACCCATAATGAGGCCATGAGTCTTCAAGTATAAGGGGACGGGAGGTCCAACGGCTGCACCTTTTCAGGCAGTAGGGATCTTCCCCAATCCATTAGTATTTAGTAGGTTTTAAGGCAAGCAAATCCAGAGAGGCTGACAAGAGGCTTCTTGAAAATTCAAGGCACTGTGGATAATGTGCTGTGTTTTTAATTGTATTCTGCATGTAAAAGAATGTATTTTACATAGAGAAAATAGCTTTCTGACACAAGCTCTAGCTTGTGTAGCTAAAGTTCTGCATTCTGAGCACCCCACTTCTGGAGGCTGGTGATCCCCCTTGGAGTTACTGATATATGGGTGGGTATTACCAGCCAGTTACAAATGCGACTATGAGGGTCCCCAGAGAAATCAGGAAGCTCTGGAGGAACCAGAAGGTGGAGATTAGGTGATATGAACTGGACACTTCATTTTCCTGTGATACTGATAATTCTAAAGGAGCTGGTAATGCCAGTCATTGGCCCCATCAGAATTAAGTGGTCATTCATAATAGACCCTAGATTGTGTAATCTGTACACTGTATGGATCCTAAAATAGCAATGTATAACCTTTTGAAGTCAGAGAAGCCTTCATGGACTAACACAAAAGTCTTGGGAATTGAGAAGCTTATACATCCTACTGGTTTAGCTTGAATTATTGGCTAGTCCAATAAAAATGCATCAAAATGTGTGTTTTCGATGTTTTAACTCGAATATTAGTCATCAGTCATCTTTTAAATCTAGAATGACACTGTTAGGAAGGCAGAGATACAGGGAACTGCAATAGTTGATATAGATTTCTCTGATAATACAAAAAAAGCAGAAAAGAAAGTTTCGGAAATTAGATGCTAGCAGTAATGAGTGCTATCCAGCTCGCAGTAGCGGCTGCTACCGGACCCATTCTCGACGACGGAAAAAGAAGGGGAAAAAAGCACTTACCTGGAACGGCTGGATGCCGCCTCTCCTCTGTCCTCCGCCATCTTCCCTTTTCCTGCAGTCCCGGCAGGCAGCAGGAAGCACCCGGCTCCCAAGCTCTCCTGAGCCAATCACAACACTGCAATACAGCGTTGTGATTGGTCTAAGCGCCGTGGTTCGGCGCTCAGATGGGGAATGGGAGGCTTTGCATGATCCTCACCGGGCTGTGTAATGCAGCCTGGTGAGGAAGATGCAAAGTGCGCAGGACTGTTTGGCCGGCCCAAGACGGCCAGCCAAGCAGTCCTGTGCACTTAGGGAGTGTAAACCACTCCTCCCCTTGCTTTTTGCCAACCCCGCTCCGCCCTGAGAGCCTCTGACTGAAATATTATAACTAAATGATAATAACTATAGTTATTATCATTTTATTTTTCGTTTTGTTCAGTGGGGCAACGCTCGTCTGCCTTAGTGGAGGAGCTGCCACTGCCAGCTCGAAAGAAATAGTTATCATGGAAAACTATGCCAACAAGGATGCGAAAAACAGTGGCGTCTCAGTCCCCTGCTTTCTCAGCTTGAGAGGAGCCCTTTAGAGTACAGGGTACCAAAACGAGTTGTGCTTGGCTGTATGACAGTCAGCTCCAGCTCGGTTTGATTGTTGCATTGACTGAGCTTCCAGTTCCTCTTTATGTCTGCCTGCCTGTTTAGGACTACAACCCCCAGAGGCCTCCACGGGCTGCATAATATCCCAAGAGAGATAGCGAGATGCAGCCCAAAAGTCTAAATCCCAGTTCCAGTTTGCATAGGCGGAAGTCGTTCTATTTTGATAGAAGCTGTGTGTAACAGCAGAGCAAAGCGGTAACTGCCTTTCTCTCTCTCTTCTCTAATCATGTGCCTCTGCTGGGGTGTTTTATCCATGTGAGAAGGCTGGCCTGTGTGCTTCAAACCAACACTTCCTATATGTTAATTTTCTGTTTTTCGAAGTATTAAAAGTAAAACTGTTTCCCCCACCAGACCTTTCCATGACAAAACTATGTCAATCACTTCTTTTTGTATAGCAGAAATGCTGCTACTCCTCTGATGACAAAAATATTTAAGTGCAATGTCCTGTTCAGAGATGTGAGTCATACGCTCCTATCCTGATTTTCCTGTCAAATGTGTGATTTTAGTTAGAGATGGGTGAAGTGTTATTACACCCATCAGGGTTGGATTGGCCCATAGGGCAATCAGGCAGTACCTGAACGACTGGTTTGACAAGTTAGTGTGTGGGCCAGTTTTTTGTCTGTTTATAGGCCTGCTTTATAGTCTGGTTTGACCGGTTTTTATTGCTGTTGATTTCCCTGATATTGCCCCAGACATTGCCTGCAACAAGCACAAATTCTTGCCGTCTTCTATACTCTGCAAAAACAATGTGTCTTTTTAAATTGAACACTGCCCAGTTTACAAATGTGGGCCACTGCTTTAGGTATCTGATTCATAGAGTGGGGGGGGCACTTTTTCTTTTCTAATTTTTTTTTTTGTGCTTCGGCTTATTTTCTTTCTTACTACAACCCTGAGGCTAATGTAGTTGCACTTGAAGTCAGACAATTTCACACATCTTAAAGACGCGCTATTTTGACCAAGTTCACCTAAGAACAGTGGGGCTTTTAACATGGGAAAAAGTGACGTTCAGGCGGTGCAAGGGGCTTGTAAATAAGCCCCAGTGTTTTCCCACTTTGCCTACTCCCAACTTCTCTACAGTGACATTTCCACGCAACATGGCCAGGGCGTTGCTACACACAGGCACGCAACACCAATAGGGCTGAAAGGGCTTTAGCCCATCCCCCCCCCCCCCCCGGTCGTGTATCTCAGCTCAGGCTACTGCAACTTGAGCTGGCGTGGGCAAGGCTCGGCTGGGCAGGGTCTAGAGTCTTAACTCAGCCACACCTGAATTTTTCACATGTCTTTAAAAGACTATTTACATCCTTTTGAGAACTGGTTAACGAGACTTTGTGTGTTTTTGTCACTGGTTCCAGCTCCCCTGGGTCCACACTCTGCCTATTCTTTACATTTGCATTTGATTTTTACTGCCACAGTGGGAGAATGCATTTTTTGAAAAGGCATTTCACAAGTAGGGATGCCACCTTTCCTAGAGAAAAATACCAGCCATGTGTTGTTGTTTAAAAAGTCTGCAAAGGCCTCGCCTTGACACTAAAAAGGGCTGTAAATAAAATGGTATGTATTCTTTTGTAACATGACTTTTCTGTCTTTGTTTCCTGTAATTATTAGTCATGGATCACTATTGCAGGCCTAGAACACATTTAAAAGTGCTATTTATATTTGCTGTTTGAAGTTTGCACAAATATGTGCTAAAAATACCGATTTTAGGTGATTTGGATTATATTTGTACTGGCTGGGACATCAAAATACTAGTGGTGCCAGTATAAATCCGATCAGCTGGCAACCCTAATCAGGAGACTGAAAGTTTGTTGCAGGATCAGCACATTATTTATTTCCTCCACCCTCCAGCCATGGTTGATGCCATAATAGCAATAGTTTCACTTATATCTGCAACGCTACGCCAGCAGTCAATACAATGCCGAGTTACTCCAGGTGTCTAGGAATACATCCTGTATTCAGACAACTCCTTCCTTATTCTCACCGCTCACCCTTCACTTTCATGTTCACCCTGCACTCAAAGCGATCACACTGCACTCACACTGTTCATCATGCACTCACGCCGTTCACCCTTTTGCTACCATGCACTCGCACACCGCTCACCCTGCACGCACATGACACTCCACTCACTTGTCACTTTCACTGCTCACCCTACACTCACAGCGATCACACTGCACTCATGCTGTTACCCTGAACTCACACCGTTCATCCACCTCTTACCCTGTGCTCAGGCGAGCACACCACTCACCCTGCACTCACAGCGACCACACTGCACTTATGGACCCTTGCCATGAACTCACCCTGTTCTCCCTCCACTTACCCTGCGGTCACATGAGCACACCGCTCACCCTGCACTCACAGTGATCACACTGCACTCACACCACTCACCATGCACTCACGCTTTTTACCCTGCACTTACACAAGCACACTACTCGCCCTGCACTCATGTGACACTTCACTCACCTGTCACTCTCACTCTGCAATTTCAATCAAACAAGCACATCACTCACCATGCATTCATTCCTCCCACACTCACTTTCACCCACAACCAAACTCATATGTCACATAACTCACCCTGCAGTCACTTCTTCATTCTACTCTCACACTGTCACATCGCTCACTGTGCACTCACATAGTCACTCTGGTCACTCACACAGCTCACCCTTCACTCACCTGGACACAGCACTCAGACCACGCAAACAAGCACTGCACTTACCCTAGAGTCAAACCACTCACCCTGCACTCTCAAGGACAAACCTCTCAGCCTGCATTCATACAGGCATCTGTACATCCTGCCTGCACACAGGGACAGTAGTCTGCCGGAACTCATAGGGACACACCACTCACTCTGCACTAACTCCTCTCACCATGCACTCACGAGCCACTCTCACAGATCACCCTTCTCTTTGGTCACTCACCCTGCACAAAACACAGCACTCCACTCACCCTGCATTTACACCACTCACACCACCCTGCACACACTCCTCTCACTCTGCATGCACTCCTCTCACCCGACACTCGCCTGGGCCCTCCTCTCACATTGCATTCATGCAGCTCATCCGACACTCACATCGTTACATTTTTCACCCTACACTTGCACCTCTCATGCTGCACTCACTCACACTATTCACCATTACCCAGCACTTAAATGAGCACACCTCTTACTCTGAACATATTAAAATTACACAGCTCTCATGAATATACACATATTTCTGCAAAGGCACCCACAGAATTCCTGCTCTTTCCGTAGTTATAGATGCCTACTTAATTCCATCTGCAACAACGGGGCTGGTGCAAGAGGGGAGAGTGGACTGATAATGTGGGATTGAGCGAGGAGTTAGACTAGGGCTGATGCTTTGGGGTATGGTGATGGATTGAGTATCATGTGACACCTTAAGCCATTCCTGGCTTTCCATTCACAACAGTGCTTCATTCCAGGACTTGTAGTTTTTTAGGTCTCGCCTGGCATTAGCAGCGCGCATGCGCTGCATCGCCATGCGAGGCTTTTTGGAATCGATACGGTTTGCGAAGTTCACTTTCGGTTCCGGCCGTAATTTTCATTGGTGTCCGTCATTTGACGTCACCAATTATGCTAAACGGGGTGTACTGATTGTTCAGGAGGCTTTTTAGTCCCTCCTGGTTACCACCCTGTCCGCGTTTGGCCCCGCCCACTGGGATTGGATCTTTTACGGGCGGATTTACACTCTTCCCTTTAAAGGACAGTAAGCACCTTTTTTTTTTTTTTTCATTTGCAGCGCCGTTCACACGCTTGTAATGGCCGCTCGGACAGCCTCTCCTGCTTCAGCCCCCCACCCCTCGTTGTTTTATATTATTTAATCGCACAAGCGCGTCCTCGTGACATGGGGGCCAGATGACTGCTGTGATTTCCTGTTTTTTTTACAGTCCGCTTATTTTAAGTTTAAGCCACATGCAAAATTGGGTGATTGGCGCAGAGCGGAGCGTTTGTTGCACCAATGCCGGGCCTGAGTCCCTGGTGTACACACACTTTGCACATTTTCACTTGGTTATAACCCCTCCCCTAGAGGGGTTAACTTTAATTTATTCACGGCGCGGGTCACGTTTCGCAGGACTGCAGGCGGACTCGGTCATACACATACATGCCCGGGCAGGGAGCAGCCATGTTGGAGTCGGCGTGCTAGTGCTTCAGAGCTATCGGCAGGGCTGGGGAAGGGGCAAGCACATGTCACAGCAATGCCTGTGATCCGAGGGCAGTGCCTGTACCATGGAAGTGCCATGGAAGAGTCCACGGGGCTGGGGAAGAATCCGGCGCGTGACAGAACAATGGCCGTTTACCAAAGGGCAGCGTCGGGAGTTCTGCTTGATCTCAAGTTAAAATGTAGCAATGCAGGACTTTTGGCCATTGGTGAACTCTTTTGTGTTGAGGATGTGACTAAGAGATCACTCCCACTGTCCGTTCGTAGATTCAGGGGGTTTTCATTTGTAGACGCTGTACTAGTTTTCTTCATACACGTGGACAGATTTGCAAGCGGAACTTAACGTGGTGCAAGTGGATTTCCGGTACGAGACTGTACGATACTGGTGAGTTGCCTTTCGAATATGTTTTTAATTCGCAGCAGAGGTTTCACCTTTGTATTCTGTTGAGGATTGGTTTTAACTAGGTTTGTTTTTTAACCTTAACGTACACATTTATGATTTCAAACTATTCATAGCTGTCTTCTCTGTGAATATCCACTTAAAAATGTAATTTAAAGAGGTAATTCATTTCTCATCCTGTAGCTTAATTACTTTCACATTCGAAAAGTGTAATACAATTTGGTCAGACGCGACAGGGAACGCTTTCATTTAAAGAGCAACGCTGCATATATACTACTCTTATCGGTTGGAATATTCTCGGCTTCACACTGGTATTTTCAGCGGCCACTGTAAATATTTTTGTCTATCTAAGGACCAGAGAGAAACAGCAGGAATAGCAGATTTTGGATTGGTAAAAAGCGCACACCCTGCCATGTTTACTTCAGAAAGCTCCCTCGATGGGTGGGGTACAGAATGCTTGTCCATTTCGGCTGCAAGGGATCCGACTGCCTGAAGATTCTCTGTCTAATAATTCATCTTTTCCGCCCTGTCACAAAGCGGGCAGAATCAGCACTTGTAATACCACTCTCGCAGAGTAGTCTGTGTGTAATAGAAAGAAAGCAAGGGCATACAATGTAATGTAATACGTGCAACTGCCTCACGTTTAATTTGCTGCTAAAGAGAACATTTCCTACAGTTTCATTGGTTGGTAATTGTATTGTGACTAGATTAGCACAGCGACTTCACTCCGAAATCTTCCTGTAGCCATTGAGTCACGTGCTTCAATTGCTGCCTGCCAAGTCAATATATGTTATCCTTCGGAGAATATTCAGCTGTCTAATTACAATCTCTTAATACAGTATTCGGTAGTAGGAAACACATTTCACATGGCATGATTTCAGAATACAGCGTGCATTACTCTGATGCATAATTATTCGACAATAGCTCCAAAAACACAATAAAAATTTTCTTGTTATTAAGTGGGCATTTTGACGTGCAGCATTTCCCAATATCGTGTTGGCGACACCTTTCGGGGGCTGCGGTGATTAGGTTTTGTGTTTATACTTTGGTGTGTTTATCATTGTTTCTATTGCTCCTTGCTCGTTCCTTGTCTTTTGTGTCTTGCTGTTCATGCACTGCAGAGCTCTTCTCAGTAATAGTCAGTGCGTCCTGTTCCTGTGTCATTTCTTGTCTTCCTGTCCCAGAGTCCCTCCCTCTTTGTTTCCCTCTATCTCACTGTTTCTTTTGTGTTTGTCTTTTTGTATATTCTTAGTATCCGTTTACCTCTGTCCCAGGGTCATCTTGTGTCCTGCGTTCTTGCTTCCCTAGCCCTTTGCCTTCATCTCAAAGCCCCGTACCAGTTTCCTATGCTCTTTGTACCCTTGCCAGTATCCATGTCTCCCTATCCTAGTGAAAGTGCCCAAATGCTTCCTAGTCAAGCCGCATGATTGAGATGTGCAGTCTGTGTGTGCAAGTTTTCATTTTAGAATCTGACCCACTCAAACATGAAATTGGTAAAATGTGATTTGTACTATAAAACAAGGAAAATAGCGATTTCCAGGTTAATTATCTTTCAGTGGAGTTGTTTTGTGATACCGATGCCCGATTAATGGAGTCAATTGTTAGGTGGTTCGTTTTTGCATAGTTACATTTCTCAGTATAAGGCTCTCTTTATGCCCCCGGGAAATGTCAAACTGTTGAAATAAACAATATAAATTGTACTGGTGTCGATGAATCCGTGGTGGGCGCTGTGGTTTTTGGTCCAGCGCTTTGTGACTTTAAATGCCTGTCAGTAATGAGCACTTCCACCTGTTTCTGTCCCCATTCCTCACATGCACTGTTTAAAAAAAAAAAGCACTGGCAAAGCCAATACTTCTCGCTTTTAGGACGTATTGGCTTGTCAACCGGTATACCGATGCTGTAGAGAGAGAAAAAACAAGCATTAAAAATGCAATAGGTCTCGCCTTTTATTAAGTTAAAGCCATTTGCTTTGCTATACAATACCATTAGCAAAGCAAATGGCTTTAACTTAATCAAAGGCGAGACCTATTGCATTTTCAATGCTTGTTTTACATTGTAAGTTGGGTCTCAAAAAATGCAAAATGCAAAGTTTTACTGGAAAAAAATCAATTTTTGCTGAAGAAGTCAAGCATTTCATAAGATCAGTTGGATGCTGTGATATTACTTGTTAGAATGTGGATTCGTTAATTTCCAATAGGGTAACCGCCTGATCCACATATGAAACCAAATATAAGCCCCGTAGAGCTATTTTAAGGTAGTGAACTTTTCATTCACATCATACTTGTAACATGCATTGACAAGGCAATATATTTGTATTTTTGAATAGCATATAGAGGATATGTTTTTATGAAGCTTCACTAAAAGGCAAAGCAGGTACAGCAGAAGCAGCAGGGCAAGCTTTTCTGACACAATAAAAGCAGATTGGCTAATGGAAGTGTGAGTGGCAGCGTGTCTGTGTGTGAGTGTGACCGAGTACAAATGTACGAAAGAGTGCAAGAGATACAGTGAGTGTGTGTGTGAGAGAATGTGTATGTGTCAGTGTATGTGTGTTATGCATGCAAATGTAATGCTGGTCTGGCATACTGGAGATTATTCTTGGCTTATGGACAAGGGCATTAATAGAATATGGATAGGAGGTGTTACCTATGGCAAACTGCAGGCCCTGGCATGCTTCTATTAAGACACCATCATTGGCTTTGGGGACTCGAACTGTCTTACTGAGAAAGCAGCTAGCCCAGTCATACCCAGCGGCAGGGACAGAGAACACGCGCCAACACACTTGGCCAAAGGCCCTGACATGATGCACGTAATTCTTAGCAAATGAGGTGGATCCATAGCAAAATTTTGGAACCGATATTTGAGGTAATTCTTGTCATAAGATTTCCTGTACTCATTTTATAGAGGGTGTCAATGGCAAAATGCTGTCCCTTGTATACCGTAGGCAATTTTTAGAGGTACCCATGGCTGTGGCTGAGGTATCCATGGTAAATTTCCGACACTGTCATATTGAATGTACTCCTTGGCATAAGGCGTTCACCCATGAAAAAATGATGACCTTGGTATAGTGGAAGTAATTTCTGACTTAAGACATTTGAAAAAAACGAGATCAACTCCTAGGAAAGGCAAGGCTTCCCTGGTGCACCATGAAAGTACTGGAATATTTCATGAATGCCCATAAGGGTCTGTGGCATTTCAGCAAATTTGATCCGAAAACTTTCAAAAAAATCTCAGGGGAGAAGTCTACTCTCCCTTAAATCATCTACAAGAAATCTGTTAACATGTTTTGCTTGCTGGAATTCGGGGGAAGTATCACACCCCACCACTTACATAGATCTTTTTCCTCATATAATAAGTATGAGGTTAGCTCTCACCCCATTTCTGGAAATGCTTGTCCTGTCCCATTAATGGGAGCAGGACTGGCTTTAGGGCCATGCGACTGGTGCAGCAGCACCTGGTGTTGACTTTGGTGGTGGCTCTGTTTAAAAAAAAAAAAATTTGGTTTAAAAGCACATGAACTTCTTTGTGCATCAGGTCGTTTTCAGGCAACAATGAACATGTCAAGATAACTGGTGATTAATGGCCCTACCAGTGAGAGTTCAGAATTTTGTCTAGTTACAGTTTTGGCTCATCGTAAAGTAGCACGGAGGGTTAATGTGCCTGCTGCAAAGAATGTGTACCATGTAGATCACAGAACTGAGAGTGAGTGATCTAGGAGTAGCACTATTAAACAAGCATTTGCAATGCAATCGGTCTTGCCTTTGGGACCTTATATGTATTTAGCTATGCAGCACATTAGCCTGGGTGCTGAAACATCTACTGTTCTTTAACATGGAGGGAAAGTAAGCACCAAACTGCGTGACACGCCAGGTATGGGAACACATGGAGAGAAATATTGCCTTTCAGCGGGAAATGGTATAGTCCAAAGCTCTGTTTTTAATATAAAAGCAGGGCCTTCAGTGGTCATATCACTGAAAATACAAGATTTGAAAAAAATATTATTGTCTACGGGTGCTTGTGGAAGACAATTTCTATGGACTGGAATCTAGAGAATGCTAATGTGATTCTGGTATTTTACTGACTTCTTCTGGTCGTTTGCTATCAAAAAAGTTAAATAGAGGCAGTTGCCAGTAAAATAAAAAAAAGAAAGTCCCTCCGCAGAAAGCAATTCTGGTATTTTACTGACCTCTGCTGGTCGTTTTCTATCAAGACAGTTAAATAGAGGCAGTTGAACAGAAAAAAAAGTCCCTAAGCGGAAGCAGACAAGTCCTAGGGCTGATCTCCAGAGCCCACAAAGTACATACACATATAAGTATATACTTAAATATATCTACTAAAGTATATACTTAAGTATATACAAGAGGTCTCGAATGCTCGACCTAAAAAGTGAAGATTACCTTTTAGCCATATCACAAATGGCTCATTAAATTGTGATCCCTGCATATTGCAAGTGGTGCAATGTTAAGCGCCCCTGTAAATTTCCAGGCGTGATAAAGATTGTAACCAGTTTTAAATTTCTGCCGGTCAAAACTGCTGGAATTAAACAAGAAGAAAAGGACCGGTATTTTGCGGGACATGAGGACTGCACCAAAATCCGCAGGGTAGTCCCCAAAAAGTTGTAATAAGCGATAATTGTTGCATTAAAAAAAAATTCTGAACACCTCGCTGTTGGATTTGTATCGGATGCGATAATTATCGGCCTACTTGTAATCAGGCCCATTGGAGGAGAGTGGGAGTTTCTGCTCCTTTCGTGACAGCTGTGGCAGTATAGAGAAAGTGAGAGAGTTTTTGTTTCCACATGTCTCGGCTCAAGGAGCAATTCCCACAATATGCACTGTCTTTAATAGCGCCGTTCTCCTCTAGTCGGTGTCTGCATGGAAATTCCTGAGTATGTCACACCAATGTTTGGAGTAATATAGATGGTCCTCACATCTACATCTGGAACAAATATGTATTCTATTTTACCACATCATATTCTACGCCCAATCTCTTAGCTTCATGTCCTTACACCCTCAATTTTCCATCATTGTGCCAGGTTTTGCCACCTTTATGACAAGGGAGCCACAATATCCCAATGGTGCCTTCCATATTCCAGGGTCCCAAGTGTGCCTGTGGTGGTCACTTTAAGGGCCAAAGTATCCCAAAGATGCCTGTAATATGCTTTGGTCACTATTCCACCAGGGGTGACCACCATAATGCCAAGGAAGCACAGCATGACATGCCTGCCACCAATATACCAGGACTACCATTATGCCTGGGTAGGCCACCACAATGCCAAAGGGGTGTGCTATATGCCAAGGATGCCCACAATAATCCAGGAACATCATTATACCAGGAATGACTTCCACTATCCCCCCTATACTGGAGAAATATGTCCTCCGTCAAGTCCCTACTGGCACAGGTGCATTCATATGCACATTATACAGTCAGTTATGCATGCTCACATTCTACACACTCACTAACATGAAAATAAATCACACACACACACACAGCAGTCAACGACAAGCCACCTTTTCCTAGTCCTTCCAAATTCTTTATAGTGCAGCCCACAGCTCTCCGCCTCCTGTACCGAGGCTGGAATTGAAAGGTAGCATACACAGGACAAGTTAAAGGCACAAAAGAAGGGAAAGCAGATGGTGGATAAGGCAGGGACTAGTGCATGAATCAATTGCTGTGATGCAGTCACTGTCCTATCCAGATTCCCACTTCTCGCTCATCAGTTGTACAAGTAAATGGGAAGGTGTTGTTGAAGCCATTGGCCACTAATATCTCCCCTGTCTAGCTACGGTGAAGCTGATGTCACTTGCTCTAATGGAAGATTTATCACTGACACTGCCTGGGTTACCGATCCATCCTGCACTTTAAGTAGCAGGGATGAGTGTGATGATCGCCGAGAGTCACTGCAGGCTAGTTCAGATGTGCTAAACTGTGCTGAAAACGTTTTGCCATGGAGGCTTTGGTCTGTGAGGAAGTATCGATCAAGTTGATGGTCACTCTAATCACCATCGCCCACTCTTTTAAGCATTTAAGAAGATGTGGTTGAGCCAGAGTGTCATCATAGGCAGTAGATAGATTCAGGATGTTGCGGCCTGTGGGCTGGTCCTTTTCCAAAGCTATGAGCCCAGACCTTGCAAAGGTCACCAGCCCAGTAGACTATCATGGGAAATGTTGTTGACCTTCACTCATTGTTCTACCTGTTTGGTCGCCTTCCTCTCTGTGATCTTACATGGGAAAGGTAAGTTGGAAATTGTGCAGTGGTTGGCTTGATCTTTCGGTTTGCAGAATGTTTGATCATGGCATGTTTTACTGGTCCAATCCTGAGGGTCCTGTGGGAAGGTGGGATTAACCACATTGAACTGTCTCGCAGGTGTAGCAACAAATTTCTCTGGTGCAGGTGTAGCAACGAATTGCTTGATCACTGTACAAGACTCCACTGGTTGCTTTGATTTTTAGTGCCTTTTACTCAAATTTTATTTTTAAAGACCAGAAGGAGGTTTGAAATATTGATCAGAGAATTTATGCAAAATGCACCAGTTCAAGGTTGTGGCATTTGCAATGCTTTAAATGAAAAGGTACTGGCTGGTACGGAGTACCTTCACTTCTTTAATTTGAAAGAGTACCTGCACTTCTCAGCACTACTGCAATACATTTCATGTGAGAGTACCAGCACTTCTCTGAAGCAAAAAGGTACTCTGAATAGTAAGTGCCTGCACTTCTAGATTTCCATTTAAAGCTCTGACATATGGTCTCACAAATGTCTTCATTTTTTTGTCTTGAAGCATGTTAAATGATTCTTGTTGTATCCAGTGCATTCTTTAGAAACGCGCATTAGGTCTTGATGTTACGATTTTTATATAATGTTTGTACTGAATTACACTATTACTATAAAGATGTTTTGTGCAAATTGCATCTCTGCCATACCTGCACGTTATACCAAAAGACCATTCTTTTATATAAAGTATTTCTTGTCAAATAAAATATTTATTGTCTAGATTTTCGTGTAAATATACCCTGACACCCTTTGGGACAGTTTCAGCACTCTGTCCATCATCTCCTTGTGTTTGCTTTGTTTGCCCGAAGTTGGCAGGGTATGCCCAGACGTGGGTCCCTTGCTCACTTTGCCACTGGATTCAAGCCAGCCTGGCTGATGATGGGTGTTACCCAGAAACCGGTCCCAGGATGCTTGATTCCGGTCCAGGGAAGACATGGCTTGGCAGTTCGGTCTGGACTGTTCCCATGAGGCACAGGGTCAAGACTGATTTGCATATAGCTGTGTCTGAACTGGGGTGGCAAAGTGAGCTAAAGAATGATGATGGATTCAACCCAGATCTGTGACTGGGGTGAGTGTTTGAAAAGTTTCAGCACTCTGTCCATCATCTCCTTGTGTTTGCTTTGTTTGCCCTAAGTTGGCAGGGTATGCCCAGACATGGGTCCCTTGCTCACTTTGCCACTGGATTCAAGCCAGCCTGGCTGATGAGGGCTGTTAGCCCAAAACCGGTCCCAGGATGCTTGATTCCGGTCCAGGGAAGACATGGCTTGGCAGTTCGGTCTGGACTGTTCCCATGAGGCACAGGGTCAAGACTGATTTGCATATAGCTGTGTCTGAACTGGGGTGGCAAAGTGAGCTAAAGAATGATGATGGATTCAACCCAGATCTGTGACTGGGGTGAGTGTTTGAAAAGTTTCAGCACTCTGTCCATCATCTCCTTGTGTTTGCTTTGTTTGCCCTAAGTTGGCAGGGTATGCCCAAACGTGGGTCCCTTGCTCACTTTGCCACTGGATTCAAGCCAGCCTGGCTGATGAGGGCTGTTAGCCCGAAACCGGTCCCAGGATGCTTGATTCCGGTCCAGGGAAGACATGGCTTGGCAGTTCGGTCTGGACTGTTCCCATGAGGCCCATGATTTGCATATAGCTGTGTCTGATCTGGGGTGGCATAGTGAGCTAAAGAATGATGATGGATTCAACCCAGATCTGTGACTGGGGTGAGTGTTTTAAAAGTTTCAGCACTCTGTCCATCATCTCCTTGTGTTTACCCTTTGGGACATTGTCAGGGTTCTTTAGAAAACGGTAACGCTAGTCTTACATTTTCTAGAAAATAATACCCCCTTCTGGTCTCTACAGACTACTTTTTGTTGCTTTTTTAGTGTTTTACTTTTGTGTGACTACAAATCCCTCGTCTCTGGCGCCTTGAGAGGCCGGGGTGGCTCGCAGAGCGCCTAGCATAGATAGGTGGTGCCTGTAACAACCCCGGAGTCATAAATGAGGCCTCTGAATATATGGAGGAGGGAGGGGGCCCTCATCTCTGTGGCGAGGGCCTCGTCCTTCACCTTTGTCCAGCTCGAGCGGCAGCCCTCGGAAGGGCCCAGACTCCATTAAAGCCCCTCCATCTATCTCTATGCTAATCCGGCCCGCACATTATGCAGCCTGGGCGTGCATCCTTCTGGCCTGGACAGGCTGCTGACACGAAGCAGCCATTAGCCCTTCACCCGGGCGAGGCGCTGCTAATTGCGTAGAATGTAATTAACGATTATGCAATATTGGGGCCCTTGCAACTGTCATTAATGTCCACCACCCAAAAGAGATAGTACTTACTGAATTAGGGAGTTATTACTGCATGGGAAAATCTACTTAATCCTAAATATGCTAATTAACATCGCGTGCACTTAAGACACTGGTTAAAAGCACCAGTCGCCTCAAAACAGGATCCAGATCGCTCAGAATGTATTTTCCTTTACAAGGTAAATTAAATGTAATAGTCCAGTGTATTGGACGCGGGGCTAGTGTATTAAACTAGCATTTGCAATGCAATAGGACTCGCATTTACGCGAGACCTATTGCATATTGCATCACGGACAATGGGAGGGAGGGTGGGTGCACGGGCACGGACAACGGGAGTGCCGGCGGGGGGAGAAGGGGGCACAAAGGAGTGCTCACAGTCCACGTACGGTGTAACACTCAAAGTAAAGGGGCCAGTATCCATGGGAGGTGACAAATGACGACATAGCCGTCATAAGGAGGGACTAAGAAGCCTTAAAATGAATCAGAAGACAGCATTTACGGAGGACAAAGACACAAGTCAATGAAAAAGATGGGCGGAGCTTCCACGAAGCTTCCACTCCGTACTGAATACTGCATGCCTCGCAAAGCGAGCAGCATATGCGCGCTGCCGCTATAGGCTCGACCTAAAAATGAAATGTACTTCAGAGAGAGGCTGTGGAGAGATGAAGGGCACTGTTGGAGAGTGGTAGTGAGGGAATTCATGGTGAAGGAGGATGTGGGGGAGGGGAGCGCCAAAAAAGACTCATGACGGCTGCCACCAGCGCTCGAGCCAGTCCTGCTGGGGGTCTTAGCCCTCCTCCCTCCGAAATTCGGGACTAGTTGCGCCCCCTGTCTTCAGGAAAATTGTCTCCCCACTCTCAACTTGGGCTGCAGGGAATAGATTTCCTGCAGCTCATCTGTGGTCCATCCCCGTGCTTCACTGACAGCGGCCCATCCATGGAATTCCAGCAACAAGGGAACTTAACGCAATTGAAAACAAACATTGGCAAACCTAATAGGTCAGGTGTTGACAAGCATGCAATTTTTTAATTAATATTTTTTAAACGTACGCAATATGCAAAAGAAATGGAAAAAAATGTGAAAAGTAAAAAATGGGCCAAGAAATCTAGTAACACTACACTAGGCCTGCCGCTGAATTGCACATAGCGCACTCCTTTTCAGGTGGCTCTGAATGCACAGGTGGCTGGGCGCCTGTAAAATACCATCCATCTCTGCAAGACAGCCAATTTATGATGTGGGCAACCTATTGCCTCACGATGTATGCCTTGGTGGGTGGAAGCAAAATATGAATGACACTTGACAGACCAACGAATGAAGAAGGCTGACTTGAAAGTCCCTGTATCTATGTATATATACGTATATATGTGTTTTTCGTTATGATTGTTTTTAATGCATGAGCTTTAGCTGATTCTGGACCAGACCTAAGACTAGTAAATGGCTGTCTAGGGAGGGAGCGCTCCCAGCCCTGACGGCCGCGAGACCGTTTTTTCTTGCACCACAGGGCCCCTTTGGGCTATGAATATTTTGCACTTTGCATGCTTAGCTGTTCACGCAGCTGGCATAGTTAAAAAATATATAAAGCTGTGATGTCTGGAGCCTTGCAGCTTTGTCCAAGATATACTTTTTGGAAACACCTGAAAAGTGCGGTTCGTTTGCACCTTAATTGGACTAGTAGGTGAGCATGCTGAAAGCAGTAGTGTATTTTGTTTATATCAGAGATGGATATTTTAATGAGTTTTTGGGTAGAGGAGTGGTTCGAGGGTTTTTTTGAGAGAGGGGAGTGGGTGGGCAGACTGATGGGCGAGTGGGCAAGATGGTTTTGACTAGAGGTGGGCAATGAATGCACAAATGAATGAACAGACGAATGGATGAATGTAGTGCCTGCTGGACGGATCGATGTACGGATAGACTGAAGATTGGCTAGGTGTATGGATTAATGGATGAGTGTGGGTTGTAGGGTTAAATGGTAGTATATGGCTCAGGGATGGATGGAGGTGGAGTAGAATGGACAACGGGTGGATAAATAGATGAATGGATGGGTCGATGAACAGATAGATCTACAGACTGATAGACAGATAAATAAGTTTAGACAGTGGATGGATATAGAGTGTTTTTTATTACACAGGATCACCGCAGACCTGTTTCTCAATCACCCCCTCACCACCTGATAATCATTTACAACCACAGGATTTTTAAAAAAGAATTTGTTATTAGTAATGTACTTTCTCACACCATGTTGACCCAAAGTTACCGATTCCTAGTGCCAGTTATAGAAACACAGAGTAAATTAAGAATTATAAAAATATATTTTAAAGAGACAAGGTTGGGTGCTTAGGGCAGGATGGAAACACATGCAAACACATGAAGGCTCCTCGTACCTGTTATCCTCGCTTTCAACTGCCCCGCATTGAGGATGTCTGACGGGTCGGATACCATATGTATGTTTTTTACATCCGCTAGGTAGGGAGGGACTTTCACCCGATTTTCCGACACCGAGGCGGCGACACAAAGCAGAAGGATGCTGCCAGCCAACCACCCTCGCACAGAGGATGACATTTTGGGGATCTGGAAGAGAGTGTACAAGAGCGCAGTTAGAGCTTAGAACAGTGTCAGCGCCTCATGATACATTCACAGTTCACTGTCTCTCACATGTGGGCTGCAGCCGGAAGGAGAAAATGGAGTGTTTACCACTGATTTACTTTTATACCGAAAAACGACACCGGGTGACGTTTTCCCCCTGGTCACATATTAACAGGTTCGCGGGTTTACGTGCGCTGGACACGAGCCTTCTAGCAGCTGTTAAACACGCTCGGTTTATTGTCCTGGTATTCTTTAACCCCACAATCAGTATTATGAGGCATTAAAGATTTTTTAAGAAGTACAATAAGCAAATAAAGGTTTTACAGGTGTGGCCTTTTCCAGTTTGGGCGTGCAGGTAATCAAAGTCAAACAGTGACATCTGCCTTGCACTGCACAAGGATGCGGGAAATGCCAGGGGAGAAAAGACCAGGATCCGAGAGGAAATTAGAACGTTTTTTTCCTCAGCATTTATGTAGTTAGAAAAATAGGAGCGAACTCTTGTTACGTTTCCTGGGGCACTGGGGTGCGCATTAATGAACACCACAGAATGTACCACATTAACCATGTGCAACTGCTACTCGCTAAGTACTTGAGTGAAATACTGTCGTTAGCCGAGAATATTCCCAAAGAGCCGAAGCATGCTCAGGACTGAATTGAGAATGTTTTTACACAAACATTGACAGTTCCAGTCGCTTTGGCTTTTGAACAGTGAAAAGGTATTCTCAACAGTAAGACACAGAGAACAGTATCACGTGGTCACAAGCAGTGCAAGCTTCCCTGCACACAGAACAAGTATCACGTGGCCACCAGCAGCGCAAGCTTCCCTGCACACAGAATAAGTATCACGTGGTCACCAGCAGCGCAAGCTTCCCTGCACATACAGATTAAGTATCACGTGGTCACCAGCAGCGCAAGCTTCCCTGCACACAGAATAAGTATCACGTGGTCACCAGCAGCGCAAGCTTCCCTGCACATACAGATTAAGTATCACGTGGTCACCAGCAGCGCAAGCTTCCCTGCACACACAGAATAAGTATCACGTGGTCACCTGCAGCGCAACCTTCCCTGCACACAGAATAAGTATCACTGACCACCAGCAGCGCAAGCTTCCCTGCACACAGAATAAGTATCACGTGGCCACCAGCAGCGCAAGCTTCCCTGCACACAGAATAAGTATCACGTGGTCACCAGCAGCGCAAGCTTCCCTGCACACACAGAATAAGTATCACGTGGTCACCAGCAGCGCAAGCTTCCCTGCACACAGAACAAGTATCACGTGGCCACCAGCAGCGCAACCCTCCCTGCACACAGAATAAGTATCACTGACCACCAGCAGCGCAAGCTTCCCTGCACACAGAATAAGTATCACGTGGCCACCAGCAGCGCAAGCTTCCCTGCACACAGAATAAGTATCACGTGGTCACCAGCAGCGCAAGCTTCCCTGCACACACAGAATAAGTATCACGTGGTCACCAGCAGCGCAAGCTTCCCTGCACACAGAACAAGTATCACGTGGCCACCAGCAGGGCAACCCTCCCTGCACACAGAATAAGGATCACTGGCCACCAGCAGCGCAAGCTTCCCTGCACACAGATAAGTATCACGTGGCCACCAGCAGCGCAAGCTTCCCTGCAAACAGAATAAGTATCACGTGGTCACAAGCAGCGCAAGCTTCCCTGCACACAGAATAAGTATCACGTGGTCACCAGCAGCGCAAGCTTCCCTGCACACAGAATAAGTATCACGTGGCCACCAGCAGCGCAACCTTCCCTGCACACAGAATAAGTATCACTGGCCACCAGCAGCGCAAGCTTCCCTGCACACAGAATAAGTATCACGTGGTCACCAGCAGCGCAAGCTTCCCTGCACACACAGAATAAGTATCACGTGGTCGCCAGCAGCGCAAGCTTCCATGCACACTCAGAATAAGTATCACGTGGTCACCTGCAGCGCAAGCTTCCCTGCACACAGAATAAGTATCACGTGGTCACCAGCAGCGCAAGCTTCCCTGCACACACAGAATAAGTATCACGTGGTCGCCAGCAGCGCAAGCTTCCTGCACACAGAATAAGTATCACGTGGCCACCAGCAGCGCAAGCTTCCCTGCACACAGAATAAGTATCATGTGGCCACCAGCAGCGCAACCTTCCCTGCACAGAGAATAAGTATCACTGGCCACGAGCAGCGTAAGCTTCCCTGCACACAGAATAAGTATCACGTGGTCACCAGCAGCGCAAGCTTCCCTGCACACAGAATAAGTATCACGTGGCCACCAGCAGTGCAAGCTTCCCTGCACACAGAATAATTATCACGTGGCCACCAGCAGCTTAAGCTTCCCTGCACACAGAATAAGTATCACGTGGCCACCAGCAGCGCAAGCTTCCCTGCACACAGAATAAGTATCACGTGGTCACCAGCAGCGCAAGCTTCCATGCACACAGAATAAGTATCACGTGGTCACCAGCAGCGCAAGCTTCCCTGCACACACAGAATAAGTATCACGTGGTCACCAGCAGCGCAAGCTTTCCTGCACACACAGAATAAGTATTACGTGGCCACCAGCAGCGCAAGCTTCCCTGCACACAGAATAAGTATCACGTGGTCACCAGCAGCGCAAGCTTCCCTGCACACAGAATAAGTATCACGTGGCCACCAGCAGTGCAAGCTTCCCTGCACACAGAATAAGTATCACCTGGCCACCAGCAGCGTAAGCTTCCCTGCACACAGAATAAGTATCACGTGGCCACCAGCAGCGCAAGCTTCCCTGCACACAGAATAAGTATCACGTGGTCGCCAGCAGCGCAAGCTTCCCTGCACATAGAATAAGTATCACGTGGTTCCCAGCAGCGCAAGCTTCCCTGCACACAGAATAAGTATCACGTGGTCGCCAGCAGCGCAAGCTTCCCTGCACGCACAGAATAAGTATCACGTGGTCGCCAGCAGCGCAAGCTTCCCTGCACACACAGAATAAGTATCACGTGGTCGCCAGCAGCGCAAGCTTCCCTGCACACAGAATAAGTATCATGTGGTCGCCAGCAGCGCAAGGTTCCATGCACACAGAATAAGTATCACGTGGTCGCCAGCAGCGCAAGCTTCCCTGCACACAGAATAAGTATCACGTGGTCGCCAGCAGCTTAGGTCACCAACAGCACAAGCTTCCCTGCACACAGAATAAGTATCACATGGTAACCAGCAGTGCAAGCTTCCCTGCACACAGAATAAGTACCACGGGGGCATCATCATAGCAGGCTTCCCTGCACCCAGAATAAGTATCACATGGTCACCAGCAGCACAAGTTTCCCTGAACACAGAATAAGTACCACGTGGGCATCAGCAATGCAAGCTTCCCTGCACATACAGAATAAGCACCACCTGGGCATCAGCAGCACAACTTTCCCTGCACACAGAATAAGTACCACATGGGCATCAGCAGCGCAAGCTTCCCTGCACACACAGAATAAGTACCACATGGCCATCAGCAGTGCAAGCTTCCCTGCACATACAGAATAAGCACCACCTGGGCATCAGCAGCACAACTTTCCCTGCACACAGAATAAGTACCACGTGGGCATCAGCAGCGCAAGCTTCCGTGCACACACAGAATAAGTACCACGTGGACATCAGCAGCTATGACATGCAAGCAAAGTGCAACCTTGACAGACATGCATATACAAGCATGAGAGGTGTACCGTAAAACTTGCTTAGAGCATCAGCAGGGGCAGCAGCCCCGGCTTTACGCACATACCACACACACACACAAACACAACACACACGAACATAACACAGGCAGAAGCTCCAACATCCCACACACAGAATTGGTATGTCACAGGTAGTAGCCATACAAACAAGCTTCATACAACCACAACAAGCACAGGCTGAGCAGCAGCAGAGTCGGATTCAAACACACATACAAAGACACACGCAATAGGTACAGCAAAAGTACCAGTGCAGACATTTATTGCATGGAGCAGAAGGAGCTTGTTCAGTAGCAGTGCAAGCTTCCCTCATGTTCACAACCTAGCTGCATCAGAGGCAGCTGCATTGCAGAAGTGTATACCCCTCTGGGCATTCCTTCTCACATCAGCTCAGGACAGCTGATGGCGATCAATGTGGGGTTATAGGAGGAAGACAAGAACTGTCCTTACGCAAAAACAACAGTTGATGGACAGAATGCAGAACAATGTCATACATTCACCCCAGTACAGAGATCTGGGCCTAAATCCATCGTTTTTTTGCTCACCATGCCATTCCAGTTTGAACCCAGCCATATGCAAATCAGTCTTGACCCTGTGCCTCATGGGAACAGTCCAGCCCGAACTGCCAAGCCAGGTCCTCCCTGGACTGGAAACAAGCATCCTAGGACCGGTTTCGGGGTTTCACCCCTCTTCAGCCAGGATAGCTTGATTCCAGTGGCATGGAGAGCACGGGACCCACGTCTGGGCATACCCGTCCCACTCGGGGTGACAAATACAAAAACAACAGTTGATGGACAGAATGCAGAACAATGTCATACATTCACCCCAGTACAGAGATCTGGGCCTAAATCCATCGTTTTTTTGCTCACCATGCCATTCCAGTTTGAACCCAGCCATATGCAAATCAGTCTTGACCCTGTGCCTCATGGGAACAGTCCAGCCCGAACTGCCAAGCCAGGTCCTCCCTGGACTGGAAACAAGCATCCTAGGACCGGTTTCGGGGTTTCACCCCTCTTCAGCCAGGATAGCTTGATTCCAGTGGCATGGAGAGCACGGGACCCACGTCTGGGCATACCCGTCCCACTCGGGGTGACAAATGCAAAAACAACAGTTGATGGACAGAATGCAGAACAATGTCATACATTCACCCCAGTACAGAGATCTGGGCCTAAATCCATCGTTTTTTGCTCACCATGCCATTCCAGTTTGAACCCAGCCATATGCAAATCAGTCTTGACCCTGTGCCTCATGGGAACAGTCCAGCCCGAACTGCCAAGCCAGGTCCTCCCTGGACTGGAAACAAGCCTCCTAGGACCGGTTTCGTGGTTTCACCCGTCTTCAGCCAGGATAGCTTGATTCCAGTGGCATGGAGAGCACGGGACCCACGTCTGGGCATACCCGTCCCACTCGGGGTGACAAATGCAAAAACAACAGTTGATGGACAGAATGCAGAACAATGTCATACATTCACCCCAGTACAGAGATCTGGGCCTAAATCCATCGTTTTTTGCTCACCATGCCATTCCAGTTTGAACCCAGCCATATGCAAATCAGTCTTGACCCTGTGCCTCATGGGAACAGTCCAGCCCGAACTGCCAAGCCAGGTCCTCCCTGGACTGGAAACAAGCATCCTAGGACCGGTTTCGGGGTTTCACCCCTCTTCAGCCAGGATAGCTTGATTCCAGTGGCATGGAGAGCACGGGACCCACGTCTGGGCATACCCGTCCCACTCGGGGTGACAAATGCAAAAACAACAGTTGATGGACAGAATGCAGAACAATGTCATACATTCACCCCAGTACAGAGATCTGGGCCTAAATCCATCGTTTTTTGCTCACCATGCCATTCCAGTTTGAACCCAGCCATATGCAAATCAGTCTTGACCCTGTGCCTCATGGGAACAGTCCAGCACGAACTGCCAAGCCAGGTCCTCCCTGGACTGGAAACAAGCATCCTAGGACCGGTTTCGGGGTTTCACCCCTCTTCAGCCAGGATAGCTTGATTCCAGTGGCATGGAGAGCACGGGACCCACGTCTGGGCATACCCGTCCCACTCGGGGTGACAAATGCAAAAACAACAGTTGATGGACAGAATGCAGAACAATGTCATACATTCAGCCCAGTACAGAGATCTGGGCCTAAATCCATCGTTTTTTTGCTCACCATGCCATTCCAGTTTGAACCCAGCCATATGCAAATCAGCCTTGACCCTGTGCCTCATGGGAACAGTCCAGCCCGAACTGCCAAGCCAGGTCCTCCCTGGACTGGAAACAAGCATCCTAGGACCGGTTTCGGGGTTTCACCCCTCTTCAGCCAGGATAGCTTGATTCCAGTGGCATGGAGAGCACGGGACCCACGTCTGGGCATACCCGTCCCACTCGGGGTGACAAATGCAAAAACAACAGTTGATGGACAGAATGCAGAACAATGTCATACATTCACCCCAGTACAGAGATCTGGGCCTAAATCCATCGTTTTTTGCTCACCATGCCATTCCAGTTTGAACCCAGCCATATGCAAATCAGTCTTGACCCTGTGCCTCATGGGAACAGTCCAGCCCGAACTGCCAAGCCAGGTCCTCCCTGGACTGGAAACAAGCATCCTAGGACCGGTTTCGGGGTTTCACCCCTCTTCAGCCAGGATAGCTTGATTCCAGTGGCATGGAGAGCACGGGACCCACGTCTGGGCATACACGTCCCACTCGGGGTGACAAATGCAAAAACAACAGTTGATGGACAGAATGCAGAACAATGTCATACATTCACCCCAGTACAGAGATCTGGCCCTAAATCCATCGTTTTTTTGCTCACCATGCCATTCCAGTTTGAACCCAGCCATATGCAAATCAGTCTTGACCCTGTGCCTCATGGGAACAGTCCAGCCCGAACTGCCAAGCCAGGTCCTCCCTGGACTGGAAACAAGCATCCTAGGACCGGTTTCGGGGTTTCACCCCTCTTCAGCCAGGATAGCTTGATTCCAGTGGCATGGAAAGCACGGGACCCACGTCTGGGCATACCCGTCCCACTCGGGGTGACAAATGCAAAAACAACAGTTGATGGACAGAATGCAGAACAATGTCATACATTCACCCCAGTACAGAGATCTGGGCCTAAATCCATCGTTTTTTTGCTCACCATGCCATTCCAGTTTGAACCCAGCCATATGCAAACCAGTCTTGACCCTGTGCCTCATGGGAACAGTCCAGCCCGAACTGCCATGCCAGGTCCTCCCTGGACTGGAAACAAGCATCCTAGGACCGGTTTCGGGGTTTCGCCCCTCTTCAGCCAGGATAGCTTGATTCCAGTGGCATGGAGAGCACAGGACCCACGTCTGGGCATACCCGTTCCACTCGGGGAGACAAATGCAAAAACAACAGTTGATGGACAGAATGCAGAACAATGTCATACATTCACCCCAGTACAGAGATCTGGGCCTAATTCCATCGTTTTTGCTCACCATGCCATTCCAGTTTGAACCCAGCCATATGCAAATCAGTCTTGACCCTGTGCCTCATGGGAACAGTCCAGCCTGAACTGCCAAGCCAGGTCCTCCCTGGACTGGAAACAAGCATCCTAGGACCGGTTTCGGGGTTTCACCCCTCTTCAGCCAGGATAGCTTGATTCCAGTGGCATGGAGAGCACGGGACCCACGTCTGGGCATACCCGTCCCACTCGGGGTGACAAATGCAAAAACAACAGTTGATGGACAGAATGCAGAACAATGTCATACATTCACCCCAGTACAGAGATCTGGGCATAAATCCATCGTTTTTTGCTCACCATGCCATTCCAGTTTGAACCCAGCCATATGCAAATCAGTCTTGACCCTGTGCCTCATGGGAACAGTCCAGCCCGAACTGCCAAGCCAGGTCCTCCCTGGACTGGAAACAAGCATCCTAGGACCGGTTTCGGGGTTTCACCCCTCTTCAGCCAGGATAGCTTGATTCCAGTGGCATGGAGAGCACGGGACCCACGTCTGGGCATACCCGTCCCACTCGGGGTGACAAATGCAAAAACAACAGTTGATGGACAGAATGCAGAACAATGTCATACATTCACCCCAGTACAGAGATCTGGGCCTAAATCCATCGTTTTTTTGCTCACCATGCCATTCCAGTTTGAACCCAGCCATATGCAAATCAGTCTTGACCCTGTGCCTCATGGGAACAGTCCAGCCCGAACTGCCAAGCCAGGTCCTCCCTGGACTGGAAACAAGCATCCTAGGACCGGTTTCGGGGTTTCACCCTCTTCAGCCAGGATAGCTTGATTCCAGTGGCATGGAGAGCACGGGACCCACGTCTGGGCATACCCGTCCCACTCGGGGTGACAAATGCAAAAACAACAGTTGATGGACAGAATGCAGAACAATGTCATACATTCACCCCAGTACAGAGATCTGGGCCTAAATCCATCGTTTTTTTGCTCACCATGCCATTCCAGTTTGAACCCAGCCATATGAAAATCAGTCTTGACCCTGTGCCTCATGGGAACAGTCCAGCCCGAACTGCCAAGCCAGGTCCTCCCTGGACTGGAAACAAGCATCCTAGGACCGGTTTCGGGGTTTCACCCCTCTTCAGCCAGGATAGCTTGATTCCAGTGGCATGGAGAGCACGGGACCCACGTCTGGGCATACCCGTTCCACTCGGGGTGACAAATGCAAAAACAACAGTTGATGGACAGAATGCAGAACAATGTCATACATTCACCCCAGTACAGAGATCTGGGCCTAAATCCATCGTTATTTTGCTCACCATGCCATTCCAGTTTGAACCCAGCCATATGCAAATCAGTCTTGACCCTGTGCCTCATGGGAACAGTCCAGCCCGAACTGCCAAGCCAGGTCCTCCCTGGACTGGAAACAAGCATCCTAGGACCGGTTTCGGGGTTTCACCCCTCTTCAGCCAGGATAGCTTGATTCCAGTGGCATGGAGAGCACGGGACCCACGTCTGGGCATGCCCGTCCCACTCGGGGTGACAAATGCAAAAACAACAGTTGATGGACAGAATGCAGAACAATGCCATACATTCACCCCAGTACAGAGATCTGGGCCTAAATCCATCGTTTTTTTGCTCACCATGCCATTCCAGTTTGAACCCAGCCATATGCAAATCAGTCTTGACCCTGTGCCTCATGGGAACAGTCCAGCCCGAACTGCCAAGCCAGGTCCTCCCTGGACTGAAAACAAGCATCCTAGGACCGGTTTCGGGGTTTCACCCCTCTTCAGACAGGATAGCTTGATTCCAGTGGCATGGAGAGCACGGGACTCACGTCTGGGCATACCCGTCCCACTCGGGGTGACAAATGCAAAAACAACAGTTGATGGACAGAATGCAGAACAATGTCATACATTCACCCCAGTACAGAGATCTGGGCCTAAATCCATCGTTTTTTTGCTCACCATGCCATTCCAGTTTGAACCCAGCCATATGCAAATCAGTCTTGACCCTGTGCCTCATGGAAACAGTCCAGCCCGAACTGCCAAGCCAGGTCCTCCCTGGACTGGAAACAAGCATCCTAGGACCGGTTTCGGGGTTTCACCCCTCTTCAGCCAGGATAGCTTGATTCCAGTGGCATGGAGAGCACGGGACCCACGTCTGGGCATACCCGTCCCACTCGGGGTGACAAATGCAAAAACAACAGTTGATGGACAGAATGCAGAACAATGTCATACATTCACCCCAGTACAGAGATCTGGGCCTAAATCCATCGTTTTTTGCTCACCATGCCATTCCAGTTTGAACCCAGCCATATGCAAATCAGTCTTGACCCTGTGCCTCATGGGAACAGTCCAGCCCGAACTGCCAAGCCAGGTCCTCCCTGGACTGGAAACAAGCATCCTAGGACCGGTTTCGGGGTTTCACCCCTCTTCAGCCAGGATAGCTTGATTCCAGTGGCATGGAGAGCACGGGACCCACGTCTGGGCATACCCGTCCCACTCGGGGTGACAAATGCAAAAACAACAGTTGATGGACAGAATGCAGAACAATGTCATACATTCACCCCAGTACAGAGATCTGGGCCTAAATCCATCGTTTTTTTGCTCACCATGCCATTCCAGTTTGAACCCAGCCATATGCAAATCAGTCTTGACCCTGTGCCTCATGGGAACAGTCCAGCCCGAACTGCCAAGCCAGGTCCTCCCTGGACTGGAAACAAGCATCCTAGGACCGGTTTCGGGGTTTCACCCCTCTTCAGCCAGGATAGCTTGATTCCAGTGGCATGGAGAGCACGGGACCCACGTCTGGGCATACCCGTCCCACTCGGGGTGACAAATGCAAAAACAACAGTTGATGGACAGAATGCAGAACAATGTCATACATTCACCCCAGTACAGAGATCTGGGCCTAAATCCATCGTTTTTTTGCTCACCATGCCATTCCAGTTTGAACCCAGCCATATGCAAATCAGTCTTGACCCTGTGCCTCATGGGAACAGTCCAGCCCGAACTGCCAAGCCAGGTCCTCCCTGGACTGGAAACAAGCATCCTAGGACCGGTTTCGGGGTTTCACCCCTCTTCAGCCAGGATAGCTTGATTCCAGTGGCATGGAGAGCACGGGACCCACGTCTGGGCATACCCGTCCCACTCGGGGTGACAAATGCAAAAACAACAGTTGATGGACAGAATGCAGAACAATGTCATACATTCACCCCAGTACAGAGATCTGGGCCTAAATCCATCGTTTTTTGCTCACCATGCCATTCCAGTTTGAACCCAGCCATATGCAAATCAGTCTTGACCCTGTGCCTCATGGGAACAGTCCAGCCCGAACTGCCAAGCCAGGTCCTCCCTGGACTGGAAACAAGCCTCCTAGGACCGGTTTCGGGGTTTCACCCCTCTTCAGCCAGGATAGCTTGATTCCAGTGGCATGGAGAGCACGGGACCCACGTCTGGGCATACCCGTCCCACTCGGGGTGACAAATGCAAAAACAACAGTTGATGGACAGAATGCAGAACAATGTCATACATTCACCCCAGTACAGAGATCTGGGCCTAAATCCATCGTTTTTTGCTCACCATGCCATTCCAGTTTGAACCCAGCCATATGCAAATCAGTCTTGACCCTGTGCCTCATGGGAACAGTCCAGCCCGAACTGCCATGCCAGGTCCTCCCTGGACTGGAAACAAGCATCCTAGGACCGGTTTCGGGGTTTCACCCCTCTTCAGCCTGGATAGCTTGATTCCAGAGGCATGGAGAGCACAGGACCCACGTCTGGGCATACCCGTTCCACTCGGGGTGACAAATGCAAAAACAACAGTTGATGGACAGAATGCAGAACAATGTCATACATTCACCCCAGTACAGAGATCTGGGCCGAATTCCATCGTTTTTTTGCTCACCATGCCATTCCAGTTTCAACCCAGCCATATGCAAATCAGTCTTGACCCTGTGCCTCATGGGAACAGTCCAGCCCGAACTGCCAAGCCAGGTCCTCCCTGGACTGGAAACAAGCATCCTAGGACCGGTTTCGGGGTTTCACCCCTCTTCAGCCAGGATAGCTTGATTCCAGTGGCATGGAGAGCACGGGACCCACGTCTGGGCATACCCGTCCCACTCGGGGTGACAAATGCAAAAACAACAGTTGATGGACAGAATGCAGAACAATGTCATACATTCACCCCAGTACAGAGATCTGGGCCTAAATCCATCGTTTTTTTGCTCACCATGCCATTCCAGTTTGAACCCAGCCATATGCAAATCAGTCTTGACCCTGTGCCTCATGGGAACAGTCCAGCCCGAACTGCCAAGCCAGGTCCTCCCTGGACTGGAAACAAGCATCCTAGGACCGGTTTCGGGGTTTCACCCTCTTCAGCCAGGATAGCTTGATTCCAGTGGCATGGAGAGCACGGGACCCACGTCTGGGCATACCCGTCCCACTCGGGGTGACAAATGCAAAAACAACAGTTGATGGACAGAATGCAGAACAATGTCATACATTCACCCCAGTACAGAGATCTGGGCCTAAATCCATCGTTTTTTGCTCACCATGCCATTCCAGTTTGAACCCAGCCATATGCAAATCAGTCTTGACCCTGTGCCTCATGGGAACAGTCCAGCCCGAACTGCCAAGCCAGGTCCTCCCTGGACTGGAAACAAGCATCCTAGGACCGGTTTCGGGGTTTCACCCCTCTTCAGCCAGGATAGCTTGATTCCAGTGGCATGGAGAGCACGGGACCCACGTCTGGGCATACCCGTCCCACTCGGGGTGACAAATGCAAAAACAACAGTTGATGGACAGAATGCAGAACAATGTCATACATTCACCCCAGTACAGAGATCTGGGCCTAAATCCATCGTTTTTTTGCTCACCATGCCATTCCAGTTTGAACCCAGCCATATGAAAATCAGTCTTGACCCTGTGCCTCATGGGAACAGTCCAGCCCGAACTGCCAAGCCAGGTCCTCCCTGGACTGGAAACAAGCATCCTAGGACCGGTTTCGGGGTTTCACCCCTCTTCAGCCAGGATAGCTTGATTCCAGTGGCATGGAGAGCACGGGACCCACGTCTGGGCATACCCGTTCCACTCGGGGTGACAAATGCAAAAACAACAGTTGATGGACAGAATGCAGAACAATGTCATACATTCACCCCAGTACAGAGATCTGGGCCTAAATCCATCGTTATTTTGCTCACCATGCCATTCCAGTTTGAACCCAGCCATATGCAAATCAGTCTTGACCCTGTGCCTCATGGGAACAGTCCAGCCCGAACTGCCAAGCCAGGTCCTCCCTGGACTAGAAACAAGCATCCTAGGACCGGTTTCGGGGTTTCACCCCTCTTCAGCCAGGATAGCTTGATTCCAGTGGCATGGAGAGCACGGGACCCACGTCTGGGCATACCCGTCCCACTCGGGGTGACAAATGCAAAAACAACAGTTGATGGACAGAATGCAGAACAATGTCATACATTCACCCCAGTACAGAGATCTGGGCCTAAATCCATCGTTTTTTGCTCACCATGCCATTCCAGTTTGAACCCAGCCATATGCAAATCAGTCTTGACCCTGTGCCTCATGGGAACAGTCCAGCCCGAACTGCCAAGCCAGGTCCTCCCTGGACTGAAAACAAGCATCCTAGGACCGGTTTCGGGGTTTCACCCCTCTTCAGACAGGATAGCTTGATTCCAGTGGCATGGAGAGCACGGGACTCACGTCTGGGCATACCCGTCCCACTCGGGGTGACAAATGCAAAAACAACAGTTGATAGACAGAATGCAGAACAATGTCATACATTCACCCCAGTACAGAGATCTGGGCCTAAATCCATCGTTTTTTTGCTCACCATGCCATTCCAGTTTGAACCCAGCCATATGCAAATCAGTCTTGACCCTGTGCCTCATGGGAACAGTCCAGCCCGAACTGCCAAGCCAGGTCCTCCCTGGACTGGAAACAAGCATCCTAGGACCGGTTTCGGGGTTTCACCCCTCTTCAGCCAGGATAGCTTGATTCCAGTGGCATGGAGAGCACGGGACCCACGTCTGGGCATACCCGTCCCACTCGGGGGTGACAAATGCAAAAACAACAGTTGATGGACAGAATGCAGAACAATGTCATACATTCACCCCAGTACAGAGATCTGGGCCTAAATCCATCGTTTTTTTGCTCACCATGCCATTCCAGTTTGAACCCAGCCATATGCAAATCAGTCTTGACCCTGTGCCTCATGGGAACAGTCCAGCCCGAACTGCCAAGCCAGGTCCTCCCTGGACTGGAAACAAGCATCCTAGGACCGGTTTCGGGGTTTCACCCCTCTTCAGCCAGGATAGCTTGATTCCAGTGGCATGGAGAGCACGGGACCCACGTCTGGGCATACCCGTCCCACTCGGGGTGACAAATGCAAAAACAACAGTTGATGGACAGAATGCAGAACAATGTCATACATTCACCCCAGTACAGAGATCTGGGCCTAAATCCATCGTTTTTGCTCACCATGCCATTCCAGTTTGAACCCAGCCATATGCAAATCAGTCTTGACCCTGTGCCTCATGGGAACAGTCCAGCCCGAACTGCCAAGCCAGGTCCTCCCTGGACTGGAAACAAGCATCCTAGGACCGGTTTCGGGGTTTCACCCCTCTTCAGCCAGGATAGCTTGATTCCAGTGGCATGGAGAGCACGGGACCCACGTCTGGGCATACCCGTCCCACTCGGGGTGACAAATGCAAAAACAACAGTTGATGGACAGAATGCAGAACAATGTCATACATTCACCCCAATACAGAGATCTGGGCCTAAATCCATCGTTTTTTGCTCACCATGCCATTCCAGTTTGAACCCAGCCATATGCAAATCAGTCTTGACCCTGTGCCTCATGGGAACAGTCCAGCCCGAACTGCCAAGCCAGGTCCTCCCTGGACTGGAAACAAGCATCCTAGGACCGGTTTCGGGGTTTCACCCCTCTTCAGCCAGGATAGCTTGATTCCAGTGGCATGGAGAGCACGGGACCCACGTCTGGGCATACCCGTCCCACTCGGGGTGACAAATGCAAAAACAACAGTTGATGGACAGAATGCAGAACAATGTCATACATTCACCCCAGTACAGAGATCTGGGCCTAAATCCATCGTTTTTTTGCTCACCATGCCATTCCAGTTTGAACCCAGCCATATGCAAATCAGTCTTGACCCTGTGCCTCATGGGAACAGTCCAGCCCGAACTGCCAAGCCAGGTCCTCCCTGGACTGGAAACAAGCATCCTAGGACCGGTTTCGGGGTTTCACCCCTCTTCAGCCAGGATAGCTTGATTCCAGTGGCATGGAGAGCACGGGACCCACGTCTGGGCATACCCGTCCCACTCGGGGTGACAAATGCAAAAACAACAGTTGATGGACAGAATGCAGAACAATGTCATACATTCACCCCAGTACAGAGATCTGGGCCTAAATCCATCGTTTTTTTGCTCACCATGCCATTCCAGTTTGAACCCAGCCATATGCAAATCAGTCTTGACCCTGTGCCTCATGGGAACAGTCCAGCCCGAACTGCCATGCGAGGTCCTCCCTGGACTGGAAACAAGCATCCTAGGACCGGTTTCGGGGTTTCACCCCTCTTCAGCCAGGATAGCTTGATTCCAGTGGCATGGAGAGCACGGGACCCACGTCTGGGCATACCCGTCCCACTCGGGGTGACAAATGCAAAAACAACAGTTGATGGACAGAATGCAGAACAATGTCATACATTCACCCCAGTACAGAGATCTGGGCCTAAATCCATCGTTTTTGCTCACCATGCCATTCCAGTTTGAACCCAGCCATATGCAAATCAGTCTTGACCCTGTGCCTCATGGGAACAGTCCAGCCCGAACTGCCAAGCCAGGTCCTCCCTGGACTGAAAACAAGCATCCTAGGACCGGTTTCGGGGTTTCACCCCTCTTCAGACAGGATAGCTTGATTCCAGTGGCATGGAGAGCACGGGACTCACGTCTGGGCATACCCGTCCCACTCGGGGTGACAAATGCAAAAACAACAGTTGATGGACAGAATGCAGAACAATGTCATACATTCACCCCAGTACAGAGATCTGGGCCTAAATCCATCGTTTTTTGCTCACCATGCCATTCCAGTTTGAACCCAGCCATATGCAAATCAGTCTTGACCCTGTGCCTCATGGGAACAGTCCAGCCCGAACTGCCAAGCCAGGTCCTCCCTGGACTGGAAACAAGCATCCTAGGACCGGTTTCGGGGTTTCACCCCTCTTCAGCCAGGATAGCTTGATTCCAGTGGCATGGAGAGCACGGGACCCACGTCTGGGCATACCCGTCCCACTCGGGGTGACAAATGCAAAAACAACAGTTGATGGACAGAATGCAGAACAATGTCATACATTCACCCCAGTACAGAGATCTGGGCCTAAATCCATCGTTTTTGCTCACCATGCCATTCCAGTTTGAACCCAGCCATATGCAAATCAGTCTTGACCCTGTGCCTCATGGGAACAGTCCAGCCCGAACTGCCAAGCCAGGTCCTCCCTGGACTGGAAACAAGCATCCTAGGACCGGTTTCGGGGTTTCACCCCTCTTCAGCCAGGATAGCTTGATTCCAGTGGCATGGAGAGCACGGGACCCACGTCTGGGCATACCCGTCCCACTCGGGGTGACAAATGCAAAAACAACAGTTGATGGACAGAATGCAGAACAATGTCATACATTCACCCCAGTACAGAGATCTGGGCCTAAATCCATCGTTTTTGCTCACCATGCCATTCCAGTTTGAACCCAGCCATATGCAAATCAGTCTTGACCCTGTGCCTCATGGGAACAGTCCAGCCCGAACTGCCAAGCCAAGTCCTCCCTGGACTGGAAACAAGCATCCTAGGACCGGTTTCGGGGTTTCACCCCTCTTCAGCCAGGATAGCTTGATTCCAGTGGCATGGAGAGCACGGGACCCACGTCTGGGCATACCCGTCCCACTCGGGGTGACAAATGCAAAAACAACAGTTGATGGACAGAATGCAGAACAATGTCATACATTCACCCCAGTACAGAGATCTGGGCCTAAATCCATCGTTTTTTGCTCACCATGCCATTCCAGTTTGAACCCAGCCATATGCAAATCAGTCTTGACCCTGTGCCTCATGGGAACAGTCCAGCCCGAACTGCCAAGCCAGGTCCTCCCTGGACTGGAAACAAGCATCCTAGGACCGGTTTCGGGGTTTCACCCCTCTTCAGCCAGGATAGCTTGATTCCAGTGGCATGGAGAGCACGGGACCCACGTCTGGGCATACCCGTCCCACTCGGGGTGACAAATGCAAAAACAACAGTTGATGGACAGAATGCAGAACAATGTCATACATTCACCCCAGTACAGAGATCTGGGCCTAAATCCATCGTTTTTTTGCTCGCCATTCCAGTTTGAACCCAGCAATATGCAAATCAGTCTTGACCCTGTGCCTCATGGGAACAGTCCAGCCCGAACTGCCAATCCAGGTCCTCCCTGGACTGGAAACAAGCATCCTAGGACCGGTTTCGGGGTTTCACCCCTCTTCAGCCAGGATAGCTTGATTCCAGTGGCATGGAAAGCACGGGACCCACGTCTGGGCATACCCGTCCCACTCGGGGTGACAAATGCAAAAACAACAGTTGATGGACAGAATGCAGAACAATGTCATACATTCACCCCAGTACAGAGATCTGGGCCTAAATCCATCGTTTTTTGCTCACCATGCCATTCCAGTTTGAACCCAGCCATATGCAAATCAGTCTTGACCCTGTGCCTCATGGGAACAGTCCAGCCCGAACTGCCAAGCCAGGTCCTCCCTGGACTGGAAACAAGCATCCTAGGACCGGTTTCGGGGTTTCACCCCTCTTCAGCCAGGATAGCTTGATTCCAGTGGCATGGAGAGCACGGGACCCACGTCTGGGCATACCCGTCCCACTCGGGGTGACAAATGCAAAAACAACAGTTGATGGACAGAATGCAGAACAATGTCATACATTCACCCCAATACAGAGATCTGGGCCTAAATCCATCGTTTTTTTGCTCACCATGCCATTCCAGTTTGAACCCAGCCATACGAAAATCAGTCTTGACCCTGTGCCTCATGGGAACAGTCCAGCCCGAACTGCCAAGCCAGGTCCTCCCTGGACTGGAAACAAGCATCCTAGGACCGGTTTCGGGGTTTCACCCCTCTTCAGCCAGGATAGCTTGATTCCAGTGGCATGGAGAGCACGGGACCCACGTCTGGGCATACCCGTTCCACTCGGGGTGACAAATGCAAAAACAACAGTTGATGGACAGAATGCAGAACAATGTCATACATTCACCCCAGTACAGAGATCTGGGCCTAAATCCATCGTTATTTTGCTCACCATGCCATTCCAGTTTGAACCCAGCCATATGCAAATCAGTCTTGACCCTGTGCCTCATGGGAACAGTCCAGCCCGAACTGCCAAGCCAGGTCCTCCCTGGACTGGAAACAAGCATCCTAGGACCGGTTTCGGGGTTTCACCCCTCTTCAGCCAGGATAGCTTGATTCCAGTGGCATGGAGAGCACGGGACCCACGTCTGGGCATACCCGTCCCACTCGGGGTGACAAATGCAAAAACAACAGTTGATGGACAGAATGCAGAACAATGTCATACATTCACCCCAGTACAGAGATCTGGGCCTAAATCCATCGTTTTTTGCTCACCATGCCATTCCAGTTTGAACCCAGCCATATGCAAATCAGTCTTGACCCTGTGCCTCATGGGAACAGTCCAGCCCGAACTGCCAAGCCAGGTCCTCCCTGGACTGAAAACAAGCATCCTAGGACCGGTTTCGGGGTTTCACCCCTCTTCAGACAGGATAGCTTGATTCCAGTGGCATGGAGAGCACGGGACTCACGTCTGGGCATACCCGTCCCACTCGGGGTGACAAATGCAAAAACAACAGTTGATGGACAGAATGCAGAACAATGTCATACATTCACCCCAGTACAGAGATCTGGGCCTAAATCCATCGTTTTTTTGCTCACCATGCCATTCCAGTTTGAACCCAGCCATATGCAAATCAGTCTTGACCCTGTGCCTCATGGGAACAGTCCAGCCCGAACTGCCAAGCCAGGTCCTCCCTGGACTGGAAACAAGCATCCTAGGACCGGTTTCGGGGTTTCACCCCTCTTCAGCCAGGATAGCTTGATTCCAGTGGCATGGAGAGCACGGGACCCACGTCTGGGCATACCCGTCCCACTCGGGGTGACAAATGCAAAAACAACAGTTGATGGACAGAATGCAGAACAATGTCATACATTCACCCCAGTACAGAGATCTGGGCCTAAATCCATCGTTTTTTGCTCACCATGCCATTCCAGTTTGAACCCAGCCATATGCAAATCAGTCTTGACCCTGTGCCTCATGGGAACAGTCCAGCCCGAACTGAGAAGCCAAGTCCTCCCTGGACTGGAAACAAGCATCCTAGGACCGGTTTCGGGGTTTCACCCTCTTCAGCCAGGATAGCTTGATTCCAGTGGCATGGAGAGCACGGGACCCACGTCTGGGCATACCCGTCCCACTCGGGGTGACAAATGCAAAAACAACAGTTGATGGACAGAATGCAGAACAATGTCATACATTCACCCCAGTACAGAGATCTGGGCCTAAATCCATCGTTTTTTGCTCACCATGCCATTCCAGTTTGAACCCAGCCATATGCAAATCAGTCTTGACCCTGTGCCTCATGGGAACAGTCCAGCCCGTACTGCCAAGCCAGGTCCTCCCTGGACTGGAAACAAGCATCCTAGGACCGGTTTCGGGGTTTCACCCCTCTTCAGCCAGGATAGCTTGATTCCAGTGGCATGGAGAGCACGGGACCCACGTCTGGGCATACCCGTCCCACTCGGGGTGACAAATGCAAAAACAACAGTTGATGGACAGAATGCAGAACAATGTCATACATTCACCCCAGTACAGAGATCTGGGCCTAAATCCATCGTTTTTGGCTCACCATGCCATTCCAGTTTGAACCCAGCCATATGCAAATCAGTCTTGACCCTGTGCCTCATGGGAACAGTCCAGCCCGAACTGCCAAGCCAGGTCCTCCCTGGACTGGAAACAAGCATCCTAGGACCGGTTTCGGGGTTTCACCCCTCTTCAGCCAGGATAGCTTGATTCCAGTGGCATGGAGAGCACGGGACCCACGTCTGGGCATACCCGTCCCACTCGGGGTGACAAATGCAAAAACAACAGTTGATGGACAGAATGCAGAACAATGTCATACATTCACCCCAGTACAGAGATCTGGGCCTAAATCCATCGTTTTTTGCTCACCATGCCATTCCAGTTTGAACTCAGCCATATGCAAATCAGTCTTGACCCTGTGCCTCATGGGAACAGTCCAGCCCGAACTGCCAAGCCAGGTCCTCCCTGGACTGGAAACAAGCATCCTAGGACCGGTTTCGGGGTTTCACCCCTCTTCAGCTAGGATAGCTTGATTCCAGTGGCATGGAGAGCACGGGACCCACGTCTGGGCATACCCGTCCCACTCGGGGTGACAAATGCAAAAACAACAGTTGATGGACAGAATGCAGAACAATGTCATACATTCACCCCAGTACAGAGATCTGGGCCTAAATCCATCGTTTTTTGCTCACCATGCCATTCCAGTTTGAACCCAGCCATATGCAAATCAGTCTTGACCCTGTGCCTCATGGGAACAGTCCAGCCCGAACTGCCAAGCCAGGTCCTCCCTGGACTGGAAACAAGCATCCTAGGACCGGTTTCGGGGTTTCACCCTCTTCAGCCAGGATAGCTTGATTCCAGTGGCATGGAGAGCACGGGACCCACGTCTGGGCATACCCGTCCCACTCGGGGTGACAAATGCAAAAACAACAGTTGATGGACAGAATGCAGAACAATGTAATACATTCACCCCAGTACAGAGATCTGGGCCTAAATCCATCGTTTTTTTGCTCACCATGCCATTCCAGTTTGAACCCAGCCATATGCAAATCAGTCTTTGGGGTTATAGGAGGAAGACAAGAACTGTCCTTACAGCAGCTCTAGAAGTTATCCTTAGCCAGGGGTTAGCAATAGCGCAGGTTGGGGCGTAGAGGCACAGGCGTAGACCACAGGTGTTCACCAGCATCAGAAAGGGAGGTGGAAGCCACAGAAGGCGAATCAGGCATTGGTGTAGGGGCCCTCACTGGCAGGTCACAAAATTAATGTCGGTCAACAGGGCCTACCAGTTGCCTCAAGACCCAACTCACTAAAACAGACAGGAGCAGCTAATCAATAAAGAATCGAGCTCTGTGCTTATGTCACTTTACCCCACATGCTGAAGGGAGGTGGAAATGTGCAGCAGCTAAATACTGTGCAAGGAGCACATGTCCTTTCTGGCGCCCCACAGCCAATAAATAACTGGCAAGCGTTTTACCAACCAAACTCGCGCCGCAATATCGAGTCCCTTAGTCTCCACAGCCAATGAACAATCGATAAACACTTCCTCAATCAATTCTCATGCCAAGAGTTACAGCAAAAGTAAAAAAGTACCACACTTCCTCACTACTAGTAAAATACATTTTGACCTTCCTGATTGGTTTCTTGTGGTTTCAGTTCAAATCAAGTTTATTTAGACCGATAGACCTTAAACATTTTTAAAACTTACATTAATACAAAAATGTTAAATCACAATTCTTAAAAACATCATAAAACATCATAAAATTTCATGTAATACACTCAATTGTCCTATCCACAGTTCATAAACACAGAGCACCTAAAACTATAAAACAGCCTTTCAAATACATTCACATTTGAGGAATACTTTAACTTTTTGAATGAACTTCCCCATGGCACAAGCTATGTCCAAAGTACTCATTTCAGTTAAAAGGTTTACTGCCTGAACCCTATTTTTGATATCATACTTTTTAAAAATCGGGCGTAAAAACTCTTTTTGTATATCTACAATCTTCTGACAGTCAAATAATATAAGTAAAATGTCACAAGTTGTTTCCAAGGTGCAGACACAGTTTCCCTTACTATCAATCATAGATCTTTTTACCCCATTATTAACATAACCGGGGTTAACCCCAATTCTTAGCCTTAGTAATTCCCTTCTTAACCAACGGCAGGCCAACCTATCAATGTAAGGGAAATGTAGTTCGCTTTGCCACGCGGTGACCATAAAGCGAACAGAACTTTTCTGCAGGAGGTAATCTTGGTCCTGTGCTCGAGAGATTTCTTTTCCCAGGGCCCCGAGACCTCTCTTATCTACCTCAATTTGATGGGTCTGAGGACACAGCTTAACCCTCAACATGCAACACGCTTTACTAATGGTAGCTTTTATGCCTTTTGCCCATATTAGCTCACTCTTTAAAATCTCGTTTCTGCACCATTGCGAAATCTTGAAGTCTTCTCCCGTTCCCTGGCGCTGCCAGAATCGTAATAGGGCCTTGCAAGCTGTTATACTCCATGAGGTAATTCCCAATTCCAATCTCACCGCCTGAACCATTGAAGATTTAGGCAATGAGAATAGGTTTTTCAGGGTTTTTCCCTCCTCAACGTCCCACCCGTTTTTGCCACTCAAATATAACAATTCAGCACCATATAAAAATTGTGGTGGTACCATTGCTGCGTAGGCTTTTAGGACCGGCCTATTGGACATTTCACCATAATTACCATTGAATTTTTTCAATCCACTAACCAATGCTGATGCCCTGAGCTTTAAAGCGTCAAGGTGGGTGTGCCAATGCAGACTTTTCTCGAACCACATCCCCAGGTACCTATATTCGGCTACCTTTTCCAACTTTTCAGAACCCAGGAACCATGTAAACCCTATTTTCTTCCGACCAAAGCATAGAATCTTTGTCTTGTCCATATTGACAAGTTTTTTTGCACCACAATATTCATTAAACCGATTTAGCTTTCTTTGTAGGCTGATCTCTGTTTGATCAATTATAACAAGATCGTCCGCATATAATAGACATGAAATGTGTTTCCCATCTAACTTCGGACTTACGCCCCTTTCATTACCTAGAATTAGGGGTAAGTCTGCAATAAATAAGGAGAAAAGTAAGGGGGCCAATACACACCCCTGCCTCAACCCATTGCCAATCTGTATTTTCTGAGATAGACTCCCCTCTACATCTAAAATTATCTGGGCCCAGTTATCAGAATGAAGTGCTTGGATCAGCCCTAGCAAATCCATTGGAATGTCATACCCAATCAACGTCTCCCACAGCTGCTCCCGGTCCACTAGATCGAATGCTGCGCGGAAGTCCACAAAGCAGCAAAACAACACTCCCCTCTATCGACTTCCGCGCGATGGACCAGAGCGCAAAACAGTGGTCAATCGTTGAGTGTCCCTCTTTAAACCCCCACTGTTCCGGGGGCACAATCCGATTAGCTTCTTCCCAGACCTTAAGCCTTTCCAGAATTAATTTGGCGAAGACTTTTTTGCCTATATCGAGCAGGTTTATTAATCTGTAGTTCTTCGGGGCTTTTAAGTCACCTTTTTTATGGATTGGTCTTATTATTGCTCCTTTCCAGTTACCTGGTATAATGCCTGTATTAAGGATCCCCTGATACATTTTTGCAAAGAACTCAGCCCACCACTCCGGCCTTGATTTTAATAATCACTGCAGGCAAGTTGTCAGGACCTGCGACGCGGGTAAGGTTTAGACTAGATATAACTTTTCTAATATAACTGGGAGTAAAATACTCCTTTATTTCCTCCCTCACTCCTGGCCAAGGTATTATACTCCCTCTCTCTACCAAAGGCCACTTTCCATAGATTTCACCCAGATAATTCACCCACTCATCTTCCGGGACAACACAGAGCAGAGACCCCAATGTTTTACCGGAACTTTCTTGGACCAATTTCCAAAATCCTTTCACATCTTTAGACTCTATCACAGCTAGCAAACTTGCCCAACAACTATCTTTATAAGTTCTTTTTTTATTCCTAATAATCGTTTTATATTTTCTCCTTAATTTCAGGAGAGTGCGGGACATTTCAGCATTAAACCTTACTCTTATTCTTCTTTCTCTTTGCCTAATACTTGCTTTTACTTTTCGACATTCATCGTCAAACCAGGGTTGTTCTTTACTATGGGTTCTATTTTTACTTTCTACCCCATGCTTATTGTGTTTTCAAACCAGACATTGCCCTTGTTAGTCTGAATGTTTTCTATTGGAAGGGTCTGCTGTACCCCAATTAATTTACCAATAAATTCCTCTGATATACGGGTTGTAAGCCGCCTTGTGGTTGCCCATTGCCCAATTAGGGGACAAAAGATGCCAGTCAAGGGTTATTTTCATCCTAATGTGCAACTCCTCATCTGTCTACAAGTTTGTTAATTTTTTTCTCACCGATAATGCCGGTAAGTTGTAACTTTCAAAGTATAAATGCTTTTCAGAAAAATGTAGTTCTGGTTTGAGAATGTCGAAATATACTTGTACAGTTGATCGTTACATTTGTAATCGTAAAACAAATACAATTTTAGCCTTGGCAATGTGAAAGATAGACAGTGCAAGACAATAGTTGAGAGTTCAATGTAGTCCTATGGAGGAAAGCGAGGTTAGTAACTTACAGGTAAATAAGCGGTCTTGTAAGTCAGTCTTGGGCTGGTAGCACTTACACAGGGCAAGGGTCAGATAGGCAAAGAGAGTGCAACCTCAGCGTCCCAGGGGCGGCCGGGTGTGGAGGTCAAAGTGAAGGTTGAGGCCCAATGTAGTGCAATGGAGACGGGGGTACTCCGAAGAGCAACGGTCACAGGTAAGTACCTGCAAATTTAGGGCCAGGGCCCAGGGAGCCTAGATCAGCACAAAGGGGGCCACAAGGGAGCACAGAGCACGCACCTCCAGTGGCACTCAGGCGGCAGGGTGCAGTGTGCAAAGTGGCGTCGGATGCCAATTCAATGCAAAGGAGGATGTCGGTCACAAAGAAATGCTGCAGGCTCGGCTCAGGAGGCTTGGAGAAGAGACCCAGCGTCTGGAAGGCGAGGTTGGAGGGCTGGTGGACACAGGGACACCATCAGTCGGGCACCCCAAGGCCAGAGGGCTGCGAGTGCAGGGGTGTCTTTTCGTGTTGGGTTTTCTCACCAGATTCGGTCACGGTTGGGAGGACCCTTCAAGTTGAGGCTGCAAGCGTCGAGGTCAAGATTGGAGGAGGTCGCCCAATGCTGGATCCCAGTTCAGGATCGCCGGGTGGACCTCTCTTTAGTGTTGGGCCACTCTGACTCGGGCTGTGGGCGATGGGTCCAGAGTTGTTGCAGACACGCGGTTCTGTCCGGATCATGTGTCTGGGCTTGAGCTTGTTGTTGGACAAATCAGGTGTCCATGGGAGATCAGAGTCGGTCTTTGAATGCAGGGCAGGTCCCTGGGGTTTCTGGAGGCTGCTGGCTGCAGGACATGCTGAGTTCAGCTTGCAGGAGTTCCGAAGCAGGAGACAGGCCGGTAGGACTGGGGCCAAAGCATTTGTCGTCGTCCTCTTCTCTGAAGCACCCCCTAGGATGCCTCCCTTCAGTGGGAGGGGGGAATAAGCCTCTTCCTGATTGGGTGAGTCCCCACATCTCGAAGATGGAAAGAACTGTGATGTGTGCTTCACTTCGCCTCCCCCACCTGAGGGGTGGAGTTGGCACAGGTGGGCACACCTCCCTTCCTGGCTAGGTTTCCCCGCCAGTTCTCGTGCCCAAATGGGAAGTCAGAACCGGTAGGAGCCAGTTGCTGATAGCAGCAAAAGGCTGGGGGTAGCTAACAAAGGCGGCAGGCCTTTGCAGCTCCCTCTTCGTGGACCCTGCCCATCCTGGGGGAGGAGGCATGACACCTCTGCCCAGGATGCGCTTTGTTTCCAGACCCAGAGAGTGGAGTGCTCTCTACCCAGTTGTCCAGAAACCTGTCTGGTGGCGACAGCTGGGGGGTAGCCATTCAGGAACCACACCAGAGCCGGTCGTTTTTCAGGGGGCATCTCTAAGATGCCCTGTGAGTGCATGTTACATTAAATCCAACACTGGCATCAGTGTGGGTTTAATGTGCTGAGAGGTTTGGTACCAGACTTCAGTAAAGCCATTATAGAGCTGTGGAGTTCGTGTTGACAAACTCCCAGCCCATGTAATTCAAAATGGCTCCACTGCACTTGTAATGTCTGTGAATGACACAGACACCCTAGGGGCATATTGCTCATGCAGCCATGCCCTCACCTGTGATATGGTGCACCCTGCCTTTAGGGCTACAAGGCCTGCTAGAGGGATGACTTACCATGCCACAGGCAGTGTTGTTATGCATGGCACACAAGGATGTGTGCCATGTCGACTATTCAGTTTGGTCTGTACCAAACCACGCAGCCTGCAATGTCATTCTGTGGGTGTTAAGGTGAGGGGTCTCTGAGGTGGCATAATACATGCTACAGCCCTCAAAGGCCCTCTCTGGTCACAAGGCCCTTGGTACCAGGGGTGCCTTTTACAAGGGACTTACATGTGGCCCAGAGGTGTACCAATTGTGAACAAAGGTACAGTTTTGGGAAAGAAAACAGGTCCTGGGGCCTGGTTAGCAGGATCCCAACACACTCTCAGTCATGCTGGCATCAGGTATTTGGCAAAATGTTAGTGGGGAACCATGCAAAAAGGGGCACTTTCCTACATGTACTGAATTATAGAATGGGAAATGATAGATTAATGCTCTAGATTACAGAGGGGCAATCTTCTAATTACAGAACCCAGCATCAAATCTCAAAATTAGATTACTTTAATTACATTACGTTTTATTTGATTTTTTACTTTTATTACATTATCTTTCTTTGGATTACAAACAATTTGAATGTTGTAAGAAAGTGGATTATTATTTGGGGTGGGCTAGCTCACCTCAAGGAATAATGACACTAACGTGTCAGGGTAAACCCTAAAAATCACTAAATTAATCTTAGCATGCAGGCTTAAATTAGGTCAACATGTAAAGTATTTATGCAGTGCCTAAACAGTAATAAATTCAGAGCATCAAATAATAAAAATCCCAAACCAAATTAAAAAGAGAGTACATTTTACTGAAAAGAATGGCATCAAAACAGCAAAATCCAATGAGGGGCACAGGAGATATGAATTTTATAATTTTAAGTGAAAATAGCAGCACAAACGCTAAGGGCCCGATTCCAACTTATGGCAGTGTAACTTAAAAGTGGCCTGGCGGACAGGCGGCGTGGAAGTTCCCGCTGCGGTGCCTCTTTCAAAGGCAGAGGTGAAAAAGGCACTGCAATGTGAACGCCACACAAGGCTTCTGCACGGTATGGACTGTAACATCCATGGCGTGCAGGAACTGGTGTGCATGCACACAGTGGGACACATGTTGTGCACCCCTGTGTGCATCCACAGGCGTTAAGCACCAAAGGGCCCTGTAGGGCCTCCTTTGTTTCCTCTCCGCCACAGTTTTCAAGGCGGTGAAACCGCCATGAAAACTGTGGCGGAGAGGAAACTAGTAATATGCTTGGTGGGACCACGTGGTTCCCTGGCGGTGGTCCCAGGGCGGTCCGACCGCCAAAGTCATAATGGGGCAGTGGCTGGACCGCCACCCCGCGCTACCACGAGTCTGGTGGTCCTCGGACCGCCAGACTCTTAATTGGGCTCCAAGTGTCAAGGACAGCCAATAGTCACAGTAAACCAGGACTTAGGTGCACTTTGAGGCCGACCACGATGGATCCCGAGGTCAGAAATACCAAGCAGGATGGCCTGGTGAAGGACTCTACCTTTGTTCTTAGTCTACAAAATAGAGGAAAAAGTCCTCCAGCAGGGCAAGGCAGCCAGCTGTATCTGTCCAAGTCGATGGGAATTCAGATAAATGTTGGACAAGGTTCCACTGAAGCTGTTGGTTTATACGGCAAAGCTCAGAGCAGGAGAAATTTGAATTTCCAACCTGCTGCAATCCAATATTCGCCTGGATACTTTTCACGGTCTCTGCTGGTCAAGATTTTCCCATTGGGACTTAGTCTCTGAAATGGAAGTTCTTTTTCTGCCAGCAGAGCAAGGCAACAGACTGTGTGCTACAAGGGCTTGATAAGATTAGATTCCTTTTTGCAGAGGGCCCCCTGACATGAATTTGCTGCTACAGAGACACTTCAAGTGGGACGATCCTGTTTCTTAAGCGCAGCGAATTCGCGCCTTTGCCAGTTCGGCTTTCATAGTTGGTCCCAGTGCTCCAGTAGCTGGAAGTCAATAAAGGAAAAAGTGGTTCTTCAGCTTTTTGTGTCACTGTAGCCACGGAGGTCAGCCCACTGACCCTTAGAGTCCAATTGTTTGTTCTGGGTACAAGAAAGAGAAGATCCATTCCTTCAGAACTCCTCCCAATTTACAGCAAGCATGGTCCAGTCCTCTTCTGATCTTCTATAGGTCCAGAAAGTGTTCTGGGTAGGGTTCCTCGAGGTGCCACATTTGTGGGTCGCACTGGCCAGTGAGTGAGGCAGACTTCTGGCTCCACCCTAATTATTGAGGTAAAAGTTCCCTAGGGATAACCCTACCAACGTTTCCAGCAGCTCCTGTTTGCTCTACTGCAAACAATTACACAGTGCACCTTACTCCTAAAATCCAACATGGGAGCACCTTTCACCCTCATGCACAGCCTTTATATCTACCTAGAGGTGTTTTCAGGGAAATGAGCAATACCCTCCTCAGTGTTCACTCCAAACTGATTTGCACCTGGGAAACAGAGGCCTGCCATGTTCCAGGTCTCACTTTACATATTTTTGTGAAAGGACAGGCCCCACCTTGGTCCCTTTCAAGTTAATGAAGTTCCTGAGGCCACGCCATTTGTTCTTCATTCAAAGGAATGAAAAACACCACACCCATGATATTGCCTCTGCTGTGAGAGCAGTTTTCACACCTTACTCTCAGGGAGGCACTGTCAGGCCAGCCGTTCCTGGTCTAATGTTAATTAGTCTTATTCCTGGGGCTCAGGCAGGAAAAGTAAACTTTCTAAAAACTATTTTTTCAACCTATTCAATAAAAATCCGACTTTACTGAGGAATCAGATTTTTTTTTCCACAACAGATTTTATTTGTTTTTAAAGGTACAGAATGGGCTGAGCCCGGCAAATACATTACATATGATGCAAAAGACATAGAGTACCTGATTTTATCATTCCATAACAGCTTGGCCTGTAGAACACCAGGCCGAACGAGTAACAAATGACACCGAACCCTCCCTAGTATTCGTAATTGTGTGTTGCTAAAAAACATGTCCGTTAGTGATCAATTTTGTCGGACTATGGAATCGGAATAGGACCCATGTATTACCCAGTGGGATTATAAAGATCTGAGTGTGATAATGGGGGTAAGTCAATGCACCTATATGTCGCCCAGCGAGACCAGATTCTTCTGTGCTTCTGCGGGCATCCACGTGCTTGAAAGACCCCGATTTCGGCGCCCATGCACCTATCCATTGCCTTCTTCCAACCCCCTACGCTTGGTGGAGATGTCGCCTTCCATTTCTGTGCTATGTCTCTTTTAGCAAGGGTTAGGCCCAAAAACAGGAGGTGCTGCTTGTAGCGGTTCCCTCCAATCTCTTCTGTGCTATGAAGAAGTAGCATCCTAGGGTCGAGTGGGATGGTCCAGGCCAGCACCTGGCCCAGACAGGACGTCACCCTCTTCCAAAAAGGCTGTATCATGACACAGCTCCATACCGTGTGGAGAAAAGAGCCCTCTTCTGTAGTGCATCGAAGGCATTGAGGGAACTGGATAGCACCCATCTTCCACAACAGGGACGTGTGTAATATACCCGTTGAAGGTACTTAAACTGAATAAGGCGGTAGCGCGAGGACACCGCAGTATATCTGGGACTGGCCAGGGCCTCTGTCCAGTAGTCGTCCGTCAAGGTCGGCATATCAACTTCCTACACTGCCCTAGTCTTATGCAATGTGTTGTGTGTGTGAGTAGTTAACCTCTGATAAATTTGTTTGATCTTGTGCGCCCCAATATCTCCCATTAGTAAACGGCCTTCGAGTGGGTGAAACTCTGGAAGTGTCTCCAGATGACGGATGTGAGGGTCTAAAGCGTGTCGCAGTTGCAGATAGCGATGGAACTGGGATTTATGTAAATGGAACTCAGTCTGCAACTGCTGAAACGACTTGAGTGTAGTGCAGGAATCAGATTTTTAATAAATATGGAAAAGAAGCTCTGAATGACTATGCTACCCATTTCCTGTAAAAAAAAAATACAGATTAGAGTTTATAATCTGTACATTTACTTTTTCCAAGCTCCAGCCACAACCTTGCCAGTAAAAAACAACTTTTGGAGTCTAGTCACTGGAGAAACATACCAACTTTCATTTTACACATTTTCCACTTCTAAATATCAGGCACCCTACACAAAAGTTGTACTTAGGAATCACTTATTAATATTCAAAAGCAGTGTCCCCTACCTGTCAGAAAGGGTTATTCAGACAAGCTTAACCGCAGGTTTTAGGCTGCTGCAGTCAGCCTACACAGGATAGGCCTGAAGTCATGTTTTACCGTCCAACTCTGCGGATGGAACAATAGGTGCTGCAGTCTACAGGTGGCGTTTAACTTCTAAGCTTAGGTGCATTTTATACACCATATAGTAGGTACTTGTAGGCAAGCTAAATTTGTCAATCGGGGGTAAGCGTGCCTGTACTCCTCCTTTAAGTCATATTTAAAGGAGGAGCACATACACTTTATTCCTGTTTGGCAGAGGTAAAGAGCACAGCAAAAATTGGAAGGAAATCACATTGAAGATGGCCATTTCCTACAAATGCTGTTATTACAATAAACTACATGGCATTGCCCTGCTTACAGTGCCATGTATTAGATTATAAAATAGGTTTATTCTTGTTATTTTGCCTCACATTAGATTATCAAAAGAGTTGCCTCTGATTACGTTATCCTGTATTTGATCATAGAAGACAATCAGACTGCAGACAACTTATGGATAATGGTAATTTATGCCTTACAATGTACAGCACTATAATGATCATGGTGTGAAATGGCATTATACAAAGGTGATGAGAACAGCAGCCAAGTAACCTAAATCAAGCGCACTGGATAAAGCCAACATTCAGAGCGTCTTTCTGGCTTAGAAACATTCTGTTGCTTAAAAGAATTTAGAAGCTATTAAGTAATCCAATTGTTGCTGTGCAAGTTAAAAACCCATAAGAACAAGAATATATCTCTGCTATCGCCACGCTTGTCAGGACTACAGAAGATTATGTTGTAGTAGTGTGTTTTAGATTATGAAAGTGATTGCTTGAACTAGTTTAGCCTGTATTAGAAGAAGATAGATTACAGAAGTAGATCATTATGTTTTCTTCATTTTGTACTAGATGAAATCATTCTGATTACTTTACCCTGTATTTTATTAAAGAATATTATTCTGTTTACTGTATCTTGTTTTGGAGTACAAAAAGGAATTTGTCTGATCACGTCACACTGAATTACGTAAAAGAGGGAGATTATTCTGATTAATTTACCCAGTGATATATTAAAAATACAATTGTTTTTTAGGCGTACCCTGTATTTTGATACACAGATGGTTACTCTGATTTCTTTGCTATGTCTTGGATTTGAGATCTTTACTTTACCCATAATTGATTTAAGGGAGAGATTGTTCATAAAAGGAGACCACACTATCTCCTTTATACCGCATCAGACAACAAAAGCAAATTAATGTATATATTTCACCAGGCATTGGAATACTAGAGATTATCCTGATTGCCACATCCTGCATTAGATCATAGTCTCACAATCTTCTGAGTATTTTACCCTGAATTAGACAAAGACATGATATTACTTTGTTTACCCTTCACTTTACTGGATACAGAACACAATAGTTTGATTGCTTTAATTCACCTAAGATTACAGAAAGAGATGACTCCAATTATATAAGGTTACACCGGATTGTGGGAGATTTTGTTGATTGCTGTGTTTGACTTTAGATTATAGCAGACTGTTACTTGAGTTACATCCACCTGCCTTTGACTATGGGACATTGCTCTGCTACTTTGTCCTCCATCAGATGGCACAGGGATATTCATCTCTTTGTTTACCCACAGCCATCTGCAGATAAACTACGTATTCCAATGGGAACCACAATACAGGTTTAGATCAATCAAAGTATAGTTATTTAAACCAAAAGAAGACTGTCTGTTTCTGATCATATCATTCAATGTCACTTATCAATACAGTGGAAACATCATAACCTTTCTGTGCTCCTGTGTTCTAGAAGCCTGTACCGTCTCTCCCAAAGCTAGTAAAAACAACTCATCAGGTTTTGCACCAGTAATTTTCAAAATCTCTTACTAAGCCTGTGTAGTTTGTAGATTACAATGAGAAAACCAACCCCTCACTAAATACAACTGTTACAACAAACTACAAAAGGAGGGTTGATTACTCTTCTTGAAAATTCATGCTAAATTGGTAAATCAATACATTTGTTTAAGATTTTACAATATTGCAAAAGCACAATCCAATAAAATATTAATGCAAAAAAACAAAAACATTGTAGGTAACTGCAACTATAAGACAAAGAATATGGGAATGGAGATGATAAATGCCTTAGTTTGCAGCGGAAACACAGCAATAGACCAAACACCAAATGTTAATCAGGAAATACGCCAATCTGCCCTTTATTGGTTATGGTCCCTAAATATGGAAGTCATATAAAGGCAAAACATACAAATATGCTAGAGAGCAGTGGCGAGACCCAGATAAGTGAAATAAAGGAGGTTTACACTGTAGGAAAGGGCCCTTTTAGGATAGTCTCCCTCCCCACACACACTTTTTGCTCCAATGCTGATGGTTATGTCTCTGATAGTGCACTGGAGCCTGCTGCTCAGGCCCCAGTGCCAATGCTCTCTCCCTAAAATGATTATGTGAAAATTGGCAATCCCAATTGACAAGGATTTTACCTCCCTTATAAGACCCTAGAATATGGTACCAGTGGTACCCAGGGCATGGGTGGTAAAAGGGGCCCCAGGGCTTGCAGCACTGTTTGTGCCACTCTGAGTGACCCAAACAAGCTACTGACAGCGCGCCTACCTTTACAGACTGCAGGAGCAATACAAACTGCTTGAACTCAACTTTGCCCTCACCATGTGCGGACAAGTCAAGACACTATCCTTGATATATGCCAGTCACCCCTAAGGAAGGCCTCCTAATGCCCAGGGGGCAGGGGGCATTATATCAAGGGTATGGGCATGTAGGTCAAAGCCTATAGGTCCATATAGTGCCCTTTACCATTAAAGGACACTATAAGTGATAGATGGTCTATAGGATAGCATGGACTGGCACCTGGCAATCCAGAATTTGGCAGCTCCATTATGGTACCGCCTAAATATGTCATGTTTGGTATCAAACAACATGCCTTCTCACCCCTGACATGAATCTCATACCAGGAACGATGTAGCATGCACCCAGGTGGCACCTTAGAGGTTGCCCACTTGTTTGCCCCAGCCTTCCCTGTCTTCTGGCTGACAGCCCGCACTTGCGGCCACCAAGATAGGTTTCTGATCTCCTGCCAGGCAGTGTGAACACTGCCAAGAGTCAGGAACAAAGGCTTGGGTAGGAAGCAAGTCACACCTACTCGCTTCCAAGACCAGCTAGTGAAGTTGGACATCAAACTGGTGAGCTTCAAAGGCCTCTTATAGGCATCCAGGAACAGCCATCCTCCTGACCGCAGGCACATTTGCACCTGGGCAGGTGGGAAATTAGATAGTCAGGAAGCATACACCCCCCACAAGGCTAGCCACATCTCTAGGGTGGGCTGCCTGGTCTGTACAGCCGAGGAAGACTTCTGCCATTTTTGAAAGTGGTAGAGATAGTGGGTTCTAGGTAGGAAAGGTGACCTACACCCCTGTATGTGGCTACTTCGGGGACGGATTAGCCGTTGGGGATAGAAGGTAATTGGCCACATGCACCCACACCCATAACACCCCTACATCTAGGATTTAAGGGCTACCCCAAAACCAGAACCTCAGTTCTGAACATCCCGCATCAAAGAGGATAAAGAAGAGACCTGTGTCAGTGACAACAGGACTTACACAAAGCAAAAGAGGGATACTCTGTCCCTGTGGCAACACACCTGGAACTGCCTAATCGAGACTCGTCCTAGGATATCTCTTGGATCCCCCAGACAGAGGTTCCGTTGTGGAAGCCTGAAACACCGTCAGACTCCCCTGGCTTAGTGGCACTAGTCCCATGCAAACTGCAGGTAAAACAGGGCACCGGATACGAAGAATCGCTGGCCACCGGGCCCTCTAAGGAATCGCCCAAATCCAGCTGGTCTAGTGCATTGTGGGAACTGTAGTCCTGCCTTCAACAATGCTACAGATAGCTACTGCGTTCCCCAAGACCACCAGACGTCAAAGTTACTGCTCCACTTACCACTGCCAAAGCTTGTTGGTCGCCAGTCCGGCAACAGACCCTTTCATTCGACTCTGCACCTAGAGGGGACTCCATCCGCTATTCACCCACCATCAGCAGCGGCCCGTTGTGCTTTTGCATCTTTTTCTCCTGCAGCACTGTTTCAGCGGTAAAAGCAGCTCTCCCATGGTTCACTTTCAGCGTCGGGGACAGCCGGAACAACTCTGCACCAGGGCTCCGTGGGGCATGTAAAATCAAATTGACTGTCATGGCTTGGTCCTGGAATCCGCATCAGCCTTTCCCTGCAAGGATTCAATGCAAGTCAACCCACAAGAGACCGATTGTCACTAGTGGATTTTCCCGTTGACCGCAATGTTAAATTCTCACTGTATTATTTTGCACTGATTTTATATTGCTTCAAAAATATATAACTGTGGTTATATGTATGCTATCCCATTTGTTTTGGTGTCTAAATTAAGATAGAAATACACTCTATTTTATAAATTGGTGTTGGATTTCTCTTGAGTCTTGTCAATTACTTATCTTCCACGTTGGTACTCTAAAATGCTTAACACATGTTCCTCTAGTAAAGCCTGACTGCTCTTTGCCACACTACCAGGACTGAGTTAAGGTTTTATTCGTGTGAATCCAAGGACCAACTTTAGGGTATTGTGAGAGTATTACATGGTGAGGGCTAACCCCACACCACATAATACTCCACTTTCCTGCATTGGTGTTACAGCAGTGGGGATCCTGAACCTTTGTTTCGCAGTACCATGTGGTCATAAGTGATTTGCATGAGCAATCCACTTAATTGACTTTGGCATCAAAAATATTTTTTTCAGAATGTTTTATTGTTTTTATTTTTTATTGTATTGGTAGGGCCCTATGTAGACCCTCATTCCAATAGTACATTTTAAAAGGCTTAGATAAGTTAGGAAAAGGTTTAAAAGTTTTTCAAAATTTCTAAAAAGGTCCCAACTGCCACTTAAAATGTTAGGCACAATAGAGGCTGGTAAGGTTCTCGACTTCTCAGTCATCCCAGCCCTGAGGATCAGTGATCTCAGAGTTTTGTGCAAAGCTAGGGATTTAGCTATAAAGTGACAGCTAAAAAGGAGGAACTTAGGAAAGCCCTCAGCTCCTATGAGAAAGAAAGATTGGAGAGGGAGGGCCATTCCTCAGAAGAATACCCTGAAGAGGGTGAGGATGATGCCCTAGTCCAAAGTGATCATGATAGGAAAGAAGGTGAAGACCTAAACTCTCAACCCTTCCCCAGACCCCCTTCACCAGTGGGAAGTGACAGGAGTCACTCTAGTTCGCCCTTCAATAGTAAGGTGGCATGAACCTTAGAGGAAAGAAGGGTTAAGATGGGCTTGAAGCCCAAAGATGGTGGCAGTAATACTCATAGGGAGAGAGAGGAATCTTTTGACCATAAAATTCCCAAGGGATTGTCCCCAAGTATAGTGATGGTGATGAAATTGATAAGTGGTTTGCAGTCTTTGAGAGGGCCTGCAAAATGAGGAGCATAGGTAGTCAATACCGGGGTTCTCTACTTTGGGAGTTATTCTCAGTAAAGGGCAGAGATAGACTACTGACCCTTAATGAGGATGTGGCTGAGTCCTTTTAGCATATGAAGGAGACACTCGTAAAAGGGTTTGGAGTCAGCACAGAAGAGTATGGATTGAAGTTTAGGGGCACCCATAAAGGTCAAAACCAGACATGAGTGGAGTTTGTGGACTCTTCAGTCAAAGCGCTAGACGTCTGGATAACAGGCAATGAGGAGGACACTTATGATAGGCTTTATAATTTAATTATGAAGGACCACATTTTAACTTCAGGCTCGAAATCTTTGCTCAAAATCCCCAGGATTAAAAAAGCACGAACAGGAGGAAAGGCCTTTTCATATCAGGCACCATTCATATGGAACCAACTTCCAATTGCCTTAAGACAATCCCCAGACCACCTGAAATTTAGAAAGGCCTTGAAAACTGACCTCTTTTAGATCAGCCCACCGTAATAACTTTCTTCTGCAAATCCATGAGCGCCGAGATACCCCTCAGGGGGTGATTCATGCGCTATATAAGCTCACAAACTAAACTAAACTAAATGTACCACAGAGAAATGGCATCAGCATTTGGTGGATTCTAAGTTGTCTTCTCCCAGTGTGTTGGGGATGATAGCTGACCATACCAGGGTATCCAGGAAGACCCATGATGGGGGTGACCCCAAGAAGGGTGCTCAGACTTACCACTAGAGTAAGAAGGTGAGCAAAAACAAGATAAAAAGATGGAGTTCTCCAAAGTCCCCAAAGTTCTTCTCAGGAGGGTGGGCACGAGACTTCTGCCAGACCAAAGGCATAACGTATGAGGGTAAAAACTGGGATCCAGCAAAGGCTTCTGGGTTGTGTCATGACTGTTATCGGGCAGGCCATTAGAAAGTAGATGCAGCATGCTCCAAAAAGTCCCCCAGAGGAGGACAATCCAAAGGGTTAGTAGCATAACAGTGGGGATGGAAATGTACTCTGGAGAGGCCAGAGGAGACACTGAGGCTACTTTAGTTTCCCTGAGTGGGGTAGAAATTAAAGGCCTGGCTGTCTTGTCTCCACGCCTGGAGAAGTATAGACAAAGGCCTAAAATCAATGGGACTGAGGTAGAGACTCTGAGGGATGCAGGTGCCAGTTTTACCATGGTGGCAGCTTGACTTGTTTCCCCAGACCAAATGATACCTGGTATTAGTCACCAGGTGGCCAATGCTGACAATGAGATTAAGCTCCATTCAATGGCCTTGGTAAGCTTGGAATGGGGAGCGGTTACTGGCCCAAAGAAGATAGTTATGTCCCCTGCCATCCTAGTGGAGTGTCTGTTGGGAGATGATCTGGAAATGTCTGTATGGGCAGAAGTGGAAAGGGAGGCTCATGCAGAAATGCTGGGTCTTCCTGAGCAGGTGTGTGTGTTACTACAAGAGCACAAGCAGCACGCCATAGAAGAAAGGAAGCTTGGATTCTGGTATAATGGATAATGCTCCCAAGGACAAGAGCATGGGTAAGCAGTCTGCTAAGGCAGTTTCTAAGAGGTCACAGGACCAGGGGGAGAGTTCTCCTGAGGGAGATGCCCTGGTTGAGGAGAGAACTGCAGCTGATGGAGCATGGCCTGGCAGAACTCTTAAATGCAGGGGGACTCTCCAGAGAGGACCTATGCCAAAGGCAAAAGCTGTGCCCTACTCTTGAAGGCCTTAGGCAGCAAGCTGCTAGGCAAGAGGAGAGTGGTGTCACTAGTACCTACAGGGTCTACTGGGAAGATGGGCTTCTGTACACTGAGGCCAGGGACCCCAACCAGGGGCAGCCAGGAGTGTGATGGTCCCTCAAATGGATAGTGAGTTCATTCGGACCTTGGCCCATGATATCCCCTTAGCTGGACATCTGGGACAAACCAAAACCTGGGACAGGTTTTTTGCCCATTTGTATTGGCCTCAGATGTCTGAAAAAGGGAAGGAGTTTTGTCACTCGTGTGACCCGTCAAGCCAGTGGCAAGACAGGCTCACCACCAAAGGTTCTCTTAATTCCAATTCCAGTGGTTGGTACTGCCTTTGAGAGGGTAGGGATTGACATTCTTTGTCACCTTGACCCTCAAACTGCATCTGGGAACAGGTTTGTTCCGGTGGTAGTGGACCATGCCACTCCGTACCCAGAGGGAGTTCCCTTCAGGAGTGTCACTGCCCCTACGGTGGCAAAGGCCCTTCTTGGCATCTTCACCATGTTTGGGTTTCCTAAATAGGTGATCTCTGATAGAGGGGCAAATTTCATGTCTGCATATTTTAAGGCTTTGTGGGATGAATATGGAGTGAGCTACAAGATCACCACCCCCTATCACCCTCAGACAAATGATTTGGTTCAAAGGTTCAACAAAACCATGAAAGGCATGATAATGGGCCTCCCTGAAAAACGCAGAAGGAGATGGGATGTCCTATTACCTTACCTACTGCTTGCCTACCTAGAGGTGCCACAAAAGGGGGTTTGATTCAGTGCTTTTGAACTGTTGTTTGGCCATCCTGTAAGGGGTCCTCTGAATCTAGTGAGGAAAGGATGGAGGAAACCTCTCAAAGAGCCCAAGCAAGACATAGTGGACTATACTGGGTCTGCTTTCACATATGGCTGAGTATATGAAGAAGGCATATAAGCAACTACAGGCCAGACAGGAGCTTATGTATGATCAGAAGTCAGCACTGGCTGAGAAACAACCAGGTCAGCTCAATCAGGTTTCTTATCAATCAATCAGGTTTCTTATAAAGCGCGACTACTCACCCATGAGGGTCTCAAGGTGCTGAGCAGGGGATGGGGTGTGGATCTGCCGTTCAGTTGAAGAGCCAGGTCTTGGTGTCCTTCCTGAATTGCAGCAGCAATGGTGATTGCCCGAGGTGCAGAGGTCAGCTGATGTGGGAGTTGAAGCCTGTTGCTTCCAGGGTCCCCTTGGACCAGTGGACTGGGCCCTATCCAATCTTGGAAAAGAAAGGGGAAGTCACCTACTTGGTAAAATTAGGCGCCCCTAGGAGTCCTCATAGAGTTTTCCATGTCAATCGCTTAAAACCACACAAGAACAGAGCTGACATGACCATATTGTTGGTCCCTGATGGAGGTCAGGAGGAGGAAAGTGAACTCCTCTCTGACTTGCTGTCGTAAAACCCACAGGATGGGTCAGTTGAGGGTGTTGTTTTGTCTGACACTCTAACTGCACAACACCAATCTGACTGCAGGCAAGTCCTAGGTCAGTTTGCTGAGCTCTTGTCTTTGACCCCCTGGTCAAACAACATGGTGTACCCATGATGTGGACACTGGTGACAGCCTCCCTGTCAAAAACAAAATATACAGAATGTCAATACAAGTCAAAGCTTGGATTAAGACTGAGGTCAGCAAGATGCTAGAGCTAGGGGTGGCTGAGCCCTCTGACAGCCCCTGGTCCAGCCCAATGGTACTGGTCTCCAAGCCTGATTCCAAAGGTGGGCAACCTGAAATGAGGTGCTGCGTGGATTACAGGGGTTTAAATGCAGTTACTTAAACTGATACACAGCACATCCCAAGAGCAGATTTATTGATTGACCAGCCAAACCCTTAAGTACCCTTAATTTAACTTCAGGGTACTGGCAGATTAGACTCACCCAAGGAGCAAAGGAGAGGTCAGAATTTTTTACCCCAGAGGGCCACTTCCAATTCAGAGTGATGCCCTTTAGATTAAAAAATGCACCTGCTACCTCCCAAAGGTTGGTGAATCGAGTTCTCTCAGGCCTGGAAACTTTAGTGCCGCATATCTAGATTATATGGCAGTCTTACGTTCCACCTGGGAGGATCACCTGGTCCACCTGAAGGAGGTTTTACAGGCCCTGCATCAGGCAGGCCTAACGATCAAGGCCAGTAAGTGCCAGATAGGGAAGAGTTTTGTTGTGTACTTGGGTCACCTTGTAGGTGGAGGCCAAGTTCAACCTGTCCAACCCAAGATCTAGACTATTCTGGAGTGGGAGGCTCCCCAAATCCATACTCAAGTCAGGGCCTTCCTTCACTTGACTGGGTACTACAGGAGGTTTGTGAAGGGATATGGGACCATTGTGTCCCCACTCACTGAACCTACATCCAAAACGCAGCCTAAGAAGGTAATCTGGACAGGGGCGTGGCTACGCTGAGGAAGATGGCGGACGTGCTCATGTAGAGCTCCGGCCGCCAGCCCAGCGCACCGACAGCCATCCTGGTCGTGGGGACTGGATTTCGCCCCCACAAGCTGCCTCAACGAAGGTAGGGGCAGGCACAACGGCATAGGTCCGGAATTTGCAGCCGGGACCCCGAACACCGGGCTGATCCACCATGAGGAGCGAGTCGCAACAAAATGGCGGCCCCCAGTTCCGCGATCGCGGAGCTGGGTGACATCTGCGGCGGAGCCCTGGAGGACGCTGACACCATCTGAAAACGGCCCTGGGCTCGACCCCACTGCCGTGCCCTGGTGAGGAGTGGCTCTGGGGTGTGGGTCGAGCACCGAGAGCGGTTGGCACCATTCTATGAGGCGCGAGGGCGGACCTGTGCACGCAGGAAGGATCCCGACCGGGCGCAAGGACAACGGGCCCCGTGAGCAGGCGCCCCCGCTGCCCCAGAACAGAGTATAGCAGCACCACCCAAACGCTACAGGCGGAGGAAACCTTGTGAAGAGGGGGGGCAGCGGACACTGAGTGAGCTGACCGCTGGGGGGCCCAGGAGACACAGTGGGGGCCCCCAGGTGAATGCTACGCTCGAGGGACGTGGGAGCCAGGAACTTGCACGGCGCAGCAATCCGGAGCCTGCTGGGTGGAGGCTAGCGCCCGACAGGCCCGTTATAGTGAAGGCACAAGCGGGAGTACTTCGTCACGGTCAGGGCGACCCAAGGTGCTTGGACCGGGGCCCGGGCAGCGCTGCGGCGGGGGAAAGAAGATAAGCAGCCACCAACCCTGAAGTCTGCGGCGCCCAAAAAGGGTGGAAGCAGGAAGAGACCCTGAAGCCAGCTGAGTACAGGGCCGGAACTAGGCCCGTGACGGTGATCCTAGCAAGGACGCTCCAGAAGCGGAGGGCTGCGCGCCAGCAGCAGCTGACACATCAGGAATAAGCGCGAGGTAGGCCCTGGGGCACGTGATTCGCCGCGACCGGGTCTGCAGTCGGTGGACCCTGCGGAGAGGATGTCTCTCCCCATCCCTATCACCCAACAGCGGCTGGACACTGCAAATATTGAAGGCCCTGAGGAGGGGAACCGTAGAGTAGGGGCACCAGAGAAGGCTCGTGGCCGTAATCGAGAAGGCCTAGAACGCCAGTGCTGCAGTTTACGCGCCATTGTAGCGCCGCCGCCGGCCCCACTACCTGCGGGCCCCAGAAGAGGCATACCCACTGGCTGCCATCCCAGGGCTGACCGGGAGGAGCTGCGTGGAAGCGACGTAGGGAAGAGACCGCAAGACGGTACCGGCGCAAAACGGCAGCCACACAGACCACAAGCAGGGAGGTGAGGAAAGTCTCCTTATAAAAGCAGGAATGGAGGGAGCACCGATTTAGGGTCTCATTTGAGGCGGCACGAGTTCTGCGCTTCAAGTCAATCGACCATACCGCAGAGGAGCCGGCACAAGCCGAGAGGTGGAGATAGCAATTAGGGCCAAGAACTGAGGGCTTCACGGGGAAGACACTCTTTCTTCACCCGCCCAGTACAGGTCAAGGAGACGACCTCCAGGCGCAGTAAACAGCAAAATTCGCACTGAAAGGCGACACAAGACACCAGCATTGACAGGGGCAGGAGCCTGGCGAGACGCGGCGACCTCCAGAGGCAACGCTGTCATAAGGAACTTGGTAGATTGAACTCCACATGCTACTGAAGCAGCTAAAGCACAATTATGGCACCCCAGCAAGAAAGCACCCAGGCGCCCATGCACTGAGACCCGGAAGCCCCTGGACAGTAAATGCAACTCGCAGGCGAGCTGCAGGGACATTACGAGGGCGCCACCGAAATTTGAACCAAAAAGCAGAGAACAAGACAGCTGTTCGCCTTTCGCTGGCCGGCATCCTCTGGGAGCAGCAGCTCTTGGACCCTTTCGTGAAGGAGGCGACTGGTCGGAAGTTGAAAGGAACCTGCAAACACAGCGAAGCCCCGGAGCGACAAAAATATGGGACGACAGCGCCAAACCACTGGCACACAGGCAATGGCCCCATCACGTCAGCAGCCCCTGTTAGACCGGGACCAAACTCAAACGTCGGATACTGCTATGCCACAAGCGATGTCTGACAAATTGGACAAAGTGCTGGCGGCAATAGAGCACTCCCGTATCACAATGGAGGATAGATTTTGGGCTCTGTCCTCGGACCTTGGTTTTTTGCGCGACGATCACTGAAAGTTGGCCGACAGAGTAACAGAGGGGGGAAAAACCCTGACCAGCCTTCAACCGCTAACTAAAGCACATCAGGACAGTATACGGAGTCTCCAAGCCCGGGTGACTCAGTTGGAGGAGAAGACGGACGACTTGGAGGGGCGATCCCGCTGCAGCAACATCCGAGTGATAAACCTACCGGAAGGAGTAGAAGGTTCTCATCCCCTTTTGTATCGCTTTGTTCGCCCTAAGTTGGCGGGGGTATGCCCAGATTTGGGTCCCTTGCTCACTTTGCCACTGGATTCAAGCAAGCCTGGCTGATGACGGCTGGAATGCCAGAAACCGGTCCTAGGATGCTTGTTTCCGGTCCAGGGAAGACATGGCTTGGCAGTTCGGGCTGGACTGTTCCCATGAGGCACAGGGTCAGACTGATTTGCATATGGCCATGTCTGAACTGGGGTGGTGGAGTGAGCTAAAGAATGATGATGGATTAAACCCAGATCAGTTGACTGGGGGTGAGTGTTTGATTGGCTCAAACGTTCCGTCCATCATCCCCTTTTGTATCGCTTTGTTCGCCCTAAGTTGGCGGGGGTATGCCCAGACGTGGGTCCCTTGCTCACTTTGCCACTGGATTCAAGCAAGCCTGGCTGATGACGGCTGGAATGCCAGAAACCGGTCCTAGGATGCTTGTTTCCGGTCCAGGGAAGACATGGCTTGGCAGTTCGGGCTGGACTGTTCCCATGAGGCACAGGGTCAGACTGATTTGCATATGGCCATGTCTGAACTGGGGTGGTGGAGTGAGCTAAAGAATGATGATGGATTAAACCCAGATCAGTTGACTGGGGGTGAGTGTTTGATTGGCTCAAACGTTCCGTCCATCATCCCCTTTGTATCGCTTTGTTCGCCCTAAGTTGGCGGTGGTATGCCCAGACGTGGGTCCCTTGCTCACTTTGCCACTGGATTCAAGCAAGCCTGGCTGATGACGGCTGGAATGCCAGAAACCGGTCCTAGGATGCTTGTTTCCGGTCCAGGGAAGACATGGCTTGGCAGTTCGGGCTGGACTGTTCCCATGAGGCACAGGGTCAGACTGATTTGCATATGGCCATGTCTGAACTGGGGTGGTGGAGTGAGCTAAAGAATGATGATGGATTAAACCCAGATCAGTTGACTGGGGGTGAGTGTTTGATTGGCTCAAACGTTCCGTCCATCATCCCCTTTTGTATCGCTTTGTTCGCCCTAAGTTGGCGGGGGTATGCCCAGACGTGGGTCCCTTGCTCACTTTGCCACTGGATTCAAGCAAGCCTGGCTGATGACGGCTGGAATGCCAGAAACCGGTCCTAGGATGCTTGTTTCCGGTCCAGGGAAGACATGGCTTGGCAGTTCGGGCTGGACTGTTCCCATGAGGCACAGGGTCAGACTGATTTGCATATGGCCATGTCTGAACTGGGGTGGTGGAGTGAGCTAAAGAATGATGATGGATTAAACCCAGATCAGTTGACTGGGGGTGAGTGTTTGATTGGCTCAAACGTTCCGTCCATCATCCCCTTTTGTATCGCTTTGTTCGCCCTAAGTTGGCGGGGGTATGCCCAGACGTGGGTCCCTTGCTCACTTTGCCACTGGATTCAAGCAAGTCTGGCTGATGACGGCTGGAATGCCAGAAACCGGTCCTAGGATGCTTGTTTCCGGTCCAGGGAAGACATGGCTTGGCAGTTCGGGCTGGACTGTTCCCATGAGGCACAGGGTCAGACTGATTTGCATATGGCCATGTCTGAACTGGGGTGGTGGAGTGAGCTAAAGAATGATGATGGATTAAACCCAGATCAGTTGACTGGGGGTGAGTGTTTGATTGGCTCAAACGTTCCGTCCATCATCCCCTTTTGTATCGCTTTGTTCGCCCTAAGTTGGCGGGGGTATGCCCAGACGTGGGTCCCTTGCTCACTTTGCCACTGGATTCAAGCAAGCCTGGCTGATGACGGCTGGAATGCCAGAAACCGGTCCTAGGATGCTTGTTTCCGGTCCAGGGAAGACATGGCTTGGCAGTTCGGGCTGGACTGTTCCCATGAGGCACAGGGTCAGACTGATTTGCATATGGCCATGTCTGAACTGGGGTGGTGGAGTGAGCTAAAGAATGATGATGGATTAAACCCAGATCAGTTGACTGGGGGTGAGTGTTTGATTGGCTCAAACGTTCCGTCCATCATCCCCTTTTGTATCGCTTTGTTCGCCCTAAGTTGGCGGGGGTATGCCTAGACGTGGGTCCCTTGCTCACTTTGCCACTGGATTCAAGCAAGCCTGGCTGATGACGGCTGGAATGCCAGAAACCGGTCCTAGGATGCTTGTTTCCGGTCCAGGGAAGACATGGCTTGGCAGTTCGGGCTGGACTGTTCCCATGAGGCACAGGGTCAGACTGATTTGCATATGGCCATGTCTGAACTGGGGTGGTGGAGTGAGCTAAAGAATGATGATGGATTAAACCCAGATCAGTTGACTGGGGGTGAGTGTTTGATTGGCTCAAACGTTCCGTCCATCATCCCCTTTTGTATCGCTTTGTTCGCCCTAAGTTGGCGGGGTATGCCCAGACGTGGGTCCCTTGCTCACTTTGCCACTGGATTCAAGCAAGCCTGGCTGATGACGGCTGGAATGCCAGAAACCGGTCCTAGGATGCTTGTTTCCGGTCCAGGGAAGACATGGCTTGGCAGTTCGGGCTGGACTGTTCCCATGAGGCACAGGGTCAGACTGATTTGCATATGGCCAAGTCTGAACTGGGGTGGTGGAGTGAGCTAAAGAATGATGATGGATTAAACCCAGATCAGTTGACTGGGGGTGAGTGTTTGATTGGCTCAAACGTTCCGTCCATCATCCCCTTTTGTATCGCTTTGTTCGCCCTAAGTTGGCGGGGGTATGCCCAGACGTGGGTCCCTTGCTCACTTTGCCACTGGATTCAAGCAAGCCTGGCTGATGACGGCTGGAATGCCAGAAACCGGTCCTAGGATGCTTGTTTCCGGTCCAGGGAAGACATGGCTTGGCAGTTCGGGCTGGACTGTTCCCATGAGGCACAGGGTCAGACTGATTTGCATATGGCCATGTCTGAACTGGGGTGGTGGAGTGAGCTAAAGAATGATGATGGATTAAACCCAGATCAGTTGACTGGGGGTGAGTGTTTGATTGGCTCAAACGTTCCGTCCATCATCCCCTTTTGTATCGCTTTGTTCGCCCTAAGTTGGCGGGGGTATGCCCAGACGTGGGTCCCTTGCTCACTTTGCCACTGGATTCAAGCAAGCCTGGCTGATGACGGCTGGAATGCCAGAAACCGGTCCTAGGATGCTTGTTTCCGGTCCAGGGAAGACATGGCTTGTCAGTTCGGGCTGGACTGTTCCCATGAGGCACAGGGTCAGACTGATTTGCATATGGCCATGTCTGAACTGGGGTGGTGGAGTGAGCTAAAGAATGATGATGGATTAAACCCAGATCAGTTGACTGGGGGTGAGTGTTTGATTGGCTCAAACGTTCCGTCCATCATCCCCTTTTGTATCGCTTTGTTCGCCCTAAGTTGGCGGGGGTATGCCCAGACGTGGGTCCCTTGCTCACTTTGCCACTGGATTCAAGCAAGCCTGGCTGATGACGGCTGGAATGCCAGAAACCGGTCCTAGGATGCTTGTTTCCGGTCCAGGGAAGACATGGCTTGGCAGTTCGGGCTGGACTGTTCCCATGAGGCACAGGGTCAGACTGATTTGCATATGGCCATGTCTGAACTGGGGTGGTGGAGTGAGCTAAAGAATGATGATGGATTAAACCCAGATCAGTTGACTGGGGGTGAGTGTTTGATTGGCTCAAACGTTCCGTCCATCATCCCCTTTTGTATCGCTTTGTTCGCCCTAAGTTGGCGGGGGTATGCCCAGACGTGGGTCCCTTGCTCACTTTGCCACTGGATTCAAGCAAGCCTGGCTGATGACGGCTGGAATGCCAGAAACCGGTCCTAGGATGCTTGTTTCCGGTCCAGGGAAGACATGGCTTGGCAGTTCGGGCTGGACTGTTCCCATGAGGCACAGGGTCAGACTGATTTGCATATGGCCATGTCTGAACTGGGGTGGTGGAGTGAGCTAAAGAATGATGATGGATTAAACCCAGATCAGTTGACTGGGGGTGAGTGTTTGATTGGCTCAAACGTTCCGTCCATCATCCCCTTTGTATCGCTTTGTTCGCCCTAAGTTGGCGGGGGTATGCCCAGACGTGGGTCCCTTGCTCACTTTGCCACTGGATTCAAGCAAGCCTGGCTGATGACGGCTGGAATGCCAGAAACCGGTCCTAGGATGCTTGTTTCCGGTCCAGGGAAGACATGGCTTGGCAGTTCGGGCTGGACTGTTCCCATGAGGCACAGGGTCAGACTGATTTGCATATGGCCATGTCTGAACTGGGGTGGTGGAGTGAGCTAAAGAATGATGATGGATTAAACCCAGATCAGTTGACTGGGGGTGAGTGTTTGATTGGCTCAAACGTTCCGTCCATCATCCCCTTTTGTATCTCATCCCGAAAGGTACATCGAGACTTTGGTTCAAATTATTCACCCCGGACGCTGAACTCACACCTTTCTTCTCAGTGGAGAGGGCCCACAGAGTCCCGGCTTGGCGGCCCCCCCCCCCCCCCCGGGGTTGCCTCCACGACAGCTGCTCCTGAAATTGCTTCATTTTAGAAACAGGGATGCTGTGTTGAGAGCGGCCAGGCAACACGGTCCGCTCCAAGTCGAAGACAAGCGGGTGATGGCCTTTCCTGATTACTCTAAAGCAGTGCAACTGCAAAGGGCCACTTTCATAGAAGCAAAGAAAATGCTCCGCCAAAAAGGAATAGAATACTCGCTGTTGTTTCCAGCCCGTCTTCGAATCATAAACGATGGGGGCACCAAATTCTTTACGGACCCAAAGGCAGTATTTGAGTGGGCAGAGACCAATTTCCTGGGCGGCTCGCAGTGGGAGACAGTCTGCAGCTCGAGGAGATCGAGGGGTCGAGGGACTCGGGGAAACCGGGAGCACAAGAAGCAAAAACAGAAAGAATGCAGCCCAGCTACGGGTCCCCCTAATCTTGAAGAAAAAATAGAACGCAGGAGGGCCCTCCGGGCAGCAGCCAAATTGGACATAGCCGCAACGTCGCCAGACAGAGAAGATGGCCCACATATCTTCTCGTCTGAGGACAATTCCAGAGACACAAGTATTTCCCGAGAAGACTCAATAACCCCTCCATTGGTGACCCCCCAGACAGCGGACACACTGATCTGAATGAGCCAACTACTCACAATTAACTCTCTTTTTCCCCTTCATAGCACACACACACATGCTGTCTCCGCGACAGTGTCAATCCCAGCAACCAGCGCATCGATTTGTAACGATTAGCTGCTTAAGATCAACTTTCCTTCTCACCTGTATGCCACACACACACGCCGCACACACAGCAGCGTCGACCAATACCTGGACAATGAACGCCGCCACCAGTAATTGCCCTGAAGCACGCCAAACCCACGACCGATACACACAGCAAAATGGGCCCTGCAAGGCCACAGACTTAGAAAACCAGCAGAGTACACCCCCCACAATACATTAGAATGCAGTTAAACTATACAGTTTGGATGTATCATCAGTTGTGATAGGTCCGTAATGTTGAAGCATGGTTCCGCACGATTAATTGTTGCATCTCCCAGTTACCTTAAACCTTTCCGAACACGATCATATTCGGGGTGGGTGCCTCAATATGTCGGATCAGCATGCGGGATGGGAGGGGACGAAAACGAGACGCAACACATTCCTTGCCTACTCTCCTGGCTCCCTAGAACTAAAAAGAAGCCATGTCAAACACAACAGATATTAACTTCCTGACCTTAAACATCAGGGGCATGCACACGGCAAGAAAGCGGTATGCAGTGTACTCATACGCGAAACGGCAAAAGGCACAAATCATGTTGTTGCAAGAAACGCACCTTACCTCAAAAGAACTAGACCGAATACAGAAGTGCTGGTGGGGTATTTTTTGTGCCCCCACCTACTCTGCGTTTGCCCGGGGGGCGATGATATGGCTTAGGCCTGGGGTTCCGTTCAAAGAAACGCGTAGGATAGTGGACAGAGAAGGGAGGTACGCATTCCTAGAGGGGTTGTTAGACGGCCGACCTCTGTTAATAGGCAGCATCTATGCCCCCAAACTCGGACCAAGGGCAATTCTGGGACTCATTATCGACAGTTCTGTCACAATTCACACATGCGCCATGGGTGCTAGGGGGCGACTATAATTGTGTATTAGACCTGACGTTAGATCGATCACACCCCCCGAGCTCGGGATCCCCTGCACAGGCGCAAGCAGAACGTTTTCGCCTATGGGTGCAACATTGTGCTTTAGCATGGCGCACCCAAAACCCGACCACTAAACTATACTCCTATCATTCAGTGCCCCACAACCTGCGGGTGCGACTTGATCGGTTTCTATGCTCACAGGAAATATTACCCATGACCCACCATACAGACTATCTGGGGAGAGTAATTTCAGATCATGACGCACATCTGTTAACCCTCAGATGGAGACCGCCTCACCCACCAGTCCCAACTTGGAAACTGCAACGCAAGTGTTTAGAGGACCCGGTATTCCGACACGATCACGAGAATAGCATCACAGAATACTTTGAGAACAACACAAACACAGCATCCCACAGAATGTAAGAGTGGGACGCTTTTAAAGTTGTGATGCGAGGAGCCTGTATCAGGCTAATAACTGGAGCATGCAGGGCACTTGATAGAAGCATCGAAAAGGCAGAACTCAGATTGGCATTGCTGACTAAAGCAGAAAATGCGGGTACGGGAACCCACACACAAGTCGCGGAGGCTAAAATAGAGTATGAGGAGGGCTAAGCGGACCTACGGCAATACAATTTTAAATTATACGCAGCTAAAAGACACAGGGAGGGAGACAGATCAGGCACACTTCTGGCCTGGTTGGCCCGTCAGCACCAAGAAATCCACCCAATTACTGAAATTAGGGACCCCTTAGGCGGAATCGTGACAGCCCAGTCTGACATTTTGCGACTTTTTCGCAATTGTTACGCAATGCTCTATCGGTGCCCTGCACGAGACAGCCGAGATGTACTTGCCCAATTCTTAGACCCCCTTACATTGCCCCAGATTCCGAGCGAGGACTGAGACCTCCTGGAAGAGGAAATTACGCAGTCGGACGTGAAACAGGAGGTCTGCGCACCGGCCCAAAATAAAGCCCCGGGGATGGATGGTTTACCCCTAGAATATTATCACACTTTCATTACTCAATTGGCGCCATGACTGACCGCTATGTACGCGGCAGCCCTGGAGGGGGGGGGAATTGGCAAGTTCGCTGTGGGAATCTCTTATAGTTTCAATCCCGAAACCTGATCGGGACCCGACGCACCTAGCCTCGTACAGACCAATTACGCTACTCTCCACTGATTGCAAGATCTTGGGCAAGATCCTGGCGGACCGGTTGGGCCCTCTTCCGGCACTCATAGACCAAGATCAGAATGGGTTCGTGACGGGCAGAAATACGTCCCAGAATATTCGCAGGCTCTTTCAGGTTCAGGGTCAGGTCGGAGAACGCTACCCCAGGGCGGCCTGCCTGATTCTGGACCTTGAGAAGGCGTTTGATACCCTAGCGTGGCCATACCTCTTCGAAACACTAGGGCGGATGGGAATAGGCCCCACTTTCAGGGTGTATATAAACTATTATACACAAAGCTCACCTCCAGAATACGGCAGGGTAAATATGTCTCCTCACCTTTCCCAGTAGAGAGGGGAACCAAACAGGGGTGCCCCCTCTCCCCCCTCCTATTCGCCAATGCTATGGAACCCTTAGCGATTAGATTACGGCGGGAGGGGGATGCATGGGGCATCCCAACTGCAGGAGCCACTCATATTGTGTCAATGTACGCGGACGACCTACTACTTTACGTGAGGGATATAGAATCCGATCTTAGCCCCATAGGAGACATTCTCTCAGACTTTGCAGCCGCAACAGGGCTTAAAGTCAACTGGACAAAGTCTGTTATATACCCCCTAAACCCCCTCCTTCCCCCACGGGAGTTAAGACTTGGGGTCTCTCGCATAACATGGAGCGCTGGCGCTCCGAGATACCTCGGCATCAGACTTTATCACTCACCTGCTGATCTCTTTGAGGGCAATCACCGCCGAGATTCTGCTGGGAGCCAGGACTCTGGTAAATTTCTGGAAGGCATTGCCCTTGGCACCCATCGGCAAGGTTGCTTTAGCCAAGGTGATCCTAGTACCGCAATTTCTATACTATTTTGCTAATACTCCTGTTGTTCCCCCGCGCTCCTTTTTTCGCGAACTAGACACTCTGCTGTGCTCCCTTATCTGGGGCGACAAACGTCGCAGAGTCGCACTCTCAAAACTGCAGCTCCCATTGAACCAGGGTGGATTGGGGGCGCCATCCTTCAAGGCCTACTTTTATGGAGCGCAAACGCAGTGGCTCTCTAGATGGACGGCGAGATGCCACTTAGTAGAGACGGCCACAGACGAGGGGCCCATGTCCATAGAGGCCGTTTGTCGCCTGCTGCTCCCAGGCATGCAACCAAGAGAGTTGCACTCGATCCAGGTAAAGGTGGCACGGGCATGCATGCTGCGAATACATCGCATTTCCGGCAATACCTCGTTATATACCCCTTTGTACCCGCTAGCTGGCCTGCCCAAAAAGGGAGGGTTTTACACTGCCCGCACAATGCAAACTTGGACGGATCATAACATTCTAGAAGTTGGATCTCTGTTTGAGGAGGGACAACTGTTGCCGTTCGATCGCCTTTCAAATGAGACAGGTCTCCCCCCAGGACAATTCTTGCTACACAGGCAATTAATACTCACCAGCCGCCGTATATGGGATCTCACTGAAGGGGAACCGGCGACGCACCCAGTACTGCATGCAATTCTCCACATGGGACTAGGGTGGCACTTAATCACATGGCTTTATAAAGCGATTCGGGATCTTACTGCCACTACACTAGCCCCGCTGCGACTGAAATGGGAAGAGGACATAGGTCGTTCATTCCACGACAAAGAATGGGAACGGGTATTAGAGTACCCAAAGAAGGTATCTAGAAATGCCTATTTCAAAAACATACAATTTTTTATATTGCACCGCGCTTACCTCACCCCAGCAAGGCTCCAGCGCTTTTACCCAGATGTACTGTTAGTATACCCGAGGTGCCAGTCTGCAGAGGCGACATTTGTACATATGTTCTGGTCATCCCCCACATTACGGCCATATTGGCAGACTATCCACGAGACATTGCAGGAAGTTACAGGACTCAAAAACATCGACACATGGGAGGCCAGTGGGTTGGGGCTCTTTTGTAAGCGTAAAACTCTCAAAGTCCAAGCGCGCTTTGTCTCCCTAGCTCTTCTATTGGCAAAAAGGGGGATCGCTATGCACTGGAGAACCCCAAGCGGTCCCCCCTTAGCGGCTTGGGTGGGAGTGGTCAAGAAATGGGGCTCAACGGAGGAGGACACAATTAGGAGGGAGGAGGCACAAGGGACACGTAAAAGACACATTTCCATGGAATGGTCCACGCTACTGCACCAGTTCTGCCAGCATAGGGCGGGCGCGCAGCAACCGGCGCTAGCCCCGAGTGCACCTGAGGGCTTAACCGTGCCGCACAACCTGGGACCTCTCCTGGCGCAGGAGACGGCGAGCCCCAACAGCCCCAAGAGTCATGACCAGACAGTACCCCCCCAGAATGGAGCTCTGAGGCAGCACACACCACCATGGCTAAACAGCATTCCCAATGGCTTACGCGTCCGTGGCAGAACCCCTGTTCCCATCCCCTAGCTTATGAAGACACATGAGGCAGTAGTTCCCTTTGTCCCCAAAGGATAAAGCAGACAAACCAGGGCGCCCGACCGAATTCCCCAAGTTTTAACCCCCAGTTAGGCACACATGCCGGTTGATTCTTTCCTTTAACAAACCGGCTTTATATCTCACGATATAACATACTGTTAGGCAAGCATTGCAACTTATCAAGACACACACAATGCCGCAAGATGTGTACGATTCAATTACATTTTCTTTTTGTTTTTACTTGTGACCCCAGGATCTCACCTGGGCTACCGTACTGTAACATACAGCTGTTAAGTCTTGATTAATTACCATTTTTGTATGCCTACTTATTGTGAAATAATAAAATGCCAATAAAATTGTTTAAAAAAATAAATTTAAATAAAAAGGAGGTGATCTGGACCACAGGATGCCAAAAGGCCTTTGACACCCTGAAAGATGCTATGTGCTCAGCACCTGTCCTGAATGCACCTGACTATAGTAAGGAGTTCATTCTCCAAACAGACGCTTCTGAACATGGGATTGGGGCAGTGTTGTCACAAACAAATGATGAGGACCGGGATAAACTAGTTGCCTATATCAGCAGGCATCTCCTACCTAGAGAGCAGCGTTGGAGTGCCATTGAGATGGAAGCCTTTGCTGTGGTTTGGCCCCTGAAGAAGCTGAAACCCCACTTGTTTGGGACTCACTTCAAGGTTCAAACAGACCACAGGCTTCTCAGATGGCTGATGCAGATGAGGGGAAAACCCCAAACTGTTGAGGTGGTCCATTTCCCTACAGGGTATGAGCTTTTCAGTGGAACACAGACCAGGGACTGACCATGCCAATGTAGATGGCTTTTCCAGGTCTTTCCACATAGACAATGAAAACTACCAGAGGATAGGTTAGTTGCTCATCACCTTTCACTTGGAGGGGGGGGGGGGTCATGTAGGAAAGTGGCCTTTTCCCATGGTCACCCCCTAATCTTTGCTCCAATGCTGATGGTTATGACTCTGATAGTGCTCTGGTGCCTTGTGCCTAGGCCCCAGTGCCAGGGCTCTCCCCCTAAAATGGTTATGTGTAAATTGGCAATCCCAATGACAAGGCTTTTACCCCCTTATAAGTCTCTAGTATACGGTACCAGTGGTACCCAGGGCATGGGTGGTAAAGGGGTCCCCAGGGCTTGCAGCACTGTTTGTGCCACCCTGAGTGGACCAAACAAACTACTGACAGCAGGCTTGCCATTGCAGACTGCAGGATCATAGAAAACTGCTTGAACTCGACTGTGCCGTCATCATGTGTGGTAAAGTCAATGCACTATCTTTGATATATGCCAGTCACCCCTAATGAAGGCCTCCTAAAGCCCAAGAGGCAGGGTGCATTATATCAGGGGTGTGGACATGTAAGTGCAAGCCTATAGGTCCCAAAGTGTCCTTTGCCATTAAAGGACACTATTTGTGATAGACGGTTCACAAGATAACATGGGCTGGCGTCCGGGCAAACCCTAAGTTGGCAGCTCCATTAGGGTACCATCTAAATATGCCATGTTTGGTATCAAACAATGTGCTTTCTCACCCCTGACATGAATCTCATGCCAGGAGCGATTTGGCATGCACCCAGATGGCACTTTAGAGGTTGCCCACCTGGTTGCCCAGACTTACCTGTGCTTTGGCTGACAGCCCGTGCTTGCTGCCACCAAGACAGAATTCTGACCTCATGCCAGGCAGTGTGAACACTCCCATGAGCCAGGAACAAAGGCTTGGACAGGAAGGAGGTCCCACCTCCTAGGCTGACTAGTGAATGGACACATCAAGGCGGTGAGCTTCAAAGGCTACACCACCTCTGATATCCATCCAGACTGCCTCCCCATGAAAGGAACAGCCATCCCCCTGCCCCAAGGCACATTTGCACCCAGGCAGGCGGGAAAATGATATAGTTAGGAGGCGTACACCCCCAGAAGGTTAACCACGCCTCTATGGTGGCTGCCTGGTCTGTGTACAGATCAGGCAGGCAGCTGTAGCAGAGGACGACTTTTACCGTTTTTAAAAGTGATAGAAATAGTGGATTCTGGGTAGAAAAGATGACCTACACCCCCAGATGTGGTCACTTCAGGGGCGGATTAGCCACTGGAGCTAGTAGCCCATTGGCAACTTGCACCCACACCCCTAACACCCTTAAATCTAGGATTTAAAGGCTACCCCTGACACCAGAACCTCAGTTCTGAACATCTTGCATCGACGAGGACAAAGAAGAGACCCATGTTGGCGACAACAGGACTTGCACCAAAGCAAAAGAGGGATACTCTGTCCCTGTGGCAACACACCTGGAACTGCCTAATCAAGACTCGTCCTAGGCTGTCTCTCAGTTCCCCCAGACAGAAGGACCCCTATAGAAGCCATCAGGCTCCCCTGGGCTAGTGGCACTAGTCCCCTGTAAACTGCAGGTAAAATAACACTCTGGATCCAAAGAATCGCTGGCCATTGGGGCACTTTCTGCTCCACTTACAGCTGCAAAGACTTGTTGGTCATCAGTCCTGCAATGACCCCTTCATTCGACGCTGCACCTAGATGGGATTCCATCTGACATTCACTCGACATCAGCAGCGGCCCCGTTGTTGAGTTTTTGCATATTTTCCCCCTGCAGCATCATTTCAGCTGTAAAAACAGCTCTCCTGCCGCTCCCGTTCAGCACCAGGGACAGCCAGGACAACTCTGCACCGGGCTCCATGGGCCAGGTAAAATTGAACAGACTGTCATGGCTTGGTCCTGGGACACGCATCACCTTTACCCTGTAAGGCTACAACACATATCAGCCTACAAGTGGCTGATTGGCACTAGTGGTTTTTCCCATTGACTACAATTTTACATTTTCACTGTATTGTTTTGCATTGATTTTATATTGCTTCAAAGATCTATAATTCCAGTTATATGTATGCTATCCCATTCGTTTTGGTGTCTACATTAAGATAAAAAAACACTCTATCTTTATAAATTGGTGTCAGATTTCTCTAGAGTTGTGTCAATTACTTATCGTCCATGTTGGTACTCTGAAATGCTTAGCACATGTTCCTCTAGTAAAGCCTGACTGCTCTTTGCCACGCTACCAGGACTGAGCTAAGGATTTATTAGTGTGAATCCAAGAATCATCTTTGGGGTTTCGTGATAGTATTACATGGTAAGGCCTAACCCCCACACAAGCCATAAAACTCCACTTTCCTAACCACACCTAAGACATATGGTCAGAAAAGCAGGAATTTACTAGTGTTTTAAAATAAAGGGGAATGATGATGAATGGATACAAATATAAACCTAGCTGTTTTCTGCATATTTCAGCAGTAACTGCCACTGGTAAATCCTGGAATCTTAGTCTGGTTAGAAGAGATTTATTCGTCAAGCAAGAAATTTAGTAAGATATACCTGGGTCCATGGATCATTAACTGTATATATCTTCTGCTCATTAGGCAATTTTTATGACTTCACCAATATTTAACATAGTAGCCTTGAAATAAGTGATTCTGTGAGAATAAAGAAAATCTAATGAAGAAATACACTAATGGCAAATCCAAAATCAAGTAAAGTTGAAGTGTCAATTTTAAGATAAAAATGAATAATAAAAATTAACATTGAGAATGAGTACAGTTTTTGTTTTTTAAACCAGCATTGTGACACTAAAAGGGATAACGTTTGAAATTTGGGCTAAAATGTTTATACATGGTTAGGTTTAGATGTAAGATTACGGTTTGCTTTATGGTTAATGTTAGTGTTAGGGTAGGGTTAGGAATGCTGCTATGCATTTGAAAAATTATGGAATTCTTTAATATGGGTTGGTCTTCATCGGCAACTTAATATTGAATAAAACATTTTTTCTTCATTAATTCTTCATTTTGTATGAATCTTTAATGTATTTCCCTAAAATAGACCTGCAACTTGTTTTATTATTAGAGGAACTCACCGTTGTAAGTTAACTGTTAACATGTGCAAGCCGTAGAAAGGGTGAGATTATCAGCAACTCTTAGTTTGGTGGAATGGCCTATGCTTTCTGAGACATTTTTTACCAAAGAAGAGTTGCGCTCGCCATTGAGTATGGCTGGCACTATTAGGATGTCTGTGTATAAGAATATTTAAGTGCCTTATGAGTCATCTTAGTTGAAACCGTTTTGGGAACAAGTTACAGCTATTAAAACATATTAATCTTAACTACAGTGATACTGATAATTGCTGCATTTTCTTTAAGTAAAATGTATGGAAACATCTGAAACTGGCATGCGATCCTCCAAGTCATGGTTAAAGGGCAGGAAACCCATTTGTGCTTGAGTTAAGGCCAGCAAGTAAGACTACTTGCTTGTACGTGGAGGACAGGACAGTTGAAACGGTCCCAAGCTTCAAACCTATGCCCTCTGCTCAAAAACCTCTCCTGACATTCTTCTTCCAACCTCTCACCACCACTTTGGATTTTTTTTTAAATCACATAGAAGAACCGAGATAGAATAAACCTCTTCAATTGGTGGTGTTTGCAAGCCTATTTAGTATTAATATTAGATGCTCATAAGGCATCTAAATCACTTTTGAGGCTTTCTTATTTTCTTTAAATCTCAGTCCTGTTTTTTGGACTCACGGGCCTCAATGAAGATGCAGAAAATCACAAAGACACGAAGGACGTGAAGGGGCTAAAGCTGAGCCTCTGACTTAAACTACTATAGCACCAGAGACCTATTCTGGGCACATAGGGGCAAAATCCAGGCACACCATGGCACGAGATTTGAGTCAGATCCGTACTTTAGCAGAAACTGTAATTAGAAGGAATAAGGGAGAACCTTCTAGCATTTATAAGCTTATACGTAGGAATAATTTGACTCTTTTTTTGTTTGTCTAAAGTGGGGTAAGGAATAGGACAGATTACAATAAGGAATGTTCTCAAAGTAATTTGAAGGTTACATTTCATCCACTCTATGTGAACAGGCAACCAATAAAACTCCCAAATCATGGAAGTTAGACCATCAGCCCATTTTTAAAAAACTTGAAATAGAGGGAGCTATTCAGTTCATGTTGGCCCATATCTTTAGTAATGTGTGTTTACAAGATGTGAACAGTTATTTAAGCTAAATGGCCCAATTCAACAGTCCCAAAATATGTGGGAGCGGAACAAGATGGATGTATTGTAAACACAATTGTCCAAGCCCATGTTCAGTATTTAAAACTGGCTCTGAAAACCCCAAATATTAATAAATTACCAATTGTAACTCCATTTGTTTGTAACTAAATTTGGAAGTGCGTTTGGCATTTGATAGGTTGTGGTGGCAATTAGTTTGAGAATCAAAAGCTATGGAGTTTCTAGATAACTACAAAAGATCAAAAGGACGATATAGCAACAACTTCAGGGCTCTTTAACAGACATTTGACCCACAAATTAAAATAAAAAAACAGAAAAACTTTTATCTATTTGGTGCTTGGTAACTGCTGTTCACCAAAAATAATCAGCATCTAGCACAACCAAATCTGAGTGACCAACACCCCATAAAAGCATGGTAGCCTCATTGACCTACTTGTTATAGCCAGAAACCAGAAGAAGTCTTCTAGATAGAAGATCTAGCCAAACTAGCACTCCATTTTGTGAAAGGACCGGTCATTAAAACGGCAACATATGAAACACAAATTATTCTGATGCACTGCAATATCACTAGTGATACAGATAATGATAAAGTACCTCGGTGCATGGATCTCTCCCAAATAATCTGAAATTAATAGGCTAAATTACAAAGATGAACTAAATGAAGTCCAACAAGATCTGGTAAAAGAAGGAAACTGAAGGCATTACAACAATGGTTGCATCACTTATTTAAAAATGGTTTTCCTGATCAAACGCTTTTTATAATGTAGTATGTGCTACTAAACTTAAATAAGACATTGTTCATGGAAGAAGCATTAGCTGCAAATATATATAGAGAACATTAAAGGACCTGGAATTCCATAAAGCAAGTTGACCAGATGCAAATTACGAGAAAAGTGGGGACTCCTGGATCTGTCGGCGTATTATCAAATATCCACTAGTAAACTTTTAGAACCCTTACATTAAGCAATACATATATTGTCTTTGGTATATGAATGCTAGAATCTTTCAAATATGGACAAACCTGATCAAAAATTATTTGTTGGGCTTTGTAGATAAAGACCTAACATATAAAACCCCAGGTTCCCAGAACCCTTTTAACAACGACACCACTGCTCATCCTAGGAACAATTAAGCATCTTTGGACAGAAAAACAAATTAATTTATTCCGAATGGCTGTTGACAAAAGTTTGATAATGATTCAATTTTACAACTAAGATTATATTACTTTAAACTTCATAGTCCAGTAAGAGAGGTTGATAATGAAATAGAAACTAAAATGTATGATGTTATTTCCAAGAAACGTGTCTCAATATCATCAACTGTTAAATCAGACCAAAAGTGGACCTGCTCATAAGAGTTGGATCCCAGAACTGAGGAAAGAGATATATGCTATGAAATGGAAAACAATACTAGGCTAACTTCATGAAGTGCTCTTGCCAGCTAAATACACAATAACCAATTAATTGCCTGAATGAGAGGACTGGATAGGACAATTTGGGTTAAGTTTCCCCGGCTGCAAGAACGCTGGTCAAAAATTAGCCAAAGTGTTATTCATGTGTTCTCTCCTATTCAGGTCAATTATACTTGCACAGTGAATTTGCTTAGGGTGGGATTATGCCAAGAAGAAACTCCTTTTTGTCTGGTCATCATTGTCCACCAGCAGATAATGATGACTTGGGTCAGTAAGGTACACCATGTGTTTCATAAATGGTGGCTAGGCTGAACCAAATGCTGGATTCTGAAAAGGCAGCAGAAGGAAGACTAAGCAACTAAGCGGAGAATTAAACTCCCAGAGTTTAGCAACATCACGTTGGAGAGACCTTAAGGAAAGGATTATTTTGAAGAATCATATTCATTAAATGAGTCCATTTTAAATAGTTTTGTATCGAAACAACAGTTTTTTTCCTTACAGCCCAAGATTCAAATACTGGAAATAAACTCTTCTTTTCTATTTTCTAGGTACCCAATCATTTGAGCTGTCTTGTAAAACATATGACTGGTTAGAGAGTCATGGCTGATCTTACCTGCCACCCTATGTGCTGACAGCCTCGGACAACAGCACCAAAAGGGGGGTAATAAAGAATAAAAAACAGGGTTGTTTGCAGCAATTCAGTAAACCCAGATCTCTGAGCATGCCTGTTATCAGATGTGAACAGCCTATCCAGTCCTGTTTTTTTATACATTCATGGTCTTTTATTTTTGATGGCCCCTTTCTAGAAGCAGGAACTTCAAGCAAATCCAGGACTGGGTGGGCTACTGCCCCTGACAGAGGAGAACTTTACATCTATGTAACTCCTCTCTATAGTTTTATTTCATAATTATATTTATATAACGCAGACATAACCACATAGGCAGTTGAGTGTATGACATGTAACAACCAGAACCAGGCAACATCAAACTAGATGATCTTATCATGTGGGCAGTCAAGACCTTCACGTTAATCAACAGACTACTTAAGAACTAGCGAGCCTCAAACTAGAGGACGTAACCACAAGTGCAGTGGTCTGCTTTGTAACATCATAACACATCAAACAAGAGAAGTTCGGAAAAGGAAAGAGAAGAGGTAAATTATTTTTTAAGGTTTCATGTGGAGTAAAGTCTAGCTTGAGTCTTATTCTTCTCTGAGGGTATTGCAGGTTCAGGGAGAAGTCTTGGTTGAGAGTTTTTGATATTTTGGTCAGAGGGATTTCTAAAAGAAGACTAGATTTGTCTGTGTTGTTTCTATGTTCTCCCATGGTGTGGACTGTGCTTCCCTGGAAGATGGGAAAACCAAGGTGGAACACCTTGAGGTGAGACATGGTATTTTTTAAGTCTGTTTTGGCCTCGAGTAGAGGCCAGTTGAGGTCTCATATAATAGGGTAATGTGCTTTGATTTTGTATTTTGCCCTTTTGTCAAGACATGCAGTAAAATGGCCTTGAGAGGGCCTAGGAGGCTTTGGAGAGCACAGCTGAGGTATCATTGACACCACCAAGATGTGACAAAGCTAGGTCTTCTACCACTTAATCAACGTAATTGCCGTCATTGAGGTGCTGATCCTCTCCCTCTTTACTGTTTGTTAAGCACCACTGGAGGTGGGTCTGGGAAACTATTTCACACTAAAAAGTCCTGCAGGGCTGAACAAGCAAAGTGCCAGTCCAAACGGACCTGACTGTCCAGGCAGTAGTGTTTTGTAAACGTGTGCAAAGAGGCCCATTTTGCTGCCTGTCAGATGTCCTTGAACTGAACTCCACATGCTAATGTAGTGGTCACAGTCTTAGTTCTGGTGGAATGCGCATGCAAATCCTCAGGGTGTTGCTTCTTGGCCAATGTGTAGCAGATCTTAATGCAGAGCACGATCCATCAGGAATTGGTTAGTTTCTCCGTGGCCTTTCGCTTCTTCATTCTGACATACCCCACAAAGAGCTGGTCGTCCACCCGGAACTCTCACGCGCAGTCAAGGCAGAACAACGACGCTCTTTTTGGGTCCAGGCGGTAACGTCACTCCTCTTCCTTGGAGGGATTTGTCAGAGCGTAAAAAGTAGGCAGGGCGATGGACTGGACTACATGAAAGGGAGTGACGACTTTCGGCAGAAAGGAAGCTCTAGTGCGTAGAACCAGCTTGTCTGTGTAGATGTTCAGGTATGGAGACTTGGATGACAAAGCCTGAAGCTCACTGACCCTCCGGGCAGATGTTCTTGCCACCAGGAAGGCCGTTTTGATGGTAAGGAGCCTTGTTGAGGACAGTTGTGTAATGGCTCAAAAGGAGCATGCATCAGAAAAGTTAGGACTAGATTAAGGTCCCACTGAGGCATGATGAAGGTGAAAACTTGTTGCAAACCTTTCAAGAACCTATTTACGGTAGTAGATTTGAAGAGGGATGGCTGATCTGGCAACCGCAGAAAGGCTGAGATGGCAGAAAGATAGCCCTTTAAGGTGCCCAAAGCAGAGCCCTGCTGGGCAAGAGAAAGCATAAAGAAAAGGACCTGAGATAGGGGAGCAGACAGAGAGTCAACCTGTTTCTCTTCATATACAGTCTTGGAGGAGGGACACCTGGTTGCCAAGGTAACATGGCAGACTTCGGGCAAAAGGTCGAAAGCTGTCAGCTGCCGCAGCTCAATCTCCATGCATAAAGGCGGATCGTTGACAGGTTCGGGTGGAGAACCCTCGCCTGCTGTGACAGATGATCCTCCCGAAGGGGCAGCCTGATCGGAGGACCGATGGCCGTGCTCAACAACTCTGGATACCAAACTCTCCGAGCCCAGTCCAGAGCCACAAGGATGACTTGGGCCCGGTCATTCCTGATCTTCTTGAGAACTCTGGGCAGGAGTGGAAAGGTGTACAGGAGGCCTGAGCTCCACTTGAGATGAAAAGCGTCTCCGAGCGAGAGCCGCCTTGGAAACTCCAGCGCTCAGAACTGCTGACATTGCACATTCTTGGTGGTGATGAGCAGATCTAACCAAGGCTCTATCCAGTGCTGAAAGAGACTATTCACCACCTCACGATCAAGATGCCATTCGTGATCCACTAGGCATCTTCGGCTGAGTTAATCCGCCCTGGCATTCAGAGAGCCCACCAGGTGTTGAACCACAGGGATATGGCCTGACGTTACATCCATGTGCAGAGACGCAGGGTCTTTTGACAAAGGGTCCACGACCCCAGCCCGCCCTGTTAGTTGCAGTACCACATGGCAGTGGTGTTGTGCGTGAACACCTGTCCTAGCCTTCCCTTGATGGAGGGTGGAAAGGCTTTTAATGCCAGACGGATCACCCGGAGCACAAGAAGGTTGATGTGGATTATGGGTTCCGCCGGAGACTAGGTGCCTCTGATCTCCACCTCTCCCAGATGGCCGCCCAATACCAGGAATCAGCATCTGTCACCACCGTTGGATCTGTTTGGGAAAAGGGGAGGGGTCTGCCGCTGACCCAATCGTGGTTCGTTAACCACCAGTGCAGATTTTTTGCAGTTCCCTCTGATATCTGGACCATGTCAGAGAGATTTCCCTGATGCTGCGCCCACTGGAACTTCAGGTCCTACTGCAAAGCCCATATATGCCAGCGGGCATGTGTTACAAGCAGGATGCAGGACGCCACGAGGTCCAGCAGCCTCAGAGTCAGTTACACCGAAATCCAGGATAGAGGCTGAAACATCGGTATCATAGCCTGAATATCCTGGACTCGCCATTTGGGTGGATAGGCCCGAAACTGCATCATGTCCAGAACAGCTCTGATGAAAGGGAGCATCTGAGAGAGAGTCAGGTGTGACTTCGGCATGTTGATAATGAACCCCAATGAATGCAGGAGGTCCGCCATAGTCTGGAGGTGGGAGACGAAAGCCTGGGGCGAGCCCGCCTTTAACTGTCAGTTGTCGAGATAGAGGAAGACTGGCACCCCTGATCTCCTCAGATGAGCTGCACCTACCGCCATCACGTGGGGTGCTGGTAAGTACAAAAGGGAACATGGCGAACTGAAAGTGCTCTTGGCCTACCATGAACAGTAGGTAACGCCTGTGGGCAGGCAGCTTGGGAATGTGGAAGTATGCGTCCTGTAAGTCCAACGCTACCATCCAGGGCAGGTAGGACTTGAGCAAGCGTGAGCATTTTGAACTTCTCCTTCATTTTCTTTTTTTTTTTTAAATATCTTTATTTGCATTTTTACAAACAAAAATTATAAGTAACAAAGAGTATATTTGAGGCAGGGTATGGGTGCCCGTGTCAGGTGCATTAAACTTTGTCATGCAAGCTGTACAAGTATAATAAATTATAATCAAACTCAATTCCGTAAATCAAACAAGCGTGCATTTGAGTGTTATTCTCATACTTAATGCCGGATGCAAACGTCGTCGGATTCACACTTTTATGTACAATAGTGTGACTATTTATTTACCCGACCCTACCCCACCCCCCCTATTGTCGTTTATCCATTTGCCCCTACGGCATTTCTCATGGGTTTCTACATCTCCTTATCTGTTTCAAAAATAGGTTTTATGCAAACGCATTACAGTTAATAACCAAACAATCAAACCAAAGGGGAGGGGGAAAACCACTGTCCATCTGCCGCACCTGGGCCGTGTTATGTAAGAAATATAGCCCGAGATCTCATTGAAACTATGATATATTTGTCTTTCTGTCCTTGCAATTCAATGCTAATTTAACATATATCTCAATCAATCAATCATGTCACTTATAAAGCGCACTACATACCCGCGAGGGTCTCAAGGCGCTGGGGGAAGAGGGGGTGGTGCTGCTACTGATCGAAGAGCCAGGTCTTGAGGAGTCTTCTGAAGGCAAGTAGGTCTTGGGTCTGTCGGAGGTTGGTGGGGAGGGTGTTCCAGGTCTTGGCGGCGAGGTGGGAGAAGGATCTGCCGCCGGCGGTCGTTTTCCGGATGCGGGGGACTGTGGCGAGGGCGAGGCTGGTCGAGCGGAGCTGGCGGGTGGGGGTGTAGAAGCTGAGTCGTCTGTTGAGGTAGGCTGGTCCGGAGTTGTGGAGTGCTTTGTGTGCGTGGGTGAGGAGCTTGAAGGTTATCCTCTTGTTGACAGGGAGCCAGTGCAGGTCTCTCAGGTGGGGTGTGATGTGGCTGCGTCGGGGGATGTCGAGGATAAGACGTGCAGAGGCGTTCTGGATGCGTTGCAGCCGTCTCAGGAGCTTAGCCGTCGTTCCTGCGTAGAGGGCGTTTCCGTAGTCCAGCCTGCTGGTGACGAGGGCCTGGGTGACTGTTTTTCTTGTTTCGGTGGGGATCCACTTGAAGATCCTGCGGAGCATTCGGAGGATGTTGAAGCAGGATGAGGAAACGGCGTTGACCTGCTTAGTCATGGAGAGGGTGGGGTCGAGGATGACCCCTAGGTTACGTACGTGGTCGGTGGGTGGCGGGGCTGTTCCCAGTGATGTTGGCCACCAGGAGTCGTCCCAGGCTGAAGGGTTGGAACCAAGGATGAGGACCTCCGTCTTGTCCGAGTTCAGCTTCAGGCGGCTGGTCCTCATCCATTCGGCGACGGCCTTCATTCCTTCGTGGAGGTGGGCTTTGGCGGTGTGAGGGTCTTTGGTGAGGGAGAGGATCAGCTGGGTGTCGTCGGCGTAGGAGATGATGTTGAGGTTGTGCTGTCGGGCGACGTGGGCGAGGGGTGCCATGTAGATGTTGAACAGCGTTGGGCTGAGGGAGGAGCCTTGGGGTACGCCGCAGATGATCTTGGTGGCCTTGGATCGGAAGGGGGCGAGGCGGACGCTTTGTGTTCTGCCGGAAAGGAAGGATGTGGTCCAGTCCAGGGCCTTCTCTTGGATCCCGAGCGTCGTGAAGGCGTGTTCGTAGTGTGTGGTGGCAGACCATGTCGAAGGCGGCTGATAGGTCCAGGAGGATGAGGGCTGCTGTTTCTCCGTTGTCTAGCAGGGTCCTGATGTCATCGGTGGCGGCGATGAGGGCGGTTTCGGTGCTGTGGTTGCTGCGGAAGCCGGACTGGGAAGGGTCCAGGATGTTGTTCTCCTCGAGGTAGCGGGTCAGTTGTTTGTTGACGATTTTCTCGGTGACCTTCGCGGGGAACGGGAGCAGAGAGATGGGTCGGAAGTTCTTGAGGTCCTTGGGGTCTGCCTTGGGTTTCTTGAGTAAGGCGGTGATCTCGGCGTGCTTCCAGCTTTCCGGGAAGGTTGCTGTCTCGAAGGAGATGTTGATTATTTTCCGGAGATGGGGCGCGATGGCTGTACTGGCTTTGTTGAAGATGTGGTGAGGGCACGGGTCTAGCGGTGAACCGGAGTGGATGGTGTTCATGATCTCGCTGGTGTCCTCGTCGTTGATGTTGGTCCAGGAGAGCAGGCGGTTGGTGGTTGTGGGGGCAGTGGTCTCGGTGGTTGCCGGGGCGGTCGTGGTGTTGAAGCTGTCGTGGATGTCGGCGATTTTGCGGTGGAAGAAGGTGGCCAGTGAGTCGCACAGGTCTCGCGACGGCTGGATGTCGTTGGTGTTGGAGCTGGGGTTGGAGAGTTCCTTCACGATGTTGAAGAGCTCTTTGCTGTTGTGTGCATTGTTGTCTAGGCGGTCTTTGAGTGAGGCCCTTTTGGCGGATCTGATGAGGTGATGGTGACTGCGGGTGGCGCTCTTGTGGGCGGCGTAGCTGTCCGCTGTCCGTTCGTGGAGCCAGATCTTCTCCAGTTTTCGGCATGTTCGTTTGGAGGCCTGGAGGTCTTCGGTGAACCAGGTGGCTTTCTTGCTGGTGTGGCTGTTGGGCGGATTCTTGAGCGGGGCGAGGGTGTTGGCGCAGTCGTCGATCCACTGTCTGAGGCTGCGGGCGGCGGTGTCGGGGTCGGAGGGTTCGGCGGGTGGGCTCAGGGCGAGGGTTGTGGTTAGCTGGTCTTCCGTGACTCTGCTCCAGCAGCGGTGAGGCATTTGTTCGGTGCGGTGGTGCGTGGTGGGCTTCCTGTAGGTGAAGTGGATGCAGTGGTGGTCAGTCCAGTGGGCTTGCGGAAAAGATGGAGTCTAGCGTGTGGCCGGCGGCGTGGGTGGGTGTAATCATGAGCTGTCTGAGTCCGAGGGTGGCGAGGTTGTCGATCAGGGTGGTGGAGTTGGTGTCCTTGTTGTTCTCGAGGTGGAAGTTCAGGTCCCCGAGGAGGATGTAGTCCGTGGAGGCGATGACGTGTGTGCTGACGGAGTCAGCGATGGAATCGCTGAACTGTGGTCGGGGTCCGGGGGTCTGTAGATGAGGGTTCCTCTGAGGGTGGTGTTGGGATCGGTGTGGATCTGGAAGTGCATGTGTTCGGCGGTGCTGAGGGTGTCGTCGGTGTTGGTTGAGACTCTGAGGGTGTTCCTGTGGACGATGGCGATGCCTCCTCCGACTCCGTTGGTGCGGTCCCTGCGGGTGATCTTGTATCCGTCCGGGATGGCAATGGCGATGTCGGGGGCTGAAGCGGGATTCAGCCAGGTCTCCATCAGGAATGCGACGTCTGGGGAGGTTGAGTCGAGAAGGTCCCAGAGTTCGATGGCGTGTTTGCGGGCGGAGCGGGTGTTGAGGAGGATGCATCTGAGGTAGTTGGGTTCTTTCCTGGGCGGTGGTTTGGCGGGGCGGGTGCTGGCGAAGCTGCAGTTGCGGCAGGTGAAGGGCCCTTGGGTGCGCTTCGGGGTGGCCTGGTAGCAGGCGTGATCTTTTCCGGGGTTGAGTGCGTGGAGGGTGCTGGCATCGTATCGGCGTCTGTTGATGTGGCGGGCGCGGGGGATGCCCGGACCAGGGGGTCTGGTGCTGGGCGCGGTCACGGCGCGGACGGGCGCAGACGGGCTTGCCTTAGGCGCGCCTTCGGCGCGCCAGCGGCCGCCATAAATGGGGAGGTGGGAGGGAGGAGCAGGGAATGGGGCAGCAAATGGGCAGTGAGGGGGCGGGGCCGCAGGGGCGCAGCGGCGGGAAACAGGCACAGAAGGGAAAACGAGCACAATCAGGGCATCAAGGGGGCACAGAAAGGAAAAAAAAAACGAGCACAATCAGGGGCAGCAAGGGGGCACAGAGAGGAAAAAACGAGCACAATCAGGGGCAGCAACGGGGCACAGAAAGGAAAAACGAGCACAATCAGGGGCAGCAAGGGGGGCACAGAAAGGAAAAACGAGCACAATCAGAGGCAGCAAGGGGGGCACAGAAAGGAAAAACGAGCACAATCAGGGGCAGCAAGGGGGGCACAGAAAGGAAAAACGAGCACAATCAGGAGCAGCAAGGGGGCACAGAAAGGAAAAACGAGCACAATCCGGGGCAGCAAGGGGGGCACAGAAAGGAAAAACGAGCACAATCAGGGGCAGCAAGGGGGCACAGAAAGGAAAAACGAGCACAATCAGGGGCAGCAGCAGGGCACATAACTTGTCTAAAGAACAATGTCCGTGTCCCACCCTTCTTCTGTTTGTGAGGGGTTATTTTCAGCCTCTCTATCTGTGTGTTTCAAGTCCGCCAGTATTGCATCCCAGTATTGCGCAATAGGATACTTGCGCAGGCCAGCTATTTCCTCCCTGTGAAGTGTCGTGCTTTCTGCCTGTGCCCACACCATGAGTGAGTTTTTCCAACTGTTAGTAACGGGAGGGTCAGTGTGCTTCCATCTTTTAGTAATCTGTCTTTTAGCCACTATAAGACCTAGATCAGTAAACCTGGAGGTAACCAAGTGTTTCTTCGATCTAGGGTAAAGGCCTAGAATGCATGCTTCCCATGTCTGTAGTGGCGGCTTACCAGTGCATGTCGACAGCGTCGCAGTGATTTCCTGCCAATATGCGTGTAGGGATGTACAGGACCACAGCATATGAAGGAGATCCGCATCTGTTTGCAGGCAGCGAGGGCATACTGAAGTGGTCGTGTGGAAATACTTGTTCAGTTTATCCGGCGATAGGTATGCTCTGTGTGTAATATATGTTTATATAAGCCGAAATTTGGAGTTTCTCGGTATGTACATGGAGTTTGCTAAAATCGTGTTCCATTCATGATCAGTCCATGGTCTTCCCCTGTCCGCCTCCCACTTTAAGCACAATGCCACCATAGGCTGTGTCGTATGTGTAAGTAGTGCCTCTGCCAGCCAATGTATGATGTGTGAACCGTTACCCATCACATGTAGATATTGTATTAGAAGATGCATCTCCGGTTCAGAAGTTATGTCTCCCCATGCTGCTGAGAGTGATCTCGTGATAGAGTTATGCAGTAGGAATTGGCCCGTTGGTAAGTCATATTCCTCTGCCAGGGTCCCGAAAGACAGTAAAACTCCATCCGCGTATTGAACTCCCAGCGTGTGAAGTTCAGCTGCGTGCCAGCGGGCCAGCACTCCGCTAGAGGTGCCTGCCCTGCCTCTGGGTGTCCCCAGGAGCTGCAGCAACGGGGCGTAGGGAATCGTGTGCCTAGTAAGATATAAGCTTTTCCTGTAGCACTGATGGGCCAAAGCTAGGCAGATCTGGGATGGACATGGGGGGCGAACAACCGGATGAAAGAGGTGATATATTTGAGATTGGGACCACGGTGGCTGTGTCGTAGCACTATCGTCTAGGCCATGACCAGCAAACCATTTTGTCACCCACTGTAATTGTGCCGCCAAGTAGTATAGTTCCATGTTGGGTACTGCCAACACCCCCTTACAGGCAGGTGCTTGGAGTTTCCACAGCGCTATTCTGGGGCGGCCCGCACTCCAGATGAGGCCTCGGATCAGTTGTTCCAATTCACAGAACGTTCTGGCTGGGACATAAACTGGAAGGTTGGAGAAATAATACAATAGTTTGGGCAGTACTACCATCTTGGTCAGCGCAATTCTGCCCATCACGTTTAGCGGAAGTGTCTTCCAGAACTTAATCTGTGCTCTAATGGCTGATATTGCTCTGGTTAAGTTTCCCTCCAAGATATCAGTGTGATCTCGGTATATGAAAATGCCCAGGTATCGAAAAGTGGAGGGCTGCCAACGGAGAGGAAAGTTATGCATGTGTAGGTTTGGATTAGTGGTTTCTTCCCGTAAAGGATACAGACACGATTTTGACCAGTTCACCCGGAGACCGGATACCCTCTCGAAGTTCTGAAGCATATCAGCTATAGTGGCGGGGATATCATGCAGATCTCTTGGGTATAGTAGCAGATCATCTGCATAGAGGGATACGGCGTGCAGGCCTTCCCCCAGCCAAACGCCCCAGTCTGCACCTTCTTCTCGAAGTCGCGATGCCAACGGTTCCATGGCAAGCGAGAAAAGAAGCGGTGACAGGGGGCAGCCCTGTCTAGTACCTCTATTTATTTTTATGTTGTCTGATATCAGTCGGCCCGTCCGGACTCTCACAGAGGGCTGCATATACAGTAACTTGACCATGTGGAGGAATGTGCCTCCCAGCCTGTATCCTCTCAATACCTCAAAAAGATATGTACACTCCAGGGAGTCGAATGCCCTCTCCAGGTCTAAGACCAGGCATCCTGAGCGAAGCCAGACGTCTGCCACATAGTGTTGCACCCTAAAAAGTCTACGGATATTAAGTGCTGTACTTCTCATGGGAACAAACCCGTTTTGGTCCGTGTGTACCAGGGTCCGCACCAGTGGGGCCAGTCTCGCTGCAATTATGGACGCCAGGATCTTGTAGTCCGTATTTAGTAGGGCCAGTGGTCTATACGACCCTAGCACCTCTGGGTCCCTACCGGATTGGGGAGGGAGATCAGCAGCGCCTCATTTTGCGTTGCAGAGAGTGTGGAATCTTCTAGTGAGGTGTCATAACTCTTCTTCAGCTGAAGTGCCAGAGATTCTGCGTATACCTTATAAAACTCTGCCAGCAGACCATCCGGGCCAGGGGTTTTACCTGTTACTAGTGCCCATATTCCTGCCGTGATTTCGTCTAATAAGATGGGTTCTTCCAACTCGAGTCTTTGCTCGGGTGTAATCTGCGGTGGGGTGGTGTCTTCTAGGTATCTACGGATATCCTCAGATGTAGCTACTGTGGAGGACTTGTATAGCATAGTGTAGTGAGCTGTAAATTCTCTGTGTATGTCTCGTTGCAAATATAGTGGGACGTCCTGCATGGAGCGAAGCGAAGTAACAGGTGAGGTGGCTGCATCCTCTCGGATCAGCCATGCGAGGAGTCTGCCGGGTTTTTCACTCGATTGATGCGTACGAGCAGAGTGCGCTGCATAGTTTAGGCAGCAGAGTCTTTCTAACAAACTGGCGTGCTCTTTCCTACTATCCACTAACCGTTTGCTCGAGCCCTCAGCCGCCCTTCTCTCCTGGGGCAACAGTTTCTTTTCCAGTGCAGTAAGATCTGTCTCTAGCTGCTTGCGCATGCCCGCCTGTGTACCTATGCAATGTCCCTGGATAACTACTTTAAAAGCGTCCCATTCTATCAACGGCGATGAGGCAGAATCCGCATAATCCTCGAAATATTGCGTTACGGCCATACCTAGTGACTCCCGGAAGGCCGCGTCTATTAGCGTGTCTGGTTGTAGGCGCCATTGCGGAATCGGTGGTGTATCGGTGTCCCAATCTAATTGTAATGTGTGTGGGTTGTGGTCTGAGTGGGTTCTCCCGAGATATTGGGGTTCCGTAATGACTGGTAGTAGGTCATCAGACACCATTATCCTATCAAGTCGGACGTGTAGCCCATGTGCCCCTGAAAAATATGAGTATACCTTGTCGAGTGGGTGTCTGTGTCTCCATGCATCCACCAGGCGCCACTGCGCAGCCCAACTGATCAATGCCTTCATGGCAGCAGCCGTGGGTGCACTCGGGAGAAAGGGGAAGGATCGGTCTAGAGATGCGTCCAAGACACAGTTATAGTCTTCCCCCAGAATCATCGGAACCCCGTGCCATTTGGCTAACTTATTCGACAGAGCATCTAAGAATGAAGCCTGCTCAGTGTTGGGTGCGTATATTGATGCAATGATAATGGGTTGGCCATCTAGTCTGCCCCTCACAATAACATATCGACCCTCTGGATCAGTTAATGATTCCTCTATGTGGAGTGGGGTGCCTGATCTAACCCAAATAAAAGCACCTCTGGCGTATGCCGAGTAACTCGTGGCGTGTAATTGTCCCCTCCATCTCCTCTGCAAGTTTTTCACTTCAGTCCCTGCCAAGTGTGTTTCTTGAAGAAGAGCAATCAGAATATGATGCCTCTTAAGATATGAATAAATTAGGTATCTTCGGGAAGGGCTATGTATGCCTCTCACGTTCCATGTACATAATTTGATGGGCGCCATATTATCGGTGCGTGTATGAATGCGTGACCCATGTGTGACCCAACCACCATGCTGACAAGTAGGGCAGGACACCTAAACGGGAGATGTTGCTGACCAGCCATATTTGTACTACGCAAAGTGTGTTGGCCCAGCGCGCGACAGACGGCAAAACTACACCAAACTAAAACATATAATGCCAAAAGGGTGAAAATGCAACAAGCAATCGTCCAAACAATAATAGCAAACGACATTCTGTCAGTGAGAAGGGGGGTGTCCCACACAGATGGAGTACGTTTACAATGCAGGGAAACTAGGTTCCTAGTGGCTCCCCATACCTGATAAGGAAAGCGTGTCCCAGGGCCCCCATAAAGTTAAAGTACGGGCCGGCTCCATAAGGGAGGTTATACAGCCACTAATATAGATCTGTCCTGTCCTCAGCTACATCCCCCCCCCGCGCCCACTGATCATGGCCTGTAAAAAAGGGGGTCATATTTAATACTACAAACAGTTAATATCCAGTCCATGTCACAGAGTTCGGTTATACTTGCGTGAACAGTTACGCAATCTTGTTGGAATGTTCACAGAGACCTGCACCAGAGGTTATATTATTCCATTGGCGGTCTGCAGAGTAACCTCCGGGATACTTTCTGAGTCTTGTGAGTTCAGAGTTCCATCTGTTAATTCCTCATCACTGTTTCTCCCCTGTTCGCTTGATGCGGGTGACCCCTCGCCTAATGTCCCTCCGATTTCCGCTGCCGCCTGAAGGGCATTACGCTGATCCTGTAACATCTGTTCTGGGTTGGGTCCGAGGCTTTGGGTCAGTCTTGCTTTGGCGTGTCTCTTCCCCGTCCTGTGCTTCCTGGGAGGGTTGCTAAGGTTCATATTTCCCGCTCCTGCCGTCGATGAGGCGCCTCCTGTGGTTTCCCATGCGTCCAGCCACTCCACTGCCGCTCCGGGGGTATCAAAGAAGTGGGTTCTGTCTTTTGCTATCACCCGCAAGTGGGCTGGAAACAGGAGGGAATACTTGAGGTCTTGTTGCCGGAGCCGGCGTTTCACTGCCATGAAGGAGAATCTTTGCCTCTGTACTAGTGCCATGAAGTCCGGAAAGAACATGACTGTGCTGTTTCCCACTTGCACATTTTGTTGTTTCCTTGTTTCCCGTAAGATAGCGTCTCTATCCCTGTAGTTCAGGACGCGGATTAGAAACGATCTAGGGTTGGCACCCGGGGGCGGTGCTCTGGCCAGCACTCTGTGCGCCCGTTCTACAACAAAATCAGGAGAGAGTGTCTCCTCCGGCATCAGATCACGGAGCCAGGACTCTGTGTAGGTAATCGCATCCCTTCCTTCCTCACCTTCCGGGAGTCCCACCACGTGCACGTTATTGTGCCTCAATCGTCCTTCGGCATCTTCGACGTGGTTCTCCAGGAAATCCACCCGTGTTGCAAGGTCCTTGATACGTTTCTCCGCAGCCGCTGTCTGTGGGGATATCTCTGCCATTGTAGCTTCCATCGCGGATGTTCTGTCCACTAGTTCGCGGTGGTCAGCGTGTAGTAAGTTCAGGTCGATTGCCACCTTGTCTATCTTATCTTCGAGAGAGGTGCGGGTTTGATCCTCCGTTGCGCTCAGCTTCTCCACCGCTGCCAAAACGGCATCTAGCTTATGAGACATTTGCTCAGATGACGCCTCTCCGGACATCTTGTCAGATTGTGCGCGAGTTAAAGGGGGCTGGGTCTGAGGGGCCCCGGTGCCTGTCCGTGGCCGGCCCCTGTGTGACATAGGGCTTCTGTGGATCGTGTGGCCGTGATTACTGGGATATATTGGTGGTATGTGGACTGGAATTGTCAATATTGCGATCCTGTCGATTAATGCACCAGTGCACTGCGTGGTACGTCCAGGAATGGGGTATTGGTCTCTGTCTAATCTTGTGCGCCAAATCTCAGGCCCCACTAAGTTGCGCTACCCTCACCACGATATTGGCACCTGCCTGGCATGGGGTAAATCTGAGAGCATGATTTAGCCAGTGCACAGGATTTTGCTGCGGCCACAAAGACGTGAAATGCAAGAAACGAGGTCATTAAATTCCCAGGCCAGCACGTATGCGAGTACCACTGATCTCGGGGATGCGTTCTTTGTCTGCGCTCCGAGTCCGAGGCGCGCTTTCAATAGATGCTGCGTAGTATTTTCTCTTGATTATGTTTCTGACGCACAGTTTTACTATGGAATCCTGTCTTTTTCAGTATTCTATATTCTAAAAGAATCTTGAGCTGTGTTTTCAGTTGCTGGGGGCTATCTTGCCATTACACTGCTGTGCAGTACCTGTTAGTTACAATAAACTTGTAACTCCTAATCACAGAGGTCTGTGCCTGCTTACTACAAATCTGTTGGCAGCGATCGTCAGGCACTGCGGAACCCACAAGGCACCCTCGTTCTACCAGTCGAGTGAAGACCACGGACAGAGGAGCAGAAAGGAGTCTGCCACGCTGCTGCGCAGTACTTGTTAGTTGAAACAAACTCGTAACTCCTAAACACAGAAGACTGTGCCTGCTTACTACTTGCTGCCAATCCCAGCCAGCCGAGTCCCGCAATCAGTGTGCACTTATACAGGCCTGGGACACTTCTGGCATCTGCACGTCGTCGAGATTGTTCTTTCCTGTGAGGGTGCCCTCGGCCGATCAGGTCTACAGCTCCGCCATTATGATGCCGTATGCTTACCCCATCTCGTGTCATGCCTTATGTTCGGGACGCTAGCCTCCAAGCACACGCCCTCGCCAGTGCCCCGGCCGGACCGAGCAATTTTCCTACTCCAGCGGGAGTCCGGAGAGAACCACGGCGGTGCGGTGCCGCGCCAGTGAACGCAGCGCGCCGAGGCCTATTGGGCGTGTCCCATCCTCGATGTTGCCTGAAGCCTGCGGCCGGGCTGTCAGCACTTCCATCCGGGCCTCAATATCGATGCGCGACTCTGATCGCGATCCTCCTCACCTCCAGGTGCGCAGAACACACGGCACAATTCAGGTCCAGCCGGGGCTCGGCGCAGCTGGTTGGCGGCCCCGGGGATGCACTGCAACGGATGTATTTAACGGATAAAGGGGAGCCAGCGATGGAGCTCTATCACAGCACGTCCGACTCCATTGCCTGCCTGGCCACGCCCCTTGAACTTCTCCTTCATGAGGAAGAAATTGAGAGGCACAGGTCTAGGATAGGACAAAGGCCTGCACCTTTCTTGGGCTCCAGAAAGTAGCGGGAATAGCAACCCCAACCTACTTCTGGCATCGGCACCCTCTCTATGGCTCCCTTGGCCAAGAGAGCCATCACTTCCTGGCAGAGCGAGGAGAGCGGATCCTGCATCAGCCTGTCGCAAGCGGGTGGCATGGGTGGAGGGGAGGTCATGAAGGGGAGGGAGTAGACCCTTTGGACCCAGCGTTCTAATGTTACTAGCCTCCAGTTGGGCAGGTGATGGCATATCCTGCCTCCCACTGGGTGCCCACAATGGTAAGAGGACAAACTAAAAGGATTTAGAGTCTGTGGTTTCAGGGTGGTGGACTGGCCTGACCTCTGGCTGCCTGACCCACAAGGTCTGTGGGTACAGCGTCCTTGGCCACGGAGAGGCTAGGAAACTTGCTAGCCATGGTAGCTGGGAGGTAAAGACATGGCTGGAAGCCCCTTATGTGGCCATCAAAGAAGCGAAAGGGGGACTGGGGTTGGTGAGGGGCCATGGAAAGGTCCAGGGACATGGCTGAAGCCCTGCTATCCTTGAAGCGCTCCAGCGCTGAGTCTGCCTTTTCTCCGAAGAGATGGGAGCCATCAAACGGAATGTCCATAAGCAGCGCTTGGACATCCCCAGAAAACCCAGTTGCCTTCACCCAGGTATGGTGTTGTAAGGCCACCATCAAAGAAACTGCTCTGCCCAGTGAGTCGGTCGTGTCCAGACCACATCTGACCGTGAACTTGGCTGCATCTCTCCTGTTTGTAATAGCTTGGGATAATAGGGTCCGGGCCTCCTCCAGGACCATGGGCAGCACCTGTGCAACTGAATCAGACAGTGCATGGGAGTAATGGTCCAACAGACACGCGATGTTCATGGACCGCCGTGCCAGGTTGGTGGAAGAAAACCTTTTCTTTCCTAAGATATCTAGCCTCTTGGATTCCCTATCCGGTGCAGTGGTAGGGAATGCGCCAGGTTTTACACAGGAGGTGGAAGCTGGAACCACCAGGTAGGGTGTTGCATGAGGAAGTGAGGGTCCCTTTGTTGTATTCCGCTTTAGGTGTCCGTATATAGGTTTTCCTGAAACATGTCCTTATATAGGCACAATTCGCATTGCCCTTATATAGGCATAGCATCCTAGTCCTTATTTAGGCATTAGCCATGCACTCCAAATACAGGCATGGTCACCGACATCCGTCCACCCCCAACGTCACAACGAGTTCTTAGAAACCAGACCCTTAAGCTCTTGGGAGTTCCCCTAGCACAGGATTATTGATTTCTCCAAGAACTCATTTATTATGCATGAACCGCTATACCTTAAGGGTTCATTCCTGACGTCTTCCTCTGTCCGACTTCATGTCAATGCTAACATTCCAAGGCACCTACCAGGTATAAATATACCTTCCCTTGCCCAAGCAAGTAAGAGGAGACCTCGACTTCAGAGGAGCCCGTATCCCGGCCTTACGCACTGAGAAGACGCTGTCATTCCTGCTCGCAGAAGAATCCAGCTTCCAGTGTTCTGACTCCCTTCGCGGGGTGTTAGAGTTTGAGATCCGGCAGGAGATTCCCACCTCTCTCATTCTCAAGGTATGGTGCTGACTAGAACCTAGAGGGACTCTTGGAATACTAGACTTAACATACTCTTAGTATACCATACAATAGAATACTTCACCTACTTCTTATCTTGCCCTACACCTAGACTAGGTTAGGTACACTGGGGTAGAACTAGCTTAGAAAAGCATCGTATGAGTACTCGCATTTTTAGCTCATGTTATTTATGTATGTGAATATATGCTAAAAGATAATGCTAGCGCAGTATTATTTCTTTCTACTGCTTACGCTGTACATTATATATCTTGCATACTGTCTTGTGATCATAACAGCTCATATTTCTTACACGAGAAACAAGACTGTTCAATAAATCCTTTTTATTGAAACGCCCGTCTATTCTTTCTGTGTAACTCTGAGGAAACTAAGCATGCACGATTAGCTGAGTGAAACTGTTATCTATTGTTTCCACGATTCTGAGAAGTGTTCCGATTCTAAAGGGAAACAAAGTTGTCATGTTTATGCGGTTGCCAGAAACTACTCCCTTCTTGTTTACAAGGAGTTTCTAGTGGCTGGCACAAAAGTAATTAAGTTTAATATACTCAATAGGGGCATACTGACTTCAGTCCTATGCCAAACCTATAGGGTATATTATTCCAATGCGCAGAGCCTATTAGGGAAATAGGAACTACACTACATGGCGCCCAACGGTTTGGTAAGGCACTAATTTAACGCTAGATACTGAGTAACTCAGTCGTGCTTTTCTCTCAGAGACCCCTACTCACATACTCCATAAGACGTCTGGAGTGGGTAGGGTTAAATATCCGCCAAAGCTAAATAGGACAAAAAACCCTATATATTAGCTGTTTGGTTTGTTCAACGTTGAAGGATACAGTGTTCCAAAATATTGTGCACCTTATCTTTTGTTTCCTTGAAACTTGTACTACATTTTTCAAAAAACAAATATCCGAACACGGGGACAATGGCACCGAGAACGGTGTAAATACAGCTGACCCAGTCGTAACAGCTTTTAACTTTAACGGTTTAAATGAAGCCGATGAGGGTGTTATAAACATCCCTCCAAACTTAAGGAGAGCCATCACTCTAAAACTTATAAAACACGGCCTATCACCAAGAGGTGGTAGAGCAGTTTTCGTGATAGAGGCACACGAATCCTTTCAGACAGAGGTATTCTATTCATGGATAGCATTCCCAGAATCAAATCCAGTAACAAAAGTGTTTGACTTCTTTAAAGAAGATGAACCACCAGAGGAATACATTCCTTTCGAGGATATTGAAATTCCACTCACATACCAGGAGCATCATCTCTGGTTTAAAAGCGCCCTAAAACATCACAAAAACATTACCAGGCTCGGTCCACTAGGTAGACCCGGAGCAACATGGCCGATTCTAGCCGGCTACACTCCTTATCCTGACCTCGATATAATGTCAGACGAGGAATTACTTACTCAACTTACAGAGTTAATAAAAATTTACAGACAACTAGTCCAATATGTCATGCGGACTGTCACAGTCCAACCACCAATGACCATTCCAATTCAAACCCCTCATCAGGGGAATACACTAAAAATTACTCCACAGACTTTATACGCAGTCATGGGTAAAATGCCCACAAAACGTGAGCAAATTCCATTCTGGATAGTTCAAAAAATTACTCAAATTGAAGCAGTATTTCCAAATACTAGCCCTTATGAGAAACACAGAATCCTAACAATCTGTTTACCAATGGGGATCACACCACAACTGGAAGACTGCACCACTTGGGGCTCAGTCTTTGCTGCCATCTATACTAAAACACAGGGTGTTCCGTCAATCGCAGTAATACCAGATGTCCTGAAACAAATTCAAAACGAATACGGGGCAGAGCCTGCTCTGAATTTAGGTATGAAATTACTGAAAAACTTCGACCAGGTCTCAACAATAATATTATCTAATATTAAAGAGGAGGCAGCATCAGTGGCAATCCGCCAACGCTTAAGGGAATTTGATGTTACAGAACATCAAACTGAACTACCCAGAATAATAGAACAATCTTATGCAGAATTAGGCAGAGATAGTTTGGGTGGAAAACCTTTGAAGCCAAAACTATCTGAAAGTCCTGAGAAGGACTCTATTAAACAAACTCCTACATCTTCTAAAAAGAAGTGGGAAACTAATAAACAAAATTCAAACGAGAAACGTTCTCAATGCCGAGGTAGGTCTCCTCAAAAGGAGCCCTCTGAAAGGAGGTATAACCTCAGGAATAGGGATAATTTAAGAAAACCTGACAAGTATCAAGATACTGATACACGTTCCTCTCGTACCTTTCAGATATCGTCACAGACATTGGAAAGAAGAGGACGGTCAGAACATAGAGAAGAACGCGTGAAATCCAAAGACGACAAACACGTTCAGAAAAATAAATCAAAACCTCAATTCACAAAAAAGAAGGTAGCAGGTCTGAAGATCAGACATGCCGAGAATACTGAGAACACAGCTCAAGAACGGAGAATGGGCTCAGACAATGCTGGACAGTGCAGCAGAAGTCACAATAGCTCGCCAGAACCTGAAGGAACTTCTGGAGACAGTGGACTTGAATGAGTACATCAAAGTAGAGACCGTAGACACCAGGGTTAGTACTCCACAAAAGTTATATGAAATAACACTCCGAATGGAGGGAGACATACCAAGAAAAGTGAAAATACTCTTTTGGGAGAAACTTTCAAGGGGTTATGATATACTTCTAGCAGAAAAAGACTGGCCACCACAATTTGTCAGGGAGTGCCCACATGGCGAGGACATTATTATGCCTGCCTTCTCCAACCATATTCCAATTCACCAAAAATATACTTATGCCAGGAAATGGGCAGTTGCCCAGGCCCCAGCATTATATCAAAATCATGTAGGATGGGATGAGGACTCACCTCACCACAAAATACATCTAAAAAATGAACCTACTGCACAAAGGCAGTACCCAATAAAGCAAGAAGTTAACCCCTTCCGTGCTCGTGACGAGCTCAGCTCGTCATGCTGCGCGGACGCGCTGTGCGCATGACGAGCTGAGCTCGTCACGACCCCACCCGCGATCGGAATGTCCAGCATACGAGCGGAATTCCGATCGCGGTCAAGGGGTTAAAAAACAGGTCAGGGAGATCTTAGATCAACTTGAATACCAAGGGGTGATTGAAACATGCACCTCCTCAATGAACAATCCTTTGTTTCCTGTATCCAAACCAGACAATACATATCGTCTAGTTTTGGATTACAGACACTTGAACACTTGTTCAAAAACATTTGCAGTGCAAAATGCACATAGTACAGCATTAATGAATAACATTGTGCGCAAAAAATATAAAACCACATTGGACATTTCAAATGGTTTCTTTTGTCAAAACATAGCACCTGAAAGCAGGTACTTAACAGCTTTCTCAATAATGGGGACCCAGCGTCAATTTTGTAGACTCCCACAAGGGTTCAAAAACAGTCCGGGGTTATTCTCAGCAAGAGTAACAGAGTTACTACAAATTTATGATAATGAGGCATTGTCATATGTCGATGACATCTATCTGACAGACGATGACCTAGATAGGCACTTGAACAGGGTGAGTACCATTATATTGGGCTCCGCCTCTGAGGGCTATAAATTCAACTTTAAAAAATCCAGAATTGCCCATCTCAATATCCTTTTCCTAGGATATGAGCTTTCAAGTGAAGGCAAGAGCCTGGCAGCTAACATTTTAGAAAAGTGTGCGCTGCTCCAACCTCCAAAAACGCTGAAAAACTTACAATCCATCTTGGGTTTCCTGAATTTTGGAAGAACTTACATTTTAAATTACGCAGAAAGGGTTAAACCTCTTTACAAATTAATCAAACCTGATTTTTCAATCAAACATTGGACACAGGAACACACAGAAATCCTGCGTTCACTCCAAGCTAACATGTTAGCAACAAATCACTTACAAACACGCGTAAGTCAACGCAATTTGGTGATCCGAATAATTTCGGGTCAATGCGGATTCACCAACTTAACATTTAATGAGGGTGAAAAAGTACCAATAGCATACAAATCACATTTGTATACACAAGCAGAAATGCGCTTCACTTCAACAGAAGAAATACTGACAGCAGTTCAGACCGCTGTAGCAAAAGAAAGAGCTCTAGCCCAAGGGAAACGCATTATTGTCGTAACTCCAGTACCGGCCTTAGAGGCGTTTACAAAAGCGAGCATTCCTAATGCAAAAGCTTTACATCCTAGATGGACACAATGGGTTAATTCTCTTGCTGCAACAGATGTTGAATATATTTTTGATCCTGATTTAAAAACACAAGCGTTCCTGCAATATGAACATGAATGTCCTCTGCCCACTGAAATTCTGCCTCTCGATCAGTATGAATTTATAATTTACACTGACGGATCCGCACAACCCGCTACAGGGAGTAAGCAAGCTTACAGTGCAGCGTGCGCAATCGTTAAAGGTCGCATGCGCGATGGTAACTTCAGACCAATGGTCACTAAAACTCAATCTCTAGGAGATTGTACAGCTCAGCGAGCTGAACTACAAGCTTTAAAACTGGCACTTGAAAGTACAGATCGCGAATTCCCCACACTAATAGTGTGCGATTCTTTCTACTGTGTTCAGTCGTATAATGAATATATACAGATTTGGCTTGAAAACGGGTTCAAAGATGCAAAAGGGGGCACAATAAAGCATAAAACGCTTTGGGAACAAGTAGTTCAGTTGAGAAACGAACTACCAAAGGCTCACGTAATACACACGTTGAGTCATCAACGTGATGGCGTTCACGTTGCAGGGAATTCATTGGCTGACGAAGCCGCAAAGGGGGCTGTTCAGACGGCTTCCGTAGCTGCGATCACTATTTCAAAAACGAGAATAGACAGTGAGATATTGTTGGCTGTCAATGCTTCAAGCAAAGGCAGTGGTGCAGCGTTACCAAAGAAATTTCCACACAAGTACTCTTATGTAATTGATGCAAACAACGTTCCTTTTGCTCGAATCCTTGGAGTGGGGGATAGGGTAATTCCAAACATGGAACGTAGAGCAGCTTTGATTTATGAAGCACATCTGGGGGAGGGTCTGTCACATCAAGGGATCTCTATAACAATATTAACATTAAAAGAGATGTACTGGTGGCCTGGAATGAATACACAGATTCACATCTTCATCGATGACTGCATAGACTGCAATAAACAGCATGATGCAGAACGCCACCAGACACCATGCTACGAAGTAGCCTGCCCAGTGCAGACACCATTGTTAGACAGCATTAGACTATCTATGCGCAGGCGTCCTTATGGACAAATGCAATCCCACAAATACTAAGTCAAGGTTCATATGGATATGGCCTCAGCGCTCGGCTGACGCTCGAACTGTTATAAAAGATTTGCGAGTCTTTATCGGCACATACGCAATTGGCACACTACATTCTGACCAGGGCCCTGCGTTTAGCTCTCGGGCTTACAAAGAAGCCATGGCCAGTTTGGGCGTAGCATTGCGGTACTCCTCTCCGTTTCATCCTGAGGGAAATTCTGTTGTGGAAAGGAAAAACCGGGACATAAAGCAGTCTATAACAGCTAGAGTATTAGGTTCGGGTGATGGGTGGGTCAAACATCTTTATGGGGTCCAACGCTCATTAAATAATTTGCCAAGAAGTTCTCTAGAGGGGGTCACTCCATATGAGGTCCTATTTGGGACAAGAATGTGGGTTCCTGATCTCGAATGTAAAGGCGCAGTGGTGGAAAATAAACCCTTTGATATCAAAGATCGTTTGGCTGTTTTACAGGATCTAAATGAACTAAGATCGAAACAAAGCAACGTGTTCCTGAAGCCAACCACCACTGGGGAAAAACCGGCAGTCCCAGCAAGGCCTGTCTGGATCCCGAAAGTTGGGGATCTAGTCAGAGAGAAGATTGCGGACAAGAAGGAATTTGGACCTTCTTACAGACAACCAGTAACTGTCCTAGCCGTCCACGGAACAAGAACAGTACTTCTGCCGCCCCTTGCTGGAAAAAAGGAGAAAAGATTTGTGTCAATTCACCTCATCAAACCACAGTATGTGGCCAATACTAAATAGTAGGCCTCGTGGACTCCGACCTAGTAGCAGACGCACTCCTCTCGCTACTATCCAAGAGGTTCAGACTGAAAGACTCATAACCATCGAGAATTCAGCAGTAACAGATGAAGGACTAAGCAACAATGCTATGGAACTCATCCCTCTTGAAACTCAATTAACAGTTTGTCCGGATACACCTGTCTACACCAACGTAACAAGTGATCAACTGGTTCCAGCGATTTCAACAAATCCTGATGCAATTCCAACAATTGACAGAACTGCTTCTGGCTATTTCATTAACTTTGATACGTTTTCTGAGGATCCGAGTGAACCTGAAACGACGCCAGCATCAAAAACGTTCAAACAATAAGTACAAGACTTTTTCATTTTCTGAAAAAGACTTATTTGGTTTCACCATGGATTGAACTGTGAATTATTTCTGGAATATTTTTCTTTCTGCTTTGGCTAGCTTTGGTTATGACTATCAGCGTGCTTATAAATGGCAGATACATCCATTTGGACTCTGAAAGTAAAAATGTGAACTTACTTTTAAAACCACACAAATCATCCCATCGTGAAGCTAGAGACTTGTCAGCAGTGAACATCACAGCCGTTCCTATACAGGATGGTATAGTGTGGGACAAAATCGATTTCGATATCTTCGGCCCGGCTGAGCTTTTGAACATTCCACATTTATTTAAAATTTCGCTAATTGATTTTATTTCCTCCAGTACCTATTCTGATGATTGGGACTTTGAGACTGTAAATGATATGATGTCTGATCTGGAAAAGTCTGCTGCATTTTCTAACAATGAATACTTAGAGGGTTCATCAGACTACGAACAGCTTTATTGCTATAACCACTATGGTCATCATTTCTTGCATAAATCTGCAACACCTAGAAATGTGTTTGTTTAACCAATGGGAACATTGTCCTACACCACCAAAAGGTAGTTCAAAAACGTTTTCTAAAAAGTTTCCCTATTTTTCAGGGTACAATACATCTGATCCAGAAACATTTGACTATAAAAATGTAAACAAAACAGGACAGAAAATTATGTTAACAAATACAAAACAGATTTACTCTGCAGCATTTGTTACCCATTTGTCTAGACATGGATTTGACTTGTGGAAAGACACAATAGACAAGAAATCTGTCTGGGGTTCTAAAGATTGGCAAGTACAGGGGATAGAAGCTTTGTTTAGAGCATGTATCGTCCCTCAGCAAATAATGTTTTTGAATGACACTGTGCAACAAACGTCTTGCCTTGGTTTAGCCAAGATCAAAGACATGAAAACACCTTCTGTACCAACACCTGCAAGTAATAACACTACACAGGGAGCGGTTACAGTTGACACAATACTACAAACCACTCTAGACTAGGGGACCCCTGGGGTAGAATGTAGGTAGGGAGGCAGGGGAAGGAAATCAAAAATGTACAAAAAGAGCCACTACCTATATGAATTTAGAAATGCGCTGTGCGTCATATATTTCCATCAACCGCTCTTACTTGACCATCACGAAAAACGAACAGTATTCAAGGAAAAGTGATCATTGTTCAATTGATTATTTATTTGTATATACCAACTTTTCTATACAAATACATTAATACATTAAAAAAAATATATCAAAAATGGAAAAACATTTTATATATAAGAAGTTATCAGATCCCATTGCACAACTCACATTCAACCCCATACAATCATATTCTTATTCAAACATACTCACGCGAAACCACAATTATATACATCACAAGCATACCAAAAACACATAATAAGCACCAGGTCCCCTCACCATGAGAGTCAGTAAAGCAAAGGCGAAGAAAATTTCTGCTCAAAAATAGAATGTTCGAGGCATGTGAGCTGCAGAGCTCACACTGTGCATTAGATCGCCATCTGGTGTTGGGCTCGGATGCTTGCACTTTGTTGTTATCTTCGAAGAAGTCTTTGTAGTCATGTGATAGGTGACTCCTCCTTTGGACAATAGTGCGCATGGGCATCGACTCCATCCTCAGATTGTTTTTTTCCGCCATCGGGTTCGGATGCAATTTCGACACTCCGGTTCGAAACTTGTTTTTTTCAACGTTTTTCACTTTTCAACACCTGATACCGACATCGACATCTCGACGTCCCTTCCTCGATCTCCTTTCCAGCCGTCGACGCGGGCCGTTGGGCCCATCGACGCCGTAAGGCCTACTGCCCATGGAAAGGACGCCATTCCGAAAATGCCCCCGGTGTGGAGCAAAGTTTCCTCACAGTGACCACCACCAGGTCTGTAATCGGTGCCTCTCACCAGACCATAACGAGGCCACTTGTCCGGCCTGCGCCTCCTTCCGCTCCAAAAAGACCATCCGAGATCGTCGAGCCCGAAGGCACATCATGGCGCAGAGGTCCGCTCCGGAACCCGTCAACATCTTCGACGAGGGTCCCGATGTTCCGGAAGAGGACTCCGAAGACCTCGCTATCATCTCCGAGGCAGAGGACTCCGACGGTTCCATCCCTCCAGGGCAGCGTGTGAGTACTACTGCCCCTGCCCCAACCCTCCCTGCAAAATCGAAGGCACCGGTCAGCACTTCGCCTACGGGCCCCAGTCGAGACCGTAAACGTGCTTCGGATGCCCCGCCTTCGGGCTCGGCACCGAAGAAGAAAACAAAGCCTTCTAGTTCCTCGGCACCGACCAAATCACATGTGCCCGTTACACCGGCACCTTCGGCGCCGTAACCAAAAGACCACCCGGCGCCGAAATCCAGTTTGGTCCCCAAATCCGCCTCCAAGCACGCGGATCCCTCGGTACCGAAACCGAAGCTACTCGACACACCCCCTAAACTAAAGCCGGTCGAGCCTTTAGCTAAGCCGAAGGACGCCTCGACGCCTTCTAAAGCAAAGGAACATTTAAAAAAGCCCTCACCACGTTCGGAACCGAAAAAGTCGGCGCCGAAAACTAATATTCAACGGGAGGAACTGTTTACACCGGATCCCATCGATCCTAATCAACACAAGTTTTACATCAATCCTAAAACAGGACACGTTTCCTCTGTGACACGTCACAAGCCTGTCCCTCCAAAGAAGAAGGACTCTTCCACTTCCCCTATGCCTCCTTCTTCCCCTATACCTCTCTCTAACACCCCTCCTCTCCACATCCCTATCACACCTCCTCAACCTGCGGCTTCTCCCCCACATGAGTATGAGGACAACATGGGGTACGGGGATGACCCTCACAATTTATTTCTGGACCCAGATAATCCACCACAGGATGACTGGGGTTATAATGACCCCACAGACCCTACAGACCTCCCCAGCCCTCCACCTTATCCCACAAAACCATCTCCACCAGATGATCACATAGGTTTTGGGCAACTCCATACATAGGGCGGCCGTTTTTCATGGTGTGCATATTTACACCGACCAACCAGAAGAAGACTTTCTTCTAGACACCTTTGAACGGTCTCAAAAAACTGTTCAAACTTTGCCCATGATCAAAGGTGTCATTAAACACGCACCTGAAATTTGTAACGACCCAGTCAGAGCCAGGATCCTTAATCCTAGAGTGGATAAAAAGTATAGACATGCCCCCGATGACCCCACCTACATCAAAGGTCAGCTCCCCCTTGACTCACTGGTCGTTTCTAATGCCAGAAAACGCGCCAATTCCCAAACTTCAGGGGATGCTCCGCCCCCTGATAAAGAATCCAAATTGTTGGATTCCTCTGGTAAACGCGTAGCTGCGCAAGCCACCAACATCTGGCGCATCGCTAACACCCAAGCTCTACTAGCTAGGTATGACAGGGCACACTACGATCAGCTAGAAACCCTCCTCCAACATCTACCTGATCAATACAAAACACAAGCCACTGACCTCATTCAGGAAGGCAAACTTATTTCAAATGCCTCCATTAAGTGCGCAGCCGACACCGCCGCTAGGTCAGTTAACACTAGCGTGCTTATCAGACGACACGCCTGGCTTCGCATTTCAGGTTTTAAGCCAGAAGTCCAGACTACCATACTGAACCAGCCATTTAGCCAAGACCAACTATTTGGTCCCGCTGTCGACACAGCACTAGAAAAGATGAAGAAGGATACTGACACTGCCAAATCAATGGGAGCATTGCAGTCCCCGCAGCAACGTGGCTCCTTTCGCCGCTCCTTTTACAAAGGGGGCGCCAGGAACACCACCGCAGACAGTTCCTCTTCCTATCGAACAAACACCCAAACCTCTCCCAATAGAGGATACTTTAGGGGTGGTTACAGAGGCAACAACTCTAAGGGCAGAGGTCGAGGTAACAATAACAACACCCGTACCTCCTCCACGCCCAAACAGTGACTTTCCTCCACTTCCCCCCCGACCACAACACCCCTGTCGGGGGAAGGCTATCACAGTTCCTGCCTGTCTGGAACTCCATTACAACAGACAGGTGGGTGAGACAGATTATCCAACATGGCTACTGCCTGGAACTAACAGCTACCCCCCACCATACCACCCAGGCAGCGTCCAATGTCCACAGACCATCTTACACTTTTACAACAAGAGGTACTTTCCCTGCTTCAAAAGCACGCCATAGAGCCAGTGCCTCTGCTACAGCAGGGCACAGGGGTTTACTCCCTGTACTTCCTCCTTCCCAAAAAGGTCGGCACTCTCAGGCCTATTCTAGACCTCAGACCCCTCAATCAATACATACACTCCGATCATTTTCACATGATCACTCTACAACAAGTGCTTCCCTTACTACAACAACAAGACTTCCTTGCCTCATTAGACCTCAAGGACGCCTACTTCCACATTCCCATACATCCTGCTCACAGGAAGTATCTGAGGTTCGTTCTCAATGGGCAGCACTACCAGTTCAAAGTACTCCCATTCGGAGTCACCACTGCTCCAAGAGTGTTTACCAAATGCCTTGCAGTAGTAGCAGCGCATCTACGAAGACAACAAATACATGTCTTCCCATACCTAGACGACTGGCTTATCAAAGCCAGATCATTCAACCAGTGTGTCCAACACACCCACCAAACAATACAAACATTACACAACTTGGGGTTCACAATAAACTATACCAAGTCCACCTACAGCCCTCCCATATCCTTCAATATCTGGGAGCCACAATAAACACTTCTACTGCTCTAGCTTACCCCAGCCCAGCCAGGATAGCCAGTATACAAACTCTTGTCCCCAGGTTTCAAATGAAACACTCTCTTCCAGCCAGAGTGTTTATGCAGCTAATCGGCATGATGGCATCCTGCATTTTTATCGTCCCTCATGCAAGACTTCAAATGCGTCCTCTACAAGAGTGCCTAGCGCGCCAATGGAACCAGGCTCATGGACATCTTACAGATCTGGTGTTGGTGGACAGCCGCACACATCGCTCTCTGCAGTGGTGGAACACCAACAATTTGTCCAAGGGGCGGCCGTTCCTAGAGCCGGTTCCACAAATAGTACTAACCACGGACGCATCCCTTACAGGGTGGGGAGCACACCTGTTACATCATACAACACAAGGCAAGTGGACCACTCAACACAAGCTGCTCCACATCAACCACCTAGAGTTACTAGCTATATTCCTAGCTCTCAAGTCCTTTCAACTCCACGTACAAAACAAAGCTGTCCTGATCCGAACAGACAACATCACAGCTATGTACTATATACAAAAACAGGGGGGGGCACACTCTCCACAACTGTCCCAACTAGCACAGGACATTTGGAGGTGGGCCATTCCACAAAACATATACCTTCTAGCAGAACACCTACCAGGGGTTCACAATCAGATTGCCGATCTGTTAAGTCGACAGACACAACAGATTCACGAGTGGGAACTACATCCACAAGTTCTTCTACCTTTCTTCCAGATGTGGGGCCAGCCAGACTTAGATCTGTTCGCCACACACCAAAACGCAAAATGCCCAACCTTCGCCGCCAGGTTTCCACACCCGCAGTCCAAGGGCAATGCAATATGGATGAACTGGTCCGGCAGATTTGTGTACGCTTTTCCACCGCTCCCACTCATCCCACTTGTAGTACGCAAGCTTCGACAACAGTCTCTAAAAATGATCCTAGTAGCCCCCACATGGGCACGCCAACCGTGGTTCACCACACTACTGGAGCTATCAGTAGTCCCATACCAAAGACTACGCCTCTCCCCAACAATGCTAACGCAGAGCCATGGAGAGATAATGCACCCAGATCCATCTCAGCTGAACCTTGCAATTTGGCTCCTGAAGTCCTAGAATTTGGTTACCTTAACCTACCCCCAGACTGCATGGACGTTATAAAAGAAGCTAGACGCCCAACTACCAGAGCCTGCTATGCAGCTAAATGGAAAAGATTAGCTATTTACTGCACTAATAATAACATCCAACCATTACAAGCCTCCACGCAAAACATCATTTGCTATTTGCTACATTTGCAAAGATGTAATCTTGCATACTCATCCATACGTCTGCACCTCGCAGCCCTTGCTGCTTACTTACAAAACAGACAACACTTATCACTCTTTAAAGTCCCCGCCATTAAAGCCTTTATGGAAGGCCTTAAGCGGATCATACCTCCCAGATTACCACCTTCCCCAGTGTGGAATCTTAATATAGTACTTACCAGGCTCATGGGACCACCTTTTGAACCCCTACATAAATGTGAACTTCAATTCCTTAATTGGAAAGTTGCGTTTCTAATTGCAATCACTTCTCTCAGGAGAGTCAGTGAGCTACAAGCTCTAACGATACAAGAGCCTTTCTTACAAATACATCATAATAAGGTAGTTCTCAGGACAAACCCAAAATTCCTTCCCAAAGTCATTTCGCCTTTCCACCTCAACCAATCAGTAGAACTACCTGTGTTCTTCCAAAACCCAGATTCCGTGGCTGAAAGAGCTCTCCACACCCTAGATGTCAAAAGAGCCCTTATGTATTACATTGACAGAACCAAATCCTTTCGCAAAACCAAACAATTGTTTGTAGCTTTCTCTCCACCACACAAAGGTAATCCCATCTCAAAGGCTGGGGTTGCAAGGTGGATTGTTAAATGTATCCAAATCTGCTACCAAAAAGCTAAACGCACATTATCAGTTCCTCCTAGAGCGCACTCAACACGCAAACTAGGGGCCTCCATGGCATTCTTAGGGAACATTCCCCTAGAAGACATATGTAAGGCAGCCACATGGTCTACAACACACACCTTCACTAAACACTATTGTGTTGATGTGCAAGCCAAGCAACAAGCTTCAGCGGGCCAAGCTGTCCTTAAAACCCTTTTTCAAACTACTGCAACACATACGGGTGACCACCGCTAGGGGAGGTACTGCTGTACAGTCTATGCACAGTGTGAGCTCTGCAGCTCACATGCCTCGAACGGAAAATGCTACTTACCAGTATGCATCTGTTCTTGGCATGTAGAGCTGCAGATCCTCACACGCCCACCCACCTCCCCGGGACCTGTATGTGTTCCAGTCCTATCTTAATTAGATACACACACATGGACATCTCTTTCCTTTTCTACTAACTCCATCACTCCCCAATATGGCGAAAAACAATCTGAGGATGGAGTCGATGCCCATGCGCACTATTGTCCAAAGGAGGAGTCACCTATCACATGACAACAACAAAGTGCAAGCATCCGAGCCCAACACCAGATGGCGATCTAATGCACAGTGTGAGGATCTGCAGCTCTACATGCCAAGAACAGATGCATACTGGTAAGTAGCATTTTCCATAATATGTCAACAATTAATTGGACAATAAATCTAATATCGACATAACATCATTTTTTCTTAACAAACAACGGGGGGACTAATATAAAGCGCCAACGCGCGTTTCGGTGGAACCCTTCTTCCTTTTAGGGTATCACCTTCTTCAGGGCGCATATAGAGGATTTTTCTTTAAAAAATGAGCAGTGGGACCAAAGAAAATTTCAAAAAGAGTTCAGACACATGAGACTCGCTGGGTCGACGATGCACACGCTGAATCACGATAAATATAAATATAAATATAATTAGCGGAGCAGCTGCGATGATCTTTCCAATCGTAGGTAATGGTAGCAGGTAGAAACGAAAATCTGTTTTTATCAGGGCCCGTGGTCCGGAGTTGACGGTATCCAAGTCAAGAAAATTATGGAAGGTACTTTTGTGCGTAGCTTCTAAATAGGGTCTCTAACTCCATCTGGTGGGTATTTAACGGCATAGCATCTCTTCCTATCCGAATAGTATGGGAATTTCAAGGCTAAGAGCTAAGAGCTAAATCCTGGATAAAAGGATGTGTTCCATCGGCGTCTATGAAGCAGTACAGCGTTCCGCGAGCGGCGTGGAAAAAACAGCTCGATTACTACCATTACCTACGATTGGAAAGATCATCGCAGCTGCTCCGCTAATTATATTTATATTTATCGTGATTCAGCGTGTGCATCGTCGACCCAGCGAGTCTCATGTGTCTGAACTCTTTTTGAAATTTTCTTTGGTCCCACTGCTCATTTTTTAAAGAAAATCCTCTATATGCGCCCTGAAGAAGGTGATAACCTAAAAGGAAGAAGGGTTCCACCGAAACGCGCGTTGGCGCTTTATATTAGTCCCCCCGTTGTTTGTTAAGAAAAAATGATGTTATGTCGATATTAGATTTATTGTCCAATTAATTGTTGACATATTATATTCTATTTTTGAGCAGAAATTTTCTTCGCCTTTGCTTTACTGACTCTCATGGTGAGGGGACCTGGTGCTTATTATGTGTTTTTGGTATGCTTGTGATGTATATAATTGTGGTTTCGCGTGAGTATGTTTGAATAAGAATATGATTGTATGGGGTTGAATGTGAGTTGTGCAATGAGATCTGATAACTTCTTATATATAAAATGTTTTTCCATTTTTGATATATATTTTTTGAATGTATTAATGTATTTGTATAGAAAAGTTGGTATATACAAATAAATAATCAATTGAACAATGATCACTTTTCCTTGAAGACTGTTCGTTTTTCGTGATGGTTAAGTAAGAGCGGTTGATGGAAATATATGACGCACAGCGCATTTCTAAATTCATATAGGTAGTGGCTCTTTTTGTACATTTACAATACTACAAACCAACAGAACAGATCCTGATTGGAAAAACTGGTTACTCTGGCCCATAGACACAAACATCTGTCAAGAAAGATTCCTGAATAGAAGACAGGGCTTTACTATCCATAGGCCAGACCCACGATACGTTCAAAGACAACATCCGGGGGTAGTAATAACATACAGTGTAGGAAAATTGTGCCTCGACTGGCTACAAAAATCTACACTTGAGGATGTGAAACAACACTTATCTTTACTTAAAGAAGACGCAGACCGTAGGGAATTCTTGCTAGGACCGAGAAAACCGCGTCAAAAACGTTTCATATATGCCGGCATTTATGCTGCTTATAATGAAGTATGGAAGGTTTCACAGGCAGAGGCCGCAGAACGAATACGTGAACTTGATCGTATTAACTTAGAGAAAACTCTCTCTGTGGTCGACAATGGGTTAACAACTTTGTCATCCAGAATTTATTCATTGGACAACATTGTATCCTCTGCTATAGACATACTGGAACAAGATTTAGCCATGTTACAACAAGGCCAATTACAGCTACGTTCTATTATGTTATTAGGCTGGACACTGCAATCTTTGTGTGCGGGCTATGTGCCTTGGCGTTTTATCAACACGTCGGCTCTGTTTGCAGAATACAATCTAACTGATAAACAGATCAAACTGGCACAAAGGGGAGCAAAGTATACAGTGCTGAGCATTGAAAAACTGGAAAAATTACCACTTACAGTAGCAGAAAAACCAGCTACAGAATGGCTTATCCATGGCAAAATCACTCTGCCTATCTCTACTTTTCAGTTTCAGTATTGCCTCAAACAAATGCAAGCAGGCAAATATGAAAGGTTGGGTAAAGAATACATTAAGACATCCTGGGATTTACCTTACGAATACAGATGTTGGAGTGGGGATCGTGAAGTGTTTCTAAGCGGTACACACTGTGAAAATGCACTAAGCGGTTCACTCATATGTCAGGACATTTCTTTACACGGGTCTTGTAATGGTTCTGTGGCAAACTTGTCCTGCCACCAGCAGGGTACACTGGCTACTGTGATTAATCCAACGTTTGGCCAACTTTCTAATGGGAGTTACCTCATGTTGAATGATCAGAGTTGCTGTGGCATGTTGCCAGGCATCCCATATCTGGTAACGGTCGACTCCAGGGTTACTTGTTGTATGCAAGTATTGTTCCCCCCAATAGACACAGTCAGGGAGTCGCCTCTATGGCCTTCATTGAATGTTTCTTTTATACGTTTTGATACTTTAAGCAGAATGAAAGCCATGCTTTTGCAACAAACCGTGCCTTTGACCTCGGCCAAAGAAATCTATGATTTACAAATTGCAAGGACTTCGGCTGAGATACAGGCTTTAATTCGTACAAACTGCCCTATACATTTCGCAGAAATGATGGGACGTATCTTTAACATGTCTGATACGAGCGGTATTGTACATGTATTTAAGACCATCTGTTCAGGACTGTTAGCACCCTTCCAGGCAATCCTCGGAATCATCCCAAACTTCGCACATTCGGTGTTTGGTGGTGTGCCATTAATTCTAGCACTGGTTGCAGGAATCCTGTTTTTATTCCTACTACTACGCTATGGCAAGCCTATCCACCGACGTCACTCCGAGCGATGTGGAGACAGCTCTCCTAGAACGGAAGTGCCGTGAGCGCATAGTGCAACTTTTGGGCATGCATCGTCTGCGGGAATTAAATACAACATGGTTCCTGTCATTTAGACCAATCTGGCAAGATTGCATCTTACCTGTTCTACGCTGCCTGCTTTGCGGTGATGAATGCGTGCTAGACACCTGTCTAACACTCCCATCAGTCATGCCAACGGATATCGATACTCAGCTGGACCCGGTAACGGCCCATGCTCTGTGTTGTCCCCAGAGGCTACCAATCCTGATGACGGCATTCATTGAGATCTCACAGACGCTTCCTGCTGCTACTGAGGTACGAGATGGATCAACAGGCACACAGGTAACAACGGACGTGAACATTGCTGCGGCATCCTATGCTGAAGGCGATGCTTCTCATCTCTGTGCAATTAACCTTCTGAACGAGGTGTTCCAAATGTCGCCAACATCGGTAGACGATATTTTGGCTACAGAAATAGATGATTTCATGTTTACACCAGACCCATACACTGACTTTGATTCGGCTCACAGTGTACCAGGGAAGCAATGACTTTGGCCTTCATATTTTCAAATCTTGGAACTCTTCCTAAAATTGAACTTTTTATTTTTTTTATTTTTTGAACATACATGGCAACTCAATCTGCTTACAGTAGAACTATTCTTATAAAACGGACTTCTTTGAGTACTTCCAGGGACACATTGTCACCTTATCTGTCTAAAATTTCATTTAATATCATGATATGCAATGGCTTTGATTTTTGAAAACTTGTCAACCATTTCATCATATGTATATATTTCTGTTTATTCATTCATGTTGCATTTATTTCCAAATATACGCTTAGAATGAAAAAAATGCTTTAAAAATGTACAGTACCTATTGCATTACATGTTTAGCAACAGTTCTTTTAAAAACTTCTTTTAATATGCTTTTAGAAATGTTTTTAGCAATATGTGGTACTCAAGTTTAATGTTTAGCATTTAGTATTATCGTTCATTCGAAAGTGGAGTGGGTGTTGTATTCCGCTTTAGGTGTCCGTATATAGGTTTTCCTGAAACATGTCCTTATATAGGCACAATTCGCATTGCCCTTATATAGGCATAGAATCCCAGTCCTTATTTAGGCATTAGCCATGCACTCCAAATACAGGCATGGTCACCGACATCCGTCCACCCCAACGTCACAACGAGTTCTTAGAAACCAGACCCTTAAGCTCTTGGAAGTTCCCCTAGCACAGGATTATTGATTTCTCCAAGAACTCATTTATTATGCATGAACCGCTATACCTTAAGGGTTCATTCCTAACGTCTTCCTCTGTCTGACTTCACGTCAATGCTAACATTCCAAGGCACCTACCAGGTATAAATATACCTTCCCTTGCCCAAGCAAGTAAGAGGAGACCTCGACTTCAGAGGAGCCCGTATCCCGGCCTGACGCACTGAGAAGACGCTGTCATTCCTGCTCGCAGAAGAATCCAGCTTCCAGTGTTCTGACTCCCTTTGCGGGGTGTTAGAGTTTGAGATCCGGCAGGAGATTCCCACCTCTCTCATTCTCAAGGTATGGAGCTGACTAGAACCTAGAGGGACTCTTGGCATACTAGACTTAACATACTCTTAGTATACCATACAATAGAATACTTCACCTACTTCTTACCTTGCCCTACACCTAGACTAGGTTAGGTACACTGGGGTAGAACTAGCTTAGAAAAGCATCGTATGAGTACTCGCATTTTTAGCTCATGTCATTTATGTATGTGAATATATGCTAAAAGATAATGCTAGCGCAGTATTATTTCTTTCTACTGCTTACGCTGTACATTATATATCTTGCATACTGTCTTGTGATCATAACAGCTCATATCTCTTACACGAGAAACAAGACTGTTCAATAAATCCTTTTTATTGAAATGCCCGTCTATTCTTTCTGTGTAACTCTGAGGAAACTAAGCATGCACGATTAGCTGAGTGAAACTGTTATCTATTGTTTCCACGATTCTGAGAAGTGTTCCGATTCTAAAGGGAAACAAAGTTGTCATGTTTATGCGGTTGCCAGAAACTACTCCCTTCTTGTTTACAAGGAGTTTCTAGTGGCCTCTGAGTTAGCTGGCACAAAAGTAATTAAGTTTAATATACTCGATAGGGGCATACTGACTTCAGTCCTATGCCAAACCTATAGGGTATATTATTCCAATGCGCAGAGCCTATTAGGGAAATAGGAACTACACTACACCTTGGGGGCAAGGCAGTGGCGGTGGGTAATTGTCCTGTTCACAGGAGCCCCTGTGCAGGGTTTGGACCAAGCTCCACACAGGACGTCCGCGAGGTCTTCAGTAACTGGAAAAGCTGGTTCTGAGGGGGTGACCCCCGGCTAAACATCTCTGTCTGAGAGTAAGCTAAGGTTCTGGACCTCCGCCACCTTTCTCATCACCATAGCAAAAAAGGCTCTCTCCTCGTTAGCCACGATAGGAGGAGAGACCATGCGCCCGCCAGTTCCTCACACCAGTCCATGTTAGGGTCTAGGGGCTGGTATTCTTCAGGGTCCAGCGACCCCTCACAATCCTCCCCAAGTCCCAGCCCATAGGAATAGGGCTAGGGCTTTGGCCTGGAAGGCATGGCTTCAGTTGGTGCCGGCATCAGACGATGACCCTCCGGCTCCATGTCGGAGTCGGGGATGAGAATGGGGACGGCGCAGCCGAAGGGTGCCGGCAGCACCTGGAGCTTCAGCATCGGGACTGGTGCTGGGGAAGGTTGAGGTGGTACGACCAGTGCCGGTCTGGATCCATCCATGGATCCAAGGGGCCCGACTGGAGCCAGGGATGAAACCGCCAGCGTAAAATCAGTAGGGGCCCCTCCCGAACCCACAGGGCCCAAAGGTAAGCCCAAATAAGAGGTGCATGGCCTCATAGAACTCATGAAGTTGGGCGGGGGTCACTTGGTCTCCAGAAATTCGGGGAGGCGCAGGGCAGGCCCGGGCACTGACTCAGCTGCGGAGCCAGGCCTTGAATGACAGCACTCCCTTGTCTCGTCAGATGACTTAGAAGGACAGCGTGAAGTTGAAAACCTCTTCAACTTCTTACTTTTCTTTTTCTTGTGGGACTTACCCAAAGACGACTTTGAATGCGACGAGGATCTTGGGCTCTGCAACCGATCCCTGGATCTTCCTCTCAACCGGGATCGAGACCATTGCGGTGTCGCAAATCAAGTGGCAAGAAGCTTGAGGAAGTGCTCCCTCAATGCCCTGGGGTGCATGGCGCAGCAGTCGACAAAGGCCTTTCGCGTCATGGTCACGCTTGAGGCACCAGAGGCAAACAAGGTGCGGCTCCATCACCGACATCTGTCGGTGACAGGTGCCGCAGGGCTTGATGTCGGTCTTCCTAGTTGACATCCTGACACATCAGGAGAAGGTCTCAAAAAGACTTCAACAAAAAGTCAAAAAAGGTCAGTCAAAAAATGACTGGGGGTAGCTTTCTCCGGATCTGCTCTGACTGGCACGGAAAGAAAAGAACTCACATAAGCACGCTGGGGTGGTGCCTATATAGGCACAATACACGTCACTTCCGGCGCAGACAACGCCAACAACACCACATGAAGCCAAACGACACCACCTACCAGCGCGCAGGGTTGTACTGCGCATGAAAAAAATTCTAGATCCAGTCTCACACCTGGGGATAACTCTAAGGTAAGGAATCTGGGGCTAGAAGTCTCTATCAGACAAGTTCATTTTTAAAAACTATTACTTTCAGCAAAAGTCAATGCAGTGATTTAATATAATGTATTGAAGTGAAACACAGGATTTCAAGTAAAAATTCAGTTTTATTCTGATAGTCAATTGTATTTTTACAGGACTTTTGCTCTATCATTTGCATGGCAAAACGTTCGATGGCTCTGCTCGTTGCTTTGGCTCTTAGAGCCAGTTAGACCCATGGCTTCGTTCTGGCTCGGCCCTCACTGTGAATTTCTCAGCTTGCCCATCTCAAGTAGGCTCTAGGGTTTCTGATCTATCACAAGTTGTAATAGGACTTGAACATATGGTCAAATTCCTGCAGCAACGTTGCAGGTGTCTTTTGGACCTGGTCTTGGATAATAAATATTTATTCTCTGAGTTTTCACAATCATATCATTTTTAAAAGCTAGCCTTATTGAGAAAGATGTTTTATACAAATATTTGGCATTCTTCAACAACTCAGATACTCCGAAACCCCTTAAAAATACCCATTCCATGCATAATTTGAACTATGACATTTCAAACTCCAAAAAACAAATGTGCTCTAACCTAGCTAAAATCAAGGCAGAGAAATCCGCTGATAAAAGTTCCCTAACTCTAGGCGTCCTAACCTGCTCGCTCCACCATCCAAGTAAAATGCAACTACGCAGTTCAACAGGCGATGGCTCATAGCCCCAACAATTCTGATACCCATGTATAGGCTGTGATTGGTACACGTGGCCAACATGCAAGTGCTCAAGCTTCTTCTTTCAACCCCTCCTTTGACTGTACTTGTCTATGAATTAGTTTAAAGACTTTAATGAAATCCCCTTTCCAGATATTTTCTTTCGTGGTACTAGATAAATGGACTCCCAGTGGCATGGACATACCCAGGTATGGCTGTTTCTTCTTGTAAAAAGACGCCTCCTTCTTTTATTCCCCGGTTTCTTTGTCAGATGTGTTGTCCTAGTCCAAAACAACAACTTGCTATCTTTGATTTCTTCCCTCATCCCAACATTCTTTCCCACTTAATCCTCTACCGTTTGTTGATCCTTGGCTCCTTTTGCATATTTTGCTGGACGTACCCCACCCATATCACCTGTATCCACCGACTTGTGAACCTTCTGTACTTTTTGTAATATTAGTAATTCATCAGCTTTGCTTTCCCCCACTGCAACAGAATGAGTTTTTACTCTTTTTATGCTCTTTTCAGCATACAAACCCTGCAAAGTGTACCCCCTTTGGCACCCACCTGGTTACCATCGCACTTGTCTCCTCTCCACGTCTTCTGTTGCACCAGTCTTTCCCCATCCTGTAGCCATCCATCATGTGCCGGAATCAGATACCCTGTGTGCCTGAAACATAATACAAAAACGTTATTGTTTCAGTTAATAAAAACCATAACAATCTTCCAAAAGACAATTAATTTCCAAACAAATTATTAAAATTGAATTTCATGTCTTTTTCTTTTTTAAATGACCAGGGCAGAGCATTTACTATATATTTTGTTTTTAAATGGTCTACAATGTTACTATCACTTCTGGTCTCAATATAAAGTGCATTAATGTTCTACAATGTTGCTATAACTTCCGATCTCAATACAAGGTGCATTAGTTCTGAAACATAAGAAACGGATCCCTATTGTTAGAGACCCCACCCCTCTCTTGTACAGATCTAGTTCCCAGAACCTCAGTCACTTTGTCTTTCGTTTGTACCCAATATGGTATTTTCTCCTCTTCAAGTTCCTCCTCCTCTTCCTCATAATCCAATTTCAACGAGTTGTCTTCCACATTTTGTGCCACTTGAAGCACCCAGTCTAGCACCATCATCTACCCCCATCATACTCATTCCAATTAATCATAATGTTTTTAAACTCATTTGTTGATTATATCCGCTCACTCACTCCCTTTAGACCGGTGTTCCCAGGCCATCTCGGACCTGAATGAGTACAGCTGCACTGCCCTAGCCTCCACCGCCAGGTTTGTTTCCTCGAAGTCCCACAGGTCAACCCAGCTTGGGAAGGCTGTAGTCTTGTCAGGGAAACGGTAGCCCGAACTTGCCCCCCCCCCCCTCCCCCCAGTTCTGGGCCTAGTCTTTCACCGATAACCATTCCCACTCACCTCTTCTTTGCCCCCCTTTACCCCCACCACTCACCGTACCTACAATATCTACATTCTTCACTGGTTTAACCAACTACTGTAGATCTCCAGCAGCAGAATCCTCAAATTCTTCTTTCTGTCTTTGCTGTACCTTCCCTCCCATGGTTGGCCGCATTGCAGCTCTCCACTCGCTCATAAAAGGGGTTATATCTTCTTGCTGCTCCCCCTACATTCCCTTTACAAAGCGTGGGTCCACTGACTCCTCAATAACTGGGGCTATAAACTGCTGTACCCTAACCTCTGTTTTGTTTTTGTGTGCTTACTTTTATTGTCTTACACCATCATTGCTGCCTGCAAATCAGTGCTGCTTTGCGCCACCCTCTTTAAACAAGGGCTTCCCTGAGCGCTAAGCTTTTCCCTGGTTAAATCTCTTTGTACCACGTCTAAATTTGTAATGCGACTCGGCTTTGCCTACAGGTACCACATGGTGATCCCCACAGTAACCTCTTCGGCCTTGTAACGTGTGCAACTTCATCAGACGCCCTGTGCCGGTTCCCTAGCAATACTGCATTGTGCTCAATTGGTGCTGACTGCGCCCATCTGTGCGATGTTCTGGGATCTGGACCATGTCCTAGACTCGCTCATGCTGCAGGCCTCTATCATCACTTTACAGCCCACTGGCGACACAGAGGCTTTACTGCCCCTCCATTGACGACCCAGTGTAAACTCCATGGATGGGACTACCGCTGGTAAGCTTGTTCTCCCCACTTCACTAGGAACTGTCAGAGAGTGCTTAGATTTATTCCTCCCATGTGAATTCCAACACATTGAAACAGTGGCTATCAAGCCTCCACTGCCTTCCTTCTGGGCCTTGCCACGCCCAAACAAGCCTGGGACAGCTTCATGAGTTCTTCCTGCCTGGCCTCACATAGCTTCCTTCTTGGAAATGGCCCTTTCTACAGGGTCACCCCCAAACACAGCCTCACACTTACACCTGAATAGGCTGTGTCCTGTCCCCACATAAAGGGTTACGTACCCCCCTGTAGTGAGTTTGGAGCCAGGGCAGGAATGGCAGGGATTCTGTGCACTTCAAAGGCATCTCTTTGAAGTCTCCCCCACTTCAAAGGCTCAACTATGCAGAAATACTGGACCTCAGACACCACCACTTCAGTACACTTCTTGACCTGTGGATACTCTGCCAGGAAGAAGGACTGCTGTTCTGCTGAAGGACTGCCATTCTGGTGGACTGCTGTTTTTAAAGAACTGCTTTCTTGGCTGTGCTTACTTGCTGCCCTCCTTGCCTGGGGAAAATTAACTTGATCTGCAACCCCCATCTTGAATCCAGAGTGACTCAAAGGGCTAGTCTGCTTGTCTCCTGATATGAGCCTCAGGGACATAACAGATCCCCACAGCTCCTGGACCTGTCTTCAACGAGCTCCTGACCCCCAAGAGGTGCCTCTCAGGTCCGGGCCCTTGGAAGGGGTCTTTCTGCTCTTTAAGTCAAGCGTTTGGGATTTTCGAGAATGTGAATGGGCCCGTTCACTCCGGAACCTCGTCACTCACAAGTAGATCCAGTGCGAGCGGCCGCAAGTTCTTCTCTTCACACAACAAGTATTGCCGCTTGTAACCACGAGTCTCCAGCCTGTCAAGCCGTGATACTCGGTGGCTCTTCATGCCTGCGGACCACCGCCAGTGACGCTGTCCTTGCTCTCAGCCAACTCCGTCCCCGTGAACAGGATTCTTGGCACAATTCTTAAGATGGTAAAACTTCAGCGGGACTTTCCTGGGAGAGTATCCGACCCGCGTTCCATCGCGGTCAGCTTGAACTTTTGGATTTGGCCCAGTCTAGCATAATCAGATATCCCCAGTTGGCGCTTTGTGCTTTTAGGCACTATATTTCATTTTTTTAAATTTATTTATTTATTGATTTGGCAAAGAAAAGGACAATACAAACCAAACAAAAAAATAAATTGTAAAATAAAAAGACAGTCACAGTGTACATACGCCTAGATCAGGTAACGTAACATGTCACAATACAGTTCCGTGGTGTTATACATTCAGGGGAGCATTGTACCAATCAAGTGAATCGTTATACAACCAGCTCTAGGCTATCATGACTTCCCAACACTAGGTTGTCTAATGGGAACAGCATAGGAACAGTACTCTCGAGACAGCATGTAGACCTCTCATACCTAGCTAGGGCCCAGAGTAAAAGCTGAAGTGTGATGCCCGCAGTTATGTTATGTTATAAGAATTTTATAAAGCGCTCGTACACCAATTGGTTTCATGGCGCTGTCTAGGAAGATAGATTTGGCCTGCTATCTGGCTAAGTAGCTGTCTGAAAGGGTAAGCCGATAGTTCATGCGTAGGCCTGGATGAACAACCATGTTTTAAGTGACTTTCTAAAAAAGCAGTGCCCAGGCATCCCTTGCAGCGCGCCCACTACAACCAGGAGGAAACTGTATTTCAGGAAATGTTCATTCTTTACCAGCGAGGTAACTCTGATACAGGCTCCAAAAGTTTTTAGGGCGGCTCCGGGAGGGAAGCAACTCGCTGTATAATTCAGATTGCGTGTTGCAATACAACATATCTCTAGACCATTGTGCTACAGTGGGAGGTGGCCCACGGGCCCAGCGCCTAGCAACTCTGCGCTTAGCTATCAGCAAGCCCATATCAACCAATCGTCGTATTCTTTCCGAACATGTTTAGAATAGCCAAGAAGAGCTAATAAGGGGTCGGGCGACAGAGTTAGGCACTATATTTCAGTTTATTCTTTAAAAATTCATAACCCCGGTTCTACTAATTGGATTTTAGTCGTTTTGGTCTTGTTTTGTTAATTAAACTAAGCTCTATTTTCCTAACTTGGTGTGGAATCTTTTTGCATGGTGTGTTTACTATTTTATTGTTTAAAGTGTTGCACAAATACTTTACACATTGCCTCTTAAGTTAAGCCTGACTGCTCTGTGCCAAGCTACCAGGGGGGTGAGCACAGGTTAATTTAGGGTGTGTTTGTGACTTACCCTGACTAGGATTGTGGTTACTGCTTGACCAGGGTTTGTTCCCCAGTCAACCAGGAACTCAATTTCTAATAGTCCTCAATGTCTCCCTCAGCGAACAATTAAGGGGTGCCTTGTCATGGCCACAGCCACCAAAAAGTGGTCACCCTGACCTCACATCACTAACTGCCCCCACCGTGCAGACCCGCGCATAAATTAACCAATCAGGAGCCTTCCGGTCCCTGAAGCGTACCAACACGCCTGAAGACCCTGGGGGGAGAAGCAAATCGCTCTCTCTCGCCAGGACCTCAATGAAAGCAGCACAAGGCCTAAAACTGAACCTTGGCTGGGGAAAATAATTACTGCATTTGAGACAAAGACAGACATGCTCTTATATTTTCTACTGCCTGTCAACTACAGTCTGCAACATTAACAAGCATTTCGTTAATAAACCATGCAATTATGAATTAGATGAGTAATATCTTTGTGCGTCAGTACTCTTTTTTTTATTTTTAAGAGCTTTAGTTGAAAAAACCCATAATTTGGACAACATGTTGACCTGAGGCATCGGAATGCAAAGGTTTACTTTCTAATCACGTCACAGGGGCACGATGAAGCCTCAATATATCTGCCGGTAATTTAAAGTCCAAACGATGATGTCACTGTTAAACATGCTCACTTCCGTTTAGTGGTGTTAAGCTTCACCCAGGTGCTTACTTCCCCCAGACAAGTTAAAAACCGAAGTCTTCATCACCTGTAAGCGGTGGCTAAAAGAAATGCACAGTAGTAATGAACTCCCTGCTGCCGCAATAAGAATGTTTACTGTACGTGTTCAACAGATGTAAGTCGAAGTGACTATCAAGCATTACAATCAACGATACTGCATTAGCGCTCTAGTGTTGCAGTGACTGATCGACATCACGTGCCAACAGAAATGTATCTATCTCTCGCCACGATGCGTGCATAAACAGAAGCGTCAAGCCCCTTTCACATTTGTAGATATGGCGTATCACTGGGTTTGCCAATAAGGATATTTGCTTCTACTGTAAAATGTAAGATAGAAACCCCAGTGCTGTCAACCTGTCGTTTATTTACAAAAGGGTGCACAGGAACAAGGAATTATGAACAAATTGCCCTTCTTGTAAATGCCACGACAAAGCAAAAAGCTGAGAGATAAGATTAATGTAATTATGGAGTAAACAGCATGTACTATGTATCCAATGTACATCTTGTGATCGTAAGTAAGGGCGTTTCATGATGTACAACATTTGAGGCTAGAAAATAGGTGCAGAATTAATATTTAGCAATAATCTGCTCTTGGGACATTGCCAGGGTATTTCCGCTACTCAACATGACCTTTGTCAAAAGGATTAGAGGGGAGTAGAAGATAGAACCGCAAGGGGGTGTCATTTAAAGGGAAGGATGCCCAAGAAACCTTCAGTGATTCTAGCTGTCATGGGTGATGTGTGTGAAGAATTCGAATTTATGAAGCGTTAAATGGAAGGAGAAAAAAGCAAGATGAGAGGGGGACAAGGTCTCACTGGCCCTTAGGGTATTCTGACAGTTCCAGTGGGCTGGGCTGGCAGGTCATTGTGTGTGTTGTGTGTTTTTTGTTCTGTTTGTGAGCTTGTTTTAAAATCTGGTGGGCTGGTTTTTACTGTTGATTTCTCTGATATTACCACAAACATTGCCTGCAGAAAGTACACATGACTACAGTCTCCCATACCTTGCAAAACGCATATACACTGTATCTTTACAAGTTCAAAACTGCCCTGAAATGCAGAATGTGGCCATTTTTTTAACTGTCTGATTCACTAATTGGGGCCACTTTCATTTTGGTGCCCACGCCTATTTTCTGTGCCAGTCTGACCGTGGAGAGGGAGAAATAAGTCAACAAATCAAATTGCGTAATAGATTTACACTATAAAAGAAATTGTTTCGTTTTTCCTAGTGTTTAATATAATTATATGGAAAGTGTAACCGGTACGTTGAAGTAACACAAAAACGTAAGTATTTTCACTTCTTACTGCTTTTAGCAACCCTTATTTGTAGTTGATTATGGTTACTACATCTCCATTCTGCCACTCCTAACACCCCTTCACTGAGAAGAGCGGATGGAAGGGAAATACTGGGGATGGAAATTATGAAACATCTCACCTCTAGATAGAAATTCACCATCCCCTACCCCCTCCACATCACAAAGCAAATCCTTTAATTTCAGTAGCCGCTCGCACAGGTAAGAGCGGTGGAGAGGAGGCGGGGTGGGTGGTGATGGAAGTCGACAGACGAAGGGATAAGTAATATTAAATAAATAAATAAATAAAATCACTTACCGTGCGCTTGCCGCATCGCTGCCTCGCCACTCCTACCTGTGCGAGCTGCTACTGTTCAATTTTCCTTTGGATCTCAACAAGGACTGATGCGCTCCCTCTCCCAGCTCGAGGCCGTGTCATTGTACTTTGGTATCATAGGCCTGGTGCGTTGTTTGTGCCCACCTTCCTCTTTGCTTGGCCTCTCTCTATACCCAATACATAACACCACATGGCTTTATGTTGGTAGTGCCCTGGTACTCCCAAACAGAGAGCGCCATGGACAACCGCCTCTGTGTCCTTTGTATAGTATCAGCCCTGTCACCCAATGTTTTTCTTTTTTTCTTTATTGTTGCTAGCAATATGTTTGTAGAAGATTTCTAATTTTCTCCCTGTCTCACAGCCACTTCTCATTCCATTCGCATTTCCTACGTCATGTTCCTGCTTCCCTGTTTCTTTGAAACTTATAACATCTTGCTGACTGCTACATTAGTAGGCTTCAGTTTAATGTATCTACACTTGAGGCCTCCTTTACGGCTCTCCTTTGTTTGCAGCTTAGCAAGGATGCCCGGCACCCTCACTTAAGCAAGTAAAATGGGCCCTCCATCCCTGTTTAGAAACTGAAATACAACCATAATTTGGGTGCAAAGGGTCCTGCGGACCCATGGGCCTGGGTGCCACTGTTCATGCAGAATGATTCTTAGCCACGACTTTGGTGGTAGCCTACATCAAGGATTCAATTTATACCCTGTAAGAGCTGTTTTATATTGCACGACTCACCAATTATCCATTTTTCCGAGGAACCATGGAATGTATTTATTAGTGGGACCATTTCCCAAATTCTTTACAGGGTCCTGTGAGTCAAGAAAATGTGGCCAATTCCATTTATTTTGGTGCAAATTCATGTGCCACACAGCATGCTCACCTTCAAGGCACAGGTGGTGAGGCAGAGCCAGACATCTTACGCAATAGTTCACTTATCTACACACACTGACACTCTACAATCTCAGCTGTTCAGGCATTCTCATCTTTTCTCCACTCATAGAACTTTTTGAACCTCAATCACCCTATCAGATGCCATGTCGCAGATGCTGACGACAACCAGTGTGCTTAGCCTTTACCCTGCACAAGAGTGATGGCTGTTTTAAAGTTCCTTTTGCACCAGCATTACCAGACTGCAACACTGTGAGGTATGACTTACCAGTTTGATTCTCCAAGGCACATCTTTGTCCCAGGCCCTCCCCTCTGCTGCCTTCACCCAACCCATTTGGTTGGCACACCAAAACTAGGTTTTGGGACTACACATTTACCAGTATGATCCTGGAACCGGTGCCATACTGAACCTTCCACAGGTGTCTACTCCAGTTGTTTTCTCACCAACCACCACTCAATTTAGCCCCATTAGAGTTTCATCCAATTCCATATCTGTTCCTCTGTATCAGATTGTCCACAAAGCGCCAGTTCTGGAGCTAATAGGATACACACATCGGAAAGTCTACCTTGCTTCACAGCCTGAGAAACTTCATTTTTTAATGAGTTTATGAAGAGAGACAGAGAACGGTAAAGGCATGAGATTGTTTGTCTTTGAGAAACGATTTTTTAAAAAAACTAAGTTAAACCAGATTAAGGAGAAATACTCGGTGAGGAATGCTCTAAAGATTGGAGGCGACTTTATAGACATTAACAATAAAAAATCATCAAAATCCAGTGATTGAGTATGAACCTATGCGAACCAGTGACTTGAAAATGTACTGTAGGGAGAAAAACATGACACAAAGAAATTCTAGGAAAATAGTGGGCGCTATAGTTTCAGAGTTGTAGTGAAAGTGTGATGCTATCAAGCAAATGCAAAATTGGGCAGCCATCCTATCAGATTGAACTAGAGTCTGTGTTTTTGCAAATCCAGTCCAAGGGACTCATTGCTGTGCCCCTCACACCTAGATTGCCTTTCACTCTCTAAACTTTGTAGCTCTAGTTAAACACTGCCTTTTTATCTGAAATTCCTGTTCTGCATTTGTTCGTGGCTAGGCTTCTAGACCAGGGCTCCAGTTTTCTCACATTTAAATCCTGTTCATTAAAACGACTGATATTTTTTATGGGAGCTGGCAATTATTTTACTAAAGAGATTCCTGCATATATCCAAGTTCCTGCCACAGACTCTATTTAACGCTTGTCCCTTCTCCAAGTTCATAAACTGTCTTGCTGTCATATCCATGTGTGGATAGCAGTCATGCCTGCTCTACATTCTCGTGCCCAAGCGAAGTCTACGGCACAGAAAGGTCATAGATACTGCTCATAACACCTTAGTAGCTGCAGGGAGAGCCAGCTATTACCTTATGCCTGCCTCTCAATGCCCAAAGAATTATAGTGGCGGCTCCTCCGCTAAGGCGGAGGAGCGTCGCCACACTGCTGTGCAGCAGGGAAATAATAGAAAAATAAAATAACTCGAGGTGATTATCATTTTATTTTGTCCTGCTGCGGTAGCTCTGCGGGGCGGGGCTGCTCTGACACAGGAGCTGGGGCAGTGGCGAGCACACTTTGCAAGTGCGCATGAATGTTTGGCCGGCCTTCTTAGGCCGGCCAAACATTCATGCGCACTTACCATGTTCTCCACCCAGGCTGCAATACAGCCTCGGTGGAGAACATGTCCAGGCTCCCATTCCCTGGTTGAGCGCCGAATCGCGGTGCTCAGACCAACCACAACACTGCTTTGCAGCGTTGTGATTGGTTTAGGGGAGCCTGGGTGCTTACCAATCACAACGCTGCTTTGCAGCGTTGTGATTGGCTTTGGGAGCCTGGGTGTGCTTCCTGATCATTCCAGTGGTGCTGAACTACAAGGAAGAAAGACGGAGGAGAGACGCGGCGGTATGGTAAGTTTTAAAAAATATATATTTAAAAAATTATTTTAATTTTCCTTACCGCCCCCGCCACCCCCGATCGGTGCCAGCCGCCGCTGACAGAGAAATCTCTACAGGTGAGCTGCTTGTTCTTTAAAATCTGGATTCCTTTCCATTTTTCTCTCATGAGTGCATTTTCATCATGAACCTGCTCTTGATTCTACTAGTGCTACATCTGGCACTGGTCGTGACTGACGCACTAGTTCCTTGCAGAGAAGCCTGATGCGTTACTTCCGGCGCCGAGACAAGAGGTCGAGGAGGGCGCGAAGAAGAAGGAGAGGAAACCTCTGATAGAGTGGAAACTGTATTTTGTTTGCAGGGGTGCATTATAACCACGTGCAGACCTCACCCGCATATAATCTTTTGTTGTATTAACGTAAAGTGTTAAAATCGTGAAGTGTATTAACATGGAACATGATGTATTTTAGGCCATTGAAAAAAAGCAACGAGAATTAACGTGGAAAGTGAATGTAACTAGCAGAAAACCTTAACATCCAGGACTCATGTTGTGCAACTGGCTATTGTTTATGTATTAAATGTGCCTATTAAGCGTGTCATTTCATATGTAGGTAAATGCATTCATTGAAAATGCCGTATTATTATGCAAATTCATGAAATACATATGATGCTTTCTTTTGTTAGCTGAATTTTGTAGGCCTCAAAAGCAGTTCCCTAAAAACTCTTGCTTTAGAATTAACAGTTTGTGTCTCATGTATGCTGTGGAATTTGTACCTTCTCACATTTTGTGTTGCAGGTGAAGAAGTGCTCTTGTTAGATAGAATAATGTCTTTTTTTTTACTAGTCAGGCGAGGAAAGAAGAAGTTACAATCGTGTGGCTTGAGTTGATAAAGGAAGGTCATTGTGCTTCACACAGGAGAAGGCCTGGGAACCAAGGACAAATTGTATTAAGGAAAGAACACCGTTGTCCCATGGACAATCACCTTCAGGACTGTACCCAGAGCAGATGTCGTGACTCGCATTAGATCCTGGGAATGGTACCTACAAATAATGTGTTGTTGGTAGTAGGGAAAGTGCCCACTTCTCTTTTGCCTTCAGAGCGAGAGCATCATATTACGAGTTCTGTAGCTTTATGCTACATGACCCATTGATCGTGGAGAGACTTCTTAGGAAGACTCCACATGATGACACCTTTTATTCTTTCATCTGAAAAATGCTTAAGTAGGAATGTCACCTTAGTGTTAGAGTAGGGATAGATGTAATGCTTTTCATTCATCAACCTTCAATGCAGGGAAACTTGGACTCATGCTTCCAGATCTTTTGTATTTTACTCCTTGAACTAATTGTGTTGCTTATGCTACATTGTCTAAACTGGATGCGCAGATTTGGCTTCATGCTAATTCCTATGTATTTTTATACTCTCATCTTGAGGTGTCTTTATGTTCAGTTATTTTTAGCTTTGTAATAAATCAACTAATGTTAAGTAGTTGTCTGTGGTTACTATGTGTCCAAGAGAATTATTGACAAATTGATTGGCCTCCTAACAACTTTTCTCCTCTTTACACTTTCATGCTGCAAAAAAGAACCATCGGATTGTGACTCTAGAACATGTCTAGAACTTATGGGCCCGGCTCTTTCACCTCCAAGGCCTCCGACAATTTTGGTATAACTCATCATCTCCTCTGCCTCCATCTGCTTGCCACTTGCCTATCTGGCTGTTGTTGCCCGAGGGGGGCCCTCTGTGCTGACCTCAATGCTCTCTCTGACGGCCACTCCTGTGTCTAACGAGGCAAGCAGCTTTGGGAGACAGCTGCTGAGCCGTGCTCTGCTCATTGACGCCATACCGTTTCGATCTGCCCTCATTGTTTCCTGCTGTACCCGCTGCCCCCGGCTGCCGTTACCTCCCGATGGGTGGAGGGGAGCAATCCACTGGCTTTTGAATGGCCCGATGCAGTCATTAGTAACTCGAAGCTCGCCCCCCCATGCGATGGAGAAAAAGGAGAGAGGGGGCACAGAGATTTTGTCGCGGCCCTCTGCAAGGGCGAATAAGGCAGAAGAGAAAGTGAGATGGCTGAGTGGTAGCCACTATGTGTTTATGGACTGTGTACTGTGAGGAGGAAGCTGTGCAGGAGGGGTGTGTGGCGGAAAAAGACCCAGGATTTTGGAGCACGGCAGCATGCACTAGGATGCAGCACCACGCTTTGCATGGAGGCAGCTGCCAGGCTGGTGCAGCTTGTGCACGCCTCAGTGTTTGCTGCTGCCCTAGTCTACTGTCATTCCCTGCACCCCTCCGCCAGCCGGTCAGAGCCACTAGAACCCATCAACTGCCTTTACTCTTCAAGGAGTGAATTTTAGAAAACCATTACTGCTCGCTGACCGCCATGCTTCCCAGCTAGCTATCCTATGTGTGACCGTGTAACTAGAGCTTCCAGAGCTTACATGGCATACAGCTATATTTTCCAATTCTAAGCGCCATACAAGCCCCAGTGCTGATTACTTCACATCAGTTGTGTGCTACAGCTGCCTACAGTTATCCACAGTCTTGTAGTGGGTCTGTTAGCGTGCTTGTGCCCCTTCCCTGTAGTATTAGGCAGTGGAAACCTACTAGGGAAGGTGAGGTGGCGCTTACACTTCAGACTCTCTCTTCTTTTCTCAGACGATTCTTGGGTTGACATATGCGGTTGAGAGGCATTTATATCTGGGTCCTCTATTGCTCTGTAGAAATTATTTTCAGAGTGGCTTGAAGGTGACGGAGGAGTGTGTCAAGCCCGGTTATTGAGATCTGGGGTGCTTGCATTAGTGGCTCTAGCAGTAAGTTAGAGCCCGTTCCTGCAGAAGCGGCCCGTCTACGATTGGGTGCGGCTTGCAGGCTTGGGGTGCTCCCTCCCACTATGACTTTCATTGGCACGATCCTTTCCATCCTATTGCACTATCGCTCTAAGCTCCTTTAAGTAGAATTATGATGACGAGAAAACTCAGATCGGGAAGAGTACTATCTACCAACTGTGCCAAAAAGTAAAATCTAATCCTGTAAGAAATAGAGTTCTTCATTTGGGATCTGTCAAAGGGAGAGGAATAATACCTGCGTATTTTCAAAAATTATCTGAAAAGAACTCTACCTCCAGCTCAGTGGAGCAGACAACGTTGAATGTAATGCTGAAAGCTGATGAAACTCACCCAGCTGTGTCTATAGAGGAGTTGCATGGGCCTCAAATCTGGAACCAACAACAAGATCGAAAAGATCAAGTGAACCATTCTAGTGAAAAAAAAAATAAGCCCCTTATGGACTGTTCACTAGTTTGTAATGCTAAGGAGGGTCAGTTAGCCTCGCAGGATTCACAGTCTCCTATTATCCTGGACTATACCCAACTGGATATTTCACCCTTTATCAGAAATTGTGGGGCAGTAAGTAGGTGTATGAAATTACTGCCTGGAACACCTATGTTGCAGAAAAAGTCTATAGAAATGTTTTCTAATACCCCTAGTTTTACAAATTCTGTATTATCAAATATTTTGGTGTCCCCAAATTTCTTGTTGAATCCACCTATTAATATTTCATTGGACTGTGTGTGTTATTCGAAGTCATTGCAAAGCTTTGAGCATATTTTGTCATCTATTTTGTCTTTATTAGAGAAGCCTACTGATAGTTCAGAGCACATCCTAGATATCCATAAAGTAAGAATTACTCTTAAAACCAGTTGGCAATAGTAATTTTTCAATAGCTCTCCACTTAGCTTTATTGAGGTAGGTGTTCAAGTGGGTGGGTCTAGGCTTTAAGCCCAAAGGAAGACCAATAGTTGTGACCTGTCAGTAGATTTATCCCAATTGGAGCACTCTATAAAAAAGAAGTTCTTAGAGTCCCAGAGGTTATTAACAACAGGGAGGAAATCCCTAGTCATGTCCTTGATTTAGGGAAAAGTAGTGAAGTCTTCCCATTTTTTTTAAAAAAACCTAAGAGGGAAATACCGGCGTCCAATGTTAAGGAATCTGTGGTTAAGCCTACCAAAAGAAAGGAAAAAAGAAAGATGAAAAGGAAATTACGCAGGATAATCAAGAAAAGTTCAAGAAGGGTCAAATTCCCTATGACAGATCTGCAATCTGAGGTCCCTGCTGTCCAACCATAACAGATAAGGTTACTGCCTCTGATTCGCTTAGGTCTAATTCTCTATCAACAGCCCTTAATCTGATCGAATCAGTAATGGTATATAATACCCCTGTTCATAAGTCTGTGGTGAGCGGCCATGATATACCAGTGCCCATACATGGCAAGGCCACCTTTCCCACATCTGATGGAGCTGACTCCTTTAGGTCGGAGGCTGATCAAAGATGGGGTAAAGGAATTTTAGCTAACCCCTATGAGGAAGTTGATTATGTCCTCCAATTGGTGGATATTTTCGCTGATTCTGATACCGAATGTGTCACAAATAGATCATGTATCTTATCTCTTTTTAAATCAACTCCTCAGTTGGCCAGAATATCCCCTAAAGATATCTCACCGGTTGTTCTCCCTAAAGCCAGTGCCTCTGCCACTTCCTGGCCATCTGTATTGGTTAATTTTCACTCCAGGATAGTAGCAGATGAAGTGCTGAACTCACTGGATGATCTACGGCTGTCTGGCTTTGATATTTATGAATCATTTATCCAACGATCTGAACTTACTAGGAAGTAGCCAGTGTATGATAAAGTGCAGGAGGAATGTATGGGGCACAATTTAATCAGCCTAATCATCATCCCCTGTTAGTGGGAGTGGGGGCCACGAGGTTGCTGGGTCTGACAGGATTTTCATTGTTAAAACAGAACGGGAGGCAAATTTGTACTAACCGTGAAAAACTATCAGAACAGCATGATAACAACTGGAATTGGATTGCGGGAACAATTAATGCAAAAAAGGTGATTTCAAACGCCTATTCCGTGGAACCTGATGACACTGGGGTTCATTGTTTGCCATGCAATAGAGGACAAAATGGTTATGATTATTGTATTGCAAGAGACCTGGGTGGGAATTGGAGTATGTGATGTGACGCAATTACAAAGTTTTTAGTACAAAAGCAGTTAAGGGGCAATTTGGTTGCCCTGCGGAGGGGGGCGTTGATGTCATGATAGCTTTAAAATATGAAGACGTTGGGGTCATCATATTCAAGGAATTTTCCAGTTTTTTATCAATGTCAGTCTCTGGTCTGTCACTAAAAAAGAAAGATAAAATGGTTGTCCAGATTTAATACTATTTAATACATACTTTCCCTGGAAGAAAAGGCAGGGAAAACAGCGAAAAGAGCTGTCAGTTCTAATGGACAAGGTTAAACTGTTTTTTCTGATGTGCCAGTCCTATTGATGGGTGACTCAATGCAAAGATTCCCCAAACCCATCAAAAGGCGAGGTTCAATTGGAGAAAGAAAAAATGCTTTGAAGATTCCATGTCAGGTTTTGCCACATCAGCGGGGGGATGAGATTGGCAGACAATTAGTTACACTGTTAGACCGCCTGAACATGACCATTACTAATGATAGATGCATAGGCAACCAGCCGGCCCAGCTCACCTTCGATAATGGGAGGGTTTCCACGCTGTTTGATTATATAATAACATTTTGGCATAGCAAAGGACCTAGTAATAGCGATCTAGCAGGTAGCGACCATAAACCACTTGTGCTATCATTTTATAGTGGCACTTATTTAAGAGAGCATTGGCAGAATGGTAAGTCAATTTACTGCAGGAATGGGGGGAGATTAGTGAGGTCAGCAAAATTAAAATCTCAAACTATAAACGGTATGATGGAGCTCTTGAAATCTCAGAACAATCAATCATCTACATCTCAACATTGTACATGATTTTGAGAATTTAATTATTTTCATAAGGGATATGGCTCTAATAGTGGTTGGGTTAGGAAGGGTATATATAGGCCTGATAAGGTGAGGGCGAAGTCTACATTAAATAAGAATATAAGGGAGGCGTTTAAAATAGGTGGGGTTAATAGGGAGTGCCAAATTAAAACACACAGGAAAACTTATAGAAAAGAATTAAGACTAATAAGGTGGAAAGAAAATGTATGGACGAAGGCAATTGTCTACCTATGTACTGGAAACCTAAAGGGTTGCTGGAACACAGCCAATAGTGAACTAGAGCTGTCTAAAAACAATTGCAGCAGTGCCAGTACCTGAAGAAGCATGGCTCAGGTATATATCCGAGTTGTATGAGCTGAAAGAAAAGAATAGGGGAGTAACTGGGAGCATGTATGCTGGGCTACCAGAGAAGGGGATGACAGAGAGTTTTTTGTTCCCCTCAGTAAGTAGTATTGAGGCTATTATAAAAGGTCTGAAAAGCTCTAGGGCTCAAGGTCTTGATGGCCTTTCATCAGATGTAATCAAACGTAATCCTAGCTTGTGGGCTAAAGTTCTGGCTTGACTGTTTGGAGCAATAATATGTGGTCATGACCAATAGAAACCTGGAAAGGTTGGGTCCCGGTGTATAAAAATGAGAACGGGACCTACCCTCGAGTTATTGTATGATTACCCTGTTGAACAGTAATATTTATGTGAAACATCTGCTGGGGCTATTGGAGGATTGGGTTAGCAATACCGGAGTCTTACCAAAGGTCCAAATGGGCTTCCGTAAAGGGTATTCAACAGCGGATGGCTTTTTTTAATTTTAAACCTTTTGGCTGAAGAGTATGCCTTCAACCTAAAGAAAACAGCCCCTCTATGTGTCACACATCAATTTGTCAACAGCTTTTGACACAATAAATAGGGCATTACTCTGGGATAAAATGCTTAAATGGAAATGTCCACCTGGCTTATTAAAGCTGATAATTCAATTGTATGAGGATTAATGGACAAGGAATGAATTAAGGAGCAATGCAGCTCTGTCCTGAAAAATAGATGCCCCTAATGGCCTTAGTCAGGGGTGCATTTTGGGTCCACACCTGTTCTCAATTTATATTGCAGATGCAATGGTACTATTAAAACAGGTTCTGTCTTTCCCGCCAAAACTAGGAGCTGAGGCCATTTCAGTAATGTTTTATGCTAATGTCACTGTGCTATTGGATCTTACGCCGGTGGGCCTACAAAGGAAAATCGATGCGCTTTCAGAGTACTGTAAGGCCAATGATCTGAAATTAAATAAGTCTAAAACAAAGGTCATGTTGTTTTTTCGAAGGGTAGTGTGTAGTTCATTAGTCACAAGTGGAGGCAGTAAAATAATATAGATATTCGCCTCCTTTTCAGATATAACTTACGTTTTAAAACCCATATAAACCTTCAGGAAGTTCATTCTAAAGCTATTGCAGGTGCTTTATATAGGATGGATTTAGCTTTGGGACATAAATCAGTCGAAGTCTTAAGAGAGACTTTTAATGCAAAAATTGTAAGCTTATTACTGTACGGCTATGCCAGTAAAGAACATTAAGTGGCTGCAGAATATTGAAACTAAAATCTGGAAAAGATGGCTCGTCTGCCTAGAGGCACCATGAATAGTGCCCTGAGGTTAGAGCTGGGCCTGACTAATATAGTATTCAATACAAACAGAGGATCCTAAATTACTGGGCCTGTCTTTTAAAGTCGGATGAGGGCTAGCTGAGGCAAGAAATAAATCTTACCTGCAGGAGAAGTGCCTAGGCCACTGGGCCATAAACCTACAAGATATTAAGACCTCTTTGGATATTCCACTGAGCTTCGATCAGCAAAATATGTCTGTTCCACTGCAGAAACAAATATTAAAATGCATGATAAAAGAGTGTTCCAGATGATAAGATGTGGGTAATAGACATAACCTGCAACACCTACTGGAGTTAGACTATGGCAGTCATATCCAGCCTTGTTTGTGCAATGTAAAAAGGACCTATATCAGGAAGTGGGCCTTGACGTTTAGGCCGGGGCAGGTACCGGATTTTATAAAGTGGAGGTTGGTTAAACAGACTGGGGCGGAAAGTTGTATTTTTCCCTTCTGTCAAAATGGTCCATTGTCTTTTCCGCATATAATTGTATTTTGCACTTACTTTGACATAATAATAATGTCTGCTACTCCCTGTTGTTAGAAATGAACAGGTCCAGGTAAATAGCGAATTAATGACAGTAATACTAAAGTGTAATCACATGAGTTTGTGTTTCGCCGCAGGTACATTTTTGTCTGTTGTTGCTGAAAGGCTAGCTGATTTGTGTAGCTCATAGTAATAGATTTATTTTATGGAGGGTTGATCCATTTATCCATGAATTGTGTCATGTGAAATTGTCTCGTCCTATTAATGGTATAGCTTATCATAAGATATGAAGCAAGAACTTGATGGACCTTTATGGTAGCCACTCTTTATAAATTTATTTGATTCTAGCTACTCGCTGCTAAAATTGTATTTTCCCCCCAAATAACTGCATTTTGCACAAACAACAACGATATCAGTATATCATAGGCCAGCTACCTGCTGCTAAAACCGTATTTTGCACAAAAATAACTGTATCTTGCCCAAATAATTAATGATATTGCTGTACCGTAGGTACATTTTTGTTAGTGGTTTTTAGAATATTTTGCACCTTTGATCAGCTCCCTGTCTCCTATTGTATTCATCTTCTTTAAAAGAAGTTGAAGTGCTGCTAGAATTTTATTTTGTGTATAAACAACCGTATCTTGCACAAATAATAAGGATCTTGTTATATTATTTATAACTCCCTGTTGGTGGATTAGCGTTTTGTCTTCCACTAAATTTCCCCTTTATAAAAGAAGCTGAAGTATTTCTATAATCATATTTTTGCACCTAAACAAATGTATTTTGTACAAATAATAAGGATATTGTTTTACTACAGGTAATTTCATGTTTGTGGTTTTTAGTATATTTCTGTACTTATGATTAGTGTAGTATAGAGGATACATATATAGGTATGAAGAAACTTATTTATGTTAGATAGAGGTTTTAAGAAATATGTTGTATTTTTAAGGTATATAATGAAATGTTTGTATTGCCTTGTTGGCAAGATATTAAATAGTTAAATAAAAACATACTAATGCTACGTCTGCCTGTACTCTACTGAAATTCACGTAACTTGAAATCCTATCTTTTGGACTCCTCGGCAAAGCATAGCAGAACAACAGACCCTGAGTAAACTAAAATGATTATTCTATTAAGTTTTCTCCTCTGTTCTCCTTCTGCCTGAAGTCACATACCTCTCTTTGTCTGTACACCAAGGGGCAGATTTACAAGCCCTTTGCAACACTTTTGCACCGCTGTTGCGTCACTTTTGTGACGCAGCGGCGACGTAAAAAATGCGGCCAATTAGAACGTGACGCATCTAGGGAGATGCGTCCCGTTGTAAAGCCCTGCGTCACCTATACCTGCGTCAGGTATAATGTATGCAGTGTGGGCGTTCCTACACAGGAAAGCCTTGTAAAAGTGACGCAGTGAAATCTATAAGATTTCACTGCGCCACTTCTAGGATGCCACTGCGTCAAAACCTTATGCCTGCTTGAAGCAGGCGTAAGGAGTGATGCCGTGTAGTGAGAATAGGCCTCAACATGCATTGCTGGAGTTGTGTCGTGCTTGCGACACGACTCCAGCAATGCATGACTTTTGAATCAACAGATGCGTCAGAATTTCTGACGCATCTGTCAATCCTTGCACCATGGTGCGCCATGTTGTAAATACGGCGCATCCATGGTGGCGCAAGGGTTTCGCAGGCTGGTGCAGGGAAATTGACGCATCTCTACAGATGCATCAGTTTCTTGTAAATCTGCCCCAGGGCATCCATGGTGGAGCAAGGGTTTCGCAGGCTGGTGCAGGGAAACTGACACATCTCTACAGATGCATCAGTTTCTTGTAAATCTGCTCCCAAGCACTTTCAGCTTTTACCTTATGGCTGGCTCCTGCTACTCTCTGGTTAGGTTAGGCTGGATTAGGTTGGGTTAGGTTAGGTTAGATTTCGTTAGGAAAGAAAGAGTCAGAACAAAAAGGGCCCTGCCAAATCGTATCCCAAAAATGCCCATTAACAGCTAAGTCACAGTCATTGTTTAATGTAAGCCTGCACCAAGTGTACACCTATTATCTGGTGGCTTCCTGAAGGACCTGGACCCTATCACATCTGATATGTCTGATTTGGTTGTCATCCACACAAGATCACAGTAGTAAAGACCATTAATCACACAGTCTATCATTTAGAATGTGAGTTGAACTGTTCCAACTTTTAATATGTATTATTTCCCATCTCTTTTACATCTGAAAACCAAACATTGTTGATGTTTACTTGTGCCCAGTGCATAAACCGTCTTCCTGTAAATTAAGCCCAATTTCAGTGGGAGAGCAGACCACTTTAGCAATTATACATTGCAAGTGTAGATATAGTTAGTAGATGATGAGTTAAGAATAACAAATATATACTTACCTTAATGATGTGATGTAGGCTAAGGGGTGTATGCAATATCTTTGTGGGTTGCTACAGATCACCTTGATATTGTAGCATACGACTGTGCTGAGACAGCAAACATTACGCCTTTTTTTAGCATGAAAAGCATTCGCTCAGTATAACAGGCTTTCACAAAGCCAGTAGGTCTTGCCCTATAGCCCTATTTGCTATGCCATTTCTGTGCAACATTAGCAAAAAAATAACAAAAAAGTGTTATGATGTGGCTGCTGTTGCTGGTCATGTCATTCTGTAGGTGCTCAAAAGTGTTATGATGTATGCACACGCATACATCACCAAGCATGTGTGCACCTACAGAATGACATGGCACCATTTTCTTTTTATTTTATTGATCTATCTAAGATGGTGAACACCACTTATATCAGTAAATAAAAAAAACTAAATTGTCAGTGCTTGAAAGCATTTTTCCTGTAGCGAAGTGTCTGGCAGAAAATGGCAGCTGTCAGGCCCTACAAAGATAGCCAAGTTAAAAAAAAATTTAAATACTCTTGAGTGGTGGGGGAGCAACGAAGGAGTTGTTGCAGGAGAGGATGTGCTGTTACGGCCAGAGGTGTTGGCTTTGGAACTCGGGAAAAAGGTTTGAGTCTCATCGTTGGCTCAACATCCTGTGATTCTGGGCAAATCACTCGATCCCTCTGTTTTTACAAAAACATGAATGTAACTGGTGCTCACATAAAGCTCTTCAATGCCTTTGGGCCATGTTTGTGCTGTATATAAAAAAAAACTTCAAGCAATGGGGTGTTGGTGGGGGGATAAACTAAAAATAAAGCTGGATGGGGGGATTGGGCTAAAGGAGGGAAAGCATCATACAAGGGAGAGAGCAACACACGCATAGGTTAGAAGCACAAATAAGAGAGGAGCACACGAGTTAGAAAGCAACACAGAGCACTGGGGACAGGTATTTGTCAGGGGCGAGAAGCACATGAAGTAGAGAGCTAGAAAACGCATGTTTTCAATGAGTTCTTAAAAGGAAAAAAGTAGTTCTCTAAAAGAATGCTTCAATGCAGGGACAAACAGGAAGAGGATGAAAAGCCATTGAATAAGAGCAAGAAAATTAGAATGACAATAAAGCCAAACAAAGGAAGAAATAAGTGGGTTCTGAGCCAACTATAAGTTCTTGGTATAGCCCACAAAGGCCTTTCGCAACCAGAAAGCTAAAAGCTTTCTGGTAGGCGAGACCTAAAAAGGATCCTAAATGATGGTTATCAAACTTTAGAGGAACATACATTTTATTAAAAAAAAGAATATATTGTTCCAGTGTTACTAAATGTATAACTACATTTGTTTATTTCATTTATCTGGGGAAAAGGCACCAAAAACCTTACTCTCAGTGAAAAGGCTACTCATTCCAATTAACTTTTGAAGAATTAAACTTTCCAAGCCAAACTTATCACCAAATTATTATATTATGGAAATATATTTGATGGGAGCACAAAGCGAGAAGAAGCCTCTATAATGAGAGGAATTATAGAATAATGGTGAGAGGTATCTATTTATATTTGATCTTTTACGCAGTGGCGTCCATAGGTTGTACCTGAGGTTGCAGTTGGTGGGCAGTGGCACTCAATTCTAAAGACAGGGTCTTATCTTTCATCATAAGATTTTAACTCAGAGGAAGCGTAAGAAAGGCAGATAAGGGAGAAGGAAAGAAAAAGATAGGAAAACACTGATAAAGGGTGAAAGAAGAGATAGAAAGGAACTTTAAAAGGATCAAATATAGAAGCATAGGATGTGCAGGAAAGAAGCATGACGTAGAATGAAGACTAGGCAACCTTGATATTCGGCAAACAAGGCATTCAGCTGTGCCGGCAGTGGGCTCCTAAGAAAATCTTTGCATCCCTCCACTTACTTTTTACTTAGTTTTGTTTTTACAAATGAAGCACTGCTTTCACTTACATGAGGACATATATTCAATTGGACTGTCTATTGTAGCTGAAGATTCTTATTTAGAACTGTTAAATACACATCTAAGTATTTACAGAGATCCAGAAAATGACAAACCTCGAAATAGTGTTAATGCTCTCTCTGTGATGATGTGTGGAAGAGATACCCCTGCATCTTATGGAGCAAGGAGGCGACCTACTCATCAATGAAGTGAATCCTACAGTGTGTAGTGTCGTGTGAACATGTAATAACAGAACCTTTGTGGCTCCTGATGGACTATGTAGAACTGTGACATAAGCATTAGAGTGTAGTGAATTGAATGCAAGTTTAGAATATTACACGTAGAAGAATAAAGGAGTCTTATACTAAGCTCTGTGTGTGACGTAGTCATTGGTGAGTACTCAGGCTGGGGAGGGCACTACAGCTGGCGATGAGATAGGGGATAATTAACCCAAAGATCGACAGTGCTCTCGCAAAGAGTTTGCCATAATCCAGCGATCTGCTCTTGAGTCCCGCATGTACATTCTTCGAAGTGCGAAATCAACTCGTATATCGAGTCACATCACAGGCCCAGTTCAATGTAAAGCATATGAAGATAATGAAAGCACACTAAAAGGTCTATACATAAGTAGTTGAGAACCTGCTGGAAAGGCCGCACAAAGAAGTACTGCGCTACTACGCAACTCAAAGCAATACAAGCAATGGTCATCTGCTTACCAGTTCTAAGTAAAAAAGAGTCATCATGCCACAGCACTAGAGGGAGTGACCCTAGAGAAAGCACCTGGGGTTGTGCTTGCAGACTCGTCCGTATCCAAAGCAGGACCCGAACAAAGTTGCCGAGTGGGCCTCAGAACAACTCCAAAGGTTTCCAAAGTGCAGAGAGTGGAGATCGGATTTGTGACTGTGTGCTTCTCCAATGGAGACCAAGAAGGGGGTCTAGTTTCTTGGAATTATCAAAGATGATCCAGAGGCCATCACGTCGCAAGGCCCTAGAGATGATTTGCATGGCCAAGATCACCAAGCAGTGCTGGAGAGAACTATACCCCCATGTCATTAAGTTCCACAAATGGTTAAAATGCCGCTGCATTCTTGAAACCACCACCGCCATTCGACACTGACAAAAAGTTGAATATTGGCAACAGATGGACTGCCCGGATAGAGACGTTTGATGATTTCATTGATGTGATTGAAGAAGCAGATAGCAAGAAAATTATCAAGTACTTTAAAAATCTTGCTGGTGAAGGCATGAAAGAAGTCAGAAAGAAAATACAGCGAGCTGAAGAAATTACACACAGTCAAATCAAAGAAGCCTTGAATCTCAAGTTCAATCCAATTCCAAGTGTAGCTTATGAAAAATACATCTTCAGTCAAGAAAGACAGAAAACTGGTGAGACCATTGATGAATTTATGGAGAGACTGGATACGCTCATCAAACACTGTAAATTCAATTAATTTAATGATGAGGACGCTATACGCCTCTAAGTGATTGACGGATGCTTGTCAGATTCATTCAGACGAGGAATGCTGAGAGAAACTCTTAGTCTGGAGTGAGTTTTCATGGCTGCCAGACCTGAAGAGTATGCTGATCAACAAGCTGCTGACATGAAGCCCAGAGGTGTCCAGAATGACTCAGTCATGAATGTGAGAAACAAGCCAAAGCACAAGGCCGAGGGACACAGAGAGAATTCTCCACAGAAAAAGTTGTGTTTTAAGTGTGGATTTTCGTTTCCACTTGAAGGTAAATATCCAACATTGGGCAGGTTTGCAAAGGCTGTGGACAGGAGGGCCATTTTGTGGTGGTGTGCAATGCAACAGAAAAAGTAAGCGCATCACCTCGTGAAGGCAAAATGGCCGCTCGAACATTCCAGAAGCGATGTTCGATGCATGCCCATAATGCCCAGCAATCACATCAGCCGAGGCAAATCGACACCTAACGAAGCTGATCGAGATCTAAATCTTCGTCAAATAGTTCCTCCGTGTCAATATTAAGTGAAAGAGATGGGTGTGCCATGTCAATGTTCACCTGAGAGAAGCATTCTCTTGTTGGACTGGCCGCCTGTGAGGAAAAACATCGGCCCAAGAGAAGCCAACATAAAAAAGCACCAAAGTCATTCAAACATTGTCTAAAGATCACACTGAAGGTCAATTGTTGTTCAATACCTTTCATTATCGATAGTGGTGCATCAATAAATATTATGCCTGAAGAGAAATATAATATACTGTCTCCAGTGCCCTGACTTACGCAATCGAAAACTAAAGTATATACGTGGGCTGCATCGACACCACTAAAAAGTCAAGGGTTATTTGTGGCTACGATGAAGCAAAAGAAAACAAAAGTACAAGCACCCATTCATGTACTTCTATGTACGGCATCAAGCGCCTGTTTACTCAGCTTCAGCACAGCCACTGATATGGAGCTAATATCAGTGAACTATAACATGAATGCTCATCACAAAATAGTAAGCCAATTCCCTTTCCTGTTGCATGGGTTGGAAAAACTCAAGGCTATGAAAGTCCAATTGCACATTAATGAGGACGTTTGTCCTATTGCTCAAAGACACAGTCACTTTCACTTACAGGAAGCTGTTGAAAATGAACTTGAATCTTTACTGAAGCATGATATAATTGAATGTTCTACTGGTCAGACTACATGGTTTTCTCCCATCGTGGTAGTATCCAAAATGGACAGTGAAGGAGCCGTATGCATCTGCGTGGATATGCGTCAAGCGAACAAGGCCATTGAAAGAACAACATCCAGGTCCACACATTGCTGGCATGATAACATAATTGAATGAAGGTAAAAGGTATTCTCTCACCTGGATCTGAAAAGAGGATATCATCAGTTGGAACTTGAGGAGAAGTGCAGGTACTTTACAACCTTCTCTACACATGATGGTCTGTTCCGTTACAAGAGACTAAGGGCCATATGTAGGTAGCTAAATACCGGTCGGTAACGGCCGAAATTCGGTAAATCTCCCGTTACCGACCGGTATTTAGGCAATTGAGATGTAGGAGGCCGGATTTAAGGAATCGGTAATTTACCGATTCGTTATTTTAAGGAATCGGTAAATTACCGATTCCTTAAATCCTATGTAGGGAGCACTCAAGTGAGTGCATTTTTGGGTTAAGGATTCGTTATTTACCACCAACTACAGGTTGGTGGTAAATACTGAATACCTTTTAAAAAGCAATTTTGTGCTTTTTTAAAAGTGCCATGTGGCAGACATGCATGCCCTTAGGGCATGTATGTGCGCCACATGTGCACACATGCACGATTCAGGGGTGCAACAGGGTGTCAATTTGACACCCTGCCACCCTTGAATATGCTCCCCCGTTTACCGATTCGGTATTTACCGAATCGGTAATAGTGAATGGCTTCCCATTCATTCCTATGGGCCTCCAGGCCCATAGGAATGAATGGGAAGGTATTCCTTATTACCGATTCGGTAATTACCGAATCGGTAATACCGAATATTACCGAATCGGTAAAATTTACCGAATGTTTACCTACATACTATTTACCGATTCTTAAATACCGAATCGGTAAAATTCGGTATTTAGGAATCGGTAAATAAAAATTACCTACATATGGCCCTAAGTTTTGGTGTGTCATCAGCTGCAGAGCTATCCCAAGATGTAATTCGATGTATCATACAGCCCGTCATGAATGCTTTCAATTGCAGTGATGACACTGGTTTTCGGAGCTACACAGAAGGAGCATGACAAAGCTCTCACTCGTGTATCAATTGCTCACTAATGCTGGTTTAACTTTGAATGCTGAGGAATGTGAGTTTCATAAGACAAAGTTAAAATTCTTTGGCTATATCTTTTATGATGGGAGCATGACACCTGATCCTGCTAAAGTGCAAGCACAGTCATCTGATAGTCCCCCACAAGATGTTTCCATGTTGCGTTAATTTCTTGGCATGGCCAGTTATTGCTCGAGATACATAGGAGATTTTGCAACTGTCAGTGCGCCATTAAGAGACTTGATACTAAAAAGAATGTTTCTTTTATTTAGTCACATGAGTGTGAGCAAATCTTCTGGAAAATCAAACAAGCTATTGAGAATGCTACTGAAATGGCATATTTTGGCCCAAAGCTTCATAGTGAAGTTGTTGTTGACGCTAGCCCTATTGCGTTGGTTGCCATCCTTGCACAGCACTGCGGACGCCCAAAGACGTATTGTGGCTTAAGCCTAAGTTTGTCCCAAACTGAACGTGCTTACGCACAACCTGAGAAAGAGAGCTTGGCAGTGGTGTGGGCTTCTGAACACTTCCACGTATTCTTGTATGAGAAGCCCTTCACGCTTGTGACCAATCATCAAGCATTATTGACTTTCTTTAGAAATCCAAAAGCAAAAATGCCTCTTTGTATTGAACATTGGGGTGTGCTATTGCAAGAGTACAACTACGCCATTGTGCATCATCCAGGGAAAGATTTGAACCCTGCTGACTGCTTTTCACGAGTGCCTCTATAATGCCCTGGCACCCATTCTAAGATGGCTGAAGCCTAAGCAAATTTCATAGTGAAATCAAGCACTCCAGCTGCCATTTCGATGGATCAAATTGTCACTGCCACAAGTCAAGATAGTGACATACTGAAACTGAAAGACATTATTACACATCAGTCTTGTTACCAGCACCCTCGACATCTTACCAGCGACAGTAAATATCACAAGTTTATGAATGTCAAAAATTAACTGTCCGTTACTCAAGAAGGTATTGTTCTACGAGGGTCGAGAATTGTCATTCCGGAGAGTCTGCAGCAACATATAATTTAAGTGACCCAGGAACGACATTGTGGAATTATTGCCACCAAATGAGCTCTTTGAGTCCGAGACTGGTTTGCACATCTCGATGAGAGGGTTCAAAAGGATTAAAGTCCTGTCACCTATGCAACTGTCTGTCATCGAAAATAACTCAACACCCATTAAGCATGTCAGAGTTGCCAAGGCATGCATGGAAAAGAATTGCTGTGGACTTCTTCAGTCCTCTTGGCAATGGACATCACCTGATGGTGATTGTTGAAGAACATTCCCATTTTCCATTGTTCGAAGATTTCACATCTAACACTCAAGGACATGTCATTGAGAGATTAGACAGCATCTTCACGACCTGGGGTGCTCCTGCAATTTTAAAGTCTGACAAATGCCCACCTTTCAACAGTTGGGATTTCAAAGACCTTCTCAATCATCTTAATGTGAAGCATCCTCTGTGGCCACAGGCCAATGGTCTTGTCGAACATTTCATGAGCACTCTAAAGAACGTTTTACAACATGATGTATTGGAAAAGCTCGACCTTAAAGCTGTTCTAAATTCTATTATTTGAGCTTACCACTCAACCCCTCATTCGACCACAGATTAAAGCCTCAATGGACCAACAGAAGAGCACATACCAAGGAATAAACATGTATGAAAGACTTGGGTCGTAAGAGGAAAATGAAAGCCTGAGCAGGCAAGCGTCGACATGCACAAGATGTCACCTTCACGAAAGGAGATCAAGTTCTTGTGCGTCAGCATAGAAAACGAAAGTCTGATGCTCCTTTTGATGCTAAACCATTTCAGGTTGTGACCTGCAAAGGACACATGGTGACAGCTCAGCATCCTGGGAAGTCCATTACGCAAAATTTCTTGCATTTCACACGTGTGGCTCATTGCTCGTCAGACACTGATGTCATTGCAGATACTGGGTCAGAAAAGACCAGTGAATAACCCCTGACTGCTGCTGTCTCTCCATCCCCAACACCAATCATGTACATTTCTACTGCCAGCCCCCAGTTTCAGCAGACAAGGTCGGGACATGCGATCCACCCACTATGAAGACTCATTGATGAACTCTAATTGTATATATTTGTAAAAAAAGTAAAAATTTTATTTAACAAAGGGGACATGTAATGACGGAACCTTTGTGGCTTCCGATGGACTCCATAGAACTGTGATGTAAGCATTAGAGCGTAGTGAATTGAAAGTAGGTTTAGAATGTTGAGTTTGCGGTTACACGTAGAAGAATAAAGACGTGTTATACTAAGCTCCGTGTGCTGCAAAGTCATTGGCGAGTACCCAGGCTGGGGAGGACGTCACACAGTGTATCAGCGCTACAGAGAATTCATCTTCAGCATACCAAGAGAAGTGGCGACAGGCGGTAGTGGGAGAATCAGCTTAGCATGACCAGCAATAACGCGGTTTGAATGGAGAGGCAGAGTGTTACATTCCCTATCCCAGAAATATGACCTAGGCCTCATTCTGCTGAAGTGATGGAGCGGGCTCGCATAGTGGTTTGACTCTACACTTGTCCACCTTAGGACAGAGTTGAGATGTTTTCTGTGGCCTCATTATGCCCCCACGTGCCTCTAAACATAAGGAGTTGAAAGATAAGAGTGACTTTTTTACACCCCATTGTGCAGTGGTGTCGAGTTCCTGGGGCCGAAGATTGGCACATGGACAATCGCCTGGTCTCCCTGACCCACCGGGGTCTCTCTTGTATATCCTGTTGAAGAATATGAAAGCAACAACCAACAGCATAGATCAGAAGGTCTCACAACTGGACAGTTATTTGGAAGAACTAAAGAACAAGGTGTCGCACACAGAGAAGCTGCTCAGGACTTGGGCTCGGTTATTTCAACAGTGGATGCCCAATCCTGCGCACATCAGCATGATGTATGCCATTTTCATTCCTTTAACGGGTTTGCTATTGCCTCGGTGGTGCACTTGGAGCAAAAGTTTCAACACTTGTACTAATCGCTCAGGGCAGCAACCCAGAGAACGATGGATGGACTTAGAGTCTCACTTTGGAGTCTGCACCCTGGGTGACCTTGAGGAAAAAACACAAAAACACATGTTCTCCGATCTAAGATCAGCCAAGATGTTTTGGATGTAAAATTAACTTTGCAGGGCACAGTTGTTTGGGGGGACCGGCAACACTTGTGGGTATTCTAAAAAGATTACTGACACTAATTTGGTCTGCAAGTTACAAGGGGTGTCGAGAAGTGAATTTTGAGGGCTGTTGCACATACTTATTATTAGCCTGAAAGCACTTCCTCTTTCCCTCAACCCCTTTTCTCCCCTTAAGGGAGTTTGGGGAAGAAGGGGAGCAGACTGACCACTGACACCAGGCTTGTGTGAAAAAGGCTGCTTTATTGAAACAGGTGCACATCAAAAAGCAACCTAGGCCATCGCCTCACAAAACTAAAACCTCACTATGCAAAATAACAGCTATATAACACTAACCCCTCTCCTAAAATCTCCTTCCCCCACAGCAACTTAATACAGTAATATTGTACCCGCACCAGATCTGTTTAACTGTGTGACTTTTAACTCCCCAACGCTTCCCTACAACTATAAACCCCTACCCAAGTAGACTTCCTACATAACCTTGAACTTCCTTCGACATCCAGGTGTGAACTAATTTACCCATTCCCTTTCAGCCTGAATTGGCACTGTCAACAAGAATAAACTTTGTTAAACGATGTGAACTTCTCTGATCACCACCTCTGCATCTGCTCCAAAGCGACAACCCTACATAAGCAACAATACCCCCTGCACACCTGATTAAGCCAGACCGGGAACAACCACCCTTTACCCCAAATTACCTCCTCAACTGACAAGAATAAGTGACGGTGGAGAGGGGCAAAAACTACCAATGCTAGGTACCAGCCACTGTGTTACCTATAAAATGGTGGCTGGCACCACAAAATGCCTGATTATAAACCCCTTCGGCTACAAAAGTAGCCCAAAACTCGCTCAACCCCTGAGCAGTTGTCAGACTGCTCCATTCCCCAAATACCCGGGAGGCAGACCTCGCTGCGGTCCGCTGCCCCTCAAATCCCCATTGAGGAAGAGTGGGAGCAGACTGACCACTGACACCAGGCTTGTGTGAAAAGGGCTGCTTTATTGAAACAGTTGCACATCACAAAACAACCTAGGCTTTCGCCTCACAAAACTAAAACCTCACTATATAAAATAACTCACCTATATTACACTACCCTCTCCCCTAAAACCTCCCTCCTCCCACTACTACTTAATACAGTAATATTGTACCCACACCAGATCTGTTTAACTGTAAATGGGACCTTTAAACTCCCCAACCCTATCCTATAGCTATTAACACCTACTCAAGTAGAATTCCTACATAACCTTAAACTTCCTGTGACATCCAGGCGTGAACTAATCTACCCGTTCCCTTTCAGCCTGAATTGGTGCTGTCAACAAGAATAAACGATGTGAACTTCTCTGATCACCGCCACCCAGAAAATGGGGAGGTGCCCCTCGCCTTTTCTGTCCCCCTCCCCAACGGGCCCCGACTGTCTAGTAGATGTTCAACACCGTAGCCAATTCCAACTTCAACTGTACTAGGTATAACTCCATGCCCATAAAGGACAGATGCACACTATCCACTCTAAAAAAATTCCTTATCCTCAAAACGTAAGTCTGTATGCGCCACTCTACCGATGCATTATTACCTGCAGAACGCCTTCATCGCCTTGTTTATCTTCTTCCTTGCTTTATCAATAGCAGATGGGCGGTGTGCCCCTCTCCAAACCCTCCTTGGAATGAACTCAGCCCAAATGACATGGCAACCTGCCCAGCGTCTATTAATCTCCCTCAAGTCTTCTTTCATGTCCGTCACTAAAGCTAGCCCTTTCCGTACCACCAAGTTGTTTTCACCCAAGTGCAAGAGTAATATGTCAGGGCACTTACCCCCTACCATCAATCTGTTCAATAACGGAACCAAATCAGTCCACCGCATCCCGCCTTTACCATGCTAGGAAATCATGTACATGCCAGCATTAACTTTCAAATTTGACCCATGAGTGACGGACTTGGCCTGCTGCTCAGCCCACTTTATAAAGGAGTGTCCCACAATCCAGATATTCAACCTGATCTCCAATGGCCCATGAACGGAACCTGAAAAACAAAAACAAAAATGTGACAACCTGACCGCTACTTAGAAGGTCTCTTCTTCTGCACGAACATTACGTTGAATACAATTAGACGACCATCGCCCCACCCTCATGATCTCTTCCCTACTCCAGTCCTGCCTACCTGCCTCCGTGGCCAATCCGATTCAAAAGGAATGTGTCCCGAAGCCCAGGGCATCTAGCCCCATGCGCGTTAATGCTTTGTGTAACATTGCCAACAACTGGAATGAGGATACTGCTTTCCCATTCAAGTGCTGAAATACTGTCCCAGTCCCATTGGCAGCCTGCCGCCTTAGCGACAGACCCCAACGCATGGGGAAAAAACCCATCCCGGGGTGAGCAGATAGTAAGACTCTCTTGCCCTAACCCCTCTGATCTGTCTCAGACTTATTTAGCCACACACGTAGCTCTGTCCTACCCAAAGAAACATCCTCCCATATTAGCCCATGGATCCCCATACCCCCCAACAGCTCTGACACTCAGAATGCCCCAAAGATCATCCATGACATTAATGTCAAAAACAGAACTGTCTTGCTTTCTGCACTGCACACACCCGGCAATTCGGCAAGCACCTTTGACAGTATGCTCAGCATCAAGGATATCCTCTCCCCCTGATTGACCCTGTTCCCTAGATCATCCCTCCAGGATCCTTCTAGCCAGCTCGCCAGCAGAGGGCGCATATCCCCACCAAAGTTTCCCCATGAAAACAATACCTGCCAACTTCCCCAAAGTAGTCATCCGGGACTGTCCTTTATCTATCAGCCTCATAATGAATTGCACAACATCCTGCACCCTGGCACACTCGTCCAATCTATGGCGCCCCCCGCCAAGAACTCGTCCCAAGCTTGTGAGTATTGTGCTCTTGTAGATACAGCTAAAGACTCAGCTACCAGCTGCAACATCCTTTTTCTCATACTGTCCATAAGTACTGCTGCATTTTGGTCCTGACACTGTCCGCCTCTGTGGCCAGTCCATGGAATCTCTCCCCCTGAGAACGAGACAAAGCATCCGCAATGTCATTGTCCACCCCAGGCACATGACGCACTCTAAACACCATATCCAACTGAAGACACTGTAACACAAAGACCCTGAGTAACTTCAATCCTGGGGGGTCCCTTGCTGACTGCCTGTTGACCACTTGCACCACCGCCATGTTGTCTACCCTGAACAGGACATTTTTGTGCTTGAATTGAGTACCCAACAATGCTAAGGCCACAAGCAAAGGACAAAAAAACTCCAAAAAGGCAATACTGCGGCTGCCTCGTTTTCAAGCCTCCGCCCATTCCTCGGTGCAACATGCTCCTGCCAGTAAAGACTGAAGCCAAAGCTACCCAACACTTCAGAAAAATCTGAGAGTCCCAGCCAAATTCTGCCAAAGATTGCATGGGAATACCATTAAAGGAATGCTGAAAATCTCTCCTCATCCTCATGTCTTCTTTCACCCCAGCTGACAATCCAACATGATGATGCAGCAGAGGAAGCATGGAGAGAGCCAAACCCAGTCTCCTACAAAAGGTTCTACCTGCTCTCACCACTCGGCATGCAAAATGCAAGTGTCCCAAGAAAACCTGAACTTCCTTTACTGTGACCTTCTTTTTCCCCAACATTGCATCCAGCCACTGTTGCATGGAGCGTTTCTTGTCCTCCGGCAACCTGGCTTCCAGCCTCTGGGAATCAATTTCAATTCCAAGGAATGAGATCACAGCAGTGGGCCCCACCATCTTCTCTGGCACCACCGGCACCACCAGGTCTTCCATCAGCTCCTTAAAACCTGACAGCACCTGCTGACACTCCCTGGTATCAGATTTCCCCACAAAGAAGAAACCATCAAGGTAGTGTGTGACATTGGCTTGCCCCGTACATTTAACAAAAAGCCATTGCAAAAAAGTGCAGAAGCATTCATAGAGAGCACAAAATATGGAGCATCCCATGGGCAGGGCTTTGTCTACATATCATTTCCCTTCGAACTGTATCCTCAACAGCTGGAAGTCGGCAGGGTGTACCGGCACCAAACAGAAAGCCGACTTGATGTCGCTCTTCGCCATCAGTGCCCCGTCTTACTTTTTCCACCAGAGATAAGGCCACATCTACCGTTGAATACGTGACAGCCACCTGCTCCTCTGGGATGAAGTCATTCACTGACTGGCCCTCTAGCCAAGATAAGTGTTGAATAAGACGAAACTGACCCAGTTCTTTCTTAGGCACCACCCCAATAGGAGACGCAATCAAGTTCTCCATTGGCCAATCATTAAAATGCCCCGCCATCCTCCCTTCCTGGATTTCTTTCCCCAGTTACTCACTCACAACTTGCCTGTGCTCACTGACTGATCTGTCTGCCCAACGCCTCACCCGTAGCCCCTGATACCCTAGTCTGAAACCTCAAGTAAACCCCTGCAGCAAAAGCTGAGCCTCGTCCTGATGTCATATGTCGCAAGCCAGAAACCCAGCCTGTCCAATTTAATGGGAATACGAGCCCTTTCCCGCAGATCCCTGTCCTTCCCTTCCTGCCCTGTTGCCCCCTGCCTGACCCTGTTGCCCACTGTAACCTTGCTGCTGCCCCTTCCATGATGAGTCCTGCCCTGCCCCACACCAAAGCAATTGACCAAGGCATGTTTCCCAACACATTTGGAGCACTTGTGCCAGAATTTGCAATATTCCCTTGTACAGCTCCCTTTGTTGTCGTCCCAGCAGGTGCCAAAACTGTTGGCATGTGTTCTCCCTGCTCCCCTCACCCCGAGTGGGGCACCCCTGAAAGGGCTGATAGACAACTGGCAAACCGTAAAAATTGTTTCCCCAAACTTAGCCAGGCCCATTGTATGTTGCCGCAAACCCATATTGATTTCGCCCCATTGAGCATCCGTGTCAAACACCATGCAGGCCCTGAACTCTTCGTCATACTGCACCCAAGCATACCCGCCATAATTGATGTGCACTTTCCTAATCACGTCCATGTATTTAAACATTGTGATCAACCTCTCTGGGAATATACACTAGCGTATATGAGGAAAGCTGCAGTCCAATTCTCAATAGTAACCTGAACTTTGGGCTGCTTGGATAACTCAATTTCTTCTTCCTTGGACCATGCCTTTGACCTCAGATCTCTGTGCAATAACTTCATCACCTTCATATATTCGCCCTTCCATATTTGTTTCTTAGTGGCCGCCATGAGATGTGCCCCCAAAGGTTTTGACATCCCCATATAGGGGAGTTTCCTCATTTTCAGCTTTTTACTCTCTAACTTATGTCTTCTCCCCCTTTTATGACTTGTTAGCTTTGTTGGCAACCTTCTCAGTGTCCCCCCCTGTACTGGGCCCTTTGACAGGCAGCCCCTCTGTGTCGTCACCAGGCTCTGCTAACCCTGCCCCCACTGCCTGTCCCTGGCTTTTATCCCCTGGGTCCACGATCCCAGCATCCCAGCTGTGGTCATGCGTCCTCACACCTGTAGCTGTCACATAACGGCCTTTATGCAAGCAGGCCTCCCCTGCTACCCAAGGTTGCAGTAACCTCCACTCCGCCGGGTTCCACCACTTCATTGAGTGTGTCAGGAACCTGCAGCCTGTAAAACGCTACAGCCAGAACGATTAGTGGCACCCCCTCCCTTCCTGTTGTGGCCTATCCTCCCCAACTACCACTTGCACCTCTTCATCGTCACGCACTTCCCCTTCCTCCAGATTATCTTCATCGAAGTCAAGCACGCTCATATCGGGTTGCACTGCTGCATGTTGAGACCATGAACGCTGAGGGGCCATTGACTGCCCACCCAGCCTCTCTACCAACACCGATCTACTCCTTTTGAGGTTAGCACTGTCATGGGTCGTACTCCACCCTCCTGCCGTTTGTACCACCAAGGTTGTGGCAGGCCTTCCTAGGGTGGTGGTCGTGCGGTCCCCCGACGTCCTCCAGCTAGCCGCATAGGGCCAAGTCTTCTCTTCACCTCAGGCCTGTGAGCCATATGAAGCTCTCCCGAGTCTGTCACCCCCGACTGCATGGCGACCTGCGAGCGACAAAGTCTGCCTGATGTGCTGGTACGTTACCACAACTGGCAACCCCAAAACTCACTTGCTCCCTGCCCCCCATACCCCTCCCCTGTGCACTCTCCTCCGTATCCAATCTCAAATATCCCTACCTCATGCAGAAACCCTCCCAGCCCACCCCCCTTTTGCCTGCTTTACCTTATACCATCAAAACGGGCTTCAAGTCATCCCTACCCGCGGACCAATGATCCAAGGGCCCAGGAAAGTCCTCTGTACCCCATCCTTGGTCCTCCCCATCGTCCTTGCTCCAACTCAGCTCCGCTGCTGCTAGCGCAGACAGTGCCCCCTTGTGGGTGGGCGCTCCCCCCCTTTTAGCATCCCTTGCCCCTTAGAATAAGAGGTTTCTCCCTGTACCTCTGCTCTCTGTCGTCCCATAATGCCCTGAACCCAGCCAATGCTTTGTCAAGCCAGGCCCTGCAGCCCCAATCTTGGGGCGCCCACTTGCTGGAATCTGCCACTGCCCCAGACACCTCCCCTTGAAACCCTGTGCTTGTATCTTGCCCCTCCCCACCCGCTAACATTAACTCCTGGTATACTTGGTGAAAATCTACCTCTAAATTCTCTCCCTCCTTGCCCTGCCCTTGAATTAGCTCCCTCGATGGTAAATTGATATCTCCCAATCCCTCCTCCTCCCTCCCAACCTCTCCGGCATTCACCAGGCCTGCTTGGACCACACACAATGCAATTTTTCTCCCCTTGCCCCTCCATTTGCCTGTAGCCGCACTTGAATTCACTGTGGTCCCACCCTTTGTAACTGAGCGGGAGGCCTTGCGCCTCCTTGCCACTCCCCACGTACTGTGTGAGCATTGGCACTCCCGCTCCATGCCTCCTCCCATATTGGCCGGCAACTCCGGCCGGGCCGCACCACCACCTGCTGCCTGCCTCCCCGCATTGCCTGCACCATGACCGTTCTCCTGACATGGAAGCAACCCCTTTTACCTACCTGGACGTTTGAAGGATCGGGGGTCTGGCGCGGTGAAGAGCAAGCCATGATGGCTGCCTCAACCCCCTATGCGGCTTTCCCCATGGGGCGGCCGCCACGCAGTGGCGCCCCTTCAGAGATAAGATCAAGGTGACCCGCGGCCTCCAGCAGCCGCATGGCCTTGGCTACAGGTTTGTCGTTCGACACCACCATTGTATTGAGGTTTGATAACTCCGCACTAAACAATACTACGATATAAACCTAACTACCAACTGCCTGACACTACGCCACAAAACAACAGCAAAAACTACCAATGCTAGGTACCAGCCACTATGTTACCTATAAAATGGTGGCTGGCACCACAAAATGCCCGAATATAAACCCCTTGGGCTACAAAAGTAGCCCAAAACCCGCCCAACCCCTGAGCAGTTGTCAGACTTCTCCATTCCTCAAAATACCCGGGAGCCAGACCTCCCTGCAGTCGACTGCCCCCTAAATCCCAATGAGCCAGCGGTAAAGCGCCTTCATTGTGTGTATAGTTAAAAATTTAGTTGGGTGCATTCTTTGAGTGGCCTTTGGTTTGTTCCATACAGTTTAAGTTCGATAAACAGATTTTCCAAATTAAAACTAAGTTGCACGGCTGTCTCTCAGTGTGCACACAACTGTGTTAAGAAGACGTTTCGCCCGCTTCAAGCTGGCACTAGCTAAAAAGTCAGATGTATGGTTAGTGACACTTCCTATACAGCAGATGGTAAATGTACCCGACCTGGAAGGGACTAAATAGGCGTGGTTTCCACATCCTGAACAGATTTTCCACGTCTTTATGATTTAATTCTATATTTACCTTCTGGTGTTTTATGTCCCATGGCATTGATATTAAACCGTTTGAGACACGCATTACTAAGGCAGCTTTCGTTGAACTGTCACATATTGACACCTACCAGCTTTTACATTCTTTTATTGAACACGACATCTCTAAAGCAAATAGTTGCAACTGATTGCATGGCGCCTTCTGTATATGCCCTTTTCTCCCACGCATACTGCATGTATTTAATTGTTTTGTAAAGTACTTTCTCGTGACATGTAGTCTCCTGCAGTTTTCACTCTGGATGACTTTTCAACAATTCTTAGCTTAAGGAATTTACAGTTCAAATGTTAACAATGTAGCACAAAGTGGCTAAGTGGCAGTTTGTCTCCTCAAAATGAAATTGGAAGAGAACTCCCATTTAAGTGGTAAATAGATTGTAAAAACGTATTTTACAAAAACATGGATTCCCAAACAAAGACTACCACAGAAGTTTCGACTTGCGCCCACTCCCACCTTCACACACTAGAATAGCAAATTAACCCAAATCTACAATATGTGTGAAATGAGTTTGGCTGGATTTGAGCATTAAACTACCAGTGAAACTTTTTACAGGATAAAATTTATTTTAAAATTTGGCAAACTATATTTTCGAATTTATGTGGGTCATTTACGTTTTGGCTGCAAAGGAGAAATGCTGGAATTTGACAGAACAGTTCGCCCTCCCCGCTTAACTCGCGTGTCTTTGCCTCATTCAGATGCAGAGGAACCACCAAATTTCTAACAGCAGATGTCAGCTAGTTCCACCATCAGAAGCCTCTGACCAGTGACTTATTAGTCCAAGGGAAACAGAAAAGCAGAGGGCAGCCCTTGTAGGAAGGTGGAATCTGACTACATGGTTGCCCCCACTTTTTTTCTGGTGTTTTGATGGTTTTTGACTTAGTTTGGCTGGGAACCTGAATAGCAGGTCCCCAGCCTATCTGCTTTCTCTTATAAATTAATTCCATGTACTTTAGGTACACCACATATTGGATTCTGGAGTGCCCTTATAAGTCTCTAGTATATGGTATACTATGTACCCAGGGCATAGGTACCCCAGAGGCCTCCCAGGGGCTGAAGCATGTATTGTGCCACCCCTGGAAAGCCATCCAAAATGACACCACGGGACTGCTACTGCAGCCTGAGTGAGGTGGTGCATGCACCCCTTACAGAGATATAGGTTCACTATATCTCACCTATCACTGCACATAGAAACCTATCAGTCACCCCTATGGCAGGCCTTATCAATCCTGAAGGCAGGGTGCTTGGTTTTATGTGAGAGGGTGCCCATGCATGAGCAGAGCCCCTCTGCAGCCTTCGGAATCTCCTCTCAGGGGTTGTCTGTGGTGCAGCCTGACCATATACTCTTAAGTGCATTATATCTAAAGGGTAAATGCTAACTTTGGGATGGCTGCACGGAAACATGTCGTGTTTGGTGTCAAACACCTTGGAATCATACCCCCACACCAGTAACTGGTGTGGGAGCATGATCCCACCCTTCTAGAGGGAGAGACATGACAGCACTGGTATACCCAGTAGAAACTTTAAAGAGCCCTGGCACCACAAAATGGATGCTGCAGCCACAGACACGAGTCTGGCCTCCTGCTGCTGACCGAAACTCCGGCAGGGGAGGCCTGGACAATAGGTTTCCTGTCACAGGGAGGTGTGACCACCTCCCAGACAGGCCTTAGTGGATTGGGGCTGGGTGGGTGCACTCTCTGAGTGCTTTGAAGTCCTGCACTGGGGGCACATTTGGTGTCCTCGTGCATACCCCAGTTCAAACCGGTTGCAGGGGCTGCCAGCCCCTGCTCTGGCGCGAAACTGGACAAAGGAAATGGGTGTAGCCACCCCTCTTTCCAAACCCTCCCATAGGTGGGTCCCCAGAGTTAGTCCAACCCCTTTCCTTAGTATAAGTAAGGGAACCCTGGCCACAGGACTTTAGATATCCCTGGACGAAACTCTGTAGCTGAATCCTGGACCTTCGACACTCTACATCAAGATTAGAGGACTGAAGAATCTCCCTTGGGGTCAAGGAGTGACTCCCCTGCTTGGCAGGCACCAATGAAGCATCTGTCCGGTCTGCATCACTGAAGCTCCCGCCGGACGCCAAAGTCTTTGCATCACCAGAGGTGGATTTCCAGACTTCCCCGAGGCTGCCCTGAGTCCCCAGCAAAGCTGAGGCACGTAGCTGTCGTGGGTAACGTGGAACCGTGACCCCTGGACACCGAGCACATTTGCAAGTGCACCAACTTCCTGACATCTCTCGAAGCCGTGCTTTGGGTTCCAAGTAGCCCTAGCCCCGAGCACCAACTGCAGCGAAGATGACTGGCCTACACTCCACGAGTGTTCCGTGGGCCAGCTCCAAGTGCGACCGCTTGAGGCTCCTTCGCGATCTCTAGTACGTTGGCTAGTGGGTCCCCACGAAGGCAACTCTTCATTTGCTTGGGCTTTCCTGGTTGCTCCAGAAGTGCCCTGACTTACCCTCGCTGGGTGAGTCCCTCAGACCTTGCTGGTCTGCACCGCAGCCTTTTCTTCGTTTCCCCGTGACTTGCCGTTGCCGAGGCTTGTTGGGTCCAATCTGGTCGCCGACACTGCAGCACTCGACAGACTTCGTGGGACAGCTCGATTCCAGCTCCTGGTCATCGTCGACGCCTCCTGGACCTCGTGGCTGAAGAGTCAAGGCACCCGTCAACTCATCTGAAGCACCCGGCATCTGAGGGCATTCGACTATCGTGCCCCTGGTCACTGGCTAGTGACCCAGACTCTGTCCCCTATGCTTTCAGGTCTTCCTCTTCCTGGATCCAGGCTTGGATCGCACCGGACACTCTTCCTCTTCACGGCAGCAGCACTTTCCAGGAGGTCGCCATTGAAAACGACGACAATTCCCGACACCTTTTAACACGTATGCACCCGGCTTCCATGGGTGAGGTAACTCGAGTATTTCGGTACTCACGTGGGTGTGGGCCCTAGAAACTCTTAAGTTTTAAGGGGTTAACTGGAAGTCCTCTCCGAAGTGTCCTTTTTCTTTTAAAATCCAACCGCAACTTTCCTCATAGAAGTTAACGGTGATTCGCGGCTGTGTTCTCACACTGCACGTGTCCCCCGTGGGTCCCCTGTGTCACTACCTTGGGTGGTTCCTTGGGGTCCAAGCACTTCTACAGGCTCTAGGCCTTGTGTCTAGCTCAGTCGTGGTTCTTATACCACTATTTTAGTATATGGTTTGGTACGCCCCTAGGGCTCAAACGTGTATTGTGCTAATAACTACTGATATTTGCCTTGTAACTTATGTACTTCGAACTCTAGCCTCATAAAGAGACTAGAGGGGTGTGTTTAAGACTCAATACATATATTTTATATATATATACCTAGTGTGGTCCTCTTTCATTTGGTCACTCGAGATTATAGACTGGTAAAACAAGCTGCTTTACATTCCTCCAAGACTTAGCCTGAAGGCTGCTCTCCATAGCTACCACTAGGATAGCTTTCAATAAAGGTTGTCTTTAACCTATCATCAATAAGGGGTTGTGTGGACTGGTACAGGGTGCCCACTATAACTAGTGGACAGCATATAGCAGGCCAACTTCTCACAGCCCTTACATTGTCGCTGGAGGTTTGGCCGTTAATAGCTCTGAAGCGTACACATATTCCCCCAGTCAATTTTCATTCCAGCATAATTTGGAATATAAGCACTTAACACCTATTAATTGAGTCAGGCTGGTCACTATTCACAGATTAATGAAATATCTTCTAAGGGGCACATGTATCAAGCATTATTGCCTTTGCAAAAGGGCCAATTAGCAGAAAAATGCTTTTTAGATGCAGCAAAGCCTAATTTGCGATTCGGTAACCTGTTACCAAATCGCAAAATGGGTTTGCTATTCGGTATTTGGAAGGGGCGTGTTTCAGGTGTCCCTTCCAAATACCGAATCCTAATGGTTTGCATGAAGTTTTGTGACCGTGAATGCGGTTGCAAAACATTCGCATATTACCACCTACTTCGAGTAGGTGGTAACCCATGGACCCCTTCCCCTTTGTGAATGATTGTAAAAGCATTTTTAAGAGCAGGCAGTGGTCCCACAGGCCACTGCTTACTCTTAAAAAATGAAACTGCAAAGTTTCATTTTTTCTTTTTAAATGCATCCCGTTTTCCTTTAAGGAAAACGGGTTGCAATTAAAAACAAAAAAGACTGCTTTATTTAAAAGCAATCACAGACATGGTGGTCTGCTGACCTCAGCAGGCCACCAAACCTGTGATGGTGTAGAATAATTATCCCTCTGTAGTTTGCGCAGTTACTCAGGTTACCTTTCTTGGGGATCTTGATGAGATATCCCTCCTTCCAGTCTGATGGCACCTTTTCCTCCTCCCAGATCCTTCTTTCATACATTAGAATTAGCGATTACCTGGCTGCGATTCGGAGAAAATTGCAATTAGGTAATCGCTACTTGTGATAATGATATTTGTGGCCCCATATTGCATAGTATTTCCCAAAATAATGTAAAGAGCGATAGACACAAATGAATCCACAGCAGATACTGAAGACACTAAATATCAAAACTAGTTCTATTACGTTTTCACTAAAAATATACAAATTAATAAATTCCCTTTAGGGTACAGAAGTTACAGTTCTTTCAAAGAGTCAGTTATTTTCATGCTGATATTTTTAGTCCAGGAAGATATTAATTTCTCCAAAGTTAAAGAATACATTTCCACAACCAGTTGCCGATGTGTTGTACTTTGACCTCGCAGTATAGAGCAATAGTTTTGTTGAGGTCTTCATCAGGACTCTGATGCTTACAAAACATTTGCTCTAGCTTCGCCAATATAATCTATTAATAATATATGACTTCTCGTTGTTCACTAGGACCAACATAATTATCTCTATTGTATAGTTAACATTTTTGGCAAATACTGGTCAGTCTGCTAGATTGCAATAACTTACTTCAAGTTGTTTGTCCTGACTAAATTATTTACGCCTTAACACATTGGCTGGGTTTATATTGTCTTTAAGTAGTAACATTGGGCCTGATTCAAAAAAGTGAACTTAGACCAAAAGTCTAAGTTTAGGACCTGAAGTCTAAGTTTAGACCAAAAGTCTAACTTAGACCTAAAGTCTAACTTTACTACTACTAAAGTTAGACTTTTGGTCTAAGTTTAGACCAAAAGTCTAACTTAGACCAAGAGTCTAACTTTAGTGGTAGTAAAGTTAGAATTCAGCTCTAAACTTAGACTTTTGGTCTAAGTTTACTTTTCTGAATCAGGCACTGTGTTTTTTACCTCGGTGGCACTGATAAAGTGTTTTAAAGATTCATATTTTTTTGTATCATTAACAATGTGTAATATGCATTTTCACACACAACTTTATATCTACAGACTGTAGTGTAATTGCCTTTCAAACTAATTTTCTGTGAAGTGTAGAAGTGTGTTTAATAATGTGTTTTATTTATGTCTCATTTCTATGTAAAAGGCTGTCTTGGACAAGGTGGATGCCATCCCTGTCACTCATTCGTGCTCCCCCCCACTCCTCCTGCAACACCTCCCCCGCACACACCCTCTCCCCACAGGCTCCGCACACAGCACACAGCACCCAGTAAAGCTGAGGTCATATTAGTTTATTTTCATTGGTGGATTGTTTTCCTCATGATAAACTTTCTATGGTGCAGATGTAAACTTTTTGCTTGTAACCACATATTCCATTTCTACACTGGACCTATTCACTTGACGGAAGTATTATTGTCAAATGTTTCATATTTTATTTGAACATCGCTGTATGACATTAGTATAGAGGGTGTTTTATAACCAATAAGAAATGGGTTAGTGCTTAGCTGTTAAGGCAATATGACATGTATTTTTATGTGCTTTGATTTGCTGAAGAAATTATTTCCTATCCTGCTAGGAATGCTGCCCAATCTTCTAATGATTTTGCTGTTCTTGCCTACTCTGTATAACTTTGCATCTGAGAGCCACTTATTTCAATTTTTTTGATAAAAACCTTTAACTTTTCATTGATCTAGTTTTTGAGTGGACCTCATTCCTTAATGAGCTGTTTTACTTCGATGATTTGATGTTTGGGGAGGTGCCTTAATGAGGGAACACATTGCCTAATGAAATTGAGGTTTAACACCGTCTCCGATCCAGTAAATGGTGGAGATTTGACTTAGGTAAAATTGTGGGGTGTCTACATTTTGGGGTCCCATTTTGCTCCAATAGATCTCCACCGAGACTCTTTGCAAAAAGTGAAAGCTCAGAGCGAGTACACTGAAACCAAAAAGGAAGCAAAGGGAAGCTTAAGAGCAGGTAAGCTAAGATTCCTCAATGGTCTTCCTACAAAAGCTCAGAAAGCAGCAAGCCAAGGAAATTTGAAAGAACTCTATGACATAACTAGGAAACTGTGGCAGATACAGCATGGATAACGAAGGCCAACAACGAAGATGGGTGGAACATTTTGAAGAACAGCTGAACCAGCTTGTGCCGCAGTCTCCACCAGACATACATCCGGCCAACAAGGACTTGCCAATCAACTGCAGCAAACCAACTAAGGAAGTAATATGTCAAGCCATCAAACATTTGAGAAATGGGAAGGCAGCAGGACCTGACAACATTCCTGCAGAGGCACTGAAGGCAGACTTTGAAACACCAGTAGACATGCTCTACCCCATGTATGGAAGGATCTGGGAAGAGGAAAAGGTCCCATCAGACTGGAAGGAGGGATATCTCATCAAGATCCCCAAGAAAGGTGACCCGAGTAACTGCGCAAACTACAGAGGGATAATTTTTCTATCAACCCCAGGCAAAGTGTTCAACTGAGTCATCCTGAACAGAATGAAGGAAATATTTTACGCTCATTTGTGAGACCAGCAAGCTGGCTTCCGCAAAGATAGATCCTGCTCAGACCAGATTGCAACACTGTGCATCATCATTGAGCAGTCAATGGAAAAGAACTCCCCCCTCTACGTCAATTTCATCGACTATGAGAAGGCATTCTACAGCGTGGACAAAGAGACGCTTTCGAAACTCCTCCGCCACTACGGTGTGCCAGATGAACTCAGTAGAATCATCAGGACTCTTACAAGGGAATAACTTGCAAGATAGTACATAGAAGATAACTCACTGAAGCCTTCTAAGTGAGGACTGGAGTCCACCATGGTTGTTTGCTCTCGCTTTTTCTTTTCCTGCTGGCCATAGATTGGATCATGAAGACATTCACAGCAAAGAGAACAAATGAAATCTAGTGGACGACCTGGACTTTGCAGACGACCTGGCCCTTTTCTCCCACACCCATCAGTAGATGCAAGAGAAGACCGACAAAGTGGCAGGCAAATCAGCACAACTTAGCCTCAACATCAACAAACCAAAATCCTGAAGGCTAACATGACCAGCACAGCTGCAGTCACTCTTGTAGGCGATGCACTGGAAAACGTTGAGCCCTTAACCTACCTGGGCAGTGTCATAGACAAGCAGGTTGGCACAGACTTTGATGTCAAGGCACGAGTCAGAAAAGCAAGGACTGCCTTCATTGAGCTAAAGATCTGTAGCTCCAAAGACCTAAGGCAGCAACGAGATCAGGAATTTTTAACACCAACGTAGAGTCAGCACTTCTGTATGGAGCAGAAACTTGGAGAACAACTGTGACCACCACCTACAAAGTCCAGACCTTCATCAACACCTGTATGAGGAAATTCCTCCAAATCTGAGGCCAAACACCATCAGCAACAACCACCTACAGCAGCGGACTTGCCAACTCCCTTCCCAGGAAGAAATCATGAAAAAATGCCGGGGCTGGATAGGTCACACCCTCCGCAAGCTCACATCAAACACCACCAGACAAGCCCTGACCTAGAACCCTCAAGGGAATAAAAAAAGGAAGGCCAAGAAACACGTCGTGCAGCGGTCTAAAAGCCGACTGCAAGGAGATGGGCTATACCTGGGGCCCTATTACAGATGGTGCCCCAGGGGCGCAGCGGGCTTTTGCGCTCGCTTTGCGTGCCCCCGGGGCACTTTGGTATTATAGAAGGGGACGCAGAGGCTTGTGCGTCCCCTTCTATAATATCAATAGCGCTGGCGCACTTGAAGCGCCAGCGCTATCAACAGAGGGTGTTCCCTCATTTGCATATGGGCATGCCCTATGCAAATGAGGGAATTCTTTTGACTCTGCGCCCGCGCCATATTACAGATGCGGGTGCAGAGTCAAAGAAGCCCTCAGGAGGCGGACTGACAGGGCGCCATTTAAAAGGTGGCGCACTGTCAGTGCGTCCTCTGACAGCAGCCCTCTGCAGGAGGTAAAGGGGGTCCCATGGACCCCCCAGACATCCCCTTGCAGGCGGGTGCAGTCACTGACTGCACCCACCTGCAAGGGGATCTCTAAACCCCTTTGAAAGTGCAGGCCTGTGCCGCCTGCACTGTGAAAACACAGAGTGGCTGCTCCGTGTTTTCACATGAATGCGCTTCCCCCAGTGCAGCGCGAGTTCGCGGCTGCCCTGGAGGCAGCGCATACACCATAATGGGGCGTATTATCACTGTTTGCGCTCTGCGCACCTTTTGAGTATTTTGCTCCCACAAATCTTGGTAGCAGAGGATGGTTGCATGGTAAAGAGCACATCCTCATGTTAGAGGGGTCCTCTGTAGTTCCCCAGGTTCTCTAGTTTTCCTTGTAGTCTCCGATCCTTCCTTTGCCCAATCGATACAAATAATGTATTTCCATGTGGAGTTTTCCGATCCAGGATTTTGCAGAGAAAACTGACTTGCAGTGCTGTTCCTGAGTGTTTCAGAGTGTAAGTATGAATAGGGTGGAATGATTTAATGATTGCGAGTGATTCTGGAGTGTTTATGGTATGCTGCTGAGCCCTGTGTTGTGAAACGGATTGTTATGCCATATGGGAGGTGTTTGGCTATGCAATGATGATTTTGGGTTCAAATGGTGGTTTGATTACTGTTGTTCTGATGTATTATTATTATTATTATTATTATTATTTATGACATTTGCTTACAAAGGTTTTGTTTATTATTGTTTGGTTTGTTTATCAAATTTGTTTAAATCCAAGATCTGAAGATATTGTGGTTACCTGGTGCATAACGGTATGTGGTGTCATAAACACACAGATTGGGGTTCCTGAATTAACAAGTTTTCCTTTTTATGGCTGTGTGTCAAATTTTGGTTGGTGTCTTTTGTTCCTAAGTGCCTGGGAGCAATTACATTAGCCAGGGTAAATTGCTGCTAGACGGGGTTTGCCTAGTGAGAACTGGGTTGATTAGTAGAGCGTTGTCTGTATTTGCTCTTGCTTCTATTGTTTGCGCGATTTGTCTCACTCTAACTTACTTATTCCTTCATATTTATGTTGAGGAGACAAGATTTATTCTGTTACTTTAGGGTAAGTTTACTGAGAAAAGGGTTTTGCAATTGTTTTCCTTATTCACAGAGAGGCAATCTGTGATTGGTTAGTCAACCAGAGAGCAGCGCTGGGATTGGTGAGACGTCACCACAAAGCTGCGCTGTCAGTGGTTGGTTGTTGGCAGAGCCACACTGTGATAGGTTGTCCTTTGAGAAAGCCACGCTGGGATTGGTTGTTGTTCCCTGGTTTGTTTTGTATGAGAGTGGACTCTTCATTGTGGTTGTCACCTTTGGTGGTAGCACTCAAGCACAGTGGGGAATTAAGGGCGTGTGTTGACCTCCGGTGTCTAAATAAAGAGACCTGGGTTGATGCATATCCCTTCCCCAACATCTCAAATTTATACGTAGGATTGAAAGAGGCTCGATTTTTTTCAAAACTGGATTTAGTTTCTGCCTACCACCAAGTGGAATTAGAGGTAGAGTCAAGACATCTGACAGCGTTCGTGTCCCCTTTTGGGACATATCAATATTACCTCATGCTGTTTGGGTTAGCCTCAGTGATCCCCGTCTTTCAAAGGGTGATGATGGTCAACATGCTCAAAGGGGTGGAAGGCATCTCCATGTTTCAAGACGATGTCTTGGTCTTTGCTCCTGATAGACCATCTCATGATAAAATATTGGATGAGGGGTTGAGTAGATTGAAACCCATGTGGTTGTACTCCGGAGGGGCCAATGCGTTTTCCTGACTGCCAAAGTAGAATGTTTGGGGACACCTTATAACAAGTGAAGGTATTGAACCTATTCCTGCTCTGGTTAAAAGCATCACGCAAGCAAAACCACTGTCGGACAAAGTGAGTTTGAAGTCATTTCTTGGCTTATGTAAATTTTATTCAAGATTCACACAGAAATATGCAACAAACTTACGACCCTTGTCCTGCATGCTAAGGAGAGGGGTTGCATTTGAGTGGAGCAATGCGTGTCAGGAAGTTTTTGAATGGGTGAAAGAGCAGCTCTTATCACATAAAGTGTTGAAAAACTATGATCCGGTACTCTAAGTTGTATTGACAGTGGATGCGAGTAATGTGGGGTTGGGAGCAGTTCTCAGCCAAGTGAAAGATGTTCATACCCAAACTATTGGTTATGCTTCTCTGATCTTATCTAATACCAAAAAACAATACTCAGTCATTGAAAGGGAACTGTTGGTGTGCTGGTGGGTGGTGATGAAATTTCGAAATTACGTGTGGGGCAGGTGTTTTGTGATTCAGACGGAGCACAAGCCTTGGTGTATATCCGGAGTGGAAGGAATCCCACGGGTTTTACTCCCAGTATTGCTAGACTTTCTACAAAGTTGTTGCAGTTTGACTTAACACCATAGTATATCTTAAGAGGGAAAAATGGCTGTGCAGATTTTCTATCACACTCACCTGCATTCAAGGAGGATGATATGGTATTGTGTAGTGATGAGGATAAAGAGAACTGTATTGTGGCATCCAAAGATTTACCCTAGTAACAAGCCTATATTGAACAGAAGTGGAGAAAAGCATTGAAGGGAGACTCTACCGTATGTTACCCCACCCCACTGGGCTTCTCAATCATTTACTGTGACCATGAGGACCGAATAGGTGGAGGATTAGCTATCATACATAACAATGATATGTACCTAAAACCCTTCCACACAGCTGAATACATTAGGAGTCGATCTCTCCTTCAAAGGCTCTAACCCAATTAAATTCCACGTCATTTATCATCCACCAGGTAAAAAACTACAATTCTTCAAAGACTTTAGAGTTCTAATAATGGTAAACTCCCTGAAAGACTCCACAGACATTATACTTGGAGACCTAAACCTGCACTTGAACAATGTCAACGATACAACAGTACAAGCTTTATCCACCTTACCGGAAACAAAAGGTCTCACACAACACTGCACAATGCAAACTCATTATAAAGGTTCTACCCTTGACGCAATCCTTACCATCCATATCCCCCATTCCATCATATGCATCGATTGGATGGAGCATCACCTAATTCTATTTGATAACAATGTCAACCAACCTAAGCTCCGCACTCAATCGTATTGTCCTAAGCACTGGATGAGAAACATACACCAAATCCCCCAATCAGAGCTAGAATCCCTAATCAGCTCCTAAATTCTCCTGCTACCCAACCTTACTACAGCTGATGACCTCACCTCCCACTGTGACACAAAAATGATGTAACTTCTTGACACTGTCGCCCCCCCACTAAAACTCAAAAAATCTAGAAATATCCCCTCCAGATCCTGGTTCAATAAAGAATTTAATAAAGAGAGATGCCAACTTAAGATGGCTGAATGAACCTGGACAAATCAACCCTCGCTGATCCATCTCTCCCTCCTCCGAGAAGAACGCCTAAAATACAAGAAACATATATACAGAGAAAACCCTCTTTCTTCCAAACCCAACTTGCCCATTTGAGAAACAGACCTAAAGACCTTTTCCACATAATTAAACACCAAACTAACTCTTTCCCACAACACTCAACTGGTACATCTGCCAAGCGCTGCGAAGAGTTTGCCGAATTCTGCTCAGAAAACATCGAACTTTCTCTGGACCATTACACCTCTCCCACCTCTTTTCCTCTTACCAAAGATGGTCCCTCCACCAACGATGGACCCCCTTTGCTACATCTCCAACCCATGGTGATCCCCCTAAACCCACCCCATCAACGAACCAGAACTCCATCTACAACCATTTACAACTGAAAAACCATGCAACCTGGACTAATTTTGAAAAAGAAGTCCTTGAAATACTTTCATGCATGAAACCAGTATCCCACATCTCTGACCCTCTTCCCTCCTCTCTTCAAAAAGCGAAGGCACATCATCTCCTCAACTTGGACAAAAATAATGAACTCCTCACTATCTAGCGGATCCATGCTTGCCTCCTTTAAACTCGGCCAAGTCACCTCCCTCATTAAAGAGCCGGACACCGACCTGAATGACCTTAACAATTACAGACCCATAACTAACCTCCCCCTCCTTGCCAAAACTATTGAAAAATGTGTGCTCTCACAACTTAACAAACACATAGAAATATTTTACCTACAAGACCCCTTCCAATCCGGGTTTAGGAAAGGCTGCAATATGGAGTCTGTAATCTTGAACATCACTTACGGCCTATACAGATCTCTAGACATGGCGAGGCTTGCCTCTTAATCCTCCTGGACCTCTCAGTGGCCTTTGCTACCGTTAACCACAACATCCTCCTAAACATCCCCTCACATCGTGCTGGCATCAACGGTACTGTCCTCCAATGGTTTGCCTCATACTTGAACCGACGTTCTCACTTATAAAATAAAACAACTCCACTTCACCAGCAGTATTAGTCTCACAAGGATTTCCCCAACGATCAATCTTATCCCTTGCCTTGTTCAACCTCTATATGAAACCCCTTACAGTGATTTTGAAATTGACCAAAATTGCCTACCATCTCTATGCAGATGATACCCAACTCTACATCAAAATTCCGTCATCTAAAGACATCCAGCACCTAAACAACACTCTCTCCATGGTACAATCCTGGCTGACGAGCAACCACTTAGCTTAACCCCAACAAAACTGAACTCCTCCTCATCCATCTAAAAGGAAAGTCTTATCCCATCCTTAACTTGCTCGACAACCTAATTGCACTAAACTTTAAACTATCTATCTCTAACTCTAAGTCACTAGGGATTTCTTTTGAAAAAAAGTTGAACATGAAAGACCATATCATCTCAGCAAAAAGTGCCTTCTAAATGCTGAAACAACAAAAAAGAAATCAAACCCTTCATCCCCCTGGATGACCTACAGACTGTAGTGCAATCACTAGTCCTCTCTAAGCTGAGATATGGTAATGCAACAATCACCAAAAATCCATCTTATACCTCTGAAATTCACACTCATCGCAGCAGTTAGACTTCTCTCTGGGGAGAGACCATACGATCACATTACTCTTACACTTAAGAAACTCAGCTGGCTACCAATCGAAGTGAAAAGCATATTGAAAACGGCCTTCATAACCTACAAAGCTCTCTATATGGGAGAGCCAAACTACCTTGCAAACAAACTATCTAAAGCTGGCCAAAAGAGGCCTCTGCGAAGCTCTAACACTCTACACCGGATTCTGCCCATATTTAAGGTTTTCTTTTTTAAAATTCACCCGTTCCTTCTCTGGGAATGCGCCTAGTAATTGGAAAGCCGTAACACACAAACTACACGACAATCAATCATTCCTGTACTTCAGAAAAACCTTAAACTATTTCTTCTCAACAAATACTTGAACCCAACCTCCTAAAATAATCAACTGGCTCAGATGCACCTTCCCCCCTCCATCGGTGAGCCCGTACATCTCTACCTCTGAAACACCTTCTCATGTATTCTGCTATCCCCTGTTATAACGTAGCATCACTACCCCAGAACTTTACTCATCTCCCATTCCACCCCCTATTGTATACTATTCCCTGTATATATACAACTGTATAACAGTAAACCTAATGTGGTTTTCCCTAGAACTGAACAGTATAGACTATCAAAAGAGACAGAAGAAGGAAGGAAACTTATCACTGAGATAATGATTGAGCAGGAAATTATTCGGGGGAGTGCTTGGTAGCACTTGCAACTCTCCTCTGAGACGGGGATAAAGAAACCAAGTGGGAAATGGAGGCTTGTCCAAGATTTAGGAAAAATTTATAAAATTGTCATCCATGTTGTCCAGTGGTCCCGGAATACAGTCATTGACTTATGCCAAGGGTTCTTCTCAATACCTTTCCACCATGAAGAGAGCCAGTGCACGTTTGCATTGCAATTCCAAAATAAAGTTCTCATTTGGAATAGGATCCCAGGGTATACTGAAAGTCCTTCAACTTTTAGTCAAATCCAAAGAAAGATCTGGAAAATTAGGCTGCCCTGTAACTCGCAAACCCAACAAGATGATGGACGGAGTCTGACACTTTTCAACCACTCACCCCCAGTCAAGAGATCTAGGTTTAATCCATTGTTCTTTTGCTCACTATGCCACCCCAGTTTGTACCAGCCATATGCAATACATTCTTGACCCTGCTCCTCATGGAAACAGTGCAGCCTGAACTGCCAGGCAAGGTCCTCCCTGGACTGGAAACAAGCATCCTAGGACCGGTTTTAGGGTATCACCCCTCATCAGACAGGCTAGCTTGAATGCATTGGAACAGCGAGCAAAGGACCTACGTCTGGGCATATCCTTGGCCATTTAGGGCAAACATAGAAAACGCAACAAAATGATGAACGGAGTGCTGAAACTTTTCAACCACTCACCCCCAATCAAGAGATCTGTAACTCGGTCTTGGTGCAGTATATTGATGACCTACTGGTTGCATTCAACAAAAAGAAGACTGCAAACCTAACACAATTGCTTTGCTGAATGATTTAGCTGACAATGGTCATAAGGTTTCCCCAACACAGATGCAGCACTGCCGAAAGGAAGTGATTTACCTTAATCATCACATTTAAAAAAGGAGGAAGGTAAGTCTCAAAAGTATGCATGTCTGCAGTTCTGAAAATGAATCCTTCAACCACTCAGAGGAAGGTGAGGATGTTCTTGTGAATTGTTGGCTACCATAATCAGTATATTGCAAACTTTTACTTGATTGCAAAACCTTTAATAAGGTTGACTCACAGTGACATAAATGACCCAGTACCATTTGACGAAAAATGTTCAGAGGCACTCCGAGTATTGAGAAAAATGTTATGTAATGCTCCGCCCTTGGAATGTCTGACTACAATTTGACTTTCTCCCTTTTCTGTCATGAAGAGGTGGGCTTGCTCAAAAGCATGGTTCCGTCATGAGACCTGTGGCTTATCTCTCAGCTGTATTGAACCCAGTAGCTGTAAGTCTTTCTGGTTGATGGATATCAGTTGGAGCTGTTTGCATTGCCATTGAACAAAGTGAGGGCATAGTGATGGGTCATAATTTAATAGCATATGTCCGACATTCAGTTGAGATCCTGTGAACACGAACAAAAACACAGCACAAGACCAACAGTCAACTGACCAAATGTGAAAAAATCATACTGGCGGGAGAGAATATTTTAATTAAAAGGTGTAACACTTTAAGTCCAGCAATGTTGCTTCCAATTCCAAACAAAAGGTGTGAATACAGGGACAATGATGATGATGAGCTTGAGCACGACTGCTTGGGAGTTACTGAAATATGTACCAGACCAAGACCAAATATCAGAGAAACTCCTCTTGATAGGGTCGATCTGACTTTGTTTGTTGATGGTTCTTGTGTGAGAGACCACTATGCAGCAATGAAGGCTGCGTATGTGGTATGTTCCGTTTCTGTAATTCTTGAAACCTCATATCTGACGAAAGTAACTTCAGCACAAGTGGCAAAACTGGTTGCATTGACAAGAGCTTGTTGTTTGTCAGAAAATTTGAATGGGACAATTTACACAGATAGCCAGTATGGTTTTGGTAGGGGCAAAACTTTGGCCAACTGTGGTCACAAAGGTGTTTCATAACATCTTCTGGAGCTCACATAAACAACAGTCTCTATATATGTGACTTGTTGAAAGCAATACAGCAGCCAAAGGAGATTGCTGTAGTCAAGTGTGCTGCCAATTAGGCTGGAAAAGATATGGTCACTTTTGGAAATAATTACGCAGATCAAGTGGCTAAATATTGTGCACTTGAGGATGAAACAGTGGCTCAAGAAACTGAAAATGATGAATTAAGAATAATTTCCATGCAAGTTGAAGAAAATGTGAATTGTTTTCTGTTGAGTTCAATGTATATCTCTCTAAGTAATTTCAGAGACTTTTAGCAGGAAGCTACAGAAGATGAGAAACAGAAATAGGAGAAATTAGGTTACAAATGATGAATCATCAAGATTTGTATGTTACCCCTGATAACAAGTATGTCCTACCTGATGCTATGTAATATTCCATGGCAAGGTATATCCATGGGCAATTCAGGGAAGGACGCCATGCTTAGAACTTTTAAAAAAAATACAGAGAAAATGTAAATTTAAAGAATATTGCTGAGAGTTTGGGTTCTTGATATCTAGCGTGTCAAGGAAATAATCAGGGCTACAGAGCAGTGACTATCATGAACCACATTTGCAAATCAGATGGCCCATTTACAAGACTCCAAGCAGATTTTGTGGCAATGCAATTTGTAATGGCTTAAAATATATTTTGGTAATTGTCTGTTTGTTTTCTAAATGGGTTGAGGCTTATCCTATCCGGTGACCTGACAGCCTTATAGTTGCCAAACCTTTGTTAAGATTCGGAATACCAGCTTCTATTGAGACAGATAGTGGCTCCCATTTTAAAAATAAGATTTTGCAATTGATTTGTACTGCTCTTCAAATTGATCAGAGGTCCCATTGTAGCTATTGTCCTCAATCTTGTGGTGTGGTGTAGAGGATGAATGGGACCATCAAGAAAAATTGGTCAAAGTGTGTGATTCCACCGGTTTAAAGTGGTTGGATGCTCTTCCTCTTGTATTAATGAACATCAGATGTACCCCTGAAAGAAAACAGGTTCATCACCACCTCATGAGGTGATCATGGCCGGAGCAATGAGATTGGCTTATACTCCTTCAGCTTGCTTGTTTCAATAACTGATGACATTTACGGATTACTGCAAAGGTCTGGCTGATATAACGAAATCCGTCTCTCACCAGTTGAACATGGCATATGAAGCAACAAGAGAAATGCAATGACATACCCTCAGCCCTGCCAGCTAGATTGTGGTCCGAAGACATGTGAAGGGGCTGTATCAAATTATTTTGACAGCAAATACTGTGGATCCTTCCTCGCTCACATGAAAAGGGTGAGGACAGCAGATGAAGCAGTGCTGAAAACAACTACTAGATCGCCGAGTCAAGCTCAAGTTCACAGCATGGTTTATCGGGGGCGTTCAGGTGCAGAAACTTTTGAAAATTCTGGGAATGAAACTGGTGAAGATAACAAAGTAATAAAAGTCCAGGTCAGTGAAAAGGAAAGCTCTGGTGAAGATCCTGGTACCCCTACCAGTGGTGCTGCCCAGTTTCAAAGTGAGAATTAGAGTAAAGAGTTGTTGCACTGTCAAAGTCAAAAGCATGAATGGCAGCAAGAAGATAAGGAAAAACTCCAGTTGAAAAGTCAAGTCACAAGAACCCCCATTGGAACAAAGAAGATCACAGTGAATCATGTAGTTGAAACTGATTCAAATTCAACTGTAAATAAAGAAGACTCCACAGTGTGTGCAGGTACAAAAAAAGGCTGAAGAAACAAGATAATTGAAAAGAACCTGCAAGAGAAAGCTATGCCAACAAGAGGAACCAGAGACACTAAAGTCAAACAATGAAGAGTCCGAAATAATTGAATTAGTTTAAAAAAACTGTGAAAAGGGAATCACCAAGTACTAAATGACCAGTAAGAAAGAGAACCCTAAATAGAAAATATGCATCACCTGAGTGGGTATATCTAGCAACAGTGTCTGCAGAAGAAAATGAATCAGAAACAGAGATCTACAGTCCAATAAATTGTTCCATTACACCTTTGAGAGTGAACCTGAAAGTTAATCAGAAGAAGAACTATGTTGAACATTTGAGAGACTGTAAAGAGTAAAAGAGTAAAGAGTGATAATTCTGGATTCAAATTTAAGAGAAGAATCTTTTGCGAGCATGACCTGAAATAAACTTTTTTTTTAAACGAGAAGATCTTTGAAATGTGTTTTGATTATTGTTGTCACAGAAATAAGAAGAAAAGATTAAACCTATTATTGTTTCAAGATTTTTTTTTTAATTTTACTTCTTGAAGCTTCAGGATAATTTTGTTTGTGATCTCAATAGAAAATGAAGTACAGCAAATGGGGCAAAATTGTTGGTTTAATTGTCTTATTAATGAACTTTACTTGGCCTGTTGTTCATAATGTGTGCTTAATGTGTAATAATATGCCTGATTTTCTAATGGTTTTGCTACTCACTATGACTAAGAATATTCCCTTATTATTGCCTACTCTGTATAACTTTGCATCTGAGATCCTTCGTGGCCTTTAACTTTTTATTGATCCAACTCAGTTATTGAGTGGATCCCATTACTTAATGAGCTGTTGTACCCTGCTGATTTGAAGTTTGGGGAGATGCCTTAACACGGGGACACATTGCTTCATGAAATTGAAGTTTAATACTGTCTCTGAACCAGTAAATCTGGGAGATTTTATTTAGGTAAAGTTTTAAAGTGTCTAAATTTTAGGGTGCCATTTTTCTCCCAAAGTATCACCAGCATCGAGTCATGAGGCAGTCACTAAGACACCGGAAGTCATAAGGGGGATGCTTTGAACTGGTCGGTATGGTGGGCACAGGGCCCAATGCAAAGAGAAAATCCCCTGCAGGACTATTGATATTTTGTATTTCAGAAAAAACGCCATAGTGACAGGTTTGTTTTTGTAATTTATGAAATAAAAAAAAGCAAGAAACCGGTCATGACATGGTGACTAGCAGCCTTACATTTATGACAAGAGTGCTTCCACTGCATTAGGGTCAGATTTAGAGTTTGGACGGACCGGGTACCCCACTACAAACATGGCGGAGTACCCTATTCGCCAAACTGATGGTCTGTCAATTCTATTTAGAGTTGGGTGGACCATCTTATTTTTGAAGGATGTGCCCATGCTGGCTACTCTGGCAGAAATCCTAAACCAATGGCCCAGCGGGGTTGGGGCTGTCAATGCAAGTACACCAGGCCACTCACCCTTTTTGGACCAGACAGTGTGGTTTTTGTTTTTCTGTTTGGGACCACCAGGCAAAGTCTGGTGGTCACAAACAGAAAAAAAAAAAAATGACCCCCATACCTTGGTCGAAAACTCCCAGGGTGTCAGGATCATTATTATTTTGTTTTTCTAAAGCAAACTCCCGCTTTGGGAATTAGATTTTGAAAAGCAAACAAAATTGCAGAGCATCTTCGTGAAACATAGCAAAGTTCAATGCCTTCAGAACAGCTGCCATGGCAGTGGTTTTTCTGAAGGCATAGAGATCTCCACAGGGCCATCCGAGATTTTCAAATATGTTGAGCGATAGTCTGTGCAGGGTGGCAAAGTTAATGACCTTCACCAACCTGAAGGATGGTGGGTCACACACCATACTCTAAATCAGACCCTTGGTTTCTTAAACACCCCTCAGCAACTGCTTATAAATAAATGTGTACGACAATCATGATTTTATCATGCCATTGATGCTTTCATAGCATTATTCTAAGTCTACTGATACATTTTTAAATGCACCTGCAATGCCCAGCAATATAGAGATATAATTGCAAACAGTATATCTCATATCCTAAATGATGGTAAGGAAGCTGGAGAGGTTATAATATGGGGAATAATAATAAGTGTACAAGCACATCGACCCATAGTGTGGGTTCTTCACCACAAGACCCTTCTCAGAGCAGAAAACACACTAAATTGGAAAAAAGAAAAATACAAACATCCTGGATGCCCTATATGCTAATGTCATCACTGGCGTAGCTCTCTCTTGCATTGCAATATGTAAACAGGTGTTAGACCTGACATCCTTGGTGTGATATTCCCAAAACATTTTGCCTTCACCCATCCTGTTTTGCTGAATCCGTCTATGTTGGCTTTAGGACTCAGTGCACTTTACCACTGCTAACCAGTGCTGAAGTGCTGATACACTCTACTTCCATGGTAAAATTGGCCTACACCTTATAGGCACATTTAATTTACTTGTAAATCCCTAGTAAATGCTACTGCATGTACCCAGGGCCTGTAAATGAATTCCTACTACTGGCCCTGCAGCACACATTGTGCCACCCACTAAAGTAACCTTTTAGAGCATGTCTGTAGTGCAGTTTTAAACTGCTATTTCGACCTGGCAAAATAAACCTCTCTCAATTTCAGTGTACGGTTTTGGAGACTATAGCAACCAATCTGGACAATATTGCTCAAAGACAGTTGGCTCAATGCGAAACGAAATCCATTTGCACAATTTTTGTATTACCTCTGAGGTATGGATTCTGGGAGAAGTTTTCATAATGGGGGCCTTCACTGACACATGGAGAGTATTTTGAGCATGTTGTTCCCATTTCATTATAGGTTGATATTTGAAAGTCGATATTGGAGAAGAAGTCATTTTTCATCTCACTCACTTTTCAGCTAAATGCAGTTGTTTTTTTAAGTTTGTAAGGTTAAAGAGTGTTTTTCATTCCACAAATGGTACATGGTTGGATATGTAGTTTGCTGGTGCACATGTGGGCGGCATTGTGAATGACTTTGAGTGCGGAAGGTCGCCTTCAAGACAGAGACCCTGAGGCATGCACTACAAAATAGCATGTACTTCGTTATTGAGCACAGTACATGGGTGATTTGACACAACAAAGTTTATAAGCGGTTTAGGTGCACATAGCATCATGATGTACTCTGGAATCGGCTAGCTCTCTTGGATTCACATATGACCTTTCTTATTACCTGAATGTCTGTTTGCCATATGTAGCCATTAGATCTGATGGTGTCTCATTTTGATTATCTATGTTTTGTAGTTACCCCTGATGAAGAGTTTTGGCACCTGAAATACATTGGGTCATATCAACATATGCACATATCTTCTATGATTGTAGAAGGAATCCTTTTTTGTTCTCAGCAAATGTGAAGCAACATTTTGCAATATCAAAAGAAGATTGGAAATGGATTGAATAAAGATTTCATAATGTATAAGGAAATCTGAGTTTACATGTTTGTAGAGCTGTGATAAATTTTGAATAAATATTTTTTACCAGCAGGCCTAAGGTTGCTAGCAGAGCAGGCCTGGACTAGTACACTTAGGTGGTCTAGCGATCTTGAAAATAAACCTTTTGGAAGACCTAAACCTTCGTTTTTAATACTTATAAGTTACCCCCAAGTTAGGTCCTAAAGTCTCATAGGGCAAGGTGTATTGTATTTTAAAAGTAGGACGTATGTACTTATGTTTTACATGTCCCGGCAGTGAAAAACTCCTAAAGTCTAGCTTTCCCATGGATCGACTAATACTAGTTTAGCTATTACGCACCTTCAATTGGGATCAGATAGAGATATGCTGTTTACACAAAAATAAATTGTAATTTAAAATCCTACTTAATGGTAAAGTCGGATTTTAAGTCACATTTCTTAAAATGTCCCTTTTAGAAAGATGGCATTTCTTGTCCCAGCCATTGGTGCCTTCTGCCAATGTCCTGGAGCACATGAGTGTGAATGGCTCTGAAACATGGGTTTTGTGTCACTTTCAGACAGGAAAGGGAGCTTAGATGTGGACAGGATGGGGAGGGGCGGTAGCCAGCGTACCACTTACACCTCAAAGAGCTTTGCCTCCAGCATACACAAAGGAACCTGACACCATGCCTGCCCTATCTTTTGTCGCCCCAAACCGTTTGGAGCCTTGACAGGGGAAGAGGAAGAACTTTCCAGAGCCAGATGTGGGTGTAGTACAGGCAGTCTCCCCACACATAAGTTGGCACCAGGGATAAATACTGGACCTCCAGAGCCACTCATCAGAACACTCCTGGACCAGTGGAAGTTACAGAAGACGAATTGCCCTACTGCTTGAAGGACTGCCTTGCTATTTGAGAAGGATGACTGGACCTGCGAGCCTTAATCCCAGGCTAACCAGAGTGACTGAAAGAATCAGTTGGCTAACCTCCTGTGTGAGCTAAAGGAACACAGCAAGATTCAGAAGCCTCACTGCAACTGCCCAGCTGACCTGCTGCAACTGGAACTACCTGAGCCCTGCTGGCCTCTGCTGGAGTGAGTCCCTGATCCACAAGAGGGGCCTCCCCAGGCCCTAGACCCTTGGCTGGAGTCAGAGTGTACACCTCCTAAGGAAAAGAAGAAAATCCTGAAGTTTGGGCTCATCGCAACAAGGCTCATTCACACCAAGTCTCTGACACCTGCAAGAAGCGCCAATGTGAAGTACTGATGAGACCTTCTCTATGCGCCGCCAGCAACTGCTAGCAAAAACAGACAACGCAAGAACTGCACTTCATGCTACATCAACGACATCCTGCAATGATCGCAATGCAGCAACAGCCATCCACGATGTTTGACTGGTTCTTCACAATACAGCAACAATATCCGCAATGCACAGCCTGCTCTTTGCGCTAGAGAGATGACCATCCACAACTCTTAGCTTTCTCCTCGGGGCCTCCGCCACTGCGAACAGAACCCTTTGCGCCAGACTTAGAAGGTAACTTTTTCCGTGGGGCTAACCTGATTCCTGTATTCAACCCATGGTTTGTTGTGGTCAGCCTGTTTTTGTGACTCTCCACGGTCTAGTGCAACCAGATGACTGTGAGTGGCAGTTTATGCTTTTAGGCACTATTTTCACTCAGATCTTTGAAACTGAATATCTCCAGTTCAACTGATTGGATTTTTGATATTCTGGTATCATTTTATTTATTAATATTTACTCTATTTTTCTAAATTGGTTTGGGAATTTCCTAGTGTTGTGTTGTCACTTTATTAGTGTTTTTATGCTACATAAATACTTTACACATTGCCTCTAAGTTAAGTCTGATTGCTTCACCGCATATTGATAATATGAATGTACTTGATTATACTATACTGCATTATTGTATGCATTACCTTGAAAATGTAATAAATAGTTGTTTTCGGGATGGGAAGCAAGATGGCGGCCGAGTGAGGCTGTAATAGCGGAGGTGCCGTCTTAAACACCGTGAAAAGGCTTATATAGATGGAAAGGGGCGATGGTCTAAAAGAAAAATAAGAGAGATCGAGTGGCCCCCAACTCCTACCTGATGCTCCGACAAAACAACAGGACCCTTGAAGCAGGAGCGGACTGGGGTCTTGGAGATTGGTGTCAGGACGGATCCTTGCAGTGGCGCGGTGCTGCTGTAGAACTTGTGTGGGAGATATTACTGGGCGCTTGCTGTAGGCGCTGCCGCATGAAGGCACGAATGGCTCCAAAATCGGTGAAAGGGAAGTCTGGGGCCCCCACTCCGGAGAGTATTGGCACTGGAGCCAAGGCTAAGCATGGAGGGAAGCGCACACCTCAGGCTGTGATGCCTGCACCAGCACCTGCCAAGGAAGCCGCTTCAGAGAGAGGAAGGGGCGGAACTTCGTTCGGGCGTCGAGCACCGGGTGGCTCCGTTCTGGAAATGCTGCACGCTTCCAGCAGGCAGCTCACAGATCCTGACGCTGCAGCCGGAGCATCGGGAGCATTTGCTCAACATGAAAAGGACAACGGCAACGGTAACGACAATGGCAAAGGCAATGAATCATCAAAAAATAAAGAGCTAAGAGAGATAATAATGGATAATTCCTTAGGGGAGGTAAACCAGCCTGGAACTCTGCTTGTAAGTACTATACACCAGGGGGCGACTGCTGATGCTAGTGAGGGCTCTGAAGCCCAAAGGCAAGGGGGGGCCATGATATCGGAGGGAGAGAGGGAGAAAAAGGAGAAAAAGGAGGGGGAAGATGGGAAAAATATAAGGAGAGTATTGGGGCGACAAAAGAAGCAGAAACTGAATTAGGAGTTGGAATAGATACTCATAAGGAGCCTTTCCAGAACCAAGATACAGAGATACTTGTTGCTAATGTAGCACCTATTACGGACTCTGCTGAATTTTTCTCCCTGTCAGATGGTCCAGATTGGTCGGTAGATGAGTCCGGGTCTTCTCTTCTGTCTAGTGAGAATGGAAATGAGAGTGACTTAGATAAAACAGATGACTCAACTTTCCAGACTGCCCGCCGTGTAGGCAGAAAGAAGTTTGGCCATAACGTGAAAAAAGCGGTCAGTTTGAAATGGGATTACTCGGTGACGGAATCAATTAATCCAACGCCAAATAACATGTCTCAAGGTGCTGTTGACGCACAGTCCCCAACCTTAGAGACTGTCTTACAGACCATTATTCAGCATCGGGAGGAAACACGGGCGGACGCCCGCAAAGCCCAGAACGCCGCTAGGAAAGTTCAGGGGGCTGTGAGGAAACTGACGAAGACATGTAGTGCTATTGGGGAACGTCTCACAGAATTGGAAACCCGGGTTAGTACAGTAGAGACTGAGGTAGCCCTGAAACTCTCACAATCTGGGGACCAGGAAAACGAATCATTGATATCCAGTGGAAACTGGAGGATAGCGAAAATCGGCAACGCCGCAATAACCTACGGGTCCTGGGTGTCCCGGAGGGGAAAGAAGGGACAGATATACGTGCCTTCATGCTTGATCTTTTCCAGAAAGCATTTCCGGAACTCACGGACTGGAATTGGCAGGCAGAGGTACAGCGAGTACACAGAACACCTTTTACACTAAGATCCCGGGCCAAGCGGGAACAAGACCACGAGCTATCTTGGTCTTCTTTGGAAATTTCCTATTAAGACAGGCAATTTTTGAAAAAGCCAGACCTGAAGCCAGGCGTAATGTTGGAGATGTCTCTTTTTTGTCCGCCCGGATTTCTGGCACGCCACCGTCGAGAGGCGATGGCGTCTGCGCCAGCTAATCAAACCTTTTCAGGACATGGGGGCAAATGTTTATCTAACCAACCCCGTCTCTCTGAAAGTGGTCTGGCAAGGCTCGACAAAATGTTTTACTTCAGAAGTGAAAGCAGGAGAATATTTGACTGAACTTAAACCTTGATATAAAGATGTGCACTAGGGCACCAAAGCATGAAAAATGCTGGGTGGGGGATAAGTATCCCTTTCTCTCTCTTTCTCTTTTTGGTTTCTTGCTCTTTTCATTATTTTCTCTTCTGTATTTTTCAATAAACTCACGGTGTGGCACCCGCGTTCCATCTTCCTAAACAGACCACCGTGTGGTCTGGGTGCTTCCCAGCCAAGAAGGGGGGGGGGTCGGGGAGGAGGATGCGAGGGGTAGGTGGGGGTAGGGCAGGGGGACGGGAGGGGGCCCAAGGGCAAAAAGAAGGAAGAAAATTTGGAGAAGGTATAGCTAGAATTAGTTTAAGGTATATGAATTCCAGGATGGTAATGAGTTTTAAATATTCTTTTCAGGGATATAATGGAAACAACCATGGAAGTAATAGGAATGGAACACTTATTTAATACAGATGGATTAGTTGACTATCTGCTCAGTCAATGTGGGAGGGCTGGGGGATAGAAGTAAAAGGAACAGAGTTATGGAGATGCTTAGAAGTAACAATCCGGATGTCATCTGTTTGCAAGAGACACATTTGCCATGGTCCAAAAGAGGGCTAATGTCTATAAAAGGATATTGTTTAATGGGCTGTTCTACCCAAACCTCCAATATCAGAGGGGTGGCCATTTTTGCTAAAAACTATTTGGGGTCCGCTAGACGGATATTGGGAGATGCTGGAGGGAGATGGGTATTAGTGGAGCTAGCAATGGGACTCACGATCATATCATTGTACGGCTCTAATCAGGACGAGGCTAAAATATTTGAAGACCTGGAAATGGAGTTGGCAACTTGGCCTACCCCGCTGATTATGGGGGGGATTTTAATATTCATTTGGGGGTTGGAAGCAGTAAAAATGTTAGGTACCAAGGCAGGAAGCCCAAGACATTTAGAGCTCTGGAGTCACTCATTAAAAGCCACGGCCTAATAGATGTCTGGGATGCTGAGCGCCCTCTCGACCCTGGATTTACATACTTCTCCTGCCCCCATCAGAAGTATGTTAGGCTAGACTATTTCTTTATCTCGAAACAAATTGTGGGGGGGGTGGAGATTGAGATACTTCCAAAGATCATCTCGGATCATAATCCTCTGTGGCTGGAGATTAGATCACAGCAAATAATTAGACAGCATCCACAGTGGACGTTTGATCGGAAGTTACTGGTAGATCAGGAGTATATATCTTATTTTAGAAAGTGGATAATCGAATTTTTTGATACAAACAGATTTAGTGCATCTCGTAATATGGTTTGGGATGCTTTTAAGGCTGCTCTAAGGGGAGAAATGGTCAGCTTTTCCGCCAACAAGAGACATAAACAACATAAGAAGGCGAAGTCTCTCTGTGCCAAGCTCCAGGATCTTGAAAAGGAACATCTGAGTAAGATAGCCCAGGGGAGAGATGTTGCTATAACTCAATTAGATATCATTCTGACTAAGGCTGAAATTAATACATATTATTCACAGCAAGTTGCAGCTGGGTATCAAACACAAAGGGCAGCAACCTATGAATATGGGGATTCTGTTGGCAGGCTGCTTGCTCTGAAAATCAGACAGAAAACAGTGCAGAATCAGATATCTTCTATAAAAATCGGGGGTTTTATATACAGACCCTGGGGATATTATGGGAGTATTTCATGAGTTTTACCAAGATCTGTATAATGAAGAGAGGCCAGGCTCGGAGGGAGACTTATTTGTTAATGCCAGTGCGGGGTATAGGAGGTTAGAAGGGGAAGCACGGGACAGGCTGGAGTCCGAATTCACAGCAGAGGAGGTGCACATAGCGATACAGCAACTTAATTCGGGCAAGGCCGCGGGCCCTGATAAAATCCCCCTGGAATTCTATAAAGTATTCCAGAAAGAACTTACTCCCCTTCTCTGGGATCTGTTTCTGGGGGTTCAATATTCAGGAGAACCTCCTGAGTCATGGAAAGGTACGAATATAGTTATCTTCCCTAAAAAGGACAAACCACCAGAGAAACCCACCTCATATCGACCTATTTCTTTAATCAACGCAGAGGCTAAAATCTACTCCAAGAACATGGCGAATCGTATCCAGGGGGTCATAGCCAGTATGGTGTCACCCTGGCAACACAGGTTTGTCCCAGGTCGAGACACAACTGACCATGTAAAAAGAGCAGTGGCATTGTTTGATATCGCTCGGGTGAACAACAGCAGACTGGCTATGATCCTACTGGATGCAGAAAAAGCCTTCGACAGGGTGGCATGGAAGTACCTGTGGAAGATTTTAGCAGCCAAGGGTTTTGGCCCACTAATTATTACTGCAATAAAGGCCATGTATAAGTCACCATATGCCAAACTTCAGATGATGGGAAGGGAGTCAGAAATGATAAGAGTTGGAAGGGGAACAAGGCAAGGATGTCCGTGCTCCCCATCCTATTTGCTCTATATAGTGACCCATTCATACAAATGATCATGGAGAATAATGTTATCACACCCGTGTCAACCCAGGGATATAGTACTACAGGTACTTGCGTATGCCGACGACATCGCTATACTAACCCCTAATCCGGAGGAAGCCATGGGGGAAATAGAAACCCTGGCCACTATGTTTGGCGAAGAATCAGGGTATTTACTTAATAAAACCAAAACCCAAATAGTGTGTACCGAGAATATCATTTTTCAAGATCACCGGCGTAGCTCTACGGCTACTTATCTTGGGGTTAAGATTACCTCAGATGTGGATCAGATTGGACAAATAAACTTTAATCCAATGATTAACAAAATAGATACTGATCTTAAACGGCTGAATTCATTACACTTGACCATCATAGGAAGAGTGAATGTTTTAAAAATGGTGATGCTTCCTAAAATTCTATACCTATTTCGTACACTCCCTATTGAGGTGGAAGGATCAATATTTAAGGCTCTTGACTCGGTATTCAGTAAATTCATATGGCAATATGGGAAGGTTAGGAGGTCACTGAAAATGATAACTCTACCACAGGCTCGGGGTGGTTTGGCAGCCCCAAATCTTACCTTTTACTACTGGGCAACCCTATTGCAACAAATGAAGGTATTATTTTTTGATAATGCTGGGCCCGGGGGTGGATTGAATTCTGGTATCCCCACTATCTATGAACTCGCATTAGGAGATAAAGGAAGAGCATTACTACTCCGGCAGGAAGAACCTAGCTACTTTAAAAAAGTAAGATTTAAGATCATATCGAATGCCTGGAGAACATGGTGCAAAATACAAAAATTCATGAAAATTGAGAAATACACTAGATATACACCTATCTGGAGGTCTTCCCTAAGCTCCCCCGGGCTTTATGATATCATAGGGAGACAATGGGAGCACTCCGGTGTGCAGGTAGTAGGGGATATCCAGGCCAATGGCTCATATTACTCTTTTTCTGAATTACAAAGGAAATATGGAATACCAGATGGACACTATCTCAAATATCTTCAAATAAGGGGATTTCTGGGCAAACAACAACAAGCTATATCTGGTAGTAGGATAGTATTATTTGAGACTCTTAAGAGGGGATTGTGTAAGCTTAAGCCTTTGTATAGTATATTAATAGTGGCAGCCCCCGATGATATGGAGAAACTAGAGGCTAAGTGGGCAGATAAACTAGAAAATAGTGAGGTAGATATGGATATGTCTCTATTGCTGGCAAAACAAGTGCTCCTCTCATCCAATTTAAAAGCACAACACTACAAAACAATCTGTAGTTTATATTTTACTCCTTATAATTTATTTAAATGGGGGAAAAGGGAAGATGACAAATGTCCAAGATGTGGGAGGGGACCAGCAGAGGAGATCCATATGTTTTTTGGCTGTCCACAACTCGATTTGTTTAAAGCTGAGACAACTAAATTTTTGGAGAAGATCCTGAGTAAAAAAGTAGTAGTGACCCCCACACTCATGATGCTGGGATATGATAGTAACGCCGGACTGGATCAGGCTCAATCCGGTATGTTATTCATCTCAGTAACTATTATTCGGTTACTTATCGCAACTAGATGGAAAGATACATTGCCTCCACTCTTTCAGGAATACCTGGCCAGACTTATGGCTATATATAAATTGGAATCAGCCTTATATGATTGTAAGGGCCGTCAGGCCAGGAAATGGGGTGCGAAACTATGGATCTCTTTATCTAATTGGGTAGAAGGGGAGGGAGGAAGCTAAGGGGCCGTGTTAAATTAGGGTTTCCCTTTGCTTTTCTTATTATGATTTTTTTTTTGTACAGTAACTGTATTCTTTTTTCTTTTTCTTTCATGGTTGGTTTCCTTTCCTTTTCACTTATGTGTCATATGTTTTAAACAAGACCAAGTGTATAATTTTCTTTTTCTTATATTTGTAATGTATGAATTTGAGTATGTATATGAATTTGAATTTGGTATTTGTAAACATATCTTCTCCAATTAAAAAAAAAAAGAAAATGTAATAAACAAATATACAAAAAAAAATTGACTGCTTTTGTGCCAGGCTATCAGAGGGTTAAGCACACAGGTCAATTTAATGACTTTTGTGGTTCACCCTTGACAAGGATTGTGGTTGTTGCTTGAGTAGGGCTTCCACCCCACTTAGTCATTAACTCAATTTCTCACAACAAGCCATAGATAGCTCCTCTTCAAACAAAACCAAAAAACAAACATTGGAACAATTCATTATTATAGCGTACATAAATCTAAGATATTGTTGAGAACAAATAGTATTCAGCAGTAAAAAAGAAATGTTTTCATAGAAACTGAGCTACCTTTAGCAGGGCCTTAACAAGTCTGCAATTGTGATAAAAGAGTGACAATAATATCCTCTTAAAATGAATGAAAAATTAAAAGGGGTCTGAAAAAAAAGTATGTGGAAGAAAATGTGATGAACCTAAAGTGAAGTAAATTAAGTTAACTGAAGAATGGTAGGAATGGGAAACAAAGACAAACAAACAGAGACTAGAGCTATGGGTCTCAGGCTGTTCATGGTTCAAATTATGTATCAGAATGTGTTTAGCATTGGTTCATACCATGAAGCAAGTTCACCTGTCAAACAGGTGTATCTGACGCTGACCCTCAAATATATTTCTTTTCTTTCCGAAACCACCATGCTCATTAACTATAATTACTGAATGTCTCCCTTCCTGCAAATTTGCACTAAAGGGGTCTTTACTGAATCATGCTCCTCCATGCCAACACGATGATCAAAGCACCTAAATCCATATTTTCAGTCATATTATTCTCTCTTGTCACCATCGTTAATGCCCTTCCACTCATAACCTATGAGTACCCCTGTTAGAAATTGGGTTATTAGTTGAGTTGAGGGGTTGGAAGCCCCTGTCAGGCAACAGCCACAATCCTTGTCAGGTTGAACCACAAACGTCACTCAATTACCTTGTACTTAACCCTCTGAAAGCTTGGTATAAACGTAGTCAGGCTTAACTTAGAAGCAATGTGTTATGTATTTATGGGGCACATAAACTGTAATTAAAAACAAACACAACACCATAGAATTCCTAAACCAATTTAGAAAAATAGAGCACATCCAACCAGTAGAACCACAGATAAAGAATTTTAACGTTTTGGGTAAAAAAAAGTGCCAAAAGGCAAAAATATCCAACAAAATGATGACTACCATATTTGTTAACTGTAAATGTCCCCCTGGGGTGTGACAGGTCCCAGGGGTCAAGATATATTATTATTTGTGGAGGGGGCATGCATGGGACCCCCTCCCCATGCCAATTTCTGCCCCGGGGACCCCATCCCCCGGGCATGCCATTAAATAGAAAGGGGAGGGAGTGTGCAGCCCCCCTCCCCGAGCCTTCTACAGGCATTGGGGACTCCGTCCCCTGTGGCCAAATCAATAATTTGGGAAGAGGGGTGTGCATCCCCCTCCCCAAGCCATGTTGAGGCTCCAGGGACCCATCCCCTGGGGCTGATGTACAACTGAAAGGGAGGGGATGTGCAGCCACCCTTCCCAAGCCTCTGCAGGCCCCAGGATCCCCATACAACGGAGCCGAGTTATAAAAAAAGGGTGATGCACAGTCCCATTGCCCTGAGCCTGCTGAGGCCCCCGGGACCTGAATTTATTTTTAAAGGGGAGTGGGAGCCACGTGTCCCCATCCTCGTGCTAGTATTGGGCCAGGGACCACATCCCCTGGGGCCAGATACTATATAGTGTCCCAGGGAGCCCACCCCTGAGACACTGGAGCTCCCTGCCTATGAGAGTTTGGGCATACCCTGCCTGCACTCTCCGGGGCAGGGAACTGAACTTACAAGTTACAAAATTCTTCTTCCGTCTGGGCAGGAGCAAAAAGAAATTGCTGGCTCCTACCAGCACCCAGTTTGGTGCTGGCTAGGGAGCCAGCTGGGGCTGTGGGTGCCACAACAATATTTATTACTCACTGCTTCTTGAAGGAGCACCCAGATTGCCCTACAAGGGCTATTTACTTTTTTTTTTTAGCTTGATGATTTCTTGAGAAGGGGCAGGGTCATTATCAAGCATGTTTTTTTATGTTGTGGGGGCTGTATGGTATGCAGCAGTCCCCCAGCAACATTAAAAAAACAGTAAGTGTCTTGGGTATTAAATCCCTGATCCCAGGAGAATTCGGATTTACCATGTATTTTTAAAGCACTCCTAGTTGGAGCTCTATGCTCTTCAGCTGGACTGTAAGGTCCTCTTGCAATTGTTTTTATGACTGCATTATGTACGCTGAAAAATGTTTAAAAAAAGACATGTTGGATGTATTTCTTCAAAAAAGCAATATGTCTCTGAATCTTTCTTTTAACATTTTAAACCCACAAAATGCAATAATAAAAACTATTAAAAGAAAGAATCACAGATACTTTGATTTTTTTCTTAAAATATCTTTATAATAATCACTATTATTAAACATTGCGTTGTGTGAATTACTGAAATATGCATTTGATTACAAATATTTGTGATTATTGGAAAAGATGATAGATCTCCTTTATATGTATTGACATGCCTCCGTCAAGACCACCAAACTCAAGAGATACTCCAAACAGGCCAGTTGGTACATCACGGAACTGATAATCACCAAATGCAACTGCAAACGACTTTAAAAGACATGGCGAACCAGAAAAGAGACCACAGACTGAGCCTCATTCAAAACGTCCCTCAGCCACTACCACCAGGTCCTCAAAGAAATGAAAAGGAGCGCGCTTGCCAACCGCATCGAAGCCAGCTCCAACCACAGCAAAGAACTATTCAACATTGTCAAAGAGTTCTCCAACCCCTCAGCCAACAAACAAATCATCACACCTTTCCAGGAACTCTGCAACACCCTGGTGGACTTCTTCTACAACAAAATCTCTACTGTCTACAAAACCTTTGAACCCAACCCACCGCTGCAGACACCCTTAGCCTCCTAGCGCCCATTGTGCAAACCTTGACCACCTGCTAACCACCTGGAATCAGCACGCCACACAAAACACCACCAGCATCATAAACTCCGTCCACTCAGGAGCACCCACGGACCCATGCCCCCACCACTTCTTTAACCTTGGGAGCAATACTATCAGCAACGAGCTCATCACTATCTTCAACATTTCCATCACCACGGCCACCTTCCTCGAAAAATGGAAACATGGAGCAGTCAAACCCTTTCTCAAGAAACCGCCTCCCAACCCCAGCAAACTCAAGAACTACCACCACATCTCTCTGCTCCCCTTTCCCACCAAAGTCCTCGAAAAAGTCTTCAACCTCCAACCCATGGAACACCTGGAGAACACAATCTTCTGGACACCTTCCAATCTGGGTTCCGCACCAACCACAGCACTGAAACCACCTTGATCGCTGCCACTTACTACATCAGAATCCTCCTTGATGGGGGAGAAACTGCAGCATTGATCCTCCACGACCTAAGCCCAGCGTTTAACACCGTATCCGACCACAGCCTCATCAAGAGGCTTCACAACCAGCGGCTGTTCCTGTATGGGGGTGTAAGGGCATTGCCCCCTGAATTTGTTGCAATTAAAAATGTTAAATTATAATGTCAACATTAATTTAAATGTTTATGTTCCCGGCCACGTTGTTTTTATTTCAACCGTGGGCAGGCCAAGTGCATATTACAGGTGGATGCCTAGTCTTCCAATCATGATGTGTGCATCTTACAGACCAGCACACAGGCAGACTGGCTGTGTCTGAAGTGTTAGTGCGCATGTTGGGTTGGACAGGTATCTTCCAGGCCCGGGCTGAGTCTGCGTAACCACGCTATGCAGAACTCTGCGACGTGAAAGACCCACTCCGCAGCGCTACGAGAAGTTCCACTAGCAGGCGGAGTTACCGGCTCCTCCTATAGCATGCAGTGAGGTAAGGGCTAACTGCTGAGGGTAAGACGCTAGCCCATTCCAGATTCGTTAGGACTCAAGTGCGGGACTCAGAGAAGGCAGCTATAGGCTTGGGATCCTCCTTACCTTTTTCTGTCCATCGACGATGTGTGAGGGTCCCTCGGGTCAGGCTCCAACAGTGGCAGCCGCAGAAGGGGGCTCGGTCATGTGTACGGGCGCTGGCAGCACTCATATTTACTACTCGCTGCTCTTCTCCACTCCAGCGGCAGCTCCTGATCCTTCCTGAGTCCTGCATCGGAGGTGACGTGAGTCACGTGACCTGGTGGGACCGGAAGTGGTTGTCCTCTGCCGGTGCCCGGTTACCTTGGCAACGGTGAGAAGCCAGCATCTGCGTGCTCGGCCAGAACTTGGCGAGTGGTGGTGCAGAACGTGATGGTAGGCGAGTTTCAAGATAAGGGTGAAAAAACAAACCAATACACATTCATTTTACCCTTTTGTTCAAACATGGCTGAACCCACTCCAATTTACCAATGAGCGCTTTTAAATAACTCATTTTTTAAACACAAATTGGCTCAATGTGTGCATATATTTCAGAATACTCCTTCATAAAGTACCATTGAAGTGAATATTCGCAAAAAAAGTGTCCGACTAGCATCTCATCCACCTCAGTCCTTCCCCCAAAATACACTCCACACTTGAGGTCCTTGGCCCATTTGCTGCACGTGCTCAATCTATCAGTATTTGTTAAGTGCACCTACCCACCAGTGAGCGTCTCAAGGCGCTGGAGGCTGCAGATCCAACTGGGCGCTGAGTTTCAGTCGAAGAGCCAGGTCTTGAGATCCTTCCTGAATTGGGTCAGCTATGGGGATAGCCTGAGGTGGAGAGGCAGAGTGTTCCAGGTTTTGGCGATGAGGTAGAAAAAGGATCTTCCTCCGGACCGGGATGTGCTCATTCATTAACACCAGGATTTTTAACCTCCAACTTTAGCTGATGTCCCTGGCCAGCACCCCCAGTCAGAAGATTATTCCAGCACCACTGCAGCACTGTGTGCTGGGGATTTCAGACCAATGTACTGATGCCTCCTCAGTCACATTCTCCTCGCCCATTCACGTGACAACTCTTTCCACCATCCCATAGGATTTCATTGCCTGACGTCCGCCAGGATGGCGGTTTCAGTCGTTCCATGACGCATGACACTAAAAGCGCGAAATAGATTGGGGTCTTTCTAGGAAGCCTCCCTTTCCCACACTCCTCTGTACAGCAAGATTACTCGTGGGGGAGCATGGATTCCTATGGCCGTCTTTAAAGGTAAGATACTGAACCGTATGCTCGCCAGTTATTTCCCTGGGGTTGTTCACTCCCTATATTCAGAGATTAGGATGTGAAGCAAGTGAAACATTCTACTCAAGGTCAATTCATGGGTCTCCCACTTCTTGGCTCAACCCAACCACCAATCAGCGAACATTTCTGCTAAATTAAGTTCACAGCGTGTTTGCTACTACTCTAGGTACTGGTAATCCAGATTAAGGTCCATAACGGCTAGACCTGAAGATCACATCTGTGTGCCTTTTGTGGCTTTTTAGAAATTGGGACACTTCTTTCAGGTCATGATTACATAATCTGAGGTATCTGCTCGAACACTCACATCTACCAGCTGATCAATATTAGGAATACAATAAGACTTTCATTACGAGTTCAGTGGATTTTGATGTGGGGAAACCAAAGGGCAGGAATTCCTGATTCCAGATGCTATTCCAACACCAAAATCCTCCAATTACAAATAATCCTCCAATTACAAATTTGCTCCCCGAAATGAGAACCAAATCCAAGGACCCAGAAAAAAAATGCTCTTTACTGAAAGGTTTTAATCGATTCTTGGGAGAAAAGCACATTTTCCTCCTGATCTGTGCAGGGGAGAAGTGTCTGGAAAAGGGCCGATGGGAGGTGGAGGGGTAGAGTGGGGGTGCAGGGAGTAAAAATTAGCTTCATCCTCTGGGGGCAGACTTTTCTGCTCCCCACAAACTGCTGCAACGGTTGGACAGGGGACCGGAATTATTTATTCCGGTGTTTACTGATTCGATAATTCCGGCAGTGAACAGATTTGTAATTGCGAGTGGTGGAATTTCACCCATATCTTGTTTTGGGAGTTGGTGAGGGCATGGTAAAGCAGGAAGTCTCTTCTTTGGGGTCTGGACACTCGGAGTTTGCATTGTTGCACAGTTATGCTTCAAGGGGTAGGTCTTTAGAGCATTCCTGAAGTGGAGGGGAGGTAGGCACATTGGATCTGACCTTCAATGGAGTTCTAGATCCTTGGCCCAACGCAGGAAAAGGCTTCAGGCCTGATTCACAAAGGTAAACTGAGACAAAAGTCTAACTTTACGACTTTTGGTATTCACAAAAGGCATTTACTACTCGTAAATGCCCTTTGTGAATACCAAAAGTTGAACTTTACGACTTTCGGTATTCACAAAGGGCATTTACGAGTACTAAATGCCCTTTGTGAATACCAAAAGTCGTAAAGTTAGACTTTCGTCTCATTTTACCTATGTAAATCGGGCCCTGCGTGTCTAGTCTTCTCCTTGCATCTTTTGCATTGCACACTGACATAAGTTGCAAAGTCCCCCTGAGAACTTCCTCTTGATTGGCAGGTAGATGGAGCACTGGAAGTGCCTGCCTTGAACATTAATCAGCATGTGTTTAAGGTAATGCAGGTGCATAGAGGAAATCAATGGTGTGCGTGAGGGTTGTTGAAATCTGCTATATTTTTGAAGGCCTTTGATGAGAACAGTTGCTGCATTCAGGACTCTCTTAACAGGTGTTAGCTGTGCTTGAGGGGTGCCGGCAAGAACAGTGTCAAGATGAGATGGACCCTAAACCTGGACAGTAGTGCTGATATCTCCTATCAGGAAGGGTTTCACTCTGCGCTGAATAGGGTTGTAGGTGGGGTCCCTCTAATTAATAGGTAGTCTTCTACCTTGGGGTAGCAGGTGACATTATAGGCAAATAATGCTTTGCTCTGTTGACTACATCTCCTGGAACCTCTGCGTGGATAACAACACCATTACTACTGACTACCCATTTCAAATTTTATACGTCTATGGTGACACCCATACGTTTTTGTTTACTTGTATTTTTTTTTCATTCAGCCAATGATGTAACAACTGAAAAACTGATGAGCATGAGGTCAGTGTTTGAAGCTTTCATTTGAGGTCTGATTTTGCACATCCGTCTGTGATCGGAAAAAGAATCAAGTTCGCATCCCCTTCCGTACGAACCCCTACCAACCACCTCTCTGTCTAGTTGGTTTTAGGCAATAGACATGTTAGGAACACAATTTACACATTGGGGTCTCAATCTATCTGCAGGGAGTGTACTCTCCAGGTGCTCTTCACCATCACTAGCCACTTCTATGGGCCTTTGTCTTCGAGGCATGTTTACGTCCTTGCCTACAAACCCAGGGCTAATTAATTCTTTTAAGCTGTGTAGAAGGATGTGGGGCGTGGCTTGCGTGCTCGGCAAGATGGCGGCGTCTAATTGAGCTCCGTTTCCTCTCGGAGCTAGCGAGAATGATTTCGGCCGTCAAATGACTTCCTCCCGCGTTTCCATTGCTGGATAATCTTCCCGATACATGGCGGCTTACATTTGCGGCAGTGGGTGAGTTTAATTCCCACAATACGGCTGCTTCTACCGTGAATACATTTTTCTGACGCGAGTAGCCGCCATTTTGTTTGCGCGGTGCTCGCGTCTTTTGAGAAGTTATCTGTGGGCAAAACGACTTCTCAATTGTGACTCTTTCAAGTCATATTTTTTGATCAAGGGAGTGATAACTCGCAGCCACAAGAGTCAGGAGAGTTTCCACAGGGAGGATTCAAGCTGCACATATCCTTTGCTTGCAACATCTACCAGCTGTGCACATCTCTCTTCATGTGGATGTTTGCGGTCCCCCTACTCCTTACAGAGTCAATTATTTATCTCTCCAACTTCGCTTGATGCTTCCTCCTGATGCCTACCTCTTGGAGGTCTTTCTCATGGCGTCCTGTTCATCATTTTAGCGAGCCCAAATGCATTGATGAGCAATTTATCTATGGAAAACCTCTACAGACTTGATTGCTTCAGTACTTGATGGTCGTTACGTTTAACAACAGAGTCAGCTATCAGTAGTTGTTTTTATGGGTGCGTGTCTTCAGCGTCTGACGAGACTGTGGCTGTTAAGTGTATTTTATTGCCCTACAGTCTGTATGAAGATATTCTTTTGGTCACTTGATAACCTCGTCTTGCATCTTTCATGATAAATGCACCCACTGCTGTACGATGACACACATCTATGTTGGCGGGCTCCAATAAGCTTCCCTTCGGATGTTAGAAGCAAATGGTACGAAGGGGTGGGTCTGTCATCATCCTTACCCCTCCTTTGATTGGCATGTTGCTTGAATTGTACTAATTTCTCAGGGAAGGAGTCATCAAATTTACTACAATGTCTTAATTGCTACTCTTCTACTCCATACTGTGCCAGTCTATCCTAGGTTTCTCACAGGCCTGTGAGCTCCTCTATTAATCCCTACTTTACAACTTATTACATACCATAGTCCCGTCATCTGGGATTTGGCTATACCATTCATCAACACTGTGACTCTTCTCATCTACATATCCCTACTGTGACACATATCATTGTACACCTGATTTTATGGGAAGGATCCCCACTTCTAAGAAACTTCCTTACTGACAAGTGCATTTTATCAAAATGGCTAGTGACTCAGTCTCCCTCACGAAGACATCTTCATCTGGCGCCAAACCGAAAAGAGTCAAGAATGATCCTCCATCCCCGGTCCAGTCTTCCTCTAATCCGGTCTTGGACTCAATTTTAGATGAATTACGTGCACTAAAACCATTCATGAATACCACTAATGAAAAACTACAATTGATTGATGACTGATGGATCAGCATGGAAAGTAAAATGTCTGAAATGGAACAACGCATAAGTAATCTTCAAGATGTGGCTACTAAAATACCCTCATTGGAACAAGAAATCTATAAGCTTAAACTTCATACCGAGGACCTAGAAAACGGTAACAGAAGGAGCAACCTTCGTTTATATGGTCTACCTGAAAATGTTGAGGGTCCAGATCTTCTATCTTTTTTAAAGAAATTTTTGTCTGATCTTCTCAACCTTCAATCTTCGACTCCCCTCAACATCCAACGGGCTCATTGTCTTGGTCGTCTCCAACCTCTTTCCAATAAACCACGTGGGATTATTATGCTTTTCTAGAATTCACTGACCTGATGCATGTATTAAAAATTGCCAGAGAAAAACGCCATCTTGTCTGGTCATAACATTTTCATATCACAAGATCTTTCCAACGCTACCAATGCCAGACGTAAAGAATTCCTAGCTCTTCGTCTGCAATTAAGATCTATGAACATTCGTTATGGCATCCTTCATCCCTGTCTCTGCAAGATTACTCATGAAGGCGTCTCTCGTTCATTTGAGGACCCATCTAAATTAAGACAGTTTCTCCATTCCGTTACTAAAATGCCTATGGATACTAATGCTCAATGTTCTTAACTAATTTGACTCGTTATTGCTCACATCTTTGTTATCTTTTTACTGTGGTCTTTGTCTTTTCTTATACCCTCACTATGTACCATGCAGCCTAATTATATTTATATTTATAATCCTTTAAATCTCTCACTTCCTTATCTCCTTCTGCTCCATCTTCTCCCGTCGTTGTTCTTGTTCTCGAGTGCTGATATGCCCAATTCTTATTTCCTTCTTTTTATACTTCAGATCTGGCTTTTTGTCTTTGATCTGTCCTTGTATTTCTCTATTTCTTTTACTCCTTTTCTATCTTTCCTCTCTTTGTTTTTTCTGTCTCTTTTACCCCTCCTCACCTGTCACCTTTCCCTTTTTTACTCTTTTTATAAATGATCGTTTTATTTGCTCTCTTTTGCTCTTATTGTTTTTAGTATGTTTACTGTTTTATATGTCCAATGTCTTTCATCTTTTCTGTTGTATCTTGCAGTCCGTCATCAATGTGATTATCCACCTGTTCTTCAAACATTATTATGTTTAATGTTGTATCGTGGAATGTTCGTGGTCTGGGTCATCCCGTCAAGCGTCAAAAGGTACTCTCTCACTTATCAAAGCTTGATTGTCAGATTGCTTTTTTGCAAGAAACCCATTGTAATGATGTTGAATCTCTTAAACTCAAGCGTCAATGGGTGGGTCAAGTTGTTTTTTCACCAGCTATAAATCGTAAAGGAGGCTTTGCCATCCTCTGTCATAAATCCTTAAGAATACAAAATATATCGACTGAAAATGATACGAGCGGACGATGGGTAATACTTCATGCCACGGTCCATAATAAACTTGTCACCTTCTTTAATATTTATGGACCGGTTAAGCCTGACCCAGATTTTTGGCACAATATTAAACTAAAACTATCTTCAATTAATAGCCCCAATATTATTGTTGCTGGAGATTTTAATAATTGGCTTGACCCCTTTTCTGACAGAAAATCAGATTGCAAATTTAAACCTGATAAATCCCATAAAGCATTCCAATCTGCTGTTGCCTCTCGTCCACTCTATGATGCCTGGAGAACTAGTAACCCTGAATATTATGAATTCACGTTCTTTTCTAATGTCCACCATACTATGTCTCGCATTGATTATATTTTAATTTCAAAATCTTTATTACCCTCGCTCCAATCATCTGAAATTGGCTCTATTTTTATCTCAGATCACGCCCCGGTATCAGTTTCCCTCGACCTATCCCTTGCCATTCCCAAACAGGCTAAATGGAGATTTAACAATTCTTTATTATCTGACCAAACTTTTATTTTAAATGCTACTTCTTTCATACAAGATTTTTTTCAGTTTAACAAGTCAAGTGATACTTTTACCCATAACAACTGGGATGCCTTTAAAGCCTCTTTTCGAGCTTTCACCATCGCCTACACTGCAAGAAAGAAAAGATTACTAAACTCCCAATACATTTCCTCCTTTAACCACATCAAGACCCTTGAACACTCTTACTATACTTCCAAATCCCCCACTCACCTCCGTGATCTAATTAAGGCTAAATCTGACCTGAACAAATCGGCCACCACCGATGCTTGCAATATCCTACTTAAGATAAAATCTAAATATCATGGAGGTCAAAACAAAGCGGGTAAAATGTTGGCTAACTATTTAAAAGTCAAATCAGAAAGGAAAGCCATTGGTCCTATTTGCAATACTCATACTAACACTCTAATACACTCTGATTCGGATATTGTTAAAGTATTCCAGACTTACTATCACACACTATATATGCATGACACCCATCCCACCATAAATGACATGCAGTTATTTTTTGACGGCCTCCCTTCTCCTAGCTTCGATCCGGATGATATGGCTCTCTTGGAAAAAGATATAACTCTTCAGGAGATACTGGATGCAATTAAATCCTTAAAAAGAGCTAAGGCCCCTGGTCCTGATGGTTTCTCCATTGAGCTCATTTCTTCCTTTTCATCTATTTTCGCTCCACACTTACTTGAACTGTTTACCTCCTTTATACTGCACTCTAAACCTGAAGGCTCCTTTCTGGATGCCCTTATTGTAATTCTCCCTAAACCCGACAAGGACTTCTCCCTCTGCCAAAATTATCGCCCAATCTCCTTAATTAATTACGACTGCAACATTTTTGCAAAAATCCTTGCCTCTAGACTGCAAGGGGTTATTCCCAAACTTATTAATCCTGACCAATCTGGTTTTATTAAGGGTAGACTCTCTTCAGACAATGCTAGAATGCTATCTAATATTCTCACCCTGGGTAGTAATTACTCTGATCCTCTCGCAGCATTATCCCTTGATGCTGAAAAAGCTTTTGACCGTATAAATTGGCAATTCATGTTCAAAACTCTTCATTGGTTCGGTTTCGGCCCCAAATTTATTTCATTTATTAAGTTATAATATTCCGATTCTCGTGCATGTGTAAATGTTAATGGTCTTCTATCTCCTTATTTTAATTTACATAGAGGCACACGGCAAGGATGTCCCCTCTCTCCACTTTTATTTCTTTTATGTCTTGAACCCTTCCTTGAGCGTATTCTTCATAACGTTTTGATAACTGGTTTTCTTCATCATTCCCATGAAATTAAACGGTCTGCTTTTGCAGATGATATCCTAGTTTACCTTTCGAAACCCCTAACCTCCTTACCCCCTTTTTTACAGGAGATTGATTTGTATTCTAAAGTATCTGGATACAAATTAAATTTTTCTAAAACTGAAATTTTACCTTTAAATTCTCTTTGTTATCAATTCATGTTTTCTGCCACCAACTTTAAATGGTGTCCAACAAAAATTAAATATCTCGGCGTATGGTTTTCTCCTACCATTCCCCACACTCTTACCCACAATTTTGCTGCTTTGAAAACTAAGATTCAGAATTTACTCTCCTCATGGTCCCCTCTACATCTGTCATGGTGTGGCAGGTTGGATACCATTAAAATGATGATTATACCGCTTATTTTATTTCTGTTATCTATGTTACCCTTTAAAATTCACAATTATTATTTTAATCAAATTAATTCCATCTGTACCAAATTTCTCTGGAACAATAAACCCGCCCGCATTGCTTTAACTAAATTAATCAAACCAAAGAATGAAGGAGGTGTTCGATTTCCCAACTTTAAGTTAAATCACACTGCTTTTTTAATCAGACAAGCATATGCATTAACTAGACAATACCATGATGCTCCAATACCTAGGTGGGTTAATTTCGAACGTTCTCTATTACATGACTTTTCTTTCCATGACATCTGTTTCATGTCCAACTGTACTTTCATTTCTAAATATCCTATTTTAAAACACTCCCAATACTTGCTACACTCACTATTTATGGATGTATCCAACTATAAACCAGGCCTTCCTTGCCTCCTCTATTTGCTACAATAAATGTATTAGGTTCCGTCATAAATCATTCTACTTCAAACACTGGAAAGAGAAGAATATTTTATATGTTCACCAACTTATATCCCACAATTCTGTCTTGCCTTTTAATAAACTGCAAGACCTTTATGACTTACCCTCTTCCTGCTTAACTCAATATGTAATGTAATGTAATGCGGTATTTATAAAGCGCTGACTGCCACTCCAAAAGGAGCATCCTGGCGCTGGTTGGAGGTGAGAGGGGGCCCGTGGAATCTTAAATGAGTGAAAGACAGAATTCGTCTGAGGAGCTGAATATCCAGGTTTTCAGTGCCTTTCTAAATTAGGTTTCTGTTTTTAGCAGTCTTAGATGGGTTGGCAACAGGTTCCAGGCCTTGGTTCCCAAGGCGGTCACTGTTTTTCCTCCTTTTGTTTTACATCTGAAAATGGGGGGTTTAAGGAGGTTGGCTGACGAGCACCTAAGGGTCCTGGTTGTGATGTAAGGAGTGAACCTCGCTGAAAGGTATTTTGGTCCCAATTTAAGCGTGGCTCTAAAGGTGATTAGGAGGATTTTAAAAAAGTATTCTCTTATGCAGTGGGAGCCAATGAAGGGCTTTCAAGGCTGCCAATGTCGAGGACCTTTGTGGAGTTTTAGAACTAGACGCGCTGCAGCTTGTTGGACCACTTGAAGTCTTTTTAATGTTGATTTGTTGGCTCATGCCAGAAGGCTGTTGCAGTAGTCCAGACGCGAGAGAATCTGGGCCACTGCTACCGATTTCCTTGAGGTGAGTGGAATTAAATCAAAGACTTTTTTCAGAGATTTGATGAGACTAAAGCAGGTCCCTGCTACAGCCATAGCGTGTGGATGGAAGGAAAGAGCAGTATCAAACTGTACTCCTAAATTTTTGGCTACCATCACCATATCAGGCGGAGGTGTCGTCCCCTCTGGCCACCAATCACAAGGCCGGAATGAAACATCTTTCCCTATGGGTAGCATCTCGGTTTTGTCGGTGTTGCATCTGAGGTGGTTGTCCTTCATCCACTGGATGACTTCGGCTAGGCAACGTTTAAAATTAAGTTCGGCGTCTGTGGAGTTGTTATCCAGGGAAAGTATCATTTGGGTATCGTCTGCGTAGGACGTGACTTCAATCCCAAAGGATGCTATCAAGGAGATGAGTGGGGTCATGTAAATGTTATACAACAGTGGGCTCAGCGACGAGCCCTGTGGCACTCCTGTTGTTATGTTGCGTTCCACAGAGAGGAATGTTCCAAGGGTCACAGCTTGTCTGCGGTTAGTGAGAAAGGATTTTATCCATTCCAGTGCGGTACCTGAAATGCCGCTGAATTTTAGCCTCTCCAGGAGGATACTGTGTGAGATGGTATCGAACGCGGCCGACAAGTCGAGTGAGATCAGGACCGCCTTCCTGCCTTTGTCGGCTATAATTTTTAGTGCGTCCGTTATTTCTCTCAATTATCACAGACACTTCAATCATTTCTTTCATCCAAAAACTTTTCTATTAATGACCCTCTATTTATTCCATGAACCCCTCTATACAAAATCTCCTCTGAGTCCAATCCCAAAGCCTCATCTATATATAAACTCTTATCTTCCCCTATCTCTGAAAGACCAAAATCTCCCATTGAACTAGCTTGGGAACTCGACTTGTCCATTACCCTTTCTCCTCAAAAGTGGGACAAATTATGGCATAAACTTTTTTCCACCTCTAGAGCTGCTACTATCACTAAATCTTTATTTTTTTCTTTATAACAGAGCTGTCAGAACACTAGTATTTTTACACAAAATTAACCCATCCTATTCTCCCCTTTGCTGGTCATGCATTTCTACCAATGGTACTCTGTCTCATTTGATTTTCTATTGTCCCAATATTCAAACATTTTGGAAATGCATCTGGGCCAAATGTTCCAAGATTTTCCATCTAAGTATTCCCTTATCATTTCAAAATGTTTTTCTTGGTTCCATGTCGTTTGATTCTCATGATACAGTACTAAAGTTGAAATTGTTTGATCTGTTCATTGCTCTTGCATTTAAAGTTATTCTTACTTGTTGGAAAGACAATTCCAAAATATGCGTGCTAACTTGGTGGAACCTTATTTGTGATGAACATAGAATTTCCACTGTTTCATCTTCTTCTGTACCTCATAGAATTAAGTCTGACTTATTATGGTTACCCTTTACTACTTTTTATCTACACACTCTCACTTGCACTAATTCTTACCTGTTAACCTTTCCCCCTCTCTTTCCTCTCTTCTTTCTACTCCCTTGTCTTCTTTTCCTACCTCTTTCTTTTTTCTCATTATTATTCTAAAAATATACTATTCTGTTACTTATTGCTTTGCAAGGTACCATAATCTTACTTCCTTTTAAATTGTAGCATAAGGTTATAGTTCATAATCTCAATTTTCCTATATTTTGTAATACTGCTTCTATTTACTGTATATTTTACCATGTTACTTCATTCCTTATGTTAACTGTATTCCTGGTGCCTGCTTTATTTTTAAAAAAAAATTTTTTAAAAAAAAGCTGTGTAGAAGGATGAAATTCTGCACTGAAGGCGCAGCATGGCAAATTGAGTTTTCACCATGGTTTGGGAATGTTCCTCCCGGAGGCTAAGACAGAAAAGCAAAGATACCTGCCTATAGAGCGCTACCGATAATCCATATGCCTCGAGCACCATCGCTGCTCTCTAACATCAGTGCCCCTCTTCATGATTCAACATGTACTGGTGCAAAACTCCTAAAGAAAGGAACAAATACAGCTGCGAATTGCATGCTGATAGATGGAACCTGTTATCATCTTAATTAATGAATTTTTTTTATAGGCTTGGGATTAACTATAAACCAGATGATGTTGACACCACAATCCTATAAATTAGTTGCACATGCATATCCTGGGCGCATTATTTAAAATCCTACCGCAGAGATTAATGCCAAATAATTACAATTCCATCACTGCACCTATCAACAAGTGTGAACAACAAGGACCCCCTGCTAGTACTGAAAGCTCCCAGGGCAGGGAAAATATACTGTATGTAAAGACCCTAGGCAGCCTAATAATTCAAAGCAATGATGCTCATTGGACTCGATCCCACCAAGAATCAGCCATGATCTAAGCCACTTCTTTATTTTCTGTATATAATTGTATTGATTTTCATGACTTTTGGCATGTATCTTTTTGATTAGATCATGAAACTGTGGTTGTACACAATGTGGTAGATTACCTATCGGATAGGACATTGTCAACAGATTTATCAGAATTGTCATGAGTTTTTAATTACTATTTTGATCAAATATATTGTTTTTTTAATGGTTTTGCTTGGCGTTCATTTGTATTGATATATATAAGCATCATTGCATTGAATTATTAGGCTGCCTAGGGTCTTTACATACAGCCTATCAACACTTTATCGTGTTGCTCCTTTCGTCGCCTTTGCTCCTTTGAATCTATTGAGCTTTAAACTCTATTCAGTGAGACAAATGCCTATTCCATTGAATGTTGAAGTTAAAATAGATCTTTGATCATATATTATCTCACCAGACTCCATTTCATGTCTTGGAATCATATAGACTCGTCCAGCTAAGGCACTATTCTGTGTTCATCAGTCTTGTCGTCCCAATGGCTTGGCGCAACATTCAAGGTCATTCGGCAATGATGACATCTAACTTGTGTTCAAGTCGGACTGTCTTTGCTTGTGCTCAAGATTGAAGTGCTTCAGGGAGCAACCTCTAAAACAGAAGTATTGCCACTGAATGAATAATTTGGATCCAAAGGGGGGCAACCACTGAGGAGACAGGACACATTAGCCTCGAGTTCATATGTAGTAATGCTACAGGGCAAGGTTGCCCAATGTAGGTCCAAGATGGCTAAACCCATGCCTGATTTTCAAGATAACCTCTGACTTTGTAAATTACAATCGTAAAATGCCATTCTGTCACTTTCATGTGTGCTGCTTCATGCAGCACACATGAAAGTCACAAAATGGCATTTTTTGAAAGGATTGTTTATGTACAGGAAGGTACACCTTCCTGTACATAAACAACCCATGGCATTTTGCTTTTTTCATGTGTGCTGCACAAAGCAGCACACATGGAAAAAGCAAAAACGAGGAGAAATAATGCATTTCTCCTCGTTTCGCCAACTTAAGACCAGGTTTTACCTGGTCTTAATTTTGGCGCTGCTTCCTATGTACGCCACCCTTGTACTTAGGGGGCAGCGTCAAAATGAATGGGTGTTGCGGTGGAACGCCCACCGCAACACCCACTGCCCACCCCTTCACTCTAACCATAGCGTGAAAGGGTGCCTTATTTACAAGGCAGCGTTAAGTCACGTTAAGTGGCTTAACGCTGCCTTGTAAACAAGGCACAACCCCTATCGCCACCACAACGTCGATAAAAGTGACGTTGTGGTGGCAATAGGGGCTTGATCTGGAAAAGAACTGGGGCCCCTGTATGTAGGATATATTAGCCCTGACAGGGAATAAACAATAACATGTAAGAACACACCTGGGCACAGTGAATAGCAATTGGTGCGGGCAAAGAAACTCTAGAGCTGAAACATTAATGAAAACAGTGATTGTCGTAACTTGAACATATGCCCCTTGGTGTGCAGAGCTTCATCATATTTAGAGAGTGGGAAGTTATACTGGTAGAATGATCTGTGCAGAACACCCCCATGTTACCCATACGGTACAAATGGAAGCACATCAATGGTTTGGAATTTGGAGATTAATATTTTTGCCTTCGAAACCCATCAATTTCAGAAAACATCAGTGCAAACAAAACACACCAACAACCCTGTTGCCACTAAAACAATACTTTTGAAAGATAACTCACGTTTTATATTTAAATGAAGAAACATGAGGCAGACCTCAAATGTGCTCATTTATTGAGTCTCTAAGCCGTCTACAGTTAATCAACAATGTAACTTTTACTGCAAGTGCTGAAACATCCTCTTGATTGTGTACAGTGATGACAAATCCATTTATTTTCTTGCCAGAGCTCCACTTATGGATCATACGAAGGAAAATTAATTCACATACGAAGAAAGGAAAACACAAATTTACAATCGAATAATGGCATCGACCTACAATTGATTTTTTCTAATTATACAGCAACGTGTAAACGAGGTAAGCTGTTAAGTGTTTGCAATACAAAACTGCGATAAAACAATGTTTTGTGTTGATGTCTTTTTTTACATGATATATTAGCCATTCTTTAAATTCAGGACCAAATCGCGGTTACCCGTGGTTTTTACAAAGATGAGCAGGTTTTTCACTTTTGTGTGGACCGTGCACTTTCCCAGGAAGTGATCAGTACCCCATTCTATTATTTGGTGAGGAATTTTGCACTTGTGTAATGCACTTGTACATTTTCTAACGTTTTCTAAAAATTCTCAAACTAATAAATTGATGTGGTCTCCCACTCTCTGATGTGACTGTAAAGTTCATCTGGAGTCATAGTGTGATTGGTCACAAGATGTCCAAATGTTGTCAGGAGGGTAGGTGGACGGGAGGTACCCCAATATTTGGATTATTGTCAGCCTCACAATTTTTATTGTTGGGTTTGATCATTATTGTGGCTGAACTGCAAGGTTTAGACTGATCACATAACCCAGACCAAAAAATACCCAAATCACTGCTGAGGATGGCAGACTGGCAGCTGTCATACCACCAGCCGCCTTCATATTCATCAGCACAGTTGCGTTTCCATCTGTCGTTATCCCAGTCGTGGGTAGTGAACTTCATGTTGTCGTGGACACCGGCTTCATTCATGACAGTGAGTGCATCACCAGCATCTCCAGAATAGTCACCCAGCCGCAGAGCGTACCCATTCTTCTCACTATCCAATCTAAAGCTATGGTAGTCAGCATTACGGGTTTGCCCTTTGGAGTCGACAATTGAGAACCTGACAGTGAATCCATTCTGCCTGGTTAGAAGGTAAATAAACTCATTGCCAACCCTGTGGTTGCCCATTGGATTCCCAAACCCAAATTTATACTGGTCCCACGGATAAGACCACTTAAATGTTTCACTGCGGTTGTTTCGCTGTAAGACTGTCCAGCCACCACCATCAGTGTGCAAATCACAGTAGACTATCAGCGGGGGCCCAAATTTTGGCTTGATGACGTAAAGCCCTTTGCTTCTTTGGCCACGCAAGTAAGCGTCTCTGCAGTCTTTTGGAAAGTATTCTGTGAAAAGGAACAACAAAGGCTAAATTTATTGCAATGTTTTAAGTGTACTTTAAAGATCTCAGTCAGTGAGGTATTCTTATCATCATATCAGCTTGCATATATTACTACAAAGAGCAGGAGTTTTCAGATTTGCCTAAAACAACTGCAATTTTTCAATACAAGGCCATTTGTTCAATTATAAATTACAAACACATAAACCTAAAGCCATTTCCCAGTGCCAGGCTCAAACTAGGGGATCAAACTAATAGAACCATCCATCAAAATCATCAAATTGATTAGTCTCTCAAAATCAAACTAAACTAAAAGGAAACTAATAGAACCATGTATCAAAATCATCAAATTGATTAGTCTCTTAAAATTTTAGTAATAGATGGTTTTTTGCCCAACTAAATGGTACTTATTGAATTAATTTCACGTGGAGGGAAGGTTGTGTATTCCATGCAGACATCCGAACCCTCGACCTGAAGATTACACACAGATCTTTGCAGTAACAGCTAGATACACTTCTTCCCACCAGAATTATTAAACCACTTCCAGCTTCATAGCTGTCAGTTACCTTGTCTACATAACCAAGTACATTGCAATACCAGCTACTGGTCGAGCTCTTCATCTACAATTCATTCTAATTTTGGTGCTGTTGGAAAATTCTGGGTTCTACAGAATTATATCCATTGGTACAAACGGGGGGAAATAATTTGCTAATTGATTCATGGTCATTGTTTCGTCACTGCATGTTTAATTCTGGGCAGTAATGTTGGTAATTTATTAGGTAATTATGGTTGTAGAAAATCAATAATGGTATTGACTGTTTATGATCAAGCACAGCACACACACAGGTAATTTCTAACCTTTATTTTATCATTTTCTCACCCCATTTCCTCATTCTAGCTGCTTCTTCAAATCTTATGTCTTTTTTCATTTATTGAAAAAATAATTTAAAATAGGATTGAAATAACCTCTTTTACAAGCCCCAATTGTCGTCCATGCAGGTGTTTAAAGTTTGTTTTATAATATTGTATGTTGAATTAATGCAGTACATTTCTTCTTATTATTTTTGTACCATTTTATTTCTATAGTCAGCTTAATTATATTGCTTTTTAATGTAACAATGTATGTTACCCATGCCCTTATCCAAATACTAATCTTCTGCATGATACATATCTTTAGTATGACATTTTTCATTTACTTCTAATATTACAAGCAATTTTATATACAAGTTGAAATCTCTTATCTTTGAGAATTTACAGTACGTGTCCAGATAAAGGAATGTAACATAAGGGAAGTAATATTGGTATTCACTGTATTATGTGTAACCTTTCCTTCTTATACAAACAAATATATAAATATATAAATGAAATGAAATTAAAATTAAAATTATAAAGTGCACTACTACCCTGAGGTGTCTAGACACTATAGCTCTGGAGATAAATCATAATCCATCAAAAAATGTGAATGGCAGAGTCCTTAGTTTTAATTATTGATAAGCCAAGTATTGAGAGCTTTTTGAAAGGGGAACAACTCAGTTTTTTCTTTAAGGTAAGAAGGCTTTGAATTCCAAAGTTTGGCGCTACAGGTGATAAAGCTCCTGCCACTCCATTTTGATCTTTTGAATTTAGGAACCACTCGGTTTCAAGCTGAGGATGATCTAAGAGATCTGCTGGGCAAGAACCATTTAAAGCAAAGTCTGAAGATATTTAGTTCCTACCCCATGAAGTGCTTTAAAGACAATACAGAGTGCCTTAAAATTAATTTGTTTCTTCACAGTCAGTCAATGTAGCTGAACAAGACTTTGGGAAACAGAATGGTTCTTGGGAATTCTCAAAATAAGTCATGTGCAGTGTTCTGAAGTATTTGCATTTTTTGGAGGCATCTTTTCTTGATGTTGATGAACAGTGCGTTACAATAGTTTTTTCTTGAAATTATGAGAGTGGAAACAACATCTTTCCTGAGGTCGTTCTACATGAACAGAAGAATTTTCCTAAGCATTTTGATCATATTAAATGACCTAGATGTGATTGTGTTGATATGCCCCTCAAAGGAAAGGTTTCTATCAAAGACAACCCCTACGTTTTTTGCTTTAGGGACAGGAATGGGAAGTGTGCCAAAGTCCTGAGGCCACCATCTAGGAGACCAGAAAGATGAACTTCTGCCAAACAGCAATACCTCCATTTTGCTTGAGTTCAGTTTATGGTAGTTTTGGGTCATCCATTTTCTGATCTGTACCATGCAGTCATGGAACTTGGAGGCAGTGTAGTCAGGGTTATTGGCCACTGACACCACAATTTGGGTGTCTTCTGTTTATGACACCTCTGCAAAACCAAGTCTTTTTATCAAATCTGCCAAGGGGGTGACATTCAGATTAAAAAGAGTGGGGCTTAAGGACGAGCCCTGCGGAACCCCACAAGGTAAAGAAAAGGTTGGGGAGATAAACTCATCCAAGGCAACAAACTGCTCTCGGTCTGAAAGAAAGGACTTTAAAAGCTGAAGGGCCTTATCTCTGATGTCAAGAGAAGACAGACAGTCATTAAGAAGGCCATGATTTACCATGTTGAATGCTGCCGAGCTGTCCAGTAGAACCAAGGCAGCATTCCCACCTGCATCTAGGGCTGTCTAAGTTCTTCAGAGGCAGTGATGAGGGCCGATTCTGTACTATGTTGGCTTCGCAAAAGCCAAATTGGGTGTCATCCAAAAGACCATTGCTCCTGATGAACTCAGACAGTTCAATATTGATAGTCTTCTCTACAACCTACGACGGAAAGGGAAGGCACAAGATTGGGTGATAGTTATTCGGATCTTTAGCATCCATTGTGGGCTTTTTTAGAAGAGGGGGTATGGATGCTCTTTTCCACTCTTTAGGGAAGTGTCCTGTCTCGAACATCCTGTTAAAGGTGTTGGTAAGGTATTTAGCTACAGTTTCTGTTGTAAAGTTGAGAATTCCAGGAAGGCAAGGGTCAAGTGGAGAACCAGATTTGACCTGACTAAGTAGTCACTGAACAAAAGTGGTAGAAAGATGTTAACGCTTTGTTGTCCGGAGGAGAACCATAAGAACTAGTATCTTGAGGGGCTAAGTTGTTTGAAGGAGCAGCAGTGGTGAAGTCCTGCTCAATCCTAATATCCTGTTCTTCAAGAGAAGAGGAGAGTGATGGACTAGATGAGAGTGCATTATGGAGGGTCTCAGCCTTAGGTCCGAAGAATGAGGCTAGATCATTGCAAAAAGCTTGATCAGCGAAGTTATTTTTGGGATCGGGAGCCTTTGTCAGTTGTTTTATTACCATAAACAGCTCTTTAGAGGAATTTACTGAAGACTGAATTTTTGCTGTTAAGTAACTCTATATAGTTTTCAAGATCATGTCTTTATAAACTGAAATGGCCCTTTTATATAAATCTCTATCTAGCGGATCATAATTGATGCGCCATTTCCTTTCCTGCGGACAACAGATTTATTTTTGTAGTCTCCGTGTGTCATCAAACCAGGGTTCCGAAGGAGAAGCTCTATGATTTTGCTACTTCTGTCATTGCATCCAGACATATAATACAACAAGTCATATTATACGTACAAGAATCCAGGACTATTGGCTTTTTCAATGGTTGTTAGTTGGTAAGATAAATAAGCAACAACTATGGCTTCGTTGTATATAATATTGAAAATGCTTCTGTTCTGAAATGATGAGACTGTGAAAGTACTACAAAGAGTCTCTTTGAATTTACCTCAAAGGCAGTGAAGGGTGGTACAGCTGCAGGGTTAAGATTTGGTTTTCACCCTGAAGGTGAGGGCAAAAATGGAGAGCCCGATAGGGACCCGTCTCAACACCTACTTTTTAGAACTGCCGGTGCTCATCACCGGCAGGACTCTGCCCACTTAAAGCCCGGGGCAAATGGAGGGAGTGAATGGACAGAACGAGAGAAGCAGAGGGAACAGAAGGAGAGAGCGAGAAACGCAGAGGGAGTGAAAGGTGAGGGTGAGATCTGCGGACGGAGGAAGGAAGAAAGTGAAACATGTATGGAAGTGAAAGAGCGGATGAGCCTCACTGTGAAGGCGCTCTATCACCATTTAACCCGCAGCCCTCCAGTCACATTGGACAGGACGCTCTTAAAATGGGTCATCCAGTGAAAACACACATCACTGTACTCAGTCCAGCAGCAGCACCTATGATCACACATAAGGACACAGAATATCCCTCTACCTGGTGACATCGGTCTGGGTTTTCAGTCCCAAGGTGGGCCTTCAGCACTAAAAAAGAGTAAAGCTATGAACCCAGGGCTTACACCCAGAGTTTTCGCAGATAATCTCAAAGAGTACGCATGTATGGCTGTTCCCCTAACTGTACACCTGCATGAAAATAACCAGCCGCCAGACTTTTCACAGCGGGAAGAGGAATTTACGGTTGAAAAATTGAGGGAATCCTCACCCAGTGAATCAGGATTGGGGAACTGAGATAATACCAAGAGGGGTTTGGTTTTTACACAGTGCATTCTCATACCCCCACTCCGAGTTGGGCGTGTCAGAATGGGGGCATAATGTGGTAAAGCTGCACGTTTCCCCCATTCTGAGTTGAAAACTCGGAGGCATATTTACAAGGGAAGTTGCGGAGTGAGGCATTAGCCTTCCTGGCTTCATGCCTCACTCCGCCACTTCAGAAACGCAGGGCTGCACCATATTTACAAGAATATGGTGCAGCCCTGTTTCCCCCTGCGCTGGCGCTACACTTAGCAGCCTAGCGCCAACACATGCACCCTTGCATCATAGTGCAAGGGTGTCTGTGTGCAGGGGAAGATTGTTTATGTGCAGGAAGGGACACCTTCTTTAAATGACGTTTTGTAACTTTTATGTGTGCTGCTTAATGCAGCACACATAGAAGTTGCAAAACGGCATTTTTAAAAATGATTGTTTATGTGCAGGAAGGGGGACCTTCCTACACATAAACAGTCATTGGCCTTTTGCTGTTTTTATGTGTGCTGCGTTGTGCAAAAATGAAACATTTCTCCTCGTTGAGCCAGGGTAAGACCAGGTTTTCCCTGGTCTTAATTCTGGCGCTGCCTCCTATTTACGCCTCCCTTGTAAATAGGCGGCAGCGTCAGAATCAATGGGTATTGCGGTGGAAATCCCACAGCAAGACCCATTGCCCTCCCCTTTCACGCTAAGCGTAGCCTGAAAGGGGGCCTTATTTACAAGGCAGCGTTAAGCCACGTTAAGTGGCTTAAAGCTGCCTTGTAAATAAGGCATAGCCCCTATCGCCACCACAACGTCGATAAAAGTGACGTTCCCGTGGCGATAGGGGCTTGTAAATATGCCCATCAGAATCTTGACTTTTTTTCCTGTAAAAACGTTGCCACGTTTGAACCAGGGAAATGTGCCCAGAGAAACAGCTCTCGATCACTGCGTGAACAGTTGTAATCCCAATTGAGATGGAAACACCCATTTGCCCTCTGGTCAGGTTTACTGCACCCCTCGAATTGAGAGTCTTAGAACATTTCCCTCCTCACTTGCATAATTCAGAGGGCTCTTGTAATGTGGCTTTTATGCATCCATATTCACCTTAGTTCCCAGTCTCTCCTGCCTCTTGGTTGAATATTTTAGCAGAAGGTGCTTCCAAGCTCTTCATCCTGCCCCGTACAAAACTCAGAATGAAATACGAAAAGCAATGCGAAACCTGCGAAAAGTTGGTGGAGTGGTTTTGTCAGACCAAGAAAGAGAAAGAAGAGAGGGGAAAGGGAGTGGAAGGATTTGGAGTGAAGTATGAAGTACGAGGAGCAGGAGGGATAGCGTTACATTTTGACCCTGTTTAGTGCCGATTAGGCAAAGGTGACTTTTCGAGTTCACCCTTTCAAATACTTAATGGCAGAGCAGGTCCATGTAGAATGCATTTCTTTAATCAAATCAAAAATCAGACATGTAAATATATATATTATTGTTGGTTATTGTTCCTTAGGTCTTCTCTATCTGTTTGGCTTGGTTGGTCCCTCAGGCATAAGAACGTATACAAAGCAGAACCTGGATTTTACTGCCCTCCACACCTGCCTGGATGACCACCTATGTCCAAGAGGGCCAGACCTAACGTTTCAGGATAATCTAAAGACAATGTAAATGAGTGGCATTTAGATTCATTGTCTGTAAATGTACCTTATGTGACTAAAATCTGTCCTGTATATGGCCCTAACTGACCTACGTCAGACACCTCTATCTAGTGGGATGTATGCCGATATGTTGTGCTCAAGTATAGGCAGGGCTTTAAGTGGGATGAAAAAACTGGGGGGGTCTCTCAAGGGGGTGTGGCCTATGTAATTAAGGGCGTGGCTTAAAAACACCTAAGCTAAAAGCCTGTGCGTAGCAGAGTGTGCCACCCGCCTGGTATTTTGCCGTTCCTGTCAGTGCATCCAGATATATAGTAAAGCAAGTAACTTTATACCTACGACAAGCCAGGACTATTGGCTTTGTCATTGGTAGGTAGTTGCATAAGATAAATAAGCAACAACTATGGCTTCATTGTATATAATATTGAAAATGCTTCAGTTCTGAAAGGATGACACTATGAAAGACCTAGAACAAGTCTCTTTGAAGTTATATCAAAGGCAGTGAAGGGTGGTGGCACTGCTGCAGAATTAAGATTTGTTTTTCACCCCAAGGCTGAGGGCAAAAACGGAGAGCCCCATAGGCAACCGTCTCGGCACGTGCTTTTTAGAACTGCCAGTGCTGAGCACCGGCAGGACCCAGCCCACTTAAAGCCCTGAGTGTAGGACAGAGTTTCTGCCTTTGCACCAGCAGATGCAGTACTATGGATTAATTCCTTCTGCAATAAGAGCATAGTGTGTCCTGGGTCCTCATACTGTATGACTACACATATACAATGCCCACCATGGCGCGAACTGCCTCGAAACCCACGATAGAGCCCCATAGAGGCAAGAGGCATATTTATTGTTGTGTTTTAGCTGTAGCAACAACGTGAGTCCTGCTGGACCTGGCCCATTTTCCTTCTTTATTTGCCTCACATTTCTTCTCCTCTGTGATTGGCTTTACCTTCCTCCTTAAACATCCAGGAAGAGAAGTAAGAATTATTATAAGTTGAAATACTAACATGAGAGTATTTACCTAGAACAATTTTGCCTCTTGGTACGTTTAAGAGAGGTGCCGCCTGCTTATTCATTATGACGTGTCGGTTTCCAATTAAAGGAATGAGTTCTTCCTCAGATACTTCTGTGAGGGCCGCTCCCACGGTAACGACCATCAACAGCCCTAGGGGCCCCAGGAGTAGGGCAGGAACCAGGCGCATCTTAGGAATCTGCATGATTAAAGGAAGACAAGGGAAAACATTTGTAAATATTCAGGTTATTATATATCACTTGATTCAAGGACATACATTGTCTCCGAGCACTCCTAGTCTGGGCATATAAGGGACCAAGTCACAGAAAGATCAAGCTAAATTAGCCAGGATCAAACAATTTGATAAAGTCAGGATTAAAAAACAGTTCTCCAGGCCCTATTCCTAACATTTATTGAGTAATTATAGTTGTAGAAAATCCATAACGATATTGACTGTTTCTGATCATTTATGAATGAACCACATCTCCTCCATGCTCACCTTGTAATATCCTTTATCCCTCCCATTCTTGCATGGATACAGCTGTCTCATCACCCTCTAACCCTGTGTAAATTTCCAACGGGTAGAGATTTATACCCTCTCCTCACCTCTGCTCGCCTCCTTCCAACTTATCAATGAAAAGAACAAGCCCTAGAGAATGCCAGAATCTGGCCAACTTCCATTGCGTGAGCCTGAAGAGAAGAACCATGGGTTGGAAGAATGCTACCCAAAGGGATTGCAAGGGGTTTAGCCTATTTGCAAGCATTCCTCCTGATCACCTTTTGTGTGTGATGTCACACCCTCAGTGGTCAAGACAATGTCCACGTATAGGTCCCTTGCTCGCTGTGTCACAGGATCTAAACTAGAAGTCACTTATGAGGTCTAACAAGGCTGAAACTGGTCTGTGGTTGCTTGAGTGCCGTTCTGGAGCGGGTCACACCTGGTAGTGTGGTATGGACTGTGCCCATGAGGTGCAGGTTAGTACTGATTTGCATAAGATGGGTCTCTGTCTGGAATGCACAGTGAGTTATAAACTGTGGTATTGAATGCTACACGGAGCGACTGTAATGGGTTAGACTACTTGCAAGCATTCCTTCCATCACCTTCTGTGTGTTTAATGAGACTGAAGAGGTCCAGACAACAATACCCAAACATATACAAGTGTGTTCCAAAGAACGGTGGAAGAATGTATGTTTCTTGGCGGTCACAGCACTGCCTAGCTCACGTACTATATGCATTAGTAAAATATTGCGTAATTAGCCTATTGCAGAGTAGCTAGTCTTACTGTATCATTTCTTTCCCATTGCAGTTACTGCTGCATCCAGCACTCCCCTGCTTTTGACTGCTCTTGAAACACACTCACCTGTCAATATGCGAAGGTAAAAAAAAAGGTGAACAAGGGGTAACGCTGCGTGAGATCAAAATATCAAACATGCACAGAACATGATGGTAAAGCCCTGTGTTACAGAGGTGATTCCTAAGGTGGCAGTTTTACAACTGCTCCTGTTATGATGGGCGAAGCAACTGTTTTATGATCACCTGAGGCTGGCACAACTTGGCAGTGGCAAAATCGCAAGTACATTTGTACCAATAAGGGCATACACAGGTGCATGAACCTTACCCCTACCTTCCCTCTGTCTTATTACTCGGGATCTCCCTATTTACAGTTTGTTTGTCTCGATTCATGCTTTATTTCTGTTAGTGCTACCTTTGGCGCTATAAAAACAAAGTTGCACTTCATGCTTCTACTTGCACAAATAATTACCACCACCAAGGCTTAATTAGTTGGTGATGTCGGAGGGTGCTGAGAAGGCAACATCCCATGAAGCAGCAGAAATGCAACAATCTTAACCTACTTCCACATATTCAAAGGGACTCGCCTATTCAAATTACTCTTCCAAGGCTACCATTTCCGGTTCCGTTCGATGTATTATTTTCAACATATTGTTACTTGTTCGCATGTGTTGTAACTCTTGAAAGGTCAATGCAAACTCATGTGGTTGTGTCCACGCTATATGTAATCCAATGCTTATTACATGAATATATAGCCTTAGCACAGTGTACACAACCCCTTTGCTGCCTCCAAACACCATAGGTCAGCTACACTCTTGATAACCTAAAACTCTATGTAATGCTCACGGATCAATAATTTTACCACTTTCAGATCTCTGACCTCTCAAACTCGGAGAAGTAAATTAATTCATAACTAATAAAATTCACTGCAATTAAAATCCAGCTTTCGAGGATCACATGATTAAGTATTTAAGAGAAATTAAAAAATGAACGCACATGTTACAGCAGCAAGATATCAATGATCTTACTTCTTGGCCCAGTGAAGTATAGAAACTTAAAAATATTTTATTCGTCCAACTGGGTGAGCGATAAATTCATTGACAAATTAATATCGAAGGACAGCTGCTGAATTATAAAAACAGTGAGTCACACTTGCTGCTGGATAAAATATGTTAGTTATTCTCCCCCCACACACCCCCAACACCCAACACCCCCACCCCCACAACCCTATCCCAACGGCTTCCAATAACAAAGTGTTCGAGCAGGAGTGTTAGAACAGTCTCCGTAAACATGTCCAAGCAAGCAGACTTAAAAGGACCCTGTCCACACAGAGCAAACATTACTGCCTCTCTACCTGCTCGCCGGCCATATCGAAGAAACAATGGCTTCCTCAAACAGCTACATTCAGGGGCTAGCACACAGTGTGTTAAGTTCTTCTTTCGATTAATATTTGTGCCTGGGAGGAGCAGTACCTCCATGTGTGATACTATCCTGTCCAATTCCAAGTTCACTAGTTGTGGCCTTGCGCCTAATGCCTCCTCCTGTGTGTCTGCACAAACATTTCTCCTGCTTTTAGCAGGAGTGTTTTGGGTGCAGAAACTGGCCTCGAATCAATGCATGCGTTCAACGGCATGGTAATTCAAGGACCATCGCATTATTTCCTATTCTAGGCAGACTGATTGTCCCCAAATTGAGCATTTTCACTCAACACCTTTCATTATTCGTTCCCATTAAATCAGTAATGTATACTTAGTTTGAAATGTTCTTAAAGTGAAGATTAGGGATGACCCTAAGCTGTTCTGGGTTTCTTTCAGTGTCACAAACATACATGTTTCAACTCTTTTATGCCCTGCACCAGGAAAGAGATCTACGATACCAAACACCAGTGTTCTGTCCAGGTCCACTCCAGATAAAAGCTTTAATTGAACCTAGAACTTCTCCGCACAGCCTGTTACAAACAATAAGAAATTGTGAAATATACAATAATGTTTGTTTATACAGACTAAAGCCCAAAGTGATTTTTACCTGGTAACTTGAATGTGGCAAATGAACCAATGCACTAAACATTGGGAAAGATCAAGGCATCTTTATAATTTGTCTAGACAGGCAACATGACCTTGGAGTAAAACCCCACATCAATGTAGCTTTGATGACAGAAATGATAGGTTTGATGGTAAGCTCATGAACTCTCTTCCCGTGTACCTCCGACTGACTGAAGTTGAAGTAACATGAAGCCACATTCTCACTTTCCTGGCTGTTTCCCCTCTCCCTTCCTTTCACTCTGTCACCACTCCGAAGCAGCCTCACAACAGTGAGAGCACTCCAATAAATGAAAAACAAGATTTACATTTGTAATCCAGAATAAAAATAAGAACATAAAAAGGGATTAGATTGTGTAGAAGTACTGCATCATGGTATGTGAAAAATAGACTTATACAGCAGAAACATTACGCCTGACGCAGCCATTTTAATTGTTGTTTATGCTACAGACGGACATGCTGCTTGAATTATCCATCTTCTCTCGGCTTCCAACATTCATTCCCCCGCACCAGGCATCCTTTGTATGGCTGTCTTTTCTGTATCAAGGCATTGCTTTTTTCTCACTGTAACTCTGCTGGGAGTCTGGTCTTTTCACCCTCACACTTTACTACAAGAAGCGCGTATTTACCTTCCAGAAGCATCTCGCACTTCCGGCTTCAAGATTTAGGACTTTCTACAGCAACAGCAGACCCCCCTCTATGGAACATTCCAAAGTATTGTGCGCCTTTTAAACCCTGGGAAAAGTTAGCATTCGTTCGCATTATGTCTCCCTTAAAGCCAATGCGAAGGAGGTTAATTTTGAACAGAATGAAGCATGTTCGCAACTTACTTGGCGCCTTCTGCCTTCTGAAAATCGGACTGTGTGACCCTCTGCACACACGTCAAATGAGATCCCGGCAACCCACTGCCCATCGTTTTATACCTTCTGCAGGAAGGCAAATACATCATTCTTATTATTTACTCAAGGGGATGGTGCAAAATGCCACGTTTATGACGACCTCCCAGCAGATGTTGACAGCTTGCAGGTGAGCAGTTTACAGAGAAGGAGAATAAACTATTGGCCAACTTCCTGCAACATTGGCACGAATGTGGTATGCTCGAAAAAAAATAGGCGTGAACAAATCCGTCTGTCAATGCCCCAAGCAGTTAAGTTATACTGTAACTCCCGAGGGCTCACCCAGTCCTCAAGGAGGTTTTATTTTTATTTTTTATGAGTGAAAGGCCAAATTATGTAACATTGCGCCTTTGCAGTGACATTTTTGGCATTTTCTATGAAACCACAGTGTTGTCAATGAAAAACATCTCAAGTGTTTCTTAAAACTTCATATACTATCGTAAACTATCATATATTACGATATTCGTTGTGAGAGGCCTTTTCCCGCAAGAACACCTGCAATGGCTGGAAATATATTTGTCCACGAAGGAAACAGAAGTTCAAGTAGTGCGCCCCGAGACTTCCTTTGTGCGCCTCTTCCTCTCCCATGGGATACAGGGCAATCCTTCAGGGCGAGTTCCCATATCTCTGTTCGCGCCATATATGAGGCTGGGCTTGTCCAACTGCTCAACAGTAGACGGGTTTTCAGAATGAACATGGAATATGCAAAGAGGTTCTAATGAACTCATATGTAAATTGGGCTCTTAGACATTCTGGGCTTCGTTTCTGAGGCCCCTTGCGCCGTGATGTTCCGTGGCGCAGGAGCATTCTCCATATTTACCAGGCAGCACAAAGCCACTTTTTTTGGTTTAACGCTGCCTCGTAAATAAGGTTACCTTTAAGGCAGTTTCCTGCGTTAAAGGGGCGTGCAATGGGTGTTGCTGTGGGCGTTCCCAGCAACATCCATGACTTTTTGACACTGCCCCAGATTTACGCGAAATCGTAAATCTGAGGCATCGGCAAAAACTTAAGGGAGGCGTAAGGGAGGCACAACGAGGAGAAATATCTTTATTTCTCCTTGTTTTTCCTTTTTCTATGCGTGCTGCATTCAGCACACACAGAAAGAGGAAAAAGCCTCTTGTGATTGTTTTTGTGCAGGAAGGGTTTCCTTCCTGCACAAAAATAATCATCCCCGCAATACAACCATGGTGCAAAGGTGCCTGCGTTGGCACACAGCAGCCAAATTGTGCTCCGGCGCAGGGGAAAAGGACAGGAATGCACCTTATCTGATAGATACAGCGCATTCCTGCCCTTTTCTTTTGCAGTAGGGCAGCGCAGCAGGAAGGCCTGCGTCGCTGCCCTACGGCAAAACCTCATAAATGAGACCCTTTAATTCTATTTGGTAGCTTGACAATCCCAGCCCTATCCAACATACACCATCAACTGTATGTGGAGAACATTCCTTTGATGACCAGAAGCTTTTTCAGGCCCTATATTTTTTGATGGGTTTCTCTGAAGAAAGTTTCTTAACACTGATAACGAAAAAGTTGTCCTGATGGTTTCTATCTTCTCATGATATGCATCAATGCTTTTGATATACTTGATCAGCTTACTTTCCTTCTCTCATACTCACCTACAGACTATCAGTGTGTGTAGGCCGGTAGGGCTGGAGCCAAGTCAGTGGGCGTCTTACTCTTGTTAGCTGGCTGCACGGCTGTTCAGTCCTACTTCTTCTTTTCTTCTTGTTGTCAGGCTGGATCTGAGGAAGCAAGGTTCAGGGTGCCCCCTAAATACTAGATTTAGGGGCGTTACAGGTAGGTAAATGGCAGGGACCAATGGGTCCCTTCCCTGGGGTGGGTACATCCCCCTATCGTGCCACCCTCCAGTGGGAGGGGGGTAGGAGCCTGTCCCTGGTTGGTTGGGTCCCCCCATTCTCAAGATGGCGGGAACTCAGAGTTGTGCTTCACCTCGCCTCTCCCACCTGAGGGGTGGAGTTGGCAGAGGTGGGCACACCTCTTTCCCTCACTTGTTTTTCCCGCCGGTTCTCCCCCCCAAAGTGGGGGGTAGAACCAGTGGGGGCCAGTTGCTGAAAGCAGCAAATGGTCTGGGGAGGCTCACAAAGGCGGCATGCCTTTGAAGCTTCCCTTTCGTGAACCCTGCCCATCCTGGGGGAGGAGGCTTGGCACCTCGTCCGAGGATGTACATTGTTTCAGGCCCCCGAGAGCAGCAGGCTCTCAACCCAGGGGTCCAGAAACATGTCTGTTGGTGGCAGCCTAAGCAGCCACTCAGTCGGGACACTAGAAGTTGGTCGAGGTTTCAGGGGGCATCTCTAAGATGCCCTCTGTTGTGCATTTACATTAAATCCCACACTGGCATCAGTGTGGGTTTAATGTGCTGAGAAGTTTGATACCAAACTTCCCAGTTTTCAGTGTAGCCATTATGGTGCTGTGGAGTTCGTAATGACAAACTCCCAGCACCATATACTCTTAATGGCAGCACAGCACTTTCAATGTCTAAGAATGGACTTAGACACTGTAGGGGTACAGGGCTCATGCACCTGTACCCTCACCACTGGTATAGTGCACCCCGCTAAAGGGGTGGCTGATCTATGCCAAGGCAGTGATTTGTAGGCATGGCACACAGGGATGTGTGCCTTGTCGACTCTTCACTTTGGTCTGCACCAAGACACGCAGCCTGCAAAGGCAGTGTGTGAGTAAAAAGGTGCAGGGCCTCTATTCCCTGGTCACAGGGCCCTGGGTACCTGTGGTACCATTTACCAGGGGCCCACCTGTGGCCAGGGATGCCAATTGGGTTTAGGCTTCAATGCAATTTTAGGGAAGGAATATAGGCCCTGGGTACCTGATTAGCCGGAGCCCAGGGCACACTCAGTCAAAGAACATCAGCAATTCAGCAAAACGTGGGGGCATACCATGCAGAAAGAGGGCACTTTCTCACACAACCTCCCCCCCCCCCCAAACGAAAGATGATGAGACTAACCTTTCCCTAGAGAGTCTTCATTGTCTAAGTGGAAGAACCTGGAAAGTCCATCTGCATTGGCATGGGCAGTCCCAGGTCTGTGTTCCACTTCAAAGTCCATTCCTGTAGGGAGATGGACCACCTCAACAGTTTAGGATTTTCCCCTTTCATTTGCATTAGCCATCTGAGGGGTCTGTGGTCGGTTTGAACTAGGAAGTGAGTCCCAAACAGGTATGGTCTCAGCTTCTTCAGGGACCAAACCATAGCAAAGGCCTCCCTCTCAATGGCACTCCAACGCTGCTCCCTGGGGAGAAGCCTTCTGCTTATAAAAGCAACAGGTTGGTCTTGGCCTTCATCATTGGTCTGGGATAGGACCGCTCCTATCCCTAGCTCAGAGGCATCAGTCTGCACTCTGAACTGCTTGGCATAATCTGGAGCCTTCAGAATTGTTGCTGAGCACATTGCTTCTTTCAGGGTGTCAAAAGCCTTTTGGCAACGAACTGCCCAGTTTACCTTCTTGGGCATTTTCTTAGAGGTGAGTTCTGTGAGGGGAGTCACAATGGACCCATATCCCTTCACAAACCTCTTGTAGTACCCAGTCAAGCCAAGGAATGGCCTGACTTGGGTCTGGGTGGTTGGAGCTGCCCAGTCCAGGATGGCCTGGATCTTGGGCTGTAAGGGTTGTACCTGGCCTCCACCAACAAGGTGGCCCAAGTACACCACAGTTCCCTGCCCTATCTGGCATTTGGATGCCTTGATAGTTAGACCTGCAGTTTACAGGGCTTTTAAAACCTTCCCAAGGTGGATCAGGTGATCCTGCCAGATGGAACTAAAGACAGCAATATCATCAAGATAAGCTGCACTAAAGGACTCCAACCCAGCAAGGACTTGATTCACCAACCTTTGAAAGGTGGCAGGGGCATTCTTTAAACCAAAGGGCATAACAGTGAACTGATAATGCCCATCAGGTGTGGAGAATGCTGTTTTCTCTTTTGCTCCTGGGGCCATGCCGATTTGCCAGTACCCTGCAGTTAAGTCAAAGGTACTTAGAAATTTGGCTGCACCCAATTTGTCTATCAACTCATCTGCTCTTGGGATAGGGTGAGAATCTGTCTTGGTGACAGAGTTGAGCCCTCTATAATTCACACAAAACCTCATTTCTCTTTTCCCACCCTGTGGATGAGGTTTCGGAACTAGAACCACTGGGCTAGCCCAGGGGCTCTCAGAGGGTTCAATAACCCCTAACTCCAGCATCTTGCTGACCTCAGCTCTGATGCTTTCCTTGACTTGGTCTGACTGTCGATAGATTTTGTTTTTGACAGGTGCACTGTCACCAGTGTTCACATCATGGGTACACCAGTTTGTCAGACCAGGGGACAAGGAAAAGAGTTTAGCATACTGCTGCAAGACTTGCTTGCAGTGAGTCTGCTGTTGGGCAGAGAGGGTGTCTGAAAAGACAACTCCATCTACTGACCCATCTTTTGGGCTGTATGAGAGGAGGTCAGGGAAAGGTTCACTCTCTGCTTCCTGTTCCTCATCAGTCACCATCAGCATGGTGATGTCAGCCCTGTCATTGTAGAGCTTTAGGCGGTTCACATGGATAACCTCTTTGGGTGTCCTGCTTGTGCCCAGGTCAACCAAGTAGGTGACCTCACTCTTTTTTTCTAGGATAGGGTAAGGGCCACTCCATCTGTCCTGGAGTGCCCTTGGTGCCACTGGCTCAGCCATTCTGGACCTTAGGCCAAGCACATAGTCCACAATATCTTGTTTGGGTTCTTGGAGAGGCTTCTCCCAACCCTCTTATACAAGACCGAGTGGTCCCCTCACACAATGGCCAAACAGAAGTTCAAACGGGGAAAACCCTACTCCCTTCTGTGGCACTTCTCTGTAAGCAAAAAGCAGGCATGGTAAGAGGACATCCCATCTCTTTTTGAGTTTTTCAGGGAGTCCCATAATCATGCCTTTCAATGTCTTGTTGAATCTCTCAACAAGGCCATTGGTTTGTGGGTGATAGGGTGTAGTAAACTTGTACTGCACTCCACACTCTTTCCACATGTGTTTTAGGTAAGCAGACATGAAGTTGGAACCTCTGTCTGAAACCACCTCCTTAGGAATCCCTACTCTGGTGAAGACACCAATGAGGGCCTTGGCTACTGCAGGAGCTGTAGTAGTCCTAAGGGGAATTGCTTATAGGGTACCTAGTGGCATGATCCACTACCACTAGAATGAATTTGTTCCCTGATGCTGTGGGAGGTTCAAGTGGACCCACTATGTCCACACCTACCCTTTCAAAGGGAACCCCCACCACAGGCAGTGGTATCAGGGGGGCCTGTGGGTGGCCACCTGTCTTGCCACTGGCTTGACCGGTAACACAGGAGCTGACAAACTCCTTTACCTTTTGGTGCATCTGGGGCCAGTAAAAGTGGCTAACTAGCCTCTCCCAAGTCTTGGTTTGGCCCAGATGTCCAGCTAGGGGGATGTCATGAGCCAAAGTTAAGAGGAACTCCCTGTACCTCTGTGGCACTACCACTCTCCTGGTGGTTCCAGGTTTGGGGTCTCTTGACTCAGTGTACAGTAATCCCTCTTCCCAATAAGCTCTGTGGGTACCACTGACATCTCCATTTGCTTCTGAAACAGCTTGCTGCCTCAGGCTTTCAAGAGTGGGACAGTCCTGCTGCCCCTGGCACAGCTCTTCCCTAGAGGGTCCCCCTGGGCCCAAGAGTTCAACCTGGTAAGGGTCAAGCTCCATAGGCTCAGTTCCCTCTGGGGTGTCCAAGTCCTCTCCCTGATGAGAGGGGTCCTGATCCTTTTGCTGAACAGAAGCTGGTTCCCCAGTCTTCTTACCCTTTCTCTTGGAAGGTTGGGCCATACTTTCAGGCTCCAACACTTCTTTTTCACCCTGCCTTTTGCTCTGTGCTCTTGTTTTTACACACACCAATTCAGGGATATCCAGCATTGCTGCATGGGTTTTTAGTTCAACCTCAGCCCAGGCTGAGGTTTCCAGGTCATTGCCAAGCATACATGCAGCTGGTAGCTTTGGAGAGACCACTGCCTGTTTTAGGCCAGTAACCCCCCTCCCCCCCCCAGTCTAATGTCACCATAGCCATTGCATGGTTAGTGGTAACACTGTCAGCATTGGTGACTGGGTAAGTACGCCCAATCAAGTATTGCTCAGGGGAAACCAGTGTGTCTCTCACCATAGTGACACTGGCACCTGTATCCCTCAGAGCCTCTATCCTAGTTCCATTAATCCAAGGGTATTGTAAGTACTTCTTTAAGTTGGGTGGCCACACAGCTACAGTGGCAAACTCAACTTCCCCCTCTGAAACTAGAACTGCTTCAGTGTGCAACCTGATTTGCTCTTGGCACACTGTTGATCCCATTTGGAGACTTGCTACACCAGGAGTGGCTTTAGCTGTAGCTGTAGAACTAGGGGCCTTTTTGCTAGGGCAAGCATTGTCTCCAGTTAAGTGTCCCAACTTTCTACAGTTGTTACACCAGGCCTTTGAAGGATCAAAGTTCTTCCCCCTGTATCTAGGACCAGATTGGGAAGAGTTTTGGGACCCACTCCCCTATGCAGGGTTTTGGGGCCCTTTAGAAGACTCAGACTTTTTATCTTGGGGATTCTCACCACCTTTCCCCTGGGGAGGTTTTGTAACCCCTTTCTTTTGGTCACCCCCAGTGGTTGTCTTAGTCACTCTAGTCTTGACCCAGTGGTCTGCCTTCTTTCCCAATTCCTGGGGAGAAATTAGACCTAGGTCTACCAAATGCTGATGTAACTTTTCATTCGTGCAATTGCTTAAAATATGTTCCTTCATAAACAAGTTGTAAATTCCAGTAAAGTCATGCACATTGTGTCCACTTAACCAACCATCCAGTGTCTTTACTGAGTAGTCTACAAAATCAATCCAGGACTGGTTTTGGGTTTTGTGAGCCCCCCTGAATCTAATTCTGTACTCCTCAGTTGTGAGTCCAAATCCCTCAATCAGAGTTCTCTTCATGAGGTCAGAAGACCCAGCATCTGGACCAGAAAGGTCAGGAGTCTGTCTCTGCAGTTACCAGAGAACAGTTCCCACAGGAGTGCCCCCCAGAGAGGTTTCTTCACCTTTCTCATGTCACAAGCCCTCTCAAAGCATGTGAACCATTTAGTGATGTCATCACCCTCCTCAAATTTAGGGACAATCACTTTGGGGATTTTAGGATCATAAGATTGCTCTTTATCCTTATTATTTTGATTGCTGCCACCATGGATGGGTGCTAACCCCATCTCCTTTCTTTCTTTCTCTAGAGCCAGGAGTCTGGTCTCTAGGTCCAGTCTTTTGGTCAGCCTTGCTAAAAGGCTGTCCTCCTCATTGAGGCTGTCCTCAATGACCTCACCAGAACCTGAGCCACCTGTGTGGCCTCTAGGTCCCCAGAGGTTGCTTCTTGGAAGTAAGGGCACAGGGTCCCTTCCTTCCCTAGGAAGTGGTGGAGGTGGGCACCTATCTCCATCCTCCTCACCTCCTTCTCCCTCTGACTGGTCATCACCATTTTCAGAGGGGTGGGACTTTGCATACGCAGCCAACAGCTCTTGGAGCTTTTGTTTGGTTGGATGGGGGCCCATTGGTATGTTTTGAATTTTACATAAGGACCTTACTTCCTTGAAAGACAAGTGAAGGTAAGGGGTGAGGTCAAGCTCCTCAACCATGTCCTGTATGTCATTATGGTTATCTTCACTAGTAGCTGGGTTCTTATTTTGAGACATTCTAACAAAAAAGTTCTAACCCCTCTACCCTTGACTACAGTGACTTTTTATTTTCTAAAATTCTAAAGGGACTTAAGCAAGGCCCTAAAAAGACTTTTAGTAGCTTTGCAAAAATGCCAATTTGAAAAAATCAGAATTCTAAAAGCAATTTAAGAGTTCTGAGGTGTGATCAGGTGGTAACCAAGTAGACCAACAAATGCAAAGTTGTGTATCCCACCGCTGATCCACCAATGTAGGAAACTGGCTCTATATATACTACACCAAAATGAGGTATAGTGTGTATAGAGTCCAGGTGACCCCATAGGTAGGCAGAGGTTAAAGTTAGATAGAACCTTACTCTCTATTTGTGGTAGAGTGGTCAAGCAGTAAGGCAGTATCAGAGGACAGTGTTAAGCATTTGATGTACCCACTCAGTCAGCAAATGAATTCACACACTCAAGGACTGAACTCTAGACCAATTGTTTTTGTATAAAAAATATACTGTTGTTTTATTTTTAGAACCAAGCAAGCCTGGCACAGGTAAGCATTAAATACTTTACAGTAATAAGTTGCTGATTGTAGAACAGTTTGAAAATGCAATAGGAATTGTACTTTGTTTGATTTACAGGGGATGCAGTAGGTTGCAATACTTAGCAAATACAGTACATTGAAATGAATAGGCTTTTTCAGTAAATTACAGGTAAGTTACTTTTTACGTTACTTTTCTAACTCAGTGCTGGATACCTAGATTTAGCACTGGAACATTTCCTGCAAACAGGTAAGTAAATCCGTTTTGGTTATTCGTGCGATTTTTAAGGAATATTTTCAGATTTCAAAACTCCACACTTGGAAACTTTTTGGAAGAAAATTGTCAATGTTATCCTATGGAGAAAAAACAGGTTATCGGTTCAAAGGTAAGTTATCGACTGTGGGAGTTAAGGTTCTGGGGTTAGGCTGAGGGGTCCCCCAGGGTCAGTGATGCACTCTTGTTACACCCTCAGCGGCACTAGGGCGGCCGGGTGCAGAGTGTTGAGGCCCAATGTTATCCAATGGGGGATAGGGGGCCTCTGGTTGGTGGCTGCTGGCAAGCAGGCCACTGGGTTGTGGGAGCAAAGCTCCTGGACTTTAGCTCCGGGCAAATGGGAGCACTAGGGCGGCCGGGTGCAGGGTGCTGTTTCGAGATCGGGTGCCCTCTTGTTTTCAATGGAGAACCTCCGGTTTGCAAAAGCGCTGCAGGCAGGGAGACGAAGGACTTCTGGGTGCGACCACCACTTCGAGAGGTAAGTTGGGAAGTTAGGGGTTGGTTAGGCACCGTCGGTTTGGGCACACAAGGCCGTGGGGCGTCGGGTGCAGGGGTGCCTTTTGGGGTCGGATCTTCTTACCAGCTCCGGGTTGCGGTTAGGGGGGCTTCTGGATTTTGACTGCAGGCGTCGGCTGGAGGCTTGAGGCAGGTCAGGGGCCGCCGCATCGCGGTTCAGGATCGCCAGGGTGACCTCCTCGTGGTGTTTGCCCACTCGAGCTCGGGCCGTGGACGGCGGGTGCAGAGTGGGGCGGATTCGCGGTCTTTGGCTGCTGCCAGAGGTTGCAGTTGAACAAATCCGGTGTTCATGGGAGACGCAGTCTTTGGAAGTGAAGGCAGGCAGGTCCTCCGGGGTTTTTGAGGTTGCGGGCTGCAGGACACACCGGGATTTCGCAGGAGCAGGTTCGAGGGGAGACAGGCCGGTAGGGCTGGGGCCAAGTCAGTGGGCGTCTTACTCTTGTTAGCTGGCTGCACGGCTGTTCGGTCCTACTTCTTCTTTTCTTCTTGTTGTCAGGCTGGATCTGAGGAAGCAAGGTTCAGGGTGCCCCCTAAATACTAGATTTAGGGGTGTTACAGGTAGGTAAAGGGCAGGGACCAATGGGTCCCTTCCCCGGGATGGGTACACCCCCTATCGTGCCACCCTCCAGTGGGAGGGGGGCAGGAGCCTGTCCCTGGTTGGTTGGGTCCCCCCATCCTCAAGATGGCGGGGACTCGAAGTTGTGCTTCACCTCGCCTCCCCCACCTGAGGGGTGGAGTTGGCAGAGGTGGGCACACCTCTTTCCCTCACTTGTTTTTCCCGCCAGTTCTCCCACCCAAAGTGAGGGGTAGAACCAGTGGGGACCAGTTGCTGAAAGCAGCAAATGGTCTGGGGAGGCTCACAAAGGCGGCATGCCTTTGAAGCTTCCCTTCGTGAACCCTGCCCATCCTGGGGGAGGAGGCTTGGCACCTCGTCCCAGGATGTGCATTGTTTCAGGCCCCCGAGAGCAGCAGGCTCTCGACCCAGGGGTCCAGAAACATGTCTGTCGGTGGCAGCCTAAGCAGCCACTCAGTCGGGACACTAGAAGTTGGTTGAGTTTCAGGGGGCATCTCTAAGATGCCCTCTGTTGTGCATTTTACATTAAATCCCACACTGCATCAGTGTGGGTTTAATGTGCTGAGAAGTTTGATACCAAACTTCCCAGTTTTCAGTGTAACCATTATGGTGCTGTGGAGTTCATAATGACAAACTCCCAGCACCATATACTCTTAATGGCAGCACTGCACTTACAATGTCTAAGAATGGACTTAGACACTGTAGGGGTACAGGGCTCATGCACCCGTAACCTCACCACTGGTATAGTGCACCCAGCTAGAGGGGTGGCTGATCTATGCCAGGGCAGTGATTTGTAGGCATGGCAGGGATGTGTGCCATGTCGACTCTTCACTTTGTTCTGCACCAAGACACGCAGCCTGCAAAGGTAGTGTGTGAGTGAAAAGGTGCAGGGCCTCTTAGGGTGGCACAATAAGTGCTGCATCCCTTAGGGGCCTTCCCTGGTCACAGGTCCCTGGGTATCTGTGGTACCATTTACCAGGGGCCTAGCTGTGGCCAGGGATGCCAATTGGGTTTAGGCTTCAATGCAATTTTAGGGAAGGAACATAGGCCCTGGGTACCTGATTAGCAGGAGCCCAGGGCACACTCAGTCAAAGAACATCAGCAATTCAGCAAAAAGTGGGGGCATACCATGCAGAAAGAGGGCACTTTCTCACACAACTCCCCCCCCACCCCAAACGAAAGATGATGAGACTAACCTTTCCCTAGAGAGTCTTCATTGTCTAAGCGGAAGAACCTGGAAAGTCCATCTGCATTGGCATGGGCAGTCCCAGGTCTGTGTTCCACTTCAAAGTCCATTCCCTGTAGGGAGATGGACCACCTCAACAGTTTAGGATTTTCCCCTTTCATTTGCATTAGCCATCTGAGGGGTCTGTGGTCGGTTTGAACTAGGAAGTGAGTCCCAAACAGGTATGGTCTCAGCTTCTTCAGGGACCAAACCACAGCAAAGGCCTCCCTCTCAATGGCACTCCAACGCTGCTCCCTGGGGAGAAGCCTTCTGCTTATAAAAGCAACAGGTTGGTCTTGGCCTTCATCATTGGTCTGGGATAGGACCGCTCCTATCCCTAGCTCAGAGGCATCAGTCTGCACTCTGAACTGGTTGGCATAATCTGGAGCCTTCAGAATTGGTGCTGAGCACATTGCTTCTTTCAGGGTGTCAAAAGCCTTTTGGCAACTAACTGTCCAGTTTACCTTCTTGGGCATTTTCTTGGAGGTGAGTTCTGTGAGGGGAGTCACAATGGACCCATATCCCTTCACAAACCTCCTGTAGTACCCAGTCAAGCCAAGGAATGGCCTGACTTGGGTCTGGGTGGTTGGAGCTGCCCAGTCCAGGATGGCCTGGATCTTGGGCTGTAAGGGTTGTACCTGGCCTCCACCAACAAGGTGGCCCAAGTACACCACAGTTCCCTGCCCTATCTGGCATTTGGATGCCTTGATAGTTAGGCCTGCAGTTTGCAGGGCTTTTAAAACCTTCCCAAGGTGGATCAGGTGATCCTGCCAGGTGGAACTAAAGACAGCAATATCATCAAGATAAGCTGCACTAAAGGACTCCAACCCAGCAAGGACTTGATTCACCAACCTTTGGAAGGTGGCAGGGGCATTCCTTAAACCAAAGGGCATAACAGTGAACTGATAATGCCCATCAGGTGTGGAGATTGCTGTTTTCTCTTTTGCTCCTGGGGCCATGCCAATTTGCCAGTACCCTGCAGTTAAGTCAAAGGTACTTAGAAATTTGGCTGCACCCAATTTGTCTATCAACTCATCTGCTCTTGGGATAGGGTGAGCATCTGTCTTGGTGACAGAGTTTAGCCCTGTATAATCCACACAAAACCTCATTTCTCTTTTCCCACCCTGTGGATGAGGTTTGGGGACTAGAACCACTGGGCTAGCCCAGGGGCTCTCAGAGGGTTCAATAACCCCTAACTCCAGCATCTTGCTGACCTCAGCTCTGATGCTTTCCTTGACTTGGTCTGACTGTCGATAGATTTTGTTTTTGACAGGTGCACTGTCACCAGTGTCCACATCATGGGTACACCAGTTTGTCAGACCAGGGGACAAGGAAAAGAGCTTAGCATACTGCTGCAAGACTTGCTTGCAGTCAGTCTGCTGTTGGGCAGAGAGGGTGTCTGAAAAGACAACTACATCTACTGACCCATCTTTTGGGCTGTATGAGAGGAGGTCAGGGAGAGGTTCACTCTCTGCTTCCTGTTCCTCATCAGTCACCGTCAGCATGGTGATGTCAGCCCTGTAATTGTAGACCTTTAGGCGGTTCACATGGATAACCCTTTTGGGTGTCCTGCTTGTGCCCAGGTCAACCAAGTAGGTGACCTCACTCTTTTTTCTAGGATAGGGTAAGAGCCACTCCATCTGTCCTGGAGTGCCCTTGGTGCCACTGGCTCCAAAACCCACACCTTTTGCCCAGGTTGAAATTCAACCAGTGCAGCTTTTTGGTTATACCAGTGCTTCTGAAGCTCCTGCCTGGCCTCAAGATTTTTGGATGCCTTTTCCATGTACTCAGCCATTCTGGACCTTAGGCCAAGCACATAGTCCACAATATCTTGTTTGGGTTCTTGGAGAGGCTTCTCCCAACCCTCTTTTACAAGACAGAGTGGTCCCCTCACAGGATGGCCAAACAGAAGTTCAAAGGGGGAAAACCCTACTCCCTTCTGTGGCACTTCTCTGTAAGCGAAAAGCAGGCATGGTAAGAGGACATCCCATCTCTTTTTGAGTTTTTCAGGGAGTCCCATAATCATGCCTTTCAATGTCTTGTTGAATCTCTCAACAAGGCCATTGGTTTGTGGGTGATAGGGTGTAGTAAACTTGTACTGCACTCCACACTCTTTCCACATGTGTTTTAGGTAAGCAGACATGAAGTTGGAACCTCTGTCTGAAACCACCTCCTTAGGAAACCCTACTCTGGTGAAGACACCAATGAGGGCCCTGGCTACTGCAGGAGCTGTAGTAGTCCTAAGGGGAATTGCTTAAGGGTACCTAGTGGCCTGATCCACTACCACTAGAATGAATTTGTTCCCTGATGCTGTGGGAGGTTCAAGTGGACCCACTATGTCCACACCTACCCTTTCAAAGGGAACCCCCACCACAGGCAGTGGTATCAGGGGGGCCTTTGGGTGGCCACCTGTCTTGCCACTGGCTTGACAGGTAACACAGGAGCTGACAAACTCCTTCACCTTTTGGTGCATCTGGGGCCAGTAAAAGTGGCTAACTAGCTTCTCCCAAGTCTTGATTTGGCCCAGATGTCCAGCTAGGGGGATGTCATGAGCCAAAGTTAAGAGGAACTCCCTGTACCTCTGTGGCACTACCACTCTCCTGGTGGTTCCAGGTTTGGGGTCTCTTGCCTCAGTGTACAGTAATCCCTCTTCCCAATAAGCTCTGTGGGTACCACTGACATCTCCCTTTGCTTCTGAAACAGCTTGCTGCCTCAGGCTTTCAAGAGTGGGACAGTCCTGCTGCCCTTGGCACAGCTCTTCCCTAGAGGGTCCCCCTGGGCCCAAGAGTTTAACCTGGTAAGGGTCAACCTCCATAGGCTCCCTGGGGTGTCCAAGTCCTCTCCCTGAGGAGAGGGTTCCTGATCCTTTTGCTGAACAGAAGCTGGTTCCCCAGTCTTCTTACCTTTTCTCTTGGAAGGTTGGGCCATACTTTCAGGCTCCAACACTTCTTTTTCACCCTGCCTTTTGCTCTGTGCTCTTGTTTTTACACACACCAATTCAGGGATATCCAGCATTGCTGCATGGGTTTTTAGTTCAACCTCAGCCCAGGCTGAGGTTTCCAGGTCATTGCCAAGCAGACATGCAGCTGGTAGCTTTGGATAGACCACTACCTGTTTTAGGCCAGTAACCCCCCCTCCCCCCAGTCTAATGTCACCATAGCCATTGCATGGTTAGTGGTAACACTGTCAGCATTGGTGACTGGGTAAGTACGCCCAATCAAGTATTGCTCAGGGGAAACCAGTGTGTCTCTCACCATAGTGACACTGGCACCTGTATCCCTCAGAGCCTCTATTCTTGTTCCATTAATCCAAGGGTATTGTAAGTACTTCTTTAAGTTGGGTGGCCACACAGCTACAGTGGCAAACTCAACTTCCCCCTCTGAAACTAGAACTGCTTCAGTGTGCAACCTGATTTGCTCTTGGCACACTGTTGATCCCATCTGGAGACTTGCTACACCAGGAGTGGCTGTAGCTGTAGCTGTAGGACTAGGGGCCTTTTTGCTGGGGCAATCATTGTCTCCAGTTAAGTGTCCCAACTTTCTACAGTTGTTACACCAGGCCTTTGAAGGATCAAAGTTCTCCCCCCTGTATATAGGACCAGATTGGGAAGAGTTTTGGGACCCACCTCCCTGTGCAGGTGTTTGGGGCCCTTTAGAAGACTCAGACTTTTTATCTTGGGGATTCTCACCACCTTTCCCCTGGGGAGGTTTTGTAACCCCTTTCGTTTGGTCACCCCCAGTGGTTGTCTTAGTCACTCTAGTCTTGACCCAGTGGTCTGCCTTCTTTCCCAATTCTTGGGGAAAAATTAGACCTAGGTCTACCAAATGCTGATGTAACTTTTCATTCGTGCAATTGCTTAAAATATGTTCCTTCATAAACAAGTTGTAAATTCCAGTAAAGTCATGCACATTGTGTCCACTTAACCAACCATCCAGTGTCTTTACTGAGTAGTCTACAAAATCAATCCAGGACTGGTTTTGGGTTTTGTGAGCCCCCCTGAATCTAATTCTGTACTCTTCAGTTGTGAGTCCCAATCCCTCAATCAGAGTTCTCTTCATGAGGTCAGAAGACCCATCATCTGGACCAGAAAGGGTCAGGAGTCTGTCTCTGCAGTTACCAGAGAACAGTTCCCACAGGAGTGCCCCCCAGAGAGGTTTCTTCACCTTTCTCATGTCACAAGCCCTCTCAAAGCCTGTGAACCATTTAGTGATGTCATCACCCTCCTCAAATTTAGGGACAATCACTTTGGGGATTTTAGGATCATAAGATTGCTCTTTATCCTTATTATTTTGATTGCTGCCACCATGGATGGGTGCTAACCCCATCTCCTTTCTTTCTTTCTCTAGAGCCAGGAGTCTGGTCTCTAGGTCCAGTCTTTTGGTCAGCCTTGCTAAAAGGCTGTCCTCCTCATTGAGGCTGTCCTCAATGTCCTCACCAGAACCTGAGCCACCTGTGTGGCCTCTAGGTCCCCAGAGGTTGATCCTTGGAAGTAAGGGCACAGGGTCCCTTCCTTCCTTAGGAAGTGGTGGAGGTGGGCACCTATCTCCATCCTCCTCACCTCCTTCTCCCTCTGACTGGTCATCACCATTTTCAGAGAGGTGGGCCTTTGCATACTCAGCCAAAAGCTCCTGGAGCTTTTGTTTGGTTGGATTGGGGCCCATTGGTATGTTTTTAATTTTACATAACGACCTTCCTTGAAAGACAAGTGAAGGTAAGGGGTGAGGTCAAGCTCCTCAACCATGTCCTGTATGTCATTATGGTTATCTTCACTAGCAGCTGGGTTCTTATTTTGAGACATTCTAACAAAAAAGTTCTAACCCCTCTACCCTTGACTACAGTGACTTTTTATTTTCTAAAATTCTAAAGGGACTTAAGCAAGGCCCTAACAAGACTTTTAGTAGTTTTGCAAAAATGCCAATTTGAAAAAATCCGAATTCTAAACGCAATTTAAAAGTTCTGTCGTGTGATCAGGTGGTAACCAAGTAGTCCAACAAATGCAAAGTTGTGTATCCCACCGCTGATCCACCAATGTAGGAAACTGGCTCTATATATACTACACCAAAATGAGGTATAGTGTGTATAGAGTCCAGGTGACCCCAGAGGTAGGCAGGGGTTAAAGTTAGATAGAACCTTACTCTCTAGTTGTGGTAGAGTGGTCGAGCAGTAAGGCAGTATAAGAGGACAATGTTCAGCATTTGATGTACCCACTCAGCAAATGAATTCACACACTCAAGAACTGAACTCTAGGCCAATTGTTTTTGTATACATAAATATACTGTTGTTTTATTTTTAGAACCAAGCAAGCCTGGCACAGGTAAGCATTAAATACTTTACAGTAATAAGTTGCTGATTGTAGAACAGTTTGAAAATGCAATAGGAATTGTACTTTGTTTGATTTACAGGGGATGCAGTAGGTTGCAATACTTAGCAAATACAGTACATTGAAATGAATAGGCTTTTTCAGTAAATTACAGGTAAGTTACTTTTTACGTTACTTTTCTAACTCAGTGATGGATACCTAGATTCAGCAGTGGGACATTTCCTGCAAACAGGTAAGTAAATCCGTTTTGGTTATTCGTGCGATTTTTAAACAATATTTTCAGATTTCAAAACTCCACACTTAGAAACTTTTTGGAAGAAAATTGTCAATGTTATCCTAAGGAGGAAAAACAGGTTATCAGTTCAAAGGTAAGTTATTGACTGTGGGAGTTAAGGTTCTGGGGTTAGACTCAGGGATCCCCCAGGGTCAGTGATGCACTCTTGTTACACCCTCAGCGGCACTAGGGCGGCCGGGTGCAGAGTGTTGAGGCCCAATGTTATCCAATGGGGGATAGGGGGCCTCCGGTTGGTGGCTGCTGGCAAGCAGGCCGCTGGGTTGTGGGAGCAAAGCTCCTGGACTTTAGCTCAGGGCAAATGGGGAAACAAAGTAGCACCAAAGGCGCACCTTCAGCAGCACTAGGGCGGGCGGGTGCAGGGTGCTGTTTCGAGGTCGGGTGCCCTGTTGTTTTCGATGGAAAACCTCTGGTTTGCAAAAGCGCTGCAGGCAGGGAGACGAAGGACTTTTGGGTGCGACCATCCCTTCGAGAGGTAAGTTGGGAAGTTAGGGGTTAGTTAGGCACCGTCGGTTTGGGCACAGAAGGCCGTGGGGCATCGGGTGCAGGTGTGCCTTTAGGGGTCGGATCTTATTACCAGCTCCAGCTCGAGGTTAGGGGGGCCTTCTGGATTTCGACTGCAGGCGTTGACTGGAGGCTTGAGGCAGGTCAGGGGTTGCCGGATCTTGGTTCAGGATCGCCGGGGTGACCTCCTCGTGGTGTTTGCCCACTCGAGCTCGGTCCGTGGACGGCGGGTGCAGAGTGGGGCGGATTCGCGGTCTCCGGCTGCTGCCAGAGGTTGCAGTTGAACAAATCCGGTGTTCACGGGAGAAGCAGTCTTTGGAAGTGAAGGCAGGCAGGTCCTCCGGGGTTTTTGAGGTTGCTGGCTGCAGGACACTCCGGGATTTCGCAGGATCAGGTCCGAGGGGAGACAGGCCGGTAGGGCTTGGGCCAAGTCAGTGGGCGTCTTCCTCTTGTTAGCTGGCTGCACAGCTGTTCGGTCCTTCTTCTTCTTTTCTTCTTGTTGTCAGGCTGGATCTGAGGAAGCCAGGTTCAGGGTGCCCCCTAAATACTAGATTTAGGGGCGTTACAGGTAGGTAAAGGGCAGGGACCAATGGGTCCCTTCCCTGGGGTGGGTACACCCCCTATCGTGCCACCCTCCAGTGGGAGGGGGGCAGGAGCCTGTCCCTGGTTGGTTGAGTCCCCCCATCCTCAAGATGGCAGGGACTCTGAGTTGTGCTTCACCTCACCTCCCCCACCTGAGGGGTGGAGTTGGCAGAGGTGGGCACACCTCTTTCCCTCACTTGTTTTTCCAGCCGGTTCTCCCGCTCAAAGTGGGGGGTGGAACCAGTGGGGACCAGTTGCTGAAAGCAGCAAATGTCTGGGGAGGCTCACAAAGGCGGCATGCCTTTGAAGCTTCCCTTCGTGAACCCTGCCCATCCTGGGGGAGGAGGCTTGGCACCTCGTCCCAGGATGTGCATTGTTTCCAGGCCCCGAGAGCAGCAGGCTCTCGACCCAGGGGTCCAGAAACATATCTGTTGGTGGCAGCCTAAGCAGCCACTCAGTCGGGACACTAGAAGTTGGTCGAGTTTCAGGGGGCATCTGTAAGATGCCCTCTGTTGTGCATTTTACATTAAATCCCACACTGGCATCAGTGTGGGTTTAATATGCTGAGAAGTTTGAAACCAAACTTCCCAGTTTTCAGTGTAGCCATTATGGTGCTGTGAAGTTCGTATTGACAAACTCCCAGCACCATATACTCTTAATGGCAGCACTGCACTTACAATGTCTAAGAATGGACTTAGACACTGTAGGGGTACAGGGCTCATGCACCTGTACCCTCATCACTGGTATAGTGCACTCAGCTAGAGGGGTGGCTGATCTATGCCAGGGCAGTGATTTGTAGGCATGGCACACTGGGATGTGTGCCATGTCGACTCTTCACTTTGTTCTGCACCAGGACATGCAGCCTGCAAAGGCACAATAAGTGCTGCAGCCCTTAGGGGCCTTCCCTGGTCACAGGGACCTGGGTACCTGTGGTACCATTTACCAGGGGCCTACCTGTGGCCAGGGATGCCAATTGGGTTTAGGCCTTAATGCAATTTTAGGGAAGGAACATAGGCCCTGGGTACCTGATTAGCAGGAGCCCAGGGCACACTCAGTCAAAGAACATCAGCAATTCAGCAAAAAGTGGGGGCATACCATGCAGAAAGAGGGCACTTTCTCACAGTGTGTTCTTGTCTAAAGGAGGCTGATGGTGCTTTGAGCGATCATGGTGTTATTTGCAGTCCCAAAGCCTACGATTTGCAAAATCACATGGTTTTTTACTGCAAAACAGCAAGTCGCAATCTACAAAATGTACTTTGAAAGTCAGACAGGCCTTTCTGACCCACACAGTACCCTTTGCAACTCATTGCAAATCGTAGGATGCAGAGAGCTTGAAACTGGAGCTCTCCCCCACTCCTGCCCATTGTGATTCTCAATGCCATGTATCAATGCGTTCTGACCAACAACCATTGACAGGTTACCATCCCATCAAAAAGCGGTCGGTCCTAATGAGCAAAGTGGAAACTGTCATGACAGGCAGCTTCCACTCTTTGAACCGCAACTGGGGGCATCAGGCGAGGAGGCCATATTCCTGGGGATAACCAGCTGATCACCCAGTGACATTTGCAGAATGTTTCTTTTTTGAATTTTTTTTCATTCAAGACCTTTCTCTTTAGAGGGACAGAGGTTGGAATAAAAAGAAAAAAAATAGTTGTTCATCGAATGCAGGGACAGAGGTCACAGGCCTCAATCCCTGTATTCGCAGCCATTTGAAATGAGGTGTAAACAAATCCTGCCTTGAGGATTGGCAGACTGATGTAGACCGGTGTTGGTTGGCACAACGTACTATTTACCAAAGTAGAGGCTGCCTGAAGAAATGGGAAAAGATTTGGGGGCAGTGGCAAGCTTACCGAGGGCTGTGAGGGGAGTATTAGACAGACCATGAAGGTCGCTTATCATTGGTGTTGTATCCTCTCCGATTGATAAAAGACAACTGTAAACTCACTGGTCGGATTATATGTAAGACAATGGTATCACTGATTCACTGCTGCTGCGCTGTTTGCAATAAAAAAAAAAATCCTGCCACACGTGTTCTATTGAGTCAAGTCTTTTTGTGACTCCTTGCAAGTATGGGTTTCTGTCGCAGTGCAAAACTGAATTCGGGTCACAAAGCAAAAACAGCAACAGCTTTGTAACCTTCATCTGTTAGTGTGCTTGATCAGCCTTGAATTGTCAGGCAAGTCTTGTCAGCAGTCTCTTATTCAGTTTCTGTGTCGTCAGACTCATCGTTTGGTATTTGTACTATCTTCTTCTTTAATATCACTGCTCTCCAGCTGAGTTTGGTTCTCTCCAGCATCACCCATATACCTGACCATCCGCTTTGGTTTCTACTTTCTGTTTCACTAAAGACTGCATAGGTAACCACATACATTTTCTTCCAATGTAAGGGATACAGTTGTATTGGTTCGATTCCCTTAGTGCCCCAACCAACTTGTTATGTTGAGTGAAACCATTTTAGGACTGCTGCCAAAGTCCAGATGGTTAATCCAATTTTCTGCTAATTAGCTGACACAGCCCCGCCATTCTCAAACCATCCTGGATCTCCAACTCTGTCTAACGCTATAAATCTTTCAATGACAACATCCCTTCACTGCATGAAACTTTGTCAAAATTCTTAGGTTTTCTCTCGCTTTTGCAGATAACTGTCTAAGCTGTGCTAGTACGAATGTTGGGGTGAAGTTAGAGTGGGTGGATATATGCTTTGTGGGAACCACCTTATTAATTTAATCTCCTCCCACTGTTCATAAAGTGAGGCACTGCAGTGATAGAGAAAGTTGAGTAGAGAGAATGAGGCAGTCCCCTCTCCCATACAGCCCCTCCTCACATGTTGGACTGGGCTTGTACCTCAGACAGCACATGGTAGCCACACTCCTCTCTGCTGATTTGCACCTGGAGGATATTTTCCTGCTTGCACCACACCGTGGGACTATGCGCTGTACTCTGGTATATCCCGTTTTCTAGGCTAAGAGTGCCCTTTGGAATTTCCTCTCAGTGTTGCTGTTGGAATTGCCCTTTTCTGCAGGGTCATCCCCAAACGTTTTGCCTTCACTCTTATTTTTGCTGAATTCATGTTTGTTGGCCTTAGGACGCTGTGCACTTTACCACTGCTAACGAGTGTTAAAGTGCTTGGGCTTTTTCCAAAACATGGTAGAATTGGCTTACACCCAGTTGGCTTATTTAATTTACTTGTAAGACACTAGTAAAGTGGCACTACATGTGCCTAGAGCCTGTAAATTATATGCTACTAGTGGGCTTGCAGCACTTATTGTGCCACCCACTTAAGTAGCACTTTAAACATGTCTCAGGCCTGCCATTACAGCCTGTGTGTGTACTTTTAAACTACCATTTCGACCTGGCAAAATAACCCTTTTGCCAGGCCCACACCTTCCATTTCAATACGTATGTCACCCCCAGCCCAGAGGGCTGTGTGCAATGTATTTAAAAAGTAGGAAATAAACTTTTAAGTTTTACATGTCCTGGTAGCGAAAAATAAATTAAAGAGTTTTTTGCTACCAGGACATGTAAAACTTAAAAGTACATGTCCTACTTTTTAAATACATTGCAAGGCCTACCTCTCTCATAGGGTAACATTGGAATTACTCTATTACATTTTATAAGGGTAATTTCCAAATGGGAGCAGGTGACCCCTCTATGTTTGGTGTCTCTGGAATTGGACTTTAAAATCCTAACTTATGGTAAAGTCGGATTTTAAGTTACAATTTTGAAAATGCCAAATTTAGAAAGAGAAAGTTGGCATTTTCTAACCTTAGCCATTTCGTGCCTGAAGCCTGTCTCTGGATCACATGAGTGGGTGCGGGTGACAGTTGGGCTTTGTGTATTCTCCTAGACAGCCGCACACAATGGGGGGGCTTAGGCGTGACTGAATGGGCCATCACTGGCAGGATGAGAGGGAGGAGCTAGGCCCAGCCCCACTTACACTTGAATAGCCTGTGTCCTGTCTCCGTACAAAGGGCTACATACTCCCCTGTAGTTAGTCTGGAGCCAGGGCCAGGAAAGCAAGGCATTTGTGCACTTCAAAGGCATGCCTCTAGAAACTTCTCCCTACTTCAGAGACACAACTGGGCATAAATATGGGACCTCAGACACCATCTCTTTAGTACACTTCTGTACCTGTGGATACTCTGCCAGGAAAAAGGACTGCAATTCTGCTGGACTGCTCCTCTTAAGGAACTGCTGCCCTGCTGTGCTGACCTGCTTCCTGCCACCCTCTTGCCTGGGGAGGGAGAACTGCACCTGTAACTTCATCTTGAACCCAAGAGCCCGGAGTGACTCCAAGGGCTAGTCTGCTGTCCTCCTGAACTGAGCCTCAGTGACATAAAAGGCTCCCAAACAGCTCCTGGACCAGGCTGCAGTGAGTTCCTGACCCCCAAGCAATGTTTTTTTACAGCTGGCATTTTGGTGACAGTTTCCCTAAAGACCTCGAGGCACCAGGGAAGAAGGTCTGAGATCAAGCTGTCTTCTGGCATTTCCACCCGGCAACTAGGTCAGGAAAGTGTCACAGAAAAGTCAGCCACAGATCACAGGGGTCCACCAGGAGTTCAGAGATCTCCACAGCATTGGCGGTGGCAGACAAATGCAACGCTCAGCTGAATCAATCCGGCATTAGCTCTCATATTCTCATCTCATCTGTAGCATTTGTTTCTTGTTTGCACCATTCGTCCTCCTCCAGGTCTCAGACCTCGGAGTAGAGGATGCACGGTAAGCTTCATCATCATCAAATAGCTTTATTCGACGTTTTCAGTCATAAAAGCACACAGTTATACACAAACATTAAAAACAATAGAACACCATTGGATAATGCATAAAATACCATAAAAACGTTAATTACAATTTTAGTTCTTGACATTTCGTCAATATATGTCGAAAAGAACCTCACGCTAAACATACTATAAGTTTCGAGACCCAAAACATTTTCCTGACTTTAAAAACTACCATTATTAAAATATTTACCAAAATACATAGCTTTAGTAACAACCGACTTTAAATTCATAGTAATCTTATTTACCCCCACAATAAAACTAGGCGATACACCCGTCCTGCTTATCAATTCAGTGTCTTTTACTAAGCCTTCTAAAATCACACATCAAATTTTCGTTGCGAACAAGCCCTGATTATCCAAGCCCACCCCAGGAATTTAGCCATTGCTATGGTTATTGCTTCCTTTGTATCACTTCTTAATATTCTGACTGCTTGGAACGCACCTCTTATTCCCAATAACTTGCATATAGGGCGCAGCCAGGCCCGGCCTGGGGCATGGTAACCTGCACATTCAAACAAAAAATGGCCCATTGTTTCCTTTTTAATCATACAAACTGGGCACAACTCACTATGTGCATTAGACCACTTGTTTGTGAAAACTCTTATAGGTAAAGTACCTATCCTGAACTGAAAATACAGTTTCCGCTCTAGGGGTTTAAGAATGCAGTCCCAATAATATTCAAGCTTCGGCATTGGTTTATGCTCTAGAAAAAATCCCGTTAGGGATGAGGAATCAAACCTGGCTTCCGTACAGTTAAGGACCTTTTCCCAGTATTTAGCCTTTAAAATCTTTTTGGGTGGGAAAACATTATTTTTCGGGTCCTCCCATAAATGGCTCATGCCGAGTTCCACCAGAGATCGTTTTAACTCCCTGAGCCATTTTATCTGGTGCTGCGTGTCTGCCTTAATTACGTCTAAAAATCCAGCTGCATAATCTGCTAGTTCTGGGGTGGACCACAGCCTGCGCCAATACAAAAGAGGGCGAATTTTTGCTAGGTGTGCTATAGGCTTCCTCCCCAGATCATACAACAGTGGATATGTAGGTGTACTTTGCGGCAGTCGAGTAATGTGCCTAAAAAACTTGTTTTCGGAGATTGAGAGTTTAGATAAATCCTCATATCCCCAAAGCTCAGCACCATACAATGCAGAGCCCATTACCTTCATATTATATATTTCTAGCACTGGACTTATTGGCTTATGAAAAGAGGAATTGAATTCTCTTTGGAGTGCTCCTGATAATTGCCGATGTTTTAGGGTTGAGATATCAAGTTGGTGCGCCCATTTTAGCCCTTCCTGAATGATCACTCCCAAATAGGTAAATTCCTTGACTTGCTCTAGTAGGAGATTACTCATATATATACCACCCCTAAAAACCCTATGCGGATTAAAAACCATCATCTTTGTCTTTGACACATTGACCTCCAAGCCACGCCTTAAGCAGAACTCCTCAAAAATGGTAAGTGCTCTTTTGAGTCCGCTTGGTGTCTTGGAAATGATCAATGTGTCATCCGCAAACATTAGTATCGGCACTTTTACTCCTGCTAGAGTGGGGGCATCAGTTGGAGTCGCCAGCATGAAATCCACTATCCCGTCAATATATAGACTAAATAGTGTTGGGGCCATCACACAACCCTGCCGCACCCCCTTTCAACTGGGAAGGGTTCTGTGAGCTCTCCCTGTTTACCCCACCTAATCTTGGCAGAATTAGTCTCATGTAACCGGGCCACTAAGGTCAATAGGTCTAGGGGTAGGCCCATCTCCTGCAGCACCTGCCAAAGTTTTCCACGCGGTACGAGGTCAAATGCCGACCGGAGGTCGACAAAGACCGCATACAGACTTCCTTTACCCAGCACAACTGTCTTCCAAAAAAGTAAGGTGAATCTAAATACCTGATCAATTGTGCTGGTGGAGGATCTAAATCCAGCTTGAAAAGAGGATAAAATACTAAATTCATCAATCCAGCACTGTATTTTGTTTAGGACCAACCTACCCATAATTTTTTGAGCAGCATCTATCAAATTTATTGGTCTGTAATTACCTGGACGCGCTCTATCCCCTTTCTTAAAAACGGGAATAATTTCAGCCTCGGCCCAGGAAGTTGGAACAGCAGCACCCGGGCTATAGAGTTTGTTAGCAGGTAAAAATACATACCCCAACTCTCAATATCATAATGGAATACATCCCCCGGGATGCAATCTGGGCCCGATGCCTTACCAATTTGGATAGCTTTGAGCACTCGCTTTACATCTTGCATAGTAAAATATATCTCCTTAAAAAACATTTAATAAAACTACAATCTAAGTCTCTCACTTCAACAGCATACTGGGGCTTAAAATAGTTAACCCACTCTTGCTGGGCAACAAAATTCGAGGGTGCTGCAGCACGTCCCCACTGCCCCATTTATAGACATCCCAGAACTGTTTTGTATTTCTCCCTGCACAAGCGACCCGGAGTTCCTCCCAACGACTGTTATCCCAGGTCTTTTTGCCTTAGCTATTGCTATACGATAACTAGCTCTTGCTTCTTGAACTGGCAACAAAGCACCCGCTTTTATGGCCCTACCTACTGCTACACGTGCCTCTTTACAGTTTTTATTATACCATTTATGAATTTTTTGGGTAGGTGCCTTACTAGCATTACCTCCCTTGATAAAATAAGATCGTAGATGGTTAAAAAAAATGGCATGTATATTGGTAGAATCATCGGGCGCCCCCTGGTTCTCAGCACACACCCTCAACTTCTGGATGGCACAAGCCAGCTCTTTACCAATACTATCTAGTACATCAGGTAGCTTTGATATACTCGCCCACTTAAGGCGCCTCATATCGTTCGACTGAACAACCTCTGCGGTAGCATACATCACACTTGTTTTGTGCCCAGTCTTGGACTCTAATAGGTCCCAGTCCAAGCATAACGGATTGTGATCACTTTCCATTCTAACCTGAACCCGCATATCCTTTATCCTACACCATAGCGTCAAACTTACCAACACATAATCTATCCTGCTACTGCTATATCCATTATCGTAGGTATTAGTTCCTGTTTTATCTGATGGCGTACGGCCATTTACAGCCCGTAGGCCCTTCTCTATACAAATGGTGTTAATTTGTATCACTACTTCAGTCCATCTTTTTATTGGTTCAAGCTCAAGTCTCGGTATATCCCACTTAATATCTTCCTCTTCCACGAAATTACCTTCCTCCCACAAAAGGGGCTCAAACGTCACATTCAGGTCTCCCCTATCACAATATTCGAAGTCATTCTACTATCCTCTAAAAGGGTATCTAGGGCGGTAAGAACACCTGACCTTTTCCCCTGGTACCACGTATATAAATATTAAATAAATTCAATATTACCTTTTTCCCTCTAGACAGTTGCACCCACTGGATATCCTTATTAACTGTCGGTATATCTTTTACATCCAGACCTAGGTTCTGTTTTACCCATATTATCAGACCCCCAGACGGTCTCCCCTTTGGTCCTTTTGATGCTGGGATAAAGGAATTTAAATAACCTAAACAAAAAGAGGGCTTTCTGCCCAAGTCTCCTGAAAGAGGCAGATATCGAAAGCTTCAATAAAACTATGCCAATCTGGGCAACCCAGTTTGGATCCTAGTCCTGCAATATTCCAGGATAGTAATGTTCCCTTCAAATCCACAACCTGGGGATTACCGCACAATGTTTGATCCTTACCCATCATATTCGTGTCCTGTTCATTGGATGCCCTATCCAGGAGATCTAAGTCATCCTTTGATAAATAAACTGGTTGTGGCATACTCTCTATTATCTCCCCTAAATTTATGGGTTCTGGGTGCAGCCATTCTACTCTTGAGGGATTTGTTAAAGGGTAGACCTTGTCAATAAGAGTTTGAACGGGCTGTGGTTGTCAGTCGCACGCGTCCAAGCCGGAAAGGGGGGCAAATCTATTCACACATCCAGGGTTAAAGACCCTGGGTAAACAACTAGAATCCCCCAAGCCTGTGCCCTTGGACTCAAACGTAACTGTAATGGTCCCAACACTTTAGGGAATAATGGCCTATAAAAAAGGCCAAGGGTAGAACTATGATCTTAGTTGCAAAGTTGTTAGAAAAACTACCCAACGACTCCAGTAGGTGTTTGACAATAAATTCATTATTAAAATTTAATACCACACAATCCCCATCAAGTTCTTTCCCTATTGTCCCTATCCAGGTAACTCTCCTTGCCATAATAAGATGGTTTTTGTCTATCCTATCCCAAGCGCCTGCCTCCCTCAGACTCTGATCCAGCCAAAACATAGCTTTATGCATCAATTGGACAGTTGATTCAACTTGGCCCTCCCTTAGTGATGGCACATTTCCCAGCACCACTACCAGAGGGGCAGCTGCCGGAGGCAATTGTAATGGCCTGCTCCATTTCTCCATACCTTTCCCATCTCTAGATACCGCAGCCGTCTTCCTGATTACGCCCGTAGAGCCTATCCTAGATGGTAATATACCTAACCCTGTCAGGTCATTTCCAACATTAGCAACCAATGAAACATGATTATTTGCCTCTACCCTATTATTGTTTTTATTGTGCCCAATTGGGCTCCTAAGGTCTTGTGCAAATTCTCCTGAGGTATCCCCCAGGGAGGTAGGTTCCATGCTCTTAGCTCGATTGGTATCTTGTGCTGGTACCCAACTTATAGCGACAGGTCCAGGGCCCTCCCCTGGGACCTTTTTTCAGATGGCATAGGATTAACAACAGGTAACACTTCGACACCGTTGCTCATCTTTTCAGACAATATAGAATTAGGATTAGGTTTAGAAACAAGTATCCTTTCAGTACTCTCTAGATTACTAGTTAGGCGGTAAGGGGGCTTACTGTTAATTATATGAGCTTCTAGAATCCGAAAATTAGTTTTTGATTGCAACTCAAGACCCTTAAGCCTATCTTCAATATAAACCAATCTCATAGTAAGCGGATTTAATATAGTTAGTATCAAAGCTTCTAGCCTCTGCCATGTGGCTTCATCCTGAGATAGGCTTACAGTAGGAGGGGTATCGACATTTAGAATTTTTGCCTGTTCTACTACTCCTTTACTTAAACCTTCCCTTCCCTTTTGGACTGTTTCGCAATTTTAGCAGGGTTTGGTCTTTGTGGGCCCTCCCCCTCTTCCTTTTCACCACAGAGATGGGAATTGGGTCAGACACGGGAGCTATATCAGGACCAACTGTTATAGGTGGCTTCAATACCTTATTAAGAGAGCATTCAAGATTACATATCGGATTTACCTCCAGTACGGCACTACTTGGGTTACATAAGCTATTAGTTAGCGACCCAGTTACCGGGAGAGGGCCACAATCGAGGGATCCTACACCATCTATATCAAAATCTAAAATCCCCGTAGTGGGCCCTTTACTTATAGGTTCCAGGGATAGACGCCGCTCCGCCATGACAATCTCGTGTTCAAGGACAGAAGTAGCTCTTAATAAAAATTTATCCAATGTTCCTGCAATAGACCCATTTCCGGTAACCCCGGCAACCTGAGCCCCTTTCCCCCTCCCATCACGTCTATTCATTATACAATATGAATACTTTATCAGTAACCCCCAATAGAAAACCCTATCCTCAAACACCTAAACACAGAATGAACCACAAACCCTTTTGCAACCAAATTTCAGGGACGTGGCCCAGTCCAGTCTCTTCCGGTCTTTGACGGGCGTAGACGGGCCCGTCTTGGCCCGGTCTTCGCCCGGGCCGCGCCCGGACACGCCCCGCGCGCGTCCCGCGCTGCGGGACCGCTGTATGAAGTTTAAAGCCCCTCCAGGGACCAGCGAAAAAGTGCAAAGTGCGTGGTAGGGCCAAGGGGCCGGTAGCAGCAACCAGAACAGGGAACTCAGTTCAGCGGTCTCCCGCGCTGCGGGACCGCTGTATGAAGTTTAAAGCCCCTCCAGGGACCAGCGAAAAAGTGAAAAGTGCGTGGTAGGGCCAAGGGGCCGGTAGCAGCAACCAGAACAGGGAACTCAGTTCAGCTTCATCTCTTGCTCCATGTACATAGCCATACCCGTCCAGTCTGGTCACCATCCTTGAGTAAACGAAGAAGCAATGTAGCTTTACTGTGACATTTGCACTAGCTGGATGGTGCCTAATGCTGTTTGCAATAGAAAACTAATTAGTGCATAAATGCAACTTTTGTATAGATCGATCAGTGAAAGTGTACATTTTGCACTTGTCGGTCAGTTGTTCATTTTGGTTGGTTGATGCAACTTTCAGTACAAAATTTCACTTCACTGATAGAAAGTGTATATAGTCCATACATAACTGTGATCTAATCCCTCAGTTATCTAAACGTAGGCACTGAGTGGGGGCAGACCATTTTTTTGTTTGCCACATGCTCAGTGGTTCTTGTGATTGTCTCTTTTCGAGGGGCTCACTCAGATGCTGAAGTATTGCGTGGGGAGTGGGGGAGGAGCTGACACGTGTCTTCTTATTAACATATTTGAGAACATTACTAGTATAGGCAACATAAAGATTGATGTAGGTTTCTCGAATTGGGTTTCTGGCCTTACCCAGCTTTTCGGATTGGTACTATAACAGTAACTACTTGTAAGAAATTGTGTTATTAGTTGAGGGGCTGAGAGCCCCAACCAAGTAATAAACAAAATCCATGTCCGGGTAGACCATAAAAATCACTAAATAAACCTGTGCTTCATCCTCTGGTAGCTTGGTACAAAAGCAGTCAGGCTTAACTCAGAGGCAATGTGTCAAATATTTATGCAGCACTCAAACAGTAATAAAGTGAAAACACAACACAGGAAAAAGCCCAAACCAATTTAGAAAAATAAAGTACATTTTAATCAATAAAATGACACCAAAAGGACAAATAACCAATTAGTAGAACCAGAGCTATAATTTTTTTAAGTTTTCGGTAAAAATAGCATCTAGAAGCACAAAATGCTATTCACTGTAATTTGGTTGCACTTGATCGGGTCAAAGTCACAAGTTCAGGCCGACCGTGATGAAGTGCGGGTCCGATATAAGGACCAGGTTCATCCCAGTGAAGAGTATACGTTCTTCCAGTCCAAGTCCACATGAGGAGTCTCATTGGCTGGGGTCACGAAGAGCCTCAGCTGGAGCGTTGTAGTGGCTAAGGTCATGAGGAGATTGTTGTTGGAGTGAGGAGCTGGTCACATCTGGAGCTTCGCTTTGGCGTGAGATGTGGGCGGTCATTGTTTGGCGTGAAGAGCAGGTCGCTATCAAAACTTTGTGTTGCTTGGAGAAGTGGCAATCGTTGCTGACGCGAAGAGCCTACTCACGATCCCGAAGTGCCCCAGACTTCTGGATTTTCACCTGAAGTTGCAGTCTTGAGTAGGAGGACTACACTCTGATGTCAGTCAAGGGTCCAGGACTTGGGGGTGCCTGTTGTGGATCAGGACTCACTCCAGAAGAGGCAGACAGCAGGGCTCAGGCAGGTCCAGTTGGTGCTGGACAGCTGGGCAGTTGCAGGGAAGGCCTCTGGAAACTTGTTGTGTCCCTGTAGCTCAAACAGGAGGTCAGCGAGAAAAAAAACTTGAAGTCACTTCTGAGGAACCTGGGTTCAAGGCAAGCAGGTCCAGTATTCCTTCTTCAAACAGCAGGGCAGTCCTTTTTCTGAATCTTTCACAGGTCCAGGACTGTTCTGATGAGAGGTTCTGAGGGTGCCATTGTTATACCCAGTGCCAGCCTGCAGGAAGGGGATGCCTCCTTTGTCTAACCTTCCCCCTTTCCTGGGTTTGGCTCCAGTCCATCTAGGGAACAAAGGCAGGCCTCAGTGAGAGCTGCAATTGTCAATGGCAGGGTAGGCAGCCTTTGAAGTTAACAAGAGGGTGGGCACAGCCCTCTGGCTACCCTTTAAAGCTCAGAAAAGGCTGAGTACAAACCCTCAGGCCATCCTGGTCAGGAGAGGAAAAACCTGCCACACACCGAGGCCTTTTTGTTCCCATATCTGGAAGGAATACACATCACATCACAAGAGAGCTATTACAGTCTTTGATTCCGGAGACTGATAGAAAGGCACATTTTGTTTATCCAGAAAAGTGGCATTTTTAGAATAGTAACTTAAAATCTGACATTACAACCAAAGAGGATTTTAAATTACAATCCAAATGAGTGGACAAAGTAATTCTCCATCTGTTCCCAAACTAAAGTTATCACGTATTAAGTGTGACCTAGTATTAGTCTATGGGAAAGATAGTCTTGCTACAGTAAAAAACAACTTTAGGAGTTTTTCACTGCCATGGCATGTAAAACATGAGTTCACATGTCCTACCTTTTAAATACCATACACCCTGCTGTATGAGCCTTTACGCCCTACCTAGGGGTGATTTATAAGTATTAACAAGGAAGGTTTAGGCCTGCAAAATATCCTGGCAAAACATTTATTTTGCAAAGTCGATATGTCAGTTTAAAACTGCACTACAGGATGCAGTGGCAGGACGTAGTCAGGATTTACAGCACTACTTTAGTGGATGGCACAATGAGTGCTGTAGCCCACTTGTAGCATTCAATTTACACGCCCTGGATACATGAAGTACCATTTACTAGGGACTTATAAGTAAATAAACATGCCAATTAGGTGTATGCCAATTTTACTATGTGTAAGGGAGAGAGCAGTTTACCACTGGTTAGCAGGGGTAAAGTGCACAGAGTCCTAATGCGACCAAAAACAAGTTCAGCAAAAAATAGGGGAGTGAAGGCAGAACATTTGAGGGAATACTATGCCAAGGAAGTTATGTCTAACACTGTTATAAAAGGTATAGACAAAAGTCTGCCATTTAACAAAACTATTGAGGTAAAACGAGCTCTCAATTGATCACTGAAGCAACTCACATTACACCATACAAACATTAAGATTGCTGGTAGAAGGAGCTCTGTCTGAAAATATTCCGATTGTATATCCCAGGGATGCATCAGTCTTATCTAAGTCTAAAGATAAGTAACAAAGTCCTTCATTCAGGAGTGACATTTAGATGCTACACTGATTTGGAGTCTGCAGAAAAAGTGACCTACCTCGGACACTGTCCAAGTAGATTTGTTTTACCTGCTTAATATTTCCAAGTATCGTTCCCTAAACTGCCAGAATATCTCCCAAGTATTTTTGTTGTTTCTACACTTTACTCAAGCTTTGGGAGTGCATGGTCCGGTCTTTCTGCAGAGCTGTCTAGGGCCGTACTGAGCATGCAAACCAGACTGGCAATTAAGTCAGATCGGTAGGGGGTCCTGGTGGGAAACACTGCTGTTGCTTTTGTTACAGGGGGCTGATATTGCAGCACTGCTGCAAAACCGGCTCAGTTGTACTCTCTCACTGTGCAAGTTTTTACTGCTTTTTATGGTTGGGCATGAGGTCACAAAGCATTTTCCTGTTGGATCGTGTGTAAAATTTGCAGCACTGCTGGATTCCTTTATCGGGTTCTTTCCCCTGCCCATTTGTGATTCTTTTTTAATCTTCAATTTAATTGGTTTGGTCTATTTTTCGCTCATGGAAGACTCGCCATCTCTCTGTCATTATTCTTGTGTGATACGGCATCTCTGGAGCCTATAATTTGTCTCCTATAATCGACGCCAGCTGCTATTTACATTCTGAGACAGTGTTATACGCACTCCATTTTGTTGTTTTGTCAAACTATGCTGGTTTTTCTGAGTGATTCTAGTTGATTCTAGCTGATTTTTAGGGTGATCACATCTGTCACTACAGTGGACTGAGTATCTGGGACGATACGAAAAAAAACCTCCTTTATATGTTAGGCCCCCTGGTGGAAACTGCATGAATTTATCATAAATTCTACCCAGAGATTAGGGTTGCAGGTTGGCTAATTAGCAAATAAGGAACATTGGGGGATGTATATGAAGGAGAAAGATTTTGCACATAAAATATTTACCATTATGAGCCCACTAAAGAAGGGTAATAAGTTCAAGTTGTGGGAGAACTATGAGACGTAATTCAAAGATTTAAAAGAAGGGTTTAGAAATACTCCAAGGATACAGTAGTTCAATATAAGGGTTTTGTGTGCATTCGTCAAACATCAAAACTCCAGCAGTATTAGCAAAAGGGAATTGAGGGTTTGAAATTGGTTTTGCCTCATAGGTTCTGTAAAATTCTGTGGTGAAATTATCAGCTGTTGAAAAAACAGACTTTGACAATATTGATTAGGATGTTTCAGAGGTTTGTGTTGGAGACAAAATGTGTGACTCATACAAATAGCAAACTTCATAGATGTTTTTGAGAAGAAACTGTTAAAGCCTAGGCCCATTTACACAATTCTCTCTCCAGAGGGGATAGGTCTTTCTAGTAGAGTGAGCGGTGAAAGGAAACAAATCACTGATCATCATCCCAATACAGTGCACCCAATGTGGCAACACATTAATACACTCGACTCTCTGATCTGAGTTTAGTTGGTTTAATTATAAGTTCAGATACAAATCAATGTAGATCAATCTCAGCAAAATCATATCAAACTACAAAAAGACCAGGGTAAGTCCAAATCTCCTTAAGAGATGTACCCTGTATAGTACAAAGCAAATGACTAACTCTAAGATAGTGACGCAGGCAATCAGGAAGACGAAATTAAGGTTAAATTGTATCAGATGATTCTCTTTGACAAGCATGAGTTACCTAACATTCCCTACACTACCTTGATAAGGGCAACCCTAAACTGAAAGCATTTGAGTAAAGACGTAATCAAATAAGAAAAGAAGAAAGGTGTCAGCCATCAGAGTCTTCAGTATAAACACTCCGACGATGGGTCAAGTAGCTTAAAGCCACGCAAGCAAAAGCATAAGTCTGCTCTCTAAGGAAACAAAAGATGGACTCTCTCCCTAAATAAACACAGCACATAATATTATCTGCTGTCGATGTGACATTCTCATGTGTCTTCTCCTTGGGAAATGTCCATAGCTCTGGCACAACTGGATACTTTCAGCACCTTTCCCAGCTAGATAGCACATTATCTCTTCTCGTCCATTGCCATTCCTCTCATGAGAACTCCTCTCCTCGATCGTTACCACGTTTCCCTCGGCCGACTCCTCCTTCTCTTGCTTTGCCATCTACTAAGACAAAGCTCCTTTATTCTAAATATTGAGGCTTATCCACATCTGCAATAGAAACAACTCAGCAGTATACATTCCATAATGAAATTTAAACATGAATTACATGTTGCGTCTTAACATGATCTGCAACTGAACTAATTTCTTCTCGAGGCCTAGTTTGCTAAGTTAACATATGCACAGGGTTATAGAATATGTGCACCTTTCTACGCATACAATAAATGCAACTGTTTAAGGCATGAATAAATGCAATGAATTATAAATGTCTCAGTGTAAATGCATTTGCGCATGATTAATTGAAATTAGCCATATAGATGTTAAACATTAGTTGTACACATTCTAATTAAATATCTCACAATACGACAATTCATGTTATTTTCTCCTGTCACATTAATGCATAAATTGTTACGTAACTTTATTAATCACATTCTAAATACGTATATTTCAACTAAAATACCTTTTAGTATAAAATACTCACTCCTTTTAGTGCATTAGTTACGACAGAGTATATTTGAGTGCTGACTATGCATGAGTATGATGCACTCCTACATTATCTTCAGATGGGATCTTCAAAAGCAGTCAGCAACATCTCCATTAGCATTTGCTGACTTGTGAAAATTCCGCAAGTGCATAACTTCAGGGTTGAGACTGCACCAGAAATAAAAGTTTACACAGCTGATTAATACCCAGTGAAGAAAAGGCCAATAAAGGTTAAATTTTTCACAAATTAGTTCAAAATGTAGCCATGTGGTCCAGATTCTTCTTCTTAATTCAGGGTTATAAGCAAAAGCAAAATGCATTACTTCAAAAGTCTCAAGGGATGTACTCGTGTGGAGGGCTCTATATCTGCAGGACTAACATGGGACCTCTCTGTGAACTGGTCATTCTAATGTGATCCCTGAGGCAAACACCTCGCTGAAGCATATCCATAGACCGATTTTCAAGCTAGTACTGCTTTCAGTACATCCCTCATTCTCATTTTGCCTGATTCCCAAAGGTCAACTTACACTTTTGTGTAAGTTTACAATTGATTGCTATTCTCAAAGGAATTTACGAGTAGTATCTTTACGAGTGCGGAGTCTCTGCACATAAAAAGATAGGCATTTTTATGTGCTGAGACCCCGCTCTCATAAAGATACTACTCATAAATCCCTTTGTGAATAGTAAACAATCGTAAGCTTACACAAAAGTGTAAGGTTACCTTTGTGAATTAGACCCATAGTCTACAGTTTTCCAAATGGACTCCAGTTTTCTATCTTATCTGTGTTTTCTTAGTTCCCAGCTTCATAGGGTGCTAAATTCACTTGATTTATGCTGAGTATTTACCTTGTGCTTTCTGCCTTTCATATGTAGCACTCATTTCATGGCATGACACGGAGGCCAAGATTATGCAAATCTCCTTTATTGGCACAGCTCACAGAGATAAGTACCTCATTTCAATCGTCCTATATTATCCGTATGGTTGACTGTATGTGCCTGTGTATCGCATGACTGGGTCCCATTGGCCCTACCATGCGATATTATTTCTTATTTTTGAGTGAGAGTTTATCTTTCTCTTTAATAATATTTTTTTCTATCCCCCTTTGGCGTGTACACCTGTTGCTATTATGTAGGATAACCTTAAGGAACCTCTAATTACTGTGCCTTGCCTCCGGTATTTTGCCCTTGTCCCCGGTGTCACTCCGACACACCCTGCTTGGAAATCTAACTTTTTCCCATCTGCGTCTTTCAAATGGCCGCATCCCCGTTGCCTGACAGCGCATGTAGCGTGAGTCAGACATTCTGACTTATGCGCCCGCCACCGCCTCATCGCTCGAACTCTGCCCCACACTCCTCACCGCAGTTTTTTGCCGTCGGCTCGGCTCCTGCCAACTTCTGGCAAGTCGAGGATTTCTGCACGGGCTCCCCTCACATTCCGGGGACGCCCGCATTGCCCAACATTGTCCGCCTCTTCCCACCGCGGTGTGCTCCTTACACGCGTACCGCGGAAGTTAAAACAATTTGAGGAAAGACCGTAGGAGGCAACCACGCATGCCAAGGACGTGCGTGGTTGCCAGAGTTACAGCAAGCAACATTTTGTCAGTTGCTGCTGTTAAAGCGTTTCTTTTGCCTTCGGTCAGTTGTGAATTGGACGCTCGTTGTTTTATTTAGGAAATTGACACATTTGGAAATTCAATTCAATTTCCTAGAGTATTATTACTATTTTAGCTTATCTTTATATCGGAAAAGAAGGGGAATAAGCTGATATTACTCTAACAAACACACTCAACTGTTAAAGTGTATTTAAAAAAAAAAAAGAGGAAAAGAGGTAAGAAGGGGATTATTTGATACAATTAATAAACATTCTCCCCTATAATGTCTCTCAACCCTGATATCAACTTAGAAGGTAAGATCGAGTCAATGGCCTCTAAGGCCATGGATAAAGTTATGGACTCATTTAATGAGACTATTAATAAAACATTTGAAACCCTGTCAAGGGCATGGCCCTCTACTAGTACCGCGCATACTTTTGGCGCAAAAGAAGGGGCAGTTAAGGCCCCAAAGAAAAGAGCTGCACCAGAACTCCCTGTCAAAACTGCTAAAAAGACAAAGAAAACAGGCAAAGCAGCATATTCACGCTTCTCAGGCGGTGACCAGAACGATGCCTTGGGCATCACAGAAGGGCAACAAACAGGCCCTGAGCTCCCTATACACATTGACAGCGACGAACAAGATGAAGCAGAGATGGGGGGGCGTGGCTACACCAGCAATGGAGACAGACGTGCTCGTATAGAGCTCCGTCGGCGGCTCCCCTTTTTGGCCGCGTATCTCTGATTGCAAGCATCCGCCAGGGCTGAGTGCTTACCTGAACACACCGGGAGCTGGCCTGATACCCCGGTGAAACGAGCAGCGGTATCGGGCAAAGAAATTCGCAACACGCTTCTCCAACTCCAGCGCCGCCCAACAGGTCGCCGTCACCCCGACGATAATCTTTACGCCAGGCCGTGGACATGCTCCGCCCACCGGGCCTCGGACAATGGCGCAGTTCGCAACGGAGACGCTGTAATCTCCTGCTGATGCCGGGACTGGCCGAGACTGACCTGCCGGCGGCCAAGGGGGCTCCCTGAGGTATGGTGCTGCTGCGGTGCGGGTCCCCCCGCAGCACGTAGGTGCCCTCACAGACTCACGCTCGCTGCCGAGCTGCGGCCCAGTGCTCCTGCTCCGAACTACATCTGGGCTGCGCAACCCCGGTGAATCGCACCCCCCCTCTTCAACCGTGACCCATCCTATGTGACCGGTGGAATGGGACAAAGGGAGCGGCGTTGAGCATAACCGGGCGCGTAGTGAGGAGGTGCTGGAAAAAGAGCAACGGGGGCGCCCGGCGACGGTGGACGCTGGCAGCGACGGAAACGAGAGAGAGCAACATAGAGCCACGAAGTTAGGCCCAGCCGAGTGTTGACAGAACCTCTGACCCACCACCTCGAGGTCTGTGAGACCCCACTTACATTAAGTGAATCGCAACGCCAAGAAGACCCAGTAGTAACTGAAGCGGCAGCCCTCGCCCACACGCTCCACCTGCTAGACCAGCGCAGCTGCGCCAACAACCGATCGTCCGTGAAAACAGTGGTAGTGACCCGCCCACCGCTGGACCTCCTACGCGGACACCCCGAGGCCATGTCGCGTGTTGGCTGCACGCGGACCGGTGTTGGAGGCGCAGCAGCCCCACCCCCGCAGACCCGAGCCCAAACAGACGAGATAGCAGAAATGGGAACGGCTGACCCGATGTCCAGTAAACTGGATGCAGTGCTGGCGGCGGTAGAGAAGCTGGGGGAAACAATGAACCAGATCCGCACCTCCCTGGAGAGAAAGATAGACAAAGTGGCCATCGACCTCACTTTACTCCATGCGGATCACCGAAAACTCATGGACCGAACCACCACTGTTGAAACTACCATTGCTGACATTTCCCCGGGGGTGGACACGGCGGAGAAGCACATCCAGAGCCTCCTAAATCGTGTGGAGTTCTTGGAAGACAGGGCTGAAGACGGCGAAGGACGGGCTCGGCGCAATAACATCCGCGTGGTGGGCCTGCCGGAGGGGGCGGAGGGCAGAGACCCAGTGGCCTATACCGATCTCTGGCTCCGCACGCTGCTGCCTGGGGAGGCCCTCTCTCCCCACTTTGTCATCGAAAGGGCGCACAGAGTACCGGCAAGGCCCCCGCCTCCGGGCTCCAATCCAAGACCGCTCCTAATCCGCCTATTGAATTACAGAGACACCATACTTCAGGAAACCAGGAAGCTGCAGGAAATACAGGTGGACAATCATAAAATCATGTTCTTCCCGGACTACACATTGCAAGTACAGAAACAACACTACTCGTACATGGCAGTGAAAAGGCGGCTTCTGCAATACAATCTCAAATACTCTCTGCTGTTTCCGGCAAAGCTAAGGGTAGTTGCAAATGGAAAGACTCACTTCTTTAGCACCTCGGAGGGGGCGGAGGACTGGCTCGACACATATGACTCCACGGGCAGTAGGGCCCAGACCACCGGAATGAGAGAGGCGACTTCCGCCATCTCCCCACGCCGTCGTCGCAGGGTAAAGAAAAGAACACAGCCCTCGGCCTCTCAAACCCTCGGACCAGTCCCGGAGCAGATACTAAGCGGCCAGCGCCAGGCCCTCCAGGCGGTTGCAGCTATCAGCAGGACACACGATGAGGAGGCCGACTCAGCTTCTGATCAACAAGGACCGGCCAGTGACGACGGACTCTCGGACAGTTTTCTGGCCTCACAAGATTCAAGTGAACTACCTCAGTTCACCCCACAGACCTCTAATGACATTGTTTAGGCTCCTGTTTTTTGTATTTCCTACCTGGCACAAACGGAACTGAGACACCATGCACCCAAGTATTATAGACATGCGGTTAGATCGCGCGGCGCAATTGTTTGCTCACAATGATAGAAATGTTGAATCAAAGCCAGGGATCTGGATGTAAGCGGGTGGCGGGAGCCATAGCCAAAATGAATCCCAGTGTTAACAAGTGGGGGCTTCTCCTTCTCCCCCCCGACGGGAACATCATATTTGACATTCGAGCCACGGCCCTGGCCCGCGCACGTCTGGCTGGAAGATGGGGAGCCGCCGGGGCGCAATCCCTGTTGTTTGACACCTTGTAGATTGCTGCGTACAATAGTCCCCCCTAGACATTGGTTAAATGTTGCTTCTACTTATTGTTTGGACGATTGCCTGTTGCACACTCGCCCTTTTGGTATTCTTGTATACAGTTTGTGTTTGTTATGCCATCATCTACACGCTGGGGTATGATAACCAGGGAACTAGCTCAATGGGGGTACAAAAATCTGCAACCATCCCCAAACACAGCGCTTCAATTCTCCGCGACCGTCAGCCCGCTGCGGCCTTGTGCGATAGCGTTACTCATACACCATGGCACCAATTAAGATAGGTACCTGGAATGTGAGAGGCATCCACAGTCCATCGCACAGGTATCTCATTTATTCATACCTCAAACGACACCACATACAAATAGCCCTCCTCCTGGAGACACACTTGCCTAAATCAGAGGTGGCGCAGCTACATAGGAGGTGGAGGGGGCAACTATATGCTACAGGCTACTCAGCGTATGCTCGAGGAGTTTTGATATGGGTGAGGCCGGGGACTCCCTTCCGGGTCATGGACTCCTTAATAGACGCAGAGGGCAGATATGTAGTAGTGAAAGGCACGCTGGACGGTAGGCCGGTGGTTATCACATCATTGTACGCGCCAAATTCCGACCAGGCCGCCTTTTTTGAAACATTGTCATACAAGCTGGCCGCATGGCATGAGACCCCCATGGTGTTAGGAGGCGACTACAATAGCGTCCTAGACGTTTCATTAGACCGCTCCTTCCCCCCCCTGACTGGCACAGCCACACATGTTGCAATGAAAGCGTGAAATAACTGGGCGACGCATGGAGGCATAGAAATCCACAGGACAGAACGTATTCCTATTACTCGAGCGCACATGGTCTCCATGTGCGCTTAGATCGATTCATGATATCTAATGACCTATTGCCGTGTGTTTCTGAGTCGCACTACTTGGGGCGGACGCACTCGGACCACAACCCACACGTGCTGGAACTAGAGTGGGAAGGCGACGCACCACCGATCCCTATCTGGCGCCTCCAGCCCGACACTCTACTTGACGCGCCATTCCGTGACTTATTGGCAACCACCATAGCACAATACTTTGACGAAAATGCAGGCACAGCCTCGTCGCCACTGCTAGAGTGGGACGCCCTCAAGGTGGTCGCGAGGGGGCACTGTCTGGGAACACAAGCAGGTATGCGTGTACAGTTAGAGAAAGATCTCACCACTATAGAGAGGAAACTGGCACCCAGTGAGCAGGAAGCGGCTGAGGGTTCCCCTAGACAGGAACACGCCCGATTACTAGAACGGCTCCGGTGCCTTAATTATGCAGCACATTCAGCACAGATGCACCACATGGGGGACAAAGCAGGAAAACTACTAACATGGCTGATACGCCAAGACGAGATGACATCCCCGGTGGCATCAGTACGCACCACACAAGGTGTTACAGTATACACACAGCGGGACATACACCACGAGTTCACGACACATTATATAGCATTATACAAATCCCATACGCAAGTTACCTCAACGGATCTGCAGACCTACCTCGAGGAGATCACCCTGCCACATCCTACGCGTGATCAGAGAGCGGAACTGAACGACCCTATCCTCCTAGAGGAAGTTCGGGAAAGCATATTCTCGTTGTCTAACGGTAAAGCACCGGGGCCCGATGGCCTACCGACAGAATTTTACAAGGCCTACGCACACATACCAGCACTGCAGCTGTTAAAGGTGTATGAGACTGCTGTAGATGACTCCACACTCCCTGACACGCAAAACGAAGCGCTGCTGATCTCTCTCCTCAAACCCGGTAGAAACCCTGAGTCCCTAGGTTCTTATCATCCACTAGCCCTCTTAAACACCAATTATAAAATGTTTGCGTCAATACTAAACGCTTAGCCCCATTGGTAAAAACACTGGTACATCCTGACCAGAATAGTTTCGTCCCCACCAGAAGCACATCACTCAATATACGCAGGTTCTTCAGGGTACAGAAGTATGCGCTGCACAGATGGCCGCGATCTGGCTGCCTAGTGCTAAACCTGGAGAAGGCCTTTGACTACCTGGAATGGCCTTACCTAGCAGCGGTATTACGCAAATACGAGTTGGGGGACCACTACATGAGTATGATCCAATTGCTTTACCAACGCCCCACTGTCAGAGTTCGGACAGGGCGGCTCATTTCAGATCCCATCCAGGTGAAAGGATGCCCCCTGTCCCCATTACTTTTCTCCCTAGCCATGGAGCCATTAGCGATGCTACTCCGCAAGGATGGAGACGAGTGGGGAATACGACTAGGTGATGGGATACATGCCGTTTCTTTATATGCAGACGACCTGCTGTTGTACGTACGAGACCTGCACACTATCCCCACGACAATAGCGGACACACTCAGGGACTTTGAGAAAGTGTCGGGACTCCGGGTGAACTGGGCAAAATCGGGAGTTTACCCTTTTAGCGATAACACGGTGGAAACGAACGTGTTTATAAATGACTCCACTCTTACTTGGTACCCTACCACGTTCCGTGATCTTGGCGTCTTCATGTATCGATCGCCCGCCGACATACTAGAAGGAAACCTAACCAGGGCCCTCTCTGCTGTCCGGGCCCAAATACACTTTTGGAAGACTCTTCCATTGAATGTCATGAGCCGAATCACACTGATAAAGATGATAATCCTACCAAAATTACTATACTACTTCTCGAACCTCCCGATCTATGTCCCGGCCAAAATCTTCCATGAATTGGAACGTCTGTTCCGTGACTTAAGCTGGAACAAGGGCAGGCCCCGGGCCGCATTGTGGAAACTATACGCCCCCACCAGCCAAGGAGGGCTGGCGGTCCCAAACATGGAACTATATTATTTGGCGGCCCAGCTACAATGGGTGATGAGGTGGTTGAGTGGCAAGGGTTTAGAGGACACGGCAACCATGCAACAGCCATGGACACAATCTCAGATCAATCACTTGTTCCACCCCATCGCTCGACTCCCACACCCATCCCAGATACATCTGGAGCTAGCGCCTAAATGTTACAAGAGAAGCCTACACCTCACCCAGGATGTGACCCCCTACGCCCCACTGCTGCCACTCACAGGGACGCCCAGAGGGAGGGCAGGCACTTCAGATGGAACTCTTACACGCTGGCACTCGGCGGGCCTAGATACACTGGGCGACCTCACGTGGATGGTTCCCTGCTCTCTTTCGAGGCACTGACAGCGGACTATGACTTGCCGGCAGGACAATTTCTTCTACATAATTCTATTACGAGGTCCCTATCAGCAGCATGGGGGGACATAACGACTGAACCGACAACGCACCTGCTGCTGCAGTACTTGCACATCATGGGTGCAGGCTCACACATAGTACACTGGTTGGTGGAGGCTCTGCTTACACACACACTGAAGCCCATGTTGAGTCTTCGTACATGCTGGGAAGCAGATAGAGGGCAACCATGGACAGAGAAGGAATGGGGCACAATCCTTGCCAGCTCCTCATACATACCAAGAAGCTCGAAATTCAAGCTCATACAAACATACATAACACAAAGGGCATACCTCTCACCCGATAACATAAATAAATATTTCAACATCACCACCTCCGCGTGTGGTGGTGAGCCTCAACAAGGCCTACCAGTGCTTAGGGGTTCTCCCTTCCTTGCACAGAGTCCTCAGACCAATAGGAAGAAGTTGGCACAGAAACTGGAATAGAAAAGACAGAGTTTATTAAACCTCATGAGGTGGAGCTACATTCACACAGCACCCTTCGGTAATGCATGAAGTAGCACACTGAATGGAAGGACCTTGGTCCTTTTATACCCACACAGGGGCTCAAATGAAGGCGGTACAAACACAAATGCTGGTTTTAGGTACATATAAGGTCATACAAGAAATGCACAGTCGACAAGTGGGTGGAGCTAACAGTTTCTACTTCTAGTAGACACATCCTGACATTTATAAACTCGGAACAGCTGCATGGACAGCTACGAGCTCAACTGAGCATGTGCAAAGCAAAAGAAACTAAATATAACTTGTCTCTAGGCAGATTTCAAGAGCAGTTAACAGGAAGGTAGGACAGAGCACATGGCGAGCACATGGCAGCACATGGCAACCAAAATGGCTGCCAGAAATATAAAAATGGATTCCACAAAGCGGACAATTTAGCCTCTGAATACAGGATGTCTTCAGCTAATGCTTAACTTAAGTGCTGCCAAATTACAACAGACGACCCTTTCAGCATTAGCTGAAGACATTCGTTTATCTGGGGTAATCTAAATATTCATCCCGTACATCTATTAACATTATTTCGGCCACCTCTTTATTCAACTTTTGTTGGGCCTTTGTTTCAGCAACGTTCCCTTTGGCAGGTATACAAGCAGAGATGCAAATGGAGCAAAGCATTGGACCACATTGGATACATACACAGCATGTAAAAAGTATCATAATTATTACACACAGGATAGTCAGTAGCTTCCAGCCCCAAGCAGAAACAAGAGTCCAAAACCATCTAGTCTAATTCTAAGTTTCAGGGCTCTGATGTATTTCAGTGACTATCTATTTCAATTTCAGAATAGCCAACAGCACATACCTAATAAAAACATTTTCAATAGACTTTTCCAGTGTTTCTTTTATGAGGGCTAGAGTATCAATTAATATACTCAAGGAAAGAGTAAAGTAACATTTGTCAACTGCTCAGATGAACTGTTCTCGTGCAGAATAAACATTACTCCTAAAAAAATATTAAAGCAGTCAGACATATTATTACAAAAACAATCCTGGCTCCGGGGGACCAGGAGGACCACACAGGGCCATAGGAATTAGGACAAGGAGCCGCAAGGGCTGCTCCTCCTCAAAAATGGGACGACCAAAGGGGTACATTATTAACAACAAAAAAGAGTCCTTGGGAAATTGAAGCCGCTGTACAACCATCCAGAGGGGAGTCTTCTCCCTGTGTCCGTTTGAGCCTCACAGGCAGGCTCTTGTTGTTCCCACGGTGGAGCTGCACAACTCGCAACTCAAGAATCACGGCCCAGTTTGAGAAGAAAAAGTCTTTCTTTCAGGATAGGGCAATCACCCCCCAGGGCAAATACCCTCAACGATCCTGTCCAGTGTCTCAGGCAGTGCACCAGTTTTCTTCACTTTAATCTAACAGGCACCAAGGGCACAGCACCTGTACCCTAAACTCAAGTCCTTCCCTAACTCCTGTATTGCTCCGCTGGCGCACTGCTCTTTTGTTGGGGACACTGATTGTAGCCAATATGCTCAGGCATCCCTTGATCAACAAACAAAGGCGCAGACTTGCATTCACTTTGGGACCAGGACTCAAGGCCGGAAGCAACTCTTGTTTCAAAGGGGGTCACCTCAAGCAAAAGCCTCCTTGCCGTCCTTATCGGTCTGTGACTCTCTCAGCTGGGCATCAAAAACTGGATCCACAGAAAGATTTCTTCATCCTGATTTGTGACCCCGTCTTTCGCCCAAGACAGTGGCAGGGTACACACTTCACGTCCCAGTGCTTCCGCCTTCACTGAGGTCCTAGTTGCCAGCAACGCCTGTGCTGGTTCCCTTTATCTTGACTCCAAGCTGGACTGGTGCTGACTCCCAGGCTGGATCTGATGTCCGTGCCCCTCTGGCAATGGTTGTAGGGCAGCAAATATCTATTGGTGGGCAGAAGAAAAGGTCTTTAGACAAGGCACAAAAATAATCTATCAACAGAGAGGATAGTCTCAGAATACTTCCTTAGTCTTGGGATGCCCCATTCATTAGCAAGGCACCCAAGAACCACTTCATCTATCTGAGAGTAAAAAAACACCCTAGACCTATTGGCAAGTATAAAAGGAACTGACAAGAGTAATACGTTACACGATTTGATTTGTTTCTCTCAATCAGCCAAGGAAGTCTGTGTTCATTTACTAAATTCTGAGGAAAAAAGAAAAACAATACAGACATACTCCAAATCCTTACATTTGTGTATTCCTATATTATTCATCTGAAGAACCTCAAGAAAAAGGAACTTTTCTACACTTCTACTTATGAACCTTGCATTACTTGTACAGGACTGCAGACACTTCTAAAATACTTTCTCTTAATAAAAGCACCTACATTTTATGCTTAGGACCATGCTTTCATGTTATAGGCGCAGCAGGAAAATCTAAAACTGCTAATTTAACAGGGATTCTTATTTCATAAAGAACTAAAAAACTCAACATAGTGGGTACATAAATTTCTCCAGCAGAACATGTTGTGACAAACAAACTCCTATAAAACAATATTTTCCTTCAAAATGTTTGCTAAGGATCACATGGGCGTCTTTCCTGCATTCTACTTTTCACGATCCGGACTATGCAACATCATTTTCAAAAGGAAAAAACCCTATTCTCCAGCTCTAATAAGGGCTGTCAGCTCAATTACACAGACTAGCTAATAAAAGACTAGCAATGCCCTTGCAAAACTGTATAGAACATGAGAATAACATAAACAATAATGGTATTGCCACCTGAGATTTTTGAACAGAAACCCCACTATACAGTTCCCTTTAAAGGTCAAATAAGGGAACATCAATCTGTTCTACTCATTCTTTCATACAGGATGGGCAGTAACATAGCATATATTTTAATCAGTTTCAGTTTCAGTTTAAATATGTCTTTATTTCGATTATCAAAAAAATCATGATAGACAACGTGCATCAGCAAAACATACAGACTTACAAACTGACACAATACCACGTTAACTGGAGTTCCCTTATGCAATAGAACAGTTAGAATAAACGGGGGGAGGGGAGATACATATGGTAAAACATTATATCAATTAGTCTAAAAACTGATCTTATATCATATAAAATATCTAGATAAAAAAAAAATCACAGGGGAGCTGGTGGCATAAAAACAGTAAACAGATTAAAACATGATACATAAAAATGCTAAAACAGCAACAAATTATTAATAGTAGCTACGGCTAAAAAAAAAAAAAAAATCTAGGTCATCATTTAATATAAAATGGCCATATTAACAATCCCTCATCTTGTTTGCTCGAATGACCTACAGCCAGCTCAAGTATTTAGCCACTGCTATAATAATGCGATCCTCAGTGTTGGTTTTCAGAATCCTTAGGGCCTCCATAGCTACTCTAATGCCCATATTCTTACAAATTGGTTTCAACCATTTGTGCCTAGGTGATCTATAGGCGGGGCATACAAAGAAAATATGAGCTAGTGACTCAATCTCGGTTGGACAGAAGGGACATTTGTCGTCCGAAGGGGGGTGCCAACTGCTGGTGAACACTTTAGTGGGAAGAGAACCCACCCTAAACTGGTGATACAGCTTCCTGTCATTGGGACTTTTGATAATGTCCCAGTATGTTTCTAATTTTGGCTCATATTTATGTTCATTAAAAACCTGAGTCAAGAAGCTACATTGATGATGTGTCAGTTGCTGCAATCTAACCATGCTCCAATAAGCGGCTTTCAAATCCTTTTCGCAGGAAAGATAGCGGCTGCTGGATCCTCCCACAATTTACTCATCCCCATACTAAGCAGTGTAATTTTTAAATTCCTAATCCAAGGGATTTTATTTGTACAGCCCAGTGACCTAACTTCAAAAAAAGCTTGAGCGTACAAGGTTAGCTCCGGTGTGGTCCAGAGCCTTCTCCAGAATGCTACTGGTCTAAACCGTGCCTGATCCACTATTTTGTTACAGCCCAGATCCAAATATAAGGGCCTCAGTGGAGTAGACTGAGGAAGGCCAGTCAAAGCTCTCACAAATTTGTTTTGGGCAGCAGCCAAAGATGTTAAATCATTGAAACCCCATAATTCCGCCCCATACAACAATGATGAACCTATTTTAAGGTTATATATCTTTAGCGCGGGGGCTAGGGGCTTGGTCTTGGAAAGCCTATGCTCTTTTAGCAATGCACCTGCGAGTTGGGAATGCTTAAGCGTCAGCAGGTCAATCTGGGATTTCCAGCTAAGTTTCTTACCCAAAGTTAGCCCTAAATAGGTGAAAGTATCAGTCTGCTCCAAGGGGACATTATTCATGTACACCCTCCCCTCATGTCCTTTGACCTATGAAACACCATGAACTTTGTTTTGTCCACGTTTACCACTAGCTCATGCTCGCGACAAAAACCCCGAAACGTTCCAGTGCTACTTGCAACCCTTTCTGAGTTCTGGAAAGTAGCAGGGTATCGTCCGCGAACATGAGCAGCGGTATCCTCATTCCTGCCAGCATTGGAGCATCAGTGGGATGGGATGTAAAGTATTGAACCACCCTATTAATAAAGAGTGAAAACAGGGTTGGGGCCAGTACACACCCTTGTCGGACCCCTTTGTTACTGCAAACCTTTCGGTAACATTCCCCTGCTTCCCCCATCGAACCTGTGCATAATTTGTTTCATGCAGTTTAACCAGGATACTTAATAATTCGTAGGGCATCCCCAGGGCCTGTAGGACACTCCACAATTTGGCACGTGGAACTAGATCAAACGCGGTCTTAAGGTCTACAAAGGCCGCGTAGATCGTTCCACCTCCAATAGCAACTACCTTCCAATAAACTATAACAAACCTGAACACCTATTTTAATCATTTTATTAATTCTAACAATTTTAAAACAATATTACTGAATAGCCAATTAAATGTCTCATGGCCATTTCCTAGACAGCTTAGACAGACTCAAGAGAGAGTGAGAAAAAGAGAGAGAAAACATAAATTTGCCTACCCTTAATTTGCCCAGGAGCTAACCTCCTTCCCCCATTTTGACAGTAGGAAAACCTGAAAACAGGTTTACCTTCTGTCAACACTATTTACCCCTATTTGTGGCAACTGAGCACAAGCAAACTTGTAGGAGATATCTTAGAAAGTGGCTATTTTCTTATTCAGCCTAACACAAGCACATTGAGTACTTGAGAAAGCGTTAATAACCAATTACCAATTCCTTGAGCAATTGTACTAGATTAACATGAGGGCGCATGAATGCAAACTAAAATCCATTGCCTCCTTATCTCAGCCCTTGCACAGTAAGCTTTAAACTAAAACCATTATTTTTATAGACATGGCAGAGCTATGCTCTACTCAGGACCCACATACGTCACTGCTTTTCCTTCTTTTCATATGACTGCGCAAAACTTGCGTTTGCCAAAAATAGGAAGCAAAGCTTTTCTTCCTCTCTCTGCGCTGTCATCTCTTCTTTCAAAAACTGTTCGGAGGTCGAAATGTCCAAGCAAACCTTCCCCTTAGCCCTGCTAGGTAGCTAAATGCAGAACTCCGACCTTTAACCCTTTCACCAGCTGTCCATTTTTGTGCAAGGCTTTCCATGCGGTCTTTGCAATTCAAAGCAACTCTGGAGAATCACAGCTGAAAGGCAGTCCTGTCCGTCTAATAATTTTAAAGGTAGGATCTAACTTCTGCTGTGTTTTTTGTTTTTTTCAATACTTGTCTCTATCTGTGTGCAGTGTATGGTGTGCATTCTAGCAGGTTAGAGGTCAGCTATTTGTGTTATACTTAAATGTGTGCATTTACTGAAGCCTAAGAGCAGTGTGAAAGCTGCTCTGCTTGGCAAAACTACTTTTAAATAGTGAATTTTCCCAATTTCGACTTTGGTGGTAGGGGCACTTAAAAATGAATAACCTACAATATTGCTGCATATTAGGGATCCCCAGGGTGTCCTCTAGATATCCCAGAGATGGGGGATCAGAAATGTATAAGGTACACCCTTAAAAAAAAACATGTTTATATGCCTGGATAAAGTGAAATTTCACATTGCACTCCCCACATCATGGTAAAGTGCTACTTAAATCCAACTTTGATGCTAGGAGCTATATATTATTCACAGTATGATTATCAGACATTACAAAAGATCAAAAACAAGTTTAGGGCAATTATTTTTAATAAACATTTTTTTTTCATATAATCAAAATTCCTTTTTTCTTTTTTTTTATTTATTTTTTTAATAATGATCACAAACCCTTTTGATGGTTCCACATATGAAAAGCAAGCCTCATTCCTTTCCTATCACCTTTAAATGCATTCATTTATAACTCTAAGCACAGAAGCCTTTCTTGAAACATGAAAAGTCTGCGTCACTTTTAAAGGACAGTAATCATTTAACATCAGAACCACGGATGTGCTTGTTAAAAAGGCATTAAGAAAGAAAATCCCTTTTAATCTTTTCTCTGTTATCCAAAATAATGAAACTGTCTTTTCTGACTTTTAAAATCAGCAGTTGTTAATGCACGCCTTTATACCGTGTTTGCACTAACTGAAAATCTAGTTGACTCGGCAGTTTCCTGATGGCTTGGGACCAAGAATAGCCATGTGTTGTTGACACAGCTGTGTTCTGACCAGCAGGCGTCAACATCTCACGCCTTTCAAGCCAGCACAAATCTATCGTTCTGTAATGTGGTGTTTATTTCAGCAACAACCAATTCACTCAGATGATGTGAATGCCTTTCAATATTAATATATAAGGATAATACTGTAACATTTTTCATTTTAGTCCTAATTGTTTGAAAGCACACAAATTCGTTTTTTTCCTACCTTTCCATGAGGCCTATTTTATTCCTATTGAATGTAAATTCTGATTTATCTGTACCAGTGTGGCAATTTGTACATATCTATAGTTTCTTACTTTATCAATTTTAATGGTAGCGTGCAGCTATTTAGCATATGTTACATTATTCATTCCCTGAATTTAAAAAAATGTAGTTTTTTAAATGACATTTGCATAACAGAATGACAACAAAAACCAAATTTAGCTCATTCCAGACATTTTCAGAAGGGGGTCATACACTCATAACACACAACACAGCGCGCTTAAGGCTAGCCATTCTTACACAAAAAACATAGTCTACTTTACTGAAACAAGTACTTTCAAGCATGTCAGTCCAGAACCACATACAACTAAAAACAATTAACCCACAAATCAACACTTAGGGCAAAAACAAGAGACAGCCTACAGACTGTACGGAAAACCAAACTATTTGTAAATACTAACTGTAAGTCATATTTACAAGAAGAGCTCTCAAAAGTAGTCCAAAAGACTGCTCCATGTTCAAGAAGCCAAAATACACCAAATTCGCCAGTTTTGGCTGGTAGAACACTCAAAAAGCGCTCTGCATATCACCACTTATGAATGTTACTAAGTGCACAGATCAGGATCCATTTTATGTACATATTTAGTTCCATGGGGTACTTAGTCACCAAGAAAGAAATATCTTTTACTATACCTAAACCTATTTAGGTATCCCCTCTGAGGAGTCAGCTGAGTACTTACTAAATCCATATTGGTACCTCCAAAACAGCAACACTTTCTACGAAGTGTGCTAGAAGCAGGCATGCCAAAAATATTATAGCATATATAATATTATACTCCAAGTGACACTTAACACAATGTGTGCCGTTCAAGTTTTCAAAGTTAGAGAAAATCTCCTCATTACCTGCCTATATGTATTGCAATACATATATAATTACAAAACAGATTCCAAAATTGGCCAATCATACAAACAAAGCCACAGTAAGTGTTACTAAACTACCTTACCAATCAAAGGCATCAAACCAACAGCAAGTGCCGCAAAACGGCTCTTACTAATCAAATGGTGTCCAGGTTCCAACTGCCAAGTTCTCAAATCGACCAAATGGTCACTGCACGGCGAATCAACAGAAGAGATCTCAGTCGAGGACCGGCGCTGCTGGGATGGTCAGATCAGAAAGAAAGGAAACACGCCGTGGGTGCCAAGACTCGGGTCTCCTCAGGCAGCGATCGCGTCCAAAAGCGAGATTCCAATCCTTCGTCTCGACCAGTCCTTCGGGCATCCGAGTCGCCGATGAGCCCCGCGTTGGAAGCGCCAATTTGTGGTGGTGAGCCTCAACAAGGCCTACCAGTGCTTAGGGGTTCTCCCTTCCTTGCACAGAGTCCTCAGACCAATAGGAAGAAGTTGGCACAGAAACTGGAATAGAAAAGACAGAGTTTATTAAACCTCATGAGGTGGAGCTACATTCACACAGCACCCTTCGGTAATGCATGAAGTAGCACACTGAATGGAAGGACCTTGGTCCTTTTAAACCCACACAGGGGCTCAAATGAAGGCGGTACAAACACAAATGCTGGTTTTAGGTACATATAAGGTCATACAAGAAATGCACAGTCGACAAGTGGGTGGAGCTAACAGTTTCTACTTCTAGTAGACACATCCTGACATTTATAAACTCGGAACAGCTGCATGGACAGCTACGAGCTCAACTGAGCATGTGCAAAGCAAAAGAAACTAAATATAACTCGTCTCTAGGCAGATTTCAAGAGCAGTTAACAGGAAGGTAGGACAGAGCACATGGCGAGCACATGGCAGCACATGGCAACCAAAATGGCTGCCAGAAATATAAAAATGGATTCCACAAAGCGGACAATTTAGCCTCTGAATACAGGATGTCTTCGGCTAATGCTTAACTTAAGTGCTGCCAAATTACAACACGCGTGCCCGTGATGTCAACAAATAAACGCAGACCTTTTACACATGCTCTGGTCCTGCACCTCCCTTCAAGTCTATTGGCACGCAGTTACAGCAGCACTCGTGGGCTGTACTGATGTGCCACTGCCACACACATGGGAGGTCTGCATCCTGGGCCTATATGTCAGATCCAAAAAGAATAGTTACCTCTAGATTTAGAGACCTGGGACTGATAGTGGCGAAGCGCCTAATCACAAAGAGATGGAAACACAATGCCCCCCCCCAGTAATAGTAAGTTGGGAAAAATCCCTCACGGTGCGGGCACAAGCAGAAAGCACAACACTACATAGGGAGGAAACTGCGGGACTACGCAAGTACCCGATAGCGCAATACTGGGACACCATCCTTACAGCATTCACACAGGGGTGCAGTAAAGACAGCACTGCCCCCTCGCAGGAAGCTAACGCGAGCAACGGAGCCCCGACCATATAGACGCACGTCACCTTGTGCCTCAGCTGTGACCCAGGACGATGCACGCGCATGGCCTGAATCCACTGTCGCATGCACACTCAGGAAATTAACTGCACACCTAGCGAACCAGGCTCCCAACTGCGTGCACGAGCCGGCATGCCACCCCGGCGAGCTACCAGATTACACATGCACAAGACGCACATACCCAGGCCCAGCTGTGATAAGTTCTTGATGGTAGTTTTAGAAAGTTACTAGTTTAGTAGATTAAAAATATACATATCTTATCAGCATACCCCACAGACTCCCTGGTTGTATACAGAGGTGACCATATATGCATCGCCCCCATGCGACATACAACTGAGCACTATACGTGGCAACTGGACGCAGCCATGGTCGGTGCGATTGTGTGCCGTACAGGCGCCATTACCTGTTCAAAAAAAGAAGTGACATAGAACAAGAAAGACATGGTGTACAATTGTTCACATTAATACAACGAACACAGGAACGTATATACATGTCTCACAGATGTAATTGTATTATGAACCCCAGCCGTATGTACTCTGTCGCAATGTATGTCCATATATGTATAAGTACAATTCTGAACGACCTCTGTAAGTTTGCAAAATTTAAAAATGCAATAAAGATATTTAAAAAAAAAAAAAAAAGATGAAGCAGAGATAGATCTCTCCTGCTCATCAGGTTTTGACACGGACATTGAGGACCTGGGAGACAAAACTTTGGGAAGCACTGAAGAGGCAAGCAAGGCCTCAGGCTCAAAAATGGGCATTACTGACCCCTTCGGGGACGATATGTTTGACCCCCTTTTAATCAAACATTCCCTTTCTCCCGAATGGCTACCTTCCCAACATGTAGCAGACTACATTAGCTTCTGGCTGAGAAGGGAGATTCCCAAAGAAGTCAGATCTAGACTGAGGTCTGAATGCCCTCGCCCATCTCTTCCAGACAAGATTGCAATGACCCCTGAACTTGACCCTAAGGTCGTTGCTTTCATAGCAAAGGGTGCAAAAGACCCTAGAAAAGGGATAGACAAGAGCCTAAGGTCATGTCAAGACCGTCTCCTCGACATCATTGGACCCCTAACCAAAATTTTTGACTTGGCTGAAAGCACCTACATTGATGGAACACCTATTGACCCTAAGGAGCTACGTGAGTGGGTCCAACGAACCATCTGCCTCCTTGGCAATGCAAACACTTCCATTTCTAATAAACGCAGGAAGGGCGTACTCCTCAAAATTGACCCTAAACTCATAGAATTGGCACTTGATGCGCTTAGAGTCTTAAGGTAATCAGCATTGTATTTCCACGGAGCGCCTGGTAAAGGGCTCCTTTTATCCTTCCCTGCTTAGATTGTCTTATTCACGATCTTTTATGCCATATCTTGACTGACAGTTATCGAGTGCCTGGGAAAGGGCTCCCGAGCTAAAAAGCTCTCTGCTTACACGTTTTTCTATTTTAGTTTTTATGTGTTTTAAAAATTGACAATCATATTTAGCTGACTTTACCTGTAACACCCACAAACGGCGCTCCTCCCCGGTCCAGCACGGATTGTTCCGATTGTCTGGAGGGAGGCGCCTCATACCGGAAGGGAGGAAAGACCATTTCCGCCCGTTACGAGTTGAAAGGTTGGCGGTCTAGCGGCATACCCCCTAATTAAATAGATGCCTGATCCGACACGCAGCGGACGCGCTTAGAGTCTTAAGGTAATCAGCATTGTATTTCCACGGAGCGCCTGGTAAAGGGCTCCTTTTATCCTTCCCTGCTTAGATTGTCTTATTCACGATCTTTTATGCCATATCTTGACTGACAGTTATCGAGTGCCTGGGAAAGGGCTCCCGAGCTAAAAAGCTCTCTGCTTACACGTTTTTCTAATTTAGTTTTTATGTGTTTTAAAAATTGACAATCATATTTAGCTGACTTTACCTGTAACACCCACAAACGGCGCTCCTCCCCGGTCCAGCACGGATTGTTCCGATTGTCTGGAGGGAGGCGCCTCATACCGGAAGGGAGGAAAGACCATTTCCGCCCGTTACGAGTTGAAAGGTTGGCGGTCTAGCGGCATACCCCCTACTTAAATAGATGCCTGATCCGACGCGCAGCGGACGCGCTTAGAGTCTTACGGTAATCAGCATTGTATTTCCACGGAGCGCCTGGTAAAGGGCTCCTTTTATCCTTCCCTGCTTAGATTGTCTTATTCACGATCTTTTATGCCATATCTTGACTGACAGTTATCGAGTGCCTGGGAAAGGGCTCCCGAGCTAAAAAGCTCTCTGCTTACACGTTTTTCTATTTTAGTTTTTATGTGTTTTAAAAATTGACAATCATATTTAGCTGACTTTACCTGTAACACCCACAAACGGCGCTCCTCCCGGTCCAGCACGGATTGTTCCGATTGTCTGGAGGGAGGCGCCTCATACCGGAAGGGAGGAAAGACCATTTCCGCCCGTTACGAGTTGAAAGGTTGGCGGTCTAGCGGCATACCCCCTACTTAAATAGATGCCTGATCCGACGCGCAGCGGACGCGCGCAGCGGGCGCGCCGCTGGCGTGCCAAAGGCAAACCCGTCTGCGCCCGTCCGCGCCTGGCCGTCGCCTGGAGCCGGGACCCCTGCTGGTTTCTCTATAGATACTGTCAAACCTATAAGCTATCGTTGCTCCTACACACGGGAAGCACTACTAAAGGTTAAGTTTAACCCTTGCGTACATTCAGCACACTCACTTACTTTGCTAGAAGGGCCTTTCTCTTGTAGATTTTGCAAATTTCAGAGCTTCGCTCCCCAACACAATTTTTCTCACGGTGCGCTCCCCAACCAGACAAAGGGAGTGGGACCCTATAGGAATAATCCACAAAGTGAGGTACAGTCCCAAGCCATAAATACTGGCTGGAACTGTTTTCTGGCTAATGTAAGATCCCTTCCTAAACACGCTGTAAATCTCTGGGATCTCCTGACAGAATACGATCCCCATATTGGGTTTCTTACTGAAACCTGGATTAAACCCTCTTCTAACCCCGCCATTGCAGTGGCCATACCGGATGGTTATCGAATCAAAAACTTGATAGGCCAGATAGGGCGGGGGAGGCATAGCCATAATACATAAGGAATCTCTACCTATCACTATTTTAGATCAAATGTGTAAGGACACTTTAGAATGCCTAGTTTTTAGACTCGACCTGCACCCACAACTCAGCTGGAAAGGGGCTCTTGTTTATAGACCCCTGGCCCTCTATTAGGCTTCACTAACTTACTAATGGAATTTATCTCCCCCATGTTATCTCTACCCCTAACTTTTTACTCTTAGGGGATTTTAACATCCACAGTGAAAACGCTTTCAATCCTGATGCCACAGCTTGCCTAACAGATCTAGGCACACTTGATCTCTTGAAGATCAACAACGCTCCTACTCATTCTGCAGGGCACACTCTAGACCTCATTTTAACAAATTCCCTCATATCAGCTGTGGGGAAACTCGTCCTTGACGTGGTCGGATCACTCTATGGTGGATTTCCAACTTATGAGTCCCAGAATCCTCCCTACTCCTAAATCTCACACCACGCATTGGTATAGACCATGGCATAAACTCACACCTGATCAATTCAAGACCCCTTTTAATTTTTGGACTACTGATACAGCCACATTTAGTGTAGAAGAACAGCTCACTCATTTTAACTCTATAGTTCAATCTACTGCAGATCACGTAGCACCACGGAAACTGCAGACCCATCCTCCCAAATTCTCCTCAACTAGTTGGTACTCCTCTAGCCTCCGGAAGGAAAAGAGCTACTGTAAAAATTGGAACGGACATGGCGAAACTCACACATTGCACAGGACAAAGAGAGATTTAAAGTCGCACTGTCTTCCTATCATAAAAATATAAGGTCCGCACGGAAACGACATATTGTAAACCAACTAGAACAAGCCGGGAACGACTCTAGGATCCTCTATCAAATCTTGAAAACCTTCACTAACCCTAAAGCTTGCGATACCGCAGAAACTCCCTCGCAGCTGCTATGTGATAATATTGCATCTTTTCTCACCCTGAAAATTGATACTATTTATCATAAAATTATTTCATCTATCACAACTCCTAACAACTTTCACATAGAACGCCCCACTACCCCCATCTACATCATGCAGATGCACTCTTTTCCCTCATTAACGCCGGAAGAGGTCGAATCCCTTCTTACCAAAGTCAAATCTGGATCTCCCTAGATGTAATTCCCGCAAAATTTCCTCCAGATTAGCGCAACAGCTAGCCATACCCATCTGCACCATCCTTAACAGCTCCTTGAGAGCTGGTAGACTCCCCAAGAATGGAAAGCGGCGCAAGTCGTCCCCATTCGCAAAACCCCAAAATCCCCGCATCTGAGGTGTCAAACTATCGCCCTATTTCTCTGCTCCCTCCAGAGTAAACTCCTTGAAAAACATATAAACAGGCACTTGTCTGATTTTGTGGAATCCTCGGATTGCCTGGATGTCTCCCAGTCTGGCTTCCGGGCTAAGCACAGTACCGAGTCCGCCCTGATAGAAGTAACTGATAACATCAGAATGGCTCCTGGACAAGGGTCAGGCAGCACTTTTAGTGCTGCTTGACCTATCTGCGGCGTTTGACACCATCTCTCATAAAATCCTTCTTCAGAGACTCCAGGACATCGGGGTTCAAGGGGTTGCTCTGAAATGGCTGACAGACTTTCTCACAGATAGAACCCAGACAGTCACCCAGGGTACTTTCAGATCCAAGACCACCAAAGTTACCAAGGGAGTACCTCAGGGCTCCTGTTTGAGCCCTACTCTTTTTAACATCTATGTTACTCCCTTGGCTAAACTAATGAGGACCCTGGGGTTTAGCCCCATCTCTTACGCGGATGATACCCAGCTCCTACTTACTTTTGATAAGTCCAACCCAAATATACAACTCATCTTCTCGGAGGGCATGAAAACCATCGCTGCCTGGATGAGAGCTAATTTCCTGCGACTTAATGCCGAAAAGTCGGAGGTCATGCTGTTTGGAGATGCAGCAATAAGCTGGTCTCCCAGCTGGTGGCCGGAGGAGCTGGGTTCTGCACCGACTCCAAAAGGAGTGGTCAAGAACCTGGGAATTCGGATCGACCAGAATATTACACTTGAAGCACACGCCACTACCACTGCTGGCACTTCCTATCATACACTCAGCCTGCTTAGAAGAGTGTTCCCCATGTTACCATCCTCTATGAGGAAAACACTGATGCAAGCTCTTGTGTTAAGCCGTCTGGACTACTGCAATGCACTGTTAGTCTCTGCTAGCGAAGCTTCCCTAAACAAGCTGCAGGTAGTCCAGAATACGGCAGCCCGACTGGTAGAAAATGCCCCCCCCCCAGAACAGCCTCTGCACCACTTTTTAACAAACTTCATTGGCTCCCTGTGAGAAATTGGGTGAAGTTTAAGATCTGCTGCACAGTCTTTAAAGCCCTAAATGGCCTGGGGCCTACCTACCTATCGGCTAAACTGAGAAAATATATCCCTTCCCGGCCTCTTCGATCCGGTTCCAAGCTACTTCTCTGCACTCCTAGAATTAAAAAGGCTCGGTCGGGTGGCAAAGCATTTACTTACCTTGCCCCGACCGTATGGAACGAACTCCCCCGCGATCTACGTGACTGCCAGAGCTTTCCCCTGTTTAGGAAACTACTAAAAACCCATCTCTTCTAAAAACACCTTTTGACTGTAATCAGTGGCCTCAGCGCAGAGATACCCCTGACGGGGTGATTCGGGCGCTATATAAATTAATCAAATATCAAACAAGGTGGGAGGAGCCACCTCACAGGGGCTCTTCTTTGGAGAGGATTTCATTCGCGACATGGCCAAATATGTCGGGCCTTTAGCTCGATTCAAAAGTCGCAGCGTGACATTAAGAAAGTCTTCCAAGACAACATTTTTGGAAGGGCCGGGAGAATGCGGGGTCGGTTTCCCGGCCGTGGACAGTCTACCTCAAGACCCTTTCTGGGACGAGGATCAAAGTTCCAGCAATCATCCTTCTATGGAAACCAGCCGTTCTTCCCACAAAGGCAGAGAAACAGGGGAAGACCATTCCGAGGCGAGAGAAGAAATAGAGGATTCTCCGCAGGTAGGAATATTGGAAGACCATTCATATACCCCTATAAAGGTGGGAGGGAGACTAGCCCTTTTCTCTGGGAACTGGACATTGGTAACTCAAGACCCGTGGGTTCTGGAAACTGTCAAGGGTTACAAAATAGAATTTACGGATACCCCCTTTCAATCAAAGAGACCTCGCGAGATAACCTTCTCTCAAGAACAGAGAAAACTAGTATCTCAGGAAGCAAGGGATTTGCCAGCAAAAGGGGGTATAATAGAGAGCTCAGAAACAGGTTTCATCAGCAATATATTCTTAGTAGAAAAGAAAGACAAGGGACAGAGACCTGTCATAAACTTAAAAAATCTAAACGGGTGGGTATCTTACCACCACTTCAAGATGGAGGGAATACACCTCCTAAGGGACGTCTTGAGAAAGGGAGACTGGTTAACACGTCTGGACTTAAAGGATGCCTACTTGACCATCCCAATTTGGCCCCCACACAGGAAATTCCTCCAATTCACTTGGGAGGGAAAACTTTGGGAATTATGCACTCTCCCCCTTCGGTCTGTCTTCAGCCCCTTGGTGCTTCACCAAGGTCTTACGTCCGGTAGTAGCATGGCTAAGGGAAAGGGGTGTTAGGCTAATAATATATCTGGACGATATCCTTATCATGGGTCAGTCCAAGGTGACAGTATCTCGCCATACAAATCTTACAATCCGCCTTCTGGAACATTTAGGCTTTCTCATAAATGCCAAAAAATAATGCACTACACCAAGTCAGGAAACTCAATTTCTGGGCTTCATGGTGAACACAGTGTCTGCAGAACTGAAATTACCAAGGAAAAAGATAAAGAAACTCTGCAAAGAACTCAGGAAGATGCTATCTTTGGAGGTCTTTCCCTTGAGACTCTTAGCCAGGATCCTGGGTCTCCTCTCCTCAACCATCCAGGCGATCTTTTTGGGTCCTTTACACTACAGGGTCCTTCAGAGACTCAAAGCGAAAGCTCTGAAGTCAACTCTATCTTACACTCAGATGACTTGCTTGGACGAAGACTCGAGGAAAGAACTATTTTGGTGGCTAAAGAATGCAGAAGCTTGGAATGGCAGAGCCATCTTTGGGGAAGCCCCAGAATTGATAATAGAATCAGATGCGAGTCTAGAATGTTGGGGTGCCGCATGTGGCGACTCTTCGACAGGAGGTCGTTGGACACGCGAGGAGAAGGAACTACATATCAACTGCCTGGAACTTCTAGCAGGTTCTTTTGCGGTTCGAAGCTTCATCCAGAATTCAATGAAATGCTGTATAATGCTGCGCATGGACAATGTCTCTGCAGTGAAATACGTCAACAAGATGGGAGGACCACATTCAAAGGGTCTTACCGAAATAGCGAAGGGTTTCTGGGGCTATTGTTTGATCAAGGGACTGACCCTCACAGCGGAACACATCCCTGGTTTGAACAATGGGGTAGCGGACTGGTTCTCCAGGAATTTCAAGGATTCCAGCAACTGGAAGTTAAACAGAGGGATATTCATGACAATCCAAGACAAATAGGGTCCCTTCGGGACAGATCTTTTCGCAGACAGACTGAACACTCAGATGGTGAATTTCTTCAGTTGGATGCCGGACCCTCAAGCAACAGGGGTGGATGCCTTCCTCCAGGACTGGCAGGGCTTAAAGCCATATGCCTTCCCGCCGTTTGTCATGCTTTCACGTCTTCTCTTACATGCTCGCCGGTACCTTCAGAGTATGGTGGTGATAACCCCCCTTTGGAGGTCTCAGGCATGGTTTCCAGTCATCTTGGAGATGACCATGGACTTCCCACTTCTAATACCACCTTTCAGGCAACTACTCCTGGGTCCTCAGGGCGAATCACATCCTCTCATAGACCAAGGTCTAGTGGTTCTGACGGCCTGGAAGATTTCAGGCGACAATGGCAAATCCCTGGCCTTTCGCAGGATGCTTTCCAACTCATATCTGAGTCTTGGGCATCTGGAACAAGTAAGGCATGTCGACTGGCATGGAATAAATGGGTTCGCTGGTGTCTTCAATGACACTACGATCCTGTTTCAACTGATTTAGTACACGTAGTAAACTTCCTATCGGAACTCTTCGCTTCTGGCCTAAGTTATAGAACTGTTAATGTCTATAGGTCAGCAATAGCTGCAGGACATTCTTTAGTTGATGGTGTCTTGGTAGGACAAAACCTTTTAACAAAAAAGATTATGAGAAGTATGCGAGTTCTTAATCCTCCAACTCCGAAATATGCAGCCTTATGGGACGTAAGAAACCTATTACAACTTATTTCTTCTTGGGGAGATAACGTTAACCTCTCTCTCAAGCGTATTTCCTATAAGCTTACTGTGTTTTACTTTGCTTGGTCTCTTTCAGGCAAACCTCAGATGTTAAGGCATTAGACGTTACTACCAGGGCTTACCAGCCTGAGGGAGTTTGTTTTTACCTTAAGAAAAGAACCAAAACTATGTCTTCCTCTATTTTCTATCCTTTCTTTCCACTTAATGAAAGTCTATGTGTTGTCAAATGTCTTAAAGAGTATGAAAGAAGAACGGTAAGTCTGAGAGGAGTTAGAACTCAACTGTTGATTTCTCACAGATCCCCTCATAAAGCAGTTTCTTCTCCCATGCTTGCAAGATGGGTGAAAGAAGTGGTGAGTGAGAGTGGTGTTGATGTTTCTATTTTTGGTGCATTCTCTCTCAGAGGCGCATCTGCTTCTATTCTTTTATGTTAGGTGGAGGGCTCCAGGATATTCTTAGAGCCGCTGACTGGTCAAATGAGTGCATGTTTAAAAAATGTTATTTTAGACCAATCAATAATGTGATTGACAATGTACTTAGTTCACTTTAAACTTGCATAATGTTGGCCTCCGTGTCATGCCATAAAATTTTGATTTTTCACAGCCTGATGGGTAGAAAATCTGGATTTTATTAAGGACACGGAGGCCAAGATTATTCCTCCACTTACTAACCCTCCCTAGGGATTTTACCTTTTGACCTATTGAGTCTTTTTTTCTTCCAGAATAAGACGTCTACGGATTGCTAAGGAAAACAGTTATTCGTTTCCACATCAAGTTTGAAGTCATGTTTTTTCTGAGTTTATTTCTTGTTCGCAGCACTTGACAAAGAAGGAAGATGGCTGCATGCTCAGGGACTATATAGTGTATTGGAATGTTGTTTGAAGTTCTATATTCTCTTCATTGTTACTGCTGAGCTGTGGCAATAAAGGAGATTTGCATAATCTTGGCCTCCGTGTCCTTAATAAAATCCAGATTTTCTACCCATCGGGCTGTGAAAAATCTAAATTCTCCCTTGCATCTTGTCTCTATATCATGTCTTTCTCCATTTGCTGTTACAGGCTATTGAGTCTCTGAGTGATTGCCGGGATTTAGGCACACAGCCACCATCCTGATTGGTGTTTCTATTACAGTGTGCATACTGTCTTTAAATTGTCTTTTATAACTTCATGGAAGCTATGAGCTCCACTGAGTCTGCCCTTACACCTGTGTCCTATCTGTGGATATTTCCCAGGCAGGGTACTGTAACAACAATTATGGGTAAAGAACTTACTGGGCTTCCTCTGACTGTGCTGAGCACTTCAATGATTTAACCCGCTCCCCTTTAATATTGACGTTGTAATTTGTTTTGTTTAGCACACCCTGGCTGTTAGCTTTTCTATATACTAAATTGCCTCTTGGGAGCCTGTTTTATGACCACCCACTCCCGTAATTACCTTGTACAAACAGATCCTACTGGGCTACTCTTTTCCTCTGACTCCCTGTGTGATCTTCTCTCTGTTACTCATATTTTGTCCATTTGACTCCTTCGCTATAGACCTGGCAGGTCTTTGACAATTTCAGAACAAGTGTGTTTTAAATACACCTTCTCCCCTGCTCGTAGCCATCAAAATGCCCCAAACGAAGGAACACATGCAGTACTTCAAGTAACTCAACAGAACAGCTCCCTACCATTACTACTGTATATTCTCGAGTACTAACATTGGTATCAAAAGTAGTCAAAATCCCAAAGGCAAAACTCCAGTGACATTTGGTAGAAGAAAATAAAGTGAATAGAATGCTCCGCCTAAATCAGATTGCCTGTACACCAAGGCAGTACATGGAGATTCCTTCAACGTGGATGTGTTGTCAGTGAGGGGCGAAAAGATTTCCATCTGGTTACTGGTATTTGCCTCATGCAGGGGAGAAGGTACCAATGTTGCTGCAGGTGCAGTGACACCAGGGCTCAGAGTCCTGAGGAGCTCATTGAACCCTGACAATTACTGCCTTTTACTAACGCAACAGCAATCAAAATGGTCTTTTTGCTTCCTTGCACCATGGCCCATGGTATCCTTGCTATGATACTGGTCTCAGACAGGTAACTGGCATGGACATCCTTCTTTCAACTGTGCAAACAGTTCAAGTGCAATGGTTTTTACCGCCTATGCTAGGATTAATTTTACAGTCCAGCATCCCTTGACTGGCTTTCTTTGGCATGCTCCATCATTCTCAATTCCTCATCTGTCACATGAACTTCCCACTTACTTCAAGCCCTCTCCCACCCCATGTTGAACTGTCTTTTTGAGAGATTAGGAAAGCAAAGTATTCTCTCGTACACTCATTGTCTCTCAATGAAAGTCATCAGGCAGGGTTAGAAATAATGGCAACATTAGACAGGCCTCAAAATGATGACTATATCAGGCAGGCTTTGAAATAATGCCATCGTTATTCAGAATTAACTATAACGGCCCCTGAGGCAGCAGTTCAAATAATGTTGTATTCGGCAGGGGTAGAAATAATGACAACATGAGGCAGAATTAGACATAATGACCCCAATGATTACTAATGCTGCTCACAGAAAGAGGCAAAGGTAACAACTACATTAACAGACAGGATTGGAAAGAATGCCCCCAGCAATGATTTGGAAACAATGAACACATCAGGTAAAGTACCAGTAATTCCAATAACAGTCAAAAGTAGATACAATGACCATCTCAGGAAGGATCATAAATAATAAACTTACAATGCAGGGTAATCATCAGCGACCAAATATAAACAATAATGACCATCAGGAGTTCATCACCTTTTTTACAAGAACGCACTCTGATGTACAAACAGGGATACTCACAAATTCCCAGTCACAGAAATGACCCCACACAAACCCCAAATTCAAACGTGCCCAGGCACAGAACCAACACTTACCTCTCTTACACAGACTCTCCCATCCACACAGATATACCCACCCAGGCTCATTCACACATCAGCCTACACACAGGCATCCAACATAAAAGACAACAATCTCTACTCCCAAGCCTCATATCTTATGCACAGGCACCCCACACAAACCACCACGTGAATATTGCACCACATAGACCTCCACACAGACCAGCATGCATACAGAATCTCCAGTGGACCTACTGGTGGCAATGTTCAGTACAGGTTATGAGAACAGCTGCAAGGCACGGCAGTTTCATGTCCGTGGTGTCAGGCCTGAGGGCAATCCCAGCAAAAAGCTTGAAGCTGATCTGCCTTCTCCCGAGGCCGTTGATTGGGACAGGGGAGTAGCAGTCCAGTTGAACAAGGTGTAAACCATTTGAGATGTGGGATTATTGGAATAGGCTCAGTCGGGGTTCTGGATTGAGGGTTAGTATTGATGAGTGTCAATTTGGACAAAAGAAGGGTGGCAAGCAGTGGGATAGTTCTTCTGATCTATCTAGATGAGGTTACTAGTACAGCTCAGAGGAGGGAGCAAGATGGATGGCTAAATGATGATGTGGGAGAGGAGTGGAGTAAAATCTGGCAGGGTGGCAGAGTGAAATGAGGGATGCTAGCGCTGAAACCCGTCTCCTCAAAAGTCTGGTCGATGGTTCTTGTTAAGCAGCGTGAGAGGTAAGGAAACCAACCACCTCCTCAAGGTCTAAGAAAATCAATTACTCGATAAACTCAGGTTGACAACTAAACACTAGTTAGTCTTTTATTGCAAATTCTGAAACAAATTCATGCATATCAATCTCAACATAATAGTGTAAAAGTACAACGAAAATAGGATGAAGCTAAACCTCCAGAACAATTCACCCTATACAGCAAAAAGAAGACAACTTGTTCAGTTACTGCTGCATAGGTTATGAGCAGGCAAAAATGTAAATTCGATTGCATCTGGCTCCTTTAAGAAGCCTTTCAATTCCCTAACTGTCCCTACACTACTCTGAAAGGGAAATCCGATTCTAGGCAAGGTTCAAAGGGAAGGCATAAAAGGTATCAGCAGTCAGAGTCTTCCAAAGAAGAAACTCCAAACAGGGTAATGTAGCATAAAGCCACAACAGCCAAAGTGAGGTCTGCACCTCTAGGCGTCCTAAAGCAGAGTGTCAGCTGTCTCTATCTACATTAGAACATAAGAAAGCACCAAATACAGGCACCTCCTACTATTTTCTGGATATATTTCATTATTCCAGCGTCCTCCATCGTCCTTTCTCTACCTCCTCTTCACACAGTGAGATATTTTGTACGTCCTTGGTGTTACCTCTTTCTCCCACGAGAACTCCTCTCTCCTCCGTTATTGCATTTCTTCCCAGGCCTTTCTATCTACTAGAAAAATACCTCCTTCTCTAAACTAAAAAGCCTTGTCCACCTGCAATGGAAACACAAAATACATGCAACATTTCATGGTGCAAACAGAAATGTAAAGTCAAACGTTAGCCAGGGAAGTGAATTAGAAATACATTTCAGGCCTACTGTTAGGCTAAATTAGCATTGCACAGGTTACAATATATGCTTCCTTCTATGTGCGCAAAACCATACATTTTTGACATATATTCTATACATTTATGAAGGATAAGTCCGACTAATTTATTATTACAGTTGCAACTTAAAATCATTTTCATAAACACGTTTAGATGTCATCTTTTACCTAGGTGTCAGTATGAAATTCTAAATCTTGTCAGTTACATTTCTAACCTACATGGATGATTCGTTTTAATCATGGGATCACTTTAACATCTCATAACTTTAGTTATTTAGTCCTACATTAGTCAGACAGAATATATATGAGTGCAGACTACCCGTGATTATAATGCACTCCTAATGTCATTTCAAAGGTGGAGCCAAACTACGCTCCTCCAGAGGTAACAAGGAAAGATAAAAAGTCTGGAAGTGGGAAGAGAGGAATGAGTGGTGGTCTGTGATAGGGGCGGAAGTAGTCCTCGCAGAAAGGAGTGCTGATATGTCATGTGGTGGGTAACCATCTGTTTCAGAAGTTGATGGTTCTTTTGTTGGCTTTTGAAGGGAGTGGAAGCTGGGTCTTCTCTGATATGCTAGGGTATGATCTTCCAGATCTTTGGAGCCAAGCCTGAAAAGGAGTGAGACAACGTAGAGGTCTTGCTGCAGTCTAGTGTTTTAAAGGTGGAGACTGGCTCTATGTCTGCCTGTGATTTTCGGGTTGCGTTTCAAATAGTGAGTCATGAACATTTTGAATATGACACAGGGAGACCTGAAACTAAAGTAGATGTGGAGACTGAACGATTTAATTAGAGCTAGTATTGGCGTAATGTGGTTAAAATTTCCTTGTGACTGTGATCAATCTTGCAGCTAGATTGGTGACTCCTATTAAAGGGCCTCTTTGCAGTGTAGGGAAGCCAAAAGGAACTGAAATACACATTCTTGACGTCAGATTGACTATTCCCTGTATGACCTGGTGAACAATCTTTTTTATAAATAAACCTCTTGGTTGATCTCACTAGTCATAGCTGACAATGGTCTCCCTTTACCAGAGATGTGGTATGTAAATCAATGTTTATTTTATTGTCTAAGACAGGGATCTATAACCTTTTGAGTCGCGAGAGCTATTTCTGATCTCTGAAAATCATCTTGAGCTACTGCTTTTTTATGGATTATGTAACAGTGCAAAAGGGCAAACCACTTAAACACTAACCCTAGAGCTCCCAGCCCTGCTGTAGCCAGTACACAGCATTGACGACAGAACAGCTGTATCAGGAAAGGTTTATCCATGGGGTCCTCAATGACTAGTTATGTCTCTATACTCTTCTTTATAAAACCTGTGCGATTTGAATGTCTCACTTGGGTTTATGGTCTCCTGATCATGCAATACATGGGGTGACACTGCTGTCATTATGAGAGCTGGGGCTGAAAGACTTTCATAATCTGGCCTATTGCTTTAAAATCCATCGGTTGATGTCCAGAAACTGGCCTTGCCTTAAGGATCAAGAATAAGATCAGGTATATGCAGACAATATAGTGCTCTACAAGTAAACATATTACTGGAGCCTCCCCAGTACTGGTAAGTATATTTCTGAGTCAAACCTGAAACACAAATTAATTGATGAAGAGATTGCTTTAGGATGTTAAGTATTGTTAAAGAACAAAAGCAAGGAGAGGAAGAAAGAGAAAGAAAGAAAGTGAAAGAAAGTAGAAATGAAAAACAGAATGAGAGAAAAGGCAGGAGAGAAAAAGGAAGCAAGGAGAGAAGAAAGAAGGATAGGAAAGAAAGGACGGAGGAAAGAACAGGGAGGAGAGAATGGGAAAGGAAGAAGAAGAAATCTATGCAAGGTGAAGAAGGAACCAAGAAAGAAGAGAATAAAGGAGAGGATGGAAGGAGAAGAAAGATAAGAGAAAAAAGAATGAATGAATGCACAGAAGGAAAAAAGGGATGAACGAAACAATAAATGGAGAAGTAAGAAAAGAGAAAAAAGAAAGAAGAAAAAGAATGAATGAATGAACGAAAGGAAAAAAGGAATGAAGGAAACAATCAATGGAAAAAATGACAAGGAAAGAAGGAACAAAGCTGAGAAGGGGGAAGAAAGAATGACTAGAAAAGAGAAGAAGAAAAACAAAGGAAAGAAGGAATAATATGAGATGGAGATAAATAGGGAGGAGGAAGATAGAAGAAAGTGAAAAAGACTGAAATGAAAAAAGAGCAAGCATAAGAGTAAGTGAGAGAATCAAACTCGATGTGAGCATGAAAAACAGAAAGAAAGTGAAAGACGGAAAGAAAGAAAAAAGTGAAACAAAAGAGAAAAAAATGAGAGAGTAAAGGAAAGAAAGAGAAAATGAAGGAGAGAGAAATAGAAAAAAGAGAAAATGAAGGGAGGAGAAGAATGAGAAGGAATAATGAGAGAAAAAGAACAACAGAAGGAGAAAAATAAATATTGGAAACAAAATAGAAAGAAAAAGAAAGCAAAAGAATGGGAGAGAAAGAAACAAAGAAATATTTAAAACTAATGCAACTCTTCTTCAAATACATTACTGCCAGTGACTTTGAGGCAATACACTTCTCATGCATATGATATTTTTTCCAGGGCAAAATGATTCCATACAGTCTGCTCTGATGTACACGTTTCTTTACTGCTTATTTAAGGCTTCCAATTCAGTAGCAGTAATACTCGGTCACCTCTCTAGGCCTCAGAGCTGCATATTCCAAACTAGCATGAATGGCAGGGAGCTACTCCAAAACAGTCTGTGTGTTACTGGTGCTCGCAATTGACCGGTTGGAGACCCCTGGTGCTAGATGAAGCCTAAAGATCTGGCATTTTAAATCAACTCATAACAAAGATCTTCTTCTTTAAGAGGGAAAATATTCTGCCTGCCCAAAACCCTTGTCATTAACACTCCCAATACCCTCGATCAGCTCCGATATTCCTGGGAGAGATATAGAGGAGAGCACTTTCATGGCCTCGGGAGAGGCAGCAATCTCTTGCATGATCTGCTTAATACAATTCAAATATCTTCACAGAATATATTTGACTCCTAAAAACTGTGGAACTTGCAACACAGTTCAGATCTGAAATACTTTAGATGCCTGATTGAGACAGGTGACTTTATGCCTACAATCTGACCCTGTGAATGTTTTAGGCCCTCTTGGAATGAGATTTCTAATATATTTTAAGAGGTTTTTAAATGCCCAATTGAACTAAATACCACAATCGCATTCTTGAAAGTCCTAGAAGACAAGGGATTTTCATGAGGCAAAAGGTCCTTCCTCAGACTTGAATTGGTATTGGGTAAAAAGAGGCATTGCCCAAAATTGTGAGATATCATCTATAGTTAGATGGAAAAGGGCTTTGGAGACTTGTTTACAGGAGCTCCCAGTATGTGAAGCTCGGAGTTGTCCCCAAATACGTTGCAGGATCTATGAGAAATGGGTAATATACTGAGATGAGCCGAGGAACTTAATACCTGAGTCACAGACTGTCTGTGGACTGTCTGGGGAAAATGTCAGTTGTATTTTAACATTTGGATACTTACTAGATGTGCTTCACATGAGTGTCAGAAGAGGGCTATTTCTGGTGGTCAGAGACATTTCTAACCATAATAGTACACAGTATATAGGTAATTAAAGAGTAGTTGGCCTAACGGCTAGGGCGGTCAACCTCAAATCTGGGGAACCGGGTTCGAGTCTCGGCAAGGATGCACAACATCCTGTGATTCTGGGCAAATCACTTAATCCACCTGTGCCTAACAAAAATGAAATTGTCCTTGTGTAACGCAACTGGTGCTCGTGTAAAGCGCTCTGATACCCGATACCTTCGGGTCAAGTTCGCTCTATAAAAAACTCCGTAAAAAAAAGAAGAATTATGTACTGTATGGTGTACTTTGGTTCTCAAGTTGTTGTTGTACAGTTTTATGAAAATAAACTGAAAAATTGATAACAAGATTTTGAAAAAAGTTCTTCTTTGAGATCAGTATCTCACCTCTGGGTAGAAAAAAAGGACTTGCTGGATCCAAAATAGCCCTCCAGTGCCAGCAAGAGAGATCATCCTGCTACACACAGTATTAATCATGCAGGATGGTTTTCACACTTTAGGCAACTTGTAGGTCTCCTCAGCCCTTAAATGAGGAAGATCTGAGTTACACTCATTAATGAATACATCTTCATACAAAGGGTCAAAGTCCACCCTCTCTGAGCCTTTTTGTACTGTGGGTGCATTTTAAATTAATAGAAAATAACGCTTAATTTAAATTTCGTTTAGTTAGCATAACCAGGCTTCAGTTGAGTTGACTGTGGCCTAGTCAGCCAGCATTGACATTCATTTTACAGTGGCAGAAAGAATTGTGCTTTTAAATTACATGAATGAGTTTCCTATGTGCATGTTTCTCTTCTGTGTGTTTCCATTTAAAGAATTAATTTCATGGTGCTGTTTTACTTCTCCAGCTGATATATTAATTTGTGTTCCTGAGAAGGAAGCAATGTGCAGAATGTTTGTGTATTTCAAGGTTCTTTGCCCAACTCTGCTCTAAGCATTCATTCATCAGTTGTACTGTCTATTGTTTTGATTTGTTGCACAAACGTTATGTTATTTCCTACATTTCCTGTTTACGCCTTATAATAATCATGCATGAAAGCAGTTCCTAAATGATTCTTATTTGATGTATCATAATTTCTTGAAAAGCTATTGGTTTATGTTCATATAACTTTATTAGTACAGCCCTATTATGTCAGATGTCACCATATCGAAAGTGTAGCTTTCACCGCCTGAAACATGATTCTGGCTATTTACTTGCTTTGGAGGTCGACTTTATGTTGATCTTCTCAAATTTGCATTTTTTTATGTATTATTGACGCTGCTTTGAATAACAAATTCATTTTTGCCTTCTGTAATGATTCTGAAATTTAAACAAACCTTTATGGTTTTGACTTTGAATTTTGTCCTGTGAAGGTTTCTTTTAATTGCACAAGGTCCATTGCCTGCGCTGGATGACAAGGGGAAATGCACTGCGCTGGATGACATCTTTTCTATCCGCGCAGAGCTTCCAAGTGGCACAACAGTCATACCTATCTAAGAGCATCCCCCTACCCCAGGGTGTCCCACAGGGATCGATCCTGAGCCACACTCTCTTTAATTTATATGTGGGACCACTGGCTGAGCGAGTGGAAGAGCATAAGGTGACCATTGTGTCATACGCTGATGACACGCAGCCAATTGTGATGCTGTCTCAAGATAGGGAACAGGCAGCTATCCGTTTTTCCAAGTGTCTGGAAGAGGTGGCAGCATGGATGTCTAACCACTGTCTTAAGCTCAATGGGAATAAAACGGAGGTGATGATTGTGGGCAAGGCCCCAACTATTTGGTCGTTAGCTTGGTGGCCTGAGACGCTGGGCCAATTACCTACTCCGAAATCAGAAGTAAAAAATCTTGGAGTATGGGTTGATTCCGAACTGGCATTTGGTAGCCAAATTCGGAAAGTAGCGGGCAAATGCTACGGGACCATGAAAATTTTGAGAAAGATCCTTGACCTCTTGCCGTCTAAGGTCAGGAAAACTATAGTACATGCCGTGGTAACCTCCCAAATGGACTACGGCAATGTACTATATCTAGGTGCCACAAAAAAAGGACTGGCCAAATTACAGACGGTGCAAAATGTGGTGCCTCGCTTGGTACTAAGCCTCCCGAGAAGAGCCTCCGCAAAGAAAGCTCTAGCAGAACTGCGCTGGCTGCCAGTAGAGAAGAGGGTTGTGTTCAAGGCAATGTGCCATTGTCACCGTATTCTATCAAACAAAGGCCCACGGTACTTACAACCACTATTAACACAGTACACACCATGCCGTAACCTAAGATCCAAGGGTAGGGCACTGGTGACCGTACCAAGAATATTTAAAGCTAGAACGGGGGCACGATCCTTCAGATACCTCGCAGCAAAAGCATGGAACGCTTTACTGATGGCCCTAAGAATAGACTAGTTTTCGCAAACAACTGACGACATGGCTATTCTTAACATCACACTAGATATAGCACGCTGGTCCAATGTGAGTGACTAGGTGTGATATGCAAATAATGCCCCGTATCCTTTCAGAGTGTCTGTTTTTAGCGCGGGGACACACCGGTGGTGTAACCATGCGCTCTACAAATGGCTAAACTAAACTAAACTAAGACTCTCATGCCCTAGTCATACGTCTCAACCCTTTTGATTTATCAATTAAAAGCATTGACAGTATAAAGTGGCCCGGCAGGAAACTGAAAGATAAAAGTGGAAACATTCTCTATTAGATGCTTGTGTCTAATCTTCTATGATGAAGAATAACTATTGGGCACATACACCCATGTGCACTCTCCTGGTACAATGAGTAATGAGTGCATTAAATTTATTAGTGTTCTACTTTCTATTTATGAAGTTTACACATAGATACAAGTGATCCCATCTAACACATTTAATGTGGGCTAACCCAGTGGGTATTGCTAATATAAGTAACATGTAGAACTCACTCTGATTGCATTACAGTGGCAGGAATCTTCTATCCATTAAAAACATAGGACAAACGGTAGCTAGCCCAACATTAACCCTACTCTCGGCACCTCCTCCGAGCCAGAACGCTGGTACTCCCATTCACAACAAGTAAAAACAGACATTAGTGATTAAATCCAGATCACTAAGTAACCTGGATGACTTCCCCACCACCAAACACCTGTCCCCATCTCTAAGTTACGAGTAAAACAACCACTGACTCTCACTGCACAAAAGCAGTTTTTGAGTTCTGACAGTTTTGGTATAATGCACTTCGAAGGAAACATTAAGACATGCCACCAAGCCCCCGGGTGACTGTAGTTAGCAACCTGGCCACTACGCAGGGGATGGGCTCACTCAGGTTCGAATTGGGAAGGCGGGCAGTCGGGCATTGTGCGTTGGGCAGGTGCTTCAGGGGCTCTGTGGGCCAGTTTTTAGGGCCTCTGAAAAACGGCCCGAGAGACTTACTGTCTTCACCAGTCCCCGCCAGGTCACTGTAATGTGTGGCACCAGAATCACAGGGCACTCCCCTGACATACAGTAAATTGAGGCTAGGGGTCTGGTGTTGCTCTGGCCCTTAGGGCATTCTCACCTCGGGCCCCCTACCTTGTGTGGCCTGCCCGGCCAGAAACAGTGTAATTCCCTGCAGGGCCTTTATTTTCAGGTTTTGGGGGCTGTGGGGAGAATGGGACTATGCAGAGGTCTTTCAGGAGGTGGGCGGGGGGATTTTGTGCATGTTGGGCCATTCTCACCTAAGCCCCCCTGGAGGACCAGCAGCTGTTTGCCCTTCTTGACCCCTCTCCTGCCAGGTCAGTTCTCTGAGGCTATGGTGGGCTGGAGAAAGGGAAAGAGAATTGGCCTCTCTATGGTGTTGTCATCTCAGCCACAGTGTCTTTTAGGCCATGTTGGGGGTGGGGAGCTTAAATAATTAGATGTGGCATTATGGTCAGAGATGCCAGGTTCCAATCCTGGCGTCTGCTCAACATCCTGTGATTATGTGCAAATCACTGAATCTCCCTAACTTTAAATAAAAATTAATTCTTTAAAGAACGCTGACATTTTTACCTAAAATTGATTTCAATCCTTAATATGAAGAACATAGAGCCTTGTAAGAATTATCTAAAGATGAGAAAATAACTATTAAACTGTGTGACAAAGGGGGTGGGATTGTTATTTTTGATACTCTGCACTATATTGAGAAGATGGAAGGCATGCTGAAAGTTTCTGATTATTACACTAATTGTCCACTTTTATTGGTCAGTTAATGACAGCAGCGAAAGAGAGAGGGTATGTTTGCAAGCAAGAACATGACTTCCTGTTAAACCCTGAGCTAGAATGGCAGTGCTATATGTTCTCCCAAAGATTCATAAAAATGCAGTTGATCCTCCGCTTAACCTATTGTGTTGCATATTGGTTCAATAACGAAACCTCTCTCTCAATATGTAGACACCTTCTTTAGAAAAATAGTTTTCTCTCTAAAGTCGTACAGACGTGACACCACTGAGATGATCAAGAAAGTAGAGCATCTGACATTTGATTCAAATATTGATATTCTGGTGACTCTAGAAGTTGAGTCACTGTATATAAATATTCCCCAGAAGGAAGCTATAGAGGTACTCTCCCAAGCATTGACCAACTTTGATAATTCGCAACCTAATTAATTTATTGTGAAAATGCACTGAAGTGGTCCTGTTTAATAACTATTTTTTGTTTATTGAATGTACTTACAAACAAACAAAAGAGACTAGCATGGTAGCCACCTGTGCTCTTAATATAGCGAATCTTTATATGGGATCATTCGAGGAACAGCATATTTGCAACACAGTGGACATTTTCTACAAAAATGTCCTTCACTGGTCAAGATATATAGATGACATTTTCTTCATATGGAGAGGAGAAGATGAGACCGTAGACGAATTCCTATTATGGCTTCATTTGGGAGACAAGAATTTTAAATTCACAGCCCACAAAAACAGGTCTTGGATAGAATTTTAGGATATCTGGATTTTCACTATTGATATTCGCTCACAAGTTGATCTCTACACAAAGCCTACGGCTAGGAACACTTTGTTAAATTTCAGTAGCTTTCATCCTGAAAATCAATGTGAATCATTGCCATTTCTGTAGTTTCCTAGGCTTTGCAGAAATTGCTTTAATATGATAGATTTTACTAAACATTCAGATTCACTGCAGCAAAAATTACGACAGGGGATATCCAAAAAGATTGATCAATCACTCATACACGCGAGCAAGATTCTATGACCAGGAGAATATGTTCTTACCTAAGGCAGAGAAGAAAGAAATAGACAATATTGTATGTGTGATCAAATTTAGTAACATCTCCAACAGACTAAAGAATCTTATTTAATTTAATTGGCATAATTTGAATGGTGGTGGAGACATCCCTTTACAGAAAACGATCAGTGCTTTCCGGAGAACTAGGAATATTTGAAAAAGATTAGTGTGGACCCTTCCACCATCTAAACACATGAAGGAAACTACTCTGACTGACAAAAATCACCTTATAGGCAACTATAGATGTGGTAACTGTTGTTTGTGAAGCAACAATCGAATCAAAATGCCTTGTCTATCAAAAAATATCAAGCCGGCTTGAAATGAGTTTACAAACTGATGCTTGTGGTGTTCTCGCCACGGGCATGCGAAATGTCACGAGCTGGGGAGGCACAAGCTAATGTTGTAGCGTTCCATGTTCTGGAACGTAAGGGGGAGTCAGTTGATGCTGTGGGGCGGACTGGCAAATAAACCAGGATCCAACTTAACTCAGGCTGTGTGTAATTTATTGCATACGCCACATTTGGCAACGTTCGGAGAGCTTGCCTTACCTACACACCCCAACAGCTGCCAGAACACTTGATGGTCGATGCAGATTGAGGTAGCAAACCAGTGCTGTGTGTGACACAGTGATATGCAACTACGACATGAGGCCTGGCGATCAAGCCGGTGAAAAGGAAGTAAGGCGTATGTAGGCGACTGGTAGTGCATTGCTAGTGCAAATAAGCTTGATGAAAGAGAAAGCCTGGGAGACAAGTTAACTGACGCGTGAGTCAGCTCCTCTTAGGCGTTCAGCGCGGAACACTAGAACACGTCTTCCAGAGGGGAGGGAAAAAAAGGGCAGCCATATTAGGTGAAGAGAAGGCCAACGAGAATGTAAATTGGCGACCATATTAAAAGCATTTTTGGCACCGCAAGTAGGAGAAACCTGTGGAGAACGTCCAGAGATTTAAAAAAAACTGACTCACATCTTTATGCTGTTCAGTTATAGGAGCACTATTTATTGTACTGGAGTCCTCGTGCCTTACCGTGTCTGCATTTCAGGATGCTTGTTTCCAGTCCAGGGAGGACCTGGCTTGGCAGTTCGGGCTGGACTGTTCCCATGAGGCACAGGGTCAAGACTGATTTGCATATGGCTGGGTCCAAACTGGAATGGCATGGTGAGCAAAAAAACGATGGATTTAGGCCCAAATCTCTGTACTGGGGTGAATGTATGACATTGTTCTGCATTCTGTCCATCAACTGTTGTTTTTGCATTTGCATTTCAGTGATAGGCACACTGTTGATTGATGGCCAGCAAAGTGCCTTTACAGTGAGAGACACATAGTTATATACACATCACTTACAGTATTGGAGTCCTTGTGTTTTTGCTGTGTAAGCAGCCTGGTAAAAGGCACATTATTGTTTGTTCGTGAGTAAAGTGCCTTTATAGTGACAGGCACACTAGTATTAAAAAAAAAAGTAAGCCTGCACCACGGGAGGAGAATATACAAGGAAAGAAGGAAAAGTTGCAGTGACAGGCACACCAGAGACAAGAGAATAGAGTTTTCATTTTGTGAAGTGACATTGACATAGGAATAAAGGAACGAAGATGCAGAATGTCACTCCTCCATCCTTTTTCTTAAATAGTTCAGGGGATCCTCCATCAAATGGAACAAATGGAAGAAAATCTTCGAGCACTATACAAGAGTATGTGGAACTAATCTAAGTGCAGAACGAAAATACTCTCTTTTGTTACACTGTTTGTGGGGAGAGGGACAGGAAGCATTAGAGAATCTCCCCATTTTGACTGCAAAGGAGGAAAGGAACCTGAATGAGTATGAGATATGTATAGAGAATCGGATAGGCACTCTCTTTCCCATGTGAGCACCATAATGGAGAGATATCATTTTGGTTTAAGGGAACAAGGTGACTCTGAAACTATTGAAGAATATGTAACTAGTTTAAGAAAACTGGCAGCAACCTGCAAATTTGGAGGTGTGACAGATGAGAGAATAAGAGACCAACTAGTTCTTAGATGCAATAGTGACAAGATTAGAGAGGAACTTTGGCTTAAGGATGGGCCTCCTTTAGAGGAAGTGGTACTCATAGCAAAGCATGTTGAGCATATTTTAAAGTGCGTAAAAGAGTTGAGGGTTGCAAAGCAGGAGGGAGGTACAAAGAAGAAAGATGACAATTCTGTAAACGTGGTCAAGGTGAACAGCTATGAAAAAAGAAGTGAGATACCTATAAATGTGCAAGATACTGTAAGAAGTGAATTGGAGAAATTAAGTGTGCAAGGAATGATAGAACCAGTTGAAGCTACAGAGTGGTTGGCCCATGTGGTCGTCGCCAAGAAGCCGAATGGAGATATTTGGCTTTGTGTGGATTTGAGAACACTGAATCGTGAGGTTGCCGTGGATAAATTCCCCCTTCCAAATATTCAGGAGCCGGTTGCAACGTTAACTGGGGCAACTATTTTCACCACACTTGATATGACATCACTGTATCATCAAATTGAATTGAACACAGTCTCACAAGAGTTAACAGCATTTATAACACCGATGGGCCCATATAAGTTCAAAAGACTGCTAACTGGACTTGCATTGGCCACGTCGGTGTTTCAGAGGGTGATGTTGGACGTGTTGAAGGACCTGGAGGGATGATTTGCCTATCTTTGGGAAGGATGAGCAGGAACATAAATTAAAAGTGGGAATGGTTCTGGAAAGGCTATTGAGTTCAGGGCTTACTCTGAAAGAAAAAAAATGGAAATTTGGTATGCTGGAAGTGAACTATCTTAAATATTTGATCACGGAGTCAGGGGTTTTACCAGCCATGGCCTGTGCAGGTAAGAGCGTGAGGGGGGGGGGGATTTCGACAGACGACGTGGGGAAATTAATTATTTATTTAATTTCTCCTCGTCTTCTGTCGAAATTCCCCCACCCCCCACCCGGCCCCACCGCCCCACTGCTCTTACCTGCATGGGCCACAGGTGGGTTTTACCAAAGAAGGATCTAGTAGAGACAATTGTGAGATTTGATGAGCCATAGTGGTGACATTTTTTTACAAAAAAGCACCTGGTTTGAAGGCTTTTATTCCTGGGGACGAAACAGTTATAAGTACAGATTCGAGTCAAAAAGGTTTAGGAGCGGTTTTGATTCACAGGCGAGATGGAAAGGAGGAATTGATTGCCTGTGTGTCTAGAGGATTTAACGATTCAGAAAAAAAACATTCACTCATCAAGCGAGAAGCACTGGGCATTTTCTGGGCTTTGAATAAGCGCAAGAATTTTGTGTGGGGCATGAACTTCGTAGTTCGATTGGATCACAAACCTTTAAGGCAGATTTTTTTTTATAAAGGGTCCTGGATGCCATTTCAGCATTGATTAGAAGATGGATCATATCTCTACCAGATTTCAGTTTTACTGTTGAATACCTTCCGGGGGCAAAAAATTACTCTGCAGACTGTCTCTAGATTAGTGAGAACAGATGGGGTAGGTGAGAAAACTGATGATGATCTAAGTGAGATAGAGATTTCAGTTTGCGAAATCACTTCCGGTGCCATCTCTGAGAGTGAATGGGTGGATGAAATAGAAAAGGACGACATGCTAATGGACGTCATAAAGGCCATCAAAGGTAAAAAGTTTAAACTCTTTTTTTTTTAAAACAACTTTATTGGCATTTTTATATTTCTCATTTATACCATACCAGGAGTATTACAATCAGTTTCTTTACGTCAGAGAATACGATGATAGTCTGCAATGCACCAATCTAGTATACATTTCATATTCATACACAGTCAATATTCCAAATTTTGTATACTATTCCCATTATTTCAACTCCTGAGTAGTTTTCCCTTTTTGTTTGCTTTTCAAGTGATTTTAACTCGTGCCAACATTATCCCTCAACTCCCCCCTCCTCCCAATGAATGTCTACTCCACGTCTTTGTGTCTACGTTGTGTCCAATCTTGTCCCACAGGGAATAATCAGTGGTCTTGTACTTTTCCCTGTTTATACGCATCCTCGTCTCTATGTACTTATCCAGGAGGTGTCCTTAAGTCAGTGATCATTGCTGTCCAGGAAGTTTTAAACTCTTAATAAACCTTGGTCTCTGCTTGAGGATGAACTGTCAGTGCATAAAGGCTTGTTGTTGAGAGGAACCAGACTGATCCCACCAGTGAATTTGAGAGACAAACTCATTTCTTTAGTGCATAAAGGTCATATGGGAATAGTCAAGCCCAAAGAAAGGTTGCCCTTGGATTTCTGGTAGCCAGGGCATGATTTGGAGGTGGAGAGTGTGTGGAATGCTGTATTAGTGATAAAGGTCTAGCAACTAAACAGATACATATGGTTTGCAAGAAACTTTCAGAACATCCGTGGGATGAGGTTGCAATGGATATAGTAGGACCTTAACGAGGGGAACATTATTTTCCTTATCTAATTGCCTTACTAGATTTATATTCAAGATGGGTGGAAGTGAGTTGTGTACAAGATATATCATTTTCCAGCATGATTAATTTCATGTGTGAGATCTTTAAGAGAGAGAGCTTTCCTAGGTCAGTATTGACTGATAATGGGCTGCAATTCTGTTCGAGTAAATTTGAGAAATACCTTGATGAGTGTGGACTAGTACATAAAAAATGTTCAGTATATCATCCCGAAATGAATGGTGCTGTTGAGAGACTTAATAAAACACTTAAAGGGAGTGTTCAATTGGCCAAAGTGAATAATTTGAACTGGAAAAGAACTTTGCATGAACGCATCACTGCATATCTAACGTCGCCTCACTACTCCACTTGAAGTTCGCCATTTGAATTGTTCAAAGGACGATCACCTAATACAAAGCTGTGCCCTAGTTGGATGACATGGGGCAAAGGTGTGAAATACAATGGTCTGGTGAGTGGAGAAGAAGGGAGGTGAGATTACATTTGAAAAGGAAAGAGAGTTTTGATGAACAGAATAGAGTAAGAGATAATGTGGCTGAGGTCGGGGACATGGGGAAATAAAAAGCACCGTTTGATTGTGCTTCTTGGTTGAAATTTACACAGTAAAAAAAAGAGGGTGATGAAAGTATTAAAAATGCAATCAAAACAGGTGATGGAAGAATATGGAACTTGAACAGAGTGGGAAGGTAAAGGGGACACCTGTTGAGTCAGGTGATGATGTTGCAGAGCCGGTACCTTGTGTGAGAGGAGACAAGGTGCATGGGTCAAATTCAAGATTCAGGTTGAAACAAGTAGGTGGGTGAGTCTTAGGAAACGGAGATCTCCATCTTACCTGCAGGATTACATCATTGAGAAGTTATTAATCAAAGTAGTACTGTGATGTTTCAATGTATTATTGGTGTTTTCTTCTTTGTTATTAAGTGTTCATATTGTAGGAGTATATCTGGTCTGTTCAAGTCTTGGGCAGGGTGTAGACAGTTTGTTATTTAATTTATTTAAGTTTTTAAAAATGTTTAAATAGACATTCATCTGTGGGAAGGGAGAAGTGTAGTGTTCTCGTGACGGGCATGCGGCATGTCAAGAGCTGGGGAGGCATGAGCTAATATTGTATCGTTCCATGTTCTCGAATGTAAGGGGGAGTCAGTTGATGCTGTGCGGCGGACTGGCTGGGGTGTAACGAATAAACCAGGATCCAACTTAACTCAGGCTGTGTGTAATTTATGGCATACACCACAACGCTCGTCAGGTCATGACTCACTTCCTACTTTATAACGTTGGATTTCCACAGCCCATGTTTTTCTAAGGCAGATCCATGTGACGGACAAGTTTTTGTCTTGCTCCCAGCTAAGCATTGCGGGTAGAACATCTTTATCAGAACATCTAGAAGCTGTTTTGACTTTTTGTGACCCCTATTTTTTGTTAGCTTAAATAAGAGCAATTCAGTAGTGTGGAATAGGGCTCTGCTAATGAGCAAGGCTTTTGAATTTCTCTTCCCAGGATTTTAGGAGTTACATATATCGTATCCTGAATTCAGTATCTCTGGAAATCATAGGAATATGTTGTTGGGATATTTTTCATTCTGATTTCTGCTAGCCAGATGCGGTCTTGATTATATCTCCAATTTTATTTGGGTTGGTTCAATTTTATTTCTTAGCTACATCGAGTTCACTTAAAGTGTTTTTCTTATATAGCATGAGCATTTCTTATTTAGTTTTTTTTATCTGTTTGCTTTGTGCTATTAAAAATCTAGTACAGCAACCTTACTGAGAAATGCTGTTAGGGTGCGGTGTGGTGCAGGGGCCAGAGCGGTTGACTCCAGAGTACAGGGCTCACGGTTTGATCCGCCGCACTGGAGGCAGCCAGCTCAGCATCATGTGACTCTGGGCAATAGCTCACTTAATCTCCCCGAAGGCCCGCAAAGGAAAAAGAAAAAAAAGTACCTCCTCGCCGCTGTCCCCCACGTCGTCTCAGTCTCTCTGGGGCCGGAACAGGAAGCAGCCAATCACAACGCTGCAATGCAGCGTTGTGATTGGTCTGAGTGCCGTGGATCTGCGCTCATCCAGGGAATGGGGGCCTGGGCATGTTCTTCACGCAGGCTGTAATGCAGCCTTCATAGAGAACATGCGAAGTGCGCATGACTGTTTGAACGGCCCAAGTGGGCCGGCCAAACAGTCATTGTGCACTTGAAGTGGGAAACCACTCCTCCCCTGCTCTGAGAGCAGAGCAGACCGCCCACAAAGCTGCACAGCAGGAACAGGAGTTATCATTTTATTTGTTCTTTCTTTCACTGCTTTGCAGCAGTGGGGCAAAGCTCCTCCACCTTAGCGGAGGTGCCGCCACTGCTTGGCAGCTTCCTCTAGCTGTTGATAGTACTTCAGGCTATAAAGAAGAGGACAGTACACTTTGAGTAGTACGACACACACAAGCCTAGACATGTGGCATTCGTAAGGTGACCAGACGTACCAGATTTCCCTGAACAGTCCTGGTTTTCAAAGGACTGTCCCGGTGTCCCAACTCTTTAAATTTTAAATACATGTCCCAGTTTTTGGGACAAAGGTCAGGTCGTCCTGCCAAGCATAAGTGAAATCTATGCTCTCCTTTGAATTAGCTGAAGTACTTTATCTGTTTCTGCCAACAGAGAGGCAGGGTGGGGCGGGGGTGCAAGGTGGAAGTTAAGCCATAGCAAATGTAATGTATACCTATTCTTGTAAATGTGATTTATATATATACACACACACATATATACACACATTTACAAGGCTATGCAAAAAACGGGACAGGCCAGATATAAAAGTGAGACGAAAGGCTTTAGTCCATCTTTTATGTCTGACCTGTCCCGGTTTTTGCTTCTCAAAATCTAGTCACCCTATGCATTCAGTATCACACACAACACATTCTCACCTCCTGGGTTCCCCAGGGTGCTTTTGAGCACTCACCCGCAGAAGGAATGAAATTTCGTGTATTACGAGCGGCCCCAATCAACAATGATTCAGCTATGAGGTGAGCACTCCTGACTCTGGTAACACTCCTAACTTACTCCTATGTTCAGTAACTGAACAGTAAGTCACAGCACCGTCTTTATATAACTCAGAGCCTGCAGCAGAAGGGAGTCCGCACAGCGGCTAAAGAAAGGATGTACCACCCTCTAGTGGATATAGAGGGCAGTACTTCATTCTTATCCACAATTTCAAGAGTAATTTTGAATATGGATGCGTGATTTTGAATGTGGATTCACTTGCAGAAAATGACTCTTAATAGTTTTTAGTCAACAAATCCATGCTACGCCACTCGGCCTGTGTTAGATTTTTGGACGACAGGTATTTTGTGTTCGACCTTTCTAGAATCAGAGTTCTGCTAGTGAGATGGGAAACAGTAACATCCAATGAATGTACTAGCATTTGTACTTCGCAAAAGCCACTCGGTGTTTACCCACGTCCCGCTCGTACAAAGGTTGTATAAGGAGTTTGAATTGAACTATTGAAGCATGGATACATTTAAATAAGTTACTTAATTTAGAAAAATACTCCACTTCAGCCGGTGGGTGTATCAGGGGCGTAATCCGCAATGGTGCAGCAGGCACAGGGGCTCTGTGGCCCGAGAGACCCCTGAACACTAAATATTGTACTTACCTACCCAGTAAATATTCATGGGGCCTATTTTTTTTTAATTATAATGGGGCACATGTCACCTTGGCTACGCCACAGGCTCAGGCTCACAATGATATCACCTCCTGGCTGGCAGGCAGCATCCTGTACTTTCAACCGCACAGTGGGGTTTAAACCGTTACTTCCGGATCTTGTTTGGAGGTTGATCTGAAATCTACCCTCAGTCCAGATCCAGAACCAATCTGGATCGCCTCTGTCAACGGTGCAATGATGTTTGAAACGGTAGTTATAAAACGGAGAAGAAAGTAAATATATCAGACTGTAATAAACCCATCGTGAAAAGCAAAGGTGACGACCCGCTGACCCATTCCCTTCGAGTCTAAGAACTGCCCATGACAGATGTTCTGCTGCCAAGCAGCACCCCCTCTGGACCATGCTCCATTCACATTACACTGCCTTTTCAGACAATTACCCCCCTCACCCCCAATCAGGCCCATACCCCTTGCCTCTGCCATTCTAGGGAGAGTCTGTGCCACGGATGGTGATGGCATTCTGGGGAGAAGTTGATATTCCATCTAGCTAAACATAAGAACACACACCAATGCCTAACTCTGCAGTTTTGGAGATCTGCACCTTGAATGCCAGAGCCACACACTGGGACGTGTTTGCTGTGTGATTGTGACGTTAGGGAAATACCCGAAAATCCCTCATATTTTCGGTTTTACTTTAAGTCACATCAAACAGCTCCACGAAAGTCACCACAATACAGTGGGGCTGTGGTAGGACCCTCCAAATGTATTTATCCCTTTTTCATGACCCATCAACTCATCTTACTCTTGCAGAGTTGATATCACACCTCACAGATGGGGCTAGAACCATTGGGGGTTGTTGATCCGTGAGCATGATGGACACTCGACCCTCCCAGGGTCGTTCATGGTCTTCCTAAGAGCAGAGCTCTGTTGCCGCCACCCTGCCGCAAAAACTGAATGGGTTATGAAAGGTTTCTTCTATGATCCATTCTAAGTCATTCTTTTCTGACATCATAGAATATATGGTCCTATAAAGATCTTAACTTATACCATTTCTGTGTGTATTACATTGACACTCCGTCAGTCACCCTCATGATACAAGCACATTCCATAGGCCTTCCTCCGCAGGACCTCTCTAGCCAATGGTAAGTCACTGGATGCACTTTAGGAAAACTGTGGAGAGACCCAACAGATGGTTCATGAAGTAAACGCTTCTCCAGACATTTCATACATTTCTATAGCCAACATCTGTGTTGATATGTTCAAAAAAGTTTGCAATGTAAATGCCTCATCCCGAACTTTACAGAATAACATTGTTCATGACTTTTTTCAGGGTCTGAGAAGCCACCATTTGCACTTAGTCTTCAGTCTGTAATGTATATTAAAACATTAAAGCCCCCTGTACTGAAAACTAGACTAACATTCTACATTAGGATGTTGTTTCATTCTATTGCCTAAGAGTGCTAGAATGTGGTAATCGCTTGGTGTGTCAAAATGTAAGACATTTCGCATCAGTCCTCTGTTGTAGCAGGTTTTTCAGCTGCTTTGTTATACACTGCAGCTCAGCTCTGGCAAACAATCCCCTGCCACTATATGTTGTCAGTTCATAAAGATGAACACTTTCAAATGAAGCAAATGGTAGAACCATCTCAACCTTCGATGGACAGCCTTTAAACACCCCTGCCAGACGCCGCTGATGAAGCTCTGGACCAACCTTTCAATTTTCTTTAAGGCAATGGACCAGTTTACTGACAAAATATCCCCTATGATAATAATAATGATAATAAATGTTTGTTTAGTTAGTTGAAACCTTAACAATTTGTCGCATGAGTAAAAGTAAGCAATACAATTTCTTCATTTAAAAACATAAAAGCTTTACATTCTCAATTGTTATAATAAATGATGGTCATGTGCTCCTAATGGGGTTTGTAGTGTGCAGTATGCACTTACTAAATCGTTAAGTGTCAGCGTTCCGCCACTCAGTTAAGAGTTACTATTCAGGCCTGATTATAAAGTTACAACCATTCTCCACTTAAGTATCATGGACAATAAAGTTTCTTAGCATATCATAGATTTCTCTGTCTGCTTTATGGCTAGAGTTTCTGTTTCAGTGCAAGATCATGGCGATTGAGAACTTTTATCACTTGACAGTTCATTTGAGGATCTGACGGGTCCAGCCCTGCTATTATGGCCGCTCTGCATGTCCTTATTCTTCTGGTGTTCCAGCGCTTTCCTTAATAAAGTGGCTAGTGCTGTGCAAAGTTTGGAGGATGTGCAAATTAGATGAATAAAGTTCGCTTTGTTACTGCCACAGAGTCGGCATAGTGTCGGCCCTTTGTGGACCCAGGATGGCTGGTCTGCAATCGATGGTAGTTTTCCGAAGCAAAGAGCCATCAGTTGTCTTTTTCGGTAGATCGAAAATCTAATACTTAGACAAGGTGCCGGTGCAAGGATCTTATAATTTTTGATCACCATCCAGGCGTGCGTTCTCTCATTGAAGATGTTTTTATCGACTAGCAAGGAGTGCAATTTTGCAGTTTTGTTTATGACTTGCCTGAAGGTTGAATAAGTCAAGTTATTGTTCCAAAGCTCGCCTGTACAAGTTGTTGTTAGGGCTTTTTGAAGGTATTGCTTGTATGGTGATTTTTTGTCATTGTTTAGTTCCGCCCAGAGAGCTTTGTTCAGTGTGGAGTTAGCGGTATTCTGTTTCAGTCGGTACCAAAGCTTTATTGTTGCATACATCCTCCCTATTGTTTCTTTAATAGACCAAATTCAAGTCTCACCTGTGCTGGGGAAGCTGACTGATGTATCTGGAAAACCTTTTTGTATGTAGAGACTAGTAGTTTGTTCAGAAGTTTGGAGTCTTTGCCGTGTAGAGCAATACTGGCGTATGTTATTGTTGGAAGCATTTTGGCCAATATCACTGCAAGCAAAGGTTTGTATGATGGCCCCTTCAGTTTTTTGCCAGGGTCCTGAAGGCAAACGTTAATGCATTAGTTCTCTTTGACATATAGTTCTTCTGCTCTCAGCGTTTTAGTCTGTTGTCCATATAAAACCCCAAATATTTATAATTAGTTACTTCCTCTAACAAATTACCCTCGAGCCATATATTCTGTTTGGCAGGTAGGTAATTGCTGATAAGCATTGTTTTGCTTTTTGATGTATTGATTTCTAGTTTGTTGGTTGTTATGTATTCCATCATGTCTGTGAGAGACCTGTGGAGGCCGGTCTTAGTTAGGCTCATTAGGACTACGTTGTCTGCATATGAGAGGTGCGATAATGATAACGTTCCCAGTTGCGGTGGATGAGAGTTGATCTTGTCAAGCCGATGGGCCAAGTCCGACATAAACAAATTAAAAAGGTGAGGAGCCAGCACGCATCCTTGTTTTAAGCCTTTGTTTGTAGTCACCTTTCTAGATAGTCTTGAGCCGTCTCCCAGCTTTGTTCTCATCCATGTGTGGGAGTAAAGGAGCAGTATTCCTCTTAATATTCTCTCAGGAATATTCCAAGCTTTCAGCTTTTCCCTTAGGAGGTGACGATCCACAATGTCAAATGCAGCCTTTAGATCTATAAAACAGAGGTGCAGTTGTTGTTTTCTCCACTTGTACTTGTCAGCTATAAGTAAAAGAGTTAGAATATTTGTAATCATCCCGATCCCTTTTCTGAAACCTGTCTGGTTGACAGCAATCAAGTTGAACTTATTTGACTAATCTGTTAGGTCTTCCAGGATCAGAGAGGTGTAATACTTTGCTTCTGTGTCCAATAATGCGATTAACCTGTAATTTGCTTGACATGTTCTGTCCCCTCCTTTGTATATCTGTGTGATTATTGAGCCTTGCCAGCTAGGTGGAATTTGATTTAGTTGCTCGGTTTCTTTAAATAGACTCGTTAGATGGTTACTCCAAAAGGATGGGTCATTTTTAAAGATTGCTTGAGGAATGCCGTTGGGTCCTGGCGCTCCATCTCCTCTGCCTTTCCGTATTACTCTTATTACGTCTTCCGCTATGTAGGCGGACTTATCTGATTTTACCTTTGGGTAGCGAGTGCCGTCTTTGTCGTACTTCCTTGTCATTTCTTCCGCTGGCAACAAAGATATTACATTTCAATAGCAAGTGCTGTCTTTTTCTTGTATGGAATTTTCAACATTTTCTTTTACCCCCTCTTGATCTTGTTGATTTGCGTGTTTTCGCTGCTACCAGCAGGGTTTCCAGGAATTGTAGTTTCTGTGAATCTTTTTATAAGAAACCTTTCCCACTCGTGTTCTTGTACGTTTGAGGTTAGAGAGTTAACGAGCCTGTTCAAATTGGTAATGTTTCCCAAAATGTGCTGGAGTTAGTATTTTTGCAAAAACAACAATTGATGGACAGAATGCAGAACAATGTCATACATTCACCCCAGTACAGAGATCTGGGCCTAAATCCATCGTTTTTTTGCTCACCATGCCATTCCAGTTTGAACCCAGCCATATGCAAATCAGTCTTGACCCTGTGCCCAATGGTAACACTCCAGCCCGAACTGCCAGGCCAGGTCCTCCCTGGACTGGAAACAAGCATCCTAGGACCGGTTTCGGGGTTTCACCCCTCATCAGCCAGGATAGCTTGACTCCAGTGGCATGGAGAGCACGGGACACACGTCTGGGCATACCCGTCCCACTCGGGGTGACAAATGCAAAAACAACAATTGATGGACAGAATGCAGAACAATGTCATACATTCACCCCAGTACAGAGATTTGGGCCTAAATCCATCGTTTTTTTGCTCACCATGCCATTCCAGTTTGAACCCAGCCATATGCAAATCAGTCTTGACCCTGTGCCCAATGGGAACAGTCCAGCCCGAACTGCCAGGCCAGTTAGTTTTTTGGCATTATATAATAGGTTTGTCCAAAAATTTTCGTTACTGCTTCTTTTATACTCCCATAACTTCTTTTTGTACAGTTTCCTCAGGTTGCTTACAATGTCCCATCCTGTATGGTCCAGGTCCGTTCTTTTAAGTTTCTTGACAACTTTTTTTAGTTTGCGTTTCAGCGTGTGAACCTCACTTGTTGGTACCCTGTTGTTTTATATATATGGGGACCTGTTTTTGTTTTCCAGTCATTAGTGTTGTTAATTTTACAGTGAAGTTTACCCAGGCTTGTGTCTTAGTTGGGCCCTCGTTTTCACTTGCTGTTATAAGCCCTTGTAATTTGTTTTGGAGCTCCTCGTTGGTGTCATTGATCCATTTAAGCCGTTTTAGGTCAATTGAGTGGATACTACCTTCTGTTGCCTGATTAATCTGGTGTTTGGTTAAGTTTAGGTTAAAATAAATGTGTTGGTAGGAGTGATCATTCCGGGTGGTGAATTCAATTGCGAATTGGAAGAGAAGAGGCATCAGTGGTAATGAAATTACCGTATAGTCGAGTCTGGATCGCGACGTCCCTTCGAGAAAGGTATGTTTGGGCGGAGTGTCTTCCGTTGTCCTGCCGTTTATGACTCTCAGGCCCAGGTATTCTAGTGATTTCACCAAGTGTCGCCCTGTGTAATCAGGAAGTGCAGTCTTAAGTTGGTATTGAGGTTGTACATTCCAGCATTTGTTATCAGCGGCTAATTTCTCGTCTTCATCCGGGTTGTAGATTAGGTTAGAGTTGAAGTCTCCTGTTAGCCCTATGTCCCAGTAGGGGTTAGTGCTTCTTATGTCCGAGATTGTGGCTATTAAAAAGGCATTATGAGCTTTTTTCTTTTGGGCCTTAGGATGTGCATAAGTGTTAATCAATAATACTGTTCTTGGTTTCTCAATGGCGTGTAGCGTAAGTTTAATTATTTGCACATATGGTCCGGAAGAGGCTATCTGCTCTGATTGGATGTTTAGGACTGTGGACACATAGACTGGCAGGCCGCCTTTCGGGCGGCCATGTTTCCTGTGTTTCTCTGCTGGTGTATTGTAGTGTGTAAAACCTGCAAGTGGCAAGTCCTCCAGTGCCCATGTCTCCTGGAGGGCAATTATGTCATATGTTGCCCAGGCTTGAGGGGGTCTGCCATCTTCCAGCCATTTTTTCTCTCCGGCTATGTTCCAAGAGAGGAGATTGAGGCTTCCGTTGTTGGATTTGGTAGTCTGTCTGTCCAATGGTTAGTTACCTTTCGCTTTATTCAAGGTTCCCGGGAGCCAGCTCCATTGGTCATTGTCAAATTCTGCTTCCGCCTTTTTGTCTTTAAATGCCCCGTTCCGCTGTGCGGTTGATGGACTTCTTCCTTTCGCTTTCTGCAGGAGTGAGTACACCTGTGATTTTCTTTTGTTTGCCCTGGTCCAAGGTTTGCTTTGTGGATGGAGTTTTCAACAAGTGGACCGGGGTAACGTGGTATAACTGGCTTGGATAGTTTTATACCCCAGAATTCAAATTGTAGCTTGTAGCTCATGATGAGTTGGGCGACTTCCACTGATTGCCATGTGGTGAGCGTTTGTTCGTTGTTGGTTTTTTTCCCCTTAGGGCAAGATTCCACGGCCAGAAGACGGGTTGACCTTAGGTGTTTTAAGGCAGGGATGTTGGTTAGCAATTTTAATATATTGCCCCTATTTAGTATGTCGTGCCAACCCTGCAATTCGTATTCTGGTGTTAAAACAATTTGCTGCATTGATAGTCCACACTGCCGGGTTTTTACACTGATTGCCTCTTCTTGTTCTTCCTCCGCTATAGTGGACTTTTGCAGACTGAAGTTTCCTTGTTGGTGCATGCTATCCTCATTTATGTTGTCTATTGAGGTTTCTGATAGAGGCAAGTTAGTCTGAATGGTCTCTTTATGTTTTATTGTTTTGTCCTGTTCTAAGTTTCCAGGCTCAGTTTCTCAGGGGTTTACCCTTGGCATTTTCACTTATTTGCATTCTGTTGGACTTGCTTTGTCATGGTTTTGTATGTAAAACCTAAGGTTTTCTTGTTGCAGAACACCCCTTACCCTGACTTTGGGAGATGGGGTATTAAATGCAGAAGATGGTACCTTCTGGATCTGGTCTTGGTTGCATATTTCTTCGTGATCTCTAATTCCCGGCTCGTTCATTTCTGTCGTGCCTTGGGCTTTTTTTGGCCTTCCTTGCTGTGTGGAAACCTTGTTCATTGAGTCTTTGCAGGTTAGGATGTTAGGGACTTGTTTCATGTGCACTATTCCTCCTAACAGATCTTTGGGGTTCGGATTTGTTCCACAAGGCGCGGTGCCCTGGGTTGTTATGTTTGTTGGTTGTAGGGTATTTCTGTCTTGTTGCTTTTTTCCTTTTTTCCAGTATCTCTTTAGTTTGTTCGTTGCCTTGGGTCATTTTTGTTGTTCCTTTTTTTGTGCAGAGTTCTGAGCCTCCCCAAGTATTTGCAGTTGTTTTTCCACAAAATTCAAGGCCTGTGGCACTGTAGGAGTTGGTACCTCTTGGTTTGTTTTGGTCCGCTTCTTCCAGGCTATCCATTTCCGTGTCCCAATCCTTCTGGTTTTCACTCGAACTGTCGGCCGTGCCCGTGGAAATCCTGGGAAGGTCTGTTTTTGCTTTGGTCTCCCTGGTTGAACTAAATATTGGGAATATTTTGGTTGCTTGCTCATTAACTCGGAGTGTTGTTTTATTTCTTGCTTTCCTTTCACGCTTTTTTTGTCTTCTTGTTTGCTTAGTCAAGTTGTGTTCTTCCGTTTTTTAGGTCTCGCCTAGGCAGCGCGCATGCGCCGTGCTGGCATCCACCTTGCGGGAGCGAGCAGCGGCGTGCTAATTGCAAACATATGGCTCTCGCGCCGCCGCTGCTCGCTGCCGCAAGGCGGAGGCCAGCACAAGCACGAGTGCTTCAAATTCCAGCAGGCAGACACAGCACACCTCCCCCAATTGGGATCAGGTTGCAGTTCCCTTAATCTTCCCGGTGCCATCCCCCCTCTATGAAATCGCGGGCTCTAGTTGTAATCCCATCCTGCCCACGTGACCTATCGCATGTCCTTATCTTCCTCCGACTCGAGCACCGTGCACACTGCCTGACTGATGCCGGCGCCTGGGATTTGCTCCACCCTCTGAAACTTACTCTGAGTAAGTAGCCCCTTAGTTAGGGATCTTGTGCCTTATTGTCCCCACATGCTACCGCCGTGCGCGGCCCTTCACCACCAGCCGCCTGCTCCCACCGGCACTTTAACTCGCACTTACACTTGCCAACGCGGGCTCTTTCTAGCAATTCTCCCGCGGCCTGCGTGTCAGTTCCCATTCACATCCCTGACCGCTCTGCCCCATGCCACTACTTCCCGGGGACTCCGCTGTCATCCACCGGCTCCTTCCGGTTTCAACACCCGGTCGAGCGTGCACCCACCGCCACGAGCACTTCCCAACCACACTCCTTCATCCTGCGCCTCATCTTCTCCCTTTCCCTGTCCACGTGGATGCCCCTTACAGTCCCATGCACAGCTCATAGCCCCCGTACTTCACATCGGGTGCCACCGGTTCATTGGTCATTCCGGCTTTCTCCACATCACCCTCCTTGCCCAGGCTCTCCTCCCTTGTCATACCCTTTAGCCTGCATCACCCACCGGTTCCTCACATCCGATACATTGACCTGGCCCCCTCCATGGATCAGACAACCGCGGACATCTCGAGCCCTCACTTTTCCCTTGCACCGCATTCCCTGCGCCTTGCCTATCACTGATTGTCACAGTACGCTGTCCTTTCCCTCCTTTTATAGACAGCTATCGGAGCTCCTGCGACTGATTCACTCTTTGCTCCGTCCCCTGCTATTTCATCTGTAAGTTACCTCCTGTACTCCAATACTGTATAATTATTAAGAGTTGTCTGCGCGCATTCATCTGGGGACGGGTGCCCGGGGGTGCGAACTCCCCACCAACCACAACACACACTCTAACACGCATACTACATACGACCACAAAATGCACAACTCACAAGACAGCGCACCACACATGCATGAAACACCACACTACAGGCATAGGGCTTCAAAGCACGGTCATCTCACACACACAAAATGCTACTCACAAACCATCTCTACCACACGCACATGCAGACAACACCACTTCGTAGGCACATGTCACAAACACTGACACAGCTAAGTATTACTATGGAAAACGTATGCAAAGCTGGAGACCTGGTAGAAGGTGGGTGTCAAGAACAAAGGACAGCCAGTTTTCACTATAGTCCAGTGCTGTGTACCCCTTTCTGCATAAGATGTCTGCTTTCTTTTCTGTTGGGTGTGCTGACATGTTAAACTGTGGATTCTTTTTGTCCTGTGTGAACCAGAGTGCTTGAAAAGAGCTGTTGTGCATGCTTGCTCCTCCACTGCCTGTTTCACCCTCGCTCTCCCTTGTCAACTTGTTTATCTCTGCCAACTTTTCCTTGCCCCCCCATCTTAAGCACTCCTTTCCTGCCACCTCTTTAGCATTCCTTTCCTTGTCTCCCCGCCCCCCCCTTTCAGCGCTGTTTTCCTGACCCCTTCTTCTGCACGCCTTCCCTGTCTCCCCTCTCCACCACGCACGCCTTTCTCCCTCTTCAACATTAACTTTAAATCTGACACTCATAAGTAGCCTCGATATAGCACTCTGGCCCAGTCCAGTGTGTGTATTCATTTTATTTTTTAATACTTTTAAGGTGAGTTGTTGCTGTTGTGTCGTTGCTGGTGGGCTGGGGAAGTTGTCTATTTCGCATTTGCAAACTTTAATCTAATAAGTGTTAAAAATCTGATTTTGTGTTTTTTATCATGTACTTTATAAAATACATCCATCCACTATTATCATTTTTCAAGTAATGTCCATTTATTTGTTTCACAATGTCCTTCTATTTTGTATCATGCACTTTTATCCCAGTATTGAAATATGAACGATCTGTCCCAGAGCAACTCTAGTCTGACCTGCATTTTGCAGTGTTTCTCAGTTCTGAGGCAATAACAGGGTTCTCACAACGTAATTTATAGTGAACTGAAGCATGCACCAATATCTCACGTAAGACACCTCTATCCTAATTTGCATCTTGCACTAGTGTACTGAGACATCTGCGGTGCCCTAGAGCTCCTACAAAGCACCTTTATTCTCACTTGCATTATGAACTCGTATGTCAGTGCTGAGGCAACAATAGAGGCTCTTCAGTACAACTGTCCCGATTTATAACTCAATCCTGGCCTGCCTCGTGCACTACCATAAGGAAGGCCCGCCCACTGTATTAACAAGCATTGGCATAGCCAATAGGTCTCGCTTTTGGAACCTTATAAGTATTTAGTTATGCAGTACAATATCCTTGGTGCAACAACATCGAGTGTTGCATGGCTAAACACTTATAAGGTCCCAAAGGCGAGACCTATTGGCTATGCCAATGCTTGTTACTGTTGCTGAGGCACCTTGCATAATCTCTGCAGGTGCTGCCTTCGTTTCCAAAGGTCTTTGTGGCTCAGTTAACGTTTTTGTTACCTTCTGGTCTTCTTTCGGTGCAGGCAGTGAGGGAATTGATTATTGTACTTCGTGCTGGGTAATAGTGTGCTTGATGGGAGTTGTATTTAGCTTTTTGATAGCTATTATTTGTTCTAATAGAGTTGGTAGGAGGCTCAGTTTGTCGATTATCGGGCCACAGGAACTTGGTGAATATTTGGATTGTGCTTTTGTTATTAAATTGTTAAGATTATCCAATTTCATGTTTATCCCTGCGATGTGTAGCGCTGTGATATTCATTAATTCAATTTGAATGTCCAGTTTATCCAATTGCAAATTGAGTGCCTTTGTAGATGATTGTAGTGTGTGTAGTAGTGTTCTAAAGAGCTCCAAGTAGCTACTTGTGTCGCTATGTATTTCGTCTTGTTGGCGTAGATTTTGGTTCCAGGTTTGTTGGTTGGTTTCGGTTGTGTACTTGGCTAGTGTCCTGTGGTGAGAGAGTGACTTTGGTTGTGTTTTGCTTACTGTTTGGCCATTAGTTTCCCTATTACTTTGCGTTGTGTAGTTGTAGGCGTCCCCGCTGGTTGGCTCTTTTAAATCTATGTCTTGTAGTATCTCCTTGTTAGGTGTGAGCCTTATTGTTCTCAGCCATGAATTTTCTGAACCTTCTAATTCGTCTAGGTTTGTATGATGAACCTGGGCTACAGTGGTAAGCCCTTGTATTGTTTCGTACTGTGTTATAGGATTTGGGGTGGAGTAGGACGGATTTTTTTGCCTATTCATAAGTTTGTTGAATGAGCTTTTGAATGTATGTTTTCTCCTCTGTTGCTCCCTGTTTTTCCGAGCGGAGATAGGTGCTTAACTGCGATCTTATTGTTGCTCGTGACGTCAGTGTTGTTTGTTGGGACCTCTATTATTTCCTCTATGTGTAGTTCCTTAAGTGTGGGTGGTTTCCCATTGGCTTTACACATCTTCCTTGTTTCTTCCTTTGGGGTTTCCAGGTTCGTGTCTACCAGGTCCAAGTTTTGACAGATTGCCTGGCTGTTTAGGCTATTTTGGTCCTTTACGTTGTTTGTGAGGTCGTTTTGCTTCTCTTTTGTGGTAGCGTTGTAGGCCATTCTCTGAGGGGCTTGTGGCGTCAGAAGGCCTGGTACCTCTCTAGGCATCGAATATATTATGGCCTCAGGTTCTTTGAGGAAGGAGAAGCTGGAGCTTATATTCTTAGTCCCACTTTTTTCTGAGTTCCTAAACATTGTTAAAATCGGCGAGCTTAAAGGACTCTTTTGGGTTTTGGCCCGGTCTATAGCTTTTGCTGGTTGTTTTGTATTTTGCTTTTTTGCCCCTTGCTTCATGTTGCTAGGCTTCTGGGGCTGATTTGGGGTCCGCCTGACTCTGCCTGATCTCATATTTTTCTTCACCTCTGTGTTTCGTGGGTTTCCGTAAGTTACCGTAGGACACCTGACACTTGCCCCGGCCTAGCCTTCTTAGGTCTGACAGTCCTGTCGGTCTTATGGCTGCGAGGGTTGAGCACTTAATTATTTGATGCCCCTTTTCTTCGGGTTTGTGCTCGGATTGCGTTTGATTTGTGTTCCTGTATTCTGTATTTTATTTTGTTGTAATTGCCGTTCGGGGTAACCCTTTATTTATGCCCTTGTTTGTGCCCTTAATTGTGAATTTTTCCAAACGGCTAGATCATTGGTGTAGGAAGCTGGCTCTGTATATACTATACCAAAGTGAGGTATAGTGTGCACAGAGTCCAGTGGAACCCCAAAGGTAGGCAGAGGTAAAGTTAGATAGCACCTCACTCTCTATTTGTGGTAGTGTGGTCGAGGAGTAAGGCAGTATCAGAGGACAGTGTTAAGCATTTGTTGTACACACTCAGTCAGCAAATGAATTCACACACTCAAAGACTGAACTTCAGACCAATTGTTTTTGTATAAAAATATTCTTTTATTTTCTAGAATCAAGCAAGCCTGGCACAGGTAAGCGATAAGTACTTTGCAGTAAATATACAGTTGTAATAGTTTGGATTTGTAATAGTATATGCACTTTGTTTTGACTTACAGTATGGTTTCAGAGAAATGCAATACTTTGTAAATACAGTACATAGACTTGAATGGGCCTTTCAGTAAAATTACAGGTAAGTTACTTTTGAGATTACTTTTCTTACTCAGAGTAGTATACCTGGATACTACTCTGGGACATTTCCTGCAAACAGGTAAGTAAAATCGTTTTTGTTAGTTAGTGCAATTTAAAGAATTTCTTTAGGTTTTCAAACTCCACACTTAGAAACTTTTCCAAGAAAAACAGTCAATGTTATCCTATGGAGGAAAATAGTGTTATCGGTTTTAAGGTAAGTATTTGGTAGTGGGAGTTGAGGTTCTGGGGGTAGACTCGGGGGTCCCCCAGGGTCAAGGATGCACTCTTGTTACACCCTCAGCGGCACTAGGGCGGCCGGGTGCAGAGTGCAGAGTGCTGAGGCCCAATGTTATCCAATGGGGGATAGGGGGCCTCCAGTTGGTGGCTGCTGGCGAGCAGGCCACTTGGCTGTGGGAGCAAAGCTCCTGGACTTTAGCTCAGGGCAAATGGGGAAACAAAGTAGCACCAAAGGTTCACCCTCAGCACTAGGGCGGCCGGGTGCAGGGTGCTCTTTCAACGTTGGGCGCCCTGTTGTTTTCAATGGGGAACCTCTGGTTTACAAAGGCACTGCAGGCTTGGGGACGATGGTCTTCTGGGTGCGACCACCACTTTGAGAGGTAAGTTGGGAAGTTAGGGGTTGGTTAGGCACCGTCGGTTTGGGCACCCAAGGCCGTGGGGCGTCGGGTGGAGGGGTGCCTTTTGGGGTCGGATCTTCTTACTAGCTCCTGGTCGCAGTTGGGGGGACCTTCCGGATTTAGGTTGCAGGCGTTGGCTGGAGGCTTGAGGCAGGTCAGGGGTCGCCGGATCTCGGGTCAGGATTGCCGGGGTGACCTCCTCGTGGCGTTTGCCCACTCGAGCTCGGGCCATGGACGGCGGGTGCAGAGTGGGACAGATTTGCGGTGTCCGGCCGGAGCCAGAGGTTGCAGATGAACAAATCTGGTGTTCACGGGAGACAAAGTGTTTGTGCTTGAAGGCAGGCAGGTCCTCCGGGGTTTTTGAGGTTGCTGGCTGCAGGACACGCCGGGATTTCGCAGGAGCAGGTTCGAGGGGGAGACAGGCCGGTAGGGCTGGGGCCAAGTTAGTGGGGGTCTTCCTCTTGTTAGCTGCTGCACGGCTGTTCGGTCCTTCTTCTTCTTCTTCTTGTAGTTTCTTCTTGTCTGAGGAAGCAAGGTTCAGGGGTGCCCCTAAATACTAGATTTAGGGGTGTTACAGGTAGGTAAACGGCAGGGACCAATGGGTCCCTTCCCTGGGGTGGGTACACCCCCTATCATGCCACCCTCCAGTGGGAGGGGGGCATGAGCCTGTCCCTGGTTGGCTGAGTCCCCCCATCTGCAGGATGGCGGGTACTGGGAGTTGTGCTTCACCTCGCTTTCCCCACCTGAGGGGTGGGGTTGGCAGAGGTGGGCACACCTCTCTTCCTCACTTGTTTTTCCCGCCGGCTCTCCCGCCCAAAGTGGGGGTCAGAACCAGTGGGGACCAGTTGCTGAAAGCAGCAAGTGGCCTGGGGAAGCTCACAAAGGCGGCAAGCCTTTGAAGCTTCCCCTTCGTGAACCCTGCACATCCTGGGGGAGGAGGCTTGGCACCTCGTCCCAGGATGTGCTTTGTTTCAGGCCCCAGAGAGCAGCAGGCTCTCGACCCAGGGGTCCAGAAACATGTCTGGTGGTGGCAGCTGAAAGCAGCCACTCAGCCTGGACACTAGTGGTGGGTTAGTTTTCAGGGGCATCTCTAAGATGCCCTCTGTGTGCATTTTTCATTAAATCCCACACTGGCATCAGTGTGGGTTTAATGTGCTGAGAAGTTTGATACCAAACTTCTCAGTTTTCAGTGTAGCCATTATGGTGCTGTGGAGTTCGTAATGACAAACTCCCAGCACCATATACTCTTAATGGCAGCACTGCACTTACAATGTCTAGGAATGGACTTAGACACTGCAGGGCTACAGGGCTCATGCACCTGTACCCTCACCACTGGTATAGTGCATCCAGCTAGAGGGGTGACTGATCTATGCCAGGGCAGTGGGTTGTAGGCATGGCACACAGAGATGTGTGCCATGTCGACTCTTCACTTTGTTCTGCACCCAGACACGCAGCTTGCAAAGGCAGTGTGTGTGTGTGCAAAGGTACAGGGCCTCTAAGGGTGGCACAATAAATGCTGCAGCACTTAGAGGTCTTCCCTGGTCACAAGCCTTGGGTACCTGTGGTACCATTTACCAGGGACTGACCTGTGGCTAGAGATGCCAATTGGGTTAGTTTTGGGGAAAGAACACAGGCCCTGGGAACCTGATTGGCAGGGATCCAGGGCACATCAAGTCAAAATGCATCAGTAGTCTGGCAAAAAGTGGGGGAGTTACTGCAACAGAAACCCACTTTCCTACAATTGGTTTTAGGCTGCTCCAGTTGTTTGGGCCGAGAAAGGCAGTCAGGCAGTCGGGCTTGCGACATATAGTATGAGAGCAAGCTTGAGTTTGTTCCAATCTTCCAGTTGACGTTCCTTTTTAGGGAAGATGTAATCCAGTGGTGGTCCCCGTGAGTGCTTTGGCTGCGTTATGGGTACACCGTTGGAGTTGTAGGGACTAGTAAGTTGCAGCTCCCTCCTGTGCCGCACCCTCCAGCACTGAAAGCTCGGATGTCAATGTGCCCCTCTCCCCGGGCACCTCCTCTTGTCAGGGGGCGAGACCCAGCTGTGTTGGGTAGGTGGTGTTGCGGCCAACAATGGTGGTAGAGGTAGGAGCAGGGGGCTAGCGGGCCACACTGTGCTCAGTGCTCTGTGGTGAGCGGCCTTGGCCTACCCCCCCCTGGTGCAGTCTCTGCGATCTCTGCGGCCCCCCACACTGTAGCCTCAGTGAGTTCTGCAACCCCAATTGGCTATTGTCCACTGTTCTCTACCACCCGGGGCCAGGCTAGGAAGGCGTAGCAGTAGCAAGGGGGCAGTGGGGAGAGGTCGGGAGCTGCGGGAGCCTAGCGGGGGGCCCTTGCAGGAGCCCACCGACCCGCAAGCCGCACCCAGACCAGGCTGAGCCGCTTCCGCGGGGGAGTTTGGACTCACTATCTCTATCTCACCTGCTTGGTCCCGCCTCGCTGTCTCCACTGCGGGGCTCCCCCACCTCGCCTTCAGTCTTGTGATGCTGCCCTGTCGCACCACACCATCGCATCGCCGACTGCTGAGGCCGTAGTTTGCAGCAGCGGCTGCGGTTGCGGATTTCCCTGGATACACGGAGAACTTGCGGCTCCAACCTCACTGCTCGCTGCCCGCTCTGCTCCGCACCACGCCCTGCTGTGAACCGGAATTCTAAAATACCGTGATATGTTCCGAGTCCGTCCACGCGTAGTAACACGCCTTGCTGGAAAGGAAGAATATCGCCTATGACAATATCCCCATACCACTATATCATGACCATAATATCCATGTCAAAATATTGTCATCCTATACTTATAATATTAAGTAGAAAAATATCGAGAAAAAAATATTGTTGTCATTAATATCGCTGTATTGAATATATCTTTATTTAAATATATGTAAATATTAAATGTTAAATATATTAAATATTAACATTATTTTAATCAAAATAAAATAGATATAATATATATTTCTACAAATATAACAAATAAACTTTTTTTTAAAGTTTAAAAACATATATATTAATATTTACATATATTTAAATATATCTAGTTAAAAAAACTATTATTAAACTAATAATTTTAATTTAATTTATAATTACAGAATTTCTTAAATAATGTAATAATATAACAAATAAATATATACATTTACCAATAACATAAAATATTTAAAAAACAAACCATTTTAAATAAAACAAAAAAGTAAACATATATTTCTTACAATTGTATAAAAATATTTTAAACGTTAAAAACACTAATAATAATAAATATTATAATTTCAAATAAGCAAAAACATAATATTATAAATTGTAAAAATAAAAAATAAATTATATAATTTTACATTTAATACATATACTATTCCCACTACATTTTATACAAAAGTAGGCAAAGTGTTCTACTAAAGATTAATAAAATGTACTACTCCCACTTCACGCAACGTAACAGTAGGAAAACGTTTACATCACACAGGGATAAAATTTACTATTCCCACTCCAGTCAATACAACAGTAGAGAAAATGTTGGATTGCGTAGGGGTCAAATTTACTATACCCACTCCAGTCAGTGCAACAGTAGGAAAAGTGTTGGGTTGTGGAGGGGTACAATATACTATTCCCACTCCAGTCAATGCAACAATAGGGAAAGTGTTGGATTGCGAGGCGATAAAATTTACTATTCCCACTCCAGTCAGTGCAACAGTAGAGAATGTTTCGGATTGGGGAGGGGTAACATTTACTATTCCAAATCCATTAAGTGCAACAGTAGGCAAAGTGTTGGATTACAGAGGGGTAAAATTTACTATTCCCACTCCAGTCAGTGGAACAGTAGGGAAAGTGTTGGATTGCAGAGGGGTAAAATTTACTATTTCCACTCCAGTCAGTGCAACAGTAGGGAAAGTGTTGGATTGCGAAAGGGTAAAATTTATTATTCCCACTCCAATGAGTGCAACCGAAGGGAAAGTGTTGGATTGCAGAGGGGATAAAATGTATTATTCCCACTCCAGTCAGTGCAACAGAGGGAAAGTGTGGCGTCATAAGCCACCTACCTGGATCCCAGGTGATTTCAATGGGGCAGCAACGCTAGTTCCCAAATCCCCTCAAGACTTGCCCTCGGCATACAAGAGGAGACACAGCTCCGGTGGCAAATACTGCGACTATCTTTTCTGGTGGAATGATAGTAGGGGAGTCTGATGTGGAATGGGAAGCGTGAGCATACCCCAGTCTAGAAAGAGCATCAGACTGTAACTGCTTGGTCCCTGGGCGATAGGTGATGATGAAATTGAACCCACTAAAGAAATGCAGCCATCAGATTTGATGAGGTCAGAGCCCTAACGGAGCTAAAGAATTGTAAATTTTTATGATCTGAGAATATTGTGACTGTATGTTTAGCCCTTTGTAGGTAATGCCTCCATTCAGTGAACACCAGTTTGATGGCCAGAAGTTCTCTTTCAGCCACTATATAGTTTTTTTAAATAAAAGGCTATGAGATGCATGTGGCCAGTTCTTGGGTTCTTTTGAGATAAAATTCCTCCTACGGCTACCTGCGACGCATCGGCTTCGACGTAATAGGGCTGGTCTGGATTAGGATGCTGAAGAATGGGTGCAGTGGTGAATTTAGTTTTTAACAGTTGTTGCAACTGATTGCCTTCTGGAGACCAGTCAAATGATTGCCCCTTTTTTAGCAGCTGTGTTATGGGCGCCATTATGTTTGAAAAGTGCAGGATGAAACTACGATAAAAATTGGCGAAGCCAAGTATCTGTTGAATTTCCCTAACATTTGTTGGAGTTGGCCAATTGGTGATGGCTTCTACCTTTTTGGAGTCCATAGTGATGCCTCTCGGAGATAAGTGATACTCCAGAAACTCTACTGACTGTGCATGGAAGAAATGTTTGTCTAATTTAGCAAAGAGAGTGTTTTTCTTAAGGCGCTGCAAGATGGTACGTACATGCTGTACATGTTCAGTTTGAGTAAATCAGAATGTCGTCTATGTAGACGATTGCATAAACATCCAAAAACTCCCACAAGACCTTGTTAATGAAATATTGAAATGCTGCTGGACTATTACATAGCCCGATGAGCATAACAGTATACTCAAACAGCCCGAACTTAGTCCTAAAGGGGGTTTTTCATTCATAGATATTGTGTTTCAGGTTCTGTCAACACGTAAACTCTACTTTAGGGCAGCGCTGCTCCCGGTGGAGATCTATGCGGCAATCAAAGGCTCTGTATGGGGACAGTTGGGTGGCTTCCACAGGGTCAAAAACATCTTGAAAGTCCTGGTATTATTTGGGTAGTTTAAGGTTTTCTGTCCCTTGACCAAGGCGCAATGCAGAGATATTCCCACCTCTGGAGTCTCTTGGTAGCAAGTCGTAGTGCAGAATGGTGAGTCCAAGGTTACGGTGCGGTGTACCCAATCGATTTTTGGATTATGGTGTTCTAGTCAAGGTACTCCCAAAATTACCCCAAAGGTGGGAGTGTCTATTAGATCAAAGACAAGTCGTTCAGTATGTCCATTATCGCACACTAAGGTTAGAACCTCTGTCTGAAAACAAATTAGTCCAGAAGGCAACTCTGAACCATCTACTGCGCAAACAGGCTCAGGTTTTTCTTTGGAAACTTCTGTGAGCCCAAGCTTGGCAGCTAGGGTCAGATCAAAGAAATTGCCTGTGGCCTCTGAGTCAATAAGTATGGATATTATGTACCTCCACTGTGGGGATAGGATTACTTTGACTCAGATAGTCAGATGCCACAGAATTCGTGTTCCTACATTGGTCAGATATTGTGAGATCTGTACGGCTTCTCTCGATGAGACGATCTCCCTTCTAGTCGAGAGCCTTAGTTTTCCCTGTTCTTGATCGACCTCTACACAAGCCACAGCCTTCGTCTTTTTTGGTTTGCAGAACATTCCCTAGCGAAATGAACAGCTTTGCAACAGTAAAAACATGGCTTAATTTGTGGCAATGTTCCTTTTCCTCTTTAGATAGTGAGCCCCTTATATCTCCTATCTGCATAGGTTCAATATCAAGAGTCTTACTGTCTGACTACTTCTTCTCGGTTTTGAGAACAATTACTCTGGTGTCACTGCAAGATCTGTCACCCTTTCCCTCGCCCAATCCGTGATCTAGCCAAACCACAAGATCAATAAATTCTGCACAATCGTTGGGCAGATCAACAATGTGTGAGAGGGAATCTTTAAGATCATCTCTTAACCGCTGATAGAATAAGGATGTTCTTTTCTCTTCCAGCCAGCATGTTCCCGCCACCAGTCGATTGAAAGTAGTGATATAAGTCAGCAGGTCCTTAGAAACTTGTCGTAGGTTTAATTACTCATTGTCACTTGCTTGGATAAAAACATGTTTTGCAAATAACTAAGTAATGGCAGCCTTAAAAGCAGAATAGTTGTACAAAAGGGGATTGTTTATTTATATTAAAGGAACTGCCCAGTTTTCAGATACACCTCCCAAATAAGAGATTACAAATGCTACTTTAGCAGCGTCATTGGGGAACGCCTGAGGTTTGCAAAGGAAATGTAATTGGCATTTACTCATAAAGGCTGCAAATGTAGTACTGTCGCCATGAAAGCATTCTGGAGCTGCTAAGGGCACAGGACTGGGTATAGAGACAGATACATTCAGATTCTGGTCAGTAATTGTAAACACCCCTCTCTGAAATGGTTCTCCAAACTGGGTGAATATCCTTGAGTTTAGTATCCCTCCATTGTGTGAAAAGTGTCCTCTCTTGTTGCAACTCCTCCTTAAGTGTTGCATTTTTTGCTTTTAACCGATTCAGATGTAGTTGCAACTGCTGCATTAACTCAGACAGATTGTTCGCGTCTTTGAGGTCCCCTGAAAAGGAACGTCCTACATCGTCCGTGAATATTTGGCCGCCCGAAAGGAATGTTAGGTGTGTGGCTTAGCCTTCTGTCATAAGCCACCTACCTGGATCCCAGGTGATTTCAATGGGGCAGCGACGCTAGTTCCCAAATCCCAGCGAGACTTGCCCTCGGTGTACAGAAGGGGACACTGCTCTGGTGACAAATCCCAGGAGGAAGAGGGTTGGTATGGAGAGAGCGTGTGGAGTCAAAAGATGCTGTGGCTCATCTACTCAACCGCAACACTGCAGCAGGCATTCCAGCAGATATGTTATCATATAAACAAACAAATAGTAATGTTTTTGTCTAGTATCCGCTACATCTTTTAAGTCATCACCTCACGAAAGCTTTTTATATCTCAAGCAACCTTTAGTTTTGTTGTCAGTTGTTTTTAGTTAGTCCATAGAGGTTCCTTCATCAAAGTTCGAAACTGTAGTGAGTATGATTCCAGCATCAAACCCACAAGCTAATGTGGATGGGGTTAGCTTCACCCAAGTTCTTTCTGGCAGAGCCCTGCCAACAGAAAGTACAAGTTGAACAAAAACACTAGTTACCTTGTCTGCAACCACAATGTTGCGACTGAGCTCAGCGCGTAGTGAAATCAAGTCTGTTAATGCGTATCTCCTTTTCTTCTTGATTTTCCATCCAGGTGCGTGACTGTTGTGAGATGTCCTTTGCTGTGAGGTCGAAGTGGAAGGAACAAAGGAGCTGGCAAAACAGAGTCCTGGAAGCCGGGAAACAGGTAAGTGGCAGGCGAAGAGGCTAAGTGAAGGGGAGGAGTGTGGACGGTCTTCAAATAAGACTGCTTTAGGGCGTTCATAAAGGTCACATTCTGATTGTTTGTAACAAGGAACAGGTGCAGATAATTAACTTGATACGGCTGTGTGACAAGACAAGAAAAGGCGGAGACCAGATATCGTATTACAATGAGGTGCTTTATTCTGCCCTCAGTCCCTTCTTGTGGGTTTCCTATTATAGGTGTACTTCTCAAAAGAAGTTAACAATACTCTTTTCTTCTAGGGGTACAGTCCTTTCTTCTGTCTTCTCTTGCCCCCCATCCTCCTTCTCTTGGGTACCTTCGGGAAACATAAACAGTTAGGTGGCTATTAACAAAACAGTCCTCTACAATGAATATCCCTTCACCAGTCACCACTTGTGATTATGATATAGTCCTAGTCCGTGCTCTTTATAATCCTTTATTCCATCAAATCCAGTGCACCATTGGCATTTAGGTGAGAAGTGGGAGAAAAGTGGTTAGGATAGTTCCTGTTCCCACCGGTCTCTACTTAAGAGGCTCTGGTTCACCCCAACCGTGTTCTATCAAAAAGGGACCCAAGAACCCATAAGACAAGTCCTTCCCATCTTAACCACTCACTATTGGACAGTACTAGCCTTGGGCCAGCAGCCACGTCCATTGTGCCTTGCCTCGGGTTCTTTTGCTCTTGACTGGTGATCCGGTCCTTACCTTCGGTCCTGGGCTCCTCCCCTCCAACGCTCACTCTGTCCGTCAAGCAGCTCTCCGTTCCCACGTTGTCTCTGTCTGGCGTCGTCAATTCTCTCCCGTTGTCTCCGTCTTCTCCTCCTTGACTCCTCGCTGGCCTAGCGTCTTCCTCCTCTGATACTGTTCTCCCCTTTCTCGCTATTCCGACGTCTTCTTCTTTCGACCCGTTTACATCAGTTTCCGGGTCAGGGTGTGGCAGAACGCTAGAACATGTATCTTTCATGCCCCCGGGGTACCGTTCTCTCGATGGTTCCGTCTTCATGCCACAGCACTCCCCAAGCAGGCTTGGACGTTCGATCCATGAAGACACCGGCTAACGGGACAGGAATTCCGCAGGTCCCTGCAGACTACCCGGGAGATGACAGACCTGGAAGGAGAATGGGTGTAAGGCCAAAAACCAACGTAATATGCAACAATTAGTCTCCTTCTGTCTAGCCAAGCAAACTAAGGGGACATGATCAGTGTACAACAAAAAGGAGTGCCCAGCAGATAGTACCAGCAGGCCTCCATGGCCTCTTGATTGCCAGGCATTCATTCTCAAAAATGGGGTATCGGGATTCCCTAGGTAACAGCTTCCTACTGAGATAGACAATAGGGTGTAACAATCCTGCATCATCTGGCAGGGAGAGGATGGCCCCCAAACCACTATCAGAGGCATCTGTCTGAAGGACGAACTGTCTCGTGAAATCCGGACAAGCTAACACAGATTCCCCACATATAATCCCCATCAGGTGATCATAACTCTGCTTATGGGAAGACAGCCACTCTTGTGAACGGGATGGGGATTTCTTGGTCAATAGGTCGGTCAAAGGAGCAGCAGAAAAACGGGGAATGAAACATCTGTAATAGCCAATCAGTCCCAGGAAGGATCTGACCTCTTTCTTGGTTGTAAGAGGGGGTAAGTCCTTAATCGCCCTCACTTTGTCTACCTGGGGACGGAGTTGTCCTCCCTGGATGTGGTGCCCCAAAAACTGGATAGAGTTGGTCGCTAGTAGACACTTTTTAGGATTTGTCGTGAGTCCTGCCTTTCTAAGGGTAAGTAGTACATCATCCAAGTGTTGAAGATGTTGTTCCCAGGACTGACTAAAAATCACTATGTCGTCCAAGTAAGCTGCGGCATAATCCTGATGTTCCCTTGGAACCAGATCCATTAGTCGTTGAAAGGTGGTGGGGGCACCATGTAGATCAAAAGGTAGCACGTGGAACTGGTATAGGCCTGATGGGGTGGAAAACGCTGTTTTTTCTGTTGGTGTTGGTGTACGGGGTATTTGCCAGTATCCCTTTGTGAGATCTAAAGTGGTCATGTAGTAGGCAGTACCTAGGTTCTCAATCATCTCATTGACCCTGGGCATGGGATATGTGTCAAAATGGGAAACCTCGTTCAATTTGCGGAAATCGATACAGAAGCATATGGACCCATTGGGTTTAGGGACCAGTACTACCGGAAAACACCAAGGGCTACATGAAGGCTCAATGATGCCTTCCGTTAGCATGTCTTCCACCTCCTGTCTCACTGCTTGTCTTCTTGCCTCAGGTATCCAGTAAGGACGGAGATGGATGGGTCTTGCTCCTTCCATCCTAATGTCATGTTGTACCAAGTGTGTTTTCCCAGGATGTGATGAAAAGACGTTGCTATATCTTCACACTAGATCAATGAGAGATAGCTGTTGTATGCCGGAAAGGTCAGAATGCATGGGTACCTCCCCTATCTTTTGTTTGGCGTTCTGAATGGGAAATGTTATCTCTAGCGGATTGGAGTCTGTTACGTATAATGCGGTGTTTTCTTTTTCTACCCATTTCTTTAACAAATTGATATGGTAGATCTGTCCTTGTCCCCCTCGTTGTGGTATGGCTATTCTGTATGTCACTGGTGTAATTTTGTCTAAGACTTTATAGGGTCTCTGCCACTTTGCCAACAGTTTTTTGTCTGATGAAGAGAGAAGAATCAGGACCTTGTCCCCAACTGTTAATTTCCTTAGCTTGGTGTTAACATCATAGGCCCTTTTCTGTTTCAGCTGAGCTTTTTCTAGGTTTTGTCGATTCTCTTCCCATAGGCTTACTACTTTCTGTCTCAGTCTAGAGGCGTAATCAAGAAGATCCAGCCCTTCGTCTTCTTGATCCTCCCATTGCTCGGCTGCCATGTTCAAGAGAGTACGGAGCTTCCTACCAAAGACCAGTTCAAAGGGACAATAGCCGGTAGAAGACTGGTCATGCGTGCGTATGGCAAAGAGCAATAGCGGGAGTTGTCTGTCCTAATCTTTGCCCATTTCCGTGACCATCTTTTTTAGCATGGCTTTGATGATGCGATTATAGCGTTCCACCAGGCCATCGGTTTGTGGGTGATATACTGAGGTCTTAATCTGCTTTACCCCCAACACCTTACATATTTGGGCCATTAATCGTGACATGAATGAGGTTCCTTGATCAGTCAAGAGTTCATTGGGAAAACCACCTCTACAGAAAAACCCGATCATTGCTTGGGCCACAGCAGTCGTAGTCATACTGGTCAAGGGAATGGCCTTGGGGTACCTTGTGGCATAATCAACTAATACCAGGGTATACTGATAGCCTCTTGTGGATGCAACTAGGGGTCCCACCAGGTCCATACCCACTCAGGAAAAGGGATCTCAATGATAGGTAAGGGCTGTAGAGGAGTCTTTGCTATCTGAGGAGAATTTACTCTCTGACATCTGTCACATGCGGCACAAAACCGTCTGATGTCAGAAAAAATCCCCAGCCAATAAAACTGTCTTAACAGATATTCTTCTGTCTTGTCTCCCCTGTAATGACCTCCCCCGTTTGTCCGTGGGCCAGGTTTAGGACCTGTTCCCTAAAGGGTAGAGGCACCAATGGTTGTGAGACCACTTCATCTGGTTTTTATTTTCCGGTGCAATAAGCCCCTAGAGACATAGAAATAGGGTCCTACCTGCCCATCTTCTTCTTCAACTGCTTGGGCCCAAGCCTGTTCCAAGTTGGGGTCCTCTTTCTGTGCTGCTCTAAAGCTGCGGGCCATTACCGGCCCCTCATCTGTGGGAGAGGAAAGAGAAGTAGAAGGGTTATCAGAACCACCAGAAAGCACAAACCATTGGTTATGTAGCCGTCTTTCCCGATGGGACAGTTTGGTTTTGTACCTACTGCCTATTATTTCCTCTTGGGAAAACGGTGCCTCCTCCCACCATATGGCTCCCTGCCTCTCTTTAATGACCTTCGATAGGATCTGAGGAAAATCCACGTAGTCTGTGCCGAGAATCATTTCCTCCACCATATCGGGTATACCCGCCACCCGTATGACCAATCCACCTGTATCTCAGATATGGGGGTATGGTTTGCTGTCCGCATGTACACAAGTGATCCACACTTCTTCCCCCTTTAACCATTGTCCTGGACACACCTTGTCTGCGTTTATCACCGAATGTGGACACCCGGAATCTAGCAGGACCTTTGTAAGCGTTTGATTGACCATCATCCACTGGTGGTACTTTGTTCCCCCGTCCTACCCACAACACCTGTCCTTGCAGATAACCTACGTCCCTGGGTTCTACTGTAGTTGTCTTTTGTGGACAGCTCCTAGCGATGTGTCCCCACTCCCCACAACGAAAACATTGTGGACCCGTTCCTGTCTCTCTGGGAGGATATTGTGGTGTCGGTCTGTTCTCTATGGGAGTTCTGGGGGGTCACCAAAGGTGAGGAGAATCTCCACCGTAGGGCCACCAGAGTAGGCATCCTGGGTGTTGATGGCCTCACTTCAGTGAGTCAGGGTTGAGAGGGTCAGGGGTCAGGGGTCAGTAGCCCTATGATATGCACACGCTAAGTCAATAGCGGTAGCAACGGTGATGTTTGGGTATTGCTTAATCCAGGCTCTGGTGGGATTAGGAAGTGCATCTAAGTATTGTTCTAAGTAAATCTTATTTAGTACTTCCTCTAGGCTGGTTATAGAAGGCTGAAGCCAGCAGTTGCCTGGGTCTTGTACCCGGTGGAAGAGGGCCCGTGGATTGTCGTGAGGATTCCATTTCTCCCTACAGAATTTGGAACGATAATATTCATCATCGTATACCAGCCTTTCCAGGATAGCTCTCGTAATTTTGGGATAAGGAGTTGTCCCGGCTGGGTTTGCTGCTTGATAAGCCACCTGTAGCTCCCCTGCTAATAAAGGGGCAATGTACTGTCCCCATCAGTGGCGTAACGAAAGTTGAGGGGGCCCCCTGCAAGGTACAGGGAGGGGCCCCCTCTCCGGATTTAACCCAGAGCTCTCAGGCCTGAGTACTGCAATTAGGGGGCCCCCTGCAGCTCAGGGCCCCCCTACACGGCGGGGCTGCGGGGTCTATGTTACGCCACTGGTCCCCATCTTTTGGGTGGCCAGGATGCAGTAGTGGCCACCCACTCAAAGTTGGTGAAAAAGAAATCTGGGTCTTCCCCTGATTGGAATTTTTGCAATCTGGAACTTGGGATGTTAGGGTGGACCCTAGTGTTGGCTATGGTATCCGTCAGTCTTTGAATGGCGATATCCTGTACCACCTGACTGTTGGTTAGAACTCCCGCCTGGGCCTGAAGTGCATCCTGGAGATTCTCTCAGTCCTTTTGGGCTGAGGTTGCCTGTCCTTCAACGACCAGTTGAAGGTGTCTCTGGCCCTCCGCCAACTGCTTGATCATGTTGGCCATAGTTAGGGGCTGGGTCATCTTCTTGTCCTGTCATGTGATAGTAATCCCACTTCTGACACCACTGTGACAGGATAAGAAAAGGCGGCGACCAGATATCGTACTACCATGAGGTTCTTTGCTCTGCCCTCAGTCCCTTCTTGTGGGTTTCTTATTATAGGTGTACTTCTCAAAAGAAGTTAACAACACTCTTTTCTTCTAGAGGTACAGTCTTTTCTTCTGTCTTCTCTTGTCCCCCGTCCTCCTACTCTTAGGTACCCTCGGGAAGCATAAACAGGTAGGTGGCTATTAGCAAAACAGTCCTCTACAATGAATATCCCTTCACCAGTCACCACTTGTGATTGTGATATAGTCCTAGTCCGTGCTCCTTATAATCCTTTATTCCATCAAATCCAGTGCACCATTGGAATTTAGGTGAGAAGTGGGAGAAAAGTGGTTAGGATAGTTTCTGTTCCCACCGGTCTCTACTTAAGAGGCTCTGGTTCACCCCAACCGTGTTCTATCACAAAGGGACCCACGAACCCATAAGACAAGTCCTGCCCGTCTTAACCACTCACTCGTAGACAGTACTTGCCTTGGGCTGTGACTCCCGACCGGAGTCACGGCAGCCACGTCCGTTTTGCCTCCCTCGGGTTCGTTTGCTCTTGACTGGTGATCCGGTCCTTGCCTTTGGTCCTGGGCTCCTCCCCTCCAGCGCTCACTCGGTCCGTCGAGCAGCTCTCCGTTCCCGGGTTGTCTCTGTCTGGCGTCATCATTCCTCTCCCGTTGTCTCCATCTTTACCTCCTCGACTCCTGGCTGTCCTTGCATCTTCCTCCTCTGACGCTCTTCTTCCCTTCCTCGCTATTCCGACATCTTCTTCTTTCGACTCGTGTACATTTGTTTCCAGGTGCGGCAGAATGCTAGAACGCGTATCTTTCATGCCCCCGTGGTACCGTTTTCTGGATGGTTCCGTCTTCCCGCCACAGCCTGCCTTCTAGAAAGTGCTTTAGAATATTCACAAAGGTCGCGTTCTGATTGCTTATAGCAAAGAACAGGTGCAGATGATTAATTTGATGGCGCTGTCTTCTAGAAGGTGTTTTAGAATGTTCACAAAGGTCACATTCTAATTGCTTATAGCAAGAAACAGGTGCTGGGGATTAATTTGATGAGGGCTGTCTTCCGGAAGGTTTATGTTGAGGTCATCTATGCCAGTAGCTTGATGGTCATTCTGGTGGATTTTCTGGATGTTTTTGTGGCGCCTGAAACCTGACCTTTCATATGCATGGTAAAACATTTGTAAAAGTTACTAAGCCTTTTCAAACAAACCGGGGAACACCAGCTAGCTATTACCAACAGCATGTAATATGGTCAAAAGTCAGGGTGCAAGACGTTTGTTCATTCATAAGTTTTGGGAGGAATGATATGAGTCATGCCGGTATATTGTGATAGTCAAGAGAGGTGACTGTGTCAGTAATCCTGACAGTTGGATTGCAGAGGGGTAACATTTACTATTCCCACTCCACTCTGTGCAGCAGTAGAGGAAATGTCGAATTGCAGAGGGGTAAAATCTACTATTCCAACTCCAATAAGTGCAACAGTAGGGAGAGCGTTGGATTGTGGAGGGGTAACATCTACTATACTCACTCCAATGAGTGCAACAGTAGGGAAAGTGTTGGATTGCGGAGGGGTAAAATTTACTATTACCACTCCATTCTGTGCAACAGTAGGGAAAGTGTCGGATAGAGTAGGAGCCAAATTTACTATTCCAACTCCAATAAGTGCAACAGTAGGGAAAGTGTTCGATTGCGGAGGGTAAAATGTACTATTCCCACTCCAGTCAGTGCAACATTAGAAACAAACAAATTTTCTTCAACACAATAAAATAATTGCAAAAACATAGTAAACAAATAAAAATATAAATATGTAAAAAATACAAATATATTTTATATTGGAAATTAAATTAAAAAATACATATATAAATACATATAAATAACTGCAAATAATTATATAATTAAAAGAAAACTTTTTTCATTTAAATAAATAATTTTATCTAAAAATGATTTATTAATCAACAAATATTTATTAAATCTTTTTATTTTAGTTATTTTCCCCATACCAATACAAAACTCACAACCCACAGCTAAAACTTAACTTTAAAAACAAATTATTTACACTTTTAACATAAATATTTATCAATAAACTCATAATCATTAATTAAAAATGAATTATTACTTAATTATAATTAATTTACTTCCCCCAATATACCCCCACAAAACACACAACACACGCCTTATATTTTTCTTTCAAATCTGTTTTATTGAAAATGACTCCTTATATTTTAACTAAAAAAAAATAATTGCACAATTAACATAATTAATTATCAATTTAGTAATTAATATCAATTGAAACATTTATTATAACTTAATTATAATTAATGTACTTCCCACCTATACCCCTACAAAACCCACAACCTGCACCTAAAATTAAAAAAATGATTTACACAATTAACATCATTAATTATCAATCAAATAAATATTAATGAAAAACTAAATATTAATTACTTATAATGAATTTACTTCCCACCCTGTACCCCTATAAACTCCACAACCCGCACCTAAAATAAAAAAAGAAATTACACAATTAACATAATTAATTATCAATTAAATAATTAATTATAATTAACAACTAATTATCAATTAATTAGAATTTATTTACTTCTCACCCTGTACCCCTATAAACCCCACAACCCACACCTAAAATTAAAAACAATCTGTTCACAATTAACATAATTATCAATTAAATAATTTTAATTAACTAATTATTAATTAATACAATTAAATTACTTCCCACCCTGTACCCCTATAAATCCAACAACCTGCACCTAAATTTAAATAAAAAAATTAATTGCACAATTAACATAATTAATTGCCAATTGAATAAATAATATTTTTTTTAAACGAATTATTAATTTATTATAATTAAATTACTTCCCACTCTGTACTCCTATAAACCCACAACCCGCTACGATACTTAAAATCACAAACAATAATTAAATACAATTTCATAACTACTAAAAATGTAACAACTATATTAAAAAATATAAACAATAATTACACAAAAAATTCACATCATTTACATTTAAAATATATACTGAAATACATAACAATAATTTAAAAATGATATAAACAACTATAATTTTGTAAACAATATTAATTACTTCGATATTTTAAAAATCGATATTACTTTCCTTAATCAATATTCTTGACACTATTCTTGCAGATGATATTTCCATATCACGGTATTGTGGAGATGATATTTTGGTATAACGATATTTTAAATCCAATATTTTGCCTGAATACCCAATGTACCTTTGTTGTAGCCTGAGAAGAGAAGGGGTTACTGACAAGTTTAGATCCATAAACTATGTGACCAAATGTGACCACACATTAAGAGACTTATTACGATGTCGGGGCGGACGCAACCGTCACAAAAACGGGACAGACTGACCTCTATTCGGCGTGCCCAACTGCCTAATTACTATGCGACTGCACATGGTGCGGTCACATGCTCACATTTTCCTATAGGAGCATGTACTACGGTCGTAAACCGGCCGTAGCACAAGCTCCCATAGGGAAATGGGAGGTTGTGTTCATCCCTACACCGCATGGCAGGCACCTCAGGGTGCCTGCCACACTGTGCACGGATCAACAAGGGGCACATAGGTGCCCCCTCAGCCCCCAACCGGAGGCCACAAAGTGAAGGGGGCCCTGCTAGGGGCCCCCAAACTCGCTCTCCAACAGGCTTTCCATGTCAGAAAGCCCGCATTGAAAGCCTGTCGGAAACCGAGCATCGTTATCCGGACGGCGTAAAACGCCAACCATATGGATTACGGGCCGGTTCCGACTGGCCGACGGGCTCCTTGAGCCTGTCGGATTCCAGCCGGAATCGCCGGCCGGTTTCACTTCCGACCCCCTAAATTGTAATTAGGTGGTCGGAAGTGAAACCAACAATCTTGGTCAGAAAACCTCCGACCAAGATCATAATCGGCCCCTAATAGTCAGAGTCCATATCTTAAAGTTGAAAAAGGATGTATTATAAACTCAAAGCCAAGGTAATATAAATCAGACGCAAAAACATATTGTAAATATGCAGAATTAAAAAAAGAAAGCCAAATCGTCATACACTATTGGTCCTTAACAGCAAAGAACAAATCAAGATTTCTGTAATTGCAATGCAAAAGATTAAGAACAAAGTCTGATGAGTTGACGAACAGTTTCGATACTTCTTCCCATACATGGGAAAGAATTGCAGTATCTAGCTATCTCTACACTAAACAAGAGTTAAAGAAACCCAATTAATCAAGAAGCAAGAAAAGGTGTCAGCATCAGAACTTCTGTAGAAGTTCTGTTAACAAAAGATCATGCATAGCTCAAAGCCACAGAATCAGAATGTAGGAGAGATCTGTTCCTCTCGAAATCTAAAAGACATCTCTCTGACTACAGGGTAATTTCACTAATAAAAAACACACAGAAAGTTCGAGACACATGACTTCACATTATTCAACCTCATTATTTCCATTTTCCATGAAAAGTTCCAGCGCCTGGTATAATACTCCCATTTTCCAGTCTTTTCTTCTGAGGCATTCTTGAATTCCTGCCTTCAACAATTATCGCCAACTGGTAGCACTCCTGTGTTCTTCTCATTAAATTTAATTGACCTTGCCAGTTCTTCCTCGCCTCACTATCTTAAAATACAATGTTCTTTCACTAGCTAAGAATGCTTTGGTCTGCACCTGCAAAAGGAGAAAAAATATTGCAAACAACTTTCACGTTCAATGTGAAATGTCCCTACTGTAAGCTTAAGGCCCACAGTCAAGCTAAATTAGAAAGTTACTTTCAAAAGCATATAATTGTGCAACACACATACAATCCTGTAAATACAGTAATACATAGAAGGTCAGTCATCTATATTGCACTTTCGCACATGCATACACTTTTATTTATTCGAACAACAACTGACCACGTTATAGGCACAACACCAACATTCTCACGATTCATTCTTTCAGAACCTATTGAGAATGCACTGCATTAAATGAATTTTAGCGCAACCCCGCTACAATCCTAGCCTGTAGATGATTTTTTGTCGACGGTCCAGCTGTTCCTAAAAGAAAAATAGTTCATGCATTTACTCATTTAGAACATTCCATTACTGAACTCTCTATACTAGTGCACTACATATATTGATTATAGTTGTATTATGCGAATACATGAGGCCAAAAGTACATACATATATGTGGCCTTATAAAGATAAGAGTGGAGCAAAACTATGCTACTCCGCTCCTATTCTGCTCCAGTCGCTGAACCAGAGATTATGAGGCACAGCCCTGAGCTACAGCACTTACTGCTTACCTCCACGACTGCATGTAACCCGTTCCTCCCACTGAACAAATAATAAGAGCTCCCTTCTGCCCATCAAAACATGGTGTACTCATGAAGTTACACTTTGCCGGTTCATTGAACAGAGCCAGGGGGCGTAATGCGGGCCTGTGCAGGCGCTGTGGTGCACCCCCGCCACCCACACAGTCGTTCAAGGGCCCCATTTAGCCCAGTTGCCATTCTTATCACTGAATATATTTCTGGTTACATACACCCCTTTGGATGCGATGAGTGGCACCTGGTGAACTTTGAAAGCAGTGAGGTGTAAACACCTATCTAAAAGAGGGTCACATGAGCAAGAGAACCTGATATCCATTAAAGAACTTCTGGGATGTTCTCTCCAGAGAGTATTTTTTTTTAAATATCACCAAATGGTGCCTTTCACAGCACAGTTTTCACGTACATTGGTGAAGAATCCAGCTGTTGTCAATTGGCCATACTGAAAAATGGCAATACTTTTGTGGGGTGCCAGGGAAGCCTTACCCTCTCCAGAGTTGTTTGGATCACCCTTTTTCAGCAAACTTGGAATAAATGGTGGCAGTTGTCTTTCAGCATACTTTCCCAAAAAGCAGTGCTCAAGACAGTGATTAATTCGAGCTGCTGGGCTCATGCCCAGTCCTGGTCCAGACATTTTTTTAATTTTTTTTTTATTTAATGCGATTTTATATAGCGCGAACATTACCCGAAGGTGTCAGAGCGCTTTACAAAAGAACCAGTTGCGTTACATAAGGACTTTGGATTACATGAGTTACATAAGAGATACAAACAGAAAAAAAAATTGCAAATGTACAAGGTGTAAAGTCACTCAAGGAAGAGATATGAACAGGAAAAAATTGCACATGTACAAGATGTAAAGTCACTCAAGGAAGAGATACAAACAGATAAACTCTAAAGTCACATAGGAATGGTAGTAAGTACAAAGGTCTACTACATATACTAGTGGTTAGAGTTCTATATATACAAATAATAAATTCACACAGGATTACATTTTCACAGCGATTAGGCTTGGACAATTATATAACACATATATACATATATATATATATTTAAGGCAGTCCAGCAAAAAGAGAAAAACGATCGAGGGTCATCAGGACAGCAGCATCGCCTCAGTCTAAGCCCTCCTGCTATGTCTTGCTTGCGGCCTGTTAACGTCCACCCAAACATTTACACAGCACATGTGACGTCTCTCGTGCTGCACGCGGGATGGTTTTCACACGCACACAATACAGTCTAACGCACATGTGCCGGTTGTGTTGTCAACCGGCTACTCACGTGCCACATAATCAAGTAAGCCCAGTAAAGCAAATAAGATTGCCAACATACATACCTTATAACACCTGCTCCATACCTGTGCGCATTTTGACCCGTCCGTGCCTCGACTTCCACACGGAGCACGCTTTGTCAGGAGCAACCAGTGAGCTCTGTAGACCTGTGCCATCACAGCAGGCCTGACTATGCTGTTGTTGCCCAGACAACCTCTCCTTTGACCTACAAGTCATAGGAAAATGACTTTTAGTGGTGTGGGCAGAGCTGGCGGCAGGTGACAGCAGTCCAGGTCCTGTCATCGCAGAGCACAAGCATTTATAAAACACAGGCATTAATAATACAAAAAAGATGAAAGAGATGGGCGCTTTTCAATATTTAAAAATGTGTTAAATTGTTTTTACTGTTGCCCTGTGGTGTAGTAATGAAAAATGGGCACAGATAGGAGCCCTAGAAGTCGTTTCAATGGCTGTTTCCATAGCTCAATGTATTCAGTTTGCTATTGTGTGGTGCATGTGGTATTTCCAGGTTGTTTGTCACACTTTGAGTGACACCGTCTTGTTGGTAGAACAATGCAGTGATATCAGAAATGATCACTTTATGGGTGATGTGTAAAATGCCTTTAAAACAGCTACAACAACCTTAAAATCTTCATCCAAGGTCACTGACATATTTCTTTGAATGCAAAGTTGCCTTGGCTAACAAGCTAAAATTGACCAAAGAAGTTCCTCACACAAGATGCAACCACTTGGTAGTTTAACACTTTGCACAGTCCACATACATACACACACTCTTATGTCTACTAGTTGTGTGGTATGATGAAGGATAGAATGGTGTCCCATTCTCAGAGACTATGCTAAACATTAAGGGCCTAATTACGAGTTTGGCGGTCCATAGGACCGCCAAACTCGCGGTGGATGTGTGGTATTACGACTACGGCGGTCGGAACTTCAGGGGGCCACCGAGCATATTACGAGTTCCCCACCCCCAGCCTTTTCATGGCGGTGAGCCTGCCATGGAAAGGCTGGCAATGGGGAGACAAAGGGGGCCCTTTGCAAGGGGATGCATGCAGGGGGGCACATGTTGTGCCCCCCTGTCTGCAGGCATCCCCTTTCCTGCACAGCATGGACTGCACGGCCTTAGGCTTTCCCATTGAGGTGCCTTTTCAATAGGCACCGCAGTGGGGCCGCCGGACAACAGGGAAACTCATAATCTGGTGGCTGTCGACTTTGGCCGTCTGGGAGCGGGGGGCTGGCGTGGCTGCCTGCTCCCAGACCACCAAAGTCATAATCAGGCCCTACGCGTTGCTAATAAATGTATGATGTTCTTGTCAAAACAGATGCAAGATAGAGCTTCCCTTTTGGGTCCACTGTCGTCCTGATAAGACTCATTAATCTACCAAGCCTCACTGTCTCCTGGGTCTGATTGTGAGGGCATATATTTTTTACTTGACTGTCTCGTAGTATGATTGTGGTGTACAGTGATGAAACACTTCATAATGAAAGAGTGAGTAGTACACACTTTATTCAGCCCCAAACAGCAGTAAGCCTCCACACTTCATATCTCCTCCTCTCCCTGTCTCCAACTGCCCTACCTCAGAATCCCTTTCAAACATAACTTTCCATTACACATCATCAGAATCTAGAAGCCCAGTCTCACGCAGGAAACAAAGCAATTAAGAACACAGCAATGTTGCATTCATGCTGATGTCTGAGCTAGGATAAGGGTATAGCTATCATTCTTGTAGCGGGAGTAGTGACACTGGTTTAAAGGATCTACTGCACTTCAATCGTGTCTGTCATTTGGTTCCAACACAAAAAGACCAAACAACTACTTTTCCTTGCCTGCATTATATCCTATGGATGCCTTACTACCCCTCCGGCGTCAAAACATTTAAAACATGCCTGCTTTTAAGTTAATATTGTGCTCATTACTCCTGTGATGTGACAATAAATAAAATAAGTATGTTTGAATTCGCTCGCTCTATTCACCAAATCTTGCACGTGTTGCTTTGTACTTGTTATCAATCAATCAAAAGATCTTTATTCGGCTAAATTAAAGGCCATAAAAGCACAATAATAAATACAATATTCACATTCCTAGCAGGGATAAAATACATCAGTAAAATAAAAAATGTAAAACAAATCCTAAAAATACAGCATATTAAAACACCACAATTTTAAAATTGAAGCTCATAACTTTTTCATAGCTTTATAGCAGCAACAATGTAACGAAGTACAAAAAAAACACCTTTTCGGAGTAGCTATAGATTGCAAATATCCCAAGCCATCTTTATATGAGATAAAGTGCTTGTGCAGTAAAATAGGGCGTAAAAACTGAACTCTTAGCGAGTGATACATATTACAAAATAACATTAAATGAGCCGTTCATTGCAAAGAGACAGCATCACATGGGCAACAAGAGAAAAAGGTAACCCAAGAGCTAGCCGAAGGAAAGGCAACTAGGTGATGGACCATATTTAGCCTTAGCCTTGTCAAATAAAATCTGTGCTGAGGGTTGATAAGCCAGATTAAAGAGGAATCCAGACCTGAGGCATTAAACATTTGCATATAGCTGATAATAGTGCCCATACTGGTACTGGTTATCATTTGCTTGGGAATAAAAAACAATAAAAATCGTTTTAAAAAAGCATTGTGATCATTCTGGGTAAAGAATTTGCTGCCAGCATTCAGTTGTTGTGAAGCACTGATCAGGGCTGGCTAACATACCTCTGCTGAGTCAGATTATAAAAATATGGACTGAGGAAACCACCATCTGTGACCTGGCCACTGTGCAGGGTCAGAGTGCTAGTGAAGCAATTTTGTACAAGTACGTCTAAAGTAGTTTACCCACTTTGAATTTTCCAACTGCAGAACCAGTCCAGCTGTAAATCAGAACAGCAGTCAGCAGTCGGTATCTGCTGTGCTCTTCCCGCTCTGGGCACAGGCCCTGCAGCTATGGTCTTACACTTGGTGGGGGTGTCTGACAGCCTTGGGCTCCCTCCTCGTCTCGGCTGTGTGTTGTGGGTGAGCTCTCAAGGGCAGAGGCAGGGGATGGGTGGCTCTTGGGGCAGCTTGCTCATAAAGCACAGTCAGTGACAGCCACATACGTGGGTCACACCAGGTAGGCTATGTAGCGTCTTTACCAGCTTTGGAGCATGCAAATGAAATACGCCACACAGGCGCTGCAGTCAAATACTTCTTTATTCCTTAGCATACACTCACACACAGCGTATTACCTCATACTCAACATTAACCACGCCCTAACACCTCCCCGCATATCACAGGTTTCCTCTCCAAAGTCTGCCCAGAACCACAAGGGTCCTAGAGCGCATAACATCAATATGCTACATCACCCTCTTTTTTTTAATAAAAAGTGGCAAAGATAATTAAATCACATTTCCTTGTTTATTCAAGGAGTCGCTCGCACTTATCGGCCGGCTCGGATGATCCGAGATGATCGAGGTCCACTCTGATCGGGCAACAGCGACATGCTGGCAGTGTCACCTCACGCATGGTTTCAGGACTCGAAAAGTGTTGTGGTAAATGTTTCAAATGTGATGTGTTCCGAGTGATGGATTGTTCCGGAAGATGTGCTGTCACCATATGTCCCTTGCACGCTACTACCTGAAAAGGATCAACGGCAAAAGGAGTGTCTGTTTTCTGTTTTCGTCTCTGCCTAACCAGTACCTAGTCTTCTTTGTCAAAGGCTGTCTCTTGGGCATGGCGATGTCGACCTGTATAAGTTTTATTTTTATTTTTTTAGAGTCGCGTCAGTGTCTCAAACCTTGTATTCATTCACTGACCGATCTGAGGTCTATTGGGGTAGTTTACTTTGGATAGCTCTCCCAAATAGCAAGGTGGCTGGGCTCTCACCAGTTGTGGAGTGAAGGGGGTTAATCAATAGGCCCAGAGGACGTGACACAGTGCTTGGCTTAGATCGATTCACTCCATGGATTCTCATTAAATGACCCTCTTGAGGGCATCCATGAATCGTTCAACTACACCATTGGCCTGGGGCCAGAAAGGTGTACTATTCTTGTGTTTAACGTTGAGTCAGACAAGACATTTTTTGAACTCTTTACTGTAAAAGGGCTGGCCATTAACAGATTTGAGGAATTCGGGGATGCCTCACTTTGCAAAGATGTCATCAAGCCATTCTATGAGTTTGTCATGGGTTGTCAAAAATAGGTCTTCCACGAAAGGAAAACGTGAATACTCATCTATGACTACCATGAGATGATGTCCATTTCCTAAAGGCCCAAAAAAGTCAACTGCAACTCTCTTCCAAGAATGGGCAGGAAGGTCAGACATTGTCACTGGTTGCTGCGCAACCTTGGGAGGCAAACATTTACAAATGTGGCACACCTTCAGTTCCTTCTCAACTCACTCATCTAGACGAGGGACCACACTCAATCTCTTAAGGCTCTCTTGGTGGCTATGGCACCATGGTGTCCTTCATGGGCCAGCTTGATCAACCACTGTCTTAGGCTTCCAGGTATGACGATTCTTGAGCCTCGCAGTATTACTCCTTCATGGGTTACTGCTAACTCATCCTGTACATTTTTGAACTTTTGGAATTCAGCTTCATTGGCAAGGTGCCGGGTACTTCTCTTCCATAATTGAGTGGTAATAAGTTCTTTGATTATGGTAATTTCTTTATCAGATAGGCTTCAGCTGTCTTGGATGTCAAACTGTGATGATGTAGAGGCACTCGTGATAAGGAATCTGCTGGGTTTTCATCCTTCCCTGGTTTATGCACGATCACATAGTCATACTTCTGTAGTCTCAACCCCCACCTCTCGATGCGTGGGGGCATCTTAGCTGTTGCTAAAGATTGTAAGCAATGCCTGATGATTTGTGATGATAGGGAATCATTTTCAATAGAGGAATACATGAAAATGATCACAGGCCTACACCACAGCCAGACTCTTCCTCTCTGGCTGAGAGTAGGTGCGTTCTGTTTCATACAGGCTTTGACAATGTCTCTCTGAGCATTCAGATGATCATTGTGCTGAACAAGGATGGTACCTAGCCCTGCCAGGCTTACATTAAACATTATTTCGGTATGGAACTTGGGGTCAAAGTTGGCCATTTCAGTTGTATTCTCAATCGGATGCTTGATGTCTTTGAAACTCTGGTCACATTCCAGAGAGCACTGAAATGGTACCTTTCGCTTTGTCAAGTCTCTCAATGGGGCACTCACAGTAGCAAAGTTGTAAAGGTGTCTTGAGCAATAACTGACCATGCCAAGAAAGGATAGCAGCATGGTAACATCTTGGGGGAAGCGGGGGGGCAAATGGATGACAGTGCTTGCACCTTGTCTTGTTGTGTAGTTCCTACCAACTCGTAGGACCTGCTCATTGTTCGGACAACATAAACTAAGGGCTTGGTTTCGAGACTGATTACGGACTCCCCGGAGGATATGTTGGCCTGTAACCCCCCTTAACCTACCAGGGAGTGATTGGTTTCTGGCAACCAATGAACATGACAACCCTGACCCCTCAGGGATCGTGGAAACAGTACAGTACCTTTCACTCAGTCACCTGTGTTTACTTATTCTCAGAGAAATATACAGAGAATACACAGTGGAACGTTTTCAATACTATTTATTGATCCAACGTTATTCTTGCATAAAATACGTGTGCTGCGATGATTAGTAGACAGAAGCAGATAAACGTGATTACAAGCACTAAAAGCATAAATAGTAGATATAGTTTTACCATGGTGTTAAACAATTGTATATATGCAGGCATATAAACAAGGCAGTAATCTAGCGTAATCCTACTATGCGAACCCTACTCTAAGTGAATCTTAAGTGTGTGTAGGTGTAAAGTCAAGAATCCCCCCAAGGGACGATCCAACCCAATTACCTTATATGATAGAGTGAAGGAACCCTTCTTGGTCACAAACTTGATACCCCGCACAAGATGTCAGGTTGCTGCGTGGTGATTTCTCAGTATGCAAGGACCCTTGGTGTCAGCGGAAGTACCTCCTCTACTAATCTATCGGGATGCTCATCTTTTATAATAGAAAGCAGCCTTGCGATGTACGCATAGATTAGTGATGTTGTGGATATGTAGATAGCCCTGTCGCCCCGTGGAGGAAGATAGTGACGACATTTGTACGCATTAAGGAAAGAGACCTTGTGCATGATGTTCATGGCATTGTGATAATGTTGTGCGAAGCTAGATGTAAAACAAGTTTAGTTTCAGAGAAATTAAACCAACATTGTCGTGCGTGCAAATGTATACAAAAGGTCACATCTTGGAAATTATATTCGTGACGACAATGTAAGAAATAAGCTGCTTCGCTACATGGGCCTAACATGGGAATATAACAGTCTGGGTCTTGAGTCATTCCCCCATCAGAAAATATGTGCCCAAAAAACGAGAGTTTGGTTTTGTGAAACTCACACTTCAGCGTTCAAAGTGAGACCTGCAACAGCAAATAGCTGGCACACTTGGTTAAAGGCTTTGTCGTGTTCTTCTTCTGTTCTCTCAAAAACCAGCATGTCATCACTGTAATTGAAAGCATGAGTAAAAGGTTGGATTACTCGACACGAATAACATCTTGAAATATCTCCGCAGTCGAAGATACTACAAAACTGTGGGGCATATTCTCAAGGACTCATCGCCGAGTTAACAGCACTTTAGCGCAGCAAAAGTTGCAAAAGAATTATCGCCCCATTCACAAGCTGGTGCAAACTCCCCACATCGCCAGAATACCAGCGATAGCTGCCGGAAAAAACATCGCCACGGATGAGAGGGACAACTAACGCTAATGATATGCAGAGTAGGCGTTCCCATGCAAAAACACACGAAAACACCACTTCGCGATATTCTCAACAACCAGCCAGATCTGCGATGCGACCCGAAAACAGGCGATAAGGCGCGTTAGCAGCAGGGATTTAACACCTGCCTTCTGCTGGTGCTAAGCAGGACGACTACCTGCAGTATAAAAGGGAGCCCAGCCCAGAGCCACATCTGAAGACCCACAGATGCCATGGAGACAATGAACATGCAGCCCGGAGACCCAAGAGGGCCACAACACCCACCGCCACCACCCCAGGACCACCCCCCCCCTCCAGACCCCCCACCGGACTACCACCGAGGCAGCGTAGGACAAGACAGCGGACCTTCCGAAAATGGCATGGCCCCTCAGCCACACAAGTGCAGAATGTGGGGAGAGGTGGGAACCAAGTATGTGTGAAGGAGGCAACTCACCCATGAAGAAGAATGTACACATCTCATCCAGCTCCTCTTGTGGCCCTGGACTCCCACCTCCAGTCTGCATTGCTGCCTTCTGGTTGTCTTCGAGTTTCTGCATGGTCTTGCGCTTCACATCATTCCAGCGCCTCATCCATTGTCCTCCTCAGCACTCCGACTGCATTCGCCTTGTCCAGGATGGACTGCCATATTGTATTTTTTGTTGCCAATGACACAGTGGAGGTGACATACAGTTGTTGATGGTGTTCTGTCACCTCCGTGATCAGGATCCTGTTTTCCTGCGGACTGAACCGGGTCTTCCTCTTCTTCTTCTCCTTGCCCTTCCCTGACCCCGAGGTCCCAGGCTTGTCCTCCGTGGGGTTCTGGTTGTCCTCTGTGCTTGCTCCGGCTACCTCCATGGTGCTTCGCAGTTGTTTGTGTTTTGTTTGTGTTTTGGGTTGCCGCTTTTATTGTGCTTTTTGCAGCCTGACTTGTGGGACTTTCAGGCCTGGCGCTGCTTCTCGCTGGATTTTTTTATCGCGGTTGGGCACATCGCAACTTTTTTCACGTTCGGGTTGAGCTTTTTATCGCCGTCCCGGGAGTGTTATCGTGGACATTTGCCACGTTATCGGGGTACTATCGCATGTTACCACCGTGTTGTGAATGCCACGTTAACACGGGGTTATTTTCCCGCGATAGACGGCGATATGAAAACTTGCGTTAACCTATTTTGGCGATGATAATCGCACATTCTTGAGAATATCCCCCTCAGTCTTTTATATCTGAACTAACAAACATGAGTCGAAAAGGTAGTAATATACCTGCAGTTCTCCTCCTTTGTTTAGGTCAAGACAGGAAACCACTTTGGCTTTGTTCAATTGCATGATCAAGTCCACGAAGTGGACCAGGGAGTCTCTTCCCTCTCAATCGCTTTGTTAGCCTGGTGCATATCAACGCAAATGTGCACCACTCCGCTACTGTCCTTTTTTGATACTACTACTATGGGCAAAACCCATTGTGTGGGACCTGTAGAACGTTCAATGATGTCATGCTTTGAAAGTGCTTCCAACTCTTTTTCTACAGCTTCTTGTAAATGGAAGGCAACTCTACAGTGTCGCTAAGCCACAGGGTGAATGTCTTCACTGATGTGAAGCTGTACTTTTGTTTTCTTGAGTTTTCCCAGGCCATGAAACAATGATGGGAACCAGCTTGTGATCTTAGGCTGAGCACAGAGGTTGTAGTGTAGGGATATCAACCCCATGCCAGAAGCGGTGGCAAAACTGAGCAAGCAGGCACTCAACAAAGTACCTTGTAGAGCATGAATTGTGGCTCGCACCAATGTCTTTTTGTGTCTCAATATCGCTGTGAATGATCCTTGGCATTGTAGTGGCTCAGCGGTAGCCCAAGTATATACCTTTGTTACTGACAGAGTGAGGCGAGGCACAGGGGATAGGCTGTTAAACCTTTTCACTGGCATGAAATTTATCGATGCATCACTGTTTGTGATAAAAGTTGTGGGGTGATAGTTCACTTTCAATGTGATTTTGGGACAGGATTCAAATGACATTAGTTGTTTTATTTGATAAGCTGTCTTTGAGCTGTGATTTACCTTACAGGGAGCTAACCCTACATGTGCATGCCATTCTTTGGTAAATATCATTAGCGCACACCCACCTTCTTCGCTGATATTCGACTGTGACTTTGTAGAGCCTTTGTATGATGATCTTGATGACGATTGATCTTGTCTGGTTTCTACTTGTTGTAGCTGATGTTGCTTTATGCTTTTGTGGGCGTGGCGAGAGTGCTTCTGGAACGTTCTTGCGTCCATCTTTTCTTTCCCTCGTGACGCACTTGATTTTTTTTTAGCTTGGCACAAAGTTATGAAATTATTCAGTTTTACACAACCTTTGCAGTCCGATGTCTGGACATTCACATTCATGCGGAAATGAAAATCCACATCGTATGCATAGCTTTGATTTCTTCGAAGCCGTCGACTTAAGTGCATCTTGCCTTTGCTTGTGCTTGCTTTTCACAGCCAAGGCCGATTTTTTTTGGGGCTGTTCCTGCTTCCATATCAGCAGATGGTTGGTCTGCTTGTTCTTTTGCTCTCGCAACCATCAGCATTTTCTCTAAGTTGTGTGTTTCTCTCAACATGCACCTTCTAAACGAATCTGAAAGGCAGCTATCAATGAGTCTGATGTGCATGGCTTCTTCGTCTTTGAAATCACAGAATTTGCAGTGTTTAATGAAGGTATCGAGTCTCTCAACAAATGTGTCCATTGTTTCACCAACCTGTTGTTGTGCTTGGTAGAAGATATACTTTTCATAGTTGACATTCGGGATTGGGTTGAACTTGGCTTCCAACACTTATTTTTCCTTCTGGTATGATTTTGCATCAGTCTGTGAAACTTTCTTTAGCACTTCTTTAACTCCATCCCCTGTTTTTCAAGTATTTGATAATCATCTTCTCATTTTATTCTTCTAGTGCATCTATGAAGTCATCGAATGTTTCGATCCACGCAGCCCACCTGGCTCCAATGTTCTGCTACTTAGAAGTGTCGAAAGGGGGTGGTGGCTTCAGGAACACAGCTGCATTGTATTTCGAGCTCTCTTTTTCTGCCAATGAGAGCAGGTGCTGTTCAGACAGCTTTCACTGTATCTGCCTTCCTTTGCAACTTCTGCAAGCACAGCCGTTGTGCTTGGACTTAGGTCACCATGCCCGATCGTAGCATGCTTTATTTGTTTTTGACAGTGAGTAAATTCTCTGTTTCTTGTACTTGGTTGTCGCTGCTGTTATCTTTCTGCTTCGTTTTAGTAATTGCTTCGTATGCGGGCGTAGTGCAGCATTTGCGTTGACCGCTTCACCAGCGGTTTTGGCGGGCGCTTTGAATGTTCTCCTCTGTAAGGTCTTCACTTTCTTCTTTGCCGTGTATGGGCTGGAGCAGGGCTTTGACTCCACATGTACCAGTCGCAGAATGCTTTACATCGAATTGAGGCACACATGGCTTGCACGAGCAGTTTGCCGTACCATTGCAAACTATCAGGGAGAGCAGCCTTGTCTTCTTTGGGGCACATATCCCACCCTCATTGCCAGATATAGCGTCTTCTGCAGCCTTGGAGCATGCAAATGAAATACACCACACAGACGTTGCAGTCAAATACTTTGTCATTTCTCAGCATACACTCAAACACTGTGCATTATCTCATACTTAACACTAACCACACCCTAACACCTCTCGTCATATCACGTATTTCCTCTTCAAAGTCTGTCCTGAACCACTAAGGTCCTAGAGCGCATAACATTAATATGCTACAAGCCCAAAGTACCCCACTGCATTGCTTACACAATCACAACAAGCCCTGACTGTTGCAATACATATCAATGATAACCTCACCTTTCCTTGACGATGGACTTTTACTGCAGGCTGACAGCTCATGCTACCACCTCCACAGGGCCCAGAAGGGGCAAGCGATGAGGCAGTAGATGTGGGCAAAAGGGTCCAGCTTGGCTCTAAAAGCCATATCACGAGCCGAACCAACCTCTGGCCTGCAGAATCTTATCACGTTAGTACATCAGATAGCATCACTGCATTCATTGGTTAATATTAGAAGTGATAATATCTAAACAAGAACTTAGAAACATTCATGCACCCCCACCGCCCTTACATCTGCATATCTGTGGGTTCTATTTATTTTATATGTATAACATATGTTTATGTTGACTTAATTTATAATTATCTTTTATTTTTATAACGTTCGCCTAAACATTTTTTTAGTAGAAAAATGCTTCTGTAAGCAGTGCATTATTTCTATGTTAAGGAATACATTTTGAAAAGGAAGTTGGTGCAATGATTATTTCATCCTGAATTTCCAAACAAAGCACATATGTTGCTCCTTGAGGAGGAAGTAATAGGAGTAAGGCCCGCAATGTAAAAACCATAGGCCTTCATATTTATTTTTCTAAAGTATATGCCTCTGAAAAAATCATCTCCTTACCGTCCCCACCACTGACATGTGTATTACTAATTTTGTTCAGTTTAATTGGTCAGAGTTTGTTTTTACCCAGTTTCCATGTAGTTTGTCACATAATGCACATGTGATTTTTTTTCCAATTTGAACCAGTTGAAATAAGGAAACAGCAGCAACCTTTCACATACCTTAGCACTTTCCCTTCCCCTAAACTTAACCTTGGAAGTACTGGAATATTTCATGAGTGTCCTTTCAGAGAGCTTATGGCTTTTTAGCAAATTTATGTGAAAATTGGGCAGTAAAATGCACTCTTTTACCCCATTTTTCAAAATTTTGCTTAGGAGGACACCCTAAACAATCTTTAAGAACGGTCGTCTCACGCACTTTGTTCACTCACTGGACTTCAATTTTGGACATTGTACATGAAGCTAGCAGTTGGAAACAGTTAAGGGCAGAGCCAGTGGGGGAAGTGGGCAGTGCCTGTGGGGGGAGTGGATGGCAGCCTCATTTGAGAAAATGTGGGCACCTGCCTTATTTTATTTATTTTACAAATTAAGCACTCGCTGAAGAGGTATATGTATTACAGACAGTTAAAAAACTGGTCATGCAATATAGCATGCCCTACCATTTTTCAAACTGTATGTGGCATCTTTCTTCACTTCAATGCTTCATCCTGCATCTTCCAAGTAGATTCTCAGTCATTTGTTATGACAGAGAATCAAGATGGAAGGGGAAGGGTGGAAAATCAAAGGTTGTACAAACATTTCAAACGCAAGCTATAGATAGCAAGGCAAGAATATTCCACTAGGCTCATGCAGCAGTTTTACGGAACCAGTCATGACTTGGTACATCAGTCTTACATCCACTGTCCTCAAAAAGCAGAAGAGATAATTTCACAGATAGCTTTAGCAATATAGATGATGAAGCGCTCTCAAACAAGTCATGGAATAACAGCCATAGCAAAAGTGCCATAGGGCACAAAGCAACCAAAATCACGAATAAGCCTTTTGGGTCCAGTGTGACTTATCCCTTGTATACACGTTTTTGATATTGTTGTAGTTGGCACTCTCTGCAGAGTCCTCCCCAAACGTTTTTGCCTTCACCCTCCTTTTTTCTGAACCCGTTTGTGTTGCCTTTTAGGACTCTGCACACTTTACCACTGCTAACCAGTGGTAATGTGCTTGTGCTTTCACCTTCAAACATGGTAGAATTGGCGTGCACCCAATTGGCACAAGTAAGTTATTTGTAAGTCCCTAGCAAAGTGTTACTACATGTACCCTGGGCCTGTAAATTAAATGCTACTATTTGGGCTGCAGCACTGATTGTGCTACCCACTTAAAAAGCTGTTTAAACACGTCTCAGGCCTGCCACTGCAGCCTGTGTGTGCAATTTTAAGCTACTGTTTCGACGTGGCAAAATAAACCTTTTGCCAGGCCCAAACCTTCCTTTCTAATACAAATAGGCCACACCTAGGATAGGCCCTAAACAGCCCATAGGGCAGGGTGCAGTGTATTTAAAAAAACTTGTGCAAGTACTTTTAAGTTTTCACATGTCCTTGTTGTGAAAAACTCTTACATTTGTTTTTCACTACTGCAAGGCCTACCTCTCTGATAAGATAACAGTGGGTTACCTTATTACATTTAATGAGTGATAACTTTCAATTGGGAGCAAGTAGGAATGTCGAGTTTGGTTTCTAAAGAATTGTAATTTAAATTCCTCTTTAATGGTAAAGTAGGATTTCAGGTCACAATTATGAAAATGCCGCTTTTAGAAAGTTGGCCTTTTCTTGTCCCAACCAATTGGTGCCTGCAACCTGTTTCTGGGTCACTTGACTAGGGGTAGCTGGCAGTTGGCCTTTGTGTAGTGCTCCCAGACAGTGAGACGACGGGGGAATAGGTGTTGGCAGGATGGGTCCTCTCTGTCTTAATAGGGGGGCAGAGATGTCCTCTACCATACTAGTACTTCACAAAGCCTCTGCCTGAGCACACTTACAAAGGGTTTAACACTATTCTTTTGTGCCCCCAGACAAGCTGGGGTTCCGGCAGGGAGGCAGGAAATTCTAATCACTTTTGGGGGTGGAAACCTCCAGAACCTTCTCCTACTTCAAAGCTGGCACCTGGTATAAATATTGGATGCTCAGACGCAACTCTTCAGTACACATCTGGACCTGAGGATACTACAGAAGAAGGACTGCTGTGCTGCTCTGCTGCCAGAAGGACTGCTACTTTGCTGTCCAGCTACTCTGCTGCCCTGCTGTCTGCTGCCTACTTACTGAGAAGGAAGATTGGATCTGCACCCTTCATTCAGGATGAAGTGACTCCAAGGATCAGCAGACTGACCTCCTGTTCTGAGCTACAGGACATAACAAGCTCCAGAGGCCTCCCTGCATCTGCCCAGCTGACCTGCTGCCTGGACCTGCCTGAGTCCTGCTGACCTCTGCTAGAGTGAGCTCCAGATTCCCAAGAGGTGCCCCTCAGAGTCTGGATCCTCTGTGTGGCATCAGTTGAGCTCCCCCTTCAAAGAAAGAAGAAATCCTGATGTTTTTTGGCTCTTCGCAACAGTGAATGGGTCTGTTCGCACCAAGATCTAGCCACCCACCAATGCGAAACTCTGGTGTACCCGACTCATTGCACCACAGCACCCACCAACGACACCCGACAAAGCGAGATCTGCACTTCACGCTACAACATCGGCAGCCCGGGGTGATGGCCAATGCGAATCTCCAGCAACAACCACCCACGAAACCAGACAGGATCTTCGTGCTACAGCGAAGACCGTCTGCAATGCTCTCCCCGCGTCTCGTGACCCTCTCCACTGCGAATGGAGCTCTTTACGCTGGACATTTGAATGTAACTCTTTCAGCGGGACAAACCTGGTCCCTGTATACAACACCCGCTCCATCCCGTTCAGCCTGAACATGTGCCTTTCACCCAGTCTCGCAGGACCAGATACCCATGAAGGGGGCTTTGTGCTTTTTGGCGCTTTATTTACCTAAAATCTTTGAAATTACATCTCTCCAGTTCCACTAATTTACATTTTTGTTGTTTTGGTCTCAAATAATTCATTACATTTTACTCTAGTTTTCTAAATTGGTGTGGAATTTTTTTTGTGTTGTGTTTTCATTTTATTACTGTCTGTGTGTTGCCTAAATACTTTATACATTGCTTTTGAGTTAATCCTGACTGCTTTTGTTCCAAGCAACCAGAGGGTTAAGCACAGGTTCATTTGTGGTTTGCTTGTGTTTCACCCAGACAAGAGTTGTGGTTGCTGCCTAAGAAGAATTTCACCTTCTTCAACCAGTAACCCAATTTCCTACAGATATATTTCAGAAATTAAGTAATTTTGATTAAAATTATTCCCCATTCATACGCTTATCATCTTCATGAAAGACAGCACTTTTTTGTCTCAAAATACCCGATTTGTATTCTTAGCAAGGACGTTTGCTCCCCAAACATCAGCGTGTCATTTTCACCAAGACCTCACGTATACTACTAAAACATCTGGACAGACTTTACCTTTATATCTATTTATCTTCATTATCAAATGGGAGGGATGTTTATCACATGACAGGAATAGTGACCAACATTATTCCAGACATATTCAAAATTATGTCAAGAGTACCCACAATAAATCAAGTAATTGTAATGAAATTAATAGGAATAATGTGCCATGAATTAATGCAATGAGTCCTGAATGAGTCACTATCATGCCTGGGATAGCTAGAACGTTGCCATGAATGCCCACAATATGTCAAGAATGGCCATTTCTATGTGTTGCATAGCCACAATGTTGCAAAGAATGCCCATAATATGTCAAGAATAGGTTACCATTATGCCAAAGGCACACAGAATCATTGCCTAAGAAGTAATAAATGACAATCGTTGGCCACCTTTATGGCTGAGTTGGCTGGAATTTCAATAAGAATGTACACTGTATGTCACACATCATCACCTTTAGGACACAGTGATACCCAAACCCTGTACACATAGACACCCACATGCATTCACAAGCTTAATCATACACTCATGTGCATACATACACACTTCTGCATGTATACATATACAGGCTCTTAACCTCCTTTCTGACTTACCTATGACTAGTGGTGAGCCAGACAGTTCTCGTCAGGCTCCACTGAGGCAGCCGGAAGCGGCAGAAACAATGATCCACCAAGAAGAGACTTAAACTGTCATGACTGACAGCTTGCGATTGTTCCACCCAATTCACAATCCTAAGCTTGATGTAGACTGTAAACCTGCCCTAAAAGGGTCAGCATAAAACTGGAGGCAGACTCTCATTCCCTCCTCATCCCTTCCTTACCTGATCCTGGCTGTTGATAGGGCAGGGGCACAAGATGGACAAGGACTACTGTGGCTGATATAGAAAACATTTAAAAAATCAGGGTGGGAGGGAGAGAGAAGCAGAGATTCATTCGGCTTCCCAGGCTAGTCATTAGGTAATCAGGATGAATGAATCACGTAGTTTGTTTACCCGAGTCTCTTGGAATTTTTTGTTATGGAGACCCTCAGCCACACTGTCATGGATCGGGTATATCTTGATTCTCCGCTTCTTTGATTAAGTGGGTTGAATCATCATTGGGTCTTAGCACCTGAGTGTCCCATTCTCCAGGTGTTCCATTATCCTCCACCATGAGGGAGACTGCCTGGTATGCGACAGTCGTGAGTGGGAAAAGTGCAGTAAAAATACAAATTAAAAATATCTTCTCTCCTGTGTGGATTGTCTTTATTTTCACAGGGGAGGGATACGGTTAAAAAAAGGTGGTATGAAGCCCAGCTGCAAAAGGAGGAGGGTTATGCATGGGACTAGATACCCTACCATGTAAAACAATCCTAGCTACAGAAACGCTAACCAAAAGGGTGAGAGGAATCTCCTTCACGGAGAGCTATGACGCCTTGTGGTAAAAGCCAGAGATCCCTGGAAGCCACAAAGCCGATCCACCTGCTTTTGAAAAGCCCAGGACAGAGATGGCTGGAGAGTCTTGGTTGATGGCCTATACCCCAGGATGGGTAGTAGGCATAAGTATGTAATTAAGGGGCATATTTACGTTCCCTGGCGCATCCCTGCATATCAGCAGGGATGCGCCAGGGAAAATGCGTCACGCAAGTTTACCCTTGCGCCACGTCCGATGCGCCGCATTTACAATGCGGCGCATCGTGGCACAAGGATAAGCAGATGCGTGACGCATCTGCCGGCGGAAGGTTGGCGCAGTGCTGAAGTTGTATCGCAAGCGCGACGCAACTCCAGCACTGTTCCAACCTTCCCTATCCCTAACATGGTGCGTCAATCCTTACGCCTGCTTGAAGCAGGCGTAAGGATTTGACGCACCAACGCCGGAAAAGTGACTGCGTGAAATCTTGTAGATTTCACTGCGTCACTTTTCCGAGGCGTTCCTGCGCCGGAACGCCCCCCTGCGCCGGTACGCCCACATGAAACCTGGACGCAGGTTTCATGTGGCGCAGGGGTTTACTACGTGACGCATCTCCCTAGATGCGTCACGTTGTAAATATAGCGCAACGCGGCGCATGGTTTGCGTCGCCGCTGCGTCAAATGCGTGACGCAACGGCGGCGCAAAAGTGGCGCAAGGGGCTTGTAAATATGCCCCTAAGTATTGACTCTTTACCCTTATGTCATATGCGACCTGACTGGCATTCAATGAGCAGGTTGTTATCATGGCCTTTACAAACAAGGCCAGAAAGGGAACTGTAATTGGAAATGTCAACATGTCTGGGACAGGACATGGAGTGTGTTAGATATTATTTAATTGTTGCCACTTTCAAGGTTACAATTATGGAGTAGAAAATTTCAAAGGTGGTAGGCTCATATTTGAAATAAATAGATTTTACTTGTCAATCAGATTTGTATAAATGCAGAACTAAAGCATAAACTTTATGAGAATAGCCAGTGGGAGACAATTTAAAGAATTTCACATTCAATGTATACATTGTGTAGACCATGGGTACTCACAAACATTTTCCCAGGGGCCACAAAATATGATTTGTGGTGTGCCTGAGAGCCACATTAATGCCAGCGGAATGGGAGTGGGGCTTTGGGGGTAAGTTGAGCGGTGGGGAAGCGCAGCATGTACATAATGTGGTCAATGAGTCATGGAGTTAGTTTGAGGATTTCAGTCCATACTGTCTTTTAAATGAATCCCCTACTCTCTAGAAGAGTCATAGATTTGACAATACTGTGCTAAGCAGTTTCTGAATTGCTGTCCCTTTACCAGCCTTCTTTATTTACTATCACTGCCTCAGAAAAGTCAAGTGTAAAAAAAGATGTAACTTCATTCACCAAAAAAACCTAGGATAAATCCCAGCTTCCCCAATTGACTAAATTGCGTGATCCTAGGCAATTGTTTTATTTCACTTTGCCTCCTTTTTCTTCAGTTCACATTTAAGAGCACCTTGAAAGATCTGTGTTCAGGATATGCACGGTGCAAACCCTTCTAATGTGTTTGGTTTGATAAACTATAATGTTATCCATGTATAGTAAAAACCCAAGCCACCCAAAGGTTTCGACAGGGCAACTGACTTGCCTCTTAGTTCAGTATTGGCATTGTTGCCAGGGAGGGAGGAGGCATGAATGTATCTATGTTCATTTTTGAAAACTATCACTTTTAAAAAATACTTCTAAATGCACTGATACAATCTTATGTACTAAGGTGAAATGCTTCTGCATGTTAATGAAAAAAACCTTTTGAATTTTGAAGAGACTTTATCATTTTTAAACACGTTTGTTGCAAGATATCTTAAAAGGGAATGTGTTCCGAAAGTTAAGTGTTGCTGGATACCTTTTTTTTGCTTCTGTTCTTTTACTTCTGTTATCGTGTAAATAAACACTTGACCGTTTATTTACCATCTTTCTGAAAGTTAGTGCACTCTTAAGTAAACAGCATCCCAGGGCTTCTGTTCACCAAGGGGTCGCATTTGAAGGTCAGGAGGGCCGCAAGCGGCCCGCGGCCCGTACTTTGAGTATCACTGGTGTAGACTGTCCTATTGGTACTGATGCAAACATTTGAGAAATCCATTCAGATACTCTTGATGATCACAGAATACAATGTTTCTGGATAGTAGATAAGTGCCTCCTGTGGTAGACTGACAGCAGAGTTTTTTCAAGTCAAAGATGAATATAGCAGGGAACACTTTTTGGACAATATCAAACCTACTTTGCCCAGGAAACTGTACGTTCAGCTCAGATTTGGGACCCTACCGCTTTTTACGCATTTTAATAAGTGGGTCAAAACGCATACTGGTGAATGTCCTGCTTGTAACTACAAGGAAGAGACTGAAATACATGTTTTGTTCCTCTGTCCTGCCTACTAATCGCTGCGTAAGCGCTGGCTTATCCAATTATGCAAGAACTTGGGTTTCGCGCGCTGTGCAGAGGCATACAGAGTCTTAAAATATGACACTCATCCACCTATTGTCTTTGCCGTATCCTGGTTCTTAAATTCTATGTGGCATATCCGGCGGGCCTTTATAAAGTAGTTTCTGTATAGATAATGTATTTGTCTAACCTGTATATGGCCATATTTGCCCATTTTATCTTGGTTTTATTGTCGTACTTCACTCATTTTTATCTTAGTAAATTTTAGGACGTGTCTCTTTTTCTCAGATGACTGTTTTATTGTACTTTAATTCGGCCCAGGCCCTTGTAGTAATTTTAAAACTACATTGTATTAGAGTCCTCATCAGTCTCTTTGTTAGCTCTGCCAACTTTGTACATGAAGCTAGTTTCAGGTTGTGTAATTTATAGTTGAATTGTACATATTTTAATGTGTCTCTTTTTTTGTAATGCACTTTTATGGCCTGTGTGGCCGAAATAAAGTTATTGAATGGAATGGATAGTAGATTTTCGTTTGATAATATATCTAGGATGGACCAGTAGTATTCCAGGGGTTGTAAAAATGCTTACATAAATGTATACCCTCACTCTGTCAATGAAGGCCCACTATTGTGACGGGGTTGCCAGGATGTTCCTACGAATGCTCATACTATGACAAAGGAGAAACACTATTATGCCTGGTACTGCCAGAATTCCATCCATCGTCCAAATGCTAGATGTGCACATCATTAGGGAAGGGTGAGCTGTTAGCCCTTCACCATACTTCCTCCCCCACACATATACTTGTACTCATGTACATTCACACAATCAAACAGTTACACCTGCATGTTTATGCACCCCCACACACAGACGTTCTAGGAAAAAGCAGCACTGCAGGCAGTTCTGAGTCAGTACCATTGAGGCCTTAGTGAGAACCAATTAGAACCTGGAACCAGTGGAACCTGCTGTGATTGACAGTTTCTGCCTGCCTCTCCTAGTATCACGAGCCTGTACCTTAATCTGCCATATCAGAAGTCAGGATAGGGTTGGTGGCAATTCTGCCATATCGCCTTGATCCCAACATATCTAACATGTATAAATAAAGTGCAGTGGTGCAGGATGCATAAGTCACTTAGATGCTGATTTTGATGAGATGCTACTGAAGGAGCGGGGTTTTCTTTATCTCAATCTTCAAATATAATCATTAAATAACCCCTGCCACTGGTCCTATGGACCTTTGCTCATCGACAAGAAGTAAAGAGCAATCCTCCACATAGTCATAAATCATTAAAGACTTTCAGTTCAGTCAATAAAGAGAATTAGGGCCTGATTACGAGTTTGGCGGTGTGGTAGAGGGCTGCCACACCACCGCCCCACTCCCACACTGCCAACGGCTCACCAGATTAGGAGTTTTCTCCTGATCTGGCGAGCGGTCCTTTGGCGGTCCCACAGCAGTACCGTGCTAAGGCTCATATGTGCACTGCATGGACTGTGAAGTCCATGCCATGCAGGAACAGGGGGTGCATGCACACAGGGGGGCACACCATGGTCCTCCCCTCATGTATCCCCGGCCTTGAGGCAACAGGGAGCCCTGTAGGGCCCCTTTGTTTCCTCACACCACACTTTTCATGGCAGGCTCACCGCTATGAAAACTGTGGTGATGAGGAAACTCGTAATATGCTTGGTTGTGCTGCAGGGGCACTGTCAGCATATTGCGAGTTTCTGACTGCCACGCCACCGCCTAGGGATCACAGATCCCCGGCAGTTGCTGCTGTCCAACAGCCGTACAACTGCCAAATTCATAATAAGGTGGTCAGACTGCCCGTGCAGCGTTTGCTGCACTGACACCGTGGGTTTGGCGGTCCATCGAACCGTCAAACTCATAATCAGGCCCTTAGTGTCAGTTAAAGGGTTTTATTTACAAATATTTTAGTCTTTCATATCTTTATTCATTAGATATTAATCTTTAGATTTCAGCATTAAAAGTTAATAGAATCCATCAATTGATATTTGATTATAATATAGCAACATATTTGCTTGAATCACAGCTATTATAGTAATAATAGAGCAAGGGTGTTCCATAAAGGAAACTCCCTATTCTAAATAAGCTGCATTAATGAGAGAAAAAGGTGTCAGCTCAGAAACCCAATGAAGAGTTCTAATGAGAGAATCAAGGCGCAAGCATAAAGCCTTTGCATAAATTCTCAGCTCAAACATATCAGCAGACAATTCAATAAAATCTATGTAAGGCAGTCTCTCATGAAGAAAAGGCATCAGAAGCTCAAAGGCAAGTCTCCAGTCAGAGAGTCGGGGAAGGAATCATACTCTACTCTAGGAACACGCACTAATGCACAAGTTACTAACTTGTGTAACGATATATCTGTAAGAGACAGTAGTTAGTGACAGATTCCCTACCTTAGAATATCCCCAGGCGTCAGGCTGGATCCGGAAAGTTTTTGCGTAGCAGTAGCCTTGCGCGTCGGTAGGCGGCGTCGTGCGGCTCCGCGTCCGTCGTCGGGCGTCGTGATCGCCGGGATGACGCCGCGGGCAGTACTTAGGCGCCGCCCTGCGCGCTGACGTCAGTTCTGTACACGACTTTCCGCGCCAGGAACGCAGAGCCATGCAAGAAGCTGACATAGGTGTCTGAAAAATACTAGGGCCCTGAAAGGGATGTCCTTAACCCTAGAAATCAGTTCGCAGAACGGGAGGATGGGTGGGCGGCAGGAATCTGTCACTAACTACTGTCTCTTACAGATATATCGTTACACAAGTTAGTAACTTGTGTATCTGAAAGAGACACGTTAGTGACAGATTCCCTACCTTAGACTAGATACCCCAGCAATACCAACCCCGGTGGTGGGTCTGCGAACAAAGATCAGACAAGGAAGTCCTGGAGGACAGAATGGCCAAAGAAGCCGTCCCTCCGGACCTGACTGTCAAGGCAGTAATGCTTTGTAAACGTGTGCAGCGAGGCCCACGTAGCTGCCTGACAAATAACCGGCAGCGGAACACCGCGGCCCAAGGCCGTGGTAGCAGCCGTTGCCCTGGTGGAATGGGCACGCAGCCCAACAGGAGGCTCCTTCTTAGCCAAAGAATAGCAGGTATTGATGCACAAGGTAACCCAGCGGGAGATGGTTCGTTTGTGCACCGCCCGACCTTTTGGCGCCCACGTAGCCAACAAAGAGCTGGTCATCCACCCGGAAGTGTTTTGTGCGGTCGATATAGAAGGAGAGCGCACGTTTTGGGTCCAGACGGTGGAGCCTCTCTTCCTCTCTGGAAGGATGCGGAGGCGGAAAGAAGGTAGGCAAAGTGATGGTCTGCCCAATGTGAAAGGCAGTAACCACCTTTGGCAAGAAGGACGGACGCGTCCGAAGAACAACCTTGTCTGGATGAACAGACAGAAAGGGAGGTTTGCAAGATAAAGCCTGGAGCTCACTCACCCGCCGAGCGGAGGTGATGGCCACCAGGAAGGCTGTCTTTAGAGTCAGAAGACGAAGAGGACAGTTATGCAGAGGCTCAAAGGGAGCGCACATTAAAAAGGTAAGAACCAAGTTCAAGTCCCACTGAGGCATCACAAATGGAACAGGAGGAAAGAGGTGTGTAATGCCTTTTAAGAACCTGTTAACAACAGGGGACTTGAAAAGGGAGGGCTGATCAGGGAGCCTGAGGAAGGCCGAGATAGCACAGAGATAACCCTTGATGGTACCCAGGGCAGAACCCTGTTGGGCCAGAGAAAGAAGGAACAGAAGGACCTCAGAAAGAGGGGCAGAAAGGGGTTCACAGCCTTTGCTGTGCACCATGCCACAAATTTGTTCTACCTGCAGGCGTATACCACCTTAGTGGAGGGACGCCTGGCTGCCAGAATCACATCACAAACTTCGGGAGGCAAGTCGAAAGGAATCAACTGCCGCCGCTCAATCTCCACGCAAGCAGGTGTAGACTGGACAGGTTCGGGTGGAGGACCGTCCCCTGCTGCTGCGACAGAAGATCCTCCCGAAGAGGCAGACGGATCGGGGGATCTACTCTCATACTGAGTAGCTCGGGATACCAAACTCTTCGAGCCCAGTCCGGAGCCACAAGAATGTCTTGGGCCCGGTCGTGCCGAATCTTCTTCAACACTATGGGTAGAAGTGGTATAGGCGGAAAGGCGTACAATAGACCGCAACTCCACTCGTGACGAAAAGCGTCGCCGAGCGAGTGCCGCCTTGGAAATTCCAACGCGCAGAACTGATGACATTGCGCGTTCTCTTCGGTGGCGAATAGATCTAACCAAGGCTCTCCCCACTGTAGAAAGAGTCCTTGCGCCACTTCCGAGTGAAGACGCCATTCGTGATCCATCATGCACCTGCGGCTGAGTTCGTCCGCCCTGGCGTTCAGGGAACCTGCCAGGTGTTGAACCATCAGGAACATGCCCTGATGTTCCAGCCATGTCCAGAGGCGCAGAGCCTCCTGACAAAGGGTCCACGACCCCACCCCGCCCTGTTTGTTGCAGTACCACATGGCGGTGGTGTTGTCGGTGAACACCTGCACTACCTTCCCTTTGACAGAGGGAAGGAATACCTTGAGTGCAAGTCGGATCGCCCGGAGCTCCAGAAGGTTGATATGGAGCCGGGACTCCGCCGGAGACCAGAGGCCTCTGATCTCCGCTCTCTCCCATGTGACCGCCCCATCCCAGAAGGGACGCGTCCGTCACAACTGTATGCTCTGGCTGGGGAAGGGAGAGGGATCTGCCCATGACCCATTGCCGGTTCGAGAGCCACCACTGCAACTGTGTTGCAGTCCCCTCCGAGATCTGGACGTGATCGGACAGGTTGCCCTGGTGCTGCGCCCACTGGAACTTCAGGTCCCACTGCAGAGCCCGCATATGCCATCTGGCATGATTGACCAGCAGGATGCAGGAGGCCATGAGGCCCAGCAGCCTCAGGGTCATCCGTACCGAAACCCAGGATAAAGGCTGAAAGATCGGAATGATAGCCTGAATATCCCGGACTCGCCGTTCGGGAGGATAGGCCCGAAACTGCGTCGTGTCCAGAACTGCTCCGATGAAAAGGAGCTGTGGAGAAGGAATCAGATGCGACTTCGGCACATTGATGGAGAACCCCAGCGAGTGCAGGAGTTCGGCCGTAGTCTGGAGGTGGGAGACGACTGCCTGGGACGAGCCCGCCTTCAGCAGCCAGTCGTCGAGGTAGGGGAAGACTGAAACCCCTGCCCGGCGCAGATGAGCTGCGACCACCGCCATCACTTTCGTGAACACCCGAGGGGCACTGGTAAGGCCAAAGGGGAGCACGGTGAACTGAAAATGCTCGAGGCCTACCGTGAACCGAAGGTAACGCCGGTGGGCCGGCAGGACGGGGATGTGGAAATAGGCGTCCTGCAAGTCCAACGCTACCAACCAGTCTCCGGGGTCGAGGGCAGTCAAGACCTGAGCTAGGGTGAGCATCTTGAACTTCTCCTTCCGGAGGAAGCGATTGACGTTCCGGAGGTCCAAGATAGGACGCATGTCCTCCTTGTCCTTTTGGGCACCAGAAAGTAGTGGGAGTAGCAACCACGCCCTACTTCTGGGGTCGGAACATGCTCGATGGCCCTCTTGGCCAAGAGGGCCGTGACTTCCTTCTGTAGAAGCACCAAGTGATCCCCTGACATGCGGTGGAATTGAGGTGGCATGGCTGGGGGGTGGTCTCGAAGGGGAGGGAGTAGCCCCTTCGGACAATGTCCAAGACCCACCTGTCCGAGGTGATGGGACGCCAGTGGTGAAGGTGATGGCGGACCCTGCCCTCGACTGGCGTGCTGTGCACCTGAAAGGAGGGACTAGGAGGGCTTGGAGGCCGCGGACGGGTTGGAGGTGGTGGCCTGACCCGCACGCTGGTTGCCCGAACCGCCACGGCGGTATCCACGTCCTCGGCCACGCGAAGGCGCTTGCTGCGCGGGCCGTTGGCCGGGCTGTGGACGTGACTGGGCACCCCTTCCGTGGCCACGAAAGGGGCAAAAAGCAGACGTGAGCGGAGGGCGCACAACAGCAAGGCCCAGGGACTTAGCAGTAGCCCGTGAGTCCTTGAAACGCTCCAGCGCATGGTCTGCCTTCGAACCAAAAAGACCGACTCCATCAAAGGGCATGTCCATGAGTGTATTCTGGACATCCCCTGAAAAACCAGTGGTTCTCAGCCAGGCGTGGCGACGCAGCGCCACCGTCGTTGCAAGCGATCTGCCCAGCGAGTCGGCGGTATCAAGGCCACAGCGGATGGTATATTTAGCCGCATCACGCCCTTCCGCAATGGTGCGGGTAAGCAGTGTCTGGACCTCCTCAGAACACTGCGGCAAAACAGTTGCCACCGAATCTCACAGGGAGTGGGTGTATCGGCCCAAGCGGTATTAACAGACCGCAAGCCAGCACTGGAGGAAGAGAAAGCCTTCTTCCCAAAGTGATCCAGGCGCTTGGATTCCTATCCGGAGGGGCGGTAGGGAAGGCGGTTTGGGAGGCAGAGGCTTGGACAACCAAGCTCTCAGGGGTGGGGTGTTGGGAGAGAAACAGGGGGTCGCCCGGAGCAGGGCGATGGCGTCGGGCCACGTTCCTATCCACAGGAGCCCCTGTGGTGGGTTTGGACCAGGCACCCAAAAGAACGTCAGTCAGTGCATCGTTGAACGGCAGCACAGTCTCCAAAGAGGAGGCCGCCGGCTGAAGCACTTCAGTCAGGATGTTAGTCCTGACGGCCACCGTAGGCAACTGGAGATTCAAGGCTCCAGCAGCTCTACGCAACACCGTTGCAAAATTAGCCCCCTCCTCCGTTGCCACGGGAGGAGACAGCATGCCAGAGTCAGGGGAGGTATCCAGACCACTGGCATCCCCAAGTTCCTCAACCCAGTCCGGGTCAAACTCGCACTGTTGTGTGAGAGGGTCCTCAGACCCCTCCCAGCTCTCCTGGTCCTCCTCAGGTTGAAAATATGGAGGAGGAGGGACATCAGGGACCCAAGGTCTCATCGGCGCCGGAACCGGAGTCGGGCGATGCCGGTCCGGCTCCATGTCCGGACCCGGGGAGAACCGGGGAACGACGCCGCCCGGAGCCCCGGACGGCGTCGGAAACGGCACCGGGGACATCGGCGTCGGCGGAGGCGTGGTTAGGTCAACCGGCGTCGATGGGGGTTGCAGCACCACCGGAGCTGGGGTCGAGGCCGGGGCCGGAGCCGAGGCCGGGACGAAGGCTGGTGGGACAGGCGACGCCGGGACCGGAGTCGACGGCGACGCCGGAGCAACCCCATCAGGGCCCGCGGGGCCTGAAGGCGCACCGGAGGGACCTTGAGGCCCGAAGAGGCGGGCCATGGCCGACAGGAATTCCTGTATATCGGCAGGAGTCGCCCCCGAACCCGGGTAGGGCGGGTACTGCGGGGGTAACTCGACAGGCACGTCCGGGGCCGCGGGGGCGGGGACGGTGCCGACAGGGACCTCAGCCGAGCCGCGAGACCGGCGAGGCGAAGTCTTAGAGCGATGACGCCGCTTAGACTTCTTGTGCTTCGACTTACCGGAGGAGCGCGAAGACTTGGATTCCGACGAACGGCGGGGACTCCGCGTCCGGCCCCTCGACCTCTCCCGGGACCGGGGCTTGGTGCGGCGCGGAGCCGAATGCCGGACTTCGAGGAGCTTACGAGACCGCTCTCGCAAAGCCTTAGGATGAAGTTTCCGGCAGTCAGGACACGACTTCGTGTCGTGGTCTCAGCTGAGACAAAAGAGACACTCGAGGTGCGGGTCCGTGATCGACATCATGCGACCACATTCCTTGCAGGGCTTAAAGCCGGGCATCCCTACGACACCTTAGGAGTCGTGAAGACTCGTTGAAGAAACAGTGAAAAAATTCACCAAAAAAGATAGTCAAAAAGTGACTAGGGCACTGCTCTTCCCGGATCTGCGCTTACTGGCGCGGAAAAAGAAGAACTGACGTCAGCGCGCAGGGGCGGCGCCTAAGTACTGCCCGCGACGTCATCCCGGCGATCACGACGCCGACGACGGACGCGGAGCCGCACGACGCCGCCTACCGACGCGCAAGGGTACTGCTACGCAAAAACTTTCCGGATCCAGCCTGACGCCTGGGGATATTCTAAGGTAGGGAATCTGTCACTAACGTGTCTCTTTCAGATATAAACACACAAATTCTATGTTGCAACATTATTCTCTTTCTTCTTCTGAGTCCTCCAATAAGATATCAGCAAACTCTTGAGAATAAGTAAACTCCTCATTTTCTCATAGGTGCACAATAGGCTTTCAGACATTAAACCTTGAAACGTTACATCATTGATGTTTTGCAGTCTCGTCAGTTCTTCCCATGAATCATTCTTTTGGTCACCTCCTCTTCTCTAAGTGAGAACTCACTATCAGTTGCTTAATGCGTAACAAATGCATATTCAATAGCTAACAGACGGCTTCTGGAAAAGTACAGCATTTGAAATACAAAAAAAACATCATGCGCAAATAACTATTTAATGTGGAGAAACAGGCCTTTCAGTGTTAATGTATTATTTTCAGTTAACATGGCATCGACAGTTAGGGTAATTTAAATCAGCACTTTTATTCATTTGCAGGCCTATAACATTTAAGAATGATTGCCCACTACAGATTTTGCATTTAACATATGTGTTATTTAAACATAAGCTTTACACATTATCAGTAAAAGCATTTTGTACGTGAATGAAATTCGAGTCAAGAGTTTCCCCCCCCGTGATGGTTGAAAAACCATCTCAGCTTCTTCTTCACAAATGAATGTTTAGAGTTCACTCTTATTTTCTGTTGAGTCATCCTTTTTATTTTTCAGAGTTTCAAATTCCTTCAACTTTTTATACTCTTTATTCTTTCTCTCTTTCATTTCTAATTCTTCTCTTACTTGTCTCTTTCTTTCTTCACTCGTCTTCCTTGTTAAATTACATTTAAATCCTTTATATAAGCATAAAAGCATATCAAGCAAATACCAATGATTAATATAGGGTCTCAATATGATCCCAAAAAGTCCTCCCCACACTGTTGCAAACCAGTTGTTAATATTAAAAGCTCCTTTGCCTAAGCTTCCTAATACAATAGCAGTTTCTAAAAGGTTCTAATTCAGGGTGCAGGTTAGAAATGTTCTTTGCCAAATTCTTCTATCTTTCTACTCTCATCAGGAATGTACAAGCAGCAATGTTGAGCTTTCAGTATTTTGTGGAATCCGCCTTTCTCTGCCAACAAAATATCTAAAGCTAATCAATCTTGAAAGACCCTTGATCTAATAGCCACCAATTCTGTGTTAACTGCTAGTAAGGCACCAGATGTACTAGGAGTCAGTTTATCTACTGCTGTTGACAACTTTCTAAATTTCTCATTGTTTAATACTACTCCTACAGGCAGTATGATTGCTCAAAAATGTCTCTTACTATATGTGTCCCATCATTAGTACTACAGTGGGAGTCTATGGTGTGGTCTCATTGTTAAAGCATCTATGCTATTTACATGATTCATTTTAGGAAACAGCAAAGCTAAATAGCGAACACCCTCCCAATCAGCAGGCAACTACAAATAGGCACACTGTCTACACACAAAATAAACTCCTGGAATAACTGCCTCTTCCCATGTTTAAATTTGAGCAGGTCCTCCTAAAACCTCGAATGTGTGCTCACAATTAGTAATCCCAATCTGTCTTTTTCAAAATTGTTTTCTCCTTTTGTAAACACATGATTTACCTTTTTGTCATCTATCTAGCTTTAATTTTGGGTAAACCATTTTCTTTTTGTATTCATCATCTTCTTTCTTCCATCCATTCTTTAAAATATCTTCTTTATTTCCACTATGAAAAATGTGAGCTCTTCTTTCCTCTAATGTTAAAATAAATGTATTTTCTAATGGTCTCATTAAACAGGTTAAATACTTCTTGTATGCCTTTAACAGTGGTTGATATAAAGAAATACCATGCAGTTTCCATATCTTTTGCTTGTGGGTGAGGATTCAATCTTTTCTTAAGAGGAACTTTGGAAAGAATCATAATTGGAGAAAAAATATTCAAAGCGTTCCTGTCTATAAATGAAACTAAGCAAAATACTACATGTAATTTCATATGACAGTGGGATATGATGATAAGTCACTTCTTCTGCAGATGAAGAAGGTAAGTGGTCACAGACATACAGTCGTTATTATCTAAAGCTTTAGTGTATTCCTGAACTAATCTAGAGAAAGAATTAGTCGAAAACCTTTCTTTTGAATAATCTACAAATAAAGCCTTTAATTTTGTCTCATCTATTGTGTGTGCAAGCATTGTAGATGCAGGTGTAGACCTAAGGGTTTCAATATCTGGTGTAAAACTCATCCCAGCTAAAAGAATTATAATACCTAGTATAGCAACAATTAGTGTGACTATAATCACTACTCTATACTTAGCTTTGGTAAGGATACACGTCTTTGCCTACAGTCAGATCTTAGTAGAATATAGTAGCAGGCAGATTCGATATTCTGCGTTGGCTTCTACTTGTGCAAACATGCAAAACATTTGATGATCCACTTGTAGTTATTTAATTCAGCTTATGTACACAAATCTTCGTGAGACATCCCTTGCCCTACTCCATCTTCTTCTAAATGTGTTATTCCTACTCATCTACTGCAACCTTGTCCCAAGGGGATTCTTCTTAACTTTTGTTTATTAACTTTTTCTAATTGTTTGTCAGTTTCATTTATTTCACCCCTTTACTTTTTTTCTGCTTTAAACATAGTTCATCATTTGTTGTCCAAGTTAATTCAATTTTGAATTCACTATATAGTGCTTGTCAAGTTCTTAATTGTAATTTTTGTTTCAGAAAACTTAATTGATCAATTCTGTTTCTCATTGTGGCATATCATGGAGGTTCAAATGTCTCTGATCTCAGTTCATTAGGATTTTGACCTGATGCATTTGGCACATTCTCTGCATAGTAAGTCCATTCTGGTGCAGAATACCTACAACAAGGTACTCTCGCACTCTTGGATCTCTTTGGTGTGTGTTGATCTTCTTCTGTTTAGCTTATACCACTAGATTCTGTTTCTTCGATTATGGTTTGCAGTATGTTCAACTGACACACTTGATCTCAATTGCCTTCTACCATTTGGCCATTCCAATCTTTTAGTGGTCTTTCTCTCCTCATGCTTGTTCCTTCATCTGGATCATTTAATTGCTCTTGTGATGCTTCAACGGTTGTTTTATTTTCAACTCTCAATTCTTCCTCTTCAGTGGGTGTTTCCACACCACTTTCAGAGATTTCTGGAACTTGCACTGGTGAGAGATTCTGCTGTACTTAGCCACCTTCTGGTCCTTCTGGGTGTACAGGTACAGGAGATCTTGATATGGCTCAAAGAACACTGCTTCTTCATACGGGCACCTTACTCTCTGAGTGTGCGAAACATGCACCCAATTTGGTGTCCCGGCACATTTAACAGTAGTGTTGGTAATCAAGATGATCTGGTAGGGGCCTTTCCACCTGGGTTCCAGGCAAGATTTTCACACATGTTTCTTCACCAAAATCCAGTCCCCCAGGTTATGGTCGTGGCACAGCTCCTGATGTAGACTGGCTGTGACGGCTCCAGTCTGATGAGAAACAGAACGCACCACATCAGCCAATCCTTTGCTGTAATCTAGTATCATGTCATCTGTGATGTTTACAGGCACATTTGTAGGTACAGCAGGCAGACTCATAGCATGACCCATGAGTATTTCATGTGGAGACAATCCTTTTCTCCTGTCATGGGTGCTTCGAAGACTCATCAAAACTAGTGGTAAAGAATCAGGCCGTTTCAACGAAGTAGATGCACAGTCTTTGGCCAAACGAGACTTCAATGTCCCATTCAACTGCTTCATTGTCTCCGAAGCATCGGGACAATAGCTACAGTGTAATCTCTGTTCCACTTGAAGAGCCACACACAGCATTCTAAGGACCTCATTATTGAAATGGATCCCTCGGTCTGACTCAAGAGAAACCAGAAATCAGAACCGCGGAATGAGTTCACGTAACAGCAGTTTAGCTACAGGAAGACTGCCGTTCCTCTGCATTCGGTAGGCTTCTACCCATCAGGAGAAAATGCACACTATAACCAGGACATATCTCAGCCTATTGCAAACAGGCATTTCGATGAAATCCAGCTGCATTTTGTTAAAGGGCCCTCCTGATCTCCCAGTGTGACTAAGTATTACAGGGTTTCTTATTCCAACATTTATCTGCTGACATGTAATGCACCTATGACACAGCTCTTCAGCTAAAACTCTTAATCTGGGATTGAACCAATTTTGCCTCAGCAGTCTAACCATTGCAACCCTTCCAGTGTGTGCAGGACTATGGAAACTTCATGTCATAGAAAACAACAATAAACCATATGGCAACACTGGTCTTCCATCTGCTGAAACCCAAATGATACACCCCTGCTGCTCTGCCTCTGAAACTTCTTCCTATAGTCTTTTGATGTCTTCCCAAATATCAGCTACTGACAACACGGAGAAGGTAGTGTCCGCTTAAGATTGTTTTGTATATTCTCCATTAAATGTGCATGCCACAAATGCACAATACCATGCAATTTTATCAGCATATTGATTTTTAATGATGACATAATTACTGCCACTTCTTTGTGTTACACATTTAGCTACTGCAATCACTTGGGGTAACTGCAAAGCTTCCAATAATCTCATTACATATTCCCCATTTCTAATAGGGAAACCTAATGATGTCATACATCCCCTTTGTCACCATAACCAACCAAAATCTTTGACCACATCAATTCCATATTGACTATCTGTAGATATAGTCACTCTCAATTGAGATGAAAGACAACACGCTCTTGCAAGGGTAATTTATTCTGCCACTTGTGCTGAGGTAACACTTTAAAGGGAGAAGGCTTCCACTACTTTTTGAATTGTGCAGCCACCATAAGCTGCTCTCAAAGTTCCTTCATTGTGTCTTAGATGAGCTGTCCACAAAGACTACATAGTCAGGCTTATCAAGAAGTTCATCCTTAGTGTCGGGTCTTGGTGCATAAATCCGTAACATCTAAGCTATTGGCATTGTAAATGACAATGCCTATTATTTATGTGTTCGTTTTCTAAACAGATGAATGAAAGGCATGGTCATTTACGATGCCACTAGCTTAAACTCTCGCATATGCGAGACCTATTGCATTGCAAATGCTTGTTTTACATTAGTGCTGGAAACTCAGCCTCATGCACTGATGTGATCACTGCTAACAATCTTGGATGGGGTGGTCACTGTTACATCACTAATATTAGTAGCTCTGGATGATTTCCATTGAACATAAGTAGCTCTTATTGCAGAAAAGGTTGGAGACCCCTGATCTAGTTTGATTTCTTCCCCATCAATTTCATTTTCAGGCAATGGTAGCAATGTAGCTGGAATGCGTGTCTGACATCTGTTTAAAACAACGTTTTCAGTACCAAGTATTTGTTATTCATACTTTGTAGGTCTGCTGTTTGTCAGATACTGTGCCTTTATACGGGTGAGCAATATCTCCACTGAGTGAGGGACTATCACTGTAAGAGGGTGTCCCATCACTATGCTCTCACATCTCTCAATACTGACACCAACTGCCACAACTGCTTTAATGCAGCCGGGCAGTCCTGCGGCAACGGGGTCAAGTGTAGTTGAAAAATATGCCACAGGTCTTCAAGAGTCTCCATGCATTTGAGTAAGCACTGAGAGAGGTCAGCCCTCCCTCTCACTGAAAAACAATGTACGCATTTTTTTTTTCTTTTCATAACAGAATTTTATTGTTGACAGCCAGTACAATACAAGGGCCTTGTAGGGCACCCAAGGTATTTATACAGGGTGAGTTACATGAAAGTCAACATTTTCAGCAATAATAGAGGATTGATTACATAGTAAATAGATTGCAGGAAAAAATAAGAACTGAAGGAAAAAGAAGAGAGAAAAAGAAAACAACAGTGCCACATTACCTCCGTTCAGCAGATACCACAATTTTAAAGATAGGGAGAGCACTACAATGTACGCATTTTACTGTAATCAGGCATTCCTAGTGCTGAGGCACGACAGAGACTTTCTCTCAGCTCTAGGAAAGCTTTCAAGCAATGGTTGTCCTATGAAGGCGGCTCAGGCACATCTTTGTGTGCCAACCTCAGTAAAGGCTTGGCCTCTAGGGAAACGTTTGAGATCCACTGTCAACCATTCCCAGGAACATTCTGACTTCTCTCTGAGTTCTGGGTGGATTCATCTTTCGAAATCTCTATTCTCTTCTGTGACACCTTTATCATTCCCTTCTCAATGAGATGTCCCAAATATAGGATGTCTTATTGACAGTATTGTAATTTGCTCAGGGACACCTTGTGTCCGTTCTCAGATAAATGATTTAAAAGAACAATTGTTTACAGTTTACAAGCTTCTTGTGTACTCAATGCTACAAGCAGGTCATCAATATACTGCACAACAACTGACTTGCAAGGCATCTACAGAGTCGCAAGATACTTTTTCAAGATCTGATTAAAGATTGAAGGACTTTCTGTATACCCTTAGGGAAGACGGCACCTGTCAAAACTCTATCTCTAAACACGAAAGAGAACAAGTATTGACTGTGCTCATGCAACAGAATAGAAAAGAAGGCCTGACAAAGATCCACAAAAGTAAACCACTCCGTAGTGCAGGGTATTTGAAATAGTACTGTTGCTGGATTCAGTACCACAGGACAACATGGAACAACTATGTCGTTAATTTTTCGAAGATCCTTTACAATCCCACATACCTACTGGGCTTCTGTAAACCCATAACAGGCGAATTGCAAGGACTTCCAACAATTTCTTTCAAGATCCCTTGTTTTATGTTTTTAATCACTGGCGTTATTCCAGCCACTGTCTCTGGTGTTAGATTATGAGGTGGTGTTCTCGGAAAAACAGCATTTGGTTTTATTGCGATGCAGACTTGTTCTACACCTTCGATTAGTCTGATGTCTTGCCCTGGAAAATCCCATACTTCCATTTTTTACAGTATCTCTCAAATTGGGAGGTAAATCCTCTACCATTCTCAAAGGATATAATTCTACATCTGTTCCTTGTCAGGCCATTTAAAATTCAACATCTTCATAATACGTTTGAAATTCAACACCCTCCGGTGTGCAGTAAATAGTGCAATTCAACTTGCACAAAAGATCTCTTCCTAACAGATTTACAGGACTTGACTCACATACCACAAATTGGTGATCTTCCTCAAATGAACCTATTTTCACAGGATCTTTCTTTGAAACAGGATTAGTTATTTGTTAATTTGTAACACCTACAATTTGGATCTTCTTTCCTGAGAAGGGTAGGTCTGGGACTTTTGCTGCTCTTACAGTTGAACGGGTAGCTCCTACATCGATAAGAAATTACACTTGGTGACCCTTAACCTCTCCTTCTACAAATGGATCACTTTGATCTACCATCAAAGACTGTACCAAGTACGCAATATTCCTACCCCCTCAGGCACTATCATTGGGAACTGTCAGAATCAAAACTCTCGCTCTCCAACATGGGGAACTGTTGAAATGGGTTCTGATTCTGAATGGATTTGAATTTGCTCTTGATTCCTGATTCATACTGAATCTGGAATTACCCATATTCCGTGGGCCCATCGGAGCTTGTGGGACTTGCACCATGGGAACTTGTGATTGCAGTGGCATCTGCATTCTTTGGGCTGGAACCTGAAGTGGAAAATTTCGCATTTGCGTTTGATTTACCCCTTGCATTTGTGCATCACCACTCACTCGCTTTGGATTCTCTCTACACTCTCTCTTCCAATGCCTGAGCCTGGTGCAATAGGGACAACAAGTTGATTTCTTTAATGTTGCAATGTCTATTCCTGAATTTTTATCAATCAGAACGCCTCAACCTCTACTTTGTGAAGTATCAACTCCACCCTGTGCAATTTGACCTCCAACCTGAAAACCAACACTGTGCATTCCTCCAACATTTCCTCCATGCGATTGATTCTGAAACCCTTTTTGAGCCAGTTTCATTTGAGCAAGCATAAGCTTTTCCTTAAGTCTCTTCTGCTTCACTTCCTGCTCATCACTATAGTATTTTGCATACTTCAGGATCTCATCTAAAGGTTTTATCTGCCAACAACTCACATTCTGTTATATATGCACACTGATCTCTGGTTGCAACCCAAGAATGAACAGTGACACAAAACTCCCCAGAACTCCCTTTTCAGGATTTTCTTGTTAGCTATGCTTCTTAAACACCTGTAACAATTGTTCATAGTAAGCATGCACCGATATTTTTACTTTTTGGGTAGTTCTATTGATCTTTTGCAAATCAATGTCTCGAGCGGAAACTTTTCCTTTCAAAAAAGGTAATCTCCTCATACTTGGTCATCACCACAGGCGAAGGTGCACGAGTACGCGCATCTCTTGGAGATTCAGTACGTGGCCATTGTACAGTTATCTTGCATTCAGCCCACTAATCACTCTGTATCACAATATAAAAGAAAGTATTTGTTGTAATTGAAGATTCCTTCTTGGTAAGTAGGAATCAGGTAGCCAGTTTATGTAGATTAACAGGTTATAAGTTTATTGAAGAGGTTACAGGTTCCTTAATAGAACACCCCACCAGGAGCAGCATCCTATTTTTAAATGCTATTTTGGTTCAAAGTAATCAATGGTGGAATATGGAGAGAGTGCTAATAGTTTCTAGAAATCAAGGGATATTTCAGTATCAAGCAAGAACTATTAGTGATCCTTCACAGCGTCTTTTCAATCAACACAGGAATTACACTGTCACAACTTCTTTGTTCAGTGTCAAAGGTCATAACAGATTTAATGGTAGTGACAATGCTGAGGGTGACCTACGCAGATCCAGTCGTATCAGGAGATTGCCTTGGCAACTTCAAGAGTAAAAGTGTATTACGATTTATGGTATGGTTAGTAAACATTGGGAAATGTAATGTATAAACTGTGTGCTGTAAAATTGCATAGTTATTAAGGTAACAATGTAATATTTTACTACGATGATAATTTTATTTTGTGTTTTTTTTCTTTGTTTGTTTATATTCCATTATAATAACATAAGATTTTTTTTTTTTTTTAAAAGGGAAATATAATGTTATGCCCTGAATCATGGGATGCCTGGGTGGATGTTCGAAGTGTCAGAGTTATGGCGGTTGGGGCTGGAAGTGAGCTGCATGCTGTCAGCTGTGTCTGATGGTGACTGCGTAGGTTTATATTATAATAAACTCACCTTTTCTTGAATTACATGACATCTTGGTTGTTGTCAAAAACAGTGACTGCTTGACAGCGCTCTCGAGTCTATAAGATATCAGCGCATATTCGATACCAGTTTGAACCCTTTAAACTCCAATATTGGTACTGGTTAGACGTTCATCCTTCTTCCTCTGTGTACATCCAGAGTTCAGCCGGCTTTCAGTGTTTGAGTTCGTTGTAAGCAGACTGTCTGATGGAAAAGTCACTGGTGAGGTTCAGGGCGTCTCTTTTTCTCTTCTTAAGTCTTCAATTTACCTTCTCTTCTTTGTTTTTATTGGTTTCTCTCACATGTAGATTTACTTTCCAGCCATTGCCAGTGTTGCAATTGAAGATTCCTTCTTGGTAGTAAGAGTCAGGTTGCCAGTTCTCATAGATTAACAGGTTATAGGTTTAGTGAAGAGGTTGCAGGTTACTTAATAGAACCCCCCACCAGGGGTAGCATCCTCTCTGCTCAGCCCACTCTCTCTAGCTGACCATCCTTCCGTCACTCACCAACATTCTATGACATCATACACTAGCTGAGCAGGGCAGGGAAACAGGGAAGCTGTACACAGAATGCATTACAACCACAGCAGATTATAACAGTATTCGAGTCTGCCCACAAAACCTTTGAAATTTTTACAAATCGTTCAACTTGTGTATACCACTGAGAGGGATTCTCTTTCAGCTTTGGAAACGTGTTCTTAAATGTTGCAAGATCACTTCTACTCCATGATACATGAACATACCCTCCACCTGGTATTTCCCTCATAGAAAAAGGTTAAAGCCTTATCTTCATCTGAGGGTGCTTGTGGTAGCTTACTATTCTTTTCGGTGGTATCTCTTTGTTTCTTTTACTTTCCTTGTTTCTTTTCCCACTTACTCTCTATCCTATCAAAATCACTTCATCAACGGATGCACTTTACCAATTCTGCAATGTGTAATCTCATCCCCAAAGACCTCGATGTCAAAATAGCTTCATCATTTAGCTGTGCCCTGAAATGTTTCTGTAAATGAACACTCTCAGAAGGATCCATCTCGTATTTACCTGCCAATTCAGCTAATTTATCATGGGTAGCAGCTGCACGTCTTGTAATCTCCTTACTCAGATATACCAGTTCATTCTCCTGATATTGATTTAGATGTGAAATGTCAGGGCATACGCTAATAATCTCTTCTAACTCCACCTTTAATTTTGGTGCATCCAAAGGTCTCACTCTTTCCTGGCAAGTAGATGGTCTCTCTGATTCTCCCACCCTTTTATTTTCTGAAGTTTTTTCAAACCATTGGGGAAATATCCCATTGTCAAATGGTCCTGTCTCCCCTTGTGCAATAGGGGTCGTAAAGACAATTCTTTTCCCTTTTCTCAATGACTGAACGTTTTGTGATGGTGTCCAGGCAACAATTTGTGGATTTTGTGATGTTGGGATGAACCCTGACACAGCTACTTCTCTTACAGCACCTTGAACAACAATATTTGGTACAATATTTATCGGTGCAGTTGCACTACCAGTTTCGGCGCCGATACAACTTGTGAAACTGGAGCAAGTACAATCACAGTTGAAGCTGAAACACCCAGAGCGATTACAGTAGGAGCTGCTTTAACTGGTGCAGGTGCAATCATAAGTACTGGAAGAGGTCTTTCAATCTGAATTGTACTTAGATCAACAGGGGCTGTAGCCACTATGGAAATAGTGGTTGTAACACCCTCCACATTTGTTGCGGGACCCACGTACGGTGGTGGGCGCGAGGACAACAAGCATCTAAAATGTCATCCTCTGATTCACTATCAGTGTCTGTTTTTCTTGCAGCTTCTTCATCATCATGTCCCTGTTTCCAATTCTTTTTAGACTTGTCAGTATTTATAGCTGGGTATATCCTAGCTCCCTCAACTACGCATTTCCTCCAACTTTGCTGCTCTTCATCCCATAGTATTTTAAAGAAACAAGGGAACCCAATAGTCGTGAAGGGACCTGAGGGTAAGTTTTTGTACAGAACACTAGGTCCCCCACAACACACAATAGATCATGTAATCAACACAGAGAAACAATGTTAACTATGTAATTTATAAATCCAAATGGATTGTATATCATTTATTTGAAAGGTAAAGAAAACTTAAAAGTGGGACAGTATTCAGAAAGGAAGTGAGTTACTAAATTCAGGCATTTGAACAAAGAGGCCGGAATACAATTCAAAATCAGGCCTCTTTGGTGTTAGTGTGGGAGTTGTTTTTCCTTTTCTCATATTAAATGCATTATAAATTGAGCTTATGCTAACATAAACTGTGTTTACACTGTCCTTCCTTGCTTCAATGCGATCGATGTCACAATACATCACGTGACGACTACTAGTGTTGTTTCTTGTTCTAAATAAAGAATTGCGAGTTTTACACTAATAAACACAGAGTGTTCCCAGAGTCTTTTCCCATTCTGTTGGCATGTCTAGTAAACTGTGAGAATGACTGAAATCCAATTTAATACTACAATGAGATAATCTGTATTCTGTAGTAAAATGTTTTTTCTTATTTGTTCCTTACTGGTGCATATCCTGAGAACTATGTACTTCTATGAAAGTCTTTGTCTAAAATCCTTTACAAAGAGGTGTAATTTTCGGTACCCCGGAACACCTTATTCTCCACCTTTAGAAGAGGAATCCAAGCCATATTTCATATAGAATTGTACGGAATACTTTATACTTACAATGTATTTGCTTTTGCTGATAAACATACTGATGGTATATTTCATGTATGCTGCCTATTAATCAGGCGCACCCGGGACACAGGTAACAGCAGAGGGGCGGAGTGGCGGGGTGGACCAGGTACGGGGGAAGTGGAGAGTTGACAGGATAGGCAAAGTAAAATAAAAAAATAAACAAAACCACTCACTTTGCGCTCGCCACATCGCCGACTCACCATTGACCTCTGCCAAGACTTCTTTTCGGTTTCCTTACACAAAGTGAGACAGTTTTTCTGTTCAGGTTCCAAGAGAAGATCCTCGTGTAGTGTTGCTTTCCTCAAGGGTATACTGATAGCTAATTCTATTTCAATCAGATACTTAAAAAGCATCTAGAGTTTCTTCAGCTACTATGCAGTTCGTCGTTAATACAGTACATTGACGATCTTTTGATTTCCTTGATGACTAGTCCATAGCACCATCGAGCACTACACCCTGCTTGTTGTACTTATCTTCGACTACAAGCAAGGTCAGTTAACATTTCTGCCAATACGGGCACTCCGAACTCGGTCACCTCCACACTTTTTGTGCAACTATTTTCCTTTCCTACTCTTTGAGCCTAGGCACTTTAGTCCTTTCCTCATCATGTACTACCGTCTTTCTAGAGTGCATCATGATTTTCCACGTATTGCTCTACTCCTGCCTTCAAGACACCCCTGTCGCTTGATGGCTCATCCCCTTACTCTATCATTTTTTGTGCTGTCAATCCTGAGACCCTGCTTTCTCCTGTTCTCGATTTTCATGGTCCACTCTTGCTTTGAATTATCTTTTCTCATACAGCACTTGTGTAAATATTGTAACCTGGTCCTGATGATGGGCTAAAATCTATACAGGCCAAAACGTTGTTGACTTTGCAGCGCAATTTAAGGCGTCACTCTCGTGGTCCCCAAAAAACTATCTTTGTTCATTAATGTATTAATGTACGGGTACCAATAAGAGTTCACTGTATATATTATTGTTTTTCTGCGCCGCTGTATATATCCCTTCACTTGCGCCATTCATGTTTTTCACGAGCACTTGTGCAGTTTTGTACAGGTTACATGACATTTAATGTAACATAGTGCTTTTGCTTTGACCTTTTAATCAAATATATTATAAAGATTTTACGCATTCATTGTTTCCTGGTTTCTTGTCTCCTTTTTCCCCCCTTTTCTTTCCCCCTTCCCAGCAACATGTTATGTGCAAATTCCTTTTTTCTGATTGTCAACTAAATAATACCTGTTGAGACATTGTTGTACGCTATATACTATCCTACCCAGGTCTCAACTGAGTTTATGGGTATCCTCCTGTAGTTTGTTACCACGTACCTGGGAATGATATAGGCAGGTCTCAGATCCATGGTGTCTGGTGGATTTTTCCATTCCCTTGGGGACTGATTGGGGGCAGGGTCTAATCGGCCACCAGGGATGGGAATAGTACTTCTCAATTATTTGTCTCTGGAAAGGTCAGCCACTGTGTCAGGGTGGCTGCCTTACCTTTACAAAATCACTGGTGGCCTACCAGTTGGATTACTGCTTGGTGACTGTGAGCCTGCCATGATTACCAAGTAGAAATCCATTTGGGAAGGGTATCATTGGGAAATGGAGACTCTCCCTTTTCCATGGGTGCCTCTCCCATATTTAAATGTTCCTGGGGTGGAGAGTTTTCTCCTCCAACATGGGCTTGGGACTGATGGAGAATTGTGTCTACCCCAGCCGCAATAGGGAAGAAAAAGAGGAAAGCTTCAATGTGAGCAGAAGAGGCTTCCAAAACGCCTTTGAAAGGATATGACCTCCACATCCTCTGTACTGTAAAGGTAGCGCAGACAACATGTAGGTCACATCCTTCACAGTAAAGGTGTTAAGAGTGGATTGTTTCACACTGTGTAAAGGTATGTGGACAGTCTTTCTCTACATGTAATTTCCCAGATTACCAAATTAGGCAATGGTTTTGGGGCTGGTTCCCCCCTCTGAGAAACCCTGGAGATACAAGATTTGTACTTTGATAATCCTTATTTGGTCCTCTTAGGAGGGATGTATATTTGATTGTGGGGGGAAAAGCCAGTGATGAACATTAAAGGTCTTTTTTAGCTCATTTAAAAATGTTATGCCAGATGACATAGATCTAATGTGCGTATTATGAAACATTATGACAAAGGCAGTAGGTCTGGCCTATTTATTGTAAAAATCATATGTTACAGGGAATAGGCCTTTAAAGATCGATTATTATTACACTATAGTAAAGCTTGTAGACAGATATTTTGTTACATGGAACCTCACATATTGCTGTGGTGGGCAACAATTTGGTGTTGGTTACCCCTTCTGACAAATTATGGGGTTGAAGATTTGCACTATGTTTATCCTTGCTAGAACCTCTGAGGAAGCGTTGTATATCATATTTCCAACTGTAATATTGTACATATTTGTAATGTTATGCAAAGTTTTTAGATTATATGTATTAGCGCACTAGACAATTTCAGTTGTAATAAGACCTATTTGTGTTGCCAATGCTTATTTTTTCTGTTCCTCTATGGTGCATTCCTGGTTCCCCTTTAGAATCGCCTTCCTCTGTAGCAACAACTCGAGGACGGCTCTGATAGCCTTGGAGGAAAACTTCTTGCCTTTGCCTGTTTTCAGTTATGTATTATAGTACAAGGGGTTACAAGGGATCTGGGGTGTCAATAATATTTCAAGCACACTGGTCCCTATGTTAACAATAGTATTGTAAGATAAATAAAATATTACATATTGAGAAGTATTTTTTAATCAAAATTAGAACATAAATAAAGGCATACATTCATATATATGGATTTTAAGTGGGGTGAGAAAACTGTGCTCAGTGCTCAAATTATCGTGATACTTGCTGGACATTAGAGGAGACGCAGAAGACCAGTGCCTTGCGCTGGGGATGCCCCAAACTGGTCACTGGGCCCTCGTCGGAGAGGAGTGGTGGGAAAAAGACGTGGAAACTGCAGGAGAGAGACACGCTCGAGCTCTCAGGTGGTGGTTAGACAAGACGGCACACTGGATGTGGAACGTCAACGGTTGGAGCAAGAGGAAGCAAGAGCTCTGGTAAAAGCAGTCATGTCGGCAACCTCAGCGGATAGTGGCTAAGAGGTAGTTGAGGAAACACCAGACCTATCCAGCCGGTAGCGCCTGGGACTGAGTGGAGGCACTAACCTCTGATTACTCTGTGGGTGCTGGGAAGGTTCTGGACGCCACTGCACGGACTTTGAGGATCCCACTGTGACTGCTGAACTGCTTCAGACAGTCACTTTACTCCTGCCAGGAACATGGTGATCCTTCTGTTGTGTGCCTCAGGGAACTTGTTAAGCTGTTTCATTTGCCATTCGATTACATGGCAGAAGGTGTAGTGGCACACTGTAAAGGGCAACGCCTGACCTCTATGTCACCACCCTCCCTTTTTTCTCTTCTTTGCTTCTCTTATTTTCTTTTTATTTCTATGGATTCCCTTTTGTCTTACTTGACTCTATTTGGTTTGTGAGGGGGTGTTGTAGATCAAGTAATGGCAGTGTGGGGGCTTGTTTGTTGAAGGTGTGTGTGGGGAAGAGGAAAGGAGTTTGTTCAGGGTTAGGGTGTCTCTTGGGCTGCTCCCACAGGACTTGCCCGTAGACCCGACTCGTCACATTGATAGTATCTATGTGTTTGGCCAGGGGGGTTCTTCACTTTGTGCTACAATAACCACATACACCAGAGTTAGTGTTTCAGTATGATTGAGGAGACATGGTTTGAGTTAGCAAGTGGCAAGTGTTTACCCGGGGTGAGGAGGAGAGGGTGAGAAAGTCATTTATTTTTAGGTCTCGCGTAGGCAGCGCGCATGCACTGTCTCTCCGAGACATCTAGTAATCCATATAGCGAGGGTAATCCCGCCTGCTGCTTGCCTGCTGTTTGCAATTGGCTTATTTACGATTTCCGGCCTCCCTATTGGTTGCTGGTCCGATGCATTACTTCCGTTTTTATCGGAAGCAGCACCGACTAACTACAGTTTCATTGCGCTGCAGCTGTTCGTATGTCATGTTTAGGGACTCCTTGTTTAAACAATTGTAGGCTTTATTTATCAGAGCGGCGGGTCGCGCTTTTCCCCCTGCTCGACTTTTTATCTGGCGCTCACCCTAGCGCCTAAAGACCCCAAGCGCCTGCGGCAGGACAACGCCATGCACAGCGGTATCAGCACTCATGCTTTAAAAGAAAATAAAAAATGTGCGCCCGTTTGAAATACATACCGCATCAAAAGTGTGCACGTTTAAAATACACACTGCAACGTAGTAGAGCAACTGCGTTTTTCTTTTTGATGCTCTGCTTCGCTACAATATGTATTTTAAATGTGCACACTTTTGATGCGGCCGCGGCTTTCACTTTCGCGTGCACAGGGACGAGTCCTCTTCACATCCACCCCCTACAAGTGGTGCCTCCCGCTCACGTGCTGCTGGGTGGCTCTTGTTTACCCCACACTACCCATCCCCACCATCTTCGGCGCCCCGCACTGTCTGCCCGTCAGATTTGCATTTTGTGTACCACCCGCGCCTTCAGTTCTCTTTGGCTGCTGTGTGTTGAGTTCAGGAGTGCACTAAGTGGTTAAAGCATTGGCAAGGCCAGGCTTGCCTCGGTGCCCTGTGATCTTGTCAGTGCGCTTGGCTGACGCCCAGCAGAGGTTCAGGGTGGCAGGGGAGGCGCGCTCGGGCACTCTAGACTGACGGGCCGGGTTGCATGTAGAGTGTGTGAGTGAGAGAGAGAGAGGTGCCATTGTTTGAAGCATGGCATACCTTCTCAATCACGTATCGCGCGCAATATCACTACGAAAACGTCTCTGCAGCGCTGCAGCCCCGAAGCCCGGCTTCTGGGCTCTATTTAATAACAGGGACCCCAGTATTCACGTTTTGCAATCTGGGGGCATGAGTGTGACCCCTTCTCTCTCCGTCTTCTGCTGGCCATTCCATTGCAACACCGCCCTTACTCACTGACGGAAAATCAATCTTTAACTGATTTAATTAAAAGTAATCAGACAGATTACTTAATATTAATCGGTCTGTAGAGCTTTGGATTAACTCAGAATATCATAAAAAAGTGCAGCAGCTCCATCCTAGCAGACGATCCACCCTTTGTCACAAATATGTATCGATCATAATGTAGATGAAACTTGCAATCAAAATAAACCGATCATGAGATGTTTTCATGCTGTCCAGGGACCGTGCTACGAAATATAGGAGGTGGGCATTCCAAAACATAGCTCTTTTTTGTGTTTTAGGTTTTGAATATTTCAGGAACGCCGGCATTAAAAATGCATTCATATGACGAGGAAATACCAGGGGCGGTGCGTCCATTGGGGCGTTGGGGCGTTGCCCCACCTGCCAACTCCGTAATGGACGCACCGCCGCTGTATAGGTTCAGGTTGTATTCATATCACATCATGATACGCAGCGAAAAGGGACGGCGCTGAAGGGGGTGGCCTGGGGGCGGGGATGCGGCAGCTTGAGTGACAGTGAGTCCACTGAGCGCTGCTGCTGCAGTACTAGTGAAGTGTGCGCATGTCCATTTTTGGGCTGGTCAGTTTTATGATCAGCCCGAACATGCGCACACTAGCTTGAAGGCTTCTCCGCAGACCGGCTGCTGGTGAGGGAGGGAGCTGGGAGGGACCCGAGGGAACAGCAGCCCGGCTGGGTCTCATATCCATGGGCGAGGAGTTACCATGCCCCCCTAGCCAATCCTGGCACATTGTTGCTGTCTATTTGTGCCAGGATTGGCCGCTAAGACACCGCGCAGCAGTCCGTCACGTGACGTCACCGCGCTGCACACGACGACGACACAGACACACACACCGCCAATCCGCCATCAACACTGTGCTGAATAATGTAAGTGCGGGGCGGCATTGTGGGCGACTCGCCTTTCCCTGGCTGTTGAAAGTTCATCTCCTTTCTGTTACCACCCTGTTTGAACAAAGGTGTGTTTAAAATGCTCTATAGTTACTGCACATCAAACGGCGAGGCGGTATAGCTGAGATTAGTCAGTGTGCTAGGAAGTGACACACATTTTTCCTGCCGGTTTAACGTCCTGCCTCTTAAGTTTGCTGGCTGAATGTTAATTTTGTGACGAATACTGGCGACAACAGGTCTTCAGGTTGTAATCAGTTGTGTTGGTTTCCTGAGACTGGGGCTTTTCTGACGAATCTTACAAGAAATGGAGGCCCTGAGATGCTGGGTTTTAGATCCCGGCCACGTGGAGCACTGCGTGCTGGGTTGAAGCCCAGCAAGCAACACTGCCTGCCTTGTGTAAAGATATTTTCAGCAAACCTTACAGTGAAGTGGTTGTTAAAAACGTGCGTAACGTCACCCAAAGAGGTTCGCTGTGTTGCTTGTTCGCCTAGACCAGTTTTTCCACCGAAAGTCCACATAATATACATCATCGTGGAGTTATCCACTGACTGACAGCCTGCAGTGTGTGCAGTACCGCACCGAGTCTCCCATTGTTTGTTTACAGCATGCGCTTTGGGGTCTCTATGCTGTCACGTCATCCGCTGTGTGTGGTCTGAATTTCGCAGTGCCTGCAGCATGTGCTATGTGGTCTGGGCTCTAAATCCGTTTTTAGAGCCTTTGCGATGTGCTGCCGTGGTCTCACATGATCTGCATTGTAATTGAATTTATATAGCGCTTACTACCCCATGCGAGGCCTCGAAGCGCTTTTTCGGCGAGTAGCACGCTACTGCGGAACGCAAAGAGGATTAATGGTGAATTATGGTGAATTAGTATAGGGAGATAAGAAATTAATTTGAGCGGTGCACATGTGATGTGGGGTGTGTGTGTGTTTTTCTGGGCTAGGCTTTAAACTGTCTGCCTCTATAGCACTGAAGGAGATCATTGAAGCGGCTCAGGCTGGGATGCCTCATATGGAGAGTGAATTGAGCGCAGTTGCTTGCACTTGATTCTTTTAGGTATTGAGATTTTGATTACAAATAACTTTAGAAGAACTTCACAGAGGAGCGGAGGTGTGCAGGAAGTATTTTTCAATACTTCAGGATTGGACAATTCTGGAAAAGAGGGTGAGTGTTATGAGTGTTGTGTCCTCTTTTGTCTTTCCTGGTGAGTTAGGGTCATGTCACGGTTGTGTGTGTAGAGAAGGCACGTAAATTTGGCGGGAAGCTGATTTCATATCATTTTCATTTTTTTAAATTTATGTTCTATACTATGTCTGAAGACTCTGGAACATCTCTGCATAGTAGGTTCAACTCACGAGACCACTGACACAAATCTATTAAATCTCCCACCAAAGACTCACCAAAGACTCCGGATAGTTACCCGTGATTGCTGGTCACTTGATTTAACCAGGGAAACCGAGACACAGGGAGGTGAACATTTGAACATGGATGGCAGACACAGAGACTTCGAACCATGGGACAGACACACACTGAAACCAGGATGGGAAAGGGACACGGACACTGAGACACCGGCAGTGCAACATATAGAAATTGACACTGTGACAGGGAGTCAGGCAAGAACAATGGGAGTGGGAAGTGTGGTAACTTGGGGAGACCCCAAAACTGAGGCCTACACTGAAACATGGAAAGGAAAACAGGCAGAGACAGTCGAGGTGGGAGACCCAGACACTTAGACAAAGAGACACCAACATTGGGGCAGGCAGACACTGCATTTCGGACAGAGAAATAGATTCGAACACTGGGACATAAAAGTAACCTTCATTTACTTGTTGTCGTACTTTCATGAAAGACCTAACGTCCAGGTGTGTTTTTTTGTTCTATTTGGCCTCCAAAGCCCATAGTATTTTCTGTATTGGCTTAATATCTCCCTCGGTTTTGTGCAATATAAGTTACTTCCTCGCGTAATAGTTTTATTTTGACTGGAGAGTATTTTGCGACCGACAAAGGTGTGATACACACTCTACTACAATGCACCATTAAAATAGCAGAAATTATGTTGACGCAGGAACACTGCCTCTTGTGCATTTTAGGGAACGTGGCATTGTGATTAATGGTGAATACGCTACATTACGTGTTCACCAAGATATGGGAAACTGGTGAAACATTTCTCATGTGTAGGTGATTCAAACATTGTGTGTAACTAGACATCACGAGCGCCACCTTGTGGCTTTTCTTGCGTAGTTGAAAATGTTTGCAGTGTTCTCTTCCCGTCATCCATGTTGCAAACGCTCATCCACGCTGATTTTCTAAAGATTGGGATTGTAACACAATGTTGGAGTTTTTAATTTGTGTACCAGTTTTCAGTGGAATTCAGAAAATCGGAATTGTGTGTCCGACGCCTAATTACCCGCAGTCCCAGAGCTGATAATTCGCGCTCATAAAATAGCACAAACGCACATTTATTTTCCTCTCTTTTTCAACATGGAAAATATCTTTTCATGAGGATAAATCCCTGACGCTTTCCCCCACAAGATATGGTTTAGCTCCTTTATCATCCAAATTGTGCCACTTACGCCTCTGTTTACTTGTGTAGTTATGGCGGGGAATGCATTGCAAATGTTTGTGCATAACCCCAATGTTGCTGTTTTGTCAGTGCTGCTCGCCACACTTGCAGTGGGCACTTCTGTGGGAGCCCCGCTGCCCGGGAAGATGAAAGAACAGGGAGCTGTGCCTTTAAAAAATGCGGCTTGTAGCACCTGTCAGAGGCTTTCAGGGCCTGGCTAAGAAAAATGAACGTGAAAAAGCTCCTCCATTAACATAAAGCCATTTAGTTGATCAATGGTCCCCAGCAGTAAACAAGGATGGTTAATCCATAGAGCAGCTGAATGGGTCTGCAGCCCGCTGCCTGGGCGTGAGGGCTGCCGTGACAATAGGGAAGAACAATGTTTGTGATTGACCCGGCGCAGAGCACTGCCTGGAAAATTAAAACTGCTGAAGAGAGGGAAAGCAAAGCGAGACGGCGAGAGGGGGAGAGCTAGAGGTAAAGAAGAAGGCGAGGACACGACAGAAGGGGAGAGCAAAAAGGAGATGAGAGGGACAAGGGAAGAAGTGGGGTTGGGATAAGATGGAGGAGGGAAGGGGTGACAGATAAACTGGAGGGAGAACATGTGTAAATAAAGGAGGTAGGGAGGAAGAAATGCACAAGGAAGTAAGCAAAGAATTGGTCTATGGTGGGAAAGAAGGGTGAAGGAAAGAAAAAGGTAAAGAGAAATAGATGGAGGAAGGGGGTGTAAATGAGAAAGTTGTGAAAGAAAAGGAACAGAAAGAGAAGGGAAGAGGGAAAAAAACAAAGAAGGGGTAAATAGAAGTAAGGGAAAGAGAGGCTAGTAAAGATGGGATGAATGAAGTGAAAGAAAGGGTAGTGAGAAAGAGATGGGACAGGTGTGATGGCAAGAAAGGGGGGAAGAAAGAAAAAGAGCAAGAAAGAACGCAAGACAGAAAAAGAAATCATCTGAATGAGAGCAACAGAGAAAGTAAACGAAGCACATATGTAAATAAAGAGAAAGTAAAGTCGGAAACAAATAAAGAAAAGTAGCATAGAAAGAGGATGCCAGGAGAGAAAAAGTAAAGGAACTGAGCTCTAGGTGATGAAATAGACAAATGGAAGTGAGGGAAAAAAGCACAGATAGAGACAGTGTAGAGGACAAAGGGAGAGGGGAAGAAAGAGAGTCAACAATAGGCTTAGGAAAAACCAACCGTTCTGAGAGCACCTACAGTCAAGATCCTTCACCTTGTACATCAGTTAGTAGGCCTTAAGTCTAGCTACAACTGTTAACATATCACTACATCTTTGGGAACACATAGTCTCAGGTGAAGGATCTTGACTGTAGGTGCTCTCAGAAAGGTTGGTTTTTCCTAAGCCTATTGTTGACTGAACATTACGTGCTCTTGGCCATAGTACTTAGTGTGTACATCTTATCTTAAGCAACATTTCAGCACTCCTTGTTTTGGAATACCTTCTACTCTATTTAAAGGTATTTTCTGTATTCCTGGTATGAATGGCTCCAAACTAAATGGCCAAGAATGAGTTCTGGTGTTGGAATATGCAGAAGGGTTCAGGTTTGTGCAGTAGACTGTGATGAGTTTTCAACTTCCAGAGAAAATATAGAGAGGACATGAGATGAGAGAACTCTCTTAAGGGCATACTTTTTAAGGAGGCCCTCTGCTTTTGATTGCAGTGGCTCAGTTTATTTGGTGATTCACAATTCCAATCATGGGTAAAACATGGCTTGTTGAACATAGATGAGATGTACTTGCAAATTGTTTGATTGCGTATTGCATTTCAGGTTTTCAATTTGACCAATCTTTTGACTTCTTACCAACGAAATATGAGTGTCTTCCTGGTCGAGGACCACACTGCTTTTTCTCTTATCTGTCTTGTATCAAGACCCTGCTGGACTATGGGGTGAAAGAAAGCTTGAATAAGCAGCTACCTATGTTATATGACATCTCTTTATTAATGTAACAACTGCACTTTCACAATTGCTTTATTAACCTTCCTGCTTTCTCAAATTTGCTTGAAAATGCACCATTTGTCCACTCTTTTTTCAAAATTTTCTCGGGGGGAGAACCCTCCCGAACCCCCCTTAGGTTGTTCGGGCTCGCTCGCTACGCTCGCTCGCTGCAGTGCAGTATGCCAATAATTTTACGCCCCACCACTTTCAAATGTCACCAGCCACCACTGGGAAATACATAGCTGCTATAAATACGAATTAGGCGCTCTAGACCATACAGAGGTTTTATACACTGGAAGCGGCACAACCCTGGGCTCACAAACGCCAGCTAGTGCGTTCTTGTGCGATGGGTGTATCCGGTGGGGCCTCGCTGAAGCCTGGAGCCACATTTTAAAAGATATGTAATGCACCTGTGATAATAGGAAATTGAGGTCACGTCTGCATCACAGAGACGTCCTGGTTGAACACAACGGCGAGCACACGCGCCAAGCCCAGATCTTGCGTTACTACTCTTGCGCGAGGCGTTTCGGAGATTAATTAGTGGCAACGTGATAATAGCGGGACACCCTCCCCCCCCCTTCTTTAAGAGATTTGCTTGTACCTGCTGGGTTTACAGTCAGGCAGCCACTCTCTGAAAAGGCACATTTAAAAGGAGGGCTGCTCACAATGCAAAAATACATGCCATTTATTTTATATTGTCGGAATTGCCAAAGCGATGACAGTTTGAATCGTGTGCCTCGTCGGTTCAGAGTGAATTGGCAAAAACAGGCTCACCCCCGCAGTAAGGACGGGGCACGCTGGGGTGTTCATTACATGCACGAGGTCCATCAGATATGCGGCAGGGAGAGAGTGCCCCCGTGCCACAATTACAGACATCGAGAGGGGGATGGGCCAAGGGGGGATTGGGGGGGGTTGACGACCGCAGGGAGGTCCCCCCCCCGGGCAGTTTGGGAGGGGCGAGGGGGCGGGGGGAGCGGGCTGTTATCCAGCCATTTTATCTTTGGGCTGGTTTTTTGTAGCCCAATTGGAGCCCAAGCATAAATGCTTTGGGCTCCTGCTCCCGGCCACCATTTTAGGTTTGGTGACCTGGTGGCCGGGAGCTTTAGCGTGGGAAATATTTTGTCAGGTAGGGTTTTTAGGGTTTTTACTGTTGTTCAGCGTCGGGAGTACAGTAGAGGAAGTCGCGTGATGTCGGGAGAAGACTACCGCGTTTTGGAGGCCCTCCGGCTCCTGAGCGAGGCGGGCCGGATGGACCTTGTAATTGGCGCAGGGGCAGGGACGGCGCGCCCGGTGCGGCAGGCCTCGGCGGGAGTGGCAGCTGCCGTTGCCGCCTGCACGTCGCCGAAACGACAACGACTGGCGGTAAGTGAGCGGGGCCGCCCGCGAGTGAAAAAGACGGCCCCGACAGTGTTTTTGGAGCCTGGGGAGGGTGGTAGGGCAGGGGCCTCAGGAGTTGTGAGGCGCGGGGGTGGTGTAACACCGGCTAAGGCAAGGGAAAGGGCCACTGCATCTGTAGGGCCGGTAGTGGCCTTAGCGCCAGTTGCGCGCTCGTGTTCCTCCCCCGCGGGGGTGTTTCAGCGTGGGGGAAGGCGGGGCGGGAAGCGGCGATCCGCCTCTGTTCCTTGCGCGATGGTAGTGACAGCATCTGGGGAGGCTGGGGAGCCTGAGGCAGGGTTTGTGAGCAGGGCAGCCAGCAGCGACATGGCGGGGGGGGGAGGAGCTTATGCCCCCCCCTCCTGCTCGTGCGACGGAGGCAGCAGATTTAGCTAGTAGGGAGTGGGGTGGGGAAGCTGGACCTGGTGTCAGTGGCCATGGGGTATTGGACTGGGCTGAGATTGTTGTGGAGAGCAGGGGCAGCGCTGATTTTGTGGCAGGCAGGGAGGGGGAGGCAGGTGATCGGCAGATGTACAGTCCCCTCCTTTTTTCCCCCCCTTATTCTGGAAGGGCCGAGATGGGGTCGGTGGGGGGCAGCTCCTTGGGGGAGGGAGAGTGGGCCCAAGTGGGAGGGTGGGGCAGCCAGCAGACCTTTTTTCCCTCGGTCGGAGATGGGGCAGCCAGGGAGGGTACCCATATGAGCTGGGGGGAGTGGGCACCTTGGGATGGGCGGTGAGGTTTCGGGCTGGGGGGGGGGGTGGGGAGGGGCAGGGGGGATATTAATTTGGGGAATTTAGATTCGGCCGGAGGGGACCAGGCTTGGGAGGGGTTAGATATCTTTCCGTCTTGGGCGGAGGGGGTGCGGGGCCTGGGTGTGGGAGAGAGGCAAGAGGCAAAGCGGGCGCAGGAGCTTAGGGGGGGAACGCGGGGGCTAAGGAGGCCACCGGTGGTGGAGGGGGGCAAGGGAGCGGGACAGGTAGGGTTTGGGGATACGTTGGAAGGGAGGGGTAAAGGCCGGGGTTGGGACCCAGCGGCAGCAGTGGTACAGGCGGGGCTGGTATGGAGTGGGGAGGAAGAGGGGGGATTCCGCCCCGGGGGTTCGGTGAGGTCTAGGCGGTTTAGTCATAATAGGGAGCTTTCGCCGGATTTGCGGGGGCCGTGTTTTCAGGCAGGTGTGAGGGAACCGGCACATCAGTCCAAACTTTTTCTTCACAGGGCAGGGAGCGTCGCAGTGTTGCGGACTCGGTAGGGCGCGGTGCGGCCCAATTACACCGAGGAGAAGGGAGGGTGGAGCCTTGCGCGGCGCATCCCGTACCGGCGGGGGATCCCATCGCGGCCAGCACACGAAGGTCCGGTACGACCTCGCTGGCCCCACCGAAGGACAGGTCACGGTGGTCCGACATTACAGCGGTGATGGATGCACGGAGAGGTCAACGCATGGGGGAGTATCGGCGAGTACAGTCGGCTCCCCCGCAAGGAGGACATTCTGGGGCCGTTAGGGCCAGTGCGGGGCAGGTTGGGTCCGGTAGGGCCCGTGCTGTGGTATTTGATCCAGAGGTGCTCCAAGTGGAGGAGCCCATTGTGTTGGACTATGACGAGGAGAGCCCCGAGGAAGGGGAATTGCGGGAGACTGAGGAGGGGGGGCCCTCTCATGTTTTTGCTAGTTTTTTGCAGGTTCCGGGAGTGGTGCCGCACAGAACGGCAGTGGCGTCTGGATCCAGGAGGGAGCGCGGCCCCGCAGTGAGGGTTCCCCGGAGTGTGGATCAGGCAGAGACTGGGGCAAGGAGGTCGGTGTCCGTCCGGGCATCCTCGTTAGAGCCAGGTGAGACCGGTAGAACACAGGCCAAACCAAAGATGGTGTCTGTGGGGACGGGGGACGGGGGGGTTGAGGGGGGAGTGACGGAAGGGAGATTATACAGGGGGAAATATGTGAAGGATACGGGGGTGGGAACAGGAGAAGGGGGGATAGCACTGGGCGACAAGGTAGAAAGTGGGACAAACACGGAAGCAGCGGTGGGGGGTAAAGAACCGTTGGAGAGTAAGGAATTGAAGATTAAGAAGCTGCCCTACATGGGTGTGACAAAACCTTTGGGGGCCCATTTAATGCTTTTAACCAAAGAACGTATATGGAAAGGGGAATATGTGGAGATACTGAAGCTCCTGCATAGGGAGGTGAGGTCCAAAGAGGGCTCAAAAGAGGAGGAATATGAGCTGGCCAAGCGGCCTAAGGTGCCGTTGACCATTGAGAATTGGACGGCAGCATTTTTAATATATGCTAGTGTGTACTGCGAAAAGTTCCCGGAGCGCAGCATAGCCATATTTAAATATATCGATGTGATACGGAAGGCGCAAATCACAAGTGGAGGGTACGCTTGGGCCCAATACGACGAAGAGTTCAGGGCTCGTATGGCTTGGGACCCTGAGGCAAAATGGGGGGAGTTAGATACAGACTTATGGCAGCATACAATGGGGGCAGCGTCGGGTGGTAAGACCATTTTTACAGCTAGCGGATTGCCGTTGGTATACCGGCCCTTTCAGGGGAAGCCCACCCGGGGAGGGGTGGGAGGCGCAGCCACGACACAAGCTGGAACGGGGGCGTGCTGGGACTTCAATAAGGGCTTATGCACGAGGGAGTATTGCAAGTACTGCCACGAATGTTCCAAATGCGGGAAGCGCCATCCCCTGGTTAACTGTTGGGGCGTTAAGCCACAGGGAGGTCAGCAGTGGCAGCAGTCAGGCGCCGGCACGTCTGCCCCTCCGCATCAATTCCAGAGCGGCAGGGGTGGGAAAGGACCACAGGGTACTGGGCCCAAAGGCTCCTACGCCAGTTAGGGTACCAAAGCTGGCGGAAGTACTCCAGGGGTATGGGGATTTGGGGGCTCAACGGGTGCTTCTGGAGGGATTTCAGTGGGGGTTTCGTTTGGGTTACCAGGGTCCAAGGCAGAGAAGGTGGGCGGATAACCTGAAGTCAGTGGCAGAACACAGGGAGGTAGTCCAGGATAAATTAAACAAGGAGGTAAGGGAAGGGAGGATGGCGGGCCCCTTTGACGACTGGCCAGTAGACAACTTGATCATATCACCCATCGGGGTGGTCCCCAAAAAGGAAGAAGCACAATACAGACTGATTCAACACTTGTCATGGCCGGAGGGGGCGTCAGTTAATGATTTTATCGATGAGGAGGCTGCCTCAGTGTCATATTCTTCGGTTGACGTGGCCATGTCACTTGTTGTGACCGCGGGCGCAACTGCAAAAATGGCAAAGTGTGACATTAAATCTGCATTCCGGCTGCTTCCAGTCCATCCAGATGATTGGGATCTTCTGGGTATCCATTTTGAGGGTAAATGGTACGTGGACAAAGCATTGCCGATGGGTTGCTCTATGTCATGTGCTTTATTTGAACGTTTCAGCACCTTTTTGCAGTGGCATTTCACGCAGCACACGGGTCACACATTGGTGACGCACTACTTGGACGATTTCTTCTTTGTAGGTTCCCCCGGCTCCACGGAATGCCAGATAGCTCTGGACACTTTCTATGAGCTCATGAGGGAACTGGGGGTGCCATTGGCACCCGAGAAGACAATGGGTCCATTTACAACTTTGTCCTTTTTGGGGATCGAAATTGATGCAGTGGCAATGCGGGCTCGCTTGCCAGAGGATAAAAAAGTGAAAATGTTGGAGTTACTGGACATGATGTTGGCAAAGCAGAAAGTGACAGTAAAGAGCATTCAGGTGTTGCTGGGTCACCTTAATTTTGCCTGTAGGGTAGTCAGAGCGGGGAGGACGTTTTGTAGGAGGTTGGGCCGGGCACTAGCAGGACAGCATTTGCCGCATCACCATGTGCGCTTGGCGGCAGGGGTGAAGGAGGATTTGCGGATGTGGTCAGTTTTTCTACACTCTTTTAATGGAGTGCCATTGGCCAGGGGGATGATGTCCGGTGGGACGTGCAAATCTTTTCTGATGCCGCAGGCAGTGACGGCTTTGGCATTTATTGGCAAGGTAGGTGGTGTGCGGAGAAGTGGCCCCCACAATGGAAGGATGGGGGGAGGAGCATAGCCTTTCTGGAGCTTTTCCCGTTATTGGTGGCTTTGACCCTGTGGGGCGAGGAGTTGGCGCACAAGAGGGTCTTGTTTCGTGTGGACAACATGGCAGTGGTAGAGATTGTTAACAGACAGTCGGCCAGAGATGAACAGATTCTCAAGTTGCTGCGAGTGTTTGTGTTAGGCTGCCTTAGACACGACATTGCATTCAGGGCCTTGCACATCCCTGGTGTGGACAATGACATAGCGGATGCCTTGTCTCGTTCGCAGTGGGGGAGATTCCGTGGGCTGGCCAAGGAGGCGGACAGGACACCGACCCCAATGCCGGAGCATCTTTGGTATGTAGGCAACGTAGGGTGCTACAATTGGTGGTAGGTTCTTTGTCTGTGGCCACGCGGGCGGCTTATGCGCTGGCATGGAGGGATTTCCTGGCATCAGGAGCCTGCAGGCGGGAGGAGAGTTGGCGGCGGTCTGAGGATGTGATCCAGTTTATTCTAGGCCTTATAGAGAGAGGCCTTTCCAGGGTGACTATCGCCGGGAAATTGGCGGGAATCTCTTTTATGGGAAAACTCTTTTGGGGTTACTCCCCCTCAGCAGGGGAAGTGGGGAGGAGGATGCTAGAAGGCTGGGCTAGGGAGCAGGGAGGGGTGCGTTTTTCTAGGTGCCCCCTTTCATGGCAGATTCTGGCCAGGTTGTTGGAAGCTTTACCAGGGGTTTGTAGGGACGGTTTTGAAACATGTTTGTTTTCTACTTTGATGGTGTTCATGTTTTTTGGGGCGTTTAGAGTATCGGAACTCCTGGGTACCAAGTTAAAAAGGGGCATCAGTTGGCACGATGTGTTTTTTGCGGAGAAGGGGATACAAATTTGGCTGGCCAATTCTAAAACTGATCAGAGAAGCCTAGGGAAAGGAATTTGGTTGGAAGCAGCGGCCCCAGTTGCAACATGTCCTTTGCAGTGGGCGCGCCGTTGGAGATCTTTGGCGGAAGGTGTCGGGCCGATGGGGTTTTTCGGCACCAAAATGGGTCCCGGGTAACGGATTATCAGTTGCGCATGGTACTGCGTAAGGCATTGCAGAGCATTGGGCTGGATGGGGCGCGTTATGGGACACATTCATTCAGGATCGGGGCAGCAACAGAAGCGCACAACCGGGGTTGGTCACAGGGGGACATTATGCGGCTGGGGCGCTGGTCGTCAGACTGTTTTCAGCGCTATGTGAGAAGGACCGCGGAGGAGGCGCATGCGTCATCCTCGTTGTTGTGAGTCTTATTCTAATTTTCTCATTTCAGGTTCGGTGGCTGGGCCTCTATCCAAGGAATTGACCATTTGGATAGTGGGGCATTCATTCATCAAATGGGCACAGATTCAGGCTCGACGCAGCTATTTTGGGGAAATGTTGGGTTTCAATGACAGTGTATTTAGAATTGTTTGGAAAGGCAAGGGAGGGATGCTTTGGAAAGAATTGTTAACATGTCTAAATAAATGGATGGTGAGGGGTCAGTGCCCGGATGTCCTGTTGATTCACCTGGGCGAGAATGATTTATGTGGAGTAAAGGGCGTGGTGTTGCTGAGGGCAATGAAGAGGGATCTGTCTCTTTTAAGGGAGCGATGGTCAGGGTGCCACGTTTTGTGGACTGAATTGGTCCCGCGCAGGGTTTGGAGGGGGCTGTGAACCCCGGGCTATTGACAAGGCACGGAGGAAAGTGAACTCGGAAATTTCTAGGTTTTGTCGGGGACTAGGTTTTGGGAGAGTGACACACAAAGAGATACGATTTGAGAATGGGGAGTTTTTTCGGGATGACGGAGTGCATTTATCCAGGCTTGGAATGGACCTCTATCTACTTGAGATTCGGGAGGTATTGGCGAGATGCTTGAATGTTCAGAGACATGTAGTTTAAGTTGGAGAGGGGATAGCCTACTCTGGGGGGACAGAAAGAGGGGGGGGTAGTTCCCCCCCCCCTACTTTCTGGGTGGCGGGGGTCATTTGAAGTTTGCCAGGGTTGGCAGGGGTTTTGGTGATTAATTTTGAAGTTGGGATTTATCGACAGGGAAAGGGTAGGCAGGTTGCTTGTTATTTCGGTTACACAGGTTGGGGGTTTGACAGCTGGAAAGGGGCAGGCAGGGGAAGGCGTTTAACGGACGGGTTGAATTTATAGGGTTATACGTTGATGTATTGTTTGCTATGGTTTGTAATGTTGTAATGTACGGGTGGGGGCGGGCTCAAAGAAAATGCTAGGGGTGGGGGCGGGGCTCGGGGGTGTTAGGTAAATGGTTTATTTAGTGAGGCCTAGTTTTGTAAGGCTGTTTGCCGAGGTATTTATATTGTTATGTGCACCTGTTTCAATAAAAGCGGCCTTTTACACACAGTCACTGGTTTGTGGTCTGCTTCCCCCCACCCCTCCCTCCCAAGGGGGTTTGGGGGGGTTGCCGACCGCAGGGAGGTCCCCCCCGGCAGTTTGGGAGGGGCGAGGGGCGGGGGAGCGGGCTGTTATCCAGCCATTTTATCTTTGGGCTGGTTTTTGTAGCCCAATTGGAGCCCAAGCATAAATGCTTTGGGCTCCTGCTCCCGGCCACCATTTTAGGTTTGGTGACCTGGTGGCCGGGAGCTTTAGCGTGGGAAATATTTTGTCCCACCCCCCCTCCCCCTTTTTTAAAAAATTTTAATTAAATTTTTATAGCTTTTTCTTCTCTGGTTTCCCCCTCTTTTTCCTGGGCTAAAAAATATTTTAAGGGGGCTTTTATGGGACAGGTGTACAGGGTGCTCTTATGTACTGTCGCTTGGAACAGGTGCTGTGCGGGGGTCATTTGAAGTTTGCCAGGGTTGGCAGGGGTTTAGGTGATTAATTTTGAAGTTGGGATTTATCGACAGGGAAAGGGTAGGCAGGTTACTTGTTATTTCGGTTACACAGGTTGGGGGTTTGACAGCTGGAAAGGGGCAGGCAGGGGAAGGCGTTTAACGGACGGGTTGAATTTATAGGGTTATACGTTGATGTATTGTTTGCTATGGTTTGTAATGTTGTAATGTACGGGTGGGGGCGGGCTCAAAGAAAATGCTAGGGGTGGGGGCGGGGCTCGGGGGTGTTAGGTAAATGGTTTATTTAGTGAGGCCTAGTTTTGTAAGGCTGTTTGCCGAGGTATTTATATTGTTATGTGCACCTGTTTCAATAAAAGCGGCCTTTTACACACAGTCACTGGTTTGTGGTCTGCTTCCCCCCCCCACCCCTCCCTCCCAATCAGATCTCTGGCAGGCTGGAGGTTCGGCATTTCAAACCATCTTCTGTAGTGGGCAGAGTCCCTGGCACGGGGATTTGTACTGGCAGGCGCGAGGGTGCTTGTGTACAGTTTACACCTTTGAATGCGTCCGCAGTACCGTGTGCCCAGCAGATGCGCGTGACAGCAGACCTGCCAGCCTGCAGCAGGGCATGGCCCCTGCATTCCAAGGGCACGTGTGTTTCTATAGATGTAGTAGGCAGTGCGAATGAGCTTCCCCCTCCACCCCCTCCCCCAGTGTGCTCTTTCACCAGGAGTTTGGTTGGGCGGCGTGCTCAGCAAAACAAGCATTGGCATAGCCAATAGGTCTCGCTTTTGGGACCTTATAAGTATTTAGTTATGCAGCACAATATCCTTGGTGCAACAACATCAACTGTTGCATGGCTAAACACTTATAAGGTCCCAAAGGCGAGATCTATTGGCTATGCCAATGCTTGTTTGTTTATGCAGCATGTCGATGCACACTGCCCCTTTGTGTGGTGGGCTTGAGGAATGGGATGTCTGTGGCAGCCTGAGCTGGGGGCGAAGGGGCATTATTTCGGACTAATAGGTGAAGAGTGAATAGCATGGAGTGATGGTGGGACACGCGCACATGGTCACCTGGAATGTGCGGGCCTGAATACCTTTGTTAAATGCTACAGAGTAAATGCCTATTTGAGACGGATGGGAGTGCATATAGCAATGTCGCAAGAAACAAACCTGATGGATGGAGAGGAGCAGAAATTACTGAAATTGTGGTGGGACCAGTTCTCTTCAACCTACTCCAGTTACGCCAGGGGGGTTTCCATATTGATGGGTCCGCAGGTTTCATTCCATTCGCTTGCGTTTTTGGCTGATGTGGAGAGCAGATATGTCCTGGTCCATGGTTTGCTGGATAGGATGGAGGGTGTTTCTTGAATGTATACACCCCGAATGTGGATGAAGGGGAGTTTTTCAGTGTGCTGGAGGAGGAACTCATATCGTATGTAGGGATGCCCATTGTCTGGGCTTGGGATTTAAATTGTGTGCTCAATGGGCAGTTAGATAGTCACCTTGCCCACATGGGGAACAAACCACTTATGACTGCTGGGCGTCAAGAGGCGTTGACTCGGCTGAACTGCAGAGACATTTGGAGGGAGCTCCACCCAAATGTGCAGGAGTTCTCTTGCTTTACCCCTGCTCACGACCCGTACAGCCGTCTAGACAGATTTTTGGTGTTGGAAAATACTGCTGACAATTTGTTGGGAGCCCGGTACTTGATGTGATTCTTGTTGGACCACACACCATTATTGCCAGAATACAGAGTGGGGAGACACCACCCCAGGATTCCATTTATAGAGAGGAGATCCAGACAGTCTTGCAGGGGTATTTCGACACCAATTGGCATTGATCTCCATTGAGAGGCACAGAGTGGGATGTCTTGAAAGTGGTAGTGATCAGAGAAAGCCTTTCTAGGGTCTGTGAAACTCGGAGGAGACTGGAAAAGAACCTGTTGAAGGAGGAGGGGGAACTGACCAGCCTGCAGCAGCGAGCGTGAAGGTTGGGAACAGAGGGCAGGACACTGATAGCAGCACAGCACAATGTGGCGACTATCTGGGACAGATTGGGCCGTTACACTAGGAGGGATTACCGACAATGTCTACATCGGGAGGGGGACAAATCTGGGTGACTGCTCGCATGGCTACTTAAACGAGAAGGCCCTCCCCTCTTTGATTTTATCCTTGTCTTGAGCGGACAGAACCACAGTGGCTGGACAGCTAGGCATTGACGGTTTGCTGAGAGACCACCTGGCGGGGATGTAAGAGGCGCCGGTGGTCGACATGCGATGAGAAGTGGGGACTTTAATTGATAGAGTGGTGTTGCCCTGGCTTACTGCGGAGCAGAGGGAGAGCTTGAAGGGGGAACTTCGAGAGGAAGAACTCCATGCAACCATACGCGATGTGGCCCATGGTAAAAGCCCGGGCCCAGATGGTCTGCCGGTGGAATATTATCAGGCTTATTCCACTTGACTGGTCCCCAAGTTATTGGAGACGTTCCAGGAGGCTCAGCACAGGGGCATGCTACCAGAGCCCTAGCTCAAGGTGCTTATTGTGATGCTCACTAAACCTGATAGAGACCCGAGTGACCCAGGGTCTTATCGGCCACTGTCCATGTTGAACGTGGACACAAAGTTTCTTTCCAAGGTACTGGCCACTAGGCTGCGACTGGTTGTGTCGAGCCTGGTGGAGATTGATCAATGTGGGTTCACGCTGGGGAGGGATACCCATATGAATCTTAGACAATTGTCCCATGTGATGAACTCGGTTCAGGGGATGGACCTGGAGCCGGCGCTGCAGGCACTGGACATCGAGAAAGCCTTGGACACCCTGAGCTGGGAGTACTTGTGGGAGGTGATGAAGCATATGGGAATGGGGCCGGTATTTTTATGCTGGGTGCGCCTTCTCTACGCCCGATCCCATGGCACGAGTGTGGATGGGAGGGGTGGTCTCCAAAGCTTTCCGTGTGGGGAGGGGTACAAGACAGGGTTGCCCCCTGTCCCCACTCCTCTTCGACCTGGCAATGGATCCCCTGTCGGTGTGCTTGCGGCAAGACCTGGGGGAGTGGGGCATACGCATCGGGACAGCAGTCATAGGGTTTCAATGTATGGTGATGATACTCTCCTCTATTTGTGAGGCCGGGGGACTCGATACCGGTATTGTTGGCAGTGCTGGAGGACTTTGGCAGGACATCCGGCTTAAGAGTCAATAAACATAAGTCAGTGATCTTCCCGTTGGGGGCCTTGTTGCGCGTTCAGGGGCTGAGCTTCCCGAGATGGGTCTGCCTTGGGAGACAAAACAGTTCAGGTATCTGGGTTTGCAGATTGCACACGGCTCGGGACCTGTCGGAGGGATGGGCGGCTACAAAATCTAGGAGGCTTAATAAGGTTCTCAATCTTGTATGGTTTATTGTAACAACACTAGAACAGACAGAAACGGGTTTAGATTATTCTTGAAAGGTGTGCTCTATCTCTTCCTGACGTACTTTAGGTTTGTTGCGATGTTGTGCTTTTCTTCTGTTCCCAGTGATGTTCGACCGCGTTGTTGATCTATTTCTTCTTTCTTTTCTTCACAGGGCAGGTCGCGGTGTATGGACGTTCCCAAGTGGCTCGAGAGAAGGTAGAAAGAGGGGTGAGTATCGGGTCTTTCCTTATGGGTTTATTAGGGAAAGGACAGCCTTCACCACACCAAAGGTGAACACTATCTGTTGGGAGTGAGAATATGGGTAAAAAGGGGTGAACTAGAAGGGTTGTTCTAGAAGACTCCTTTCTTTTTTATTCTCTTATACTCTTATATGAACATACATACATACATCCATTCAGAGTGAGTGAACAGAAGAAAAAGAAAATTAAAAAAACAAGCACAACAAACAAAGTCCGGTTTTGTTTTCCCCCTTTTGGTCTGTGAGAGGTAAGTACTTTCAGGAGGGAATGAGTGGTGTGCACGGATTGCCCTTTCCCTTAATGTGGGGCACCGCGCCTTTGTTTATATTCAGATACTTGCCGCAAATGGAAAAAGAAAAGAAAAAGAAAACAATTCCTCAATAAATAAAAAAATAAAAAATAAAGAAATATTAGAGAAATGAAAATGGTGTCAGAGGTACTTGCCCCGAGTGGCTATGAGAGGTCCGGGAGAGGTGCAATGGCTTTCGGCGTGCTTCCCCTTCCCTCCTCCCTTTCCTCCCAAGCACTCACCGCGATGGCCGCCGCTCTCCTGAGTTGCGGCAGGACTTCGGCCACTCCTGGGCAGTCCATCACTCTTCGCTCCAAATGTCGGGAGCTTCGTCTTCGTAGTTGCGGTCCTGTATGCCGGGCTCGAACACTTCCTCCTCTTCAGTTCTCGGCATCTTCGTCTCGGCTCCTAGGGGCTGGAACGCGACTCCGTGTTAGGAAATGTCTTCCGAGTCCGGTCGTCTTCGCAAGGCGACTTCCTCCTTCCACACCCCTGCTTCCTGTGGGGCCTCCTTTTCAAAGCCGTCCGGAACAGCGGATTGGCTCTACCATCTGGCGGGCTCGTCAGCAGCCATCGCGGGAGGGATTGAAGGGTTAACCCTTTGGCTCTCTTGTTCTGGTGCTCCCGACAAGACGGCACCCGGTAGGTTTCGGCGTGGAGGGCCCGTCCCTCCCTCACAGGACCCTAATATGAGCTGAATATGGGGAGGGTGATCAAAGGTTTGCTAACTTAGTGAAAATGACATCCACAAGATTCTTCAGAATATCAACCCTTCCAACCACTTCAGTGACCTGTTGCCCCCGGCCATCTTCAAAGAAATCAAGAATGCACTCATCTCCACCTGGACAAGGATTGTAAACGCTTCTCTTTCACAAGGCACGATCCCCAATTGCCTAAAAGCAGCTCAGGTATCACCTATTCTAAAAAAACTAACTGACAAATCTGATCTCAATAATCTCCGCCCCATTTCCAACATCCCCACCCTAGCGAAACTTCTAGAAAAATGTGCACAATCTCAACTTTGTGCTCACATAGAGAATTATCAACTCCTAGACCAGCATCACTCTGGTTTTAGGAAGGGGCACAGCACCAAATCGGCTCTCACCCACGTTATGGATGACATTTTAAAAATGCTTGACAAAAACGAATCCTGCCTCCTGATTCTCCTTGACTTTTCCTCTGCATTCGACACGGTTAATCATGACAACCTCCTATCCATCCTGCAAAACAGAATGGGTTTTGCTGATCAGGTGCTACAATGGTTCTCGTCTTTCCTACATCACAGATCACAAAGAGTCAAGGCAAACCACTCTCTCTTCCAGCCCTCTCCTGTACTCATGGGGGTCCCCCAAGGGTCCGCTCTAGCTCCTATTCTCTTCAACCTTTTCCTGGAACCTCTCGCTAACTCATTAAACTCCATGAACATTCTCTTCCACATGTATGCGGACGACACGCAACTCTATTTGAAAATCTCATCCCTGGAAAACATCATCTCTCTCAACACTACCCTAATGTTTACTCAAAACTGGTTAACGGAGAACCATCTCCTGCTTAACACTTCCAAAACGGAATTCCTGCTCATCTCCCCTCCGAACCACATCCCCAAGCTAGACCTATGGTTGAGTCACCTCACTGCTTTCAATTGCACTCCTCTCATCATAGACTCAGCCAAATCTCTCGGAGTCACCATGGACAAGCACCTGAATATGAAAAATCATATCAGCAATGTATGTAAGGGAGCAAACCACTTGTTGAGGTCACTCAGAAATATAAAACATTTCCTTCCACTAAATGATTTCAAGCAGGTGGTCCAAGCGCTTATCTTGCCGAGGCTAGACTACAGCAGTGCTACCCTCTGTGGCCTCCCCAAATACGCCCTGGCTCCACTAAGGTCATCACTGAACGCGGCGGCTAGACTGGTCCCAGGCACCAAACGATACGAACATATATCCCCAGTCCTAAAATCTCTCAAATGGCTGCCCTACGAAGCACGAATTCAGTTAAAGATTGCCGTTCTGGCGCACAAAGCCCTTCACTTCAATACTCCCAGGTACCTTGCGCAAAAACTTGAACTATCCTGTGGTTTAAGAGCCTCAAGAAGCACCACTACCTTCCTCTTGAAACCACTCATCCTTAACAAAAAAGAACTTATCACCGAGCTTTCTCCGGCGCTGTCCCAAAGATATGGAACTCTCTTCCACCGGAGGTACGCAGAATCTCTTCAACGAAGGCTTTCAAATTGGAAGCTAAACGATTCCTAATGAACAAATTCTTACCCTAAGAGGGATAGGCTCACTTGCTCGTTGACATTGTTCCCACTATCATGGTACCTCCATTTGTAACGGCTCTTCTTTAATGCACACTGTGACCCCCTCGTTGCCCGTGTACACCTGCTTATTGTATTACCCTCCTGGGCGCAAATGTACCGCACTCTGCGACCATTCCAGTCTTTTTCTTTTTCTCTCTCTCTCTATCTACCGGATGTTGATATTGCATTTATGTTCTTCCTCCCATCATATTGTGAAGCGCTCTGATATCCTTCGGGATCTTGTTCGCGCTATATAAAACTTTATAAATAAAATAAAACCTCTGTTCGGTTCTGGAATACGCTCCCGGTCTTGGTGATGGGCAGGGTGGCTCTGAGTTAGATAGTGCTTATACCCCGCTGTCTATAAACAATGCAAAATTCTTTCTGCGACTTGCCGAGGGCTAAAGTCTCGGAACTCAATACTCTTCAGGTCTCTTTGGTGTGGGCAGGCAAGAGGAACCGGGTCAAATTAGACATCCTGAATCTGGACACTGAGGAGGGCGGACTGGGGCTCCTGGGCCTACAGCTTTATTATATAGCTGGACTTTTGCAATACGCAGCATTATTGTGTGATGAGGGCACCAGTTGGGAAAACTCCCACTGGCTGGATTGGTGAAGGACAGTGATCTCCCAGACTACTGATGTTGCAGCGCGGAATGCCGGCGGACTGCCCCCACATTGTGCGACAGGTGACAATGGTCTGAGAACAGGCAGTAAGGCGAGTCCTGCGTAGGACACAGTATGCTTAGCTTCTTCCTCTTTGGTGGCTGAAGCCTTTCCAGCAAGTACAATCGCTGATGACTCAGTGGCTGGCAGGAGCCTGCGAACGGTAGGAGACTTATATTTAAATGGTGCCTTCATTTCAATGGTGGAGGGACCACCCTTTTGCAGGTGGCACCGGGATGGTTTCTACAATATGCCGAGCTCTCCTACACTGCTGAGGGATTTGGCTAACCTTTCCGGAGGAACCAGAAGAATCCTATACGCTTGGCGCTATATTCGATCCGGGAGCAACTAGGGGTCTTATATCCCGATTATATGTAGCACTGAAGTCTGACATTGGCGGGGATGTAGGGCCTGCTCGAGCCAGCTGGTCAGCGGACCTGGTGCGCCGCCTCACAGATGCAGAATGGAAGCGTGCCCGCACCTAGGTGAGGAACACTGCTACTAATGCACGCTTCAAACTTATGCAGTTTCATTACCAGCACCAGGCGTATCTCACACCGCAGTGGTTGCCTAGGATTTTCCCAGGTCATAAGGCCGCTTGCCCTAAATGCTACGTGTCCCCAGCCCATTTTCTTCATATAACTTGGAGCGTGACGCCACTTTTACTGTGGGTCAGCGTTTGGACTAATCCAGCGGCAAAACTTTGCAGGGACATTATACGTGACTGCCTTGCGCACGAAAAGGCCTTTTCTATCCCCTGACTATATCTGGAACACCTTAGGAACCCTGGGTTTACCCGCCTGGTTTTCCGAACCCAACATTATTCCAAAAACTGCAAAGGCAGAGGTGAAACAGCGTACTCGGAGTACAGCGAAGTCCAAAGAATGGAAAATGAGTTGTTAAACCCCCTCAGTTTTGACTTATTTCAAATCCTTATTACCAGGCATACACCCCATGTATCTGTCCCTAGACGTCACAAGATGGGAGAACTCTCTTCTTTTCCGTTTTAGGGCAGGATCTATTTACTGGTCACTGTTTTTTAAAAATCCCCCTGACACCCCTGTCAACTCAGCCCGACCTGCCCCTGTGATAATCTATCTTCACAATCGCGTTTGCATTTCATGTTTTTCTGCAATTTTTATAGACTAGAACACAAGCATTTTATTCAGCCTTTGTTACGTGAGTTAGGCTCTTGACAGTGTAGAGTAGCCCTGCTCCATATACAGATTTTAAGCTTACACAAAAAATGTTATCACGTGTGCGCTTTTCTGAAAGCAGCCATTCCGGCCAGAAAAACTACGGATGGCTAACTTGCTTGCACTGAACCTCCTACTTGTCCTCCTATTTGGTTGATAACTGTGTTTTTTTGTACATGATTCTTGTCCATATCATGAGTTTTTATCCCGGTCCTATGATGAACTTGGCGACCTAAAGTGCACTGCTGTTATCATATTTTTATTCGTTTTAAAATAATGTAAACTTGGATTTATATTATTGTAATATTGTGGACTGTATTTGTTACTATGTGCTTTTATGGTCTATTTTTATTTGGCCAAATAAAGAATTTTGAATTGAATTGTATAACAAGTCAAAAGTAAAGAAACAGCTTGCATGTCACAAATTAATACCTTAAGGGCGGGTCAGTATCGTGCGTCAATGGTGTTTTAATTGATTACAAATGGAGGATCATCATCAGGACATAAGTCTGTGTAAGCCCGGAAGTTAATATAAATTTTGAGATTACGATTGCAGAATGACAATTATAAAGGTCAATTACGGGACATCTGAATTCAATGTGAGTTTCTTCAGATTCAAACCGACAGAGATATATGGCGAACCTACCGGTATCATTAGATAATATGTGGAAGGCCAGGGTGTAACCTAAATACAGGTATTGAGGAATATACAGCGTCAGAGAACATAGGGCTACAATGAAAGTGAAAAAGTGTCCAGAATTAGCTTCCGCGTTTGATCAGAGCAGAACTGCTATGCTGCGAAGTGAGAGAATCCTCATACAGCCGGTCAAAATCGAGAAAGACTGCCCAACTGGGCTCCACTCCGCAATACCTGTATTCAGGTTACACCCCAGCCTTCCACTTATTAATTAATTATGCCAGTAGTTCCACCTTATATCTCGGCCGGGATTTTTCACTTTTTACTACACGTTTTTGGGACTTTTACTGTGAATGAGCCTCATTACTGAGTCTCACTCACTGTAAATTCATGGTAATTGGAATGAGAGTGTTAACTGCCAGTATCCTCCTTTTAAAATAAGGCTGCTGCTGTGCAGCTGGGGTAAGAGGCTTTGGGCTGTTTACACATGAGCATGTGAGTACATAAGTGTGCACATGTCTCTGTGCTGCACATGAGACTACTGTCTTGCAAAACACAGTTTCTATGCATAGGTAGCCTGTTGCAGAAGGGCCTCTTCAGGAATTGGTGCTGTCCTGGGGTAGACCTTATAATGTGAGTGGGCATTCATAGTGTATGTCTAAAGTGCTTACTGATGATCTGTGGTGTTTACACTGTGTAGACTTTACAGGGGAAATCTGCACTAAAGTACAGTTTTGCTCCATTTAGGCATACAGGGTCTAGCATGGTATCAATCTAGGTCCCCCAACTGCCTTGACTAGGGACCGCCCTCAGCCACAATGAACAGCCAGCTTCAACATAAAAGAAGGGGGTGGGTCACAAAAATGATATTCACCACACAGTACATATCCAGGGGCAACTCAAACGTTCTCAACCAATCAAACATTTTAAAACTTCTGCAGCACATCCTCTCACTGACATTCATTAAAGCAAAGACATAATAAGGATACAGTTCGACTCCATAGGTTCAGATAAATCAAAAGAATCGGCGATTATAACATGGTGAGATGCCAGCACGTCAAAAAAGGTACTCGATGAAAAAGATCAGTTTGCTGACTGGGAGATTTCAGTACTCATGATGGAGAGAGAAAAATACCCACACATCCTAAAACAATATCCTAAAAATAGCCCAAAGAAAGGGATCTTAATGGGAACAAGGAGAGTTGAAGCCAACCTATGCTACACAAACTTCAATATTCAGTACCGGCCAGAAGGCCTGGCAGGAGCTGTAATTACCACACAGAGCACTATTCCAGATTATCCAACTGATTCTAATGACTGGGGCTGGAATGCCGCCAACCTAACCCAAGAGAAACCGAGACATCCTTAGCACAATGCATATGGAGGCATGTAGAGGGAAAAGCCGGAAAATAACAACTAATATAGTGATCTGGAATGTGGCGGGAATCACTAAGATTTACCAAGCAAAGCTGCACTTGCATTTTTAAAGGAAGTACACATTATTTGTCTTCAAGATACAAGGGTGTCTATTTGGGAGACCCTCTGGAGGTGTATCAATATACATCAAGCACTAAGTAAGACTATTCTTATTGGAAATAAACATAACATCAGAAATGCTTCAAGCAGGAATTCTAAAAGGCCTCAGAGGCACCAGAGAAACCCAGTTGATACTAATAATCAACGTCTACTTTACTGCCCATGGTAGCAACACACTGGAAAAACTAGAAAAGTTGATTGGTAACCTGGAAAAACTAATAAGTACACACATTGGGTCAGAAATGATCCTACTGAGAGACTTCAATATGCACTATCTGGAAGAAGACGGCATAAGGACTAGAGGACCCAGTGAAACAACTCAGAGATTCAATGCCTTCCTGCAGACGTGCAATCTGTAATCAGCACATATTGCAGCAAAAAGGATCAAACCCTGGATTAACTCTCCTCACTCCTTCAATAACCAAACCACAATTGAGTACATATTCCTGGGTCAGGGTCTAAGGGAAGCCATTGTGAGCTTCATTGTTTTCCAAAGGGCTGAGAGCAATCACGCCGCCCTGATGGTGCAGCTGACCTCTTCAGGTGGGAACTTCGAAACATTACCCGTACTGGGAAAACAAAAGGCAAAGAACAATTCAAACTCCTGCCCAGGATCAAATGGTCACGTCTATCTGTTGGAAAGATAGAGGAATTAAAGAGCAAATGGGAAGGCTGGTCTATAATGTGTAAAAAGTCGGACATTAGAAAGGGCTGGATCCCTCTGGTTTTGGAGTTTCGTATGCTTCTGCAAGGGAACAGCACAAAAACGCTTTGTAGCCAAAAAGGCTACAAACTACAGGCTGGGATTTGTGCGAAAGATTTTAAAAAGTACTTGAGTACTAAGGGCAACATTGAGGGCAAACAACAACTTAAAATCCATGACTTCAAGGCAGGAATTAACTATGACAGCAAAGAAGCATAAGCAACTTGCATGGGAGAACAAGAGAAAAATCCATGTGGCTGAGTGGATTAAAATCTTCAACCTAATAGCAACCAACAAACACCAACAATTTTGGCAATATGTCAACACCTTTATGCCATGAGAAGAGCAAAAGAGCAAACTCGGTTCGAGCAGAAAAATGGCTAACTCATGTTACGATTCTCTATACCGAGCACCCAGACAAGATTCCCCCAAACAAGCCATCTTTTGCACATAAGGCAGAGGAAGCAGATATCGCCACATCAAATATAATAACAGAACACCCAGTACCAAAGGACAAGGTAGTCAACAAGATCCTGAAAAAGATTAGCAAGGACGGCACCACCGGACCAATCGGCTTATCAGGGTGATTATTTAGAGAAGATCTGCAGTTCTGGGCCTCATTTCTCACCCCGTTGTATGCCGAATGTAGACTATAAGAAGATGACCCGAACTCATGAAGGTGCTCCCTACTTCAGCCCATTTTTAAGAAGGCTGGCAACATTGACCCCAGAAATTACAGGCTAATTGCACTGCTGGATATTGAGGGGAAAGCCTATGCCAGTATACTACTACAAGAGCTAGCTAAATGGGCATCTGCTGAGGGCCTGCTGCCTTTTTACAAAACAGGATTACGAGTGGGAAGATCAACTGTGGAAAACTTAGTGGCCGTCTCTTATATAGCCCATCAAGCCATCACACACAACACTCTGCCCGTCTTTGTCTGCTTTATTGACTACTTTGCGGCCTTTGACGGAGTAGTCTGGAACATACTGGCAGTAACTAGAGAGGTGGAACATCTGTCCCAAACTACTAAGAGCCATCGTGTCACTTTACACCAGGATATGGGTATGGGTCAAGCTTTCTGGAGATATAGCAACAGCTAAAATCACTACCAACCCAGGGTTAAAGCAGGGCTGTGTGCTTGCCCCAATATATTCAACTTATATACAGCTGACCTGGGCCTGGTATTATCCGACATGAACCTGGTTAACCAGAGAATCGAAGATAGGAAATTCACCTTATACAATACGCAGGCAACCTCGTGCTTTTAGATCACACGAAAGTCGACCTTCAGAAGACCCCAAATGCACTGAACGCATATAACAGGAAGAATGAACTCACTGCTAATGCAAGGAAAACCAAAATTATGATTTTTGGTCGTTATCTAAAAAAAGGGTCATGAAATGGTAGCTGGGGTCATGGAGGCTTGACTGTGTAAAGAGCTATAACTATCTTAGGGCTTGGCTTTGTGAAACGGGAAAACCGAAGATTAAAGGAAAGATGGTCATATATGCACTCCGCAAATTAAGCAACACCCTTGACAGCCCAAAAACCATGGTCATTAGGAGGGTGATTAGGGCAAAACTTCTGCCCTCGGTCAACTAAGAACAGCAAGTGTTTCCAGGTATACTGGAAGTCGAACTCGATAAGCTCCAATGAATGAGTTGAAGAGAGTTTTCCAACTGCCTTCCTAGCCGCAGAACACTTTGATCAAACTCAAATTTGGCCTCGTCAATTAAAAACTCCAGTGCATAGCCACTCTGGCTAAATAATTCTACCAGATAACCGCCGCGCCTAAGAATACTATGAAGGCAGCCCTAGAAAAAGTCTTCACAAATAAGAAAAATCCCTGGTCCACTAATCTCAAAGTTGCAGAGGACACGCTTCAGCTCACAGTGGAGAATTGGGCTCAAAACATCACCAATTATACAGCCATCAAAACTGCGATAAAGAAGCAATTACACCTCCGCTCATGTGAAATGGATATCAAAGCTCTACAAGAGGGACTCACATGACTCCCTAATTGCACTTCAAACAAATCATTCACGCAAACCACATCTTCACCAGGCACTGTGCTAACACGGTCTGAATCAAATACTATGGGCAAGACTGGTGCCACTCCCAATAAAAGACCTGAACCTGGGCTGGAAAACTATTGAAAACATTACAAGTTGCAGACTGTGTGACTTGCTGGCCCACATATTATTTTGCTACCCGGCACTGCATCTCACCCATTGAACACTCTTGAGGCCAATATTTTTACATCATGGCACTCGATTGGTTAAAGGGGCTCAAAATTTCTTATTCACCCTGGAAACTGGCTGAGATGCCAAATTTGGAAAATGTATACACCAAGCACAGCTACTTTTAAAGGGCAAGTTGCGGAAAACACAGTCCAACCATTGGTCACTGCCCTGCTCTTTAGCAAGGAGCAGTATAGCGTCCAATGAACTCAGCTTCAGCCTGTAACATCAGCAAAGTACACTTTTTGAGTACCGTGCAATGCACTGAAACACCCTGTTTGTATGTACTGAAAAATTCTATCTATTTTTTATGCATGAACTAATCATTTTTAAATTATGTTTTTATGCTGCTCGTGTGCTTTTATCTGTGATTTTAGGACATATTTGTAATGGTTTTAAGTAATCATACAATATATTCATTCATTCATAGGGTAATAACTGCACAGCCAGAATGAATTTCCAATCCCCAACATCCCATATAACAACCTTATGGCACTTTAAGATTTGTCTTATTTCCCTGGCTCAGCTCAGAATCAGATTTAAGGCCTTTGTTCCCTCTACTGGGCCAAGTTAATTATTCTTCTCCCGAGCAGAGGGATCAAATGCCTTTCCACCCAATAGGGCAATTAACAGTACTTGAGTCAGTCCCTGGGAAAGGAAGGGCTGTGGTTGAAATCTGCATCTGTTAATTAGCTTGTCACAGTGAACCTGGGCTGGGACAGCCTAGGCTCCCTGAAACAAAGGAGGAGAGTCAAACTACTGGGGCCAACACAGGAGGTACTCATCGTTGAAATTTTGGAAGGAAGGGATCAGGCAGCTGTGTCATGAAAGGACAGAGCTGAGGCAACTGGACAACTGGAAGGAGCTATATTAGTTTGCCCAAAAATTCTAGCAGGAGGGTTGAAAAAGTGGTGGAGGGTTGATGAAGCACCCTAGGATTGAGCAGTGTTGCCTGTCTCCTAAAACTTTCCACCCCAGCAAATTAAAAGACCCTGGAACTCATAGCAATGATGGTGAAAGAATATCCAGCTGGAAAGAGAAACCACCTGTGGCCCTGCAAGGATGGACTAAGGACTTTGACTCCTGCTGACCTCCAGGACTAGGATGGATCTCTCCAGTGGCTTTGGCCTCATTTTGCCCTGAGGAAAAACAGGGGCAAAGGACCTACGTGGGAACCGTGGATGGCTCACCTAGGACTTCTGTAGTCTGGCCCTTGACTCTGCTGGCACATAGATGCCCTTCAAGAAGCCAGGCGGTCTGGGGCCTGGGAAGTGTGGCAGGGAGAGTGTTTTGTTGGCTGGTTGTAAGGGCTGCGCCTATTGCCCCTACCAATAGGCGAAGAGCACAAAAACCAGGAAGAGGACAAGTTGGGCCAGAAAACGTAGCTCCCCTTGAAAAGCACCCCTTTAAAGGCAAGCCTGAAGAAAATGCTACTGGTGGCCAGGAGCAAAATAAGCGAAAGATCATCTAAATCAGCCCTACGGGCCAGTGATATACTCATTTGAAGCTTTGCTGCTGAAACAAAGAGCGCAGGTTTATAGCATTCTGTCAGTATTTCTTCAAATCCCTCCGTTGTGGGCCAGGGCCTGGGGTGTCGGAAAAATAATATTAAATGTCCCTTGGGGTGGGGGCATGCAGGGGCCTTGTCCCCAAACACATTCCTACCCCTGGTGTCCCTCATCTCCCAGGAAACAACACCATAGAAATGCTCTCTGGACGTCATCCCCCGGGCTCTCAACAAAACTTGGTCATGCTCATGTTTGAGGGGAGTTGTAGCACTGGCTTTGTAACTCCCTACCTGTGCTCTGCACTGGCAGGGGAACACTAACTAGCTCCGACACGCAGGCAGGGACTAAAAAGGAGTTGCTCTCACCATGGCAGGGGCAAAAAGGAAAATGCCAGCTCCCACACAGCAAAGGAGCTGCATGTGTGGGCTTTGGGGTTCCGGCCACAGCTCCCAACAGAACCCTAAGTGTGTGGGTGACCCAGGTGTAACTGTGGCACCCCAAAGTCCAAGGCAAATATGCCACAGCGAAAGACCGTACCATAAAGACGCGGCTGGGAAAGCTGATAATAGAATATTCATTGAGACGATCAAAGGGCACCTCGATAATGGCTTTATTTACATACATTTCTTTGCCTTTGGTGCTTCAAAATGGGTTGGGGCACCACCAATGTTTTGTGAGAGGCTGCAAGAGGTGCAGCAGCCCACCTCAGACTGCTTTCAAGTTAACCCTAACTCTTCCAGGGAGATGAATAGGTGACTCCAGGAGAGGTTTGCATGAATAGTAAGCACTCCCGGAGCTGGAGCTTTTGCTGTTGGGCTCTTGAATACAGGACTCCTTGTGGTTAGTCCTATGGCTGCATATTGTGCTTTGTTGAGTCTAAAGAAAGACTCAGACACACATGATTTTGATGTTAAATGCTTTATTGACAAATGTGATGATGAACATTACAAGGGTTACCAATATAATGAATGCATTTGAGTATTGCTACTGTGCCTGTAAAGTTTAATGAGGGTGTACACTTTAATGAAGGTCTATTTATTGATATATCAAGGTATGTGGCTGCTTTTATTGATGTAGTGAGACCAGTATTGTGGTTGTGGGGTTCTGGACCCACTGGGGGTGTAATGTGATATGAGGGTGAAAACAAAGGTATTTCAATTTACCTAATGTACATATTTGTAATGTCATGCATAGTATTTATTAGTGTGTGTAATAAAAGTACTTTTCCATTCCCAAAGAAAAGGCACTGAGTGTACCATGATTTATTGAGTGCTGTTGTTGTGTGAATTGGGGTTACTAGTCCATGTCACCTCTCCCGAGTGGCCTTGGACTGCTCTGCTTCACTACCCTGGAGAGTAAGGTGCTACAATCTGGTACTTGGTTTCCAGTAAAAAGACAACTGCAGACGTTTTTCCTGTGAAGGACTCACATCCTTTGTAACAAATAACTCAATTTCTTATACCTGGGCAGATATCATTGTGTGCCTTCTTTATGTGCAGGTACTTTCCTTTTTGTCACCTACAGGGTTGTTGGGTTATAGGGTTACTAGCCTTCCACAGCAAACCTTGATCCTTTGGCCCCTTCTGGTAATTTCCACAGTCTATAAGCAAGTAGGGGTTTGCCTGCCACTGCCTGATATGCTTAATAAAAGAGGACAAACAAAAAGTAAAAGACTCTTTTAAGAACCAACTGAGGCAGGTATTCAAATATAGGCTTCAATTACGATGTCGGACGGACCTGAGTCCGTCCGACATCGTTTGGGGAACTGGGCCCGATGACCTCCTGTCGTCGGTCCCAGCCTAGCAATTAGGATGCGACGAACACTGCTCGGTCGCATTCCTATGCTTTACAATGGGAGCATGCATTCCGACCGGAATGCATGCTCTCATTGTAAAGAACTGAGGTGCAGTTCATTCCTGCACCCCGTGGCAGGCACTCAAGGTGCCTGCAACCGGGTGCAGGAATCAACAGGGGGGCACGGCCGCCATCCATCGACCTTGCACCCATGGGGGCCCTGCCTGGGGCCCCCAAAGTGGGATTCCCACAGCCTTTCTGTGTCGGAAAGGCCGGCACAGAAAGGCTGTGGGAATCTGCCATCGTAATCCGTCGGGCGGAAAGAGCCGCCGAGGGATTACTGGAGGCGTTCCGAATTGCAGACGGGCTCTCAGAGTCGCTGGAGGCAATTTGGAAATCCGGTTCGGATTCCTTTCCGACCGACCCCATCAAAATGGGTCGGTCGGAAAGGAATCTGAACAGCCACTACGATGCCGTAGGAACAGCTCCGAACGAGGGTCGGAGCCGTTTCCTACGGCATCGTAATTGGGCCCATAGTGTTAATGGTAAGTCAGGTTGCTATTCTCTGAATGTGGATTTTGCTAGAACGCTGTCGGGGTAAAGCAGAACCTTATGCAATCAAAGCCCTTTTAAGAGGTATGCAGACTCCCAGCTGTGCATCAAACAGTGCAGGAGATTTCACCTCCTGCATTGCACCACAGAAAAAAAACAGTGCTGCAGAAGCAGGTTATTAAATGCCTTACCAAATAGCAACTGAGGGCCAGGTGGGAGGCACCATCTAAAAAAAAAGACACGAGTATGGACGGGCCCCTGTATTTAACGGCAACGATAACAAAAATCACAACCGGAAGGAGGACATCTGATCGAGGCAGAAACACCCAGCTCGTGGCCCACACCTTCACACAATGCCATGCCGCTCAACAAGACTTTGTAGCCACAAAATAAAGAAAAGAGGGAGAGTCAAGTGGCTCAGAAAAAGGTTAAAAAAAAACCTTAAGCAAACATTGGAGAAAAACACGTAATGGTGAATGTTGCACGGTGAGATATCCTGGATCATTTTAAGTCATGGGCATAGTGGGCACTTCCCCAGATCTTCCACCTTTCAAGAGGCTAAAGTGATAACAATGTGCATAACAAATGTATTTTTTTTAAACTGAAAACTGGTTATGATTGGTCTACCTAATCTTAACCATCATGCTTTCGGTCAGTTATCGCAAATAAATAAGAAAATAATCTCTTACATCACCTCACATACCTCACCCATTCTTTGTCTCTGCCTACATATCCCTACATCTCTTAGGACTAGATGTACGAAGATTAGAAATAGCGATTTCCTAATTGCAATTTCCTGCGAATCACAATTAGGAAATCGGTATACCTAATGTATGAAACTCTTTTGAGTTTCATTAGCAATTCCTAGTGGATCGCAAATGTACCTACCTAATGCATATTAATGAGGTAGGTCGCAATTTGCGGCCCACTAGGATTCACTGTCATAACAGGTATGGTGACCTACTGGGGTCAGCAAACCACCATGTCTGTGATTACTATTAAAATAAGGCAATCTTTTTTGTTAAATGCAGCTTGTTTTCCTAAAAGGAAAATGGAATGCGTTTAAAAAGAAAAAAATTAAACGTTTAAGGTTCCTTGGGATCACAGCATAAAAATATTTATTCAACCAATATTTATTCAAGCTTTTGTGAATTACCACCAACTTTGGGTTGGCTGTAAATTGTAAATGTTTTGCAACCGCATTTCAGTCACAACACGTTCGTACAGAACACTGCAAATCGGTATTAGGAAGGGACGCCCTAAACACGCCCGTTCCAAATACTGAGGCACAAAACCCGAATTGCGATTCTGTAACAAAGTACACATTCTGTGAACCAGGCCGTTTGCGACAGCAGAAATGCTTCGTACATCTAACCCTAAGTGCCTCCCAACTATCTCTCCTCACTAATCTCTAACCTCTCTCTGCATTTCTGTAACTTGAGCTTTCACCTATTTTGGTGCCTGCATATCTAAAAATGTAACATACAATTCAATATTTTTGGCATTATGAGGACTTCAGTTATCTGATAATGGGACATAAATTCAATGTTCTGAACAAGGGCCCTGGCCCTAAGGTAATTATTGCCAGAGGCTCTAGATATCCTTAAAATGGCTCAGGGTGTAATTAAGATTACCAGTAAGAAAAATACTCACTTTGATTTGACCTTCCCCTTGTTATAGACACTGACCAGAAACTTCAGTCTCAAATTCGGGATGGGAATTTGGTTGATGGTTACAGAAAAGAACAGGCAATACCTCTGTTTGTCTTTTTTTCCTTTGGAGAGCTACATTTGGGGCGCCTGGATACATTCAATGTATAAATAAATCACATCCTATGAGGAGGTAATATGTAATTTTTGTCTGAATTCAAAGCGGGTACACTTTTTCATATTTAAACACACTTAGGTTAAAGAGTATGATTAGGGAAGGTATTCAATGACAAAGGATAAAATCTTCAAAGTAATAAAGAGCCAGGAAATAGTCAGTTTTTTAAACTGAACTCTGTGAAGGAGATTGTCCAAAAACATAAATGTTTAAATATGAGAAAGAAAAATGAGAAATGAATGGGGAGTAAGGGCTGCATAGTCATGTGTTATAATCCACATACAGATGCATTTTTTACCATCCAACAATGAAACCAATGTATGTCTTTGAGGCTCATCTCAAAGGGTTCAGGTGATGGTGGACACCTTCTCATAATAGAGTTGGTGTTTCCAAGGCCCTCAAATACTGTATTTCTCGGTCTACGTCCTACCTTTTAAAATGCACTGGCTGTATAAATTGCCCAAAGGGAAGTGGACACATCACGCATTCCTTCTGCAGTCGGCCTGCTCACCCCTGACAAAGAAAGGGACCCCATGCCACCTCCCAACAGCGAAAAGGACCAGACGCTGCGTCTGCTCATCATGCTCCTGTGCATGATTTATTAAGAGATCTGTGTTCATCACTGGAGCATTTGCACTAATAATACCCTGCCTCAGAGTCACAGCTCCTGGGCAGAAAGTGCTGCTCAACTTGTTCCCCCTATAGCGGTACATTGAAAAAATATCAACACTCAAAATATCCCCTACAAAAATATCGTGACCAAAATATTGATGTCAAAAATATCTACATCCTATACTTATAATGGTAAGTACAAAAATATCGAGAGAAAAAATATCGATGTCATAAATATAGTTGTACAAAATATCGTTTTTTAATAAATACAAATTAATAAATATTAAATATATTAAAGAATGAAATTCATTTAAAAAAATTAATTCGATTAACAGGGTTGCCCATATTTAGCTTCAATTATGGGAAGGAGGACGTAACACACTACATATATGCAGCAGAACATGTCGTTTTGCAGGGTCCCCGAATAGGTATGGCCCATACAGGGCATGATGAGGTTAATGCATGCCCCGCATCCACGCGGTATAATGTTTAACGTTGCGCTGTTAATCAAACAGTTTGGTCATGTAGCCTCGTATTGATAGGGCCACCCTGAGCCAGCGCGCAGTTAGAGGAGGCATGTAATGAATGTAAGGAATGATGACGCAACACACCACTCAAGTATGGCGGGTCATATAGATTCTATGCCTGACCTTTGTTGTGATGCTCTGCCTGACTTCCAATTAATGTGTATGACGTTGTATTTAATGAGGCTAAAACGCCGGGGCTGCCAACACTGAGGAAGGCGTCCCGCTGAAATGCGTTTGTTTTTGTTATTTGTGCCAATAAATCCGAAGAAGGATTACCCCCGTGAGTGCCCGTGACTTCTTTTTGGAGCGTGGAGATTGTTTACTGAGTCTGCCCTCGTACATGGGGCACCCGCTAGCGAGTGCAGGAGCATTGGCAGGTTTGGAGCGTAACATATTAATATAGATGTATATATTTACTTTTACATTTTAAAATTATATTAAAAATATACATACATATACCAATAACATAAAATCTATTTAAAAAAATTCTATTATAAATTAAAACATTAAACTATTTAAAAATCTTTAAACTTAAATTTCCCACTCCAGTTAGTGCAACAGTAGGGAAAGTGATGGATAGCGGAGGGGTAAAAATTACTATTCCCACTCCAGTGAGTGCAACAGTAGGGAAAGTGTTGGAGAGCGGAGGGTAAAAATTTACTATTCCCACTCCAGTCAGCGCAAAAGTAGGGAAAGTGTTGGATAGCGGAGGGGTAAAAATTACTATTCCCACTCCAGTGAGTGCAACAGTAGGGAAAGTGTTGGATAGCGGAGGGATAAAATGTACTATTCCCACTCCAGTCAGTGCAACAGTAGGGAAAGTGTTGGATAGCGGAGGGGTAAAAATTACTATTCCAACTCCAATGAGTGCAACAGTAGGGAAAGTGTTGGATAGCGGAGGGATAACATTTACTATTCCCACTCCAGTGAGTGCAACAGTAGGGAAAGTGTTGCATAGCGGAGGGATAAAATGTACTATTCCCACTCCAGCCAGTTTATCAATAGGGAAAGTGTTGGATTGCAGAGGGGTAAAATTTACTATTCTCACTCCAGTCAGTTTAAAATTAAAAACAAACAAAATATCATCAACAGAATAAAAATCTTTTTTTTTTAAAGTATGTGAAAAAATATATAAATGTTAAAAATTAAACAAAAATATATTTAATATTAAAAATAAAATAAAAACATATAATGTTAAATACATATCACAAATACCTATAAGTATTATATTAAATAAGATAAAAAAATAATTTTGAAACAAATAAATATTTTTATTTAGAAATTATGTATTAACAAAAACATTAATTATTACATAAATTTAGTCTATTTTTTTATAGCCTATAACACCACACAACTCATAACCAACATCGAAAATAAAAGAATGTATTTGCATAATTAACATAATTAATTATCAATTAAACAAATATTATTAATTAAAAAACAAATTAAAACACAACATTTAATTAACTTCCCACCCTTTACACCTATAATCCCCACAACGCCAAACCTAAAATTAAACTGTAAAAACTTAATTACACAATGAAACGCTTTTTTCAATTAACTAACAAATAGTATTTAACAACTAATTATAAAGTAAGTAAAATTTACTCCCCACCGTTCACCCCTATAAACCCAAACACAATTTCTTTTTAACAATTACCCTAATTGTCAATTAATTTATTACTATTAATTATCAACTAATTATTAATTAATTAAAAATTAATTACTTCCCACCCAGTACCCCTTAAAACCCCACAACAAACAACTAAAATGAATTACACAATTTCCATATTTAATTGTCAATTAATTAATTAATATTAATTAACAACTAATTATTAATTAATTACAAATAGATTACTTCCCACCTCTATAAACCCCACAACCCGCACCTACAATTTACCCAAAAAAATTACAAACACAATTAACATTATAAAATCTCAATTGAATAAATATTAATAAATACAAAATATTCATTAATTTATTATAATTAAATTACTTCCCACCCTAATCCCCTATACACCCACAACCCACTGCGGAACTAAAAACGCAAAATTTCATTAAAATAAAATTAATAACTACTAAAAATTTAACACATATATTAAAAAACATAAACAATACTTGTACAAAAAATACATCACATACATTTAAAATATATACTAAAACACATAACAGTAATTAAAAAATCGATATTTTAAACAACTATATTTTTTCAAACGATATGAATGACTTCTATATTTTTAAAATCGATATTTGTTACCTTAAAGTCGATATTCTTGACTACAATATTCTTGCTGTCGAAGAACACCCGCCGTGATTCTACGTGAATCACGCACCTTCTGGGTCCAAACGTCAACGTGCCAACACAATCAGTTCCCTACTTTGTCCACTCCATGTGAAAAAACTGAATCTTGTACGGATTGGAGATTCATTTGTATAGGGATTGATGTCGATTGATTGAACATTTTATATATGTACAGCACTACAAATTTGTATTCATCCCTAGCACCTTGTCACTTCTAGATCACCTTAACACAGATTAACTTACCTTTCGTCGTATTGTAATGCCATGTTTCTCACTGTGACAGCCTGATCATGTCATTTCTAAAGTCTATTGTATGGAAGATGAATTAATTTTGCTAATACAATTTCTTTTGATTACATCAATGCAGATGTGTTTCAGTTCGTTTCTTGTTCGTACATTTCTGACAAAGTTAAAGTAATGATTTCTTCCCCCGACAGAACCTACTTTACTTTAGATTTCAGATACCCAGGTTCTGAGGGTCACTGGGTAACTCCTTATACTTGATGTCGATATTTCTGTGTCATGATATTTAAAACTCGATATTAGTGTAAGTCAACATTTCCAACTCGATCTTTTGACTGAAAAGCCTATAGCTCCTGATCGGCGTGCCCCAACACGCCCGTAGGCAAGAACAGTTGGCCCTAAATGCGCTGCCTGGGGAATTGAAAAACTGCCCCAACTCATCGAAGAAAACAACAACGCTGCCTCCTGGCTCAAAGGACGCTACGATACGTACGACGAGGTCATCGCTTGTGGACAGTGTGTCCAGCGGGGAACAAAGAGGCCAGCACCTGGGTTGGGCAGGTATATATACCTGGCCCTAGCCCCCTTCTCCACCCAGACAATGGAAATGACTCAGGAGAGCGGCAGAAGGGAGGGACTCCCACAGGAGGCTCAGGAGGTAGAGCGAGGGTGAGTGTGCCAGAATGCGGCTCTAAGGGGCCGCCCTCTTAGGAGGCCACACTGCATGCGCTGCAGGCAGCCTAATTTCCCTTGGAAGAGCTACATTTGGAGCTCCTTGATACATTCAATGTATCAATAAATCACATTCAATAAGGAACAAATATATAAATTTTGTCTGAATTCAAAGGGGGTACACTTTTCTCATATTTACAGACACTTAGGTTAAAGAGTATGATTAGGGAAGGTATTCAATGACAAAGGATAAAATCTTCAAAGTAATGAAGAGTCTGGAAATAGTCCGTTTTTAAACTGAACTCTGTGAAAGAGATTGTACAAAGACACAAATGTTTAAATATGAGAAAGAACAAATGAAAGGGGAGTAAGAGCTGCAAAGTCATGTATTATGATCCATATACAGTTGCATTTTTTTAACATCCAAGAATGAAACTAATGTATGTCTTTGAGGCTCATCTCAAAGTCTTTAAGTGAAGGTTGACACCTTCTCATAATGGAGGTGGTGTTTCCAAGGCCCTCAAAAAGTGTATTTCTCGTTTTTCTTCTTCTTCCATTGACATATTCAACACTAAAAACTATCATTCAATGGCCAAGAGATCATTCTTTTGGTGTGTGCCCCATAAAAGGCTATTACAATACCAGCGCAAGGCCTCTTCTTAAAATGCTTGCAGAGAAGAATTATCTGCAGTTAGCCAGCTTACATTTCCCTCCTCTCATTCCCACTGTCAAAAATGTAAGTGCCAAAGTTATAAAGACCTGAAGCCATATTATCCAAATTGCATACAGTCCTACTTGGGACCAGCACATTCCTGAACTAGGTGCGCCCAGTACACACCAGGGTTCAGAACCACACAACAAAAAATGGTGCCTTCGGTGCTTGTGATATTTTAGAATTAGTGGCAATGCAGCACACACAAAGCAGTGGTTCATCAACTGCTCCATGTAGTGCAGCCTAGCCCTTCTGGCATTTTCCTAGTTGGGGCATGCTAGAGGGCTGCACTGAGAGTAAGATGGGGTTGCCATGACCCAACCTTCCCTTTACTGTCCCCTCATGGGCACAGCCTACTTAAGTGTGGGCTTGTCTGAGTATTTTTGACAATGCTGATGTTGATTCACGGTCCAGCCCTGGCTCCACTCCTGTCTACACACCCCCACCCCACCGCAACACTTAAGGGTGGCCTGATGGATTCCACAAGTGGGGCTCCAGTCACAGGCATCACAGACTGCACCCCTCTTGTGTAAGCCTCCTTCAAAGCTATGCTCATGGGCCGTGATAGAGAGTATCCAAGGGAGGCACAGAAAAAGAGTCCGAAACAGACTCACCTGCCTATGCAGATGCAGCATCCTCCTCCCTATGAAAGGGTGAGGATTCTCGTGGACTGAATCCCTAGGAGTGGGGTCCGTCGAGGAGGGCTGCTTTCAGAGCACCACAATGAATGCAAATACCTGTTGCGCACTTGTGGCACGTTCAGTATGGTACGTGGAATAAACGTACCGTATTTATCAGTCCCAGCAGGAATAAGAACATCTACTACACATTTTGGAACTCGCGACCTGACCTTACCGTGCACATGGCTAGTATCTTTATTCATACTATTAAGAACAGTTTGGCTTTTTTTTGGTTTCCATATTTTATAGGCTTAGCGTACCTTGTTTTATGCACTAACATCTAACAATCAATAATCAAAGTATCCTGTGAGTCCAGTTGAATCTGGCACAATAAAAACGCATGAGTGGAAACACTCATCTAAAAAAATCAATGCTGTGGTGGTACGTTATGACCTCTTTATAACTCAGTGAGTGACGTAACATATAAGCTAATATGGCATAATAAAAAAGAATGTGACATAACAAAATTTGACATGTCCCTCCTACTAACCAAACACTTAATTATGTATTCAGTTAATTGTGTATTCACTTGAAAGAAAAAACTCCGAAAGCTTGGCTTCCTTGCCTAAGTCAGTTCCAGCGGGGAGGGGTTACTTGAAGCGGGGCTGTGTTGCCAGAGAACAATACGCTGCTTGTAATCCTGTCAAGCTGGGGTGAAGGCGCAGGCCTGCGTGCATACGAAGAATGGGCCCTCAGTCTGCGAGGCGCACATCCTGACGGGCAGATCTGCTCTATGAATCCTTTCTCTCTCCGAGTCCTCCCTTTCATTATCTTCAGTCTCTCCATGGCTTCTCTCCGAGAGGTTCCAGCTTGGCTCGGAGTCACTTCTGGGCGTCTTCTTTCCACTATTCTGAATCCCGCTTGAATGGAGCGGCCAGCCTGAGCGAGCACGCTTGGCACGCCAAGCTTCGGCGGCCCGGGCCCTCTCTGGGAGCGCACAATGAACAGACCAGTGTGAGAGACCAGCCGGGCCTGGAGAGCGCGCGCTGCTGCAGAGGAGAAAGACCTGCTGCCGGTTCACGCGCACGCCGTGGTGAGAAAGAGACCTGTGGAGTGCTCATCTCTGCCGAGTCACGTTACATTCAAAATTAAATGTATTAATATTGCAATGTATTTTGCCACTTTTTGCAAGACAAGGCTACACTTGGTTGGAATGTAGAAAAAACAAGGCACAAAAACCCAGTCAGCACTTCATTACGAGTGGGCGTTTGAAAGGGTCGGTAATACCACATATGATGTAACCAATACTTGAAATAATTGTGAAACCTGGTGTACCGGTGCTGGCTGGGCTTTAGTATTTTCAGGATATCACACGTTAATTCCCTGTAGACCCTATGAAATGCTGAATTGTAATTGTAATTGCATTTATATAGCGCTTACTACCCCTGATGAGGCGTCGAAGAGCTTTTTTGGCGAGTAGCACGCTACAAATTTTCAAATTTCCGAACAAATTGCGGAAATTTGTGTAGTGCACTAATCGGCGCTGTTGCCAGAGGCTTAGCAACCATGGGTGCAGCAGGTGTGGTGACACCAGGGCTCTGAGCCCTGAGGTGCCCATTGAACAATTACAGTTGATGTATTTTACTACCCCAACAGCAGCCAAACGGGCCTTTTCCCTTTCTTGCATCAGGGCCCATAGCATCATTGCTACGCTTCTGGCTATTGCACAGATTTCTGTCTCTGAACTCATAACGCCATTGCAGTTCTTGGGGAATAAGTATTCTAGGTATGACCTGGCGGATTTTACCTGGTAAAACAAGCAGCATGCATGCAGCTGATAAAATGCAGTTCCTGCACCCTGGAAGATGCAGTAATACTACACAACTTGTGATTCCCAATGGTACAGGTAATTCCTGTTACCGGCCCCATCTGGAATTATAGGCCACTTGTACTGAGGAATTCTGTATGCAGACCGATGTATAGCTTTAGGACATAGAGGGCCTCATTAGGATGTCGTCGGTTAGAGGCTTTTTGACCGACATCCATGGTTTGACTTCCGATCGCCTAATTACAATGTAGGTGGTCAGAAGTCAAACCGGTCGGTCAACATAATCCCTACAGACGGCGTTTCCGCCCGTCGGGATTATGATATCAGTCTCGTACAGGCTTTCCACGTCGAGCTTTCCGACAAGGAAAGCCTGTCGGAAAGCGACTTTGGGGGACCCTAGCAGGGCACCCTTCTCTCTGCGGCCTCCAGTTGGGGGCCGAGGAGGCACCTACGGTGCCCTCCTGTAAATCCCTGCACGACATGGTGCAGGGATTTACACAAACTCCCATTTCTCTCTGGGAGCTTGTGCACAAGCTCCCATAGAGAAATGGGAGTTTGCAACTGCAACATAATGCGGTGTTCTGAACCGCCGACCTATGGTCGGTCAGTTCCCACACCAAAACAGTGTCGGGCGGACTCAAGTCAGCCCGACATCGTAATTAGGGCCAGAATGTGTACTTTAAAACCCTTAATGAGTTGGTTGCCATAATTTAGTAAAAAAATTATATAAATACCAACAAGACCTATTTTAAAAAAGGAGACTTACTACAACAAAAGGAGATACACTTTTTGCTACATTGTTGAGCTTTTGCTCCCTTTCTAGGAATGGCTTTATAAATCTCTTGTCAATAAATAATGTAAGGGGATCTCAGGGATGTGAAAGGGATATAATTTTCTTTAGTCTTTTTATTTCATTGTTAAGTACCTTTCTGTTTGGGGAGATAAGATGGTGCACATCCCACAATTGAAGCCCACCTCCGTCGTTGCACCCATTGTTGCACCCTAAATTAAAACATGACCAGGTATGATAAGGAAAGGTCCAAAACACAAAGGCCTGATAAAGAAGAAAAATTGCTCCGCTAACTTACCAAAAATTTGTGATATGCAAATAGCAAAATTGGGAAGCGACGTACAAAAGTTAAAGGCTTGCTGGCTTGGAATAAGTATTGGTGCAAAAAATAGGAATCACGAATGGCCTGATATCACTATCTGAAGAAAAGTCTGACATTTCTGGTTCTAATGAAGGTCAGAGGTCAGCACCGACTCATTCACTCAAATGACAGGGGACAGTCATAAGTAAGATCTGCATCAAAATGTAAACGTACAAGAACAGATGTCGGACAGTATAGGCAGGTAGGTAAGTAGCTAAATCTTTTTTTGCATAATTGATGCTAAAATCAATGTAAAATCATATAACTCACCCTCACTCCCCTCTAATAATAATACACAAAAATAATTGCACCGATTCATCACATTTCCTTAAATCCATTAAAAACATGTTTCCTTTTTCTCCATTAAAATACACAAATAATAATTTCATTTGAGAATCCACAAATTAATTCATTACTACTGCTGTCACATTCAATGAAATACCTTATTTCTAGAACGTCATTAACAACCCCTACCAAACACCCAAGTCTATATATTTAAAATATCTCAGTGCATTATTAAACTCTAAAATCATAAAATTCATTATTTCTGTTGATTCTCGAAATTCTTCAGACGCAGTGCCGTTAGCGAGATGAATGTGATTGTGCACCCGATTTGTTTTTTCGTGTTTCCCTCAAAACAGTAATCAGTTGCCTCTTTCAGTGTTCTAATGTCCGCTTCCCTAAAAAGTGGTTTCAGGTGCCTATTTCTTAAATTTTGTAGGAAATGATTCGGGGCTGGAATTGCAGATCTGTGACTCACCTTGCCACTCTGTCAAGAATTGCAACTGTGGTCGACCTTGCTACTGTGTCAATATATATGACTGCAGACGGCCACACTGCTGTGCCAAGAAGTGTGACTTCAGCTGATCTCACCGCTGTGCGTACAAGTGTGGCTGCAGCTGACCTCGTCGTTGTGACTGAGAAGTATGTCCATGATGGTACTATCCATCACGATCAAGAAGTGTGCCCATAGCGGTCATTGATGTAGCGATCGAGAAGCGCGCCAGCGGTTGTCCATCATGCCATCGTGACCTCTCCTTTCAGGGGGTGTTGGCCTTTTGTGACACATCAGGGGGTCGGAATTCAAAAAGAATCTTCTCCATCCCATGGGATCTCTTCAACTCCATGTACTTCCGTTGGTGCCGGAGGACCTTGGAGAACAGCCCCTGCTGTCATCTCTTCCCGCAGGCTGCCTGGGCTGACAAAAGCTGCTCCTAAAACAACATGTCCCCTTCCTGAAACGGGAGCAAGAGAAGATGTGTGTTGTTGGTGCGCTGCCGGCCTCGATTGAACAAGAAGCCCTGCAACTCATGAGACTAAAGGCCCTGTACTGAATTGAGCGCTGCTTATGCTGATCAGGAGTAATCTGCACCTGAGGATGAATTGAAGCTCCATGGACACTGCAACCCTAGGGGGAACCTGACTAGCCTTACCAGAGGAGGAACACCAGGGCAAAAGGAAGGGTTGGGTGGTATCCCAAGACACAGTAGCCCTTGCACCAGTCCTTGTAGTTGTGCATGTTGGTATTTCCTGTGTTGAATTCTGTTTTAAGTGTGCATAATAAAGTGTTTTACTAAAGTAAAGAATTGGGCTGGACATTCTGGGTGATTATTGAGTTTTGAGTTTCCACTGAGAAGCCTGTGAGTGTTCACCATTGCTACCACTGAGACTGCTGAAGGGGTTGTACTTAGCCCAGTTGCACAGCCATAGAAGGACGGACCACAGCAAATCAGAACACATGACACCAGCCCCCACGTCTGAGGCTCAGTAGCCCCTGCTTCCCTCACTACCCCATGAACAGGGTCTGACATATAACATAGAAATTAATTAACACATATATTAATGCATTTGCTTACAGAGTTTTGCAAAAAAGAGAGAACATCTTTTTAAGAATTCAAGGCTTTTCATATTAATTTATACATGACATGCATGTAATCCTCACCAAGTCCTAACATTAGATAAATCTAACCCCAATTAGATTAATAACACACGTTTTCACTTTGACATTATTTTTTAACTATCAGCCACCTAACAGTAACCTTCCGAGAAATGTAAGTGCACCCTGTGATTCAGTAATATGTGGAACCAACTTTAGCAGCAATAAATGGAATTCTCCGAGGCTGTGTATTTATTACATGCCACAGCTTTAAAATGCTGTTTATGTTGACTTTTCTTGCACGCCTCTTCTGGTATGGTGAGCACCTCAGTTTCCTCTTGATGTTTGCCCAAAAGGTGCCGAGCTATTGCATTACTTTACTTTAGGAACCGTCATTCCACGCTCAATAAGCGTGCGTTTGTCCCCGTGACTCATGAGAACTGTAGTGTGTAGTGTCAGAGTCCTGTGCTATGCGGGGCCTTCACTATATGGGCCAGTGGCAGCGGTCATGAATAGGCCTAGAAATGAACAGTGAGATTACACACGAGGTTTCTAATTCAGGGAATGCTACATGAATGACAGCTCAGCCCCGCCCTCATTTATTTATACCATCCCCCTATGTCAGGCGGGACCCTTCCAAACTCGGCACCCACACAGGTGCATTGTCTTTAACCACCCCACCAACATGGTGAGGTGGTACATTTCATTGTGCACGGCATACTTAGAGAAATTTAGTGTCTTCCTTTTGTTTGTTCAGAATCATGAAGTGATGTGTCTTCTTGTGTTGCACACTGATTATTTCTAATAAACTTTGTAGTGGATTTGACATTTTTGAAAATGATTTTTAATGCTACTGTGTGATCCACCGCCTTCAAGGCATATCTCACTTTTACCTGTGTCATGTAGTTCCCACTAATCCGTAGGATCTGCTCGTTTGTGAACAACATAAACTTTGGGGAGGTGCCTAGACTGATTCCATGCATCCCCGCAGTATATGTTGGCCTGGAGACCAGATAGCTCACAGTGCCACCATAAGCACCCCAACCCAAACAGGGAGCGAATGATTTCTGGCATCCACTGTACATGACAACCCTGTCCCCTCAGGGATCGTGGTAACAGATTTAGAACCCTTTCGCTCAGTCACTTGTGCACTCTTGTTCTCAGAGAAATATACAGAGAATACACAATGGGACATTTTCAACATATTTATTGAATCAACATTTTTCTTGTATATAATACATGTGCTGTGATAAACAGTAGACAGAAGCATAGGGATGTGATTACAAGCTCCAAAACAGTGATTAGCAGGTATAGTTCCACCATGGTGCTTAGAGCAGTATATATATGCTGGCATATAAATCAAGGTAGTAATCAGGCATACTCCTACTATGCAATCCCTACTCTATGTGTGTCTAGAGTGTATGTAGGTGTATATCGAAGAATCCCCCACGGGATGATCCAACCCCATTACCTGGCGGGAAAGAATGAAGGACTCATCTTGGTGACGAACTGGACACCCCTCGCAGAGATATTAGGCAGCTGCTTGGCAAAGCCACAGCATTCAGGGACCTTCGATGTCAGCAGACGTATCTCCTCTGGCTAACCTCCGGAAATGCTTATTTATTTATAATCAAAAGCATCCTTGCGATGTATATGCAGATTAGCACTGGTATGGATATGCAGATAGCCCTGTCACCTGTGGATGAAGATAGAACAACATTTGTACAGCGTGCTTAAAGGCCTTGTACTCAGTGTTCAAGGGATTATGATAATGTTGCGCGAAGTGAAATGTGTAAGCAAAGCAGTTTCAGAGAAACTAATCCAACATTGTCACACACTCAAACGTGTGCAAAAGGTTACACTAAAATGTTATTGTGCCGAAAGTGGACAGTGTAAGGAAATGTGCAGCATTGCTACATGGGCCTAACTCAGGCACATAACACTTGCTCCGCTTAAAATACTGGAGTCTCATGTAAATTCTTTACTTACCAAATTTCTTGAACAACATAACAATCTGCATACTTCCCAATTTTGTTTCTGAGTTGCTCATAGCATGGAATCTCTTCTTCTCACTGTCTCTGAGTGTCTAAAAATAGACTTGATAAAAAACGGTAAAGCAGCCCTTATTCTGCTTGATTTGTCAACTTGCAACACCATTTCTCACAATATTTTGATTAATCATTTGAGGGAGATTGGTGTCAAAGGGCCAGCTTTACAATGGTTTGTGAACTTTCTTACGGACAGATCGTTTTCAGTTCAGCTTCCTTGCTCTTCGTCCCAACAAATCCATCTGAATTATGCAGTGCCTCAGAGCAGGGCTGGTCCTAGGGTTTGTGGGAAACGGGCAGAATAGGAACATGCAAGGCCCCTCTAAGAGGTAACATCACAGGAAGGGGCATAAATGAATCATTAATGTTCTGGAATTGTTGAAGCAGCCTTACGAGAAACTAATTAACTGGTGTGGATATCACTAAAATGGCTAAAAATATAAATAATAATTCCAATAAAATAAGTATATATATTTTAAAGCTGTATTACATGGAAATACATTACATTATTCAAACTGGCTAAGAAAGCTAGCCTAGGTTTCTCCAAAACTGATATGATTGCTACAATGTTCAGTATTTTTTTCCAGATTAGGATATGATTAAAATTCCAAGATGGATTGTCCCACAACTATACAGCGAGATTTACAGTGACTTCCCAGCCCTCCATTTATGCTAGTAAAGTTCAAGATAAGGCATTTGATTTTCAGCAGGCATTGGGATCAACACAAACAGATACATGCTAGATCGGGTGAGTGACATGAAGAGCTACAGCAAACAACAGAAAGCACAGATTGCAAAAAATAAGAAGGGGAGAAAGCACAAATGTCAATCACAGGTGCTGTGTCTGATATATTGGCAGGCAGAAGCACCAAAGGCTAGGCCACACATACACATTGAGTGCCTACACATAGCAATTAGTCTAAAACTCAATTTTTAAGAGATGCAAAGAGCTGAACTAACAAACATATACAGAAGAGATTGCTAAAAGGGAAAACAGTTTGTGGCCAGGGAAAAAGGCTGTCCAAGCTATACTGGGAGCCAGTTACTAAAGAGATACATTAAAGCAACAAAACAGGACTTACTATAGTAGAATCTGTGCAGTTTTAGCCATATGAAAAGGAAATATAGCAATGTGGAATAGGTTGGTTGGGAGAGGTGTTGCTTGACTTGCAAAATAACGCTAAAATAATACTTACAGTTTAAAAAAATCAAGTCACATATCCTTACTATCAGAGAAGACACTAGCCAAAATGCAGAGGGGCCAGAACCATGCATCTCATTTATCTTAAGAGAAATAACCAAATTGCGCATGCCCGCAGGTAAATCATTTGGATCTTGGTTAAAGAGATAATTGAATGCAAGACCTTTTCCATCATCCACAGGTCACTCCAGTCACTCCCCAGGTATCTAACCAAACGCTTTGGGTCTTACAACCTCCAATGCAAGATCTGCCTCTCTGAACCTACGGGCTACCTACTTGCACAAGCTCAGAGTTTGGCAGATCACTCCATGTGGAATGAAGTACCCTATGGAATGCCCCCTTGCCTCTCAGCTGCTCTTCTCCCCGCAGCCCCCATCTCCGGTACACTCCCCTTTCTTCTCTCCTCCCACTGGAGGCCAATGCTTCTGAAAAGCAGCCATTTACCCAGACCTCGCTGTCACTCCCTAAGGTTTGGTGGTTTATTATTTGTTGTGGGAGGAGGAGCACACCATTCTGTGTTTGCCCAGGCTAGCCCGTTGTAATTCTGCATATGACAATGAGCAGGCTGGCTTTGTGAGCATGGTCAGATTGACTCTGTGCACACCAACAAGTCAACAAGGCTGTAGCATACTTTTGGGTTGTGCAGCAGCGGCCAAGCCAGCCCAAGAAAGGAACTCAGTTTATCCACAGTAACAAAAAAAATCATCTCAACAAGTGGCCCAACCATAGGACCGTCAGTTAACTGTAAATTCTCTGTCTTTCCTACTTTAATCTAGCCCTTCCTTGGGCCTCGCAGCACTTTCCATTATCACTTTGCAGGACACTTTGCGTACATGGAGATATTGTAAGAGGTGTGTTGGGTATTGGGGTACTAGTAGTCACAGAACACATCTTTGTTGTTTCGTTCCCATACCACCTGATCTACATCAGTCTCTTTTAAAAGGCACAGCTAGGCTGGCTGGATAAGATGCTTAGCGGGTATGGTTAAAGTGACCTACTGTATTTGACTTTCAATACCTTTATCACCTCCGGGAGTAAGCTTTGACTGCTCTTTATTGCCACCATTGGAGAGACAAATTTCTAAAAGGAATAAGTCTTACACAAATGAAATGAAATAGATTTGAAACAGCAATCATAAACAATGGTATCCTCCACTGATGCTGCCAATTAATCACCTATTGCCCCGACCCATAGAAAATGTCTCACAATAAACGTCAGCTTTTTCCTTTTACAGAAAAATATTGTGGGACATTTGAGAAAAAGGTAGCAAAGAGATGTCGGAAGATGCAGAGATATTTTGAGCATGCTGAAGGTTTTTTGAGCAGAGAAACAACTACAGCTTGTTTATTTTTTACATTGGTAGGAACGTATAAGGAGGCAAGCAAGAAATTGCAAAGGGGGTTCAGGACAGCAGCTATGATCTCCAGATCTCCAGTCAGGACGTGGGTAGGAAAGGTTCCCACTGGGAGTGAGATTTAATATAAAAGTCAAGAGGGGTAATAGAGTACACAGAGATCAGGCTGAAATTCAGCAGACATATTAAGGATGGTTCAAGATCCCAACTCTTTGTGAAGGATGACACAATTATCTTAAAACTAAGACTTTTTTTAAACAGTTTTTAACAGGAAAATAAAGAGATAGGGAATTGCAGACTATGGCAGAAGGTTCAACGGACTTAGCAGCACACACTGGTTCAACAACATTTTTATCTCTTCTGCAGCCTCTTGCTTTTTTGCTAATTATGCCCACTTACAGCCACCTCACCCTTCCATGCTCTACTTTTCACCCCATCTCTTGCCCAGCCTATTACCTACTCTTGCTGCTTCAGCCTCCCGATGTCCACTTTACCCCTGCATTATCGCCTGTTCACTTCTCTCTCCCCAAGCATCTCACCTTATCTCTTTGAGTCTACCATCTTTCCCCTGAATGCTCTACTCTTTTCCTCTCATCATCCCATAGTCTCTCACCTTCTCTTGCCTCAAGTTTCTTTCTTATTCTGCCCCCTTTACATCAATCTCCCCTTTTCCCTGGCCTCTTCTTGCTGGTTCTGTCCCTTTTACATCCACATCTCCCCTCCATATGCTGCTTTTACAACTCTTCCCCCTAGCCTCTTGCCTTATTTCAGCTGTTCTCTTTCTTTACATCCATCTATCCCCTCCCAAACTCACACTCCCAAATAATTTTTTACATTTTTGCATGGATTCTGCCCCTACCATAACATTACTCTCTTTTGCATGCTATTATATGTGGGCAAACCACTGATAACATGAGCCAGAGGCCTGGCTCTGCTCAGCTCAAGATCCTCTTGTACCTCAAGCCCGAAATGAGCCGAGCTATCACAGCAGGCAACGTGGTCTAGTGGCTACAGCTGCCCAATACACATCAAGGGGAGCCAGGCTTCAATCCAGGTTTTGGCTCAGTATCCTGTGAATACAGACAAATCTTCATGCTGGAAAAAATGACGGTAGTCATTGTCTGTTCTGAAGCCCTGTTATGTCCATCGCCAACGTTTGTACTATGTAAAACTGCCAAAAATAAAATGTGGACCCTGCCTCTCACACAGACTCTACTCTCATGCTTAAAGTATTAAAGATGAAGCGTTAAGCTTTAATGCCATAAAGAGATACCCATGTAGTGGCTGAATTGCACAGTGAGAAACTGGAAAATCTATGATCAATCCAGGCTTCCATGCTTTACCAAATTGTGTGATCCTATGCAAATGCTTTATTTTACCAACCTCTGTTTTGTTCATTATCGTACATCAGAGCACATTCAAATATGTGCTGTACAACACCTCTTGTGTTTGGCGTAATAGACTATAATTTTGCTGCATGATTAATAAGACTGTAGCCCACATATAGGGTACACATGAACCCCGAGATGCCTCTTAGACAGGGTCATTGGAATTATTAGATTTTACAGTCAGTGCTTTTTCCACATAATTATGGATTTGCCTCATGAGCCATCTGCTACATAATCTGCAGCTTTACACAAAAAATACATTTTGTTTCTAGTTCAAATGAATCAAACGTTACTAAAAACGCAGCAGCACTTATTTCTGCACAGTGGAATGCCTTCTGCAAAGGTTAACTGGTCATCTTTCTGTTGCTTATTGCTATATTTGGGTGAATGACAAAATCGTGAGGTAATACAATCACAAAATGTACAGCTTTCTGCCACATAATTTGGCTGTATGCAGTAAACCCTGCCATCTAATTTGGTCCTTTCTTGCCACATAATTCCAGTGGCCCTGCTCTTAGTTTACTAGTACCATGCTCATCAGGGCAGTGGCAGCAATGTTTCTCAGCTTTTAAGAACTCTCACTCTTACTAAATATATTTCAATCCCCATCCGTAGTACATGCCTAAAATGCTTCAGTGTGTTAAAGAAATGTGTTTTTGAATTTTGATGATGCCTATCGCCCTTTCCTCCATCCCTCCATCCAAGGTGATGGGACATGATCCTTTCTTTTGTTGTGAGCCTTGCAGGACACACTGCTTTACATTCCTGCAGGGACAGGGCTCACTTCACACCTAACAGCACTTCAAGTACCCATCTAATCACTATTATGCAGATGCAGGGATTAGATTTCTGAAGCCCTTTCAGCCCACGGCAGCGAGGTCCAGGGGAGGGCGTCCACTCCCTTGGGCCACGCAGCTCTGCACCACTGCTGCTCCCTGGGCCTCCTACCCTTGAAAGTTTTTAAAATGCAGGGTGGAGCTCCTTAGTTGTGAGCAGGAGCGGGCCCTGGGAAGCTGCCCATGCCTAGCGCCTGCCCTGCCCTTTAAAGAAAGTGTTTTTTATTTGGGTGTAGTGGAATAGTGAGAAACATAGAGGATTAATCTCTGCTCACACTTCCGACTTGTGCTGTCTGCATTCCATGAATTAATTAACTTGGAGAAATTCTGAGTTATATGTATGAATTTTAGACATCTCAGATGCAAAAAACACCAGGCACTCGGCACTGCACTAAGCGCGTCTACGTGACCATGATACTGCCCAGGGGCCAGAAGACCATGAACCCCTTTTGTGCGCTGTGCCAGTGCGGAAGACATCTGAGTGCGTCTTTTTAGCGTCTTGAGGGTTCACATTAACTTGAAAAATCTCCGAGATAATGCATGTTTTGTCTAAACACAGGCAAGAAAGCGCCTCTTTGTGTTTCCAATCTCTGCATTAAAAAACATACATTAACTCGGCATTAATGTATGTGCTTAAGACTCCAAAAAGAAGCGCACAGACACATTCTGCACTGGTGCAGCGCTGAAAACAGCACCATGATAGAGCCCCAAATCTTGTAGAGGCAGTTGAATGCCGTCACAAAAGGGGAGGTGAGGCACTTTGAATCAAACACAATTTTAAAAAAGCTACACTGGCTTATAATATACCTTCGAATTGGACAGACCTAGCAACAATTTCTGATTCAAGTACTTACCTCCATGGGCGTCCGCAGTGAGGGGCAAGGAGGGGCGCTTGCCCCCTGGATCGCCGGTGCGGGTCGTAGTGCCGTGGTGCAGGTGCCATTCTTTTTGTAATGCTGGCACTCCAGCATCCCAGTAACTCACTGGGCTGCTGGAGTGCGAGCGATGTTCCAAAAAGAATGGCACCCTTCTGCACCACGGGCCGTAACTAGAGTGTCTAGTACGGGCTACTGCCGGGCGGTGCGGGCGCCATTGTGCAGAGGCGGTGCTAGGTGCCTCACTGTGCCTGTCTTATTTATTTATTTATTTATATAGCGCAACATTCATCCCATAGGGATATCACGGCGCTGAGGTAGCGGAATAGGGGTGTGTGGAGCCGGTGCTGATTTCGAATATGGCATCAGTCTTTAGGGAAAAGGTGTGTTTTGAGTTTCTTCCTGAAAGTGGTGTACTCTTTGATCAGCCTAAGTTCTACTGGAAGCCCGTTCCAGTGCAGTGCCGCCAGATACGAAAAGGTGTGTCCCCCTGCCCTGGTCTTTTAATCCTTTTAGTTTCGGCTAGCGCTTGCTGATGTGACCTTAGGCATCTGGGAGGGACGTAGAATCTGATTTTATTCTGAAGAATCTTAGGGCCAGTGTGATGGAGTGCCCTGTGAGCATGCCCTAAGAGTTTAAATCGTGCTCTTTGACGCATGGGCAACCAGTGAATTTGTCTCATGCAGTCGGTAGCTGAGCTGTATTTGCCCTTGTTGCACACCAGTTTGGCCGCAGCGTTTTGCACTACTTGCAAACGTTTAAAGAGGTAGTCTGGCATGCCCACGAAGAGAGCATTTCCATAGTCCAGCCTGCTAACAAGCAGGGCCTGTGTGACTGTCCTCCTGCTTTCCAGGGGGATCCAGGGAAAGAGCCTTTTAAAAGCTTCAATGTGGCAAAGCTCTTTCCACATAGTATCCGTACATGGTCCTGCATAGACAGTTTGTTGTCAATGAGAACACCCAAGTTTTTGCACACTGCTTGGGCGCTGGGCGTCTCCAAGTGAGTGGGGCCACCATGATGCGTCCCAGATGTGTTTGGCTCCACCGAGGAGCAGGATTTCGGATTTGTCTGCGTTGAGCTTTAAACAGTGGTCCGACATCCAGCTTGCCATTTCGGTGAGACAGTTATTGAGTTTGGTCCTGGTGTCCTCGTACCCATCTCCAATGGCTATTGTTAGTTGCGTGTCATCCGCATATGAGCAAACGTCGAAGCCCCACTTCGTACCAATTTTTGCCAGGGATGAAACATAGGCATTAAATAGAGTGGGGCTAAGGGATGCTCCCTGCGGAACGCCACAGCTTAATATTTTTGGACTTGATGAGAAGGCACCCAGTTGCACGGTTTGAGTTCTGCTGCTCAAGAACGAGCTGAGCCATTGTAGGGCTTTTGCGTGTATCCCTTTTCCGTGCAGATTTTCTAGCAGCAACTGGTGGGAGACCATGTCGAACGCCGCCGCCGACAGGTCCAATAGGATCAGGGCCACTGCCTTATCCTGGTCTAGTAATGCTCTTACGTTATCCAAGACTGCCAGGAGGGTTGCTTCTGTACTGTTAGTGGCCCTAAAGCCCGTTTGGGAGGGGTCCAGCAGGTCATTGTCTTCTAGATAATTAGACAACTGTCTGTTGACCAACTTCTCCATTACCTTGGAGAGGTACGGGAGTTGGGAAATTGGCCTATAGTTGACTGGGTTGGTCACATCTGAGCCCGCCTTCTTCAGTAAGGGGGTCACTATGGCCTGTTTCCAAATCTCCGGGAAGACTGCCGTTTCTGGAGATTTGTTAAATAGCTGCGTGATAAATGGGCTAAGGGTGGGTATAATCTGCCTGAAGATAAAATGTGGACAGGGGTCAAGGGGGGATCCCGATTTAACTTCCCCCATAGCCTTGGCGACTTCCTCTTCAGTGAACGGGGCGTCATTGGTAGCTGAGCGCTATGCTACTACCAATGAAACTTAGCATAGCGCTCAGCTACCAATGACATCGGACTGCTCCCGGCCGTGGGTCTCAACAGCCACCCTGAGGCTCAGGCGTCATTGCAGGCAGGCGAGGCAGCACTGTCATTGGGTAGCTGAGCGCTACCAATGATAGCCGCCTGCCGCATCGCCTGACTTATGCAAGTCGAGAGCTGGTCTGGACCAATCATGGTCTGACTCCGACCTGCCCCGCCCCAGCCCCCAGCAAGTGCACACTGCACGCAGGCTCCTCTCCAGCAGTGTTGCCAGATTGGGCTGTTTCCCGCACAAATGGGCAACATTTTTCCCATTTGTGCGGGAAAAACGGCCCTGGCGGGTTGCGGAAAGTTGGGCGAAATTTGCCCATGTGTGCGCAAAATCCGTGGTTTCCGCGGCGCCCACAGATAACAATCAGGGCTGTCAATAATTCATAGCGCAAACGTGCTTCTTATGACGGCCCTGTTTCTTGTTTCTGGCCTTCCCCCAGAGAGAATGGACCAATGATCTCACGAGGGGCAGGCCTGTCATCATTTTTTTTTCTTCACTTTTGAATCCCTGCATTTGCCTCTTTTGGCGCGGGCGCGCAGCAGACTCCAACTGCTGTGGTCTGGAGCTCGAGAGGCGGAGTCAGGAACGTCAAGGCAAGGGCTGGTTGGCCGACCCTGCAGCCTGCTTCTGTGTTCTGTAGCGCGTGGGAGTCCTTAGGTGCCAGCAGGTGTATTAAGGTAAGATTAGTGGTCGAAGTGTTCACTTTTCCTGCTCTGCCGCTGTCAGCTGCCCCTCTCTCTTTCTTCCTCTTATTACCTCCCCTCTCTCTCGCAGCTCCTCACTTGCTGAAAACCATGCTTCAATAAACGTCTCTTACCCTCTGTTTCCTCTACTTTCCTTCATTCCTTCCTCTGTGAAATGGTTCCAAAGATGAAAGAAACACTTTTGTTGGAAATGTCCTCTTTTTATTACATTTTTCTGTTACAAAGTGCAGCCTCAGGACCAAGAGAAAAATAGGTGCAAAATACGAAAAATAAATAACAAAATAAATCATTACATAGTGGTCGCAAAGTGGCCAGATTGGGTTTATTCTCACCCAAACACATTAGTGCCACTTCACAGAGTTTGCCAGTGAAGCGCTACTTTCTTTTCTCGTTATTCTTTGAACAGCATTGTTTTTCCCGGGTGTGGAAGTGCACCATTCCTGGAGGTTCTGCAATACCTGGTTGATGACTGGAGTGGAAAACTTTTAATGTGATCCTTATCAGCTCTTTTCCTTATTTTAGTTTATAATGTGTACTGCTGCTCTTTGTTCAGGTATGTTTCCTTTTTAAACTATACTACTTATGTTTTGTAAAGATTTAAGCAATGGACATTGAAACGGGTCCCTTCTGGGCCCTGTAGTCATGTGCTTAACGTTTCAGGCAAAAACACTCATTGATTTCTGAATAATGAGTGTAAAAGTGTTAAGGTAATCATGTTCTGCTTACATTTCACATGCTTTACTTAATCTTACATTCCCTATGAGGGTTTGCGTTTTCCAGGATGTTGTTACTTTTTTTCTTGTGCCCCACCTGGTACACATCATGTCGAAGGTTGGTGATAATGTTAAAATTTTGCCTCCCCTGGAAAAATTTCTGCGGACGCCCATCTTACCTTATTATGATTTTTAACCTAACTCGATTTGCCCTTTTGGCTCAGGCATGAGCCACGAGATACCAGTTAGCCTTTTAGCAAGGTATTCAATATAAACTTCCTGAAATATATTCTAACATGCAATTGTCAGGTGAATGTGTATTGTCCCCAGTCTGAGAAATGAATTCCTACATCTGAGGGTGGGGCTAAACCCATATTGGTCTTTGGATATGAAACCGGTGTGTGAATACAAAAACCTAGGGGCAGATTTACATGCCCCTTGCAACACTTTAGCGCCGCTGTTGCGTCACTTTTGTGACACAGCGGCAGCATAAACAATGCGGCCAATTTACAACGTGACATATCTCCCTAAATGCGTCACGTTGTAAAGCTCTGGTCACATTATACCTCGTCAGGTATAATGTATGCAGGGTGGGCGTTCCCACGCAGGAAAGCCTTGTAAAAGTGACGCAGTGAAATCTACAAGATTTCACTGCGCCACTTCTAGGACGCCACTGCGTCAAGACCGTACGCCTGCTTGAAGCAGGCGTAAGGAGTGACGCAGTACAATAAGTATAGGCCTCCCATGCATTGCTGGAGTTGCGTACTTGCGACACGACTCCAGCAATGCGTGACTTTTGGGCCAAAAGATGCGTCAGAATTTCTGACGCATCTGTCAATCCTTGCGCCATGGTGCGCCATATTGTAAATACAGCACATCCATGGTGGCGCAAGGGTATCGCAGAGCTGGCACAGGGAAACTGGGCATCTCTACAGATGCTTCAGTTTCTTGTAAATATGCCCCCTAGGATTCCCACCAAAACCTAGGAAAACCTAATATAGTTAATGTACTGATTGTCAATGTTTTATTCATTTTCAAAGTGTACTTATAACAGCTTTTTGTACGTTATATTACCTTGAAAAGGAAACCCGCGTTTGATCTGTCATCACTTTCTAACTTTTGGTCACTTAAAAAAAATGTAATTTAGAACTGTGATTTTATATACATTTATTTCTAGCTTCTTTATTTATAGAGACAAATTGTCTAAATGAACGTATTTGTTAAACTGAAACTTATAGCTAATTTAAACACCAGATGTGTGCATGCCCAGATGCATCACACACGTATTCACGAGGAGTGCAGAATCTAGGCTTGGAAAAAGCCAGGCATGGGGTTGTCAGTCGCATTCACAGGAGGATGCTGTAAGACCTGGGCTTAACATGCATTACATTTGTCAACAGCTGTCCTGACTAGGCCCAAAGCTGACTCAGGGAATGAAATGCACAGTTGGCAGCAGTGCTCCCTTTCCCAACCTCGCACGCGCTGTACGCCACTACTTACGCAACAGATAAGAAGTGACTAGTCCATGACATTCCTACCCAGAAATTAGCGGTGGGAATGTAACAGACAGCATTAACCTGCAGGAGCCCTTTAAGGTGTGTCCATGCCAGCGCTTCATGATCAAGTGATGAAGGAGCGCCATGCCTGCTGGCCTCTCTTCTTTCACCAATGACACACCCACAAAGAGCAGCAGGCCTGCTGCTCTGATATGCACACACCGTCTGCCCAGCAAATGCACCTGCACTAGCTGAACGTGGCTCTCCTTCTATCCGACGTTCATGTTTATGAATGGAGACCTCTAGGATCTGAAAACGTGTCTGAGTATTTTGTGAGGGGCATTTTCCTCATCACAAACATACAGCGAATGTTCATGAAACCTGCATTAAATTCATACCCATTTTTGGGGACCTCTTGAGCAGGACAAATGATGTGCCTCCAATCATGTTGTAAGTCTTATGAATGGTTGCCTGACTGAAAGCCACCATTACCATACTTAAAAGTGAGACAACCCCTAAATACATAAACCTGGCATTAAACAGGTGGATAATATTCATATTCATTTAATCCGTACCCGCAAATTACTCTCTAATATACTGAAAAATGGTAAACCTTAATTGTGGTGGGGAGAGGAGGGTCCTGCCCCGTCCCAAAATGGCCATGTCTTCTTGGAGCTATGGAAGTTGGTCCTCATCTTCGCTTCCATTAGCTGAACCATGCAGTTCCATGATCCCCACACCACATCTCATGACCTGTGGAGGATAGAACTGTTGATGTATGGTGGCAGAAGGGGCCCTTGGATGCAAGCAGATAGCAACTTCTTACTAATCCCCCATGGAACTGACTGAGAGTGCTGGGTGCACTATACTACAAGAAATCTGATGCTGCAAGATTGGTACTCCTGAATATGGTCTCACACACTGCTAATTGTGCTTTTGTGATGATGTTGCATAAGGGAAATTGCCCACTAAGTAGTCTGTGGCTAAACCACAGCCAGGGGTGGGGTGAGTGGCAACAGGTTCAGGAAGTAAGGCTCTGAAGAGATAGCCAGAGGAATCGCAGCTGTAGGATCAAGTGAGATGGTTCCCACTGGCTCCAGATTACCTTGCTTATCTTGTTGGTGTTCAAGGCTCCATACCACTTCATGGACACTGGACGCGACCTGTCTCAAAAGCAAAGAAGAACTTCAGCTTTTGTGATTCAACCTCACTGGAAACTTAATTCAGTGGAGGACCCTTTCTTCCAATAATTTGAGCTCAGATTGCTCTGCTAGTTGAGTGGCCAGATCATGATTGAGAGAAGGAAAAGGGGAAAAGTGGAATTCTTCAAAAAGTGTTGTGGCTCTCAGCAAAGGGTGTGATTGCTTTCAGAGAAAGGGGTGCAAAAAGAGGGAAGAGGATCTCACAGCTGACCTTGAGTTATCTAAAGAAGAGCTGACTTTTCTCCATTCAGTCTACACATTACATTTTGAAACTGACTGAAATATTGACAAGATTGAACTTGCAGTGAGGACAATGGAAGAGAAAGTTTAAATATTCTCAGCTTGGGTCCTGAAAGTAGAGTGGTCACCAAAAAGTTCAAATGCTAGGCTGCAACAACTAAAGGGTAACATTAGAGAGACCAGGTAAGAATCAGTGGAGTTTCAGGATTTCAAGAAATGTGTTATAAACGGAACGGTTATAGTGGATACAAGATACAAGGCATTGGATAACCTTCAGATAGGGAACAAAATGAAAGTGCAGGAGGTTCCTTCATTGATTGCTGAGAAATTGGGTCTCTAGTTGGCAGAGGTATGCACCCTGTCCAGGTAGGGACCACAATTCTAGTCAGGGTAAGTCAGATACACACCCTAAATTAACCTGTGCTCACCTCCCTGGTAGCTTGGCACAGAGCAGTCAGGCTTGACTTAAGAGGCAATGTGTAAAGAATTTGTGCAACACTGAAAACAGTAAAAAATGAAAACACCACCCAAAAATATACCACAACTGGATAGGAACATAAAGCTTAATTATAGAACAAAACAAGACCGAAATGACAAAAATCCAATGAGTAGAACCGGAGTTTTGAATTTTTTAAGAATATCTGCAAATTTAGTGCTCAAAAGCATAAAGTGCCCACCGGGGCTATCTGGACGGCTTGACTGGGGTAAATCCAAAGGTTCAGGCTGCCTGCGATGGAACGCAGGTCGGATACAGAGACCAACCTTGTCCTGCTGAAAAAGTACCTTGTTGAAGGAAGCGTCAACGTCAAGGGCGAGATGCGAGGAGCAGGGAGGCGATGCATCCATTCCGATCCTTAGCATTCATAGGCGCTGCGTCTTCATCGAGCCGCGCACTCGGAGATGTGATGTCCTCGAAGCAGATGATGGATAGTCACCGAGCCAGGTAGTCAGAGATGCTTTGGGTTTGACTGGCGCAACAAATGCGTGGATTTTGCAGGTACAGCACAGAAAAACCCACTTCCAAGGACTGGATTGGCACCACTTTGCCGGGCAAGACTTACAGTTGGTAGAGTCCAGCCGCTATAGTAGGGTTGTTGGAAGTCTTTGATGTCCTTGAGAACTTCAGGACAGGAGGCAAGCCAGCAAGCCCTTGGAGTCACTTTGGTTCTGGGATGTAGAGATGCAGGTCCAGTTCTTCTCACTTCCATGCAAGGAGAGCAGCAAGCAGCAGGGCAGACACAGCAAAGCAGGAGTCCAGCAGAGTGACAGTCCTTTCAGCAGGACAGCAGTCCTTCTTCCTGGCAGAGTATCCTCAGATCCAGAAGTGTACTGAAGTGGTGGTGTCTGAGGTCCAATGCTTACACCCAGTTGTGCTTTTGAAGTGAGGATGACTTCAAAGAGAGGCCTTGAAGTGCACAGAGTCCCTGCCCTTCCTGCCCTGTCTCCAGACTCACTACAGGGGGGTATGCAGCCCTTTTAGAGGGGCCAGGCACAGCTTATTCAGGTGTAAGTGTCAGCTCCTCCCCCATCCTGACCATGATGGCCCATCAGGATGTGGATGGCCCATCAGTCACACCCAAGCTCCCTTTGTGTGTGGCTGTCTGGAGGAATGCACAAAGACCAGCTGTCACCTACCCCAAACATGTATACACAGAAGGCACAGAATGGTTAAAATAAGAAAATGCCAACTTTTTAAAAGTACAAAAATAGTATATACAGCTGGAATGCACTCGTTTAAACTGATTCAAACAAAATCATCCATTTTTCAAAATATTTAATAAAATCGCAGTGTGCACCTAGTGAGGGGCTCTGCCAGCCACCTATTTCAGAATTGAAGACAGCAAACCCGGATGTATATCCAAGGATACTAAGTGCACTACTAAAAGTCCCTTAAAAAGTGTACATGATATCGGAGCAACACGTGAAACAGTTTTTTTGAAGATCAATCAGTTCTTAAACTAAATAAACAGCGGCCGAATCTCTGTATCCAATTTTCAAAACAGGTAATCAGACGTGAAAAGTAGTTCAATCTGCTTTTATTTCCATGAGTTGCAGATGAAGTCAAGTTCATGAGAGGAAGTCAAAAAAGCTGTATGTCAGCGAAATCGTAGAACAGGTGATTTCTCCCAATGCATTTTGGGCTTTTACATTAGCCCTTCGTCAGGGGAATCTAAAAACATTGACATTATGAGATAACATTAGCAACTAGTAAATGTTACATTGTAAAAAATTATTAAAGTAATTAATGGGGCTCAAGCGAGGGCAGGGCATATGTACATAATGCTCACATTCAGGGGATCTCGGAAAGGAAGGCCACATACAGTGACAGGCTCAGTGACCGGGGTGCTCAACGTGAGTGGTAAAAAGTCTCAGACAAAGTGCAGGAGTCCACACTCTGAAACGCTAAATTATATTCCATCTGTGTAGTTCCGTGGTCACCAAAGTCGTGCATAAATGAATCGGACTGAACTGATGTGTCAACATGCAGTGATTTCGAGCTAAATTCAGTGAATCATGCATGAGTGCAAACATAATTGTAAAGCGTACCTATAACGATAAACGCCAGGCTAGAAAACGGTATCAACACACGAGCTACAATACGAAAAATGAAAATATCGTCAGTGTTGAAAACGGTAAAAGACGAATAAAACCACCAAATCAAAAGTAAATAAATCAAAGAGAAACCTCACCAAGTCGTGGAATCGCACTAATTCAACACCAAATCTCCTTGAAGCCCAGACGTGAAGGACACGGCAAGCGAGTAAATGCGTGTGCGTTGCCTCAATCTTTTACAAAAGTGCCAGCCATGACGTACATAACGTAACCAATGGCCATAGAAATAAGACTGTGGCTGAACTGCTGTTCGTGTTGAATAAAGTTAATCGGACGCAAAAACTGGCAAAGGTGAGTGAAACACAGTGAACCAGGAAAGAAAAACAAAGTCAAGCTATGACAGGGATGAAGTGTGATTAAACAAAGTGAGGAGATAGAAATCATGCTCCCTGTACCAGAGCTGGGAATCACAACCACAATAATAATAATAACATACAATAAACGAATCTGGTGATACCCCACACATGTGTCAACAAAATCAAATCAGCCTATGCTAATACAATATCAAACCCCATCTACTCTTGACAAGTGCAGTACGACAGGATTAAAGCACATCTCCATGAGTGGAACAATAACGTGACATGAAGTGCATAAGTGCCAAATAAGGTCAAATGAGCAAAGAATAACATGAATCCCCGCCAGAGTATCAGGTCACATTCACAAAAAGCAAGACAATTCAAATTTATCATTAAGCCCTTTCGGCGAAAGGGTTTCCATAAACCATATCCAATGTGACTCACGTTGGGATAGCAATCTAGACATATCTCTATCTGGTTGAGTTTTAACCATTTCTAACACACTAAATCTTAATTGTGCAATAGTGTGGTGGTGTGACAGCCAATGTTGCGATACTGGAGAGCTCAACGTTTTGGTCCTGATTCTACTCTTGTGTTCGGTAATACTAGTTTGTACCGACCTCTCAGTTTTCCCAACATAGTGTAAACCACATGGACACTTGATTACATAAATGACATGATGACTATTACAGTTAGCGGTGAAATTAAAGATGATATTTTTGCCAGAACGTGGATGCGAAATGCTCTTTCCAGATATGACATTGTTGCAATGAGAGTAGTTCAAACATTTAGTCATGCCTTTATGTGGAACTTGAATGGCTTCAGTGGGTTTGGTTAGGATCTCCTTTAGATTGCGTGATCGTTTATAAGCAAATAATGGGGGATTTGAGAACATCCCTTTAAAATCTGGTTCAGATTGAAGTAAGTCCCAGCGTTGTAACACAATCTTCTTAATCATGTGAGAATGAGTGGAGTACGTTGAAACAACCACCTCTCTAGGCATTGTTTGCCTCTTTTGTGTTTTTAGAAGATCATTTCTGTCTAAAGTCAATGCACGTGCTTCAGCTTTATCAACTACCTCACTCGGGTAACCCCTAGCCAAGAATTTTTGTTTATACTCCTGAAGTGTATTGAAACATAAGTCAGGATCTGAGGTTATGCGCCTAATTCTGGTGAACTGTGAATATGGAAGATGGCGCTTTAAAGACGAGGGATGGAAACTCTTGTACAGCAAAGAGTTATTTCGATCTGTTGGTTTCCTGTAAACACTAGTGGTGATAATGGTTCCCAAGCATTTTATATAGACATCTAGATATGCAATGTTCTGAGAGTTTATATTGAACGTGAACTGAATTTATAGGCAATTTAGACAAATCTTGTTTGACAAGAGTCTCGAATGTGTCAATGATCTTGTGTGAAATGGGAGAGATGAACGTGCTCTTTGGCTTAAATTCTTCGATACTCAGATTCCTGTACCCCTTAGGCTCTGTGTTAATAGTAGAGAAAAAGTACCGAAGGCGCAATTTCCTGATGAATTTATATAACGCAATCTCAGAATCTAAAGATTTGGTGTGGAAAGTGGGTACAAAAGAACTTCCCTTGTCCAAGACAGAAAGTTGATTTTTAGACAAATTCTGAGAGGCGATGTTAATCACTAATGTCTCTTTTGGCGTCGCGATGTTCCGGGTTTTACCGAATCTGTGCCCTCTGCGGGTTTTGCTGTTTCTCCCTGCGCCATCATTGGTTGGTTTGGAGGATTGTTTGCAGCGGGGCTGGTCTCTAAAAAGACACCTTCGGGACACTTGATCCAGCTATCACTGTGGTGCTGGCTGGAGTTTGAAAAGTAGAAGGAGTGGGTGGACGAGTTAATTGGGTATCACTGATTGAGGCTAAGCTTTCTTCAGAAGAAGTAGTGCCTGGTTTACTCAAGTTTCGTTTCTGAGCATATACCTCAGCCCAGGAGTATACCTCGTCTAGTTTGTAGTCTATTGTGTCACGACGAAACTTGCGGATCTTGCGCTCATGGATCTCCTTCGCATATAGATCAAGTTTCGTGTTGATCTCACCCAGAGTGGATTGCCATGCTTCTGCCTCCATCCGAAGAGTTAAAGCCTCTAGCAGTTCTTTGATTTCCAGCTCCATGCCCACTAAAACCTGAGATAGTTCTTCTACGATTAATAAAATAAGGTCCAAAGAACACTTTTTGAGAATAGAGTACCATCTATTCATGAATTTTTATTCATTTTGAAAAGCATTGGTTTGATGGCTAGACGCAACCCTCTTGGTATTCTGCTAGCTTTGTGATATTGAATAAGGGTAGTCGCATGCAATTGCTGGTTTATTTCTCTACGCTTAAGGTATTCAAGTTGTCTAATTTGTTGATGAACTGGTCCATGTGACGTGTCAAATGACCTGACCTCTCTAATAAGCCCGTATCGTATATATCTTGTGCTTCAGAGGAAGTGTAAGCTTTGGTTTCAGCTTTGTTTTCAGTAAGATGCAATATGTCCTCAAAAGACATTGTTGTAGTGCAAAAATAGCTGTGGGGCAGAACAAGTTGTTATCTCATAATGTCAATGTTTTTAGATTCCCCTGACGAAGGGCTAGTGTAAAAGCCCGAAATGCATTGGGAGAAATCACCTGTTCTACGATTTCGCTGACATTAAGCTTTTTGAGTTCCTCTCATGAACTTGACTTCATCTGCAACTCATGGAAATAAAAGCAGATTGAACTACTATTCACGTCTGATTACCTGTTTTGAAAATTGGATACAGAGATTCGGCCGCTGTTTATTTAGTTTAGGAACTGATTGGTCTTTAAAAAAAACTGTTTCACGTGTTGCTCCGATATCATGTAAACTTTTTAAAAGTAGCATTTTAAGATTTGCAACTTAAAATCCAACTTCACCATAAGTTGTGATTTTAAATTGTGAGTCCAGAGACAATAAACTTGAAGTCTAACTTTTCCCAATTGAAAATTACACTTATAAAGTGTAATGAGGTAATCCCATTGTTAACCTATGTGAGAGATAGGCCTTGAAGTAGTGACAAATGTAAGAGTTTTTCACTACCTGGACATGTAAAAATTAAAAGTACATGTCCTACTTTTTAAATACACTGCAACCTGCCCTTGGGGCTATGCAGGGTATACCTTAGGGGTGAAAAAGGAAGGTTTGGGCCTAGCAAGAGGGTTAACTTGCCAGGTCGACATGGCAGTTTAAAACTGCACACACAGGCTCTGCAGTAGCAGATCTGAGACATGTTTAAACGGCTACTGAAGTGGATCTCACATTCAGTGATGCAGGCACACTAGTAGCATTTAATATACAGGACCTGGGCACATACCACTGTCAAACATGTCAAGAGGTCTGCAATTGCAGCATAGGTGGGCAGTTTTAAACTACCATTTTAACCTGGCAAAATAAACCTTTTGCCAGGCCAAAACCTTTCTTTTTAATACAGTTAGACCCGTCAGCCTTAGGTTGGTTTTCCCCCAAACATTTTGCCTTCACCCATCTCATTTTTATGAATTTGTTTTTGTTGGGCTTAGTGCTCTGTGCACTTTACCACTGCTAACCAGTACTAAAGTGCTTGTGCTCACTCTCTAAAACATGGCTAAATTGGCTTGTACATGATTGGCATATTTAATTTACTTATAAGTCCCTAATAAAATGGTATACCATATACCCAGGGCTGGTAAAATAAACGCTACTAGTGGGTCTGCAACACTTATTGTGCTACCCACTTTTGTAGCCCTTAAACACATGTCCCAGGCCTGCCATTACAGCTTGTTGACAGTTTTAAAATAATCCCCTTGCCAAGCGTTGAACTTCGTTTTAATTACATTTAAGATGCCCCTAAAGTAGGACCCAAACAGCGCATAGGGCAGGGTGCATTATAATTAAAGGTTGGACATGTACGTTTAAGTTTTATATGTCCTGATAGTGAAAAACTCACAAATTCGATTTCACTACTGTGAGGCCTGCCTCTCCCAAAGGATAAAATCAGGTTCCCTTATTACATGTAGTAAGTGGTAACTCTTGATTGGGAGCAGGTAGGAAAGTCATATTTGGTATATAAGGAATTGTAATTTAAAATCCTCTTTACTGGTAAAGTCGGATTTAAAGTCACAATTATGAAAATGCCACTTTTAGAAAGTTCGAATTTACTTGTCCCAACCATTTGATACCTGTAGCCTGTTTCCAGGTCACATGACTAGTTGTAGTTGGCAGTTGGCCTTTATGTATTCCTCCCAGACAGCATCACAATAGAGGGTCTGGGTGTTGACAGGATGGGCCATATCTGGCAGGATGGGGGTGGAGCTGTCACCTACCACTTACACTTCAAAGGCTCTGGCCCAGCTCACACACAACAGACTTCACGCTAGCCTGTTGTGCCCCCAGACAGACTGGGACAGAGAAACAGGTAATTCCAGAGACCTCTGTAGGGGGGAAACTCCAGAAGCTCCTCCCACTTCAAAGTGGGTACCAGGTATAAAAAAGGGGACCCCCAGACCCACTCTTCAGTACACTCATGGATTATGGATAGTACAGAAGAAGGACGCCCTGCTACCCTGCTGCTTGAGTCCTTCCCTGCTTGCTGAGAAAGAAGACTGGACCTGCATCCCTCATCCCAGGCTGAAGTGACTCCAAGGGTCAGCTGACTGACCTCCTGGTCTGAGCTATTGGGACACAACAAGCTCCAGAGGCCTCTCTGAAACTGCTCAGCTGACCTGCTACAACTAGAGCTACCTGGACCTGCAGCTGGACTTGCTTGAGCCCTGCTGGCCTCTGCTGGAGTGAGTTCTTGACCCCAAAGAGGTGCCTCCCAGGTACTGGACCTTTGGTATGGCATCAGTAGAGCTCCTTCACAAAAAGAGAGGAAATCCTGAAGTTTGGAACTCTTCGTGACCGGGAACGGGCCCTTTCATGCCAAGAACTTCCCACCCATGCTGACCGAAAACACAAAGCTCTGGTGAATCCGACTCTTCATGCTAAAGCAACCACCAGCAGTGACTGGCAACATGAGATCTGCACTTCATGCTACAGCATCGACCACCAGCATAGACCGCCTGTGATGACTGTACGAAAGTGCCCCTTATTTCATGGTTACCCCCACTTTTTGCCTGACACATGATGCACTTTGAATTGGTGTGCCCTGGGTCCCTGACAATCAGGTTCCCAGGGCATGTGTTCTTTCCTAAAGCTGTACCTTTGTACCCACAATTGGCACATCTCTAGCCACAGGTAAGCCCCTTGTAAAAGGTACCATGGGTACCAAGTGCACTGTGACCAGGGAAGGCCTCTAAGGGATGCAGCACCTATTGTGCCACCCTTAGGGGCCCTGTAACTTAAACACCCACACAATGCCATTGCAGGCTGCATGTTTTGTTGCAGAGAAAAGTGAAGAATCGACATGGCACACATCCCTGTGTGCCACACCTGCAATCCACTGGCTGTGGCCTAGGTAAGCCACCCCCTAGCAGGGTGCACTAGACCACAGGTGAGGGTACGGTGGCATGAACACTGTACCCCTACAGTGTCTAAGTCCATTCTTGGACATTGTAAGTGCAGTAAAGCCATAAAAAGTATATGGTCTGGGAGTTGGTCATTACGAACTCCACTGCTCTATAATGGCTTTACTGAACACTGGGAAGTTTGGTAGCAAACTTCTCAGCACATTAAACCAACACTCAGGGCCGGACTGGCCGTAGAGGGCACCGGGCGTTTCCCCCGTGGGCCACCAGGGTGGGGGATGGTTTTGGGCCCCTGGAGGTCCGTTTTGTTACCGGGGGCCGGTTAAGATTCCTCTGTGTGCATTTTACAATAAATCCCACACTGGCATCAGTGTGGGCAGGGCCGGACTGGGAACTGAAACCGGCCCTTGCAAACAGCTCGGCCGCAACCCCACCCTCCCCCCAGGGGGGCCGACCGAGCAGTCTGCCAGGGCCGGTTTCGGTTCCCAGTCCGGCCCTGCCCACACTGATGCCAGTGTGGGATTTATTGTAAAATGCACACAGAGGAATCTTAGAGATGCCCCCTGAAAAACGACCAGCCTTAGTTGGGTTCCTGAATGGCTGCCCGCCATTTGCCACCACCAGACATGTTTCTGGACCCCTGGGTAGAGCTCCTCCGCTCTCTGGGTCCAGAAGCAAAGCCCATCCTGGGCAGATTTGTCATGCCTCGTCCCCCAAGACGGGCTGGGTCCACAAAGGGGAAGCTTCAAAGGCCTGATGCCTTTGTAAGCTGTCCCTGCCTTTGCTGCCCCCAGCAACTGGCTCCCACCGGTTCTGACCCCCACTTTGGGTGGGAGAATCGGCTGGAAAACCGAGTTAGGAAGAAGAGGTGTGCCCACTTTTGCCAACCCCACCCCTCAGGTGGGAGAGGCGAGGTGAAGCACACATCTCAGTCCTCTCCATCTTGAAGATGAGGGGACCCAGCCAATTAGGAAGAGGCTCATGCCCCCTCCCACTGGAGGGTGGCATAATAGGGGTGTACTCACCCAAAGGAAGGGACCCATTGGTCCGGACCTGCACACCTCTGTGAACGCCCCTAAATTTAGTATTTAGGGGCAACCCTGAACCTTGCCTCCTCAGATTCGAGGAGAAAGAAGAAGGGCTGAAGAACCGTTCTGACCCAGGAAGAAGAGGACACTAACTGCTTTGGCCCCAGCCCTATCGGCCTGTCCCAACTTTGACTTGCCTACACCGGAATCCCGGCGTGTCCAGCAGCCAGCACCCCCTGAGACCGGAGGACCTGCCCTGCACCCATCTTAAAAACTCTGTCTCCTGTGAGCACCGGATTTATTCAACAAAGACTAACCCACAGAATCCGGATCCAGGCTGCTCTGTGATTTTGCACCACTCTGCACCCGAAGCCCACGGCCCAAGTTCAAGTGGCCCAACACCACGAGGAGGTCTCCCCAGCAATCCTGATCTGGGATCTGTTGATCCCTGACCTCCCTCAAGCTTCAAGCCGACGTTTGCAGCCTCTACCTGAAGGGTCCCCGGACCGCGACCAGAGCTAGTAAGCAGACTCAAGGCCAAAAGACACCCCTGCACCCCCACGACCTTAGGCGGCCCAACCAATGGTGTCCAGGCATCCCCCAAGAACCCAACTTACCTCTCTAGTAGGTGGTCGCTTTCAGGAAGCCTCCCTGACCGAGCCTGCGGCATCTGTTCCAAACCAGAGATCTTTATTGAAATACACAGGGTCACTGATGCCTCTTTGGCACTCTGCACCCTGCCGCGTCTGTGCCAGTGGTGGTGCAGCTCCTGTGCTGATTGTCGGCCCCTGCAGTGCTGATCCCACAGCCAAGTTGCTTGCTCGCAAGCAGCCCCTGACCGAAGGCCCCCTTAGTCCCATTGGCTAACATTGGGTCCCTGCACTGTGCACCCGGCTGCCCTAGTGCCGCTGGTGGTGCAAATTGAGTGCCCAACTGGACATTAGGGAACCTTGGTTCTAACACTCAAAACTCCTACTCGTAAGTCGTTTACTTACCTGGGAACCTTTAACACTCTTTTTCCCATAGGAACCAATGTCACGAGTTTTGTTCCTAAAAAAGGACTGTGTTGATCTACTGTTTTGTACGAAAAGAAAGTAACTACGCTTTAAGTTAAGAATTGTCATACTTACCTGTAAGTGACAACCTCCAGTGTGTGATATCTCGGCATATCACCTCACGTACTGAAAGTAACTGAAAAGTCCTGCTTGGTTCTACAAAATAAAATATAGGTATATCTTTTTTATACTTACCTAATTGGTCTGGATTCAGTCTCTGAGTGTAAGCCATCAGCCTTAATTGAGTGAATACAATAAATGCTTAACACACCTTCTTGGTAAGCCTAACTACTCACCCACACTACAACAAACAGAGCTGTTAGTACTTGTCTAATTTAGCCTCTGCTAATCCTCTGGGGACTCAATGGACTCTGTGCACACAATACCTTGCTTTGGTATAGTATATACAGAGCCAGCTTCCTACATTGGTGGATCAGCGCTGGGATGTAAAGCCTTGCATTTATTGGACTAACTTAGTCAACCTCTGATCACACGACAAGAATCCAAAAATTTACTTTACTACAACTAATTTTTTTGAATTGACTATTTTTTCAAATTTCTAAAAGTCTTGTTAGGACCTTGTGTTAAGTCCCCGTAGTAATTTCTTTTTAGAAACTTAAAAGTCACTGAAGTCAGGGGGAAGTACTTAGAATTGTTGTAGGTCACTGTGGGAGGGATGGGTGGAAAAAGAAGCGAGGAGGCTGAATGTGTTTCTTAATGATGGCATATTTTATTATTGGGACAGTTATTTGGAGGTTTGATCTCTAAGAAAATGGTCCCGTTCAGCTTCTTCTTCTAGATCGTCTACTTCGTCCAGTAAGGTGCCAAAGCAAAAGAACAAAGAAGGTTACGGTAAGTAAATGCACTTCCTTCAAATTTGGTCAGGATAGGTACCTTCACCACGCCCGTGTGATAATGCGAGCCCTGACTATTTGTCATAAAGTGGAAATAATAAATTTTAAAAAAGAACGCCAGAACCTTCCAAGATTAACTGCTCTTTTGGCTGTCCCCTCTTCCTTCCTGGGTTTTAACTTGTTTGGGAGAAAACGTAATCATTTTGAGTGGATTATATCTAATTTACATCTATATAGCTCCAGTTGTCTTAGTTATTAATACACTCTTTCAGGTCTTGCCCCTTTTCAATGATACCCTCTCTCAGGCGTTAATAACTCAAAGAATTATGCATCGGTATTTAAAAAAATCAGAAATCCAGGTCAGCATATGCCAGCAGAAATAATCACTAATCCATAAGCAAAAGGAAGTTAAAAAGAAATGACCCGACCCTTCTCCTGTCCTCCAAGTATCAACGGAACCAACCCGATCCATTCCCGTTCTGTTCCCCCTCTGAGCCACGTACCACGACTGGCGCAACTCTCCTGAGTTGCGGCGGCTTGTGAGTGTCCTCCGTGGGTGACCACCACTTCTCACTCCATTCTTCAGGAGTCTCGTGGGGTTTGGCGACCTTAGTCCTCGATTCACCCGGATAGGAATTCTCTGCGTTCTCCGGCCACACAGACTTCTCACTCTCCGCGTTTTCCGGGTTCCTCTGGCCACACCGCGATCTTCATCTTCCTTTCTGCTTCCTCCGTACCTGGTGGTATCTTTTTCTCCTCCTTCCGGGTGTCTTGATTGGTTCCCTATATCTTTGGCTCCACCTTCCGCCTGCGTGGGACAAGGATAGTCCATTTATTAGTTTTGTAACTTTTGTCTCTTTTTTTCTCTTTCTTCCAGATTCCGCATGATCGGCTGGACAGCATTGGAAGAGGCGCCGACGAGTGAGGAGGTAAGCAGGGGGCCTCATCGGGGTCTCCCTGTCCTCCCTCACAGTCTTCTAAAAGAACCCACTTTAGTGAAACAATAAGCAACCCAGAGAAGATGGCTGAGCAGCATGACATCACCCCTTACTCAAACCTAGAGGTTAGAGAGTTAAAGCTTCTCTGTAAAGCTAAACAAATAAGAACCGGGTCCAACCCTGCCAGAATACAACTCCAAGAGTTCCTGGTAGGGTATGCAAGGGACTACCACACTGCTGAAGGTGAGGACTTTCAGGAGAATGGGGAAAGTAGTGAGGATGATGAGGTCTTAAACCACCCATCTCAACTACTTAGGGACGATGAGAACTTTGTGCCCTAACCTCCAAACCCAAGGAGTACAGGGTCTAGATCCTACAGAGGTATGACTAACTCTATACCAGACAGTGAGGACAACTTCACTAAGGAGGACAACCTTTTAGCACGGTTGACTAAAAGGCTAGGGCTAGAAACTAGGCTCCTAGCTCTGGAAAAAGAGAGAGCAGAGGTGGGCCTAGGACCCATCAATTGTGGCAGCAATTAAAAAATCAAGAGAAGGAAAATCCCCAAAGGAATTGTCCCTAAATTTGTTCACAGCCTTTGAGAAGGCCTGTGAAGCCAGAAAAGTGAGAAAGACTCACTGGGGGCACTCCTTTGGGAACTGTTCTCTGGTAAGTGCAGAGCCAGGCTCCTGACCCTTACTGGGGCAGAAGCAGAGTCTTATGAACTCATGAAGGGCACCCTGTTTGAGGGATTTGGACTCACGGGGCTCAGAAATCCCAGAGTCAGTCCTGGGTGGAATTTGTAGACTACCAGTAAAAACTCCAGGTGACTGGTTGACTGGAAGTAAAGTGCAGGGTTATGAAGGACTTTATAATTTGTTTATGAAGGAATACATTTTAAGTAACTGCATCAATGAAAAGTTGCATCAGTATCTGGTAGACCTAGGTCCAATTTCTCCCCAAGAATTGGGAAAGAAGGCGGACCACTGGGCCAAGACGAGGGTGACCAAGACAACCACTGGGGGTGACCAAAAGGAAGGGGTTACAAAGCCTCCCCAGGGGAAAGAGGGTGAGAAGCCCAAATATAAAACACAAGCCTTCTAAAGGCCCCCAAAGTCCTGTCCAGGGGGATGGACCCAAGAACTCTTCCCAGCCCACTAGTGGGTATACAGGGGAAAACTTTGATCCTGCTAAGGCCTGGTGTTTCCACTGTAACAAGAAGGGACACCGAACTGGAGATCTTGCCTGTCCCAACAAACTAGCCCCTAGGTCCCCTCCAGTTTCTACTGGTGTGTCAAATCTCCAGATGGGATCGATAGTGTGCCCAGAGCAAATCAGGGTCCACACTGAGGCTGTTTTAGTCTCTGAAAGGGAGGGAGGGTTAGCCAATTTGGATGTCTGCCCCCTAATTTAAAGAAATACCTCCAGTACCCCTTAGTGAATGGGACTAAGATAAAAGCCCTGAGGAATACAGGTGCCAGTGTCACCATGGTGAGAGACACACTGGTATCTGGTTTCCTGAGAGCAATACCTGACTGGAAAGATTTATCCAGTTACCAATGCTGACAGTGTCACCACCAACCATGCCATGGCTATGGTGATATTAGACTGTGGGGGGGTTGCTGGCCTGAAACAAGTAGTGGTCTCTCCAAAACACACAGCCGCCTGTCTGCTTGGAAATGATCTGGAAACCTCAGCATGGGCTGAGGTAGAAAGAAAGACACATGCAGCCACGCTGCAAACCCCTGAGATAGAATGTGTAAAAACAAGACCACAATGCCTAGCACAAGGTGAAAAAGGAGAGTTGGAGCCTGAAATGATGGCCCAACCTCCCAAGAGAAAAGGTAGGAAGACTGGTGAAACAGCTTCCATACAGTACAAGAATCAGGACCCCTCTCCCCAGGGAGAAGACTTGTCAGCCTCAGAGTGAACTGAGCCCATGGAGTTTGAACCTTATGAAGTAGAACTCTTGGGCCCAGGGGGACCCTCTAGGGAATAGCTGTGCATTGGGCAGCAGGTCTGCCCCACTCTTGAATGCTTGAGGCAGCAAGCTGCTGCACAGGAGCAGGGAGATGTCAGTGGCTCCCACAAGGTCTATTGGGAGGAAAGGCTACTGTATACTGAGGCCAGAGACCCCAAACCTGGTGCCACTAGGAGAGTGGTAGTGCCTCAGCTGTATAGAGAGTTTCTACTCACCTTAGCCAATGACATCCCCATGGCTGGACATCTGGGCCTGACAAAAACTTGGGAAAGACTTGTCACCTACTCCTATTGGCCACAGATGTCCCAAAAAGTGAAGGAGTTTGTAAGCTCCTTGGTCACCTGTTAAGCCAGTGGCAAGACAGAGGACACCCAAAGGCCCCCTTAATTCCACTACCAGTATTTGGGGTTCCCTTTGAGAGGGTTGGTGTGGATATAGTGGGTCCACTTGAGCCTCCCACCGCCTCAGGAAATAAATTCATACTGGTGGTAGTGGATCATGCCACCAGGTATCCTGAAGGCATTCCCCTTAGGACTACTACAGACCCTGTAGTAGCCAAGGCCCTCATTCGTGTCTTCACCAGGGTAGGTTTTCCTAAGGAGGTAGTATCAGACTGAGGTTCCAACTTCATGTCTACATACGTAAAACATGTGGAATGAGTGTGGAGTGATCTATAATTTCACAACACCTTATCACCCACAGACCAATGGTCTTGTTAAAAGGTTCAACAAGATATTGAAAGGCATGGTAATGAGACTCCTTGAAAAACTCAAAAGGAGATGGGATGTTTTGTTACCCTGCCTGCTTTTTGCCTACAGAGAGGTGCCTCAGAAGGGAGTAGGGTTCTTACCCTTTGAACATCTGTTTGGCAACCCTGTAAGAGGACCACTTTCTCTTGTGAGAGAGTGATGGGAGAAAACTCATTAAATACCAAAGCTAGATGTGGTAGGCCTTCATTCCAGGATGGCAGAGTACATACAGAAAGCATCCAAATACCTTGAGGTCAGTCAGGAGCTCCAGGAACTCTGGCATGACCAGAAAGATGCACTGGTGGAATTCCAACCAGGACAGCAGGTGTGGGGTTTGGAGCCTGTGGCACCAAGGGACCTCCAGGACAAATGGAGTGGCCCTTACCCTATCGTAGAAAACAAGAGTGAGGTCACCTGGGTGCTAGCAGGTCCCCCAAAAGGGTGATACATGTGAACCGCCTGAAACTCTATTGTGAGAGGGCTGATGTGACCATACTAAAGGTTACTGATGAGAATCAGGAAACAGAGAGAGTGAACCTCTCCCTGACCTCCTCTCTTACAGCCCCTAAGATGGGTCATTAGATAGAGCTGTCTATTCAGACACCCTCTCTGCCCAACAGCAGGCTGATTGCAGACACGTTCTGCAACAGTATGCACAGCTCTTTTCCTTAACCCCTCGTCAGACTCCCTGGTGAACCCTTGATGTGGACACTGGGGACAGCTTGCCTGTCAAAACCAAAATCTATCGCCAGTCTGACCAAGTTAAGGAAAGCATCAAAGCTGAGGTCAGCAAAATGCTGTAGTTGGGGTCATTGAGCCTTCTGAGAGTCCCTGGGCCAGCCCAGTGGTCCTAGTCCCCAAACGTCATCCACAGGGTGGAAAGAGAGAAATGAGGTTTTTTGTGGACTACAGAGGCCTCAATGCTGTCACCAAGACAGATGCACACCCCATCCCCAGAGCTGATGAATTGATGGATAAGTTAGGGGCTGCCAAATACCTAAGTACCTTTGACTTAACTGCAGGGTACTGGCAGATTGGCATGGCCCCTGGACCAAAGAAAAGTCAGCATTCTCCACACCTAATGGGCACTTCCAGTTCACTGTGATGCACTTTGGTCTAAAGAATGCCCATGCCACCTTCCAAAGGTTGGTTAATCAAGTCCTTGCTGGGTTGGAAAGCTTCAGTGCAGCTCATCTTGATAATATTGCTGTGTTTAGCCCTTCCTGGCAGGATCACCTGGTCCACCTGGGGAAGGTTTTACAGGCCCTGCAAACTGCAGGCCTAACTATCAAGGCAACCAAGTGCCAGATAGGGCAGGGAACTGTTGTATACATGGGTCACCTTGTAGGTGGAGGCCAAGTTCAACCACTACAGCCCAAAATCCAGACCATTCTGGATTGGGAAGCTCCAACCACCCAGACCCAAGTCAGGGCATTCCTTGGCTTGACTGGGTATTACAGAAGGTTTGTGAAGGGGTATGGTTCCATTGTGACACCCCTCACAGAACTCACCTCCGACAAGATGCCCAAGAAAGTTAACTGGACAGTTGGCTGCCAAAAGGCTTTTGACACCCTAAAAGAGGCAATGTGCTCAGCACCTATGCTCAAGACTCCAGATTACTCCAAGCAGTTCCTTGTGCAGACTGATGCCTCAGAGCTAGGGATAGGAGCGGTCCTATCCCAGACCAATGATGATGGACAAGACCAACCTGTTGCTTTCATAAGCAGAAGGCTACTCCCCAGGGAGCAGCATTGGAGTGCCATTGAGAAGGAGGCCTTTGCTGTGGTTTGGTCCCTGAAGAAGCTGAGACCATACCTCACTTCTTAGTTCAAACTGACCACAGACCTCATCGATGGCTAATGCAGATGAAAGGGAAAATCCAAAATGTTTGAGTTGGTCCATCTCCCTACAGGGTATGGACTTCACTGTGGAACATAGACCTAGTACTGCCCATGCTAATGCAGATGGCCTTTCCAGATTTTTCTGCTTAGACAATGAAGACTCTATTGGGAAATGTTAGTCTCATCCTCTTTCGTTTAGGGGGTTGTGTAGGAAAGTGCCCCTTTTGCATGGTTACCCCCTCTTTTAGCCTGACACATGATACACTTTGACTTGGTATGCCCTGTGTCCCTCCCAATCAGGTACTCAGGGCCTGTGTTCTTTCCCAAAGCTGTACCTTTGTACCCACAATTGGCACATCTCTGGCCACAGGTAAGTCCCTTGTGAAAGGTACCATGGGTACCAAGGGCACTGTGACCAGGGAAGGCCTATAAGGGCTGCAGCACCTATTGTGCCACCCTTAGGGGCCCTGTAACTTAAACACCAACCCACTGCCATTGCAGGCTGCGTGTGTTGGTGCAGAGAAAGGTGAAGCGTCAACATGGCATGCACAAATCCCTGTGTGCCATGCCTGCAATCCACTGCCTGTGGCCTAGGTAAGCCATCCCTCTAGCAGGGTGCACTAAACCACAGTTGAGGGTGCAGTTGCATGAGCACTGTACTCCTACAGTATCTAAGTTCATTCTTAGACATTGCAAGTGCAGTAAAGCCATAAAGAGTATATGGTCTGGGAGTTGTTCATTACGAACTCCACATCTCCATAATGGCTTTACTGAACACTGGGAAGTTTGGTGGCAAACCTTTCAGCACATTAAACCCACTCTGATGCCAGTGTGGGATTTAATATAAAATGCACACAGAGGGCATCTTAGAGAAGCCCCCTGAAAAACTACTAGCCCTGGTGTGGTTCCTGAATGGCTGCCCGCCATTTGCCACCACTAGACAGGTTTCTGGACCCCTTGGTAGAGAGCCTCTGCTCTCTGGGTCCAGAAACAAAGCCCATCCTGGGCAGAGGTGTCATGCCTCCTACCCCAGTATCGGCTGGTTCCATGAAGGGGAAGCTTCAAAGGCCTGATGCCTTTGTAAGCTGTCCCTGCCTTTGCTGCCCCCAGCAACTGGCTCCCACTTTGGGCGGGAGAATCGGCATGTAAACCGAGTTAGGAGGAGAGTTGTGCCCACCTTTGCCAACCCTACCTCTCAGGTGGGGGGGGAGGTGAAGCACACATCTCAGTCCCCTCCATCTTGAAGATGAGTGGACCCAGCCAATTCGGAAGAGGCTCATGCCCCCTCCCACTGGAGGGCGGCATAATAGGGGTGTACTCACCCCAAGGAAGGGACCCATTGGTCCCAACCTGCACACCCTTGTGAACGCCCCTAAATTAGAATTCAGGTGCGACCCTGAACCTTGCCTCCTCAGATGTCAGGAGAAAGAAGAATGACCGAAGAGCCTTGCTAAGGACACCAACTGCTTTGGCCCCAGCCCTACCGGCCTGTCCCAACTCCTACCTGCCTACAGCAGAACCCCGGAGTGTCCAGCACCAGCAGCCCCCCAGTGCCCGGAGGACCTGCCCTGCACCCATCTTAAAGATTCTGTCTCCCATGAGCACCGGATTTGCTCAACAACGACTCACCCACAGAATCCAGATCCAGACAGCTCCGCGATTTTGCACCACTCTGCACCCGACGCCCACGGCCTGAGTTCGAGTGGCCCAATACCACGAGGAGGTCTCCCCAGCAATCCTGACTTGGGATGTGGTGATTCCCGACCTCCCTCAAGTAGATGCCTGCAGCCTCAACCTGAAGGGTCCCCCCGACCACGACCGGAGCTGGTAAGAAGACCTGACGCCAGAAGACACCCCTACACCCAAAGCCCCACGGCTTGGGTGGCCAAACCGATGGTGTCCAGGCATCCCCCAAGAACCCAACTTACCTCTCCAGCTGGTGGTTGCCATCAGGAAGCCTCCCTAACCAAACCTGAAGCATCTTTTCCAAACCAGAGATCTTCATTGAAATCCACAGGGTCCCCAACGCTTCTTTGTCACTCTGCACTCGGCCGCCCCTGTGCCGCTGGTGGTGCAGCTCCTGTGCTGGTTGTTGGCCCCTGCAGTGCTGATCCTAACTGCAGGAGCTTTGCTCCTGCAAACAAGTGGCCTGCTCGCAAGCAGCCCCTGACCGAAGACCCCTTAGCCCCATTGGCTAACATTGGGCCGCTGCACTCTGCACCCTGCCCCCTAGTACCGCTGGTGGTGCAAATTGAGTGCCCAACTGAACACTGGGGAATCTTGGTCCTAACCCCCAAAACTCCTACTTGTAACTCGTTTACTTACCTGAGAACCATTAACACTCTTTTTTTGTTCCTAAAAATGACTGTGGATCTACTGTTTTGTATGAAAGTAACTAAGCTTTAACTTACGAATTGTCATACCTACTTGTAAGTGACAACCTCCAGTGTGTGATATCTCGGCATATCACCTCACATACTGAAAGTAACTGAAAAGTAATCCAAGAGTTATCAAACGTAATCTTACTGTATTTTAAACTGTTTTAAAAGTAATACAAACCTGTAAATGATTCCACTACAATACACAATTGCATTTCTGTGTACAGCTTTGCATTTGAAAGTGTTCTTACATGCCTGTGCCAAGTCCTGCTTGGTTCTACATAATAAAATCTAAGAATACCTTTTTATACTTACCTAATTGGTCTGGATTTAGTCGCTGAATGTGTGCCATCAGCCTTGATTGATGTGAATACAATAAATGCTTAACACACCTGTTTGATAAGCCTAACTGTTCACCCACACTACCACAAAAAGAGCTGTTAATACTTGTTTAATTTAGCCTCTGCTATATCCCTGGACTCTGGGCACACTATACCTTACGTTGGTATAGTATATACAGAGCCAGCTTCCTACAATGACCACCAACTAGAATCTCCAGCAACAACCACCCGCAACGCTCTACAGGATATTCACCCTACAGCGATGACCGTCCGCAACGCTTGGCCTGCTCTTCATGCTTTAAGCGACGACCATCTGCAATGCTCTCCCTGCTCCTCGCTTCCTCCACTGCAAACGAAACTCTTGGTGCTGAGCTTTAGAAAGTAACTGTACTCGGCCTGTCCTCCATTGCGGTCGGCGTGAACTTGTGACTTTCACCCCGTCTCGCATGACCAGATAATTGCGAGTGGTGTTTTGTGCCTTTAGGGGCTATACTTACCTTAAATCTTCAAAGTTGCATATCTTCGGTTCTACTGATTGAAGTTTTGTCGATTGGGGTCAAATAATGTATTAGTCAGTCAGTAACACATTTATTCGATTTTTAAAAAATGTCTTAAAAGTAGCATACATTACATATTCGTTAATATAAGCAATAGACAGATAAAAAGCCAATAAATACAGACATCACCAGAAGCCACAATATCAAGAAAGACTCATCAAAATAAAACAACATGTCAAACATGGTCGCAAACAAAAACCCTCACTTCACTTGCAAATACAAAGCCTTATACATACATTTTTTTAAACTCCTGATAAAAATCCAGACACATAAAAACAAATCGTTGGAGTCGATAAAAACTGCAAGTATAACAAGGCAGGAAAGCTCATGGAAAGCAGGAAATCTATGCTGAAGCATGTTATATTTTGGACGAATATAAATAATGTGCAACATATTGCAGGCAGAAAAGTTGTCACACTCACACAGAGGGGGATTCGACTTCTTAAACCAGCAATCATTGGGGTACAGCGGCTGATGGAACATGACTAGTTTAAAATACGTCAGCAACAGTCGAGATGACTGGACGTAACCAAATGAGGTAAGGTTCCATCCCGTTGACCTTCTTCACTAAAGAGTACTGTTGGACGGGACTCTTGCAAAAAGCAAAGTCCTCGCAACCAGTTGCCACCCTTGAGATAAAAGCCTGTTTTAGCCCAGCAATATCTTCTTAAACCATTCTATCTGGATCATAGAAGAGTTCTGGTCTACGGAGCTCTTTCAAATTCTTCATATTGTAGTGTAACCAGGGGATGAGCAGCATATTATCCAGACCCAGACAGTCCTGGATAATTGACTAATTTAACTTCGATTCCTCCTCCATCCAAATATTTAACCAACGCAAATGGTGTCGAGTTGTATCTGGTCTGTGATGTAATCCAGGCCAAGTTTTTCATGGGCAACCTCTGAGGGAATCCCTGTGGGACACCCAGCAGCCTCCTCAGAAACATGTTTTCCACTATCTGAATCTGTTCAAACATCACTACCAAAGCTTGCTACTGGTCCACATTTGGCCTTAAATACTTCTACCAGAATCTAGATTGGCTTTTGGCCTAGTCGTATAATAATTTGTTAAATTTTGCTCTATTTTCTAAATTGATGTGAGATTTTTATTGTGCTGAGTTTTCACTTTATTACCGTTGTGTGCTGCTTAAATACTTTACACATTGTCTCCAAGTTAAGCCTGATTGCTTTTGTGCCAAGCTACCAGTGGGTTAAGCACAGGTTAATTTAATGATTGTTTGGATTGTAGCTATTTCTTGAATAGGGATTCACCCCACCCAATCAGCAACCCAATTTCTCACAAATACTCATAAGCCACCCTTAAGGTAGGCCCTAAAAGCCCATAGGGTGGGGTGTATGGTATTTAAAAAGTAGGACATATACATTTAATGTTTTACATGTGCTGGCGGTGAAAACACCCCAAAGTCTTTTTTTCACTATAGCAAGACTAGCCCTCGCAAATGAAAACACTGGGTTACCTTATAACAATTTTTTTTTAAACAAACTTTTATTAGGTTTCAAGGTAAATGCAAAGCACAAAGACAAAGCGTTTTCCATTGGCTACTATCAATCTATTGTCGTGTAGTTTCTGGGAATCCCCAGGACCTGCTCGTTTCGGATGACCTAAACTGAGGGCTTGGTGTCCAGACCGATTCCGGACACCCCCACAGGATACGTCAGCCGTTAGACCAGCTAGCTCTACAGTGCCACTACCACCCCCTGTATCTTACAGTGGTGTAGGTAGTTTCTGGCAACCACTGAACATGACAACCCTGATTCCTAAGGGATCGTGGAAAACAGTACAGTACTTTTCGCTCAGTCACTCGTGCTTACTTTTTCTCAGAAGATACACAGGATGGCGATTAGGACTTTTCAATAAGTATTTATTGGTCCAGCATCAGTCTTGTGTAAAACATATTTGCTGCGACAATCAGGAGACAGAAGCATATGAAAGAAATCGCAAGTACTAATACAGTAAACAGTAGATACATTTCTACCATTGTGCTAAGAAGATGAACATATACAGTTCAGATAAGACAGTAGCACTTGCATGCTCCTATAATGCGTGCCCTACGTAATTTGCCTAAGTGTACCTAGCCTAGATATTGAGGTGTAGCATGTATATGTGTATATAGCCAAGAATCCCCTAGGGAAGAACCAACCCCCTCACCTGATGGTAGAAAATGAAGGACCCGGTCTCTGCTCCGAGGATGACGCCCCGCAAGGGATGTCAGACCGCTGCGTGTCGAAGATTCAGCATGCAGAACCCCATGTCAGCGTGGAAGGAATTCTCCTCTAATTTTCAGGGGGAATAAGGGTCTTATATACTAGAGTGGTCACTCCAGGGTTTCTTCTAGAATGGATATGTTTTGAAAACAATCATAAATGTTTTGAAAACAATCATAAATGTTTTCTAAAACAAATGCAATCATGCACAGCGGGCTTGTTGGCTAAGGATGAAAAAAAGTGGTGACCCTTATACAGAATAATTATGCAGTGCCTGAGGACATGTTTATGTACGTCAGGTACAGGGATTATGATAAAATACTAAGAGCCTGGTGTCGAAGAGACAGTAGCAAGCTACTAGGTAAAAGGTCACCTGTTCAGAACCATTATTGTAGTGGATGAGACAATGTTATGTAAAAATGGGGCATACATGACAGGACTAGCCTAAAAGACATGACACTATGATACATCACTGTACCTCGCATTCATACCCAAAACCTTTTCAACTTTTTGAAACCCCCCCCACTTTCCCGCCCCCTCCCCCCATGAGTTTTTGCGTAGGGTTGTGCAAGATTATAATCGCCATTTCATGTACATTATCGAACTAGTAAGAAGGCTGTGCTGATTGTAACCCTTCGGTGAGTAGTGCTACCCATGTGAGTAAGGAGGTCACCAGGTTGTCAGCTCACTGTTTCTGAGGCCAAGCACATTAAAGAGAGGCAGGGGCAGGCAACCCAGTAGGTGACGATGTTGGTGACTCTGGCTCCAGGTCTATGAGACTATCAACCAACGCCTGCCATGCACAGGCCGCATCCAAGGTGCCTATTCCTCTCATAGCTTCTCTCAACAGCACCCTCCCCTTGCTCCCCTTGCACTCTGCCCATTTCTCTAGTTCCCTGCGCCATGTGGTCACCCTTGCGCCCCCTGGGGCCTTCTAGTTCATAGTGATTTCTCTTTTCGCTAGTAGGAGATCCTGAAATCTACACGTGACTTTGGTTTTAGTAGTGTGGGGGAACCAGCTCAGCAGGCACTGACTAGGAGAGGTGGGAACCTCCTTTTCTATTACTGCCCCTATAATTCTCATAATCTCTTCCCAATAATTTACCAGTGAGGGGCAGGACCACACATGCAGCCAAACAATGGAACTCTTTACCCCCAAACATAAGATCCACAGATAACTACCTTATCTTCAGAAGACTACTCAAGAGTTGGCTCTTCCCCACATAACCACCATACTCAAACATAAATATACAGCATATCCCTGTGTATATAAGCAATTATCAGGATTATGTATGTTTACCTAGATGTGTGTATTCCTTTGCATAACTGTGTATAATGATCATGTTTATAAATATATAGATTTTCATTAGGTCTGCTTAACAAATGTACATATTACTTATGGTTATATTTTTTTCTAATTTTAACATGTATATAGGTCACTGCATAAATAGGTAAATTTTTATAATAACTATTAATCTACAATTGCTTCAGTATTGGGGGAAACATGTATATATAATAAAATGTATATTAGTTTTTGTTTATATACACACACACATGAATATATATATATATATATATATATATATATATATATATATATATATATATATATATATATATATACATACATATTATCTACTGGCGGTCGCCACTAGATAGTTATAGTTAGGACCTATTATCCATAGGAAATTCATAACATTCTTTTCCCAATAACTTTGGCGCCGGTTGACGAATCGTCGCGAAATTTTCAAAACTTATGGCCCGCTCCGGTCAGCTCCTATCTTGAAAGTTTCGGGGTGATTCGGCAAGCGAGAGCCGAGAAAAAGGGGGTCCCAAAACGTGTTTTCGCCATGTTATTTTCCATAGGAAACTTTAGCCACGGCTACAGCCCGAACTGCTGAACGGAATTACACCGAATTTGGCAAAAGGTAGTGCTTGGTTCAGAAAGCGCCCTTTTTTAAATGGAGTAAATCCGTTCAGTAATTCCAGAGAAATTCAAAAAATAAGAGTCAAAAATCAATTTCCCATAGGAAACTTTATGCAAGGCTACAGCCGAAACTACTGAACGGATTTACCCCAAATTTGGCAAAAAGGTAGTGCTTGGTTCAGAAAGCGACCTTTTTAAAAATGGTGTAAATCTGTTCAGAAGTTGCGGAGAAAATAAAAAAAACGTATCGATATCTATGGCCGCGGTGGATCCAGGCACCCTCCCGACCACGAGCTTCATGCTAATTGGCTGTCAACACTCCAAACCAGGAAGTGTTGGCAGCCATCTTGTGACTCGGTAACCGAGTCACAAGAAAAGAGAAAAAGAAACACGAAAAAAAAGAAAAGGGGGCAGGGTAGAAACACCCTGACCCCCTAGGCCTGCTTAGGGGGTCCCACAAGGACCCCCAGGGCCCAAAAAAGCATTTTTTTAATTTTTTTTTAAATCGTCCAAATGCGCGCCGGATTCGTGGATCCGGCCGCGAAACAAAAAAAAAAACGAAGCGCGGACTACCGCGCTCGTTAACAATTAGCCCCCGGATGGGCCAAGTCCCGGGGCAGTGAAAAAGTGTGGGGGCCCCAATCCCCCTACACTGCCCCGGGACCGCCACCTCCCGGGGCTTGATTAATGAGTTGCGGGGGGCACGCAGCCTCCCGCAGCCCCGGGACCGCCACCCCCGGGGCTTGTTTTTTTAAAGTTTGGGGGGCCTCTAAGGCCCCCCCAAGCCCCGGGGACCGCCACCCATGGGGCTTTCATTAATTATAATAGCGGGGGCACACTGCCCCCCCGCAGCCCCGGGGACTGCCACCACCCGGGGCTTCATTTAAAAAAATATATATATACCTGTGTGGGGGGGCTCGAGCCCCCCCCACACGCCACGGGGACCGCCACCTCCCCGGGGCACTAATATTTAAATTTGGGGGTCCGTAACGGACCCCCGAGCCCCGGGGACCACCACCTTTCCGGGGCTTTGCAATTGTTGGGAGGGGAGCCGCGCGGCCCCCCTCCTGGAGCCCTTGATGGCCCTGGGGACCGCCACCCCCAGGGCCGGCTCCTGCAGTGTCCCGGGTGCCCAACCCCGGGACACTGCTGTTTGCAATGACAGGGTGGGAGCCTCGCGGCTCCCGCCCTGTCATTGCAAACTGCTTTGCTTCATTGAAGCGAGAGCAGGAAACCTGCTCTCGCTTCAATGAAGCAAGCAGATTGCTTTCCACAAGGGAGCTGCATGTCAGCAGCTCCCCATGTGGAAAGCATGCCGGCTCCCGCAGATAGCGGGGAGCCGGGCGGGACCGTGGGGGATTGGGGACCCCCCCACGGTCCCCAACAAGAGGCCAGGCCCCAGGGGATGGGGTCCCCGGGGCTGGAAGTGGCCCGGGAGGGGGGCCATGCGGCCCCCCTCCCCTGTGTATTTAAAAAAAAAACAAAAAGGAGAGGCCAGGCCCCGGGGGATGGGGTCCTCGGGGCCATATTTGGCCTGAGGAGGGGGCCACGCGGCCCCCTCACAAAAAAAATAAAAAAGGATGGCCAGGCCCCGGGGGATGGGGTCCCCGGGGCCAGACGTGGCCCGGGAGGGGGGCCACGCGGCCCCCTCCCCAACAAAAAAATTAATAAATAAAGGTGGGCCCGGGGGGATGGGCTCCCCGGGGCCAATAGAGGCCTTAGGAGGGGGGGCCATGCAGCCCCCTTCCTATAAAAATGATATGTGTGGCCAAGCCCCAGGGGATGGGGTCCCCGGGGCCGGAATTGGCCACAGGAGGGGGGCCCACGCAGACCCCCTCCCATTAACATTTAAAAAAAAAGAGGAGCAGGCCCTGGGGGATGGGGTCCCCAGGGCACAAAAAAAGGCAAGAGAAGGGGGGCCACACAGCCCCCCTTCTTAAAAAAAAAAGCTGGCATTGCGGCTATGCCCCGCCCCCTCCCTGCAACACTCAGCAAACGTGCCCCCTGGCGTGTTTAAAGTTGGGGAACTAATTCCCCTTGAATACTGGGGGTCCCTTGGGGCCAACTAGCCCACCAGGTACCTCCAGTATGCGCCAGGGAGCTGCGTTGCAGAGAGGTGTTCAGAGGCCACGCCCCTTTTCACACCTCTCTGCAACGCAGCTCTGTGGCGCTTACTGGAGGTACCTGGTGGGCTAGTTGGACCCCAGGGACCCTCAGGATTCAAGGGGACTTTATCCCCCAACTTAAAACGCGCCACAGGGCGCGTTTGCACAGTGGTGAAGGGAGGGGGCGGGGCCTGAGGTGACATGTGTGCAAACACGCCCTGTGGCGCGTTTTAAGTTGGGGAATTAATTCCTCTTCAATCCTGGGGGTCCAACTAGCCCACCACGTACCTCCAGTAAGCGCCACAGAGCTGCGTTGCAGAGTGGTGTAAAAAGGAGCGTGGCCTGGGCCACCTCTCTGCAACGTAGCCCTGTGGCGCTTACTGGAGGTACGTGGTGGGCTAGTTGGACCCCAGGGACCCTCAGGATTGAAGAGGAATTAATTCCCCAAATTAAAACGCGCCACAGGGCTTGTTTGCACACGTCACATCAGGCCCCCCCCTCCCTTCACCACTGTGCAAACGCGCCCCGTAGCGCGTTTTAAGAGGTAGTTTTAATCCCCCTGCCCTATTATGTACTAGGGCCTTACAGAGGAGGTCATGCTAATCACAGGGGTACCCCAACGCATAGTGTTCCCTAGTGTATGTAGGTGTTTTCACTGTATTCTAAGTGTCTTTTAGCATAGCACTGGCTCTAGGCCTGGTTAGTCAGAGTCAGTTACCACCAGTACCCGTCTGAAAAAGTTGTGGGCACAGGATGATTTTGGAACAAGGCGTCTTTCTGCTCCTCTGTTGGTTCTTTCTGCACATGTCTTGCTTCTTCCTGCACTTTTCTTCGGCTTTGTGGACTTCTGTTGCCTCTTTCTGCATTTCTTTTGCTTCTTTCTGTGCGTTTTTCTTCTTTCTTCACATGTCCTACCTCTGTAGGCATAGTTAGAGACTAGCATTTAAAAAACCTTTGAAATTCACTTAAAAACCATAGGTTTCAGGCACGTTATAGTTAGAAATTAGCATTTAAAAAACCTTAGAAATTCACTGAAAAAACCATAGGTTTCAGGCACGTTATAGTTAGAAATTAGCATTAAAAAAACCTTAGAAATTCACTGAAAAAACCATAGGTTTCAGGTGCGTTATAGTTAGTTGGACATTTCACTCGTACAAAACCCGTGAAATTCCCCGTTATAGTTAGTTCAGCTAACTATAACTCGCGCCCGCAATGCACTGCTGATGACGTCACATATTACATCACTCATGACATGGTCAGTGACATCACTGATGACATCTCAAATGACATCACTGATGACATCATCCATGTGAAAATTTCATGCATCTTCTCACACCCTAATATAACTTTTGATACACCCACTCTAAATTACACACTACCATTCTCAAAACCATAGACACTCCAACACCAATAACTACATACCCACTCACTGATTCTTAGGTCTACACACACATCCACTCACTCACCCGTACAGTCACTCATACTTACGGTCACTCAGTACAGGACTATATAGACACACACACACCACCACTCATCCATAGAGGTACTCACACACCTAGTCAGTCATGCAAATAATTAATCACACTCCCATTTACTCACCTATACAGTTATACACACACCAGCTCACTTACTCATACAAATACTAGCACATTCTTACGCTCTTATACAATCACTGACACAAGCACACACTCATCCATACAGCCACTCTCACAATCACACACTCTCACTTATAGCCATTTAAATACTCTAACACACATATATACTGCCTTTCACATATGTATTTACTCACACATGTACCACTGAGATATACATTCACTCACTAACACACCCATACACACACTCACCCACCCATACAGTCCATCACAGATGCACTCTTGAAACCATGCACCCAGTGAATCACCCACTCACACATCTATGCACAGAGTCACACACACCCCACCCACACAAACACTCAGGCACCCATACAGATACTCAGACAACCAATCAATAACTCATATAGACACTTATGTAGCTACTCACAAACCCATGCAGCCGCTTACACACCAACAGACAGACGGATACAGACATTCACACAGTTTAGTCACTAACCCATGCATTCACTAAGATACGTTTAATCACTCACTTGTAGAGTCAGTCACTCACGTACTAAATCATCCATTCAGACACTTATACACCCACTCATTCTTCAATACGCCTTTCCCTATATATATTAAACATATTTAAACTTTACAGAAACACACAGTTACTGGATGATGTCATCAGTGATGTCATTTGAGATGTCATCAGTGATGTCACTGACCATGTCATGAGTGATGTAATATGTGACGTCATCAGCAGTGCATTGCGGGGCGCGAGTTATAGTTAGCTGAACTAACTATAACGGGGGAATTTCACGGGTTTTGTACGAGTGAAATGTCCAACTAACTATAACGCCCCTGAAACCTATGGTTTTTTCAGTGAATTTCTAAGGTTTTTTTTAATGCTAATTTCTAACTGTAACGTGCCTGAAACCTATGGTTTTTTCAGTGAATTTCTAATGTTTTTTAAATGCTAATTTCTAACTATAACGTGCCTGAAACCTATGGTTTTTTAAGTGAATATATATATATATATCCAAGTCAACTGCCTTTTCCCAATCTGCTCCTCGTCGATGAAAGCAGGCACGGACCACAAGATAAGTGCTTCAATTATTTATTCAGCATCGGCCATAACGCGTTTCGGTCCAGCCGGACCTTGATCACATGACAACGCCTATGGTTTTTTCCACCCTTTTTAAAGTGACTAGTGCTCAATGCCATTGGAGGATTGTAATGGACATGGAAAACATACTTTTTTAAATAAATTTCATGTGATACTACACCATACAAAAAAGTAAAAAGACCTCCATTAATTAAAATTGCTCGTCCAGGCTATCATATACATTATTAAATACATATAGCTTCATAAAAAAAGTCTATATTATTTCTGCACACATGAGATATTAAAACAGTATCAAAATATAAAGTACCATAAAAATACAAGTGTTAGAAATGGGGGTCTCTAGTTGGCAATGGCTGGCCACTGTCCAAGTAGGGACCCTTCTTCCTAAGTCAGAGTGAGAGGGCTACCCTCTTTAATACCCCTGCTCAACCCTGTGGTAACGTAGCACGAGCAGGTAGGCTTATCTCAGAGGCAGGGTGTGAAGCATTTATGATCATACACAGTAACACAATGAGGAACACTACAAAGGGACACCACACAAGTAGTTATTATAAAAAATAAGTATCTTTATATAAAGGCAGATTTATCACAAGACCAATAACTGTAAAAGCCACAATACTGTCAAAAATAGGATAGCTGTTGAAGGGCTGTCAAAAATAGTTCAAAGGTTGCAAAAATAAGGTTCAAGTTCAAAGCAGTGGTCTCTGCGACCCTTTCTTTCACAAAGTACCTGGGTTTAGTAGCAAAACCAACAAAGTGTCGCAAATAAGCTGTAGCGATGATTCTCGGCACGCGAGGCCGGCGATGCGTTGAAATCCTTGCCGCAAGGGAGGATGATGCGCCGATCTGCGGGATGCGTGCGGAGACGATGCGACAAACTTCTGCACGCTGGACCGCCGATGCGATGACTTTCTTGCCGCGTGGGAGAAGTCGATGCGGTGATCCTGTTGCGCTGTGCGATCGTGTTGCGATGCGAAGACAAGACGCTCCGCGAGGAGCGACGAAATTCGGTACGATGCGATCAAAGTGGCGAACGCACGGCGTCCGCACTGCGATGTCTCGAAGCGATGATTTCTTTCAGGGTTGAGAGTGCGCGGCGACAGCAGCGCGATGATCTTTCCAGCGCGTCTCGGCTGCAGCGGCTCGCAAAGGGGCGTCAGCGATGGTTTCGGGTTGCGGGCCCTCGGCGGCAGTAGCGCGATGATTTTCCCAGCGCTCTCGACTGCAGCGGCCCGCAAAGATGCGTTAGCGTCGATTTCTTACCCTCTTTTCTCTGATGCAGACTAGAGGCCCTGGAACTCACAGGAGCCTCCTCAGCAGATAGCAGTCCTCGCAGGGAGGAAGCAGGAGGTCGGTGGTGGAGTCTGATGTGCCTGAGACTCCAGCAGGAGGCTAGCTCTTTTCCTAGCCCTTGGGTGATTGCTGTACAAAAATAAAAGTTCTCTCAAGAGTTCCTTTTCCTCTTCTTCAAGGTCCAGTGGTCACTGCTGCAGGCCAGTGCAAGAAACAACACACAGCACAGGGACAGTCACTTCCTGCAGATTCCTCCAGTGGCACGGACAGAGTTTCCTCTCCAGATCCAAAAGCAATACAAAAGTAGGGGGTTTGAGCACAGATATTTATACCCCAAAAACCTTTGATCCTTGAAGCTACCAGTCCCTGAACCTAGCCAGAACCAGTTCTGCTCAGGCCTGGAGCACTTTGTTTACCAGGCTGCATCCTTCCTTTCAGAAAGAGGGGGTCTGCTAGCAGACACACAGTGGGAGGTGGAGCCAGCATTCACCTTGCCAGGCACAGCCCTATTCAGATCAAAGAGCCACCCCTCCCCACACTCTAAATGCAGATCTCTCTATTCCACCCAGGTCTGACTCAGCCTGTCCTGCCCCTCTAAAACCAGACAGCCAATACACATAACGGCAGAGCACACTGGAAGGCTTAGGCAAGAAAATACCTACTTTCTAAAAGTGGTATTTTCAAACACAGAATATAAAAATAAACTTCACTAAAAGGTGTATTTTAATATTCTGAGCTCAGGCATACTAAATTCGTTTTTCTACCATGTTCCTGGGGTCAGTTAGGACTATAGCATGTAATAGTCAAACTGCCCATTCTAGCCTATGAGGAACAGGTAGCCTTACAGTAGTGAAAAACGAAATGGTGCATAATTCACTACCAGGACATGCTACACACCCCAAGGCATGTCCTGCCTTACACATACAAGGCACCCTACCATAGGGGTGACTTACAGGATGCTAAGGGAAGGTTCAGGGGCTGGGAAGTGAGTGCACTTCACAGCCAAGATGGCAGTTCTGGACTGCACACAGACACTGCAGTGGCAGGTCTGAGACACACTTTACAAGCTGCTTCTGTGGGTGGCACACATCAGTGCTGCAGGCCCACCAGCAGCATTTGGTTTACCAGCCCTGGGCACACATAGGCCACACTACTAGGGACTAACAGGTAAACCAAATAAGCCAATCAGGGATATACCAATTCACATAGACATATTTATACAGGGAGCATTCGCGCTGTGACACTGAATGGCAGTGGCACAGCGCCCAGAGCATCTAACACCAGTAAAACAGAGGAGACAACAGCGAAAAATGGAAGGGAGACCCACGCCAATGGTGCCAGGTCTAACACACGTCCCCTCCAGCTGAAATGTGGGGAGAACTACCCATCCCCTTGGAAGTTCTCATCGCTAAGGCGGAAAAATCTGGACAGACCATCAGCATTGGCGTGTTCTGTACCAGGGCGGTGTTCCACCGTGAAGTCCATACCCTGTAGGGAAATGGACCACCTCAACAACTTGGGATTCTCACCCCTCATCTGCATCAGCCATCTGAGGGGCCTGTGGTCTGTCTGAACCCGGAAGTGAGTCCCAAACAGGTATGGTCTCAGCTTCTTCAGTGCCCAGACCACAGCAAATGCCTCACGCTCAATTGCACTCCACCTCTGTTCCCGTGGAAGTAACCTCCTACTGATGAAGGCTACAGGTTGGTCTAGTCCCTCCTCATTTATCTGTGACAGAACGGCCCCCACCCCATGCTCTGAAGCGTCTGTCTGGACAACAAATTCCTTAGCAAAATTGGGCGCCTGGAGTACGGGTGCTGTACACATAGCAGTTTTGAGGGCATCAAAGGCTTTCTGACAGGTGTCAGTCCAGTTCACAATCTTTGGCCGCTTCTTGGAAGTCAGCTCAGTCAAGGGTGCAACAATGTTGCCATACCCCTTGACAAACCTCCTGTAATAACCCGTGAGTCCTAAGAAGGCCCTCACCTGGGTCTGGGTCCTTGGGGGCTCCCAAGTCAGGATGGTTTCAATCTTGGGCTGCAGGGGCGCCACCTGGCCGCTCCCCACCTGGTGTCCCAAGTACACCACAGAACCCTGCCCAATCTGGCACTTACTGGCCTTGATTGTGAGGCCTGCTCTGCGCAGCGCCATCAACACTTCCCAGAGGTGGCGCAAGTGGTCCTCCCAGGAGGAACTAAACACTGCAATGTCATCCAGGTAGGCGGCACTGAAAGCCTCCAGCCCAACCAACACCTGGTTGACCAATCTCTGGAAGGTGGCAGGGGCATTCTTCATCCCAAAGGGCATCACACGGAACTGGTAGTGCCCATCTGGTGTGGAGAATGCTGACCTCTCCTTTGCCCCCTCCGTTAAGGCGATCTGCCAGTACCCAGACGTCAGATCAAACGTGCTGAGGTACCGGGCAGCCCCTAACCGGTCTATGAGCTCATCAGCTCTGGGGATGGGGTGCGCGTCGGTCTTGGTGACCGAATTGAGACCTCGGTAGTCCACACAGAACCTAAGTTCCGGAGTGGCACCAGGCGTCGCAGCTTTTGGTACCAAGACCACGGGGCTGGACCAGGGGCTGCTAGAGGACTCAACCACCCCTAGGGCGAACATTTTGGAGACCTCCTCCTTAATGCAAGCCCTGACCCTGTCAGTTACCCTGTAAGCCTTGTGCTTGACAGGAGAACTGTCCCCGGTATCCACCTCATGGACGCACCAATCAGTGACACCAGGTACCAGGGAGAACAAATCAGAAAATTGCCCCAACAGGTGGTGACAATCTCTCTGCTGCTCAGGGGTCAGTGTGGTGGAGAGGATCACACCCTCCACTGACCCATCCTTCTCTTCTGCACACAGGAGGTCAGGGAGAGGCTCACTCTCCTCCTCAACCCCATCATCTGTGGCAAGAAGCATGCCCACTTCAGACCTCTCAAAGTGGGGCTTTAGGCGGTTCACATGCAGGACCCGCAAGGGGTTCCTGGGAGACTGAAAGTCCACCAAGTAGGTAACTGGACTTTTGCGCTCCACCACCTCAAAGGGACCGGTCCACTTATCTTGGAGCGCACAAGGCTCCACTGGGGCCAGTACCCAAACCTTCTGACCAGGTTGAAATTCGACCAGAGTGGCATTCTGGTCGTGCCAATGTTTCATTTCTTCTTGGCTGGCTTCCAGATTTGCCTCAGCAATTTTTCTGAAACGCCGAGTCTGGTTCCTAAAGGCCAACATGTAGCTAAATACATCTTGGGGAGGTTTCCTGGGAGATTGCTCCCAGCCTTCCTTGACCAGACTCAGAGGTCCTCTAACCGGGTGGCCATAGAGGAGTTCAAAGGGACTGAACCCTAAGGACTTCTGTGGCACCTCCCGGTAGGCAAACAACAGGCATGGCAAGAGGACGTCCCACTTACGCCTCAGGGGCTCTTCTAGGCCCATGATCATGCCCTTCAAGGTCCGGTTGAACCTTTCAACCAGACCATTACCTTGGGGGTGGTAAGGAGTGGTGAACTTATACGTTACCCCACACTCCTTCCACAGAGACTTCATGTACTGGGAGATGAAGTTGGTCCCCCTGTCAGACACCACCTCTCTGGGGAATCCCACACGGGAGAAAATCCCCATCAGTGCACGTCCCACCACGGGGGCCGTCACTGTCCTGAGCGGGATGGCTTCAGGGTACCGGGTGGCATGGTCCACCAAGACCAGGATGAACCTGTTGCCCATGGCTGTCTTGGGGTCCAGAGGCCCCACAATGTCAATGCCCACTCGCTCGAATGGGGTACTCACAACTGGAAAGGGCTGGAGTGGGGCCTTGATCTTCCCCCACTCTTCCCACTTGCCTGGCAAGTCTCACAGGTCCTGCAATGAGAGTCTGAACTCTTGTGCATCTGGGGCCAATAAAAGTGGGCAGCCAGCCTCTCAAAGGTCTTGGTCTGCCCCAGATGTCCTGCCAATGGAATGTCATGAGCCAACCCCAGTAGGAAGGTTCTGAAGCACTCAGGTACCACCAGCACACGGGCTGACCCTGGCTCAGCAACCTTAGGCTCACTATACAGGAGACTGTTCTCCCAATAAATCAGATGTGAACCAGACATGTCACCTTCTGCCTGGGCTGCAGCCTGTCGCCGCATACCCTCAAGAGAGGGGCAAACTCTCTGCTGCTCACAAAATTCCTCCCTGGTGGGTCCCCCTTCCTGCTGCCAATGGGTCAGCTCAGGCAGGTCCCCCAGTTCGGTGATCTGCTCCCCGGTAGGCTCCAGGGCATCCCCTCAGGGTCTGCTCCTTCCTGGGCCGTGGGAACCAAGGGGGCCGGCTTCCCGCGCCCCCTGCCCCTTCTCTCTAAGGCAGGGATCTGGGCCCTACTCTCAGGCTCCAGTTCCTTTTCAACACCCTCCTTGGCTGCCATGGACCGAGTGGTAGCACACGCCCACTCAGGCAGACCCAACATCTCTAAGTGAGCCTTCCTCTCCACCGTAGCCCACGGGGAGTCCTCTAAATCATTGCCCAGCAGACAGTCTACAGGCATGGCGGGCCTCACAGCTACCTGAAGAGTTCCTGAGACCCCCCCACTCAAAGGGAACCTGAGCCACCTCACATTGGCTCTCTGAGTTGTCGGCGGACACTACTGGGTAGAATGCATGGGGGACAACCTGCTCTTTGGACACCAACCGGGAGCTGACAGCAGTTACACTGGCCCCTGTGTCTCTTAGAGCCTCCACCCTATGGCCATTGATGGTCACCCACTGCCTGTATTTTTTAGTGTTAGCAGGCAGTGCAGGCTTGGGGACCATCTCAAAGTCCCCTAATGAGACAAGGGTCAATTCTACGGGATCCCACCCCTCTTGGGCACCCATCTCCTCCTCTCCCAGGGCTACACTAGCAATCTGGCGGGGTGGTGCACGGGGGGTGCACTGGCCCCCTTTGGGGGCACTGGGGATCAAAATATCTGTGGCCCACTTGACCACAGTTGTAACACGTGGGGGCCCCCTGGGAACAGGCCTACCTGTTGGGGGCCCGGTCCTCCTTTCTTGGGGGGCTGGGACACCACTGCTTGGTTCCCTGGGGGATTACTTTGGGGCCCTCGGTGGAACTCCCTCTGTTGACCCTTGTCCCCCCACTCCTCTGCTGGGGACCCTGCCCACCTTTGGCGACGTCTCCCACTGGACCCTTGCGGACCCGGGTGCTCACCCAGCGGTCCGCCTCCTCAGCAAGCTTTCTAGGGTTAGTCAGTTTGCAATCAATTAGGTGCTGGTGTAGCTCAGGAAAACAATTACTAGATAAATGCTCCCATGCAATCAAATCATAAAACTGTGCAAAAGTTTCTACTTTGCTACCTCTTACCCAGCGTTCCATGGCTCTGCAAAAAAAGGACACATATTCAACCCACGTGGTACCCTCTAGCTTCTTACAGACCCTAAACCTCTGTCTATACATCTCAGGGGTCAAACCATAGCGGGTCACCAACGCTTCCTTCATGTGGGCATAAACCATCCTACTTTCTGGGGGCAGGTCCAACAAGGTATCCCTCCCCTCACTCACAAAGCGTCCCTACAACCCCGCTCCCCAATCCTTCTCAGGGACCCGGTGGGACACCATGGCTACTTCATAAGCGGCAAACCATTGCCCAATATCTTCACTTTTGTGGAAATCTTTAATAACCTCCTTGGGTATATACACCCTACTCTCAGGGTGCACTACAGGTACGCTGCCACCAGAGGGGGAGATTTCCATGCTCTTAGCTTTAATCTCCAACTCCCTCAATACTCTCTCATGCTCAAGCTTCATCCTCATAATCTCAATTTCTAACTTCTTGTTCTCTAGGTCCCGGTGACCATCCATTTTAAGCTTAGCCATCTCCATGTTATGCCGCCTATCTCTCTCCCTGTCCTCCAGCTCTTCTGGGGACAGACCCTTAGCGGACACACTAGAGCCCGGGTTGGAAAGGGCTGGGTCTCCTACTAAGTCTACTACATCGCCCTGCTGCTCTCCTCCCTCCACAAGCTCTCCTAGATCCTTAGGGGCATCCCTGGCTTCTAGCCAGGCCTTCAGCGCCTTGTAATACTCCTCCCTCCTAGTGAGACCTGTGATAGGGACTGTGAATTGCTTGCAAAAATATTTGAGCTGCTTGGCATTGTAGGTTTCTATTTTCTCTTCTTCCCAGGAGAGATCTTCTGAGGCATTGGATCTGGGCTTGCCCATTGTAGAAATAACTGGCAATATCAATAAAGGACAGAAGAAAACTTCTCAAAAAATGTAGGCGGGTGAAAAATCACCGGCAATATCAATCACAATATAGGATCCTAAAAACTCTCAGAAATGTGCGTGGGTGAAAAATCACCAGCAATATCAATCACAATAGGGGATCAAAAACTTTCAATAAATGGGCGCGGGTGAAAAATCACCAGCAATATCAATCACAATAGGGGATCAAAAAACTTTCAATAAATGGGCGCGGGTGAAAAATCACCGGTAATATCAATCACAATATAGGATCCCAAAAACTCTCAGAAAATGTGCGCGGGTGAAAAATCACCGGCAATATCAATCACAATATAGGAGCAAAAAAAATTCTCCACAAAAAATGTATGCGGTACGTTATGGTCTGCACTCACTAGTAGTGTACACTATAATTACTGTATGCGATCATAAATGCAAGTCCAGATCCTCACCGCTGACCACCAATGTTAGAAATGGGGGTCTCTAGTTGGCAATGGCTGGCCACTGTCCAAGTAGGGACCCTTCTTCCTAAGTCAGAGTGAGAGGGCTACCCTCTTTAATACCCCTGCTCAACCCTGTGGTAACGTAGCACGAGCAGGTAGGCTTATCTCAGAGGCAGGGTGTGAAGCATTTATGATCATACACAGTAACACAATGAGGAACACTACAAAGGGACACCACACAAGTAGTTATTATAAAAAATAAGTATCTTTATATAAAGGCAGATTTATCACAAGACCAATAACTGTAAAAGCCACAATACTGTCAAAAATAGGATAGCTGTTGAAGGGCTGTCAAAAATAGTTCAAAGGTTGCAAAAATAAGGTTCAAGTTCAAAGCAGTGGTCTCTGCGACCCTTTCTTTCACAAAGTACCTGGGTTTAGTAGCAAAACCAACAAAGTGTCGCAAATAAGCTGTAGCGATGATTCTCGGCACGCGAGGCCGGCGATGCGTTGAAATCCTTGCCGCAAGGGAGGATGATGCGCCGATCTGCGGGATGCGTGCGGAGACGATGCGACAAACTTCTGCACGCTGGACCGCCGATGCGATGACTTTCTTGCCGCGTGGGAGAAGTCGATGCGGTGATCCTGTTGCGCTGTGCGATCGTGTTGCGATGCGAAGACAAGACGCTCCGCGAGGGAGCAACGAAATTCGGTACGATGCGATCAAAGTGGCGAACGCACGGCGTCCGCACTGCGATGTCTCGAAGCGATGATTTCTTTCAGGGTTGCGAGTGCGCGGCGACAGCAGCGCGATGATCTTTCCAGCGCGTCTCGGCTGCAGCGGCTCGCAAAGGGGCGTCAGCGATGGTTTCGGGTTGCGGGCCCTCGGCGGCAGTAGCGCGATGATTTTCCCAGCGCTCTCGACTGCAGCGGCCCGCAAAGATGCGTTAGCGTCGATTTCTTACCCTCTTTCTCTGATGCAGACTAGAGGCCCTGGAACTCACAGGAGCCTCCTCAGCAGATAGCAGTCCTCGCAGGGAGGAAGCAGGAGGTCGGTGGTGGAGTCTGATGTGCCTGAGACTCCAGCAGGAGGCTAGCTCTTTCCTAGCCCTTGGGTGATTGCTGTACAAAAATAAAAGTTCTCTCAAGAGTTCCTTTTCCTCTTCTTCAAGGTCCAGTGGTCACTGCTGCAGGCCAGTGCAAGAAACAACACACAGCACAGGGACAGTCACTTCCTGCAGATTCCTCCAGTGGCACGGACAGAGTTTCCTCTCCAGATCCAAAAGCAATACAAAAGTAGGGGGTTTGAGCACAGATATTTATACCCCAAAAACCTTTGATCCTTGAAGCTACCAGTCCCTGAACCTAGCCAGAACCAGTTCTGCTCAGGCCTGGAGCACTTTGTTTACCAGGCTGCATCCTTCCTTTCAGAAAGAGGGGTCTGCTAGCAGACACACAGTGGGAGGTGGAGCCAGCATTCACCTTGCCAGGCACAGCCCTATTCAGATCAAAGAGCCACCCCTCCCCACACTCTAAATGCAGACTCTCTATTCCACCCAGGTCTGACTCAGCCTGTCCTGCCCCTCTAAAACCAGACAGCCAATACACATAACGGCAGAGCACACTGGAAGGCTTAGGCAAGAAAATACCTACTTTCTAAAAGTGGTATTTTCAAACACAGAATATAAAAATAAACTTCACTAAAAGGTGTATTTTAATATTCTGAGCTCAGGCATACTAAATTCGTTTTTCTACCATGTTCCTGGGGTCAGTTAGGACTATAGCATGTAATAGTCAAACTGCCCATTCTAGCCTATGAGGAACAGGTAGCCTTACAGTAGTGAAAAACGAAATGGTGCATAATTCACTACCAGGACATGCTACACACCCCAAGGCATGTCCTGCCTTACACATACAAGGCACCCTACCATAGGGGTGACTTACAGGATGCTAAGGGAAGGTTCAGGGGCTGGGAAGTGAGTGCACTTCACAGCCAAGATGGCAGTTCTGGACTGCACACAGACACTGCAGTGGCAGGTCTGAGACACACTTTACAAGCTGCTTCTGTGGGTGGCACACATCAGTGCTGCAGGCCCACCAGCAGCATTTGGTTTACCAGCCCTGGGCACACATAGGCCACACTACTAGGGACTAACAGGTAAACCAAATAAGCCAATCAGGGATATACCAATTCACATAGACATATTTATACAGGGAGCATTCGCGCTGTGACACTGAATGGCAGTGGCACAGCGCCCAGAGCATCTAACACCAGTAAAACAGAGGAGACAACAGCGAAAAATGGAAGGGAGACCCACGCCAATGGTGCCAGGTCTAACAACAAGCATCTCATGACATTAAATTTAAATAAATATATTAATAAATATTCATTTAAAATTTGCTATAGAAAAGCCTAACATAATTTTTAGAAAAGCAAATTCATTTTGATGGCCAAAATCCTTGCATAAATGCGGGGTTTACTTTGTGTTGTAGTGTCTTAAAACCATTTCATATAAGTGTGTCCCATTCTGGGCTCCCCCAGATTTCGTCTATTCTTACTCCTAGGCCTGTTTCATTAAAGTGCATGTGCCACATAATCTTATAATGATACCTTTCACCTTAATCAATGCTTTAAAACCATGTTTTAAAAAAAAAAAAATTATATATAATCTTTGGGTGCTTGTTAAAAAAAAACACTATACCTGTGGTTGAGGTCGGTAAAGCGGCCTAATGTCGTCCAAGTTTAATATTAATTTCAGATAATTTTCCTAAGTCAAAAACTCTCACTTTACTTTTGCCATCAAGTTTTCTAGAGATAGACTGTAATGTTGTGAGAGTCCCGTAGAGTAGTTACACTGGGTCCATAGATAATGGTTTCTAAGATAAATATAGACCTCCCCCTCATATGTAACTACTTAATATCAAGGTTAGATATGCAGATCTGGCAAATTAAAGACATATTAATTTATAGGCATGTGTATAGGTCCTCAGTCGTATTTAGACCTCCCGGGGCCTTACTGTCGAAGTTAAGTATATACCTTGTTTCCAACTTTCTGAGCTGCCCCTCTCTATCCCCACCTCTTCTATTCATGGGGATAGTGTCAATCAAATAATAAGAGAAGTCTTTTAGGTTATTTTGGTGTACCTCCCTAAAATGTCTTGCAACTGGATATGTTTGATCGTTATTAATGATCGCTCTAATGTGTTGCAAAATCCTTTTGTGAGCGGGGAGCTTGGTGCTTCCCACGTATTTAAGGTTGCATGAGCACTCTAAGACATAAATGGCGTATTCCGTTTTACAATTTAGTGGCTTATTGATGTTATAGACTATCACTGAATGCCAACTTATATGTTTTCATATTAACACCATATTGACATGCCTTACAGCTCCTACATTTCAGGAATCCATTTTGTAGCCACCATTTTCTTTGATCCTTTATTTCTGGACTGCTGCTGACTAGGCTATTGTGCATGGATGGAGATCTTCTATAAGTGACCACCAAGTTGGATGGTAATGTGTCATCTATTACTGGGTCACTCCTCACAATTTGCCAGTTGCGTTGCATAATCTTTTTGATTTCTCTTTGCTGGGCATTGTAGGCTAGAATCAACCTTACTTCAGGTACCGATTGCTGGGAGGTGTCCTCTCTCATTTTGTTAGTTTGTATTAACAGAGATCTGTCTTTCATCTTAGATTTGGTTATGGCTGCTTCTATTGTCTTTTTAGAATACCCCAGTGCTAAAAATCTTTTTTTGCTTTCTTGTTGAGCAGCAATTAAGTCTACCGGGTTACTACAGACTCTTTTCAGTCGTGTCATCTCCCCATAGGGGATACTTTCAATTAGGTGTCTGGGGTGGAAGCTAGTGGAGTGCAACACCGAATTTCCAGCTGTTTCCTTTCTATAAATTCTAGTTTCAATGTTGTTGTTCTCTATATACAATTCCACATCTAAAAAATGAATGTTTCTCTAACTAATGTTAGAGGTGAATTTTAAATTAATGCTGTTTCTATTGATAGCTGCCACAAATTCATTGGCTTCCTCCACCGTCCCTTCCCATACAATAAACAGATCATGAATGAAACGCTAAAGTACCTTTACGTTATTCTCCATGTATCTTTTGTGTAAAACCTCCAGGACCAGCCTCTCCCACCAGCCCATGAATAAACAGGCATAGCTAGGGGAGAAGCTCATTTGCTGATAATAAGTCTTATCAAATAAAAATACATTATTGTGAAGACAAAAACTGATCATATTTATCAACATTGCGCTATGTGGAGACAAAGTAGTATCGTTAGTTCTTAAATAAAATTCAAGAGCGCGTAGCCCATCTTTGTGGTTGAAACATGTATATAGCGACACGACATCAAGAGTCATTAACAAATAGTTCCTTTTCCAACAAAAATCCTTCAATTTTAAAATAAAATCGCTTGTGTCTCTTATGTAGGACGGCAATTTTTTAACTAGATCTTGTAAAAAATAATCCGCATATATTGATGCATTTTCCAAGAGGCTGTTTTGTGCCGATATAATCGGCCTTCCTGGTGGTCTTGTGGCACTTTTATGAATTTTGGGGATAAAGTATATTTTGGGTACCTTTGAATTGTCATTTCTGATAAATTTATATTCGTCAGTTGTCAGGAATCCCGCACTTTTCCAGGCTACCAATTTGCCATAAAATTCATTATATATTCCCCTTAGTGCTAGGAAATTACTTGTTCGGTAGCACTCCCTATCATTTAATTGGGACAGTGCCTCCTCAAAATATTCCTTTTTCGTCCATAAAACCACATTGCCCCCTTTGTCTGAGCCTCGAACAATAATATTCTCGTTTTTCTGAAGTTTGGATATCAATTGATGGTATTGCAAATTTTTCTTATTCTTTTTTCGTTTTTGATTTTGTATTTTAGAATTTAATTTCTTTGTTTCATGTACCACATTCTCATTAAAAATGTCAATTCCGGGGGCGTGGCTTGAACTCCGATGGGGTAAGACGCACGCGGCTGGTGCTCCGTCCTCCGGGGTCTATCTAAGGCATTTGGGGAGCGATCCTCGGCACGGGGGGCACAGGAGGTGTCCCCCCCCTTCTAAGCAAGTACTCCGCGGCAGCTCCGGATCCGAGTTGGGGGCCCTCTGGCTCGTATGCGCCTGACAGTGGAGGCGGTACGGAGAGCCCAGCCACCATCTTGACGGAGCATCGGAGCGGAGGCCCGGAGGCTGGGTTGGCGCTGCAGGGCGAGATTGCGGAGCGGTCGCTGCCTGGCAGATGAGAGGAACCGGGCGGCGTACCGAGGGGACCCTCAGCTGAGCGGTGCGGGCGCCGAGAAGGTGCTGGATTCCGGGGACCGGGCGGACTGGCGGTGCGGAGGCCCGGCCCACCATCTTGTGGACAAGGTGGGGCAGAGCCCGGGAGCCAGACAGACGTCGGTGGATAGCGGATGTGCCCCGAGTCTGGCGCATTGTAAGCCCTGCAAAGACGAGGTACCGTGCCTGCTGGGTGGTTCCGTTGCTCCCCTGAAACCCGGAGCCTGGTGATAGTGCAGTCCACCGGCGGCCGGGTGCCTGGAGGCGGAGGCCCGGGAGCTGAAGGAGGCCCTGCAGCGGGCGGAGGCTGCCTGTGGAGCCTGGTGTGAAAAGCAGAGCGGCCCCGGAGCAGTCAATCGGGGCATATACAACTTCCCCGGAGGTGCCCCGGAATCCCTGGAGGTGAGGTGCGGGGGGTGCAGATCCCGGGGAAGGAGGAGATACCATCCTGAGGTGCGACGGAACTGCCCCCGGGATCGTAGAAAGGCCCCAAAGGGGTGGATGCTGGCCTGTTCCCCCGACAGCTTGCGAGGAGGTGGCGCTATTTCTGGAAGCGGGGCATAACGCGCAGGGGGCAGCTGAGGCCTGCAGGGGCTGGAGTCCCCTGCATAATCGACCCGGACTTTGCCTATTCTGAGTGTGGTGGAGAAAGCCGTGTATCTGGGGCCTGGAGTGGCCTCCCATCCTGTATAGTTGCACTACTGCGTACGCAATCAACGGCCTACGACGCTATCATATCGTGAAGTTGGCTCGAGGGACGAGTCTGAGAGTGCGGTGGCGCTAGTGGAGGGAGCAGCCCTTTGTAATCCTGAGGGCCCTCTATGGGGAAACCCCCGAGCTAACCTGTCTGGCTGAGCGGAGCCCGATCGTAGGTGATATTTTTTTGGAGGTCTGCTGAGGGGTGCCGACCTGAGCGGAGTTGAACCGGCCGCATATCGCTCCTGAGAGTTCCCTGAGGCCTGCCCGCGCGCTGGAGAGGTGATCAGTACTGGGCTGTACGGCGACACCGGCGAAGACCGCACTGAGCCCGGCACCAACAGCATGACCAGGCCTCGAACGGGGAAGACTGCAGCTCCCCCCGCCACCAAGGATACCTCGGTCAAGGAGTTGTGGCACAAGCGCACCCAGTCACCTCCGCCGGAGGCCTCTGAAATGGCATCCGCCCTGACGGACCCCGAACAGGGCACTATCACACAGGCAGTTTTGGCCACCTTCCTGCAGGAGATAAAGTCGGAGATCTCTTCCCTTAAGACGGAGGTTAAAACCTACCTGACAGACGTACGCCGAGATGTCACCGAAATCGGTAATCGCGTAGACGATATGGAGCGCACCATAGGCTCTCGTACTGAGGACCTAGAGGATCTTCGCCGCAGGGTTCAGGCGCTTGAAGAGCAGAACGTAGAGCTCCAGATCAAACAGGAGGATTTAGAAAATCGGAGCCGCCGGAACAATCTCCGCATACGGGGGGTGCCACGGGGGGCAGAAGGAGCAGACATACTCACCTACGTTGCGGACCTCCTCTACGCTATCCGAGGTGATGATATCTCCCCCCCCAACGTTGGATCGGGCGCCTCGAGTGGCCCCCCCGTGCGGCAACCCCAACCTGGTCCCTGACATCCTGACCAGAGTCCACTTCTACGCGGAGAAAGAGGCAATTCTCAAGGCCTCCAGGGCGACCGAAAAGCTGGAATATGGAGGCCACACTATTCAGATCTTTCAGGACCTCTCGCCCATCACTCTGCGCCGGCGTCGGGACTTCCGGCCAGTGACGGCCAAGCTGAAGGCGTCCAATATCAAATACCAATGGGGGCATCCTTTCGCTTTAATCTTTCAATGGGAGGGAAGGCGACGGTCCATACGTTCATTGCGGGAGGCACTCCAATTGCTCCACCTTTCACAAGACTCGCGGCCTCCCTCGCCCTCTCCTGCCGACTCGGCCTCCCAGATATCGCTGCGCCCTGAATGGTCCAAGGTGAGGCGTCACGGCTCGGGATCATCTGTGACCCACTCGGCTTCTAGTCAAGCTAAGCAGGACATCATCCGCCATCTGAAAGCTTTGGAAGAGCCCCAGATGCCATCGGAGAGGAGGCCTGGCCATGCGTCCTCTTTGACCTCGGGCCCAGGTGTTGGAGAATGACTTTTGATCACCACCCATGTATCCCGTCCTGCCGAACGGATTTCCTGACCGCACACGCACCCCTTCACTGGGCGACAGAGCCTGCCCCTGTCCTGCGGCCACCCGGTCCTACTTAAGGCCTGGGCAATGGATGAAGCGCATACGTACTGTGCACCGGAATTCCTCCGAAGGCCACTTCTGGGGGCTCTGAGGACCACAGGGGACATCCTGGACTTGCCTTTCTTGGCGGGACGGACCTCATATGATGGTGCAGTCAATGACAGAAGGTGGACATGCTATCTATCTTTTGCACGGCTGGCTTTCCTGTATCACCTAACTTGAGACAGCGAGACATTTCCTACCAGTAGGCCACTATGATACTTACTACCATGCTGTATGCCCGCTACTGCAGGACTTTACATATTGGGGGATGCTGTGTATAGTGGTTAGGCTGTTTAAGGGCCTTATTGTTATTGCATGACTTCACCATATTCCCGCACCTGCCTCATAGTCTAGCATTGTGTATACAATTGGGCCTTTTCCTCTGGCGCTCTTCCAAGACCATTGTCAGCAAGTCGTAGTGCTGTTAGTAAGCAAGCCTTGTTCGTGATTCTACCCAGTGCTGAGGGTATCCACAGGTGCCCTATCTGCCGGGAGGGGTCTACTATGCCACAATACTGCCACTTTATATATCTTATCTTAAAACCAGTAGCCCATATGGCCTATATGCTCCCGCACTAATTGACAGACGACGGACGCATACACCTGACGGGGTAGTGAGTAACTTTAAGCTGCTCAGGGTACAAGTGGTATTGTTCGAGCTTATTCCACCTATCATGTTAACCTGCTGCCCCTGCAAAGTGTGCATTCGTGAGCCTTCCTCCCTGGCACGGCTTAGCGCTTACTCCCAGCAAGTTTTTTGCACTACCGGATAGCATGCCTAGTTTAGGCCTTTATCTGGCACTGAGAATACCTTTAGGTGTTAATTATACCGCATCAGGCCTGCCAGGCTACATTAGTACCTGTTACTATGCGTCCCATACCCCAGTTATCCCAGGCTACAACTCTGACTCTATAAATTGTTACCCATACACAAGTGGATACGGTGTACAGGTTTTTATTCTTTCAGCCTGGACGGGGCGAGCCTGCCCTGCACATTTGGCGCTAGTTCAAGAGGCAACCTATGATTCGGCTGACCGCTTGCGCCGAGGGTCTTCGCTCCCGGTGGTGTGGCATGGTCAAACCTCTCGGGAGCAGGTGACTCCGGACCAGGCTGTCCAGGTACTCCTCGGGCCGCTAGACGGGTTCTCTGCCTCCCCCGCTCCTTGCTCTCCATTGTGGGTGTTATCTCTCCCGGCATAATGCGGGCGGAGACTCTGACAGGCTCCCCGTCCTAATACCGCAGTTGGATGAACAGACTGACCCCCGGGGGGCGGCGGCTGCCCCGGCTGCCTAGATCCACGTTCCCCCCCACCATGTCCTTAGTCCAAAAGAGGAGTGACTTCCTCAGAGCCGCCCTGGTTCTCACCACTGGGCCGCTCCAGGACTGGACTGGTTCTTTATGGCCCAGTTGGCCATCATGTTGCTGGTTATTTTGTATTCTCTGTGTCTCCTTTCTCTTCCCCCCTCAACCTCTCCTCTTCTACTCTCTCTGGTCCTGGGGGAACGGGGCTTGCATACGGGGCTCCACTATGGTTCATTGGCCGGACTTCTTGAGACAGGCTTGGGCGCCAGGTGTCCATTTAGGAGGGCATGGCTTTGGACATTTACTCCGCTCCCCGTCGAGATCCATACCCTCAGAGAGGAGTTTATCTGGGACACGGGCAGGAGGCGGCGGTGGGCTTATGTCAGAGCGTGCTCCATTCTACTTGACCAATGGCGCAACTTAAATGTCTGACCCTTAATGTTCGGGGCCTGAACTCCCCGAACAAGCGAAGACAAATTTGGAGATATCTCCTTTTAAGCGACCCCGATGTTATTTTCTTGCAGGAGACTCACCTCCTTCCTGCGGATACATCGCGTATGTCCCACCCTAAATATCCTACACAGGTGTGGGCCTCTGCACAAACTAAGACTGCGGGGGTAGCAATCCTTTTCAAAGCTGGTATCCCAATACAAATCACCCGTACTACGCAAGACAGGGAAGGTCGATATCTTAAGATGGTACTCACAACCCGGGGCAACCCTCTAACGTTATTTAATATTTACGCTCCTAATCAAGCACAGGATGTCTTTCTCCGCGATCTTCTCCAATCACATTTATCCCAGGAGGACGGACCCGCCGTCATTGGGGGCGACTTTGACTTAGTGTGGGATCCTGGCTTGGACCGCACCGCTTCTTCGTATCACGGCACTGGGGCCATGTCCGCGATGCTTAAGCAAGACATACAGGCCCTTGGCCTAGTGGACGCTTGGCGTTACAGGGAGCCCGACACGCGGGATTACTCCTTTTATTCCCATGTCCACCGATCTTACTCCCGCATCGACTACTTTTTTATTTCCCAACCACTTGCTAGAGCCTTGGAATCGGCGGTGATCTCGGACATATCGGTTTCTGATCATGCCCACGTGGAAATCACTCTGGCAGGGATAGGCAGACCTCCGGGCTCCACTCCACGTTGGCGCCTCCCTCCCCAAGTCCTGCGCGATCCGGTGGACGTAGACGAACTGAAACAAGCCATACGCTCCTACTTCACCCATAATGATCTCCCGGAAACCCCTATTTCTCTCCTGTGGGATGCCTTTAAAGCTACGATCCGGGGTACCATCACCTCTATTTCCATAGCCCGGAGAAGGGAGGCCCGATTGGTAGAGGACAGCCTCGGACGCGACATTAAAACACTGGAGCGGCAAACCCACGCAGCACCCTCTCTACCTGTGAGAAAAAAGCTCGCGTCACTTCAGGGACAACTTAAAGCTCTATGAGTGAACAAGGCGGAACACTCCCTCCTCGCCTTAAAGCAGAAATTCTATGGAGGAGGTAATAAGGTGGGCTCCATGCTAGCACGCCGCCTCCGCCTTCGGATATCCCGTAATCACATTGCCAAAATTACCCTGCCAGGCGGAGGGTGGGCTATCTCAGAAAGTGCCAAACAAAGGGAGTTCCATGGGTTCTTTTCTGACTTATATAAGGCTGGGGACACTTGTGTGGACCAGATAGACCCCTTCCTGGACTCTTGTCCCTGGACATCTCTAGGCCCCTACCACCAGAATCAGCTAGAAGAACGCATTACAGCGGAAGAGTTATTAAACGCTCTAAAGAGTATGCCGATGGGGAAATCACCCAGCCCTGATGGCCTGACACTGGCCTTTTACCGCCTCTTTCTCCCAGAACTTCAGCCACCCTTGTTGCGCCTTTTTAATTCATTCGCTGAAACTGGATCTGTGACCCCGTCAATGGCTGAGGCAGAGATTGTAGTCATCCCGAAGCCCGGGAAAGATCATACTGCATGTGCATCGTTCCGTCCGATATCTCTCCTAAACGTTGACGCCAAGCTCTATACTAAAATCCTAGCCCGACGCTTGGCTCCTCTCCTCCCGAGTCTAATTGAACCCGACCAAGTGGGCTTCATACAAGAACGTCAGGGAGCGGATAACCTACGGAGAATAGCCCATCTGGTACAAAAGGTTCATCACCACGCCATGCCTGCCTTCTTACTCTCCCTTGATGCCGAGAAGGCCTTCGACCGAGTCGAATGGTCTTTCCTGCGGGCGGGTCTCCACCGTATAGGCCTAGGACCTCTCATGATAGCCCGCATCATGGCACCGTATGCTGACCCTAAGGCGCGAAATCGGGTGAATGGGCTCCTGACTCCTTCTTTTTCCATTCGAAGTGGCACTCGCCAGGGTTGTCCACTATCACCGTTGCTCTTTGCGCTTGCCGTGGAGCCCCTGGCGATTGCTATCAGACGGTCGGAGGATGTTAGGGGTGTCCGCATGGGTGGGGTGGACCATAAGATTGCCCTCTTCGCGGATGATCTACTTTTGACGCTCACGGAACTTGCGACCTCCCTCCCGGCGCTCTTGGACACCCTTGCCCAATTTAAGTTGATATCGGGTCTAAAGATCAATCTTCCAAAATCGCGTGCACTCAACCTCACTCTTCCTCCCCAGCAGTTAGAAGGACTTCAGGCAGTCAACCCCTTCCAATGGGCCTCAAAGTCCATACGATGTTTGGGGATCAATATCACAGCTACTCTCGACACTTGGACACAAGCCAACTGGCCTGCATGTAGAACCAGCGTGCGAGAGGACCTCCGTCGTTGAAAAGCATTACCCCTCTCTTGGCTGGGGCGCCTTAACGCAGTGAAAATGTCCATACTCTCAAAGGTTCTATATATATTTCAAGCGCTCCCGACGCCAATCCCCCATAGAGATATCCTGGGCCTCCAAAGAGAAGTAGTTACCTTCATTTGGGGTGGAGGAAGACCGCGTCTTTCCACCAGAGTCCTGATGCTACCGCGCGATCGTGGGGGCCTAGCATGTCCAGATCTCCTGGCATACTACTGGGCATCGCATCTACGCTATATATCGGAGTGGTCGGTGCGGGCCAGTGAAAAACACTGGTTCCACATGGACCGGGCGGTGGCCTGTCACCCGTTGTGGGATTTAGCTTGGCTGAAGAAAAGCGCTCGACATCCCAGTGCTTATATCGCCATGCCCACGCGCACGGTATTGGAAATATGGGACAGAATCGCGGTACCTCGAGGCCTTACCACATTCCACTCCCCCCTCACTCCAGTGGCGCTTAACGCAGACTTTCCCCCAGCTTCTAGCATACCCTCTTTTCGAGCGTGGGAGACAGGGGAGTGCCGCATCATTGAGCAACTCTTCGAGAAAGGGGTTTTCAAGTCGTTTGAACAGTGTCGGGCAGACTTCAACCTCCCAGTAAACATTCAGTTAGAATACTTTCAAATCCTCCACTGGCTTCGGGCCCCATCCTATATGGAAGGCGCCACGCGCCAGCTTACACCATTCGAACTTTTGGTTAGAGCATTTGATGGGTCTAGAGGACTAATCTCTCGGACCTATAAGGTCCTCCAACAATCTCAAGCGGTCTCACCCCACACTTATCAACGCCAGTGGCAAAGGGATGTTGAGAATGAAATTCTTCCTGGCCGGTGGGCTCAGCTCTGGCGGGACATTCGACGCATACTTAAAAGTACGATACAACAAGAATCGGCATATAAACTTATGACGCGCTGGTATTACACCCCTCTTAGACTGCAGAGAATGTTTCCTGGAGTTACCCCTAATTGCTGGCGTTGCTTGATGGCTCAGGGCTCTTTCATTCACATCTGGTGGGAGTGCCCACTTATTATTTCGTACTGGTCGGAGATACAGAAACACATTAGGGTAATAGTGGGGTTTCCCCTCCCCAATGATCCGGGAGTTCTCATTCTGGGCCTCCGCCCCACCACACTTAAAGCAATGAGACATATGGCCTGGCGTCTGATATTTCAAATGCTTACTGCTGCGAAGCAAGTCATAGCGTCCCACTGGAAAAAGGCCTATACTCCTCCTACCGCCATGTGGTTTACGAGACTTTGGCAGGTCATGGCGATGGAACTCCTTTCCCACAGACTGGCACACACAGATGCCAAATTTCAGCGCACTTGGCAGCCCTTGGTCCAGTACCTGACCCGGTTGGAGCACGCTGGACTGGTACCCCCTCGACTGCGCGCCCTTCAACTCTTTGACGATCCAATACTTCTCAGAGGGGACGCCCACGACGCCGACGCAGCCTAGGCAAACGAGAACTCCATATGCTCTCCAGATGCTTTACGCCAGAAAGCCAATCTCCGGTCTGTTACGGACTGCCTCCGCATGCCCTGGGCTCCTCCTTCTTGCGTGCCACCTGACCAGAGAGATGTTTCCCCCAATCTGCTCCCTAGGTTCCTCTTATTATTTCTTTCTTCCTTTCTTCTTCTTCATAAATCTACTTGCTTTCTTCTTGGTCAAATCTACTTTGCAGGGCCGGCAAACCAGCATGTTCAGAATCCCACATACCATCTTCTCGCACATGATGCGAACATTTACCAGTAGCGGTGGGTCTGAAAAGTCTAAATGTGAAGTGCAAACATTTTCTCCAGCAAAGCCACCGAGACAGCCCTCTAATACTTCGTTAATGGGTTGACCTATAACGCCTACCGTAAATAGGCCGCAAATCCAAGGGCCCATGTCCTGTTGCAACTGTATATTGGTGAGTTCTACATTACGCCTGTAGAGGTGTAGTACAGCTAGCATACGATGGCAGGATTGCTTCTATCCAATAGACGAAGATTATTACACTGTAATTGCGGACATTTATTGCCTTACTATTCATAGCTCTACCTAACGCGGCCGGCCCAAAGTGGTTGTAGGCGGCTTGCTGTGTATTTCCCTTACCCAGTCTTAAGAGTTACTGTCTTGATAACTTGCACTGCCGGCCCTGCTGGGGATGTAGGCGGACTGCTGTGGAGATGACCTTTACTCTTTAATAAAGCTCTTTACAAAAAAAAAAAAAGTCAATTCCGTCCCTCATCGTGACAGGTGTAAATGTTGATTTTTTCTTAAAAGGAGTTTTTTTCCGATTGTCCCTTGAGGTCGCAGCCAGATTGATACTTTGGCTTACGGTTACATCTGTTTCTTCCTGTAGCGCCACCAGGGTGTTAAGGAGGGTTTGCTCAGTTGTTGTTGCTTGTTCCTTGTTTTTGTTTATATACACACACATGAATATATATATATATATATATATATATATATATATATATATATATATTATCTACTGGCGGTCGCCAGTAGATAGTTATAGTTAGGACCTATTTTCCATAGGAAATCCGCAACATTCTATTTGAAATAACTCTTGCGCCGGTTGACGAATCTTCGCGAAATTTTCAAACTTTGGGGCCCGTTTCAGTCCGCTCCTACCCTGAAAGTCTCGGGGTGATTCGTCAAGCGGGGGCCGAGAAAAAAGGGGGGTCCCAAAACGTGTTTTCCCCATTCATTTTCCCATAGGAAACTTTAGCCACGGCTACAGCCCGAACTGCTGAACGGAATTACACCAAATTTGGCAAAGAGGTAGTTCTTGGTTCAGAAAGAACCCTTTTTGTTAAATGGTGTAAATCCGTTCAGTAGTTCCTGAGAAAATCAAAATCAAAATCACATATATATCTATGGCCGCGTCGGATTCGCGCACCCTGAGCGCACCCTGCACGCACCCTCCCGATCACGAGCTGCATGCTAATTGGCTGTCAAGTGGCTGTCAACACTCCAAATCAGGAAGTGTTGGCAGCCATTTTGTCCCTCGGTAGAACTGAGGCACAAGAAACAAGTGCGCAAAACGCACAAAGGGGGCAGGGTAGAAACACCCTGACCCCCTAGGTCTGCTCAGGGGTTCCCACAAGGACCCCTGGGCAAAAAAGCATTTTTTTTTTTTTTAAATCGGCGGGATGCGCTTAGGGTGCGCGGATCCCGTCGATAAAAAAACAAAAACGAAGCGCGGTCTCCCGCGTTTCGTTCTTAATTGGCCCCCGGGTGGGCCAAGTCCCGGGGGCATGTGGGGGTTAATAAAAATGATTGGGGGGCCTCTAAGGCCCCCCCAAGCCCCGGGGACCGCCACCCCCCGGGGCTTTTATTTCAAAATGGTGCGGGAGGGCACTCGGCCCTCCCGCAGCCCCGGGGACCGCCACCCCCCGGGGCTTCTTTTTAATTAATTAAATGAACATGTGTGGGGGCTCGAGCCCCCCCACACGCCCCGGGGACTGCCACCTCCCCGGGGCACTAATAATGTAAATGCGGGGGTCCGTAACGGACCCCCGGGGACCACCACCTCCCCGGGGCTTTAAAGACATGGGAGGGGGCCGCGCGGCCCCCTCATGGAGCCTGTGGTGGCCATGGGGACCGCCACCCCCAGGGCCGGCTCCTGCAGTGTCCCGGGGTGCCTACCCCCGGGACACGGCTGTTTGCAATGGCAGGACGGGAGCCTCGCGGCTCCGTCCTGTCATTGCAAACTTGCTGCTTCATTGAAGCGAGAGCAGGAAACCTGCTCTCGCTTCAATGAAGCAAAGCAGATTGCTTTTCCATAAGGGGAGCTGCATGTCAGCAGCTCCCCTTATGGAAAAGCAATGCCGGCTCCCGCAGGACGCGGGGAGCCGGAGGGACCGTGCGGGGATTGGGGACCCCCCCACGGTTCCAAACGAGTGGCCAGGCCCCGGGGGATGGGGTCCCCGGGGCCATTAGTGGCCCGGGAGGGGGGCCACACAGCCCCCCTCCCCAAAAATCAAATAAAAATAAATAAATAAATAAAAAAAAGGACAGAAAGGCCAGCCCGGGGGATGGGGTCCCCGGGACCTTTAATGGCCTGAGGAGGGGGTCCACGGAGCCCCCCTCCAAATATTTATTTTAAAAAAAGAGGGATGGGGACCTCGGGGCAAATACAGGCCCAGGGAAGGGGGGCCACGCGGCCCCCTTCCCGTTTTAAAAAATAAATAAAAATAAATAAAAGAACAGCCTTAGGCCCCGGGGGATGGGGTCCCCGGGGACAAAAGTGGACGAGGGAAGGGGGCCACGCAGCCCCCCTCCCATAAAAAAAAAGAAAGCAAAAAAAAAAAAAAACGGATCGTGCCGGAGGCCCCGTCCCCTCCCTGCAGCACTCTGCAAACGCGCCCCCTGGCGCGTTGTAAGAAGGGGAAGTAATTCCCCTTGAATACTGGGGGTCCCTGGGGGCCAACTAGCCCACCAGGAACCTCCAGTATGCGCCAGGGAGCTGCATTGCAGAGAGGTGTTCAGAGGCCACGCCCCTTTTACACCTCTCAGCAACGCAGCTCTGTGGAGCTTTTTGGAGGTACATGGTGGGCTAGTTGGACTCCAGGGACACTCAGGATTCAAGGGGACTTAATCCCCCAACTTAAAACGCGCCACGGGGCGCGTGTGCACAGTGGTGAAGGGAGGGGGCGGGGCTTCAGGTGACATGTGTGCAAACAGGCCCCATGGGGCGTTTTAAGATGGGGAATTAAATCCCCTTCAATCCTGAGGGTCACTGGGGGCCAACTAGCCCACCAGGTACCTCCAGTAAGCACCACGGAGCTGCATTACAGAGTGTTGTAAAAAGGGGCGTGGCCTCTGAACACCTCTCTGCAACGCAGCTCTCTGGCGCATACTGGAGGTATCTGGTGGGCTAGTTGGCCCCTAGGGACCCTCGGGATTGAGGAGCAATTAATTCTCCAACTTAAAACGCGCCACAGGGCGTGTTTGCAGACATGTCACCTCAGGCCCCACCCCCTTCCTTCACCAATGTGCAAATATTCCTCTAAAATCAGCCGAACTACGAATTCCGATTTACTCACCTGTTATCAGGAGAGACCTCAGTGCTGCATCTTTGAGCCCAGTACAGATCTTGAAAAGTAATTCTAACCGTACTTACCAGTAACTTGAATTTCCTTCCATAGGCTAACATTGACTGGTTTCACTTGGAAATTCTTCTAAGTGTGGAGTTTTGGAACTTTATAATATTCCTCTAAAATCAGCCGAACTACGAATTCCGATTTACTCACCTGTTATCAGGAGAGAACCCAGTGCTGCATCTTTTAGCCCAGCACTGACCCTGAAAAGTAATTCTAACCGTACTTACCAGTAACTTGTATTTCCTTCCATAGGAATCCATTGTCTGGTTTTCAGCAGAAAAGTTTCAAAGTGTCGATTTTCACAAACTACAAATATTCCTTAAAAATCGCCTGTATGACTTAAACGCATTCTTTCAACTGTTTACAAGAGATGCACCAGTGCTGGATCCAGGATCCACCACTGAGTAAGAAAAAGTAACGATAACACTACTTACCTGCTAAGTGAATTTCCTCCCATAGGATAACATTGGTGATTCTATGTGAAAAAGTTTCTAAGTGTCAACTTTTAAAATACAATAATATTCCTTAAAAATCACTACTGTAACCAAAACGCTTTTACTCAACTGTTTACAGGAGATGTCCCAGGACTGAATCTAGGATCCAGTCCTGTGGTTAGAAAAAGTAATCCATAAAGTAACTAATTGCATTTAACTAGAAATTCACATTGAGCTCAATGTTGCATTGTGTTTGAAATTGTGTTGCCCATTGCAACAACTGTAACTACTGTACTTAAAAGTCTATTGCCTATTTGCAAAGTATTTAAACTAAAGTAATTCATTCTGAGAAAGTATATTTTGTAATGTAATGTATAATGTAATTACAATGTAATTTAAAAAATAAAATATCTAAAAATAAATAGTTTAAAAAATGTAGTAAATCAGTATCAAAAAAATAAATATAACAATTAATACATTTAAAAATTGTCATTTACAAAACCTTTGAAATTCACTGAAAAAACCATAGGTTTCAGGCACGTTATAGTTAGAAATTAGCATTTAAAAACCTTTGAAATTCACTGAAAAAACCATAGGTTTCAGGCACGTTATAGTTAGAAATTAGCATTTAAAAAACCTTAGAAATTCACTGAAAAAACCATAGGTTTTAGGGACAGTTATAGTTAGTTGTGCATTGCACTGGTACAAAACCCGTGAAATTCCCCGTTATAGTTAGTTCAGCTAACTATAACTCGCGCCTCGCAATGCACTGCTGATGACGTCACATATTACATCACTCATGACATGGTCAGTGACATCACTGATGACATCACTGATGACATCTCAAATGACATCACTGATGACATCATGCAGTGACTGTGTGTTTCTGTAAAGTTGAAATATGTTTAATATATATAGGGAAAGGCGTATTGAAGAATGAGTGGGTGTATAAGTGTCTGAATGGATGATTTAGTAGGTGCGTGACTGACTCTATAAGTGAGTGATTAAACGTATCTTACTGAATGCATGGGTTAGTGACTAAACTGTGTGAATGTCTGTATCCGTGTGTCTGTTGGTGTGTAAGCGGCTCATGGGTTTGTGAATAGCTACATGAGTGTCTATATGGGTTATTGATTTGTTGTCTGAGTATCTGTATGGGTGCCTGATTGTTTGTGTGGGTGGGGTGTGTGTGTCTCTGAGCATAGATGTGTGAGTGGGTGATTCACTGGGTGCATGGTTTCAAGAGTGCATCTGTGATGGACTGTATGGGTGGGTGAGTGTGTGTATGGGTGTGTTAGTGAGTGAATGTATATCTCAGTGTTACATGTGTGAGTAACTACATATGTGAAAAGTAGTATATATGTGTGTTGGAGTACATAATTGGCTACAAATGAGTGTGTGTGATTGTGATAGTGACTGTATGGATGAGTGTGTGCTTGTATCAGAGATTGTATAAGAGCGTAAGAATGTGCTAGTATTTATATGAGTAATTGAGCTGGTGTGTGTATAACTGTACATCTGAGTAAATGGGAGTGTGATTAATTATTTGCATGACTGACTAGGTGTGTGAGTACCTCTATGGATGAGTGGCGGTGTGTGAGTGTCTATATAGGTGTATGAGTGCATATGATAGTCCTGTACTGAGTGACCGTAAGTATGAGTGACTGTACGGGTGAGTGAGTGGATGTGTGTGTAGACCTAAGGATCAGTGAGTGGGTATGTAGTTATTGGTGTTGGAGTGTCTATGGTTTTGAGAATGGTAGTGTGTAATTTAGAGTGGGTGTATCAAAAGTTATATTAGGGTGTGAGAAGATGCATGAAATTTTCACATGGATGATGTCATCAGTGATGTCATCAGTGATGTCATTTGAGATGTCATCAGTGATGTCACTGACCATGTCATGAGTGATGTGATATGTGACGTCATCAGCAGTGCATTGCGGGGCGCGAGTTATAGTTAGCTGAACTAACTATAACGGGGAATTTCACGGGTTTTGTACGAGTGCAATGTCCAAATAACTATAACTGTCCCTAAAACCTATGGTTTTTTCAGTGAATATATATATATATATATTTGATTTGATTAGAAATTTATAAAGCGCGCGATTGCCCGAAGGCGTCTTGGCGCTGAGTCCAATGCACAGAGGATTCCTGGGAGAGAGTAGTATGCTGCCTTAACAAGTGAAAAGCCACGTTTTTACAGCTTTTCTGAAAAGCAAAAGAGAAGGACTGCTTTTTATCGCGATCGGGAGTTGATTCCAGTTTTTGGCAGTCCGCAACAAAAAGCTTCTCCCTCCCCACCTGCTTAAACCTAGGAACTTGTAGAAGTTTTGTGTGGGCTGATCTCAAACTTCTAGTCGGCACATACCATTTCAGGTGTGATCTCAAGAACTGTGGTCCTGCCCCATGCAAGGCCTTAAAAGCCAGGCACAGTGTTTTGAACATAATCCTTTTTTCCATAGGTAGCCAATGGAGGGCTCTCAATCTATGTCCAACTGGCTCAGATCTAGGAATGTCGAGGACCAGCCTTGCAGCAGAATTCTGTAGGCGCTGGAGTTTTGAGAGATGTTGGGCTTGGATACCTACATACAAGGCATTGCCATAATCCAGTCTGGACAGGGCCAATGCCGTGACCAACATTTTGCGTGACTCGAGGGGAATGAATGGGCAGACTCTTCTAATCATCTTTAAAATATAACAGATGGTCAAGGAGAGGTTATTTATCTGGGCGTCAAAAGTCAGTTTGTTATGGAATGTGACTCCTAGATTTTTAACCTTGCCCACTGGTTTTGGACAGAAGCCGTGTTTGCAGCGTGGTGTAAAAAGGGGCGTGGCCTCGGAACACCTCTCTGCAACGCAGCTCTGTGGCGCTTACTGGAGGTACCTGGTGGGCTAGTTGGCCCCCAGGGTCCCTCAGGATTCAAGGGGACTTAATCCCTTAACTTACAACGCGCCAGGGGGCGCGTTTGCACAGTGGTAGCAATCTTGCTGGGTGGGACTTACTGGAGGTAATAAAAGGGGTAGTTGGCCCCCAAGGTTGACGTTGGGGGCTAACTACCCCTCCTGTTACCTCCAGTAAATCCCACACGGTGGGATTGCTAAAAGGTGTTTGGAGGCCACGCTCACCTTTCTCCACCACTCTGAAAACGAGACTGCTATGTTATAGTTAGAAATTAGCATTTAAAAAACCTTAGAAATTCACTGAAAAAACCATAGGTTTTAGGGACGTTATAGTTAGTTGGACATTTCACTCGTACAAAACCAGAGAAATTCCGCCGTTATAGTTAGTTCAGCTAACTATAACTCGCGCTCCGCAATGCACTGCTGATGACGTCACATATTACATCATTCATGACATGGTCAGTGACATCACTGATGACATCTCAAATGACATCACTGATAACATCACTGATGACATCATCCAGTGACTGTGTGTTTCTATAAAGTTTAAATATGTTTTATATTTATGCCAAGGTGTATTGAAGAATGAGTGGGTGTATAAGTGTCTGGATGGAGGATTTAGTAGGTGCGTGACTGACTGTATAAGTGAGTGATTAAATGTGTCTTACTGAATGCATGGGTTAGTGACTAAACTGTGTGAATGTCTGCATCAGTCTGTCTGTTGTGTAAGCTGCTGCATGGGTTGGTCAGTAACTACATGAGTGTCTATATGGGTTATCGATTGGTTGCCTGAGTATTTGTATGGGTGCCTGAGTGTCTTTGTGAGTGGGTGGGGGTGTGATGACTCTGTGCATAGATGTGTGAGTGGTTGATTTACTGGGTGTATGGGTTCAAGAGTGCATGTGGAAACAGTTGTATGGGTGGGTGAGTGTGTGTATGGGTGTGTTGGTGAGTGAATGGATGTCTCAGTGGTACATGTCCAAGTAACTACATATGTAAAAGGCAGTGTATGTGAGAGTTGGAGTATATAAATGACTATACGTGAGAGTCAGTGATTGTGAGAGTGGCTGTATGGATGAGTGTGTACTTGTATCAGTGATTGTATAAGAGAGTAAGTATGCGTTAGTATCTGTATGAATAAGTGAGGTGGTGTGTGTATAACTGTATAGGTGAGTAAATGGAAGTGTGATTGATTCTTTGCAGGACTGACTAGGTGTGTGAGTAACTCTGGATGAGTAGCGGTGTGTGAGTGTCTGTATAGGTGTATGAGTGCATATGATAGTGTTGTATTGATGAGTGACTGCATGTATGAGTGATTGTATGGGTGAATGAGTGGATGTGTGTGTAGACCTAGAAATCAGTGAGTGCGTATGGAGTAACTGGATTTGGTGTGTCTATGGTTTCGAAAATGGTAGTCTGTATTTTACAGTGGGTGTATCAAAGGTTATATTAGGGTGTGAGGTGCATCAGATTTTCACGTGGATGATGTCATCAGTGAGGTCATTTGAGATGTCATCAGTGATGTTACTGATCATGTCATGAGTGATGTAATATGTGACGTCATCAGCAGTGCATTGCGGGGGCGCGAGTTATAGTTAGCTGAACTAACTATAACAGCGGAATTTCTCTGGTTTTGTACGAGTGAAATGTCCAACTAACTATAACGTCCCTGAAACCTATGGTTTTTTCTGTGAATTTCTAAGGTTTTTTAAATGCTAATTTCTAACTATAACGTGCCTGAAACCTATGGTTTTTTCAGTGAATATATATATATATATATATACATATTATATGTGTGTGTGTGTGTGTATATTTTAAACAAGTTTTTATTGGCATTTAAGAAATACAAGTCAATTATGCAAGTATTGGTCGGAACATACATCTAAGTGTATGATAGGTGTAGGTTCACAAGAGAATCATTATTTCTTAAATGGGGTATCAGCATTCTGACAACCAAATATCAGTTGAAGGCATCATACAGTTAAATTCTATCATCTACATACTTACAACTTTTAACAAAACCTTCAACCCATGACGATGCACACAGTGCAAAAAGTGTGCTCAACAGTCCATAACATCTTGGTCTTCCGGGAGTCATGATTGCGAATATAGACATATTAATGACAAAAGCAGCATATTAAAACAGGCAATCGGTTATAGTAAAAAAAAAAAAATGTTAAAACCACAATGTCACCTGGTGGGTACAGGGGGGTCCGACGACGGGGAGATACGTAGAGGGAGAACTAACAAAGAGATAAAGTGTTGTGCCGGGGAGAGCAGTGTGGTGAGGGGGTAAGACTCCAGTACTCCCACCAAGGCAACCCACTCTCCAACCTGTATGGACCACTGAGGGAGAGGATGCCACAACATTCTCTGTTGACTGTGTGCTTATTATCGTTTCATCAACCACAACAACATGTTGCGTGTCCCAGGCTCCTCCGTCCAAAGCTCCGCCAAGGTGCGGCGCCAAAGGCCTCGGGCTTCCTCTCTCATTAGCGCCCTCTCTACCACCCTGGACCATGCATCTACATCCCTCTCCCAGGCAGTAACTGTGAGGCCGACCTTGGGCTACACTTTAGGGCTATACGCCGTTTCGCCAGAACCAATGCGAGGTCTATAAATCTAGTGACAATCTTACGCATCTTAGGCCTAGGGAATAGAGCGAGGAGGCAAACCTCCACTGCAAATAGGAGAGAGTGTTCTAGCACCCCATTAAGAGCAATAATGACAGCCTCCCAAAAGTCCCTCAGCCCTGGGCAGTCCCACGTCATGTGAGAAAATCCAACATCTGGTGTCTCACACCTCGGGCAAGCCCGGGGTTCACCCCCATGCATAACCTGGAGTCGGTGGGGGGTCAAGTATGTCATATGCATGTAATTGAATTGGACATACATAAAGCTAGTGTTCCTAGACACATGGCTAGGGCTCCCGACAACTTTACTTCACTCTGCATCCATCAAGTTCCTACCATTAATAGAGCCCACTTGTCCTGTGCCCCTGACAGCTTCCCCGTAACCATGTCCAGTTGAGCTCTGTAGAGCCAATTTACAAGATGTCGCCGTGAGCCCAATGTCAGCAGTGCCTGCAAAACCGCATGGGTGTCTGGTTACCCCAGACTCCCAGGGACAGGTCTCTATAAGTACTGACCATTGCGTGTTAAGTCAGGAACTGACCGGAAGGCAGTCCATACTGTTCTACAAGGTTGTTGAGTGGAAAAAGCTCCCCCAGTTGGAATCAGTCGCCCACCATTACAAGCCCCACCCTCGTCCAGTCAGCCAGTTGAGAGCTTGTAAACGGGGAGGGAGGATCTCTGTGCGGCAGGCCCACTAGGGGTAGGTCCGGGGCATAAAGAGGTGCCCTGAGCGTACGACCCATAGATCTCCTCCAGCACTGCACTGCCACCTTCGGTAGTATCCCTGGTGTGGGTGTAACCACTTTCGGATTAAGTAGCTTTTCCAAAAATAGTCCCTGGTTGGTAGCCAATCCGATAGGCCCCAAGGTCTCTACCATCTAGCCAGTGGGCCAACCACTGAAGCTGGGCGGCAAAATAATACAATTCAAAACCTGGTGCCCCCAATCCACCCATCTCCAGGGCTTGCCGTAGGACCGCCAGAGAGACTCTATGTCAACCATCATCCCAGATAAGTTCCCAGCACAAGGAATCCAGGTCGTTAAACCAAGAATGGGGCAACAGGACAGGGAGATTCGCAAAATAATATAAGAGTCTGGGTACCATGATCATCTTGGAAAGAGAGATACGAGGCATCACCGACAGCTTCAGGGAGCGCCAAAATTGGCTACAGGTTTTCAGAGATCGAATTACCGGACCTAGGTTGCCATCCCTAAGGTCATCCAGGGTATGAAACACCTGTACACCCATAAGCGGAAAAACCAAGGCGACCACTCCCTACCCGTCGGCACGCTAATGGGCCACGCCATGCCCACTTTCACGGGAAACAGGTGGGTTTTTGCCCTGTTAACTCGTAGGCCTGAGAGTGCAGAAAATTCCTCCAGAAACTTGATGGCATTCGCTGCGCTCGCCCAGCCATCCCTCAGATAAAGCAAGAAATCATCAGCATATAAGGATATAACATGCTCTCTGCCCCCTATGGTCAGTATATGCCCCTCCCCTGCTGCCTCAAAAGTACCGCCAAGGGTTCAATAGCCAAGGCAAACAACAGGGGTGACAATGGGCACCCCTGTCTGGTACCTCGTTTGACACCATATTCCGCTGAGACCATCCCCCCTGTCCTAACCTTCGCCGTCGGGTTGATGTATAACAGGCGTACTCAACGGGCCCAGCCACTCCCAATCCCATCCGCTTCATGGCCGCGTGTAAAAAGTCCCATCTTAAGGAGTCGAATGCCTTCTCCAAGTCAAAGGACATAATCAAGGCATCCGGATATCTGGAGGCATCCTGATGATAAAGAATGTGGAACAATCTACGGAGGTTCCCATAGGTGGACTTAATGGGGATGAAGTCATTCTGGTCTTAATGTATGAGTTCCTTCATATGGGGAGGTAGTCTCATCACTAATATTTTACTAAGGATTTTAAAATCTACATTTAGCATAGATAGTGGGTGATAACCCAATGGGTCCACAGCAGCGGACTTAGATTTAGGAAGGGGAACCACCATTGTCTCGCTGGACGACATTGCTAAGGAGCCCAGTCATAGCGATTCAGCAAACATGGTTTCAAGTTTGGGAATCAGGAGTGAGGCGAATGCAGCATAAAATTCTGCCAGCAGCCCGTCCAGGCCAGGTGTTTTCCCCTTAGCCATCTTGCTGATGGCTTGTTGAATTTCCAATGTCGTCATGGGCCACCAAAGTCCCCACGAAGCGCTGGGTCTAAAATGCACAACAGCAAGGATGTAAGGAACTCATCCATTATCGCCGATGAGATATGTCCCGTGTGGCTGTAGAGAATTTTATAGTAATCATGAAAAGCTGCATTAATGACCCTTGGGGCATACAATGGTATCCCTTCAGTGCTGGGGATCTGAGCTATAGGTGACCCCCTAGTTTCCGGCTGCACCAACCAGGCCAAGAGCCTGCCCGAACTTCCCCCTTCCTCAGGCTACCGCTCCTGATAATCCCGTACGTCAATACAACGGAGTCTCTCCAAGACAGATTTATATACTTGCCCTTCACCTCTAGGTGATCCGCGCATGCAATACCATCTGTGCCCGGTCTATTACTGAGGTTGTGTAGATGTTGTTCAAGGGCCTTAAGTTCCTTACTCAGTTCTCTCTTCACCCCCACCGTCTTTCCCATGCATTGGCTTCTCACCACCACTTTAAGGGCATCCCATTCAATGAGGGGGATCCCTGGCAGTACCTTGGTTGAACCGGAAATATTCCAAGACTGCTATTCATCGTCTTGGAGGGACGGACGGAGACGCCAGACTGGGACCCCCGGAGGTTCGGCAGTCAGACACAGAGTGAGCAACATGGGGCTGTGGTCAGACAATGTACGTCCCAGGTATTCGGTGTGGGGTACACCCGGGCATATTTTGGCTGAACACATAAACATTTCAAGGCGGGTATGTAAACCATAGAGGTGTGAACAATAAGAGTAATCACGTACTTCAGCGTGCTGCACCCTCCAAATGTCTGCAAGGTCCCAACGGGCAGCCCACTTACAGAATCCCCTTGATGTAGTTTCCACTACCGTCCCACGTAGTGGGGGCATGGACCTGTCCAGGCTAATATCTGCCACGTAATTGAAATCCCTGCCCAGAAGCAAGTCGTCCATCACTAGGGAGGACAATGGCACAGACAGAGCCCGGAAAAACGAGATGTGACCATGGTTAGGGGCGTACACACTACCCAAAGTGACCTCCCTCCCTAAAAGCCTGCCCTTAACTAGGACACAGTAACCCTGCAGCTCAATAATGGAACGGATAACCTCAAAGGGCGTCCCCACCCTTATCCAGAGCAGTAGCCCCCGGGAATAGGCTGAATAAGAGGTTGTGACTATGTGACCCCGCCACCTACGGCGCAGGCAGAAAGCCTCCTCTTTGGTGAGGTGGGTCTCCTGTAGCATGACCACCTGAGCCCCCGACAGCATACTATGCTTTTTAGATGCAAAACCCATACCCCGCACATTCCTGGTCAATAGCTTTATGGCTTGATGTGAGTTCGCCATGATGACAGGCTAGCACCCACCGCCCACACTCTGACATTGAATCCCTCTCCCCACCCCCCAGCTGCCCCATCACCATCCAAGACCAGCCAGGCGACTGAACAAGAATCCCTCAACAATAAACTCCCACATGCCAGGGCAGTCCAGCAACGGCTGGTCGTCCAAACCTGTAAAGGAAGAAAACAAAATTAAGGGAGAGCCTCCTACCGAATCACAATAGGGGCAATCCAAGGAAGAGCTGGCACAAACGCCACAGGCAAAAAGGCCCGATACGTGCTAGCCCATCCATGATAGAAGTCTTAGAGAAAGGAAGGTCAGGCACGTGTCAGCCCCCCGGGAGCACCCCATCCGGGGCCCCGCGGCCACGATCACCCTAAACACAGTCTGACCATCTACGGGCGGCCTGCCACTGGCAGGCCACAATAGCACCAAGAGCAGAGTTAGTCAGCGGCAACATCAGATAATGTCATCAACAGATTGCAGTGTAATGACAGGCAAGCCCCTGCCTCCCAGGGCTGAACTGCTCGAGTCAGAGCTCATGGTACGGTTCTCAGAAGAGTTGTCCTTAGCATCCACTGACTTCTGCGAGGTGACTACGTCAGCTACGGCCTGTAATGCAGCTTTCCATTCCTCCTCCATCTGTGATGTGGAGGGCCCCTGCAAAGCGGGGCCCTCGTTAGGCCGTCTAAGACGCCTCCATGACTCACGCCAGGCATTCGCAGGTTTCCCCCGCTGCCCTGCAGGAGGAACCCCTGTTTTGTATGATTCCATCCATGCCCACACTGCAGCTGGGGTGTCACAAAAATGGGTTTGCCATCAAGCATTATGTGGAGCCTGGCCGAGAACATCAGGGAGTATTGTATGCCCTCCACGCAGAGAGCCTTCTTGGCCTCCCCGAAGGAAGCCCATTGCTGCTGCACTTTCACTGTGAAGTCCGGAAATATTAGCACTTCGCTGTTGCCGAGTTCATATGGGCTGTGAGTGCGGGCTCTCTGTAAGATAATGTCCCAGTCCCTGTAATGTAATAATTTAGCTATTACTGGTCTGGGTGGCCTCCACGGCGCCAATGGGCAGGCTGGCACCCGGTGAGCTCTCTCCAAAGCGAAGAATTTTGTGAGATGGTCCATCGCTATCATTGAGGATAGCCAGTGCTCCAGGAAGGCCACCATGTCCGTCCCTTCGATTCCCTCAGGAATGCCAATCAGGCGAATGTTATTGTGGCGGTTCCATCCCGCTGCATCCTCTGCCCTCTTTTCTAGAGTAAGCACCCTGGCTGTAAGGTCATCGACCCTGTGAGCTGTTGTTTTCTGTTCTGGGATTAGGTCTCCCAGCGTCTGCTCGGTAACTTGACCCTGTCTGACAACGTATGGTGTTCTGCCTCAGTAGGCCCAGCCCCATGGATAGCAGCCAAGACCCTATCCACGTGGGAGCGTATTGAGGTATCATCCTCCTCCCCATCCTCTCTTCGCTCAGATGGAGGCAAGGGGGCCTCCCCCACCTGCAAAGGGCCCTGCTTAGGCCTGGTCTTTCCCATCTTGGTATGAAGGGAAGCGCACAGAACAGGTGCAGGTGGCTAACATCCTTCACGGTACCTTCAAATGGTAGACCACCACATCCAGGAGGGGGTCCAAAGCCAGCCGGTAGCACTCCTGTCAACAGCAGCAGCCGGCACCTGGATGACCACCACAGCCAAAGGACGCACCCCTATCCTGTCCAGGCCTCTTCTCTTCTCCGCAGGGAATCCACTTCACAGCTACGTTGGGCCGCTGGTGCGCCAGGCAGGCAGTCAAGCCACAGTCCTCTGCCAGAGAAGGGGGCCCTCTGAATTACACCAGCTACCTCCAGACCCCGGGGGGGCACCCTCTCCCCCACAGCGCATCGCTGACAGTAAAGGCAGCCACCCAGAGTCACTAGGCCGGGGCCGGGGCTGTGACCGCCAGCCCCTGGCCCAATGGATCCAGCAGGGGCCGATCAAGTATGGGGGCAACACAGCACCCACCCCACTGCCTCACCTCTGGGCCTGCTCCTGCCGAGCTGCCACATATCCACACAGGCCACGCAGTGCGGCGTGAAGAAGCATGGGAGAGCCGATCCGCTCCCCTCCGTGTACGCCAGGCACTCGATGCAGCATCCGCGGCCAATAAAGCGGGCCCCGCGAAAGATGGGACCCACTATGACACTCCGTTTTCTCCAACCGACTGGCGAGACTTCATGGGAGAGTGTGGATTCACGTCACCCCGCCTGGCAGCAGGTGCGCCTCACTACTTGCGTGGGCCTCCCAATAATATCCAGGTGGTTCCAGGGCCAGTCAGCTCTCCGGACCCCGACATGAGTCCCGATGACGCCTCATCTCGCCAGCAGCCGCTGGTTCCAGCTCACCACAGCAGTCCCCGGCCTCAGGTGAGTCACACCCTCTCGGGGAATCCGCCAGCCCCGGTCACGAGCCGTGAGTAGCAACTAGCCAGCCCGCAGGGCTTCAAGGCCCAGGAGTCGTGGCTATCTTGTGTCGGGGCCCGAGTGCTCCTACTGCCGGCAGCCGCCGTTCGCTACCCTCGGCCTCCCAAAGCGGCAGCAGGTGGCCCCGCCCGATCAACCACTATATCAGCAGGGGCCACAGGTGACCAGGCTCACATGGCACAGGATTTTGGATGGGCCGGAGCAGAGCCACAGAGCTTCGCGTCCACCATCTTTGGCTCGTTAGCCACCTATATATATGTGTATGTGTGTGTATATAAATAAATACAAGTAAATTAGCTTAAAGTACAGCAGCACTTGAAAGTCTGAGTTTATTTAATACAACTTAAATCTAGATTTACTACCGTACTTATACATATATACCTTCCATGTACTTATGTATCTATATATTTATTACTTTACTCCTAATTCAGCATCTCCAATGCACTACCCTATATCCCACCCCATCCCTCTCTCAGTATATCCTCTACCTCAGCTCTTGACTCATCCCAAACCTCAATCTGCTACTCTCTCCGATGCACGCTATCCCTCTATCAATATTTCCTCTACTTCCACTCTCTGACTATTATGATCCCCAAAATAACCTTTTCTAGACTCTTCCCTCCTCTACCCCTCCTTGCATCATCTCAAGGCTCTTTTATTATTCAGATCTCCCAAACAAGCCTTTCTAAACCCTTCCCTCTGACACTCACCCCTACTCATCCCAAACCTCCTCCTACTGCTATGATCTCCAAATAAACACTTTCTAGACCCTTCTCTCTTGTATCCCTCAACTATCCTTTTCAATCCAACTAACAGACTCACATGTCCACCACTCAAATTAATTTGATATTTCCCTATACTAATTTACCACTAATCCTGTTTGCGTTCCGGAGTAGCGTGCTACTCCTCGAAAAGCTCTTTGATGCCTCATCAGAGGTGCCAAGCGCTATATAAATGCAAAATCTCTCCCTTGTCTATCCCTCCACTATCCTTCTCAATTCAAATAACTGACTAACATATCCACCCCTCAAATAAATTTCATATTTCACTATACTAACCCACCACTAATCCTTTTTTGGTTCAGAAGTAGAGTGCTACTCACCGAAAAGCGCTTTGACGCAACGTCAGGGGTAGTAAGTGCTATATAAATGCAATTACAATTACAAATACAATGTGGAGGAGCTCAGCCCCCACTTTCCCTCATCGCGGACATGCTGCATCAACCACATGAAAGTACTTATGTATGCGCCCCAGAGTGAGATATGCTCTGTTCAGTACGTAGTAGTTGATCAATTTGAACCTGGCATTCCTCAAAACTTTTGGGATTCTGGGAAGGATTACTTCACAGTCGTGCTCTGGTATAGGTACTCCCAGATCCCCCTCTCGGCGGTCCTTCAGCATCTCCAGGGGCCGCGCATCATATCCCCACTTATCACCCTATATAGGCATGTCACCGCCTTAAAGGTGCCAGCAGAGAGGGCAATGTACTGATAGCTCTTATGATTCTGTGATTTGGATGTGCCAGTCTTCCAATGATGACGAAATGCTGCTGTTACTGCTCTATGAATCAGGAAGTGACCCTGCAAAAGATTAAATTACGCTTGAAAGTCCTTGAATGGAAGGAGCTCCCCCATACTGAACAGGTCTCTCACTTTTGTCGCTCCAGCAGCGGCCCATTCCTCCAATCCGGATGTATGATGATACAACGCGATCATTTAGATTGCGGTACATTACATCGCGGTTTTTACAACGCAAGTCGTTACAACAACTTGCGCTGGAGGGCGCTGGACTTAGGAATAGTATGATTTACTATTCCAACTCCAGCCTACGTAACAGTAGGGAAGGTGTTGGAATAGTATATCACACTATTCCTTAGTCTAGAGCGCCATCCAGCGCAAGTCGTTGACTTGCGTTGTAATGACCGCGAAGTAAATGTATTGCGGTGTTTTGACCGCGTTGTAAAGGTCGTTCGCTCTCCAATCCCCCCCAATGTCCACCATGTGGTAACTGTAGGAGTATTATCCTGGGCAACTCAGGTGAATACAGGACCTTCCTATGCATTTTCTGGAGGAATCTATTCCAGCACCTGGAGATTAGGCGAAACTCCTCAGGGGCATTCACTACAGGACGTCCCACTCTCAGCAAGGCCCTATTTAAGCAGGGTAGTGGCAGAACAAACAATCCTACAACTCTCTCTGGGGACTTCCTGCAGACCAACCACTGCATCAGCCACTGGAGGTGGTTTGCAAGGTACTACACCTCAAAGTCGGGGACTGCCAGTCCACCGTCAGTCGTTGGGCGTTGCATAAACAGCGCCACTCTTATCCGGCCCAGCCCCTATATAAATGCAATGAGCAAGGAGTCTAGGTCCCAAAAGATAGTGTCGGTAATCCAAACGGGGAGTGTCACGAAAAAGTAGAGTAGTCTTGGTAGGGCCACCATCTTCAAAAACGCCACTCTTCCCGCCACTGACAGTGGTAAAGTGCTCCAGAATTCCATATTCATTTGAAATGACCTAATGGCCATTGCCACCTTATATAACAATTTATAATGCCTGATTTTAGTTTAGAGGCAGCTAGCACCACGATTCAAGGACTTATTTTAATAGTAATTTAAAATCCAACTTACTGAACAAGTCGGATTGCATTATTTTAGAAATGACACATTAAGAACGTTGTTATTTCTCAGACTAAGGAAAATGTTCCTTTCTTCCAGTGTCCAGTGTCGCCTGACTGTCAATGGCTCTCCTCTGGTGTTAGCAGTATTGCTCTCAAACACTGGGCATAGGGCTTGGGTTTGGAGTGGTGTTTTCCTTCCTTGAGCATGATGGCCTGGGTGTTTGTGCCAGTGTCTTCCTGGACTTGACAGAGTGCCTCCACTATCACTGGCAGATGTAGGTCACACCTAGGCCTGCCTCCCTTTGTCTTCCTAGTCAGCTTGACTCCAAACCCAGTGGGTCAGAAAGGTTGCCCCAGACTTGGTTTAGAGTGACCATAAGGGAGGATTTGTTTATTATCATAGCCACAATTCAGGTTGTGCACAGGGAGCTCTGACAAGGGGAAAAATATTCTACCATTTTGGATTTAAGTAGAGAAGGGCACTGTGGGATAGTTTACAGTAAAACACATATGATGCTGCAAAATTGGGTAGGGTTACCCCTGAGAACTTTTGCCCCATTGGTTAGGGACTGGGTGGGAGTTTCCTCCACCCACAGGCTGGCACTGGGCATAAATGTGGCATCCCTAGCGCCCTCCTGAGAACACTTGGGGACCTGTGGAGATCAGGAGAAGGGCTGCCCTGCTATCTGAAGAACCAGAAGGAAGACTGGATCTGCTTGCCTTAAACTCAGGACCCCAGAAGTGACACCGAGGGTCAGCTGGCTGACCCCCTGTTTGAGCTACAGGGACGCAAGCTTCTAAATTCCTTTGCTGCAACTTCCCAACTAGTCAATTCCAACTGGAACTTGCCTGGAACCCTGCTGCTGGCATTTGATGTAGTGAGTCTTGACGCCACCAAGTGTCGTCCCCAAGGTCCTGGACCTGTGGCTGGTGTCAAATTGTACTTCTCTTAAAGTTTCCTGAAACCTGGGACTTTAAAACTTTCTGCCAATTTATTATTCTGAGAACTGATGGGCGACATTCACCAGCCTGCCAAGTGGTGCATTGACACTTGAACAAAGATTCAGGTTACTTCCGCTACGTTCTTCTCTGCAGCAGCAAATCTGGTCCAGCGAGACTTCGCTGAGATGGTGTCCCGCCTTGTGGAGCCCTCTTCAACTACAGCCTGCAGGCTTGCCCTGCTGGAAGAATTCAAGTTCCAAATAAGTGACTTCACCGGGCGATGGCGCAAAAATTATCCGGACAGCAAGGAACCTTATTTGGGCGCAAAATTAAAATTTCTACCACTGGGAGCTTTCTTGCCACAAGTCAATGGCTTCACTGAGACCTCATCCAGCAGCTATCCGACAACGTGGAGCCCTCTTCAGCCTCAACCTACTGCCTTACCCCGCATAATATTTTTGACTTCCATACCAGAGACTAAGTCAGAAGGTAAAACAAGATATTCTTATGTGGCCCAGACTTTACCACTTAAGCTCTCTACTCCTCTCAAGAAAAATGTTCAGAAACATCTGCTTGAATTTGACTAGGTTAATAAGCCCCCTAGGTTTGCTAAGAGCAGGCTACATAAAAAAAAACCTGAAGAGAGGGCTGGGCTTGCTAGATATTTCCTCTTATTGTTCAGCTGCTCAACGTAGGCCAGCCCTTGATTGGCTGATCACTAACAAAATGAAAACTTGGCTGTTTGTGGAAGATGGCTACCTCATGGCTCTCATGGATCATCTACTAAGACTTCCCCCACATCACAGAGGACGACTGATTGAAGCACTGCCAGCTACGAGAGCACTCCTGGGTCACTGAAATGCTCTCATTCACAGTAAGAAAGTATGTCATTACCCTCCCCACTGACGCCCTTATTTGGTAACCCAGACTTTTTGCCGTGTCTGCTTGGCCCACAATTTCTCAACACAACAAAATAGACACATGAAAGTTAGGCGATTTTTATGAGAATGGGGAATTACGAGGCAGAAAGAACTGCATTAAGCACTTACAACTTCACCAAACGATAATTTCAAATTGACGCAAGCCCTATATTGGGCACCACCTGAAGACTCACCCAGACAATAAGAGAATTGACTCTGGCAGAAAAGTGACTACCTCAGGTCTCCACACTTAAGGGTATCTCAAGATGATGTACAGCCCTACAAGGCTTACCCCAGCGAAATAACACAATTATGAAACTAGATGAGAAAGAAACTTGGGTCGTGAGCTAGCTGTAGAGGATTTAAATAAGATATGGGTGAGAGCTGGAAAAGCTCAATTTGGACCCAATACAAGGAAAATACCTTCAAAATAATTACATGCTGGTATCTGACTCCAAATAGACCAAGTTTGGGTGCTCATACATGCGATGGAGGGCTTGTGATATGCAAAGGACTCTTTTCCATGTTGGTGGTCTTGTCCAAAGATTATACCATTTTGGGAATTGCTACTCCAATTAATAAAAGACATCACAAGAGTAGCGCTCCCAGTAGATCCAGCAGTGGTATTATTAGATTTGTCAAGGAACGGCAACATTTATCCACATCATACAGTGTTGACCACAGTTACTACACACTTTTTAGTGGCCGGTAGACTGACCATGGCCCAGCAATGGAAAAGAAAAGACCCCCCGCTCCCCCTTTAAGCATTTGGCGGTCCAAATTATGGCAGATTTTCACAATGGAAAAACTGACAGCAGTACAAGTTGGTAAGATGCCATACTTCATAAAAATTGGAAAGCTTAAATCACAAGACAAGAAGGTAGGTGGAGAGTGTCAAGCTATGTACCGCATCTTATTCAAAAAGGTGGACGTCCGGCTCCTCAGACAAGGAAGTGATGCAATCACACGAGGAAGTGGGGCAACCCAATGAAACGGTTAATGTACAAGGAAGGCTCTGTTGAACAGGGGAACTAAATTACATCCTATAGAAATCCTTTCGCCCGTGATAAGAGTTGAAGGCTACTTGTTTTTGGAAGTAAGATATACCTGCTCGATTGCCCATATTTTTCCACTATGTGAGATCGAAATTTTGAAAAATCTCTTCTATTTCAATTATTGAAATGATAATATTTCTGATTTCACAAATCTGACCTGCTATCGATCTGCCCATGATTTTATTTCATGGTAAAACTCCTTTACTTTGGCTGATTACAGATTGCCAGGTTAATACATCTTGATCGTAGAGGTTTCGCCAGGAGAGACAATGGTCTTTAGATTTCCCTCCTCTTGTTCTCTACTGGGGTCTATCTGTACATTCAGTTTCAACCCAGATACGGATTGGACTGTATGGGCAGGGTTAGGATTGCATCGGATTCCACTGCTACCAGTTCATATCTGACAGCTGGCCAAATGAGACATAGGCGGAATGAATCACGATATCAATGCTTAACAGGAAATGACACAGGTAATTACCTAAATTAAGGAAGACACGGAAACAGGCAAGCAGGAAAGGGTATTCTTAGTAGAGAAAATGAATCAGATTCCTCCATTCAATAAATCCCTGGCCCTGTGAAGAAGTCAGAACACTGCAGGGTCTGCTCTTAGTGGAGAAGGTACCTCCCAAATTGTGAAGGGGTGCACGGAGATGAATCAGAAAGAACATTGCCGACATGACATATGGTCTTTATAGTATAAATGTGCCCCCCCCCCAGTCAGGTTTCCAAATAAACTGCTTCTGTTTACCAGTGCTTAATTTGTGCCGGTTGTTGGACTTGGCCCTTTTTGGCTAAAGTTCCCTAAACTTTTGCTTTCCCCTAGACCTTTTTTAGGTCTCGCCTATGCAGCGCGCATGCGTTGCTTAGGAGGAGACCTCTTGAAATTGATTCGGTTTTTCTGCCAAAAACGTGCACGCATTGCATTGCTTTCAATGGCAACGCGTGCACGTTTGGCGATTCCCTTGCGGGAGCGAGCTTTGAAACCATCTGTTTGTAATTAACTTTCAAACAGATGGTGTTCCTGCTCACTCCCGCAAGGGAAACGCTGTGATGGCTTTCCCCATCCAGAACTAGGGATGTGCTGCCACCTTGTGGCCGTTAACAGCAACATGCCAAAACCACAAGTGTCTGTGATAACCAGCCTGAATGAACTAATTAGCTCTTCCTTGTTTTCTTAGTCAGTATTTTGGCGTACAGCTCGTGTGACCTTACTGTTTACATTTCACCCGGCCTGTGGTGAATTCGTTTTGGATGGTCTCGGGTTTGTGTTGTATGTGCGCGTGAAATTCATGCTGTTCCTCAAGCGAGCAATCAGAAATAAAAACCGAGGCGGTATCCTGCAGAATTCAGACTCTGATATGTTTCCAGATGTATACTTGTATAGCCACTAACTGCTGAACCCTGAGGTCGATTCAACACTTTTTCTTTATTGTCCTTATTTTATTTAGAAATTACCCTGAAGACATGCACCAGCATTGATTGTTAGGTCTCGCCTACGCAGCGCGCATGCGCTGCATATGAGGAGACCTTTAGCCATCGGTTCCCTTTTTTCACCCAAAAACGTGCACGCGTTCCATTGCCTTCAATGGCAACGCGTGCACGTGTGGCGATTGCCTTGCGGGAGCGAGCGGCAGCGCCATATGGTATCAATTATCGCTGCTGGCTCCCGCAAGGGAATCGGCAGGCCCCCCTCCCCCCTGCTGCCGCGCGAGGCGCGCTTTTGCTTGTTTTTGTTTGTTTTGGTAATTGAAAAGTAACTTCAAGCTTGTCATGTGAACCTTTTTACCACTTTTGCTAACATCTTCGCTTTTCTAAAACGGAGAATCTGTCCTCCTTTAGGTCAATCACACATGCCATTTCTACGGATCTTAAGGATGTGTCTGCTGTGGGAAATATGCATTACTTGAAGGTGGCCTTTGCAGTGTGCTCGAAGTGACGCGCCGAAATAATCCTACTGTGTCTTCGATTACACGACAGAAAGGTGTGAATAATGCAACCGGAAGGATGCGTGTGACGTCACTGCATCATTCGGGCGCTTGACAGGAGCAGCCTAAGCACAGGCGCGTCACACAGCAGGAAAGGTGGTGGATGTCTCTCGCCTACTTTTTAGCATGTTAGCAGGAATGCTCAGTTCACGGCGCTTTACTTGTTCTATGCGCTAGCCTAATAAAGCATTTAAGTGACTGGTTGAACACTTTTTGGTATTTCCAGACAAAAATCGATATCAAAAGAAATACCTACCAGAATCTGTTTTTTTGCGTGTTGGTTTTGTAATGAGAATAAAATAGAATGCTAAGTAATGCCACAGAGATCCCGCTGTATTTGATTAGTGTCTTTCGTTTATTCTATGTTGGTTTCCAAGTTGTGTTGATTCAGGTATGTGTGTCGTGGGGTTGTAAGGAGAATTAATGCCTTAAAGCGGACATTATTCTGCCAGTGTGTGTTTAACGTGGATAGTGTCTGTTCGGGTGCCCAAAGTCGCCGTGTGGTACTCGTGACATTGATTTCTGTGTTTCTTGCAGTACGCTGTGCGTGATGTGTCTCTGTCTGATAATTATGCATAGAGTTGGTCCGCTGTCGCACAGCGCGCCCCTTCTTTGATGTCTGTCTCACCTTCTGCATCAGCAGCCTGTCACTCTGTACAGACAGAGACGGATACTGTGTTTTTTTGTGTTCGGCGTGCCGATGAGCGTGGCTTTACTTTGTATTCGGGTGTTTTATTTCTCCGTGTTGTTCGTTGTGTGCCAGTTGTACGTCTGTGTTGTTTCATTCACGCGCTCTCACAGGTCACATTTTGCTTGTTTCACTGCTGTGTGTGTTGTAGATGCACGTTTTTGTGTAGGCTGAGATGTCTGTGTTTTGCCTTGAATATGACGGAGTATACTGCAGATTGACTTGAAAAATGTGAATGAGATGTCTGTGTTTTGCCTTGAATATGACGGAGTATACTGCAGATTGACTTGAAAAATGTGAATCGCCTTTGTCCAAGCTACTGAGTTTTTAATGAGACCAATAGAATTAAAAAAAAAAAAATCTTCTCTGATCACTAGAATATTTCTTTTTATTTATCGTGAAACGGATTTGTTTTGTACAAATAGATTGCCTTTGTCGCAAATTGAATCTTTTGAAACAAATACTTGAAGGTGGCAGCCTGATACATTAGACTGCCCATTTAAAGACCAAGAATTTTACAAAATAAAATAGGTGACAGTGAAAAGTTGCAGAAGGCAAGAAGTGGTTGCCAATGTCAACCATGGATGTTGTCTGCGATGTTGGTTGGTACTGATTTAGACAAAACCGTTGGTGCTGGTACCAAACGGATCCTTTTTAATTTTTTTTAAATAGTTCTGTTTATTAAACAATTGCAAGTACACCATTACAAACAATGCAAATATATAATTGTCTGGCGATAATGGGCAGAAGAGACAATATAGGTTAAAGCATTGGCACAGCCAATAGGTCTCGCCTTTGGGACCTTATAAGTATTTAGTCATGCAGCACAATATCCTTGGTGCAACAACATCAACTGTTGCATAGCTAAACACTTATAAGGTCCCAAAGGCGAGACCTATTGGCTATGCCAATGCTTGTTTTTTTTTCTGGTTGGCGCAGTGAGAACTTAAATTCTGAAGATCACCATTCACTCAGCCTTGTGTCTATTATGTGATTTTTATTTTTATTTTTTTTTAAACTTCATTAATCCAAATTGATACTTCTGAAGGTCTAGTTGCTGATGATGTGATGACAAAAAAGGTTTGATCACAACAATGAAATGGCAGGCCTGCACAAACGCATACACAGAAAATGCACCATCATATAAACTTTAATGTACATGGAATCCTAAATGTCAGAATTTGCTTCAATTGTTCGCTCTGTGAGCACCAGCGCCCAGTCATTGGCCTACTTGCTAGGCGCACGTGCATTCTTGGCATTCATTGTTGCATGCCAGTGACATGCAAGGAAGCAGTGATCAATGTATCCCCGAGTGTGAACAAATGCCTCGGCCCACCCCCACCCCCCGCACCATTAAACTAACCCATCTGTTCTCCCAACACATCACTGATTAGAAGAGGGACTGGCCGCATTGTCCTGTGCAGGAAAGGGAAATAATGAACCCAGTCAGAAATGGCTCTCAACGCTAACGAGGCCTATGCGCGGCGTGTTTCCTCAGCCCTCCAGATTGACCTGGCATGAGAAGAGAAACACAGGAACGCCATTAAATCATACTGTAGTGCATTTATTCAGCTCTCCATACTCCCAGATGAGGCACATTTGAGAATGGGAAACAGGCCTCCCTGTAGATCTGCATGGATGGAAGAGAGTGAGGGTCTGTGGTGTGGTCTGTGTGGATAGTGCTTCAATTTCGTTGTTCCATCATATTTAGCCCACTGCCAATTATATTTGAATGTGGATCTTGGAGAAAAAAAAACTGGTCCATGAACAGGGTCAGAAACAGTGGGAGTGATCAGCTGGCGTTTCCCTACGTTTTGACTAGTGGGCATTGAATCTTGCTCAGCTCTTCAACATAGGGTATCAAGGTGCGGAAAAGTATCCTCATTGGATAGTAAAGAGGAATACCTGCTACAGTGAGCCATTGGATTAGATGGTACCGCAAAATTGCTTATGTTGTGAAACCTTAATGTATTTCACAACGGCAATGCCCCAGTTTGCCTTAAGCTGACTAGACACTTTACTATAGGGCCTACCTGGTGGAAACTTTAGTAAATAATAAAGTGATTTGAAGAAGAGAAAGTGTTTTTGGCACACACATCTTAGATGTCAAGAGATAGTATGCCCTAGAGGCTAGCGATTTCAAGAACTCACTTCCGGTCGGAGACTGACCTTTTACCATTAGAATAAATGGGCAGATTAATTACATTTGTGTTTTACAACGATACAGAATTCTTACATGACTTGATTTCAGGAGCACAGTCCACCCTTACTGGAAACAAGTTTCTGGAAAACTAGATACTCAAAACAAAAGAGCAAGGCCAGAGAAAGGGCTTGAAGGGTAATTGGCAAGAGAGAGGAGATCTACAAGCTAAAATCCTAAACCTAATCCGTCTAGCAACTTTAATATTTTATAGTATGAAGTTCTATGCTGGAGAAATCATTCAAACAGATCTTGCAAAAGCAATCACGTTGATGTGATGGTCTTGTTCCACCACATCTAAAAAGCAGGTGCGGTCCAGGCTCTCTGGAAGATTACTTTTAATCTAGTGGAGTATGTTTGCTTGGACAGTACTCTGGGATCCAGGTTTCAGACTCTTGTGAGCGCCAACAAAACTAGATCACTTAAATGAGACCCACCATTATTTTGAGACATCTATAAGAACAGAAGCTCCAAAGGCTTTGATGATCTCAATAACCTTCTCAGTTTTCTTTTAAAGCGCCTCTGTCTGTGCCGCTATGTTAGACAGGAGGCGTTCAACAGGGTATCAGGCACAGTAAGGAATACTTTAGGCATAGATGTCCTTCTCACCTACATGGGTAATCCAGATGGCAAGCATTGCTGATGTTTGTGGATTTAACATACTTGCGGTCCGCGTGGAATAACCACATTTATTAGACATGCCCATATGAATGGGGGTTTGTGTGTACAATCCGCACTCACCATTATAAACGACATGACAACCTTTACAAATGAAAATAGAGTTTATTTAAAACAGGGGTCTCCAAGCTTTTCTGCAGTATGAGCTACTTAAGTTCAATGAAAATCATCCCAAGCTACTAATATTATTTGGGCTTTAATCCTGACCACATCAGACAAGTATACATTAGTGGCAACCATGTGCAAGATTACTAGCAATGTGAGTGCACCAGGCACGGGTTCCCAGCAGTAATGTAAACAAGCATTGGCATAGCCAATAGGTCTCGCCTTTGGGACCTTATAAGTGTTTAGTTATCCAGCACAATATCCTTGGTGCAACAACATCAAGTGTTGCATGGCTAAACACTTATAAGGTCCCAAAGGCGAGACCTATTGGCTACGCCAATGCTTGTCTGACATGGTGTTGCCAACTTAGATGCTTTGGACACTTTGCCACTGCTAATCAGTGTCAAAGTGCAAGGGCTCCCTGTATAAAGTGTAATGGTAATTGGTTGTCCATGATTGGTATGTTTGCCTTACTAGTAAAGTCCCTAGTAAAGTGCACTATGTGTGCCAGGGCTGGTAATGCAAATGCTACTAGTGGGCCTGCAGCACGAATTGTGCCACCCACACAAGTAGCCTTAAAGAGGAACTCAGGCCTGCCACTGCAGTGCCTGCGCGCAGTTTGTTAAACTGCCATGTTGTTCTAACAAGTGCACCCACTTGCCAGACCTTACTCCTTTCCTTTCTATGCACATCAGACACCCCTATGGTAGGTCCAAGGTACCCCCTGGGCAGAGGTGCAGTGCATGTGAAAGGTAGGACATGTACTAAGGTGTGTACCATGTCCTGACAGTGAAATAATCTCCATTTCGTTTTTCACTGTGGAAAGGCCATCTTGTCCATAGGATAAAATGGGAAGGCTGTGTGATATCTTTTCCAGCCTATCTTCCCAAAGGCTTAAGATGGAGAGGTGAAGTTTAGTGTGCCTGAACTCACAATGTAATAACACATCTTTTTATGAAGGTGGTTTTGCATTGTGTGTTTAGAAGCCACTCTTTTAGAAGTGGCTGGGTTTTGTGCTCTAACATTTCTGTGTGTCTCTGCCTGGTTGTGGATTGACTGTCTGGATTTGAAAGTGATAGGATCTGGGAATGTCTTGACCCAGGGGAGGAGGTGAGACAGCAACAGGCTGACCTGCATCTGGAGTGTAGAGGGGAGGAGTAGCCCCTAGAGGTGAAGAGGCCTGGGCTGCAGCCATAAACCAATAGCTCCGTCCCCTGCTGAGTGATTGAGGATCCAGACCCCCATAATCAAAGGAATAAGGTGTCACTGGCAGGGAGGCACCCAGAACTGGTTTGAACAGGGGTCAGTGCCCCCCTGAACACAAAGACTTCAAAGACATTTAGGGGTATAACTATGAGAGCTGAAGCCCCTGAACTTTGGAGAAATGGATTGATCAAGATTGAACAAGACTGAAGCTACTTCGTGGTCAAGAGGAACCTTTGCCAAGGAAGAAACAGCTGAAGAGACTGAAGGAAAGGACTGACCCTTGCTGTGTGTTCTGGGGCTGGCCTGCAGTTTGCTGCTTTAACCAAGGAGAGGCTAAAGGGACTTTGCTGTGTGCTGTGTCCCCCTGCTTGAAAGGACTTTGCTGTGTGCTGTGTCCGGAAGTAACTTATCCCCAAGGGCCCGAGGTGAGCTGGCTCCCTGTTGCGGAAACTCAGGAACACAAAAGTTTCCAAGCGAGTCTCAGCGACGCTGTGTGCGTGTGCTTTTTGCAGCCTGAGACCCTCGTAAGAATTGCCCTGTGATCGTCGGCATCTGGAGTCCAAGCGAGTCTCAGTGACGCTGTGTGCGTGTGCTTTGTGCAGCCTGAGACCTTTGTGAGGATTGCCTTGTTATCGTGCACCCGGAGTTCAAGTGAGTCTCAGCGACGCTGTGTGCGTGTGCTTCGTGCAGCCTGAGACCTTCGTGAGGAGTGCCCTGTGATCGTGCACCCGGAGCTCAAGTGAGTCTCAGCGACGCTGTGTGCGTGTGCCCTGTTGCGGCCTGAGATCTTCGTAGCATCAGCGGCCCGGACTGGCAGCACCGGAGGAGCCGAGCCGCCGGCCCGAGCCCGCCGTTGCCAGAGCGGGACCTCGAACCAACTTCGTCGAGGGAGGGCCCGAGTCCCACTGCCCGGAATTCACAAAGATTGCATCGGAGGCCCAAGTCGTGGGAAGAGGAGAGGGAGGTCGCACCCCCCAGGTAATGTGTGTCGACGGCTGGGGCGGGGTACGGGCTCGGAGGGAGACGCTCTCGGCCTCTCCCATTCCTGGAGTGCGAGCCTCTGCTTCGGCTCGTATCGCGGCCCGTACTTCCCAACGGAGTGGCAGTACCGGGGCCGGAGTGCGGAGCTGCACTTTTTGTTTACACAATACCCGTGTGGGGGCAACTGTTGACAGAGGCTGACTGCGAGTCAGTACGAGTGGCGGAGAGACCGCCTGAGGCACCGTGATCGGTGCTGGAGTGTATTACGCATTGCATTGTTTCTGCATAACGAACTACCTGATTAGTATATTAGGCATTGCATTGTTTCTGCATAACGAACTACCTGATTAGTGTATTACGCATTGCATTGTTTCTGCATAACGAACTACTTGATTGTCGTATTACGCATTGCATTGTTTCTGCATAACGAAGTACCTGATTAGTGTATTACGCATTGCCTTATTTCTGCATAACGAAATACCTGATTGTTGCGTTACGCATTGCATTATTTTTACATTGCAAAGTGCCTGATGCTAGCATTACGAACTGCATTATTTCTACATTGCAAAGTGCCTGATTCGAGCATTACGAACTGCATTATTTCTACATTGCAAAGTGCCTGATTCTAGCATTACGAACTGCGTAGCATTGCATTAGGACTGCAGTGGAACGTTTACAAGTGCTCATTAATATTGCCAAAACTTCCAAGGCCTGGCTGGCCTAACAACCGGCCAGGAAGAATATTACAAATACGCATATGTTGGAATTATATCGTGTGGTCTTATCGCATATCTTTTTATATAAATTTATACTCGTTTTTATGAAACTCGTGTGGAGTCCATTTGTGGTGTCATCATTGGGTAGCTGTGAGCGTGGTTGCAAATACTTTACACATTTGCCTTGAAGATAAGCCTGGCTGCTCGTGCCAAGCTACCAAGGGGGTGAGTGGGGGCTATCTGAGAGGGTGTCCTTCCTTTCCCTGACGCGAGAGCGGGGGTCCCTATTTGGCCTAAGGTAGCTACCTCAGCCAACCAGGGATCCCGGGTCTAACATTTGGTGGTCAGCGGTTGGGATTTGAACGTTTATTTGCAAATTCACTCACAGTAATTGGTGTACATCACAAGTTTAGCGCAGACCACGACGCAACCACATATTGTGTTTTTGATTTGTTGGTTCTATTTTTGAGTGACCTTTAAGCCACACATCATGTCTCAGAGGAGTCAAGTAGCCAGTGAGGCTGCAGAATTAGAGTTCGACATTGAGGCATTGCTTACCTACAAAGTTGATCAATTGAGGCAATTCTGCAGAGCTTTGGGATGTCCCATGAAAAGTAGCGCCAAGAAGGAGGAGCTGCAAATGGCCTTGAGGGCCTGGTGGGAAGCCAAAGGGGCTCAGGAGACGGGTTATGTTGAGGTGGATGAGGATGACCCAGGGAATGGATTTGGTCCACAGGATTTGCCAGTGGAGGGAGCAGCCTTAGGGGCTGGTAGTAGCCATTCAGGGAGGAGTTTTTCACCAGAGGAGCTGGAGGAAAACCAAAGGGTCAGAGAGCATGAGTTGGAGGTTTTAAAACTTAAAACTCAAGCAGAAGAGAAGAAGCTGCTCATTGAAAGTGAAAAGCGAGCAGAGGAGAGCAGGAACGCTCTCGCCTTGGAAGAGAAAAAGATTCTCTTAGCTCATGAGTTAAGCATGAGGGAACTGGAAATGAAGGTTAAACAGGCAGAGTCCAGTTCAAATGGTGGCAGCGTACAGCCAGTGCCAAGTGTGATGAGTACAAGCGTGCACTCAATGATTGGGTGTTGATGAGCATGGCGAATGATTTGAAGGGGTTGCTCAACTTTGCCCCTAGGGAGCCTAGGCTCAGTAATTGTTTTCCAGGATTGCGCCAACCCGTGTTAGGGTGCGAGCTCTTTGATTCCCGGGAGCTGGCACAAGAGCCAGACCCCTGGTCATGGGTCCAAGGGTCTGAAAAGGCCTTAGAGAGGGAAGAGAGGCGAAGTAGAACCGTTAGGTCCCAGAGTAATGGGGGGGGCATGCTTGCTAGCGCCCGGTCTCAAAAGAGAGGGAGGGAGTGTGAGCAGCGTCCCCAGGGGTTCACCACCCCACCCCGTAGACTGGAGGGTTCCTTAGAGGAGCACCCGGTTGAAGGCCTAGCGCCTACTTGCCAGCTGTGTGAGGAAGAACACCTAGCGTCAGGAGGGCGTGGGGCGTCTGTACCCAGAGCTCCGCGGTCCTGAAGTTTGTGGGTGCCATTCCTAAATGGCAGGCACAGAAATCTAAATGGAAGGTTAAGGGAAGAAGGTGTCCCCCCGTGGGAAAACCCATGGGACCGTGTCCAGCCAGTAGGGCTAGGTCCCCTAGGAGTGACCAGGGTAAACCCACTTCTAACCTGGAGGACAGGATAACTGGGAACAGTATCCTGACTGATGGAGTCTTCCAGGGGTACCGCTCTAGGTGGGGGCTGGCAAGGAACCAGCACCCCTAGAGAGGCCCCAACTGCCAGGAAGTACACATGGAGCGGCATAGTTGGCCCAGGGAGTAGTGACCAAGAGAATCCCCTGGGGTCAGGAAGGCATAGAACAGGAGGGTGTCCCTGCGGTAGCGGGCCTGCGTCCGTGTTCCTTCGCCCCAAGCAGGGAAGTCCATCAAGGTAGTTGATTGGTCTACCCTGGCTTTTGGCTGGGAGGGGTTGTGTTGGACTTGGCCCTTTTTGGCTAAAGTTCCCTAAACTTTTGCTTTCCCCCTAGACCTTTTTTCTGACATGCTGTTGCCAACTTAGATGCTTTGGACACTTTGCCACTGCTAATCAGTGTCAAAGTGCAAGGGCTCCCTGTATAAAGTGTAATGGTAATTGGTTGTCCATGATTGGTATGTTTGCCTTACTAGTAAAGTCCCTAGTAAAGTGCACTATGGGTGCCAGGGCTGGTAATGCAAATGCTACTAGTGGGCCTGCAGCACAAATTGTGCCACCCACACAAGTAGCCTTAAAGAGGGAACTCAGGCCTGCCACTGCAGTGCCTGCGCGCAGTTTGTTAAACCGCCATGTTGTTCTGACAAGTGCACCCACTTGCCAGACCTTACCCTTCCCTTTCTATGCACATCAGACACCCCTATGGTAGGTCCAAGGTACCCCCTGGGCAGGGTGCAGTGCATGTGAAAGGTAGGACATGTACTAAGGTGTGTACCATGTCCTGACAGTGAAATAATCTCCATTTAGTTTTCCACTGTGGAAAGGCCATCTTGCCCATAGGATAAAATGGGGAGGCTGTGTAATATGTTTTCCAGCCTATCTTCCCAAAGGCTTAAGATGGAGAGGTGAAGTTTAGTGTGCCTGAACTCACAATGTAATAACACATCTTTTTATGAAGGTGGTTTTTGCATTGTGTGTTTAAAAGCCACTCTTTTAGAAGTGGCTGGGTTTTTGTGCTCTAACATTTCTGTGTGTCTCTGCCTTGTTGTGGATTGACTGTCTGGATTTGAAAGTGATAGGATCTGGGGAATGTCTTGACCCAGGGGAGGAGGTGAGACAGCAACAGGCTGACCTGCATCTGGAGTGTAGGGGGGAGGAGTAGCCCCTAGAGGTGAAGAGGCCTGGGCTACAGCCATAAACCAATGGCTCCATCCCCTGCTGAGTGATTGAGGATCCAGACCCCCACTATCAAAGGAATAAGGTGTCACTGGCAGGGAGGCACCCAGAACTGGTTTGAACAGGGGTCAGTGCCCACCTGAACACAAAGACTTCAAAGACATTTAGGGGTATAACTATGAGAGCTGAAGCCCCTGAACTTTGGAGAAATGGATTGATCAAGATTGAACAAGACTGAAGCTACTTCGTGGTCAAGAGGAACCTTTGCCAAGGAAGAAACAGCTGAAGAGACTGAAGGAAAGGACTGACCCTTGCTGTGTGTTCTGGGGCTGGCCTGCAGTTTGCTGCTTTAACCAAGGAGAGGCTAAAGGGACTTTGCTGTGTGCTGTGTCCCCCTACTTGAAATGTCTTTGCTGTGTGCTGTGTCCGGAAGTAACTTATCCCCAAGGGCCCGAGGTGAGCTGGCTCCCTGTTGCGGAAACTCAGGAACACAAAAGTTTCCAAGCAAGTCTCAGCGACGCTGTGTGCGTGTGCTTTTTGTAGCCTGAGACCCTCGTAAGAATTGCCCTGTGATCGTGGGCATCTGGAGTCCAAGCGAGTCTCAGCGATGCTGTGTGCGTGTGCTTTTTGCAGCCTGAGCCCTTCGTGAGGATTGTCCTGTGATCGGGTGCACCAGAGTCCAAGTGAGTCTCAGCGACGCTGTGTGCGTGTGCTTTGTGCAGCCTGAGACCTTCGTGAGGATTGCCCTGTTATTGTGCACACCCGGAGTTCAAGTGAGTCTCAGCAACGCTGTGTGCATGTGCTTCTTGCAGCCTGAGACCTTCGTGAGGAGTGCCCTGTGATCGTGCACCCGAAGCTCAAATGAGTCTCAGCGACGCTGTGTGCGTGTGCCCTGTTGCAGCCTGAGAACTTCGTAGCATCAGCGGCCCAGACCGGCAGCCCCGGAGGAGCCGAGCTGCCGGCCCGAACCCGCAGTTGCCAGAGCGGGACCTCAAACCAACCTCGTCGAGGGAGGGCCCGAATCCCACTGCCCGGAATTCACAAAGATTGCATCAGAGGCCCAAGTCGCGGGAAGAGGAGAGGAAGGACGCACCACCCAGGTAACGTGTGTCGACGCCTGGGGCGGGGTGCAAGCTCGGAGAGAGACGTTCTCGGCCTCTCCCATTCCTGCAGTGCGAGCCTCTGCTTCGGCTTGTATCGCGGCCCGTACTTGCCAACGGAGTGGCAGTACCGGGGCCGGAGTGCAGAGCTGCACTTTTTGTTTACACAATACCCGTGTGGGGGCAACTGTTGACAGAGGCGGACTGCGAGTCAGTACGAGTGGCGGAGAAGCCGCCTGAGGCACCGTGATAGGTGCTGGAGTGTATTACGCATTGCATTGTTTCTGCATAACGAACTACCTGATTAGTGTATTACGCATTGCATTGTTTCTGCACAACGAACTACCTGATTAGTGTATTAAACATTGCATTGTTTCTGCATAACAAACTACCTGATTAGTGTATTACGCATTGCATTGTTTCTGCATAACGAACTACCTGATTAGTGTATTATGCATTGCATTGTTTCTGCATAACAAACTACCTGATTGTCGTATTACGCATTGCATTGTTTCTGCATAACGAACTACATGATTAGTGTATTACGCATTGCCTTATTTCTGCATAACGAAATACCTGATTGTTGCGTTACGCATTGCATTATTTTTACAGTGCAAAGTGCCTGATGCTAGCATTACAAACTGCATTATTTCTACATTGCAAAGTGCCTGATTCGAGCATTACGAACTGCATTATTTCTACATTGCAAAGTGCCTGATTCTAGCATTACGAACTGCGTAGCATTGCATTAGGACTGCAGTGGAACGTTTAGAAGTGCTCATTAATATTGCCAAAACTTACAAGGCCTGGCTGGCTGGCCTAACAACCGGCCAGGAAGAATATTACAAATACGCATATGTTGGAATTATATCGTGTGGTCTTATCGTATATCTTTTTATATAAATTTATACTCGTTTTTATGAAACTCGTGTGGAGTCCATTTGTGGTGTTATCATTGGGTTGCTGTGAGCATGGTTGCAAATACTTTACACATTTGCCTTGAAGATAAGCCTGGCTGCTCGTGCCAAGCTACCAAGGGGGTGAGCGGGGGCTATCTGAGAAGGTGTCCTTCCTTTCCCTGACGTGAGAGCGGGGTCCCTATTTGGCCTAAAGTACCTACCTCAGCCAACCAGGGATCCCGGGTCTAACATTTTGTCAGGTTACGCTCTGCGGAGTCCAGCTGCCGCAAGAAAGGGTCCACCTACTGATATCACCAACACCCCAATGTACCACAGGGTGTTCGAGGGATCAGGCGAGGGAAAGGAGAGGGAAGGTACAGCGGGGAAGTAAGAACCTGTAACAACAAAAAAACAAAGCTATAAACAGTGTAAGATACCAACTACTCTCTATAATGTCTCACTAGGTTCTTGCTATACCTTGATTAGTACACAGTCGTTTCTCGGATCCTTATTAATCCCTGGGACTTCACATAGACCAAGCACCGTACCTGAAACAAAGAACTATCCAACATTAGTTCACCTTGGGTTAACGCATACCATCCGAGCAGTTTATCCAACATGCATTCCTCATACATACCAGTGTAATTAAGGACAGCGTAAGTATAATAAGTCCCTGTGGAAGATTATAGAAAATCCAGAGATACCAAAGTATAGCCCCCACACTACGCTGCTTTTAATAGTCATGTAGTTTAAATGACAGGTCTCTGCCCGATTAGAAGTTCCAAAGGAATCCAAAGCCGTCAAGAACTCCTCCCCATACACGGCAATACGCGGTTGCCTCACCGCCGTATTCCGCTATGTGAAGGTTTAAGTTAGGTTTCCAGTAATAGCACAAATATCCCCATACACGGCAATACGCGGTTGCCTCACCGCCGTATTCCGCTATGTAAAGGTTTAAGTTAGGTTTCCAGTAATAGTACAAATATCCCCATACACGGCAATACGCGGTTGCCTCACCGCCGTATTCCGCTATGGCAAACAGTCCAGCACCACGTCTGAGATTAGCGTTTTCCCAGACTTCGCTCCGTGACACGCGATGCGGTACTCACGTTTCTGCCGAAACTTAGTTGAGATCCCCGTGCCGAACCTGGAGCACGATACCAGCAGTCCAAAGACAGCATCCATCCGCCATGAGACTTCTCTCCCTCCGCCGAGAAGAGAAAGGACAAAGTCAACAATTACGCACACCGTCCGGTGTGTCACGCCGCATACTTATCCCCTCCCAGTTTGCGGGCATCATGGGAGTTGTAGTTCAGGGATCGATATGGTAGGCGCAGCTACGCTTGTTTCCCTGACAGTAGGCCCCCCTCACCTAGCCAGGCTTCGACGGAAACCTCCTATGGAATGAGCGAACAGCCGCTGGAGCATGAACATTCTGCCACGGTTCCCATGAGTCGTCTTCCGCCGCATACCCCTTACACAAGACCAGATACCACAGCACACCTCTCCTCCGCTTGGAATCCCGAATACTCAAGCCCTCCATCACACAACACCGGTGGAGGAGCACGCCGACGTGCCAGCAGGGCAGGATTCAGGAGATTACCGTGGAACACAGGGTGGATCCGAAGAGTACCAGGCAGTTTCAACTTGTACTTTACAGGATTGACCTGCTTGACCACGGTGTAAGGGCCGATGTACCTAGGGTGAAACACACTATGCAGCTTGAATCGTATATTCCTGGTGGAATGCGACACTCGGTCCCCCACTCGATACTGCGGTCCTTCCTTTCCAGTGGTGGCTGGTGACATTTGAAAGTGGTGGGGCGTAAAATTATTGGCATACTGCACTGCAGCGAGCGAGCGTAGCGAGCGAGCCAGAACAACCTAAGGGGGTTCGGGGGTTCTGGGGGTTCTCCCCCGAGAAAATTTTGAAAAAGAGTGGACAAATGGTGCATTTTCAAGCAAATTTGAGAAAGCAGGAAGGTTAATAAAGCAATTGTGAAAGTGCAGTTATTACATTAATAAAGAGATGTCATATAACATAGGTAGCTGCTTATTCAAGCTTTCTTTCACCCCATAGTCCAGCAGGGTCTTGATACAAGACAGATAAGAGAAAAAGCAGTGTGGTCCTCGACCAGGAAGACACTCATATTTCGTTGGTAAGAAGTCAAAAGATTGGTCAAATTGAAAACCTGAAATGCAATACGCAATCAAACAATTTGCAAGTACATCTCATCTATGTTCAACAAGCCATGTTTTACCCATGATTGGAATTGTGAATCACCAAATAAACTGAGCCACTGCAATCAAAAGCAGAGGGCCTCCTTAAAAAGTATGCCCTTAAGAGAGTTCTCTCATCTCATGTCCTCTCTATATTTTCTCTGGAAGTTGAAAACTCATCACAGTCTACTGCACAAACCTGAACCCTTCTGCATATTCCAACACCAGAACTCATTCTTGGCCATTTAGTTTGGAGCCATTCATACCAGGAATACAGAAAATACCTTTAAATAGAGTAGAAGGTATTCCAAAACAAGGAGTGCTGAAATGTTGCTTAAGATAAGATGTACACACTAAGTACTATGGCCAAGAGCACGTAATGTTCAGTCAACAATAGGCTTAGGAAAAACCAACCTTTCTGAGAGCACCTACAGTCAAGATCCTTCACCTGAGACTATGTGTTCCCAAAGATGTAGTGATATGTTAACAGTTGTAGCTAGACTTAAGGCCTACTAACTGATGTACAAGGTGAAGGATCTTGACTGTAGGTGCTCTCAGAATGGTTGGTTTTTCCTAAGCCTATTGTTGACTCTCTTTCTTCCCCTCTCCTTTTGTCCTCTACACTGTCTCTATCTGTGCTTTTTTCCCTCACTTCCATTTGTCTATTTCATCACCTAGAGCTCAGTTCCTTTACTTTTTCTCTCCTGGCATCCTCTTTCTATGCTACTTTTCTTTATTTGTTTCCGACTTTACTTTCTCTTTATTTACATATGTGCTTCGTTTACTTTCTCTGTTGCTCTCATTCAGATGATTTCTTTTTCTGTCTTGCGTTCTTTCTTGCTCTTTTTCTTTCTTCCCTCCTTTCTTGCCATCACACCTGTCCCATCTCTTTCTCACTACCCTTTCTTTCACTTCATTCATCCCATCTTTACTAGCCTCTCTTTCCCTTACTTCTATTTACCCCTTCTTTGTTTTTTTCCCTCTTCCCTTCTCTTTCTGTTCCTTTTCTTTCACAACTTTCTCATTTACACCCCCTTCCTCCATCTATTTCTCTTTACCTTTTTCTTTCCTTCACCCTTCTTTCCCACCATAGACCAATTCTTTGCTTACTTCCTTGTGCATTTCTTCCTCCCTACCTCCTTTATTTACACATGTTCTCCCTCCAGTTTATCTGTCACTCCTTCCCTCCTCCATCTTATCCCAACCCCACTTCTTCCCTTGTCCCTCTCATCTCCTTTTTGCTCTCCCCTTCTGTCGTGTCCTCGCCTTCTTCTTTACCTCTAGCTCTCCCCCTCTCGCCGTCTCGCTTTGCTTTCCCTCTCTTCAGCAGTTTTAATTTTCCAGGCAGTGCTCTGCGCCGGGTCAATCACAAACATTGTTCTTCCCTATTGTCACGGCAGCCCTCACGCCCAGGCAGCGGGCTGCAGACCCATTCAGCTGCTCTATGGATTAACCATCCTTGTTTACTGCTGGGGACCATTGATCAACTAAATGGCTTTATGTTAATGGAGGAGCTTTTTCACGTTCATTTTTCTTAGCCAGGCCCTGAAAGCCTCTGACAGGTGCTACAAGCCGCATTTTTAAAGGCACAGCTCCCTGTTCTTTCATCTTCCCGGGCAGCGGGGGCTCCCACAGAAGTGCCCACTGCAAGTGTGGCGAGCAGCACTGACAAAACAGCAACATTGGGGTTATGCACAAACATTTGCAATGCATTCCCCGCCATAACTACACAAGTAAACAGAGGCGTAAGTGGCACAATTTGGATGATAAAGGAGCTAAACCATATCTTGTGGGGGAAAGCGTCAGGGATTTATCCTCATGAAAAGATATTTTCCATGTTGAAAAAGAGAGGAAAATAAATGTGCGTTTGTGCTATTTTATGAGCGCGAATTATCAGCTCTGGGACTGCGGGTAATTAGGCGTCGGACACACAATTCCGATTTTCTGAATTCCACTGAAAACTGGTACACAAATTAAAAACTCCAACATTGTGTTACAATCCCAATCTTTAGAAAATCAGCGTGGATGAGCGTTTGCAACATGGATGACGGGAAGAGAACACTGCAAACATTTTCAACTACGCAAGAAAAGCCACAAGGTGGCGCTCGTGATGTCTAGTTACACACAATGTTTGAATCACCTACACATGAGAAATGTTTCACCAGTTTCCCATATCTTGGTGAACACGTAATGTAGCGTATTCACCATTAATCACAATGCCACGTTCCCTAAAATGCACAAGAGGCAGTGTTCCTGCGTCAACATAATTTCTGCTATTTTAATGGTGCATTGTAGTACAGTGTGTATCACACCTTTGTCGGTCGCAAAATACTCTCCAGTCAAAATAAAACTATTACGCGAGGAAGTAACTTATATTGCACAAAACCGTGGGAGATATTAAGCCAATACAGAAAATACTATGGGCTTTGGAGGCCAAATAGAACAAAAAAACACACCTGGACGTTAGGTCTTTCATGAAAGTACGACAACAAGTAAATGAAGGTTACTTTTATGTCCCAGTGTTCGAATCTATTTCTCTGTCCGAAATGCAGTGTCTGCCTGCCCCAATGTTGGTGTCTCTTTGTCTAAGTGTCTGGGTCTCCCACCTCGACTGTCTCTGCCTGTTTTCCTTTCCATGTTTCAGTGTAGGCCTCAGTTTTGGGGTCTCCCTAAGTTACCACACTTCCCACTCCCATTGTTCTTGCCTGTCTCCCTGTCACAGTGTCAATTTCTATATGTTGCACTGTCGGTGTCTCAGTGTCCGTGTCCCTTTCCCATCCTGGTTTCAGTGTGTGTCTGTCCCATGGTTCGAAGTCTCTGTGTCTGCCATCCATGTTCAAATGTTCACCTCCCTGTGTCTCGGTTTCCCTGGTTAAATCAAGTGACCAGCAATCACGGGTAACTATCCGGAGTCTTTGGTGAGTCTTTGGTGGGAGATTTAATAGATTTGTGTCAGTGGTCTCGTGAGTTGAACCTACTATGCAGAGATGTTCCAGAGTCTTCAGACATAGTATAGAACATAAATTTAAAAAAATGAAAATGATATGAAATCAGCTTTCCGCCAAATTCACGTGCCTTCTCTACACACACAACCGTGACATGACCCTAACTCACCAGGAAAGACAAAAGAGGACACAACACTCATAACACTCACCCTCTTTTCCAGAATTGTCCAATCCTGAAGTATTGAAAAATACTTCCTGCACACCTCCGCTCCTCTGTGAAGTTCTTCTAAAGTTATTTGTAATCAAAATCTCAATACCTAAAAGAATCAAGTGCAAGCAACTGCGCTCAATTCACTCTCCATATGAGGCATCCCAGCCTGAGCCGCTTCAATGATCTCCTTCAGTGCTATGAGGCAGACAGTTTAAAGCCTAGCCCAGAAAAACACACACACACCCCACATCACATGTGCACCGCTCAAATTAATTTCTTATCTCCCTATACTAATTCACCATAATTCACCATTAATCCTCTTTGCGTTCCGCAGTAGCGTGCTACTCGCCGAAAAATCGCTTCGAGGCCTCGCATGGGGTAGTAAGCGCTATATAAATTCAATTACAATGCAGATCATGTGAGACCACGGCAGCACATCGCAAAGGCTCTAAAAACGGATTTAGAGCCCAGACCACATAGCACATGCTGCAGGCACTGCGAAATTCAGACCACACACAGCGGATGACGTGACAGCATAGAGACCCCAAAGCGCATGCTGTAAACAAACAATGGGAGACTCGGTGCGGTACTGCACACACTGCAGGCTGTCAGTCAGTGGATAACTCCACGATGATGTATATTATGTGGACTTTCGGTGGAAAAACTGGTCTAGGCGAACAAGCAACACAGCGAACCTCTTTGGGTGACGTTACGCACGTTTTTAACAACCACTTCACTGTAAGGTTTGCTGAAAATATCTTTACACAAGGCAGGCAGTGTTGCTTGCTGGGCTTCAACCCAGCACGCAGTGCTCCACGTGGCCGGGATCTAAAACCCAGCATCTCAGGGCCTCCATTTCTTGTAAGATTCGTCAGAAAAGCCCCAGTCTCAGGAAACCAACACGACTGATTACAACCTGAAGACCTGTTGTCGCCAGTATTCGTCACAAAATTAACATTCAGCCAGCAAACTTAAGAGGCAGGACGATAAACCGGCAGGAAAAATGTGTGTCACTTCCTAGCACACTGACTAATCTCAGCTATACCGCCTCGCCGTTTGATGTGCAGTAACTATAGAGCATTTTAAACACACCTTTGTTCAAACAGGGTGGTAACAGAAAGGAGATGAACTTTCAACAGCCAGGGAAAGGCGAGTCGCCCACAATGCCGCCCCCGCACTTACATTATTCAGCACAGTGTTGATGGCGGATTGGCGGTGTGTGTGTCCGTGTCGTCGTCGTGTGCAGCGCGGTGACGTCACGTGACGGACTGCTGCGCGGTGTCTTAGCGGCCAATCCTGGCACAAATAGACAGCAACAATGTGCCAGGATTGGCTAGGGGGGCATGGTAACTCCTCGCCCATGGATATGAGACCCAGCCGGGCTGCTGTTCCCTCGGGTCCCTCCCAGCTCCCTCCCTCACCAGCAGCCGGTCTGCGGAGAAGCCTTCAAGCTAGTGTGCGCATGTTCGGGCTGATCATAAAACTGACCAGCCCAAAAATGGACATGCGCACACTTCACTAGTACTGCAGCAGCAGCGCTCAGTGGACTCACTGTCACTCAAGCTGCCGCAGCCCCGCCCCCAGGCCACCCCCTTCAGCGCCGTCCCTTTTCGCTGCGTATCATGATGTGATATGAATACAACCTGAACCTATACAGCGGCGGTGCGTCCATTACGGAGTTGGCAGGTGGGGCAACGCCCCAACGGACGCACCGCCCCTGTTCCTTTCTGTGGCGGTCTTCCCACCTCTTATAGGTCTGTTTGGCACGCAGCAGATGCTCCCTAGCCTTTCGGTGTACTGCGTGTATCTTCCTTACGTGATTCAGTACCGTGGGCTGATTTGCTACTTCCTCAGGAATACCGATGGGCAGTATCCTGGCATCATATCCAAAGTTGTCACTAAAAGGTGATATACCTACGGAACTATGCCAGGCGTTGTTGTAGGCTAGTTCGGCCATCCACAACAGCTCCACCCACGAGTCCTGTGCCTCTTTCGCATAGCACCTGAGATATTTCTTCAGAGTCTGATTTAGTCTTTCTGTCTGCCCATCGGTATGTGGGTGGAAACTCGTAGACAGTGTAGGTCGATGTGCAAGGCCTTGCACCAGATCTTCCAAAATCTGGCTATGAACTGAGGCCCCCTATCGGACACTATCACTTCAGGTACTCCATGTAGTCTGATGACACTACTTAGCAATAACTGGGCTGTCTGCCCAGCCGTAGGGAGATTCATACAAGGAATAAAATGTCCCATTTTTGTGAGGCTATCGACAACTACCAAGATAGCTGAACTCCCTTTCTCAAGGGGTAACCCTGTGACAAAATCCAGACTGATGTTTTGCCAGGGGCGTTGCGGTGTGGGCATGGGCATAAGCTTCCCTTTTTTCCTGGTGTTTTCGTTTTTTGCTCTAGCGCATTCTTCACAACAAGCCACCCAAGATGAGACATCTTTGCTTACAGTACTCCACCAGAAATGGCGTTGTATCAACTGAATGGTCTTACGTATTCCTGGATGTCCAGCCAACGGAGACACATGACATCACGTGAAAGCTTTCTTCTGCATTTCTTGAGTGGGTAGATATAGTTTATTTTTATGGAAAGGTAGCCCCTGCTTCACTGTGCGCTCAGCCTCTTGTTTCACTCATGCTTCCCACACTGAGCCTGTTTTATGGAGTCGTACTTCTTCCAAGAAGTTATCCACTCTGATAGCACATATTACTTTGGACGGTTCAATGATAGCCTCTGTGACCTTGTTGTGGGTGGAATCTTCCATTGTTTCCTGTCTAGACAAAGAGTCTGCCTTGCGGTTTTCAACACCAGGCCTGAAGGTAATAACAAAATCATATTCGGCGAAAAATAGCATCCATCTCATCTGTCGCTGAGGAGATGCCGAGCGGATTTCATATATTGCAGATTCCTATGGTCCGTGTATACAGTGACAGGGTAACAGGCCCCCCACAGGTATTGCCTCCATTCCTGAAACGCCTTTTTTATCGCCAGCAGTTCTTTCTCAGCGATAGTGTAGTTCTTTTCCGCCGGGTTCAATTTCTTGGACAAGTAAGCCACTGAATGAAGCTGCCCGGTGTTCTGGTTTCTCTGTGAGAGAATGGCGCCAATAGCCTCATCTGAGGCATCTGCCTCCACCACAAAAGGATGCTCCGGCTTAGGATGCGAGAGTACAGGAGCCGTGGTGAAGGTTCTCTTCAGAAAAGTAAAAGCTTCAACGGCTTCACTAGACCATTGGAAAGGAACACCTTTTCTAAGTAACCTTGAAATCGGGACCGCTACCTGGGAAAAGTGGAGGATGAACATGCGATAATAGTTCGCAAATCCCAGAAAGCATTGCACATCTCTCACACTTTTAGGTGTTGGCCATTCCTGCACTGCCTGCACTTTTCGCTCTGCCATGTGTAACCCTTCCGGACAAAGCATAACTCTGAGAAATTCCACTTCTCTCACACCAAACTCGCACTTGCTCAGTTTACAGAACAAGCTATGAGCACGCAGTTTGGTCAACACCATGATGACTTGATTCACATGACCCTCAACATTGTCGGAATAGATAAGGATGTCATCAATATACACCACAACAAAAAGGTCCACATACTCCTTTAGGACATCGTTAAGGAAATACTGAAATGCCGCTGGGGCGTTGCAGAGGCCGAAGGGCATGACAGTATACTCAAACAATCCATAACGAGTCTTAAAGGCAGTTTTCCACTCATCCCCATCCCGAACACGCACCAAATGGTACACACCCCTCAAGTCCAATCTAGTGTAGATCTTAGCCTCTCTCACTTGATCAAGCAACACAGAAATGAGAGGCAAAGGATATCTGTTCCGCACAGTATTTTTGTTCAGCATACGGTAATCCACACAGGCCCTCAAATCACCGTTTGCCTTAGCTATGAAAAAAAGTGGAGAGGCAGCCGGCGACCGTGAAGGTCTAATGAATCCGATCTCCAAGTAGTGATCTAGATATTCTCTTAAGTGTTTAGTCTCTGGCACAGACAATGCATACACTCTGCATGCCGGGATAGTAGCTCCTTCTACCAAATCTATTCTGCAGTCATACTCCCTGTGAGGGGGTAATTGTTCCGCCTTGGTTTCACTTAAACATCCCTGAACTGAGAGTACTCCAAAGGTAACACCAACTCCTTCTCAGCTGCCGTAGCTACAACGAAAGGATGCAACAAAGCGGCTGCCTGCGTGAGGTTGTTCGGAGCTAAATGACTCTGGCATTCCTCTGAAAGGAACCGGATCGTTTTGGTTCTCCAATCTATGGTGGGATTATGGTGACACAGCCAAGGCATCCCCAAAATAACTTCATACTGCGGTGCCTCAATGATGTTTAAGGACAGTTCATCCCTATGTCTTCCATTCGCCACAATTATAGTCAGCAAGACAACCTCCGTTTGCTCGACGATTAAACCAGATTTCAGTGGTTTGCCGTCCACGGCCAATACCTCTACGGGGGTCTCCCTAGGTACCCGATGCAAATCGAGACTTGTTACCAACCCGCTGTCTATGAAATTCCCTGTGGCCCCAGAGTCCATCATGACCAAAACCTGATGGAACTGTTGGTTACACTCAAGGCTCATAGGGAGCACGACATGGGACTCAGTGTCTTGCAAGGCCGTGGTAGCCAACGAGGGGAGTTTCCAACCTTTGCCTTCTTCACCCTCGCGGACTAAACCCCCTGTTGTATTCGATGCCGGACTCGAGGTGGACACCGCCACTTTCTTATTCCGCAACCATGCACCGGAGGATTTGGGCTTAGAAGGACAGTCTCTTACATAATGCCCCTTCTTCCCACAGTACATGCACAATCCCTGCACTCTTCGTCTCTCTCGTTCTTCTCTAGTCAGTGGGGCTCTAATAGCTCCTATTTCCATGGGCTCTGTTCCCATCTCAGTGTTGGCCACTGTTCTACGAGGTGTTTTGTCAGGTCTAGAATATCCTCTATCCCATCTTCTCCTTTCACCCCCCTCTCTCAGACCTCCGTCCATCCAATCGCAAAGTCAGATTTATCATTTCTGTACATGTAGTGGGTTGAGGATCTATCTGAGCCATGACATCTTTCATCTCTTCCCTCAGACCTTGATAAAACCAAGACATCCTTTTTTCCTCTGGCCATGCTGTTTCTGCCACTAGTCGATTGAAAGTAGTCAGGTAGGTTACTAGATCATTCCTCCCTTGTTTGAGGTCTAATAATTCTCTATCCGCACTGAAAGTAGTAGCCCTTCGGTCAAACACCCTCTCGAACTCAGCCCTAAAAGCCGACCAGTCAGATAATACAGCATCATTATTCCTAACTAAAGGAACAGCCCAATTGGCTGCGTCACCCACCAAATATGAAATCGCAAAAGCCACCCTAGAATGATTATTGGGGAAGGAGGCGGGTTTGCAAGAGAAATGCAGCATTATCTGTGTCAGAAACACCTGAATTTTCAGTGGGTCCCCAGCATACCTTTCAGGACTGGCCAACGGGATAGGAGGTGGCACAGTAACCTGTATCTGTGAAGCAAGAGGGGAAGCGTCAAAAGGATTCCTAGACAGTTTGTCTACCTTCTCTCTCAATGCGGCAGTTTCCGCTTTAGAAGATGCCAGTTCCTGTTGGACCATAACTAACGCCTGAAGGACATCATCCATGGTCGCCATTACTTGCAACACCTGGATCGGGCGGAGCAATATACTTGGGTGCGTAATTCTGTCAGGTTACGCTCCGCGGAATCCAGCTGCCGCAAGAAAGGGTCCACCTCCTGATATCACCAACACCCCAATGTACCACAGGGTGTTCGAGGGATCAGGCGAGGGAAAGGAGAGGGAAGGTACAGCGGGGAAGTAAGAACCTGTAACAACAAAAAACCAAAACTATAAACAGTGTAAGATACCAACTACTCTCTATAATGTCTCACTAGGTTCTTGCCATACCTTGTACACAGTCGTTTCTCGGATCCTTATTAATCCCTGGGACTTCACATAGACCAAGCACCGTACCTGAAACAAAGAACTATCCAACATTAGTACACCTTGGGTTAACGCATACCATCCGAGCAGTTTATCCGACATGCATTCCTCATACATACCAGTGTAATTAAGGACAGCGTAAGTATAATAAGTCCCTGTGGAAGATTATAGAAAATCCAGAGATACCAAAGTATAGCCCCCACACTACGCTGCTTTAAATAGTCGTATAGTTTAAATGACAGGTCTCTGCCCGATTAGAAGTTCCAAAGGAATCCAAAGCCGTCAAGAACTCCTCCCCATACACGGCAATACGCGGTTGCCTCACCGCCGAATTCCGCTATGTGATAGTTAAAATCAAGCTTCCAGTAATAGCACAAATATCCCCATACACGGCAATACGCGGTTGCCTCACCGCCGTATTCCGCTATGTGAAGGTTTAAGTTAGGTTTCCAGTAATAGCACAAATATCCCCATACACGGCAATACGCGGTTGCCTCACCGCCGTATTCCGCTATGGCAAACAGTCCAGCACCACGTCTGAGATTAGCGTTTTCCCAGACTTCGCTCCGTGACACGCGATGCGGTACTCACGTTTCTGCCGAAACTTAGTTGAGATCCCTGTGCCGAACCTGGAGCACGATACCAGCAGTCCAAAGACAGCATCCATCCGCCATGAGACTTCTCTCCCTCCGCCCAGAAGAGAAAGGACAAAGTCAACAATTACGCACACCGTCCGGGGTGTCACGCCGCATACTTATCCCCTCCCAGTTTGCGGGCATCATGGGAGTTGTAGTTCGGGGATCGATATGGTAGGCACTGCTACGCTCGTTTCCCTGACACATTTGATGGTCAGCGGTTGGGATTTGAACGTGTATTTGCAAATTCACTCACAGTAATTGGTGTACATCACAAGTTTAGCGCAGACCACGATGCAACCACATATTGTGTTTTTGATTTGTTGGTTCTATTTTTGTGCGACCTTTAAACCACATATCCTGTCTCAAAGGAGTCAAGTAGCCAGTGAGGCTGCAGAATTAGAGTTCGCCATTGAGGCATTGCTTACCTACAAAGTTGATCAATTGAGGCAATTCTGCAGAGCTTTGGGATGTCCCATGAAAAGTAGCGCCAAGAAGGAGGAGCTGCAAATGGCCTTGAGGGCCTGGTGGGAAGCCAAAGGGGCTCAGGAGACTGGTAATGTTGAGGTGGATGAGGATGACCCAGGGAATGGATTTGCCAGTGGAGGAACCAGCCTTAGGGGCTGGTAGTAGCCATTCAGGGAGGAGTTTTTCACCAGACGAGCTGGAGGAAAACCAAAGGGTCAGAGAGCATGAGTTGGAGGTTTTAAAACTTAAAACTCAAGCAGAAGAGAAGAAGAGAAGAAGCTGCTCATTGAAAGTGAAAAGCGAGCAGAGGAGAGCAGGAACGCTCTCGCCTTGGAAGAGAAAAAGATTCTCTTAGCTCATGAGTTAAGCATGAGGGAACTGGAAATGAAGGTTAAACAGGCAGAGTCCAGTTCAAATGGTGGCAGCGTACAGCCAGTGCCAAGTGTGATGAGTACAAGCGTGCACTCAATGATTGTATGTTGGTGAGCATGGCGAATGATTTGAAGGGGTTGCTCAACTTTGCCCCTAGGGAGCCTAGGCTCAGTAATTGTTTTCCAGGATTGCGCCAACCCGTGTTAGGGTGCGAGCTCTTTGATTCCCGGGAGCTGGCACAAGAGCCAGACCCCTGGTCATGGGTCCAAGGGTCTGAAAAGGCCTTAGAGAGGGAAGAGAGGCGAAGTAGAACATTTAGGTCCCAGAGTAATGGGGGGGGCATGCGGGCTAGCGTCCTGTCTCAAAAGAGAGGGAGGGAGTGTGAGCAGCGTCCCCAGGGGTTCACCACCCCACCCCGGAGACTGGAGGGTTCCTTAGAGGAGCACCCGGTTGAAGGCCTAGCGCCTACTTGCCAGCTGTGTGAGGAAGAACACCTAGCATCAGGAGGGCGTGGGGCGTCTGTAACCAGAGCTCCCGCAGTCCTGAAGTTTGTGGGTGCCATTCCTAAATGGCAGGCACAGAAATCTAAATGGAAGGTTAAGAGAGGAAGGTGTCCCCCCGTGGGAAAACCCGTGGGACCGTGTCCAGCCAGTAGGGCTAGGTCCCCTAGGAGTGACCAGGGTAAACCCAGTTCTAACCTGGAGGACAGGATAACTGGGAACAGTATCCTGACTGATGGGTCTTCCAGGGGTACCGCTCCAGGTGGGGGCTGGCAAGGGACCAGCACCCCTAGAGAGGCCCCAACTGCCAGGAAGTACCCATGGAGCGGCATAGTTGGCCCAGGGAGTAGTGACCAAGAGAATCCCCTGGGGTTAGGAAGGCATAGAACAGGAGGGTGTCCCTGCGGTAGCGGGCCTGCGTCCGTGTTCTATCGCCCCAAGCAGGGAAGTCCATCAAGGTAGTTGATTGGTCTACCCTGGCTTTTGGCTGGGAGGGGGTTGTGTTGGACTTGGCCCTTTTTGGCTAAAGTTCCCTAAACCTTTTGCTTTCCCCCTAGACCTTTTTCCTGACATGGTGTTGCCAACTTAGATGCTTTGGACACTTTGCCACTGCTAATCAGTGTCAAAGTGCAAGGGCTCCCTGTATAAAGTGTAATGGTAATTGGTTGTCCATGATTGGTATGTTTGCCTTACTAGTAAAGTCCCTAGTAAAGTGCACTATGTGTGCCAGGGCTGGTAATGCAAATGCTACTAGTAAGCCTGCAGCACGAATTGTGCCACCCACACAAGTAGCCTGTTGGACTTGGCCCTGCTTGCAGGGTCATCCCGGAACTTTTTGCCTTCCCCTTAGCCTTTTTGCTGCTGTGGTAGTGGTGGTTTATGTACTCTGAGCACTTTGGCACGGGAGTTTGGTGTAAAGTGCCTGTGCTCTCTGCCCTCCATAGGCTAGCATTGAGAACTTCCCCCCCTATGGATAACTCCTAAAGGAACCAAAATAAATATGTTATGTTTGGTGTGGTTGAACTGGAAATAATAAATGCTGCGCAATGGTGTACGCAGGTTTATTTTCACTGTGTAGAAATGTCACTTTTAAACCGTCACCCTGTCTGTGTGTTTGTGCCTGCCTGAGGTGGGTTGGCGGTATAGTGCTCGAAGTGACCAAAGCTGGCTCCGCCCCTGGGGTGTGTCCGTCTCACCCACCCCCAGCTTTTGGAGGGAAGCCTGGCAGGGTGCCCTACACCTCCCCCAAAACCAGTTGGGACCGGTTTCCCCAGAGAGCCTTCTAGAAGGTTCTGGCCTTTTCTGGTAGGTGGGGTGAGGGGTGCATATATAGAGAAGCTGAGTCTCCATGTGCTGAGTTGTGCATGGACTTTGATTGAGAGGGGACACTCTGCCAGGAGGTACCGCCACAAGGGCCTGCGTGCTGGCCCCTGAGCCCATCTGTACCCCTCTGCTGTCCACAGGGCCAGTGAGAGCCCTTTGCTGGAGTAAAGACTGCTATGCCAGGAGGAGTGCCACATTATGGGGGGTTGACTGTTCCTAGGGACGGCTGTCCTGTACTGATGAGTGCCCACTGCCTGCGGATCTTGCTCAGCATTGCCTGCCTGCTCTCCTGCCCTAGCGCCTCGTGAGCACTATCGGTTGTTGGCCTGCACTCCAAGGAGGTGAGGAGCGTGGGCACTACTTTCTCGTGTGGGACCCTGGAACTGTGAGCCATCCAGCGCCTCGTGAGCGTGCCTCCAGCACCTACCCAGGAGAAGAAGGTGCGTGGGTCCCGCAGCGCGTGCTGCCAGAGAGAGCTGTTTATCCTGAAAGTACAGCAGGGGCCTACCCCGCGTTTGTGGCCCTTCGCGGGTGCCCACCCCGCGTTATTGCGCTTTCTGCCTATCTGGAGTAAGCGGGTGCCCACCCCGCGGTCGTTATGCCAAAAATAGCGGGAGCCCACCCTGCACTTTAATCTTGCCGCAAATCACCGCTGCAGCCCGGGGCAAGAAGAAGGAGAGAGCCGCCGCGCTGCCTGCGGCGACCCGGAAGGAGACGGGACCTCGCCCAAGGGGCCGGAAGTGAGGAGGAGGGGGCTCCCGGAGTAACGAGGGAGCCCCGTGTCTGCCAAGGAGACAAGCGGGAGCCTACCCCGCGCTGGCCAACGCCCCAACGTCGACGGAGACTTCGCTCCGTAAAGGGAGGGGCTCTCCGTGAGCTGAGGAGAGCCCCGAGTGCCGCCGGAGTCGTCCGGAGCCCCGCCGGCATCATGTCGAAGTCCCGGGCCCCAGGCGAGGGACCCGGGTGAAGAGCGGAGTTGCTGCCTGCACCGCAGGAAGAAAGAGAGCCCTGCAGACACGGAAGAAGCTGGAGCAGTGCGTGCTCCATTCCGGCCGCCCCCATCGCCTGCCAGCAGGAAGGGGCCTATCGGGGTACATTGCCGGTGCCCGGAGATTGCCAGAAGAAGTCCAGCGAGCCCGGTGAGTGGGGCTCAGTCTTCCAGTAGTTGGGGGTTGTGTTGGGGCACATTGCCGGTGCCCGCCCCCGGTACCAGCGCTCATTTTGTTTTCAGCTGCCCCAACGGACAGTGGGCAGCTGCACCGGTTGGGCATTGGAGACTTGGGGTCCCAGAGTGGGGGCTCCAGAGGCACCGTAGGTGCCAGTGACCCTTGGTGACACCCAGCGGCACCGCAGTAGCGGGCCGCTGCAACGGTGGGACAAGCTTTTCCTTTAGAGTCCCAGGGTAGGGGCTCCCCAGGCGCAGTGGCGCCAAGGACTAATCTGCCACATTGGGCCTGATATTTGGACTGCCAGGAGGTGCCTCTGCCCCATGGTGAGGACATTGTTTTAGGGGGCGCCCGGCTAAGGCTGATGCCAATAGGGTGCTGATGTCGTGCATGATATGTTTTCCACTTCATGCTCAGGTGCCTATCGAAATGCCTCATGTTTTATGCCCATGCTCAGGGTAGATACCTAATGAGATGACCATGATTTATGCATAATGTGATTCACGCCCCATCACTGTGGTATAATGCATTCTCGATGTCTAATGAGGATGCTGCAGGGTTAGGCCACTGCTAATGAGGCGTATGCCTAATGCTAATGTTTTCCCCTAACGCTTACCAGGTTGGTGTTCTGCATAATGTGCTAGGCCTCATGCTACTAATGAGGTTTATGCCTATGGTTGGGCCTGAGGTGCTTTATGCCTAGGGAGAGGCCACCTGTATATATTTAGGCCTAATGAGAGCACGTAATATGTTTTATGCTTAATGGGGTGCTCAGATGTTCTAGATTCACGCCTGATCTCACATGGTTTATGCCTCTAAGCTCACATGGTTAGGTATACTGTGATTTATGCTAAGGAGATTATGCCCACAGGTCCCTGTCTAATGCCATGTTAGGATGCTTTATGTTCCTGCCACATGCTAATGTGTTATGCCCAATGTGGCGTATGCTGATACAATGCATAGTGGGTTTAGGCCTGATCTAATGTCATGCTATGATGCGTTCATTCTATGCCTAATCTAAGGTGTTTGTATGCCTAAGGCATTGATGCTGATACTGCTGTTTCCCTAAGGCCTACACGGCTGGTTTTATGCCTACGCTGATTTATGCTAATGTGATGTTACTAAGTTCCTGTTCGTGCCAGGAGTGACTGGCCGTTACACAGTTATCGCTGGTCTTACCTTTATAAACTGTGCTCTGTGATGGTCCTGGCAGCGGCTCGATTGGCGCTGCCCTGTATATATCCCCCCCCGTAAAAGTGCTACCTAGTGCCGGCTGGCACAGTATTACATGCGTCTGTGGTTATGATTCTAATCTGTTCTCATAATACAAGAGCTATTTTTACGCAACCTGGTGTGGAGTCTCTTTTGTAGTGTGCCTAGTGCGTCGCCTGTGAGTGTGTGCTGCGCAGATGCTTTACACAATCCTTCGGAGTTTAGCCTACCCGCTCCGCACCACGCTACCCTGTTTCTAACATTGGTGTTCAGCGGTGGGATAGGACTTGTGTTTGCGCAGTACCACAGCGACAACTGGTTGCACTACAAACTCTGCACTTAGAGTAATCACAGATTTGGGGATTATTTTTCTTGAGTTTGTTTCGCCCTAAAAGTGTCATTTTGAATTGCGCACTCCTGTGGCAGCTCTTGCACCTAGGTCCCTTGTCTTGCACTGTGTCTTGGTGTCTTGCCAAAATGGAATCTGCCTTTGATTTTGACAATCTGTTTAAGTACAATGTGTTGGAGTTGAGGGGGTTCTGTGAGGAGAGAGACATAGTAGTAAGTGGGTCAGACACCAAGCCAGACCTTCAGGGATTCCTGATTAAATGGCAAGAGGATGAATGGGACCGTGAGCACTAAGAGGCAGAGAGGGCCCTGGCCGCAGGCCGAGAGGGTGGCCCTAAGGATCCTGGACAGGAGGTAGAAAATGACAGGGCGGGGACACCAGTAGCTACTGAGGACACCGCAGATAGGGAGTCCCGTGCTGGGTCCAGTCCCAGGGGCAGTGCCCCATCCCTTTCCCTGTCCCCGGAGGAGCGGGTGGATAGGAGGGAAGAAAGGGAGCATCAGCTGGCGTTGCAGAGGCTCAGAGTGGAGCTAGCGCAGCTGAGTGTGGAGGAAAAAGGTTAGAGACCGAAAAGGTCCTAGCGCAGGAAAGGATGGCTGAGGCCGAGAGGGCCTTCGCCAGGGAGAGACTAGCTCACGGGGGTAGGTTGTCCCCTGAGAGTGGCTTCTGTGGTCTGGATTCACCAGTGAGGGTGGGATCCAGTGGTGGCAGTGAGAGAACATCCAGTGCAGGAAGTCCCACTCCCGGATCTCAGTATAGGATGCCTGATTCCCAGGAAGAGGGGTACGGGTTGAAATTTAGGGGCAGCAAGAAACTGTCCCAACAGTCCTGGGGGGAGTTTGTGGAAGCGTGTTGCAGTGCACTGGAGGACTGGGTGGTGTGTGGCGCGGTGAACGATTGGGAAGGGCTGTTCCATCTACTTGTCAGGGAGCACATGCTCAGGAATTGTTTCCCAAGGTTGCGCCAACACCTATTGCAGTGTGGGTTCTCTGACCCCAGGGAGCTTGCACGGGAGGCAGACCTTTGGGTGAGTGCCAGAGAGTCTGAGGAAGCATTGGGGAGTGATCCTGAAGGCAGTGGCTCAGGGATCTTCCAACCCAGGAAGGTGGGAGAAGTGCAGAGTAGCCCAGCTAGGTCCCAGGGTAGTGAGAGGGTTGTAGGGCCTCACGTTCGGTCCCCAAGGAGAAGGAGGGAGACGGGGAGGTGTCCCGAGGTGCTCCAACCGCAGTCTCAGGGCCTGGAGAGTTCCATAAGGGAACCCCAGGTTGGGAGCCTAGGCTGTCCTGATAGGCCGTCCATTGAAGGGGATCCCCTAGTGTCAGGAGAACCAGGGGCGCCCGTAATCGGAGCTCAAGGGGTTCTGGGGTCTGCTCAGTCACAGGGTTTAGACCCTGGGCTGGGATGCCAGGTTCAGGGACTGCCTGACCTGGAGGGTGGGACACCTGTAATCAGGGTCCCCACCGGCTTGACTTCCAGGGGTACTTCTCCAGGTGGGAGGGTGCGGAACTCTGGGAGGGGGTGCAGAGGGAGGGAGGACTCGCCTCTGGCACCGGTTCAGCCACAGGGTCTAGACCCTGGGTTGGGAGGCCAGGTTCAGGTATTGCCTGATCTGGAGAGAGGGACATCTGTTATCAGTGTTCCCCCCGGATTGTCTTCCAGGGGTACTTCTCCCGGTGGGAGGGTGCGGAACTCTGGGAGGGGGTGCAGAGGAAGGGAGGACTTGCCTCTGGCACCGGTGCTACCTAAGGGGTTAGACCCTGGGGTGGTGAGTCAGTTACCGGGTCCAGGTCCGGAACTGGTGGGAGAGTGGCGTTCTGAGGGTGCCTCGCATAGGAGGAGAGGGCGGAACCCCAGAAGGAGAGGTAGGGGGAGGAGAGCTGACTTGTGGTCAGCATGAGAGTGCGGTCCCCAGGTGGGAGGACCGGTGGCAATTTGGAACTGCACGAGTAGAGGTGGAGTGGCAAAGGGGTACTATGTGCCTGGGTCTACTGCCCCCCACTCGGTGAGACAGCAAGGACCAGAGACATCTGGGTGGACTAGGGGCCGGTCCTGGCCGCGACCAACTAGAGAGTACCAGTGGGGTAGCTCAGGGGGTCCTGGGAGTTCTGACGGGAGGAACCACCACTGTCCAGAATGGCGGAGAACCTGAGGGTGCCCCTGCAGTTGCGGGCCCGCGTCCATGGTTTCTCGCCCCAAGCAGGGAAGCCCATCAAGGCATTGATTGGTCTACCCTGGCTTTTGGCTGGGAGGGGGTTGTGTTGGACTTGGCCCTGCTTGCAGGGTCATCCCGGAACTTTTTGCCTTCCCCCTAGCCTTTTTGCTGCTGTGGTAGTGGTGGTTTATGTACTCTGAGCACTTTGGCACAGGAGTTTGGTGTAAAGTGCCTGTGCTCTCTGCCCTCCATAGACTAGCATTGAGAACTTCCCCCCCTATGGATAACTCCTAAAGGAACCAAAATAAGTATGTTATGTTTGGTGTGGTTGAACAGGAAATAATAAATGCTGCGCAATGGTGTACGCAGGTTTATTTTCACTGTGTAGAAATGTCACTTTTAAACCGTCACCCTGTCTGTGTGTTTGTGCCTGCCTGAGGTTGGTTGTCGGTATAGTGCTCGAAGTGACCAAAGCTGGCTCCGCCCCCTGGGGTGTGTCCGTCTCACCCACCCCCAGCTTTTGGAGGGAAGCCTGGCAGACAGGGTGCCCTACACCTCCCCCAAAACCAGTTGGGACCGGTTTCCCCAGAGAGCCTTCTAGAAGGTTCTGGCCTTTTCTGGTAGGTGGGGTGAGGGATGTATATATAGAGGAGCTGAGACTCCATGTGCTGAGTTGTGCGTGGACTTTGATTGAGAGGGGACACTCTTCCAGGAGGTACCGCCGCAAGGGCCTGCGTGCTGGCCCCTGAGCCCATCTGTACCACTCTGCTGTCCACAGGGACAGTGAGAGCCCTTTGCTGGAGTAAAGACTGCTATGCCAGGAGGAGTGCCACATTATGGGGGGTTGACTGTTCCTAGGGACGGCTGTCCTGTACTGATTAGCGCCCACTGCCTGCGGATCTTGCCCAGCATTGCCTGTCTGCTCTCCTGCCCTAGCGCCTCGTGAGCGCTATCGGTTGTTGGCCTGCACTCCAAGGAGGTGAGGAGCGTGGGCACTACTTTCTCGTGTGGGACGCTGGAACTGTGAGCCATCCAGCGCCTCGTGAGCATGCCTCCAGCACCTACCCAGGAGAAGAAGGTGCATGGGTCCCGCAGCGCGTGCTGCCAGGGAGAGCTGTTTATCCTGAAAGTACAGCAGGGGCCTACCCCGCGTTTGTGGCCCTTCGCGGGTGCCCACCCCGCGTTATTGCGCCTTCTGCCTATCTGGAGTAAGTGGGTGCCCACCACGTGGTCGTTATGCCAAAAATAGCGGGAGCCCACCCCGCACTTTAATCTTGCCGCAAATCACCGCCGCAGCCCGGGGCAAGAAGAAGGAGAGAGCCGCTGCGCTGCCTGCGGCGACCCGGAAGGAGACGGGACCTCGCCCGAGGGGCCGGAAGTGAGGAGGAGGGGGCTCCCGGAGTAACGAGGGAGCCCTGTGTCTGCCAAGGAGCCAGGCGGGAGCCTACCCCGCGCTGGACAACGCCCCAACGTCGACGGAGACTTCGCTCCGTAAAGGGAGGGGCTCTCCGTGAGCTGAGGAGACCCCCGAGTGCCGCCGGAGTCGTCCGGAGCCCCGCCGCCCCATGTCGAAGTCCCGGGCCCCAGGTGAGGGACCCGGGTGGAGAGCGGAGTTGCTGCCTGCACCGCAGGAAGAAAGAGAGCCCTGCAGACACGGAAGAAGCTGGAGCAGTGCGTGCTCCATTCCGGCCGCCCCCATCGCCTGCCAGCAGGAAGGGGCCTATCGGGGTACATTGCTGGTGCCTGAAGATTGCCAGAAGAAGTCCAGCGAGCCCGGTGAGTGAGGCTCAGTCTTCCAGTAGTTGGGGGTTGTGTCGGGGCACATTGCCGGTGCCCGCCCCCGGTACCAGCGCTCATTTTGTTTTCAGCTGCCCCACCGGACAGTGGGCAGCTGCACCGGTTGGGCATTGGAGACTTGGGGTCCCAGAGTGGGGGCTCCAGAGGCACCATAGGTGCCAGTGACCCTTGGTAACACCCAGCGGCACCGCAGTAGCGGGCCACTGCAACGGTGGGACAAGCTTTTCCTTTAGAGTCCCAGGGTAGGGGCTCCCCAGGCGCAATGGCGCCAAGGACTAATCTGCCACATTGGGCCTGTTATTTGGACTGCCAGGAGGTGCCTCTGCCCCATGGTGAGGACATTGTTTTAGGGGGCGCCCGGCTAAGGCTGATGCCAATAGGGTGCTGATGTCGTGCATGATACGTTTTCCACTTCATGCTCAGGTGCCTATCGAAATGCCTCATGTTTTATGCCCCATGCTCAGGGTCTATACCTAATGAGATGACCATGATTTATGCATAATGTGATTCACGCCCCATCACTGTGGTATAATGCATTCTCGATGTCTAATGAGGATGCTGCAGGGTTAGGCCACTGTTAATGAGGCGTATGCCTAATGCTAATGTTTTCCCCTAACGCTTACCAGGTTGGTGTTCTGCATAATGTGCTAGGCCTCATGCTACTAATGAGGTTTATGCCTATGGTTGGGCCTGAGGTGCTTTATGCCTAGGGAGAGGCCACCTGTATACATTTAGGCCTAATGAGAGCACGTAATATGTTTTATGCTTAATGGGGTGCTCAGATGTTCTAGATTCACGCCTGATCTCACATGGTTTATGCCTCTAAGCTCACATGGTTAGGTATACTGTGATTTATGCTAAGGAGATTATGCCCACAGGTCCCTGTCTAATGCCATGTTAGGATGCTTTAGGTTCCTGCCACATGCTAATGTGTTATGCCCAATGTGGCGTATGCTGATACAATGCATAGTGGGTTTAGGCCTGATCTAATGTCATTCTATGATGCGTTCATTCTATGCCTAATCTAAGGTGTTTGTATGCCTAAGGCATTGATGCTGATACTGCTGTTTCCCTAAGGCCTACACGGCTGGTTTTATGCCTACGCTGATTTATGCTAATGTGATGTTACTAAGTTCCTGTTCGTGCCAGGAGTGACTGGCCGTTACACAGTTATCGCTGGTCTTACCTTTATAAACTGTGCTCTGTGATGGTCCTGGCAGCGGCCCGATTGGCGCTGCCCTGTATATATCCCCCCCGTAAAAGTGCTACCTAGTGCCGAGTGGCACAGTATTACATGCGTCTGTGGTTATGATTCTAATCTGTTCTCATAATACAAGAGCTATTTTTACGCAACCTGGTGTGGAGTCTCTTTTGTAGTGTGCCTAGTGTGTCGCCTGTGAGTGTGTGCTGCGCAGATGCTTTACACAATCCTTCGGAGTTTAGCCTACCCGCTCCGCACCACGCTACCCCGTTTCTAACATAGCCTTAAAGAGGGAACTCAGGCCTGCCACTGCAGTGCCTGCGCGCAGTTTGTTAAACTGCCATGTTGTTCTAACAAGTGCACCCACTTGCCAGTCCTTACCCTTTCCTTTCTAAGATGCTAAGATGGCCGCCGGGTGAGGAGCTCCGGCCGGGAGCTCCTCCGACTGGGAACTGCCTTGGCACCTTGCCCGGGTTTTTCTCTCCCCTTCTGCCGTCTACTCCTGCGGGGTTCCACTGACCGTGCTCCGGCATCTTCTTTTCCCCCCGGAAAGATTTTCGTTGCCTGCCGCTCACCCTCTAAGTTTCCCGAGGGAGCGCTTACGGAGCCTATACCATCATGGCCGCTGGTTCTGCTGGGCTGCCTCGCTGCGGAGATGATGTGAGCTGGCGGCTCTCCCCCGCCGGCCGCCACCTACCTTCAGGACTCGACCTCTGTGCTAGGTGTACCGCGGACCTCCTCCTGGGTCATCCCGCGACGCCTTCCGGATCCGCCGCTGAGACACGCCAGTAGCCGTCCGATGCTACTTTTAATCCTCCGGCGCCGACACGCTCTCGTTGAGCGCAGGATGGCGGAGTCCCGGGTGTGTCCGACTGCGGTGCTTGCAGCCTGACGGAGCTCCAGATCCCATCCCGAGCGGTTACTCCCCTAAAAGAGGGCCACTCAACGACTCTCAGGCCAACTTCTATTCAAGGTATTCAACTATTTCATACCTTTAAAGCCCAAAACGATCTGCGGGGCAATCGATCCCTCAACGCTGCCTGACCCTAAAATGGCGACTGCACTAGTTGCGCTCGTACTTTGACAGTACTTTTTTTTTTTTTTCAATCGTGCACACGTCTAGGGAGTTATCGCTGTGCCTCACTCGTGCCAGATCAATAACTCATTGCTTGCCAGCTGCCTATTTCTTGTCTGGCTATGACATCGATCGCATCTGACCTCAACATTATAGACTCTGTTTCTCCCTGCATTTAAGATGGCGCCCGCCTAGTGGATGCCTGACATTCCACATCTTTTGTGATTGTAATCTGGCCCAAGCAATGTTCCTATTTAAAGTGCCAACAACTAGTACTATTAATCTAGGCCAGTGTTTCTCAGCAAACTCAGCGATTTTCCCTTGCTCAATCAAGAGCTTACTGCTGCGCCTATCCATGGCACCCGGGCTGACACCTTACGAGCCTCCTAGAGGTGGGCTGCCCCTTTCACACATGGGAATACCTGAATTAGCCTGGAGATCATCAGCCATTGAAGCTGCCTTTTTGGTGAACACTCCGCAGCCGCACACTTCAGACCCGATAGTGCAGAAGCCTACCAAACATCTCCCCATCGCCTTGATAGACCACACTGGAGTACAGGAACTTCTGAGGGAGGCTCGGAACGCGATGCTGCACGGTCTCCCCACATTGCCGAGATGACCTACCACCGTGATTGAATTTGGGCACTGGACTTAGTGACTTTGTGTCCCAATCTGGGTTATGGCCCACTTACTCTAACTTTTTGGGCCCCCACGTGGTACTTTTCTCCCACTGCCGGTTTGCCAGATTCTGATCTGCTTCCCAGCCCCCTGTTCTCCACTCCCCTCCCCCATTCCCTCTATTACGCTACAGGGGACTTGTTCCTTCTGTGTTTCACTATGCAATTGTAACTAATGTAACCCATGAAAAACTGTTTTTTTCCCTGTTATTCCTGACCGCTGAGACCTGAGCAACATGGCTGATGCCCGGTGGAGCTGCTAGACAGCTATAGAGGAGATCGGCCCTGGTTCACCCCCTCGGCCGTCACCTACCCAGCCGGACATTGGGCACAGTTCTCCCCGTCTCCCCGCTGTGGCTCTTTCCTCCCCCTCCCTCCCACGAATTACCGTAACATTGTTTCTTTTGCCTATGTTTTTCTATGCTCTGTTAACGGATGTAATTTGTAACTTGTAACGTAACGATCCTCATGTAAAGCGCTCTGATGCCTACGGGTCTAGCCAGCGCTATATAAAACTCTTCAAATAAATTTAAAAAAATAAATAAATAAATAAATAAATAAATATGCACATCAGACACCCCTATGGTAGGTCCAGTGGGCAGGGTGCAGTGCATGTGAAAGGTAGGACATGTACTAAGGTGTGTACCATGTCCTGACAGTGAAATAATCTCCATTTCGTTTTTCACTGTGGAAAGGCCATCTTGTCCATAGGATAAAATGGGGAGGCTGTGAGATATCTTTTCCAGCCTATCTTCCCAAAGGCGTAAGATGGAGAGGTGAAGTTTAGTGTGCTTGAACTCACAATGTAATAACACATCTTTTTATGAAGGTGGTTTTTGCATTGTGTGTTTAGAAGCCACTCTTTTAGAAGTGGCTGGGTTTTTGTGCTCTAACATTTCTGTGTGTCTCTGCCTGGTTGTGGATTGACTGTCTGGATTTGAAAGTGATAGGATCTGGGGAATGTCTTGACCCAGGGGAGGAGGTGAGACAGCAACAGGCTGACCTGCATCTGGAGTGTAGGGGGGAGGAGTAGCCCCTAGAGGTGAAGAGGCCTGGGCTGCAGCCATAAACCAATGGCTCCATCCCCTGCTGAGTGATTGAGGATCCAGACCCCCACTATCAAAGGAATAAGGTGTCACTGGCAGGGAGGCACCCAGAACTGGTTTGAACAGGGGTCAGTGCCCCCCTGAACACAAAGACTTCAAAGACATTTAGGGGTATAACTATGAGAGCTGAAGCCCCTGAACTTTGGAGAAATGGATTGATCAAGATTGAACAAGACTGAAGCTACTTCGTGGTCAAGAGGAACCTTTGCCAAGGCAGAAACAGCTGAAGAGACTGAAGGAAAGGACTGACTCCTGCTGTGTGTTCTGGGGCTGGCTTGCAGTTTGCTGCTTTAACCAAGGAGAGGCTAAAGGGACTTTGCTGTGTGCTGTGTCCCCCTGCTTGAAAGGACTTTGCTATGTGCTGTGTCCGGAAGTAACTTATCCCCAAGGGCCCGAGGTGAGCTGGCTCCCTGTTGCGGAAACTCAGGAACACAAAAGTTTCCAAGCGAGTCTCAGCGACGCTGTGTGCGTGTGCTTTTTGCAGCCTGATACCCTCGTAATAATTGCCCTGTGATCGTGGGCATCTGGAGTCCAAGCGAGTCTCAGCGACGCTGTGTGCGTGTGCTTTTTGCAGCCTGAGCCCTTCGTGAGGATTGTCCTGTGATCGTGTGCACCGGAGTCCAAGTGAGTCTCAGCGACGCTGTGTGCATGTGCTTTGTGCAGCCTGAGACCTTCGTGAGGATTGCCCTGTTATCGTGCACACCCGGAGTCCAAGTGAGTCTCAGCGACGCTGTGTGCGTTTGCTTTGTGCAGCCTGAGACCTTCGTGAGGATTGCCTTGTTATCATGCACCCGGAGTTCAAGTGAGTCTCAGCGACGCTGTGTGCGTGTCCTTCGTGCAGCCTGAGACCTTCTTGAGGAGTGCCCTGTGATCGTGCACCCGAAGCTCAAGTGAGTCTCAGCGACGCTGTGTGCGTGTGCCCTGTTGCAGCCTGAGATCTTCGTAGCATCAGCAGTCCGGACCGGCAGCCCCGGAGGAGCCGAGCCGCCGGCCCGAACCCGCCGTTGCCAGAGCGGGACCTCAAACCAACCTCGTCGAGGGAGGGCCCGAATCCCACTGCCCGGAATTCACAAAGATTGCATCAGAGGCCCAAGTCGCGGGAAGAGGAGAGGAGAGGGAGGTCGCACCCCCCCAGGTAACGTGTGTCGACGCCTGGGGCCGGGTGCGGGCTCGGAGAGAGACGCTCTCGGCCTCTCCCATTCCTGCAGTGCGAGCCTCTGCTTCGGCTTGTATCGCGGCCCGTACTTGCCAACGGAGTGGCAGTACCGGGGCCGGAGTGCAGAGCTGCACTTTTTGTTTACACAATACCCGTGTGGGGGCAACTGTTGACAGAGGCGGACTGCGAGTCAGTACGAGTGGCGGAGAGACCGCCTGAGGCACCGTGATAGGTGCTGGAGTGTATTACGCATTGCATTGTTTCTGCACAACGAACTACCTGATTAGTGTATTAAACATTGCATTGTTTCTGCATAACGAACTACCTGATTAGTGTATTACGCATTGCATTGTTTCTGTATAACGAACTACCTGATTAGTGTATTACGCATTGCATTGTTTCTGCATAACAAACTACCTGATTGTCGTATTACACATTGCATTGTTTCTGCATAACGAACTACCTGATTAGTGTATTACGCATTGCATTGTTTCTGCATAACGAAATACCTGATTGTTGCGTTACGCATTGCATTATTTTTACAGTGCAAAGTGCCTGATGCTAGCATTACGAACTGCATTATTTCTACATTGCAAAGTGCCTGATTTGAGCATTACGAACTGCATTATTTCTACATTGCAAAGTGCCTGATTCGAGCATTACGAACTGCATAGCATTGCATTAGGACTGCAGTGGAGCATTTAGAAGTGCTCATTAATATCGCCAGAACTTACAAGGGCTGGCTGGCCTAACAACCGGCCAGGAAGAATATTACAAATACGCATATGTTGGAATTATATCGTGTGGTCTTATCGTATATCTTTTTATATAAATTTATACTCGTTTTTATGAAACTCGTGTGGAGTCCATTTGTGGTGTCATCATTGGGTTGCTGTGAGCGTGGTTGCAAATACTTTACACATTTGCCTTGAAGATAAGCCTGGCTGCTCGTGCCAAGCTACCAAGGGGGTGAGCGGGGTGATCCAGCGCTAACAATAAAAATTATTCTCCTATATGCTTCGGTCATCCAGGTGCAGCTATTCCTCCAACACACAAACTATATCCATATGACGGTGGGGCCCATAACACCACATATACATTCACTTACTCATTTATTCCCTGGATTTCCTCCGTCCTTAACCTAGGAGAAAACGATTCGCTGGAAGGAGACGGGATACCTCTTTTAACATGTCATAATGTTTCTCATTTGCTTTAAGGTATTCCGCTCATTGGTCGATGGACCAACTAGTAGGAATCAGTTTGTGGTGATTAAGACCAGCTCAATCACAATAAACTCTTTAACATTTTACCTTAATCATTAAGCAAAAGAATCACTGAGTCACTTGTTTAAAGAATAATAGAGTTTATATAAAGTTTGAAGCAAGAAATAAGTTTTAGCTTATTATTCAGATTATTACATTTATCATCAATATAAGAATAAATTGAAATTGCAATGCATATCTATTAGACGGAAAAATAAGGTTGTCATAGCAAGAACTCTAAAAGATCAATCTGTCTGTCTTGGAAAAATCTAATAGTTCTAAATGAAAAATCTATCAGGAATAAAAAGGTTCTCCAAAAGCAGCATCTTATACTCAACTGGAAATAAAAAATAGCAGCAGCAGCATCAGCTCGTCAGCATCAGCAACCGCAACTTCACCCATCTACAGCATCTAACTTCTCCAGCATCTCACTCTCCAGCATCTAACTTTCCAGCATCTAACCCCTCCAAACCAAGAGTAGGTCTTCTTATACCCTAATTCTAGCTTACTGAATAAAAATGTTGCATCTTCATGGCGTGATTCTCTCTCTCATTGGTTCACTCAGGCCCATATACATTTTAATCAAACTTCCTTGTCTTAACCAGTTCCTTGTGGAATGTCCATGCTTGCATCGTTTCCCACAGTTCATGACATTGCTCATCCGTTTCGATCAGTCCAATTTGTATCTTTTTCTGCTACTTTTTAGATTCAACAGTTCCGTCCATTTATTCAGTTTGACTTCTCACGCTTCTTGCTGATCATCTTGGCACACATCTGCTCAGAAAGGTCACAATAGCCTTGACCATACTTCCGTCTTAGCCTCTCAGCATGAACACGTGATCATCCTGTTTCACAGCCTCTCTCCTCTACCACACGGCTTCTTGGACATGCGTACTCTAGCTTATGGCGGCCATTTTATATCGCTGCTCGACAGGCCTAAGCGCACTATTTTCAAAGATAAACAAAATATTGTTAAAATAAAGAATATAAATCCTTTCGTTTCCCTCCCGTCTTTCTACGTACCCCAATTAGGAGTTACCTAGCAAAAAGCAACATATAAAGCCGTCCCTTACTTACCATCGCTTTATTTTGCCACCACACGTTTTATTTAAAAAGCACAAATCATGCGTTTATTATTTATTAGTACGCAAATATTACGTTATGTTAGACACGTAAACAATTATAAGTTGATTAATTTGCACACAAAATAGCGTGTTACCTTTACCCTTTACATGTAACATACATTGTTGGTTATTTACTTAAACGAACATGTTTATTAATTATTTTACGAAAAATAGAAGGAGATTAAAAAATTTTCATTTACCCTGCTCCATCAGGGGGCTATCTGAGAAGGTGTCCTTCCTTTCCCTGACGTGAGAGCGGGGTCCCTATTTGGCCTAAAGTACCTACCTCAGCCAACCAGGGATCCCGGGTCTAACACTTTGTCAGGTTACGCTCCGCGGAGTCCAGCTGCCGCAAGAAAGGCTACTGATATCACCAACACCCCAATGTACCAGAGGGTGTTCGAGGGATCAGGCGAGGGAAAGGAGAGGGAAGGTACAGCGGGGAAGTAAGAACCTGTAACAACAAAAAAACAAAGCTATAAACAGTGTAAGATACCAACTACTCTCTATAATGTCTCACTAGGTTCTTGCTATACCTTGTTTAGTACACAGTCGTTTCTCGGATCCTTATTAATCCCTGGGACTTCACATAGACCAAGCACCGTACCTGAAACAAAGAACTATCCAACATTAGTACACCTTGGGTTAACGCATACCATCCAAGCAGTTTATCCGACATGCATTCCTCATACATACCAGTGTAATTAAGGACAGCTTAAGTATAATAAGTCCCTGTGGAAGATTATAGAAAATCCAGAGATACCAAAGTATAGCCCCCACACTACGCTGCTTTTAATAGTCGTGTAGTTTAAATGACAGGTCTCTGCCCGATTAGAAGTTCCAAAGGAATCCAAAGCCGTCAAGAACTCCTCCCCATACACGGCAATACGCGGTTGCCTCACCGCCGTATTCCTCTATGTGATAGTTAAAATCAAGGTTCCAGTAATAGCACAAATATCCCCATACACGGCAATACGCGGTTGCCTCACCGCCGTATTCCGCTATGTGAAGGTTTAAGTTAGGTTTCCAGTAATAGCACAAATATCCCCAACCACGGCAATACGCGGTTGCCTCACCGCCGTATTCCGCTATGTAAAGGTTTAAGTTAGGTTTCCAGTAATAGTACAAATATCCCCATACACGGCAATACGCGGTTGCCTCACCGCCGTATTCTGCTATGGCAAACAGTCCAGCACCGAGTCTGAGATTAGCATTTTCCCAGACTTCGCTCCGTGACACGCAATGCGGTACTCACGTTTCTGCCGAAACTTAGTTGAGATCCCCGTGCCGAACCTGGAGCACGATACCAGCAGTCCAAAGACAGCATCCATCCGCCATGAGACTTCTCTCCCTCCGCCGAGAAGAGAAAGGACAAAGTCAACAATTACGCACACCGTCCGGTGTGTCACGCCGCATACTTATCCCCTCCCAGTTTGCGGGCATCATGGGAGTTGTAGTTCAGGGATCGATATGGTAGGCGCAGCTACGCTTGTTTCCCTGACAGTAGGCCCCCCCCACCTAGCGCCTCCTAGGCCCAGGCTTCGACGGAAACCTCCTATGGAATGAGCGAACAGCCGCTGGAGCATGAACATTCTGCCACGGTTCCCATGAGTCGTCTTCCGCCGCATACCCCTTCCACAAGACCAGATACCACAGCACACCTCTCCTCCGCTTGGAATCCCGAATACTCAAGCCCTCCATCACACAACACCGGTGGAGGAGCACGCCGACGTGCCAGCAGGGCAGGATTCAGGAGATTACCGTGGAACACAGGGTGGATCCGAAGAGTACCAGGCAGTTTCAACTTGTACTTTACAGGATTGACCTGCTTGACCACAGTGTAAGGGCCGATGTACCTAGGGTGAAAGACGCTACGCAGCTTGAATCGTATATTCCTGGTGGACAGCGACACTCTGTCCCCCACTTGATACTGCGGTCCTTCCTTTCTGTGGCGGTCTTCCCACCTCTTATAGGTCTGTTTGGCACGCAGCAGATGCTCCCTAGCCTTTCGGTGTACTGCGTGTATCTTCCTTACTTGATTCAGTACCGTGGGCTGATTTGCTACTTCCTCAGGAATACCGATGGGCAGTATCCTGGCATCATATCCAAAGTTGGCACGAAAAGGTGATATACCTACGGAACTATGCCAGGCGTTGTTGTAGGCTAGTTCGGCCATCCACAACAGCTCCACCCACGAGTCCTGTGCCTCTTTCGCATAGCACCTGAGATATTTCTTCAGAGTCTGATTTAGTCTTTCTGTCTGCCCATCGGTTTGTGGGTGGAAACTCGTAGACAGTGTAGGTCGATGTGCAAGGCCTTGCACCAGATCTTCCAAAATCTGGCTATGAACTGAGGCCCCCTATCAGACACTATCACTTCAGGTACTCCATGTAGTCTGATGACACTACTTAGCAATAACTGGGCTGTCTGCCCAGCCGTAGGGAGATTCGTACAAGGAATAAAATGTCCCATTTTTGTGAGGCTATCGACAACTACCAAGATAGCTGAACTCCCTTTCTCAAGGGGTAACCCTGTGACAAAATCCAGACTGATGTTTTGCCAGGGGCGTTGCGGTGTGGGCATGGGCATAAGCTTCCCTTTTTTCCTGGTGTTTTCGTTTTTTGCTCTAGCGCATTCTTCACAACGAGCCACCCAAGATGAGACATCTTTGCTTACAGTACTCCACCAGAAATGGCATTGTATCAACTGAATGGTCTTACGTATTCCTGGATGTCCAGCCAACGGAGACACATGACACCACGTGAAAGCTTTCTTCTGCAGTTCTTGAGTGGGTAGATACAGTTTATTTTTATGGAAAGGTAGCCCCTGCTTCACTGTGCGCTCAGCCTCTTGTTTCGCCCATGCTTCCCACACTGAGCCTGTTTTATGGAGTCGTACTTCTTCCAAGAAGTTATCCTCTCTGATAGCACATATTACTTTGGACGGTTCAATGATAGCCTCTGTGACCTTGTTGTGGGTGGAATCTTCCATTGTTTCCTGTCTAAACAAAGAGTCTGCCTTGCGGTTTTCAACACCAGGCCTGAAGGTAATAACAAAATCATATTCGGCGAAAAATAGCATCCATCTCATCTGTCGCTGAGAGAGATGCCGAGCGGATTTCATATATTGCAGATTCCTATGGTCCGTGTATACAGTGACAGGGTAACAGGCCCCCCACAGGTATTGCCTCCATTCCTGAAATGCCTTTTTTATCGCCAGCAGTTCTTTCTCAGCGATAGTGTAGTTCTTTTCCGCCGGGTTCAATTTCTTGGACAAGTAAGCCACTGAATGAAGCTGCCCGGTGTTCTGGTTTCTCTGTGAGAGAATGGCGCCAATAGCCTCATCTGAGGCATCTGCTTCCACCACAAAAGGATGCTCCGGCTTAGGATGCGAGAGTACAGGAGCCGTGGTGAAGGCTCTCTTCAGAAAAGTAAAAGCTTCATCGGCTTCACTAGACCATTGGAAAGGAACACCTTTTCTAAGTAACCTTGAAATCGGGACCGCTACCTGGGAAAAGTGGAGAATGAACATGCGATAATAGTTCGCAAATCCCAGAAAGCATTGCACATCTCTCACACTTTTAGGTGTTGGCCATTCCTGCACTGCCTGCACTTTTCGCTCTGCCATGTGTAACCCTTCCGGACAAAGCATAACTCTGAGAAATTCCACTTCTCTCACACCAAACTCGCACTTGCTCAGTTTACAGAACAAGCTATGAGCACGCAGTTTGGTCAACACCATGATGACTTGATTCACATGACCCTCAACATTGTCGGAATAGATAAGGATGTCATCGATATACACCACAACAAAAAGGTCCACATACTCCTTTAGGACATCGTTAAGGAAATACTGAAATGCCGCCGGGGCGTTGCAGAGGCCGAAGGGCATGACAGTATACTCAAACAATCCATAACGAGTCTTAAAGGCAGTTTTCCACTCATCCCCATCCCGGACACGCACCAAATGGTACGCACCCCTCAAGTCCAATCTAGTGTAGATCTTAGCCTCTCTCACTTGATCAAGCAACACAGAAATGAGAGGCAAAGGATATCTGTTCCGCACAGTATTTTTGTTCAGCATACGGTAATCCACACAGGCCCTCAAATCACCGTTTGCCTTAGCTATGAAAAAAAGTGGAGAGGCAGCCGGCGACCGTGAAGGTCTAATGAATCCGATCTCCAAGTAGTGATCTAGATATTCTCTTAAGTGTTTAGTCTCTGGCACAGACAATGCATACACTCTGCATGCCGGGATAGTAGCTCCTTCTACCAAATCTATTCTGCAGTCATACTCCCTGTGAGGGGGTAATTGTTCCGCCTTGGTTTCACTAAAAACATCCCTGAACTGAGAGTACTCCAAAGGTAACACCAACTCCTTCTCAGCTGCCGTAGCTACAACGAAAGGATGCAACAAAGCGGCTGCCTGCGTGAGGTTGTTCGGAGCTAAATGACTCTGGCATTCCTCTGAAAGGAACCGGATCATTTTGGTTCTCCAATCTATGGTGGGATTATGGTGACACAGCCAAGGCATCCCCAAAATAACTTCATACTGCGGTGCCTCAATGATGTTTAAGGACAGTTCATCCCTATGTCTTCCATTCGCCACAATTATAGTCAGCAAGACAACCTCCGTTTGCTCGACGATTAAACCAGATTTCAGTGGTTTGCCGTCCATGGCCAATACCTCTACGGGGGTCTCCCTAGGTACCCGATGCAAATCGAGACTTGTTACCAACCCGCTGTCTATGAAATTCCCTGTGGCCCCAGAGTCTATCATGACCAAAACCTGATGGAACTGTTGGTTACACTCAAGGCTCATAGGGAGCACGACATGGGACTCAGTGTGGAGAAGTGTGGCTCAATGGTTAGAGCGGCAGACCCTGATGCAGAGATCTGGCCCGGGACCAGGGTTCAATTCCCGCCTCAGCGGGTCTTGGGCTCAATTTCCTCGGACCTGATAATTCTCGCCTCGGTGCCTATTCTAATCATGGGTCCCACTCTGCAACTCTGGGCAATAACTTGCTTAATCTCCACAACGGCCCCAACAGCGCTGGGATGCCTGGCTTCACCCTGGGGGTGCCCAGGAGTGGACATTTCACAGGGAAAAGCCAGGAAGGGTTCCACAGCGGTATGCGTACAGCGCCAGGACACCCCTTTGGGGGTATAAGTGCGCTTTACAAGTACAAGTACAAATTTCATTGCAAGGCCGTGGTAGCCAACGAGGGGAGTTTCCAACCTTTGCCTTCTTCACCCTCGCCGACTAAACCCCCTGTTGTATTCGATGCCGGACTCGAGGTGGACACCGCCACTTTCTTATTCCGCAACCATGCACCGGAGGATTTGGGCTTAGAAGGACAGTCTCTTACATAATGCCCCTTCTTCCCACAGTACATGCACAATCCCTGCACTCTTCGTCTCTCTCGTTCTTCTCTAGTCAGTGGGGCTCTAATAGTTCCTATTTCCATGGGCTCTGTTCCCATCTCAGTGTTGGCCACTGTTCTACGAGGTGTTTTGTCAGGTCTAGAATATCCTCTATCCCATCTTCTCCTTTCACCCCCCTCTCTCAGACCTCCGTCCATCCAATCGCAAAGTCAGATTTATCATTTCTGTACATGTAGTGGGTTGAGGATCTATCTGAGCCATGACATCTTTCATCTCTTCCCTCAGACCTTGATAAAACCAAGACATCCTTTTTTCCTCTGGCCATGCTGTTTCTGCCACTAGTCGATTGAAAGTAGTCAGGTAGGTTACTAGATCATTCCTCCCTTGTTTGAGGTCTAATAATTCTCTATCCGCACTGAAAGTAGTAGCCCTTCGGTCAAACACCCTCTCGAACTCAGCCCTAAAAGCCGACCAGTCAGATAATACAGCATCATTATTCCTAACTAAAGGAACAGCCCAATTGGCTGCGTCACCCACCAAATATGAAATCGCAAAAGCCACCCTAGAATGATTATTGGGGAAGGAGGCGGGTTTGCATGAGAAATGCAGCATTATCTGTGTCAGAAACACCTGAATTTTCAGTGGGTCCCCAGCATACCTTTCAGGACTGGCCAACGGGATAGGAGGTGGCACAGTAACCTGTATCTGTGAAGCAAGAGGGGAAGCGTCAAAAGGATTCCTAGACAGTTTGTCTACCTTCTCTCTCAATGCGGCAGTTTCCACTTTAAAAGATGCCAGTTCCTGTTGGACCATAACTAACGCCTGAAGGACATCATCCATGGTCGCCATTACTTGCAACACCTGGATCGGGTGGAGCAATATACTTGGGTGCGTAATTCTGTCAGGTTACGCTCCGCGGAATCCAGCTGCCGCAAGAAAGGGTCCACCTCCTGATATCACCAACACCCCAATGTACCACAGGGTGTTCGAGGGATCAGGCGAGGGAAAGGAGAGGGAAGGTACAGCGGGGAAGTAAGAACCTGTAACAACAAAAAACCAAAACTATAAACAGTGTAAGATACCAACTACTCTCTATAATGTCTCACTAGGTTCTTGCTATACCTTGTACACAGTCGTTTCTCGGATCCTTATTAATCCCTGGGACTTCACATAGACCAAGCACCGTACCTGAAACAAAGAACTATCCAACATTAGTACACCTTGGGTTAACGCATACCATCGAGCAGTTTATCCGACATGCATTCCTCATACATACCAGTAATTAAGGACAGCATAAGTATAATAAGTCCCTGTGGAAGATTATAGAAAATCCAGAGATACCAAAGTATAGCCCCCACACTACGCTGCTTTAAATAGTCGTGTAGTTTAAATGACAGGTCTCTGCCCGATTAGAAGTTCCAAAGGAATCCAAAGCCGTCAAGAACTCCTCCCCATACACGGCAATACGCGGATGCCTCACCGCCGTATTCCGCTATGTGATAGTTAAAATCAAGGTTCCAGTAATAGCACAAATATCCCCATACACGGCAATACGCGGTTGCCTCACCGCCGTATTCCGCTATGGCAAACAGTCCAGCACCACGTCTGAGATTAGAGTTTTCCCAGACTTCGCTCCGTGACACGCGATACGGTACTCACGTTTCTGCCGAAACTTATTTGAGATCCCTGTGCCGAACCTGGAGCACGATACCAGCAGTCCAAAGACAGCATCCATCCGCCATGAGACTTCTCTCCCTCCGCCGAGAAGAGAAAGGACAAAGTCAACAATTACGCACACCGTCCGGTGTGTCACGCCGCATACTTATCCCCTCCCAGTTTGCGGGCATCATGGGAGTTGTAGTTCGGGGATCGATATGGTAGGCGCTGCTACGCTCGTTTCCCTGACACATTTGGTGGTCAGCGGTTGGGATTTGAACGTGTATTTGCAAATTCACTCACAGTAATTGGTGTACATCACAAGTTTAGCGCAGACCACGATGCAACCACATATTGTGTTTTTGATTTGTTGGTTCTATTTTTGTGCGACCTTTAAACCACATATCCTGTCTCAAAGGAGTCAAGTAGCCAGTGAGGCTGCAGAATTAGAGTTCGACATTGAGGCATTGCTTACCTACAAAGTTGATCAATTGAGGCAATTCTGCAGAGCTTTTGGATGTCCCATGAAAAGTAGCGCCAAGAAGGAGGAGCTGCAAATGGCCTTGAGGGCCTGGTGGGAAGCCAAAGGGGCTCAGGAGACGGGTGATGTTGAGGTGGATGAGGATGACCCAGGGAATGGATTTGGTCCACAGGATTTGCCAGTGGAGGAACCAGCCTTAGGGGCTGGTAGTAGCCATTCAGGGAGGAGTTTTTCACCAGAGGAGCTGGAGGAAAACCAAAGGGTCAGAGAGCATGAGTTGGAGGTTTTAAAACTTAAAACTCAAGCAGAAGAGAAGAAGCTGCTCATTGAAAGTGAAAAGCGAGCAGAGGAGAGCAGGAACGCTCTCGCCTTGGAAGAGAAAAAGATTCTCTTAGCTCATGAGTTAAGCATGAGGGAACTGGAAATGAAGGTTAAACAGGCAGAGTCCAGTTCAAATGGTGGCAGCGTACAGCCAGTGCCAAGTGTGATGAGTACAAGTGTGCACTCAATGATTGGATGTTGGTGAGCATGGCGAATGATTTGAAGGAGTTGCTCAACTTTGCCCCTAGGGAGCCTAGGATCAGTAATTGTTTTCCAGGATTGCGCCAACCCATTGTTAGGGTGCGAGCTCTTGATTCCCGGGAGCTGGCACAAGAGCCAGACCCCTGGTCATGGGTCCAAGGGTCTGAAAAGGCCTTAGAGAGGGAAGAGAGGCGAAGTAGAACCGTTAGGTCCCAGAGTAATGGGGGGGCATGCGGGCTAGCGTCCTGTCTCAAAAGAGAGGGAGGGAGTGTGAGCAGCGTCCCCAGGGGTTCACCACCCCACCCCGGAGACTGGAGGGTTCCTTAGAGGAGCACCCCGTTGAAGGCCTAGCGCCTACTTGCCAGCTGTGTGAGGAAGAACACCTAGCATCAGGAGGGCGTGGGGCGTCTGTAACCAGAGCTCCCGCAGTCCTGAAGTTTGTGGGTGCCATTCCTAAATGGCAGGCACAGAAATCTAAATGGAAGGTTAAGAGAGGAAGGTGTCCCCCCGTGGGAAAACCCGCGGGACCGTGTCCAGCCAGTAGGGCTAGGTCCCCTAGGAGTGACCAGGGTAAACCCACTTCTAACCTGGAGGACAGGATAACTGGGAACAGTATCCTGACTGATGGGTCTTCCAGGGGTACCGCTCTAGGTGGGGTCTGGCAAGGAACCAGCACCCCTAGAGAGGCCCCAACTGCCAGGAAGTACACATGGAGCGGCATAGTTGGCCCAGGGAGTAGTGACCAAGAGAATCCCCTGGGGTCAGGAAGGCATAGAACAGGAGGGTGTCCCTGCGGTAGCGGGCCTGCGTCCGTGTTCCTTCGCCCCAAGCAGGGAAGTCCATCAAGGTAGTTGATTGGTCTACCCTGGCTTTTGGCTGGGAGGGGGTTGTGTTGGACTTGGCCCTTTTTGGCTAAAGTTCCCTAAACCTTTTGCTTTCCCCCTAGACCTTTTTTCTGACATGGTGTTGCCAACTTAGATGCTTTGGACACTTTGCCACTGCTAATCAGTGTCAAAGTGCAAGGGCTCCCTGTATAAAGTGTAATGGTAATTGGTTGTCCATGATTGGTATGTTTGCCTTACTACTAAAGTCCCTAGTAAAGTGCACTATGTGTGCCAGGGCTGGTAATGCAAATGCTACTAGTAAGCCTACAGCACGAATTGTGCCACCCACACAAGTAGCCTGTTGGACTTGGCCCTGCTTGCAGGGTCATCCCGGAACTTTTTGCCTTCCCCCTTAGCCTTTTTGCTGCTGTGGTAGTGGTGGTTTATGTACTCTGAGCACTTTGGCACGGGAGTTTGGTGTAAAGTGCCTGTGCTCTCTGCCCTCCATAGGCTAGCATTGAGAACTTCCCCCCCCTATGGATAACTCCTAAAGGAACCAAAATAAATATGTTATGTTTGGTGTGGTTGAACAGGAAATAATAAATGCTGCGCAATGGTGTACGCAGGTTTATTTTCACTGTGTAGAAATGTCACTTTTAAACCGTCACCCTGTCTGTGTGTTTGTGCCTGCCTGAGGTGGGTTGGCGGTATAGTGCTCGAAGTGACCAAAGCTGGCTCCGCCCCCTGGGGTGTGTCCGTCTCACCCACCCCCAGCTTTTGGAGGGAAGCCTGGCAGGGTGCCCTACACCTCCCCCAAAACCAGTTGGGACCGGTTTCCCCAGAGAGCCTTCTAGAAGGTTCTGGCCTTTTCTGGTAGGTGGGGTGAGGGGTGTATATATAGAGAAGCTGAGACTCCATGTGCTGAGTTGTGCATGGACTTTGATTGAGAGGGGACACTCTTCCAGGAGGTACCGCCACAAGGGCCTGCGTGCTGGCCCCTGAGCCCATCTGTACGCCTCTGCTGTCCACAGGGCCAGTGAGAGCCCTTTGCTGGAGTAAAGACTGCTATGCCAGGAGGAGTGCCACATTATGGGGGGTTGACTGTTCCTAGGGACGGCTGTCCTGTACTGATGAGTGCCCACTGCCTGCGGATCTTGCCCAGCATTGCCTGCCTGCTCTCCTGCCCTAGCGCCTCGTGAGCACTATCAGTTGTTGGCCTGCACTCCAAGGAGGTGAGGAGCGTGGGCACTACTTTCTCGTGTGGGACCCTGGAACTGTGAGCCATCCAGCGCCTCGTGAGCGTGCCTCCAGCACCTACCCAGGAGAAGAAGGTGCGTGGGTTCCGCAGCGCGTGCTGCCAGGGAGAGCTGTTTATCCTGAAAGTACAGCAGGGGCCTACCCCACGTTTGTGGCCCTTCGCGGGTGCCCACCCCGCGTTATTGCGCCTTCTGCCTATCTGGAGTAAGCGGGTGCCCACCCAGCGGTCGTTATGCCAAAAATAGCGGGAGCCCACCCCGCACTTTAATCTTGCCGCAAATCACCGCCGCAGCCCGGGGCAAGAAGAAGGAGAGAGCCGCCGCGCTGCCTGCGGCGACCCGGAAGGAGACGGGACCTCGCCCGAGGGGCCGGAAGTGAGGAGGAGGGGGCTCAGGAGTAACGAGGGAGCCCCGTGTCTGCCAAGGAGACAAGCGGGAGCCTACCCCGCGCTGGCCAACGCCCCAACGTCGACGGAGACTTTGCTCCGTAAAGGGAGGGGCTCTCCGTGAGCTGAGGAGAGCCCCGAGTGCCGCCGGAGTCGTCCTGAGCCCCGCCGGCATCATGTCGAAGTCCCGGGCCCCAGGCGAGGGACCTGGGTGAAGAGCGGAGTTGCTGCCTGCACCGCAGGAAGAAAGAGAGGCCTGCAGACAAGGAAGAAGCTGGAGCAGTGCGTGCTGCATTCCGGCCGCCCCCATCGCCTGCCAGCAGGAAGGGGCCTATCGGGGTACATTGCCGGTGCCCGGAGATTGCCAGAAGAAGTCCAGCGAGCCCGGTGAGTGGGGCTCAGTCTTCCAGTAGTTGGGGGTTGTGTTGGGGCACATTGCCGGTGCCCGCCCCCGGTACCAGCGCTCATTTTGTTTTCAGCTGCCCCAACGGACAGTGGGCAGCTGCACCGGTTGGGCATTGGAGACTTGGGGTCCCAGAGTGGGGGCTCCAGAGGCACCATAGGTGCCAGTGACCCTTGGTGACACCCAGCGGCACCGCAGTAGCGGGCCGCTGCAACGGTGGGACAAGCTTTTCCTTTAGAGTCCCAGGGTAGGGGCTCCCCAGGCGCAGTGGCGCCAAGGACTAATCTGCCACATTGGGCCTGTTATTTGGACTGCCAGGAGGTGCCTCTGCCCCATGGTGAGGACATTGTTTTAGGGGGCGCCCGGCTAAGGCTGATGCCAATAGGGTGCTGATGTCGTGCATGATATGTTTTCCACTTCATGCTCAGGTGCCTATTGAAATGCCTCATGTTTTATGCCCCATGCTCAGGGTCTATACCTAATGAGATGACCATGATTTATGCATAATGTGATTCACGCCCCATCACTGTGGTATAATGCATTCTCGATGTCTAATGAGGATGCTGCAGGGTTAGGCCACTGCTAATGAGGCGTATGCCTAATGCTAATGTTTTCCCCTAACGCTTACCAGGTTGGTGTTCTGCATAATGTGCTAGGCCTCATGCTACTAATGAGGTTTATGCCTATGGTTGGGCCTGAGGTGCTTTATGCCTAGGGAGAGGCCACCTGTATATATTTAGGCCTAATGAGAGCACGTAATATGTTTTATGCTTAATGGGGTGCTCAGATGTTCTAGATTCACGCCTGATCTCACATGGTTTATGCCTCTAAGCTCACATGGTTAGGTATACTGTGATTTATGCTAAGGAGATTATGCCCACAGGTCCCTGTCTAATGCCATGTTAGGATGCTTTATGTTCCTGCCACATGCTAATGTGTTATGCCCAATGTGGCGTATGCTGATACAATGCATAGTGGGTTTAGGCCTGATCTAATGTCATGCTATGATGCGTTCATTCTATGCCTAATCTAAGGTGTTTGTATGCCTAAGGCATTGATGCTGATACTGCTGTTTCCCTAAGGCCTACACGGCTGGTTTTATGCCTACGCTGATTTATGCTAATGTGATGTTACTAAGTTCCTGTTCGTGCCAGGAGTGACTGGCCGTTACACAGTTATCGCTGGTCTTACCTTTATAAACTGTGCTCTGTGATGGTTCTGGCAGCGGCCCGATTGGCGCTGCCCTGTATATATCCCCCCACCCCGTAAAAGTGCTACCTGGTGCCGGCTGGCACAGTATTACATGCGTCTGTGGTTATGATTCTAATCTGTTCTCATAATACAAGAGCTATTTTTACGCAACCTGGTGTGGAGTCTCTTTTGTAGTGTGCCTAGTGCATCGCCTGTGAGTGTGTGCTGCGCAGATGCTTTACACAATCCTTCGGAGTTTAGCCTACCCGCTCCGCACCACGCTACCCTGTTTCTAACATTGGTGTTCAGCGGTGGGATAGGACTTGTGATTGTGCAGTACCACAGCGACAACTGGTTGCACTACAAACTCTGCACTTAGAGTAATCACAGATTTGGGGATTATTTTTCTTGAGTTTGTTTCGCCCTGAAAGTGTCATTTTGAATTGCGCAGTCCTGTGGCAGCTCTTGCACCTAGGTCCCTTGTCTTGCACTGTGTCTTGGTGTCTTGCCAAAATGGAATCTGCCTTTGATTTTGACAATCTGTTTAAGTACAGTGTGTTGGAGTTGAGGGGGTTCTGTGAGGAGAGAGACATAGTAGTAAGTGGGTCAGACACCAAGCCAGACCTTCAGGGATTCCTGATTAAATGGCAAGAGGATGAATGGGACCGTGAGCACTATGAGGCAGAGAGGGCCCTGGCCGCAGGCCGAGAGGGTGGCTCTAAGGATCCTGGACAGGAGGTAGAAAAAGACAGGGCGGGGACACCAGTAGCTACTGAGGACACCGTAGATAGGGAGTCCTGTGCTGGGTCCAGTCCCAGGGGCAGTGCACCATCCCTTTCCCTGTCCCCGGAGGAGCGGGTGGATAGGAGGGAAGAAAGGGAGCATCAGCTGGCGTTGCAGAGGCTCAGAGTGGAGCTAGCGCAGCTGAGTGTGGAGGAAAAAAGGTTAGAGACCGAAAAGGTCCTAGCGCAGGAAAGGATGGCTGAGGCTGAGAGGGCCTTCGCCAGGGAGAGACTAGCTCACGGGGGTAGGTTGTCCCCTGAGAGTGGCTTCTGTGGTCTGGATTCACCAGTGAGGGTGGGATCCAGTGGTGGCAGCGAGAGTACATCCAGTGCAGGAAGTCCCACTCCCGGATCTCAGTATAGGATGCCTGATTCCCAGGAAGAGGGGTACGGGTTGAAATTTAGGGGCAGCAAGAAACTGTCTCACCAGTCCTGGGGGGAGTTTGTGGAAGCGTGTTGCAGTGCACTGGAGGACTGGGTGGTGTGTGGCGCGGTGAACGATTGGGAAGGGCTGTTCCATCTACTTGTCAGGGAGCACATGCTCAGGAATTGTTTCCCAAGGTTGCGCCAACACCTATTGCAGTGTGGGTTCTCTGACCCCAGGGAGCTTGCACGGGAGGCAGACCTTTGGGTGAGTGCCAGAGAGTCTGAGGAAGCATTGGGGAGTGATCCTGAAGGGAGTGCTCAGGGATCTTCCAACCCAGGAAGGTGGGAGAAGTGCAGAGTAGCCCAGCTAGGTCCCAGGGTAGTGAGAGGGTTGTAGGGCCTCACGTTCGGTCCCCAAGGAGAAGGAGGGAGACGGGGAGGTGTCCCGAGGTGCCCCAACCGCAGTCTCAGGGCCTGGAGAGTTCCATAAGGGAACCCCAGGTTGGGAGCCTAGGCTGTCCTGATAGGCCGTCCATTGAAGGGGATCCCCTAGTGTCAGGAGAACCAGGGGCATCTGTAATCGGAGCTCCAGGGGTTCTGGGGTCTGCTCAGTCACAGGGTTTAGACCCTGGGCTGGGATGCCAGGTTCAGGGACTGCCTGACCTGGAGGGTGGGACACCTGTAATCAGGGTCCCCACCGGCTTGACTTCCAGGGGTACTTCTCCAGGTGGAAGGGTGCGGAACTCTGGGAGGGGGTGCAGAGGGAGGGAGGACTCGCCTCTGGCACCGGTTCAGCCACAGGGTCTAGACCCTGGGTTGGGAGGCCAGGTTCAGGTATTGCCTGATCTGGAGAGAGGGACATCTGTTATCAGTGTTCCCCCCGGGTTGTCTTCCAGGGGTACTTCTCCCGGTGGGAGGGTGCGGAACTCTGGGAAGGGGTGCAGAGGGAGGGAGGACTCGCCTCTGGCACCGGTGCTACCTAAGGGGTTAGACCCTGGGGTGGTGAGTCAGTTACCGGGTCCAGGTCCGGAACTGGTGGGAGAGTGGCGTTCTGAGGGTGCCTCGCATAGGAGGAGAGGGCGGAACCCCAGAAGGAGAGGTAGGGGGAGGAGAGCTGACTTGTGGTCAGCATGAGAGTGCGGTCCCCAGGTGGGAGGACCGGTGGCAATTTGGAACTGCACGAGTAGAGGTGGAGTGGCAAAGGGGTACTATGTGCCTGGGACTACTGCCCCCCACTCGGTGAGACAGCAAGGACCAGAGACATCTGGGTGGCCTAGTGGCCGGTCCTGGCCGCGACCAACTAGAGAGTACCAGTGGGGTAGCTCAGGGGGTCCTGGGAGTTCTGACGGGAGGAACCACCACAGTCCAGAATGGCGGAGAACCTGCGGGTGCCCCTGCAGTTGCGGGCCCGCGTCCATGGTTTCTCTCCCCAAGCAGGGAAGCCCATCAAGGCATTGATTGGTCTATCCTGGCTTTTGGCTGGGAGGGGGTTGTGTTGGACTTGGCCCTGCTTGCAGGGTCATCCCGGAACTTTTTGCCTTCCCCCTTAGCCTTTTTGCTGCTGTGGTAGTGGTGGTTTATGTACTCTGAGCACTTTGGCACGGGAGTTTGGTGTAAAGTGCCTGTGCTCTCTGCCCTCCATAGGCTAGCATTGAGAACTTCCCCCCCTATGGATAACTCCTAAAGGAACCAAAATAAATATGTTATGTTTGGTGTGGTTGAACAGGAAATAATAAATGCTGCGCAATGGTGTACGCAGGTTTATTTTCACTGTGTAGAAATGTCACTTTTAAACCGTCACCCTGTCTGTGTGTTTGTGCCTGCCTGAGGTGGGTTGGCGGTATAGTGCTCGAAGTGACCAAAGCTGGCTCCGCCCCCTGGGGTGTGTCCGTCTCACCCACCCCCAGCTTTTGGAGGGAAGCCTGGCAGGGTGCCCTACACCTCCCCCAAAACCAGTTGGGACCGGTTTCCCCAGAGAGCCTTCTAGAAGGTTCTGGCCTTTTCTGGTAGGTGGGGTGAGGGGTGTATATATAGAGGAGCTGAGACTCCATGTGCTGAGTTGTGCGTGGACTTTGATTGAGAGGGGACACTCTGCCAGGAGGTACCGCCGCAAGGGCCTGCGTGCTGGCCCCTGAGCCCATCTGTAACCTTCTGCTGTCCACAGGGCCAGTGAGAGCCCTTTGCTGGAGTAAAGACTGCTATGCCAGGAGGAGTGCCACATTATGGGGGGTTGACTGTTCCTAGGGACGGCTGTCCTGTACTGATGAGTGCCCACTGCCTGCGAATCTTGCCCAGCATTGCCTGTCTGCTCTCCTGCCCTAGCGCCTCGTGAGCGCTATCGGTTGTTGGCCTGCACTCCAAGGAGGTGAGGAGCGTGGGCACTACTTTCTGGTGTGGGACCCTGGAACTGTGAGCCATCCAGCGCCTCGTGAGCGTGCCTCCAGCACCTACCCAGGAGAAGAAGGTGCATGGGTCCCGCAGCGCGTGCTGCCAGGGAGAGCTGTTTATCCTGAAAGTACAGCAGGGGCCTACCCCGCGTTTGTGGCCCTTCGCGGGTGCCCACCCCGCGTTATTGTGCCTTCTGCCTATCTGGAGTAAGTGGGTGCCCACCCCGCGGTCGTTATGCCAAAAATAGCGGGAGCCCACCCCGCACTTTAATCTTGCCGCAAATCACCGCCGCAGCCCGGGGCAAGAAGAAGGAGAGAGCCGCCGCGCTGCCTGCGGCGACCCGGAAGGAGACGGGACCTCGCCCGAGGGGCCGGAAGTGAGGAGGAGGGGGCTCCCGGAGTAACGAGGGAGCCCCGTGTCTGCCAAGGAGCCAGGCGGGAGCCTTCCCGCGCTGGACAACACCCCAACGTCGACGGAGACTTCGCTCCGTAAAGGGAGGGGCTCTCCGTGAGCTGAGGAGAACCCAGAGTGCCGCCGGAGTCGTCCGGAGCCCCGCCGGCCCCATGTCGAAGTCCCAGGCCCCAGGTGAGGGACCCGGGTGAAGAGCGGAGTTGCTGCCTGCACCGCAGGAAGAAAGAGAGCCCTGCAGACACGGAAGAAGCTGGAGCAGTGCGTGCTCCATTCCGGCCGCCCCCATCGCCTGCCAGCAGGAAGGGGCCTATCGGGGTACATTGCCGGTGCCTGGAGATTTCCAGAAGAAGTCCAGCGAGCCCGGTGAGTGAGGCTCAGTCTTCCAGTAGTTGGGGGTTGTGTCGGGGCACATTGCCGGTGCCCGCCCCCGGTATCAGCGCTCATTTTGTTTTCAGCTGCCCCACCGGACAGTGGGCAGCTGCACCGGTTGGGCATTGGAGACTTGGGGTCCCAGAGTGGGGGCTCCAGAGGCACCGTAGGTGCCAGTGACCCTTGGTGACACCCAGCGGCACCGCAGTAGCGGGCCGCTGCAACGGTGGGACAAGCTTTTCCTTTAGAGTCCCAGGGTAGGGGCTCCCCAGGCGCAATGGCGCCAAGGACTAATCTGCCACATTGGGCCTGTTATTTGGACTGCCAGGAGGTGCCTCTGCCCCATGGTGAGGACATTGTTTTAGGGGGCGCCCGGCTAAGGCTGATGCCAATAGGGTGCTGATGTCGTGCATGATATGTTTTCCACTTCATGCTCAGGTGCCTATCGAAATGCCTCATGTTTTATGCCCCATGCTCAGGGTCTATACCTAATGAGATGACCATGATTTATGCATAATGTGATTCACGCCCCATCACTGTGGTATAATGCATTCTCGATGTCTAATGAGGATGCTGCAGGGTTAGGCCACTGCTAATGAGGCGTATGCCTAATGCTAATGTTTTCCCCCAACGCTTACCAGGTTGGTGTTCTGCATAATGTGCTAGGCCTCATGCTACTAATGAGGTTTATGCCTATGGTTGGGCCTGAGGTGCTTTATGCCTAGGGAGAGGCCACCTGTATATATTTAGGCCTAATGAGAGCACGTAATATGTTTTATGCTTAATGGGGTGCTCAGATGTTCTAGATTCACGCCTGATCTCACATGGTTTATGCCTCTAAGCTCACATGGTTAGGTATACTGTGATTTATGCTAAGGAGATTATGCCCACAGGTCCCTGTCTAATGCCATGTTAGGATGCTTTAGGTTCCTGCCACATGCTAATGTGTTATGCCCAATGTGGCGTATGCTGATACAATGCATAGTGGGTTTAGGCCTGATCTAATGTCATGCTATGATGCGTTCATTCTATGCCTAATCTAAGGTGCTTGTATGCCTAAGGCATTGATGCTGATACTGCTGTTTCCCTAAGGCCTACACGGCTGGTTTTATGCCTACGCTGATTTATGCTAATGTGATGTTACTAAGTTCCTGTTCGTGCCAGGAGTGACTGGCCGTTACACAGTTATCGCTGGTCTTACCTTTATAAACTGTGCTCTGTGATGGTCCTGGCAGCGGCCCGATTGGCGCTGGCCTGTATATATCCCCCCCGTAAAAGTGCTACCTAGTGCCGAGTGGCACAGTATTACATGCGTCTGTGGTTAAGATTCTAATCTGTTCTCATAATACAAGAGCTATTTTTACGCAACCTGGTGTGGAGTCTCTTTTGTAGTGTGCCTAGTGTGTCACCTGTGAGTGTGTGCTGCGCAGATGCTTTACACAATCCTTCGGAGTTTAGCCTACCCGCTCCGCACCACGCTACGCCGTTTCTAACATAGCCTTAAAGAGGGAACTCAGGCCTGCCACTGCAGTGCCTGCGCGCAGTTTGTTAAACTGCCATGTTGTTCTAACAAGTGCACCCACTGCCAGACCTTACCCTTTCCTTTCTATGCACATCAGACACCCCTATGGTAGGTCCAAGGTACCCCCTGGGCAGGGTGCAGTGCATGTGAAAGGTAGGACATGTACTAAGGTGTGTACCATGTCCTGACAGTGAAATAATCTCCATTTCGTTTTTCACTGTGGAAAGGCCATCTTGTCCATAGGATAAAATGGGGAGGCTGTGTGATATCTTTTCCAGCCTATCTTCCCAAAGGCGTAAGATGGAGAGGTGAAGTTTAGTGTGCCTGAACTCACAATGTAATAACACATCTTTTTATGAAGGTGGTTTTTGCATTGTGTGTTTAGAAGCCACTCTTTTAGAAGTGGCTGGGTTTTTGTGCTCTAACATTTCTGTGTGTCTCTGCCTGGTTGTGGATTGACTGTCTGGATTTGAAAGTGATAGGATCTGGGGAATGTCTTGACCCAGGGGAGGAGGTGAGACAGCAACAGGCTGACCTGCATCTGGAGTGTAGGGGGAGGAGTAGCCCCTAGAGGTGAAGACGCCTGGGCTGCAGCCATAAACCAATGGCTCCGTCCCCTGCTGAGTGATTGAGGATCCAGACCCCCACTATCAAAGGAATAAGGTGTCACTGGCAGGGAGGCACCCAGAACTGGTTTGAACAGGGGTCAGTGCCCCCCTGAACACAAAGACTTCAAAGACATTTAGGGGTATAACTATGAGAGCTGAAGCCCCTGAACTTTGGAGAAATGGATTGATCAAGATTGAACAAGACTGAAGCTACTTCGTGGTCAAGAGGAACCTTTGCCAAGGAAGAAACAGCTGAAGAGACTGAAGGAAAGGACTGACTCCTGCTGTGTGTTCTGGGGCTGGCTTGCAGTTTGCTGCTTTAACCAAGGAGAGGCTAAAGGGACTTTGCTGTGTGCTGTGTCCCCCTGCTTGAAAGGACTTTGCTGTGTGCTGTGTCCGGAAGTAACTTATCCCCAAGGGCCCGAGGTGAGCTGGCTCCCTGTTGCGGAAACTCAGGAACACAAAAGTTTCCAAGCGAGTCTCAGCGACGCTGTGTGCGTGTGCTTTTTGCAGCCTGATACCCTCGTAATAATTGCCCTGTGATCGTGGTCATCTGGAGTCCAAGCGAGTCTCAGCGACGCTGTGTGCGTGTGCTTTTTGCAGCCTGAGCCCTTCGTGAGGATTGTCCTGTGATCGTGTGCACCGGAGTCCAAGTGAGTCTCAGCGACGCTGTGTGCATGTGCTTTGTGCAGCCTGAGACCTTCGTGAGGATTGCCCTGTTATCGTGCACACCCGGAGTCCAAGTGAGTCTCAGCAACGCTGTGTGCGTGTGCTTTGTGCAGCCTGAGACCTTCGTGAGGATTGCCTTGTTATCGTGCACCCGGAGTTCAAGTGAGTCTCAGCGACGCTGTGTGCGTGTGCCCTGTTGCAGCCTGAGATCTTCATAGCATCAGCAGTCCGGACCGGCAGCCCCGGAGGAGCCGAGCCGCCGGCCCGAGCCCGCCATTGCCAGAGCGGGACCTCGAACCAACCTCGTCGAGGGAAGGCCCGAGTCCCACTGCCCAGAATTCACAAAGATTGCATCGGAGGCCCAAGTTGCGGGAAGAGGAGAGGAGAGCGAGGTCGCACCCCCCAGGTAACGTGTGTCGACGCCTGGGGCGGGGTGCGGGCTCGGAGGGAGACGCTGTCAGCCTCTCCCATTCCTGCAGTGCGAGCCTCTGCTTCGGCTCGTATCGCGGCCCGTACTTGCCAGCGGAGTGGCAGTACCGGGGCCGGAGTGCGGAGCTGCACTTTTTGTTTACACCATACCCGTGTGGGGGCAACTGTTGACAGAGGCTGACTGCTAGCCAGTACGAGTGGCGGAGAGACCGCCTGAGGCACCGTGATCGGTGCTGGAGTGTATTACGCATTGCATTGTTTCTGCATAACAAACTACCTGATTAGTGTATTACGTATTGCATTGTTTCTGCATAACGAACTACCTGATTAGTGTATTACGCATTGCATTGTTTCTGCATAACGAACTACCGGATTGTTGCGTTACACATTGCATTATTTTTACATTGCAAAGTGCCTGATGCTAGCATTACGAACTGCATTATTTCTACATTGCAAAGTGCCTGATTCGAGCATTACGAACTGCATTATTTCTACATTGCAAAGTGCCTGATTCTAGCATTACGAACTGCATAGCATTGCATTAGGACTGCAGTGGAACGTTTAGAAGTGCTCATTAATATCGCCAGAACTTACAAGGGCTGGCTGGCCTAACAACCGGCCAGGAAGAATATTACAAATACGCATATGTTGGAATTATATCGTGTGATCTTATCGTATATCTCTTTATATAAATTTATACTCGTTTTTATGAAACTCGTGTGGAGTCCATTTGTGGTGTTATCATTGCGTTGCTGTGAGCGTGGTTGCAAATACTTTACACATTTGCCTTGAAGATAAGCCTGGCTGCTCGTGCCAAGCTACCAAGGGGCTAAGCGGGGGCTATCTGAGAAGGTGTCCTTCCTTTCCCTGACGTGAGAGCGGGGGTCCCTATTTGGCCTAAGGTACCTACCTCAGCCAACCACGGATCCCGGGTCTAACACCGGTGCTTTCCAGTGCTTAGCACCGGCACTTATTTGATAGGGCTGGGTCTACATAACACCACCATGCGTCTGCAACTCTGACTCTGCACGTCATATAATTGGTCATATGGCAGGCAATGTGAATGTCAGTCAGTATATAAAATTAAATGACCTCAGACGCGGCGCGCATCACATATGTAATAATGTAAATGATTCATATTACTGACTCCAGAGACCGTCCGCCCGACTCATTTTACGTATTCCAATGATGCAGATGATGACGCATTTCAAATTTGCTTTAGGCGGAGCCCCACTGTCCCTTACCATTAATTGTGATTTAACTGGACTAAATCAAGACAGCAAAGATGTTTTCCAAATTTGATCTTCATGGACCTTACAATCGGATGCACATAAGAGAAGATGTTGAATGGAAGACAGTGTTTAAATCCAGCTTTGGGCATTTTCAGTAGCTTGTCATGCCCTTCAAGATGGATAATATCTCATCAATGTCCAACAGCTTGTGAATTATATATTTCGAGACCTGTTGGAGGCATTCCGAGTGGTCTATGTAGATGGCATTTTAATTTTCTCTTTGGTGAACACTGAAGACGCATGGGAAAAGTATTCCTGAGATTGGTGAGAAAACATTGCTTGAAAGCCAACGCACAAGAGAGTGTTTTCAAAATTCCCTCCATTTTATTTTGGTGGTTCCTCATTTCCAACCAGGTAATATATGTCAACCCAGGCAAGATAACTGCTGCACTGTACCTGCTAATATAAACAAGATTAAAAAAATTGGGGTTCACCAATTTTTACAGACATTTCATTCAAGACTTTTTCACTGTTGTGGTAGCTATTACAACTCTGAATAGAAGGCAGTGCACTTCCAATGGGATCAAGATAACACATTTGTTTGGTTACAGATGGCATTTACGATCATGCCAATCTCGAAACATTGGGGCAGATCTACAAGCAACTAACGCAGTGCGGTGCCGCAAGTCATTTTGCTGCGCCGCGCTACGTTAGTTTCGAAGCACAGGGATGCAACATATTTACAACAATATGTCGCATCTCTATGCTTCCCCCTGCGCTGGCGCACATTACTGCCATGCGCAGGCACCCTTGCACCATGGTGCAAGGATGCCTGTGTCGTGGGGAGATTATTTATGTGCAGGAAGGTGCCCTTCCTGCACAAAAACAATCAATTGAGGTGATTTCCTCTTCCAATGTGTGCTGTAGAATGCAGCACGCATTGAAAGAGGAAAAAAATGAGGAGAAATGAAAACATTTCTCCTCGTTGCACCTCGCTACGCCACCACTAGGGTGGCGTAGCATTCTGACGCATTTCCAGATTTACGATTTCTCGTGAATCTGGAAAGCATCAGTGGACATGGGTGTTGCGTGGGAACACCCACAGCAACACCCATGTCACGCCCCTAACACGCAAAGTGTTGCGTGAACAGGGGCGATATTTACAAGCACAGGTTAAGTCACGCAGGGTGACTTTACCTGTGCTTGTAAATATCACTCAGCAGGCTGTGCCACCGGTGCGTCACGCAACGTGATGCACCGGCGGCGCAAGGGGCTTGTAAATCTGCCCCTTAGTGATTGCTTCCAACCCTTCACTGTTGAGACAAATGCCACAGTGTTTGCATAGGCTCCATCGTCGCACAGAGGCCCTTACGCCCGTGGCCTAGTTTTCTTGCAGTGAACACTACTATGCAATTTATGAAATGGAATTGATAAGCACAAAAGACGAATTTAGTCATTTGAGGCATTATCTTACAGAAGCAGGGCACCATGACAGTATGTAGCGATCATAAGAACTTTGCTTGTTGGAAAATGCCACATAGTCCTTCCTTCTCTCTCTAAGACGCCACTCTGAAGGTGGCACTCCTTTTCATACAATCTGGAGTTCTCCAAATATCTGTGGGAAAGTTTTTAACTCCCTTTCAAGAATAATCTGCTGGCAGGTTGTTCTCTCCCTCAAGCGGCCCTGCTTCATAATATTGATAGGTTGGACATTATAGTATGGGCCTGGGGCACCTGGGTCTAGCATTGGCCTAGAGAGAGACTGCCCAAAATTGGAGAGCTAGTGACGCTCCTTCATTGAGTGGTTGGCTGTGACGTATGAAACGATGCCTTTTTTCTGGAAAAGCCAGTCCAAGAAAACATTGCAGGACTTGGGAACCCTAGCCACAATACTTCAGTAGAATTAACAGCGGGGGAGAAGCTGGGAGTTTTGTGATGATGAATTTAGATTTTTGCATTCTATAATCTGTCTGCTGAACATTGTTCTTCCTATTTGTGCCTCATGCATTTTACTGGATTGAATTCGATTTGTCAAATGCTGTCAGTTCGAAATTATATCTGAGATGTTTAAGTAAAAGCATTTTTTTATTTAAAAAAAGATGTGGTTCTTAAAAGCAATAAAATGTTAAAACCTGAACATGCATGCTGGGACTTGTTTTTCCTCTCTCTTTAACTACATCATCTCCTTTAGACTAAGCCATTGTCACGGTAAAGATGTCCAGGTCTAGTCAGCAAGAGATGAGGCACTAGAGCCCTCTGCTCAGTTGACTCTTACTACACAAACGGCGACTCTGAATGAGGCCTCAAAACTTTTGTAAAATATTTAGGAATAGCAAGCCATGATTTGAGCTCAAAAGGAGGCACATTAAGATTCTTTTGTGTCACCAAGACTGAGGGCCTGATTACGAGTACGGCGGTCCACGCGGTGGCGGTCCATGGACCGCCAGACTGGCAGTCCACCAGCCGTATTACAACTTTGGCGGTTGGACTGCCACAGGAGATTGCAATATGCTGGCGGTGCAGCTGCGGCACCACCGAGCATATTAAGAGTTGCCTTACCACCATCCTTTTCGTGGCGGTGAGACTTGAGGGTCCCTTGTGCCTCTGTGCATGGGGGTGTATGCAGGGGGATCATGATGTGCCCCCCTGTATTTTTGCATCCCCAGTTCCTACACGAGAAGGAATGCACAACATGGTGGTGTGGCGCTCCGCAGGAGGACCACCAAGGGCGTAACAGGCCCTGAATCTTTATTTCAGACATTGAGTTATAGCAACACATAGTATAGTGATATTAAGGCTGCCTGCTGCGCACTATTCCAGTGAAAATAACTCCAATGATTTAATGTCCATGCACTTTTGGTTTCCAGAAATAAGACAAGTCCTGGATAAATTGTCAAAGCTTATACTTTCTGAACCCAGGCAAAAAAACAGCTATGTTTGACCGACCTGACTTCTCCAACTCCTGCTCACACTTCAACACTGAAGGTCATGACTTTATTGTAGACCAACCCTATTCAAGTCAATGAACCAACCTACTAGTTGCAGTAGGCTACTTTACTAAAGGCGCACATTTTATTCACTTGACAAAGATGCCTGCAGATTCCAATTTGCCACAAACCTTTCTAAGGGAACTTGGTTTATTAAATGGGCTTCCTGAAATGATAATAACAATTCTGGGGATCACTTCATCACAAGCTTTTAGAATTTAGTCTTACACGAAGTAGACACTATTCACTTTGAGGCCTTATTACAAAGTGCAATTGTAGTATGTTTCCTAGTACTACAATAGTACTACTCACAAACTACAAAATGCCATTCACAAACCTATTTGCGGCGGTCTGTGCCTCTGCCTCCTCCTATCTTTTATGTACAGAAATCTTGGCCTCAATTGTGGAGATGTTCAGACACATACATATACGTTTTTGTAGTAAATGTGGGAGGAACATGAGGAGTGTCTGAAAAATGGGGAACAATTATGATTAAATAGGTGGGATTTAGGCAGGAGTGAGAAGGTGTTTAGGGAGGGCAAAAGAGGGGCTTAAGAAGGGACATGCACCCACCAACAAAAGAGTAAGCCAATACCTATTCACAATCTGCACTTCTATAACTACTAGAGCCATAAAGGTTCAAAACAGTCATAAATGTACCCCAGTTCAGACCTGGGGTAAGACAAGCACCACACTTTGCCAACAACTTGTACAGCAACACCCTCACACAAATATTATTCTATTATAAACTATTTAAGAAACATTTAATTTAAAAAATAAATGTATTTTTTTTAATAATAATAATTAAATTAACTTAAATTCTATGCATAATGTTTAGTACCTTTTACTACATAATAAATAAACATAAACATTTAACTCTAGGTGGAAACTTTTTTTAAATAAATATTTTACAAAATAATTGTAATTTTATTTAATATGTTTAAATTATTTAAATATATAATTCAAAATTAAGTTAATAGTGCTGTAGAATTTTATTTATGTTCGTTCTACATTTAAAATAAATATATAAACTTTATTTACGTTAACATTTAACATATATATATATATATTTTTATACATTTTTTAAAGTTTATTAAACTTTTACAGATTTCCCTATTCTTTTCCAAACGGAGATCTCTGCCCCGGTGGTTAGTGCTGGTAATAGCCACTAGTAGTAACTTTACACTTGTAAATTTGGCTCCACATCCTGTTTCAAGGGGTAGAGACACGTAAGTGTATACTTTGTAGTCATTGTCAAATTTATTGTTGTATTTAATAAAAACCATTACAATATATATATCCGTACAATAAGATAAAACAATCATATTAAAATAACAAGGTGAAAGAATAAGTAATGAGGGGAGGATACACTTTATGGTAATGGAGAATAGCCAAAAGTATTGAATTTATTCCAAAGCATAAGAGTATATTAACATGTGTAGAATTACTCATGTGTAAATTTACCTTTGTGACAACTCACTGCAGAGTGCTCTAGGCTCAATTCAATTATTCAATTATTTATTCATCATGATTTGGAATTCCGAAGAATTCCACATAAAAATACATCTTAAAAACAACATTACATTCCATAAAAATTACCAATCTAAATTCATCATATCATTTCATATAAAAACACAAATGACCATATCAGTAGCAGCCATTCTATAGGTTTTCGAGTGCCAGGAGGAGTGAACCATGAATAGTCGGATTACCATGAATGAATACTTACAGACTTATACGAAGTTATAATCTAATACTATCATAAAACGTTCAGAATTAAAACTTGTTGTAAAGTGCAAAGATTTAACAATTCGCTATACAGTACTAGATAACGAACGGAATAACCATATAATAAAAAACAATAATTTGTCTATTCACTAGACTGTACAATATAACCAGCAGCAAAATAACAGTGCAAGAGTATTTCAATACTTTAGAAACGCCGTTTTCAGCGTGAAGTACACGATAATTAGCAGCAAAACAAGGATTTAGTAAGGTGCAAGAGATCATACAGGACATGTAACTAGCAGCGAAAAAAGTTTGTAAAAGTGCACGTGCTCGGTTGCAAACTTTGTAAATCAGCCTTAGAAACCGAAGGGTCGAGAAAGTGCAAGTGCTCAGTGCATACATATTAAATAGATCCTTACTGCTTAGTATATATTTAAAAATTGTTTAAAAAAACTAAAAAATTTAAAACACATAATTTCAGATGGGGAGACAGCAGACAACTCCGGGCCTCTTCTGCTGTGGCGATATTATACTTTAAAAACAATTCCTTAGGTATCTACAACGTGTTGATTGTAATGCGGGACAAACGAATAAAACATGATTTAGATCTTGTATACAGGAATTACATAATGACAATATCTTTCGTGTCTAGCAATACCCTCCCAGGCTCCTGTTACAATTCTTAGGGAAGTAAATTCAATCTAAGTAGCAGAATCACCCTACGTACTCCATGTTTAAGATTCCATAAAACATTAGGTTGGGGTTTTTTGCCAATACTACTCCCCACAATACAATCATTATTTCTATTCTCTGTGCACATTTTAATATCTCTTTCACGAGAAACCCCATAGATTGTTTTCTTAATTATAATTTTCAAAGCCCTTTTACAAAGAACCGCCGCCCCATCCTTATCTAAACCGAAAATTGTTAGCGCTTTTAGATTCTGTGCTCTAGGCAATTCAGTGTTCTTTTGTTCTTACAGCATCCATCCACATATCTGGCCATCCATTCACTCCTCATCTCCAGTCCCTTCAGTACAAGCACTATTGATGAGATTAAAAAATGTGCTACTATAGGCAGTGTTCGAAATTGGGTCTCTAGTTGGCAGAGGTATGTACCTTGGCCAAGTAGGAACCACAACCCTAATCAGGGTAAGTCACAACAAAACCTAAAATATCCAGTGCTCACCCTCTGGTAGCTTGGCACAGACCAGGCAGGCTAACTTAGAAGGCAATGTGTGAAGTATTTGTGCAATAACTCCTGCAAAAACACAGTGAAAACACCACAAAAAGACTCCACAACAGTTTTGAAAAATAAAGTATGACTTTATAAACAAAACAAGACCAGTAGACATCGAAGTACAAAGTTGTACGGAATAAAAAAGTCAGAAGAGAGCTTAGAGACAATAAGCGCCCAAGTCAGTTATTGGGTCGCACTAGGCCAGGACAAAGTCAAGAGTTCAGACCGACCGCGAGTGATCGCAGGCCAGCAGCAGGGACCTCCTTGGGTCCGCTGAACAAAAGTACCTTTGATCCAGACAATGTCGTTGCTACAAGGCTGCATAGATCACGCTGTGGAAGAGATGCATAGAGGTCTTCCAAGTAACTGCGGCGAGACGCTGAGTCCACTACATGTAACTGCGAGAGTGCGTTGGTTCTGACCTGCACGGTGACAAAGAGGTGCCGAATCTGATGCAGATGTATGAGTGGGGGTTGTCAAGCACTTTAGGGCCTCACTCTCAAGTGTCCAGGACTGGGATAGCACCACTTGGCAGAGCCGACTCACGGCTTGTAGAGTCCAGGTGCAGATGCAGGTGGTTCAAGTCTTTGATGTCCCTGAGACTTGGAAACAGGAGGCAAGCCAGCAAGCACTTGGAGTCACTCTGGGTTCAAGTGATGCGGGTCCAGTCCATCTCACCCAGTCGGTGGAACAGCAAGCAACAGGGCGGCTCAGCACAGCAAGAGCACAGCAAGGCAGGGTTTAGCAAAGCAGTGTTCCGGCAGTGTAGCATTCCTTTTAGCAGCACAACGGCTCTTCTTCCTGGTAGAGTGATCACAGGTCCAGAAGTATCTGTCTTGGTAAAGTCAGGGACCCAATACTTATACCCAAATGTGCCTTTGAAGTGGGGGAGACTTCAAAGAGTGCCTTTGAAGTGCACAAGTATCTCTTTCAACCCTATCCTGTCTGCCAGGCTATCTGTGGGGGGTAATCAGTCCTTTGTGTGGGGCCAGGCCACTGCCTATTGAAGTGTAAGTGTTAGCCCCTTCCTCCCATCCTGCCCAGGAAGGGCCATTAGAATACAGGTGTATGTAGATGGATACTCAGCCACACATAGCCCTCCTGTGTTTATGGCTGTCTGTAGGGAATGAACAAAGTGTAGCTGTCACCCAGCCTAGACATGTATTGGAGACAGGCTGTAAGGCACACAGAGCAGTAAGAGCAGAGAAATGTCCACTTTCTAAAAGTGGAATTTTTAAACAGTAAAGTTAAATCCAGCTTTACCAGTAGAGAGGATTCATCATTACCATTCTCCTTTCTAATCAGGAGTTATCCTATAAGAGGCGTAGGCCTCAGAGTAGTGAAAAACGAATCTGGGTGTCTGTCACTACCAGGACATGCAAAACACAAAAGTACCAGTCCTACCTTTTACTTACACTGCACCCTGCCCTATGGGCTACCTTAGTCCTACCTTAGGGGTGAATTAGGTTAATAAAAGGGGAGTTGAGGGATTGGCAAGTAGTTTTGAATGGCAAAGTAGCTTTCCTGGTCGCAACAGCGAGATGTGTTGTGAAATGTGTCGATGCAGGTCCCACAAGTTGAGTGTGCATCGATTTTCTCCATGCACTGATGGTGATGCGTCGGTTCCGTAGACAGGTGCTGGAGTCTAGGGGCATCGAGCGATGCACTGGGTTTCTCCACAGAGTTATGGGGATGCATCGATCTCTTCAAGCTGCAGTAGCGGTGATAAACACTGTCAGATGTGTTGATCTAGGGAGGCAAAGTGCTGGATCCAATGCGATGCGTCGATTTTACTCCTGCAACCATGTCGATGCACCAATTCTGCTGCATGCAGACAGGAGATACATGTTGCAAGTATTGGGGCCACTTCTAGTGAGCCAGGCACAGGAGTAGGGGTAGATACTTTGATATCCCGGAGTCTCAAACAGGAGGCAAGCCAACAAGCCCTTGGAGCAAACTTGAAGTGAAGGCAGAGTCCAGCTCTCCTTCAGCAAAGTCAGAGAGCAGCAGGCAGCAGGGCAACAAGCAGAAAAGCAGGTTCCAGATCAGCAGTCCAGTTGAGTCCTTTAAGCAGCACAACAGTTCCATTCCAGAGATATGAAACATGATGCAGCTACTCCTTTCTAATCAGGAATTACAGCTTAAAGATATTTGAAGGAATTCCCAATGTTAGCATATGAGAGGCGTAGGCCTCATAGTAGTGAAAAACGAATTTGGGTGTCTGTCACTACCAGGACATGCAAAACACTAAAGTACCTGTCCTACCTTTTACTTACAATGCACCCTGCCCTATGGGCTACCTAGGGCCTACCTTAGGGGTGAATTAGGTGTCATAAAAGGGGAGTTGAGGAATTGGCAAGTAGTTTTGAATGCCAAGTTGATGTGGGAGTAAAATGCACACACAGGCCCCGCAGTGGCTGGCTTGAGACATGGTTAGAGGGCTACTTAGGTGGGTGGCAAAACTAGTAGCATTTAATTTACAGGCCCTGGGCACATGTAGTGCACTTTACTAGGGACCTAAAGTAAATTAAATATGTCAATTGGGTATGAGTCAATATTACCATGTTTTAGGGAGAGAGTACATGTACTTTAGCACTGGTTAGCAGTGGTAAAGTGTGCAGAATCCGAAAGCCAGCACAAATGAGTACAGAAAGATGGAGAGAGGCAGGCAAAAAGTTGGGGGAAGGCCACCCTAAGGCTGTCAGGTCTAAAAGGCAGTTATCCATCTAAATCAGGCTAAGGCACAGTACAAAAAATATACATAGAAGAAGCTTATTATATCACCCGTCTGTAAGGTTCACAGTGAGGTTGGTATTCCATTAAACAACTACACCTTCTGGGGCCTCAGTCTTAGTGTACACTGCATTTTGTGGGCTGTTCCTCGCAGAGATTAATGGGGTCATCAGCGCTGCACCAAACGTTGCCCCCAAAGTGCAGTATCCACCCAGTGGTACATGTTTCCATAGTCAAACAGGTAATTTCTTATCAAGTGTTTCCTCCATTTACAATGTTGGCAGATGGAACTCACAAATAAAAGATGTAGGCTATATTTTATTCATGCATAGCCCATGGGCAGCCTCAGTATCTCAAAACCTGGAAGGGATATGATAACTCTGAAAGGTCTTGGGAACCACAGACTTCTGTGTATGCACCTCTCTGGGTTTGGGGTTTCCATTTTAGGTTTACCAGTAATATTTTACGCTCTAGTCCTGGGGGCTACAATGCATTCCTGTGGTGGGTTGTACTGTCAGGAACATCATGATGAACACACACTCTCTTTGCCTCCTCCTTTTAACCTTTGCTGTCTATCTGTCCACTGCCGTTTGAATACAGATATAGATTGGACTGTAAGAGTAAGGATTTAGATAAAGGCAGATTTCAGTGCTACAAACTCATACCTCATTCTGAATTTGTTTTGAAACCTCAAGTAACACTTCTATAGAGGAGGTCTCATGTTTAAGAAGTATTGTAAGAAATTGGGTTTTTGATGGAGGGTGGTGAAGAACCCTTCTCAAGCAACAACTAAAATCCTTATTGGGTTGACCCACAAAAGTCACAAAATTAACCTATGTTTAACCCTCTAGTAGCTTGGCACAAACGCAGTCTGGCATAACTTAAAGTCAATGTGTAAAGTATTTATGCAGCACTCAAACAATAATAAAGTAAAATCACAATACAAGAAAAATTCCAAACCAATTTAGAAAAATAGTCATTTTTTAATAAAAAAATTAAACTAGAATGACAAAAATTCCAATCAGTAGAACGAGAGATATGTAAATTTAAAGTTTCAAATAAGTATAGCGCCTAACAGCACAACCTGCCACTCGTGGTCATCTGGTTGTGCTAGACCGGGGGAAAGTTCAGGGTGACCATGATGAAGCCCAAGCCGACAGAGAAACCAGGTAATCCAGCTGAAAAAGATACCTTCTCAAAGTCCAAAACGAAGAGTCTAGTTCACGGTGGAGGAGGCTGTGAGGAGTAGGGAGAGCTTCACACATGGTTGATGCTGTAGCACAAAGTGCAAATCTCGCATTGCCGGTGGTTACTGACGGTCACTGTAGCACGAAGAGTCAAGTTCACCTGAGCTTTGCGTTGGTGGTCACCGCGGGTGGCAGAGTCTCAGTGAGAACGGGTCTGTTCGTGCCTCGAAGTGCCCAAAACTTCAGGATTTCTTTCTTCACAGAGGAGTGCACTCTGATACCAGCCAAGTGTCCGGGACCCAGGGAGGCACACCTTGGGGATCAGGGAGTCACTCTAGCAGGGACCAGAAGGGCTCAGGCAAGTCCAGTTGCAGTAGTTCAGCTGGGCACTTGCAGGGAGGCCTCTGGAGCTTGTTGTTTCCCACTAGCTCAGAACAGGTCAGCCAACTGACCCTTGGAGTCACTCAGGTTAACCTGGGATGAAGGGAGCCAGTCCAGTCTTTCTTCACAGAGAGCAGGGCAGGCCTCAAGCAGCAGGGCAACCCTCTGCAGAACAAGGCAGGCCTCAACTAGCAGGGCAGTCCTCTACAGAACAAGGCAGTCCTTCTGTAGTCCACAGGTCCAGGAGTGTACTGAAGAGGTGGTTTAGGAGGTCCAATATTTATACCTGTTGCTAGGCTTTGATGTGGGGTGTTACATCCTGGCTACCCCCACATCTAGTTCTAGATTATTTCCCCTTCCCCTGCTAAGACTTCAAGTAGTCTAGGGTGACAAAAGACTGGTGTCAAGTTCCTTTGTGAGTGTGCTGGTTAGTAGCCCTTTGAAGTGTAAGTGGGGCAGGGAACAGTTCTGTCCCACCCATTCTGGCAAGATGCCCCATCCTGCCAACATCTAGTCCCCCTTTGTCCCACTGTCTTTCAGAAAGACACAAAGACTAATTGCCAGCCTAGTCACAGTCACGCCACCCAGAATACAGACTGCAGGCACCAAATGGTTGCGGCAAGAAAATGCCAACTTCTAAAAGTGGCATTTTACGAATTGTGATTTAAAATCTGACTTTACCATTAAAGTAGATTTTAAATTGCAATTCATTTGAGTCCAAACGTAACTTTCTTATCTATTCCTACTCAAACATTAGCACTTATTAAATGTAATAAAGTAACCCAATTTTATCCAATGGGAGAGATAGGCCTTACAGTAGTCAAAAACAAATTTAGGAGTTTGTCACTACCAGGATATGTAAAACTTAAAAACACGTCATACTTTTTAAATACACTGCACCCTGTCCTGTGGGCTGTTTAGGGCCTACCTTAGGGGGCACTTACATGCATTGAAAAGGGAGGTTTAGGTCTGGCAAAAGCTTTATTTTGCCAGGTAAAAAGGGCAGTTTAAAACTGCACTACAGACTGCAGTGGCAGGCCTGAGACATGTTTCAAAGTGCTACATTAGTGGGTAGCACAATGAGTGCTGCAGGCCCACTTGTAGCATGTAATTTACAGGCCATGGGTACATGTAGTACAACTTTACTAGGGACTTTCGAGTAAATTAAATGAGACAATCAGGTGTAGGCCAATTTTACCATGTTTATGGGAGAGAGCGCAGCCACAAAACAGGAGGGGTGTAAGTAAAATGTTTGGAAGAAGACTGCACCAAGGATGACAGGTCTAACATGTATATGTTAGTAAATATGTAATGCATTCATGGACAGTGGTGCACCCTCCCTTTGGAGGGTAACCTAAGAGTATATTGCATCAAATTGAATGCTTTGAGGGCAAGTGTAACATCTCAGAGAAGAATTCAAAGTATAATTCACAGGCTTTGGAGTATTCTTTTGGACTCAATATTTTGAACAGGTCCCCCTGAAGAGATTGACTCTAAGCCACAATAGTGGGGAAAAATTGCTTTTTGCCAATATACTTGAATCTTTGTAGAGGAAAAGATAGATTAAGAAAAACTGTGAAATGTTCACATGTTGAAAACATTTACGCTAATGCTCAAGATCTATGTTGTTATTGTTCTAAGATAATGTTTTAGTGTGTGTAGGGATGTATGAAAAGTGTTTTGGATGTATAAAGTATATGGTATAAATGTGTATTGAATGAAATTTTTTTATATGGATCAGTTATGCTTCTCATGTAGACCTCTTTCTAGAATATTGAGCACACATAAACAAGTTATACATATTGAACAATACTTGATGACATTTTAAAAATATTGATGGAATATGCAAATAAAATAGGAAGTAAACATAAACTTTTGGGCCGTACATTTATGTGTGGATGTGAGACTTATGAGCTTTGATGGAAGGGTAAGGTTGCCGGGGGAACTTGTTTCTAATGATGGTATTCCTTTGGACTCACATCCTGCAGGGCAAAGTCAGGCACATCTCAGGTGCTCGTGTTGGACAGAAAGCAGAAGGTTTCTCTTCACTCTGTATTGCTAATATCAGTGACTTTGCTTGTCTCACCTCCTTAGCAGGCCATGAGGAGCACTGAGTGCAGGAAACATATGGTTGTTGCAGAAGCATGGTAACATGGGGTTCTTCTGCTTTCACAGGCCATTATCCAGAAACACCATTGTACTCGAAGAAGAGGTGCATATAACCTTATATCTCCATCTATCCAAATTGCTTGTCTTGCCAGCCTGAGGATTTCAAAACAAAATGGCTTCTTCTACTTTACCTTTGATATCATTTCTTGTCTTAAGCATTTATAAGCAGGACTGGGCTTCAGAAGGATGCTTTCTCTAATTTTTCATTGCATCATCACTCCTTTTTCCAACAGCATTTCTCTTGGATTTGGCCTTCAGGAAGACTTATGCCGAGCTCTTTCTCAACGCTGATTCGGGGTGGGTTTGGTGCCTTGCTTTTCAACCTGAATCTGGCTTCTCAACTAAAGAACCTACAAAATTGCCAAGGAGCTTTATGCCCTTGTAGCTTTTTCCTCCTAATTGGAACCCTCTTAAGGAGATATATGACACTTTTCACATGGGTTTTGCAGAGTTACTTCGGGTTACTGGGATGAGTTGACCTTTCCTCAGGCTGTCAAGAAGAAAACTAGAGGGAAACTTTTGTATCCATACCTAGGCAGATTGTGATGCCAAAGACTTCCTTGGTCTGTGTGATCCTGCTCAGGATATGGCTTAAGAGATACAATAGCTTAGTTTGTAGAATTTAGCTTTAAAACAGAGCTTTCTTTTAAGACCTAAAAACATCCCAGTATTTCCTTGAGGTACCCCCTGTTTTTCGGTTGCTCCTCCTTTTGTTACAGCTTTAGAACCTTGCTTGGATAGTTATGATACTTTCCTTCTGTCTTTTAAGAAGCTGTTTGAACATCCCATTTAGGAGTAGTCTGCTGAGGAAGCTTTATGTGATATTCAACAAGGTAGGCTTGACGTACTGATGTATTTGGCCTGTTTTCACAAATTAGCAGCAGACACTTCTTCAGTTGAGGACTCAAATAACATCATTTCATCAAGGCATGAGACCAGAAATCAAGAATAATTTGGTCTGTACTTATCGTCCAGCTTAATTTTTCAAACTTGTTGATACTGTACTTTTAAATGAAAACAGATCATTGGAAAGACATAAGAAAAGAAACAAGTCTCAAATGGGTTTTGTGGGTTCTCCAGAATACACTTTCCTCACAGACATGAAAGCCATGTTGATTCCTCTTCTCACAAAGAAGCTTTGCGAAAAGGTACAGTAAGAGGTCTGTTAACACAGGACGAGAAAGAACGCCAGCAGAAGGCAGGGCTTTGCTTATATTGTGGGGATTCAGAACATATGCTCAGGGGCCTAGCTCCAGGGGGGATAGTAAATTGAAGGGTACAAGTACTTTCAGTCAGGTAATGTGAAGTGTCTGTCGGATTTCACCTGGGATTTTTACATGCCCACACTGACAAAAACACACACGGTCTCTCGTCTATGTTTTGAAGGCCTTAAAAATTGTTGATTAGTTTGAAAAACTTTGCATTTTAAGTAGCCCTAAGAATCTGCACTCCTCTCTCTTTCCACTACCCTTTACAACCCCCTCATGTCCTACTTCTCATATAATGTTTTTAACAAGATGTCCCAGCTTGATTATGGGGAAATCCGAAGCTCACCCTCCCCCCTCCCCCCCGTATCATACTGACCAAGCTATGCCCCTCCACATGCTTCATGCCTGTCCTGTTCAAACTCAGAAGTAATTAAATAAACATCTGAGAAAGAGAAAGAGAAAAAAACTAATTTATAATGGCTTCTTTATATAGTAATTTCAGTTAGTTCCCATGACAGTCAATTATTCCTTTTATTTATTATCTTGAAAGTGAAGAAGGAAGAAGGAAGAACCTTTAATATTGCAGTGTCGTTTTATAGTAGAGGGTGTGGAATGATTTTTGGATGTGAATGGGACCTTAAAAACAATAATCCTAAAACAATGAAGGAGTGCTTTAGGTGGGTTAGACAGGGTATAGTTCTTCACTGGCTTCCGGACTAGTAAAGGAAGCTTCAATACTTCCATTCTTCTTGTTTTAAGATCATTCCAATGTTCTTTTTTTTTAAAGAATCTGTTTATTTTCATTTTATTCATAAGCAAACAAAGTGAGCATACCCACATTACATCATATGAAGCACTAAGAGATTCCTGATCAGGAAATGGTTTGTCGGATAGAGAGATTGATACAGTACTGTCCATAAATGTTCGGGAGGTGATTGCAGGAGGCGATATGGAACAGTATCTAGGAAGGAGGTCCTTCGCCAATATCCTATTTCCCTCTGCCAGGGCTTGGTAAACCATGTTTTATACACAATCTAGTATAGGCAGTCCATTGAACTCCCTCCATCGGCCCTAGACTTTCTCGTACTTCCTAGGATAACCTGTGGATGTGTAAACCATTCTTTCAGCCCCTATCCAAGCATCCATTCTTGCAATCCATTGTTTCTTGGTGGGGACATCTTGCGCCCCGAGACTTGCGTAATGACCCTCTTTGCCAACACCAGGCCCAGAGAACAATGCACTAGCTCCTTACGGGGCAGGTCTATATCCCCAGGTATGCCCAGGAGCACAAACTGCGGATTTGGTGGGATCTCTTCTTCTAATTTGTCTCCCAGTTCTTTCAGTATTAGCAACCAGTACTTCTGTATCTCTGAGCATCCCCACACCATATGATAGAATGAGCCTGTGTGCGCATACCAGCGTAGGTAGGTGGGCGACAGAATCCTCCCAATTTTCACAGCCTGCCCGCGCTATGTAAACCATGTGCAGGACTTTAAGCTGTATCAGGCGGAAGTGCGCCCTGATGGCCACCTCCCAGTAGTGAGTGCACCAGCGCTGCCTCCCAATCCACGTTCTCCATCTTTCCCAGCATCACCGAAGGCCTCCAAGGCCATCAGGACTATTGTTAATTAGTACTCTGTATGTGGAGGAGATTGCCCCCCTTCCCAAGGGTCCTGTCAGCAGGTGGGTATCTAGCAGGGAGGCATCAGGCAGTGAAACCCAGTCCACCATCTCCACCTATAAAGCCTGTTGAAGTGGGGTGTACTAATAGTGTTGTGTGTGAGAGGGGCCATATTCCTCTTGTTAGCAGGCAAATGTTTTGATTGCTCCGTCAGCTAGCAAGTTTCTCAGGCAGACTATGCCGCTCATCTTGCAGCGACCAAAGACTTGCAGCTTACTCACTTCATCTAGTGTTTCTCCCACGCAGAGCTGTGTGGACTTTGTCACTTTCCCCTTCCACCCAACCTGGGATTTCACCTTATTCCATGCTGTCAATGTCGCCCAAGCAGGCATCAGAAGACGCGCTCAACCCTTCCCGCCATGTACATAGTGACTTCAAAAAGAGTCCATAATGGAGCACTTGTGCAGGCGCACCCCTGGATCATCCCTCGAGACGTGAACAATCATTTATCACCTGTATTTGTGAGGCCCAGTAGTATGCCCTAAAGTGCAGGAGTGCAATTCCTCCATAATACACTGAGCGGCAGAGGCTTGGCAGAGCTATTCAGGGACTCCCCCATCCCACAGAAGTCGCCAGACCTCCTTGTCGGGAAACATCCATTACAATGTAGGCATTACAACGCAATGCCTTTACAACGTGGTCAATACAACGTGGGATCCATTACAACGCATGCCATTACAACGCATATCCCTGACTGACCAGCACCTTCCCTGAGGTAAGCACCTGGCGTTGTTAGAATAGTAATTTTCGTTGTAATGGAATATGCGTTGTAATGGGGTGCGTTGTAATGGAAGCTGTGTTGTATTGACCGCGTTGTAAAGGTATGCGTTGTAATAGTTTGCATTGTAATGTCATACATTCCTCCCTGTACAGGTGACTGAAGAACATTTAGGATATGGGAATGGCGTGTTTTGTAGGACATATAGGAGTCTGAGGAGGGTAATGATCTTGGGGATGGCAGCTCTTCCCAGGAGCGTCAGAGGGAGTTTCCTTCACCTGTCCACATCCTCCTGCAATTGCACCCGTTGAGGGTCCAGGTTTTCCTCCCGGAAATGGTGTGATTCAAGAGTAATAGAAATACCCATGTATCGAAAGCCCTCTGTGGTCACCTGCAGGAATCGGGAATCAATAGGTCTCAGTCCAGCCGTCCTGCTTTAAATAAAACTGGCTGTCCCCAATTTACACTATGGTCAGAGTACTCTCCGAAATCCTCCACCCTCTCTATCGGGGGATTCAAGAACACCTTGGATTCCGCGACATACAGTAGAATGTCATCCACATTTAAAGAAATCTTCTTCGTCTGACATGTCCCCAGGCCGCTGCCCATCTCTAAAGCCCAGACCCAGCAAGCCAGTGATTAGTCACAGAGGAAACAAGAGAGGGGACAAGGTGTAACACTGCCTGGTTCCCTGCCCCAACGGGAACAACGTTTAGGTCATTCCATTTATCCTCGTTGCCGCTGTAGGTAAGTAGAAGGGCATACAGAAGGGCCACCCAGCTACAAACGTGCGGGCTAAAACCCAACCGCCTTAGCACAGCAAAGAGGTAAGGCCAGTAGATCGACTCAAACACCTTTTCAATGTCAGTGGAGATGACCGACCGCCAGGGGGCGAGGGTGGTCCTGCACGGTATCCACCCATTTGTGCAGGCATCTGGGGCCAGATGTACAACCCATTTTTGCATGCGCAAACAGGTTAGCGAACCGTTTGCTCATACAAAAACTAAAAAGGCCATGTATAAACCCTATTTAGCGAGTCACAATTTATTTAGGTGACTCGCTAAATAGGATTTGCGACTCGCAATTAGGAAGGGGCGTTCCAAGGGGGGGTCCCTTCCTAATTGCGACTTGCTACCCTATGTAAGAATGTTCTGCAACCGCAATTGAGGTCGGTCGCAAAACACTTGCAATGTACCGCCCTCTTCAAGAAGGTGGTAATGCACTCGCAAATGGGAAGGGGTCACCAGGGGACCCCTTCCCCTCTGCAAATGCAGGGGAAAATATTTTTTAGGGGCAGGCAGTGGTCCCAGGGACCACTACCTGCCCTTAAAAAATGAAACGAAAACGTTTCATTTGTTTTTTTAAAATGCAGCCCATTTTCCTTTAAGGAAAACGGCCTGCATTTAAATAAAAAAAAAACCTGCTTCATTGAAAAGCAGTCCCAGACATGGAGGTCTGCTGAGCACAGCAGGCCACCATACCTGGGAGGGCCAGCCATTCCTAATGGGATCGCAAATTGCGAGTGCCTCATGAATATTGATGAGGCATGCAATTTGCGACCCCATTGGGAATTGCAAACAGTGTCTCTGACACTGTTGTACATGGCATTTTGCGACTCGCAACTGAGAGCAATTTGCTAGTCGCTAAATGCCCCGGTAGTACATCTGGCCCCTGATGTTTTGTCTCGTTGAAGGACATGGCATGAATCCCGTCTGGTTGTGATGGATCAGACCGTCATGCCAAGATAGTCGCCAGGAGCTTGGCCTCGTCATTCAACAAAGAAATAGGGCGGTAAGAGCCACACTCTGCTTTTGACTTACCATCTTCATATATTACTGGGATCAGGGCATGTATTAGATCTGGGGAGAGCGCCTGTGAGAAGTTGGCCTGGCATATGCTGTCCACTAATTATAGTGGGCACCTTGCACCAGTCCAAACAACCCCTTATTGGAGATAGGTTAAAGACAACCTTATTGAAAGCTATCCTAGTGGTAGCTATGGAGAGCAGCCTTCAGGCTAAGTCTTGAAGGAATGTAAAGCAGCTTGTTTTACCAGTCTATAATCTCTTGAGTGACCAAATGAAAGAGCACCACACCAGGTATATATTCAAAATATATGTATTTATTGCTAAACACACCCCTCTAGTCTCTTTATGAGGCTAGAGTTCGAAGTACATAAGTTAGAAGTTATTTAAACACAGTAATAGCACAAATACACGTTTGGGCCCTAGGGGCGTTCCAAACCATATACCAATAAAGTGGTATGCGAACCACGACTGAACTAGACACTAGGCCTAGAGCCTCTAGAAGTGCTTGGACCACAAGGAACCACCCAAGGTAGTGACACAGGGGACCAACGGGAGACGCGTGCAGTGTAAATACACAACCGCGATACGCCGTTGACTTCTATGGAGAAAGTCGTGATCGGGAAATTAGAGAAAAGGGACACTTAAAAGAGGACTTGGACCAAACCCTTTGAGATCTAGGACTTTGAAGAGTCTCTACCCACGGGAGCACCAGAGTACTTGTGTTACCTCACCCAGGGAAGCCGGGTGCATAGGTGCCTTTCGGGGTCGGGTTTCGTCGTCGATTTGAATGGCGATCTGCTGCAAAGTGCTGCTGGCGACCAAGTGAAAAGTGTCCGGGTGGATCCAAGAGTGGATCGGAGTTCTGAAGAACCTGAAAGCAGAGGGGACAGAGTCTGGGTCACTAGCCAGTGACCAGGAAGGCGATGGACAGATGCCCACCGATGTCGAGTGCTTCAGGTGCGTTGATGGTCGTCTTGACTCTTCAGCCACGAGGTCCAGGAGGCGTTGTCGGCGACCAGGAGCAGGATTCGGGCTGGTACACGATGTCTGTCGAGTGCTGAGGTGTCGGCGACCGGATTGGACCCAACAAGCCTTGGCAACGGCAAGTCTCGATGCAGAGGAAGATCGTCGATGGTGCAGACCAGCAAGGTCTGGGGAACTCACCCAGCGAGGGTAAGTGAGGGCAGGCCTGGAGCAACCAGGATGCCACGTTAGGAAAAGATTGGCCTTCGTTAAGGGCTACTAGCCAACGGGCTAGCGACCGCGAAGGAGCCTCGTGACGCCGCACGTGGATCTGGCTTACAGGACACTCGTGGAGTGGGGGCCAGTGATCTTCGGTGCAGGTGGTGCTGGAGGCTAGGGCTACTCGGAGCCCAAAGCACGACTTCTTGGGAGACCCAGAAGAGGATGCACTTGCAAATGTGCTCGGTGTCCAGGGGTCACGGTCTCAAGTCACCCACGATAGCCACGGGCCTCAGCTTTGCTGGGGACTCAGGGTAGCCTCGGGAAGTCTGAGAATCCACCTCTGGTGATGCGATGACTTCGGCGTCCGACGGGAGCTTCAGAAATGCGAACCGGACAGATGCTTCTTTGGTGCCTGCCAAGCAGGGGAGTCACTCCTTGACCCCAAGGGAGATTCTTCTGTCCTCTAATCGTGAGTAGAGCGTCGAAGGTCCAGGATTCAGTTTCAGAGTTTCGTCCAGGGATAATCTAAAGTCCTAAGGACTGGGTTCCTATACTTATACTAAGGATAGGGGTTGGACTACTCTGTGGCCCCACCTATGGGTGGGTCAGGGCAGAGGGGTGGCTACACCCTTTCCCTTTGTCCAGTTCGCGCCAAAGCAGGGGCTGGAAGCCCCTGATCCGGTTTGAACTGGGGTATGCACAGGGACACCAAATGTGCCCCCAGTGCAGGACTTCAAAGCACACAGATGGTGCTCCCGCCCAGCCCCAATACACATTATCCTGTCTGGGGAGGTGGTCACACCTCCCTGGGACAGGAAACCTATTGTCCAGGCCTCCCCTGCCGGAGTTTCGTCCAGCAGCAGGAGGCCAGACTCGTGTCTGTGGCAGCAGCATCCATTTTGTGATGCCAGGGCTTTGGAAAGAAGTTACCGGGTTAGTTAGAGTTAACATGTCTTTCCCTCTAGAAGGGTGGAATGCTACCCCCGCCGCCAGAATTGGCGGGGGGTAGTATTCCAAGATGTTTGACACCAAACACGACATGTTTAGGTGCAGCCATTCCAAAGTTAGCATTTTACCGCGAGGTTATAATGCGCTTAAGAGTATATGGTCAGGCTGCACTACAAACAGCATCAGAGATGGTCTCCGACCGCTGCAGAGGGGCCCTGCTCATGCAGGGGCACCCTCTCACATAGGAACCACGCACTCTGCCTTCAGGATTGATAAGGCCTGCCTTAGGAGTGACTTATAGGTTTATATGTGTGTATGTATTTAGTGATATAGGTAACCTATATCACAGTAAGGGGTGCATGCACCACCTTACCCAGGCTGCAGTAGCAGACCTGTGGTGTCAGTTTGGCTGGCCTTCCAGGGGTGGCATAATACATGCTGCAGCCCCTGGTAGGCCTCTGAGGTACCTATGCCCTTGGTACATAGTATACCATATACTAGGGACTTATAAGGGCACTCCAGATTCCAATCAGAGATGTGCCTAAGGCACATGGAAACCTTTTTACAGAGAAAACAGATAGACTGGGGCCCTGAATAGCAGGATCCCAGTCCAACTAAGTCATAAACCAGCAAAACACCATAAAAAAAAGTGGGGGCAACCATATAGTCAGATTCCACCTTCCTACAGCGCCCTTTGGTACGGGATTTCTCAAACATTGGAAGGAAGTGGGGGCGTACCAGAGTTACCAGTCTCGTAAATAATTCTGTGGGGAACCCATTGGGACATGAGGTCTTTCCACTGCTCATGGTCTCTCATGCCTCAGATAGTTCCTATAGTGTGAGATCTACCTCCAGCAACTCTACCCTTTCTCTTTCCAGTTGTGGGAGGACCAGCATTCTCAGTAAGTGTTCAGTCTCTGCATCCCTTCCTGTGCGATCAAGATTCATAAAGGGCCTGATAATGTTGTGCAAACTCCCGGACTATCTCCTCCATTTGAATAAGCTAATGACCGGTGCTGGATATTACCTCTCCCCGCCATTTGGCTGCTTCTTGCCTTCGGCACAGCCACAATAGGAGGCATCCAGTCTTGTCACCTGCTTCATATAGTGTGTGCTGCACCACAAGGTAATGATGGTGAGCTGCCTTCTCTAGTAAATTGGGGTACTCTAATCTCATCGCCTCCAGGATTCAGTGCATTGCCTTCTCTGGGCAGTGTGCCAGTCGGCTTTAGGAACCGTACCTGCCCTTTCAGCTCTAATACATTAGCCTGTCTAGCCCTCTTTTTACAGGCTCTTATCATCTGTTGGCAGTGACAAATGACCCAGGAAGGGGTGTTCTTTTTTTCCAGGATCACTACCCCCTGTGAGCCTCTTGCGAATCCAGCATGTCCCAGTGACACATAGTGGCCTGGTCCCAGGAATTTGCACTCAGTGCCCACGAGATGTGTCTCCTGTAGGAAGATCTTGTCTGGGGTGATGCGTTTTATGCACTGTGCTACCACCCCTCTCTTAATCTTGTCCCCTAGGCCATTCACGTTCCAGGAGAGGATTTTAGGGTGATAAGGGCTCCCTCCACCTCCGTCAAGTTATCCTGGCTCATGCTTCCCCTCCACCTTCTCTCTCCACCCATCAATGTCCTCAACATCCCTGTCACGTGAGTTTTTGCCTGTTAGTTAAACCAAACATAAACTACCCTGAACTCCCTTCTCCTCACATTTCCTCTTTATTAGTGAAAACATGCTGATCCCCAACTCAGGAAAGGTCTGTTGCCTACCCCCCCCCCCCAGCAACTTAAAAACAGCTTCACTTGGAAAAACTTTTAGGGCAGCAGTATGTTGCCAGTGGAAACCCCCTCGGAAGGGCTTGGAGAGATTGTGTCTATATCCCACCAACAGCGATCCATGCCCACTGATCCCCACTCCAGCCTATACATACACAAGTGTTTATATTGGCGCCTCCCCCAAATAGTTCATGATCCTGGCCTCGTCTGAGGACCCTTAGTCCTCTGGCTCACCTGGGGTCAGTGAGGCTGTCATCTTAGGTCCCGGACCAAGAGGCCCCGGCACAGAGTCTGTCTCCGAGTCTGATGCTATGCGGGAGGGCGCCGGGCTGTCTGTCATCTCGGAATCTTGAGAGTGCTGAATAGTTGCCACTGCCTCTACCACTTTAGCCCTTTTAACTCTTGCCTGCGACGACAAAGGAAGGCTTGTCAGCGAGGGGGCCCTCCGCTTCCTCAGTTTGCCTCTTTTTCGCCCAGTTGTCCTCCATCTCTCCACTCCCTCCACTACCTCTCCCTCTCACTCCAGCCATCTGCAAAACATCCTCAGGGTCTCATAGAATTACGTTGAGCCATTTCAGCTTACCAGGAGTTTGGTCGGATACAGGAGCGCAATTGGTAGACCCAGTTGTCGCAGTTTTGCTTTCACTTCCAGGAATGAGTTGTGTCTCTGCTGGACCTGGACCATGAAGTCAGGGAAGACTTTCCATGGGCTATGTGACCTGGACGCCTGTAGGATCTGGCCTTGTCCCTAAAGTTCAACAGCCTGGCTATCATCGGTCTTGGTGGTGCCCTGGGGGCAGGTGGGCACCCCGGGACACGGTGACCTCTTTTGATTGAAAACAGGACCGGGGGGCTCCATTGTATATATTGTCAGCGAGCCATTGTTCCATATAGGGTTCTGCTGATTGCCCCTCTATCCACTCAGGTAGGCCTGTCATCCATATATTATTGTAGCGGGAGAAGCCCTCTGCATCCTCTGCTCGCTCCTGGAGGCACTCCACTACAGAAGCCACGTCATGCAGCCGGACCCTCATTTTGCTGAAGTCCTGGGTGACCTGGCCCATCGTATCTTACAAGTCCATGACCCTAGCGGCCAGCATCCGATGGCTCACCCTGAGCAAACCTAAATCTAGGGCCACTCCATCTATCTTAGCCTTTAGGATTGTCTTCAGGTCCGTAATAGCTCCTAGGATCTTCCCCAGCTGGTCGGATTGTTTTGTTAGGGCATCTCCCATTGACCTGAGTGTAGGTTCCCCGCCACCCTCTCTTTATGCTGAGGCTGTAGGAGGTGTCCCTTGCCCATTGGAGTTTTGTCTGGCCTGGGTTTTACCATGTTTTGGACAAGTATGATTCAGTCAGTGCTCCCCCAGTCCGGGTCTCTCCTTGCTCCAACTTACTCCTGTGTGTGGCCCCAAGTAGTTTTGCATCCATGTGGTAATCTCAGGTTCGAGGGTTCATACACCTCCAATGATGCCGCCCTGCTACCACAGTCAGTTGACCTCTAATCGATCTCACCCTGGAGGCACAAGGTCCCCATAATGCCGTGTCCACCTCATGGTAGGCAGTCCAGGAGCCAGCCCTTACCCATTTCTCTTGGGCCATGTGGGACCAGAAGTCCAATAATGTGGATCAGGGTCAGTCTCTTCCGCCCATCTTCAGCCCCCCCGCACTCGGCCCACTGCTGCCATATCCTCTATGGCTGCACTGGACACCTCCTCCTGCAAGTTCCCAGAAGTGCTGCATCTCACTGACACTCGCTACCAGGTTGTTCCTTCTCCAGCGTGGCAGTAGACGCCTTCATACGTGCTCTAATCAGGCAGGGGGATGAGGCACAAGCAAGAAAAGTGATAAGCTGTTCTCTGCAATCAGCTTCAGTCCTTTCTTTCTTCTGCATCTCCATTTCCCTGTCGGGCTCAGCTCCCCTTTGCCATTTTGTAGGGAGTAAATCTCCCTCTCGCCGGCCTGTGCTTCCCCTCGTTATGCTCCAGGGTACCCCAGACAACCTCTCTGAGTCAGGAGAAGTCACGGGGGCCTCAATTAAACAGGATGACAGGCCGAAGCGGGGATCGGTGGCAGGAGCTCCGAGCTGAGCCTCGCATGCCATCTTGTCCCTGGCCGCGCCCCCAAGGCTCTATTTTTGATATTATAGACTGTCTTAATTAAGTTGTGATTTTTTAAATTCCTTGTTTAAAGATGCACAAACTGTATGAGAATTGGTATACTAGAACAATATTGTTACCTTCTTAGTTCTGCAATGACCTTTATTATGCATTTGGAGGTTACTAACCACACATTGAAGAGAGAACATTTTCCACTATGACTTCAAATTTCATGGTGCCCTAATCTTTCATCTGTGCCCCTTCAGTATCAAGCATACGCCACAGTCTTGCTAACCCTGAGGTTTGCTTGCTTCCTTCTCATAAGGAACATGATTGAGCCATACTAATTGAACCTCGCAGTGAGGTGTCCTGTGGGTGCATGCATTCCCTGAACGAGAATGAGAAAGAGATACTTGTGACATATTTGCAAGAGAATTTGCAAAAAAGATTGATTGTTCAATCACCCAAGCTAGTGTGGGAATCTGTCGTTTTATTCTGATAAACTATAAAGACCTTACGACATAGGCCTAATTATACAGGATTAAATCAAATTACAATCAGCAAGCATTATTCTCTGCTCTTTAATAAAGACATCTTGGAATCAGTACAAGCTGCACAAACATTAACTAAATTTGATGTGCAAGGGGCTTATAATCTTTTACATATAACAGAAGGCAACAGGTAAAACACAGCTTTTCACACCTCATTTGGGCATTTCCAGTTTTGAATAGTGCTATTTTGATTAGCAATGCCCTTGGTATTTGCCAACAATTCATGGATTACATTTTTTCTGATATCCTAAATCATTTTTGACTGATCATGTTGGATGATATTTTGATATTTTCAAAGACTGAACAGCAAGAGCATGTGCTAATAGTGTTGTCCAGGCTTTAATAATATCAGTTAACCTCTAAACCAGAAAAATATGAATTTGAAAAAGAGGAGACTGAGTACCTAGGATTTACATTAAATGTTTCTGGTTTACCTGTGTACTCAAAGAAAGGAGAAGCTATTTTGGAATGGTCTTCTCATACCAGTAACAAAGAATCTAAAAGTTTCCAGGATTTTGCACATTTTGTCTGCAGTTTAGTAAGAGATTTCAGAGTTGACCAATGATATTACTCATGTTTGGAAGAAAGAAAGTTTGAATACCATTTTCATTGGGATGCTCAAGCTGAGATAGTTTTCAATGTGCTCAAGAGACTATTTTCTCATGCTATATTTTGTGTCATCCTTATACAACTAAGAAGCTAATAGTTGACACTGATGGTTTTAAAAGAGAGGTGGGGGCCATGTTGTTAGAACTGAAGTAAAGTGATGGGTGAGAAGATCCTGTTTTCTATGTATCCCGCATCTTGTTAGTAAGTAAGCTGAATTATTCTGTTCTTGAAAGAGAATTATTAGCCATGAGGATAACTTGCCGTGAATGGAGACATTTATTGATGGGTAGTGAAGAACCTTTTGAAATTTGGACTGTGTTGTACCTGACACCCTTGGCGTGGTTTTCCCCAACTTTTTGCCCTCAATCCGCCTGTTTTTGCTGACTTTGTTTTGCTTTCCTCAGGACTCTGCATACGTTACCACTCCTTCCACCCAATTGGCACATTTAATTTAGGTGTAAGACCCTAGTGAAGTGGTACAGCCTGAATCCAGTGCCTGTAAATTAAATGCTACCAGTGGGCCTGCAGCATTTCTTGTGCCACCCACTTTATTAGCCCTTTAAACATGTCCCAGACCTGCCATTTGAAGCCTTGGGGAGCAGTTTCAAACTGCCGTTTTGACCTGGCAGAATAAACCTTTTTCCAGGCCTTAACCTCTCTTTTTAATACATATCGGCCATCCCTAGGGTAGGCCCTAAACAACCCATTGGGCAGGGTGCAGTGTATATAAAAAGCTGGACATGTACTTTTAAATTTCACATATCCTGATAGTGAAAAACTCCAAAAGTTGTTTTTCACTACGAGGCCTACCTCGCCCATAGAAGAATATTGGGTTACCTTATTACATCTAAATAGGTGTTAGCTTTGTATTGGGAGCCATAGGAACGTTGAGTTTGGTGTCTAGAGAATTGTAATTTAAAACCCTTTTTTAATAGTACACTTTTAGAAAGATGGAATTTCCTTGTCCCTACCATTTGGTGCCTGCAGCCCGTATCCTGGGTTACATGACTAGGAATAACTGGCAGTTGGTCTTTGTGCATTCCTCCCAGACAGTGAGTGAAAGGGGGAATAGGTGTTGGCAGGATGGGTGATCTCTGTCAGGATGAGGGGGGAGGAGCTGTCACCTACCACATTTGCACACCACAAAGACTCTGACACAGCACACTTACAAAGGGTTTCATACCAGTTTTGTGTGCCCCCAGACACGCTGGGGCCAGAGAACGATGCAGGAAATTCCACACACCTCTGTTGTGGGAGGACTCTAGAAGCTTCTCCCACTTCAAAGTGGGCACCAGGTATGAGTAGTGGACCCTCATAGCCAACTCTTCAAATCACTTCTGGACCGGTAGAAGACTCCAAAAAAGGACTACTCTGATGCTCTGCTGCAAGGACTGCTCTGATGTTCTGCTGTAAGAAAGACTCCTCTGCTACCCTACTGCTTTCATTGCCCTGCTGTCTGAGTGAGAAGGCCTGGACCTGCATCTTTAACTTAGGACCACTAGAGTGACTCCAAATGCTAGTTGGCTGGCCTACTGATCAGAGCCTCAGGGACAGAAAAGGCTGCAACCTCCCTGAACCCTGCACCAGGCCTACTGTGAGTCCCAAACCCACCCCCCACAAGTGGTGCCCCTCTAGTCCTGGAACATTGGAAGTGGGACTAAAAGTGCTCTGCAAAAAACAATGTGGACGGACCCTGTTATAGTGTGAATCTATCAATCACTAAGTGTGGTAAGTCCAAGGACCCATTAGGTATATTTAAAAGACCCCTCACACACCAACCTGGTTGGTGTCATGCTTCATCATTGGGGTCCCAACCGGGTGGCCTAATGCCGCACGGTTGTTCTACGACTCCTGATTACAGCGGAGCAGGTGTGGTGTGAATGTGTGATGTGAGTGTTAAAAATACCTCTGAGAATCCTTGCCAAGTAAATTTATTAGTGGCGGCTCAGGGTATGGTTAAAAGCTATGTGATGCCAACTAACAAGAAATAATAATCTGTAGTTGTTTGGGTGATGTGGTCTACATGTTTCAGCCCGTTAAAAAATTCAGATGGGCTTTCTTCAGGACCGAGAGTAAAAACGTGAGTGGCAAAGTGAAGGCCACGTGAGAGGTGAAGTACCAACACACGCGCTAAGGTGTGTGGACTAGGTGTCGGTATACTTACTGACACCGTTCAAAAGCCTGTGGAGGAAAAAGAGATAGACAAAACAAGACATGTAGTTTTTTTGAGCAACATAAAATGCAATCTTTCAAAGCAACACAAAATTGCAATCTCAAACATGCCGTAATAGTCAAATTGACCACCACCGTGATAGTGATAGAGTAATAATGGTTCAGCATGCAAGTATCTGCAGCATGCTTAGCAGGAACAACGCCGTAAGGCTGGATGATCACAGAGGAGCACCGTGAAATGAATAGTACACTATGCGGATCATGTACCCACGCTAAGACGTGAATTAGATGGTCACATGGGAGCATCGTGAGGCGAGTGGCCGTGATATAATGGAAGCCAATGCTTGTATATTACGGGCAGCGGGTGATAAATACGCGCTACATGCAGAGTGCTGATTAAATGATGCGAAGTGGCGCGCAAGGAGTGAGTCACATATGCGGCCAAACGAACGCCTTAAAAATACATAAGTTACGAATAGGCAAAATAGCATGTTTAAAAAGGTAGAAACAATTGTAGCAGCGTAAATCCAAAGAATCATAATTACTATGAAGAGGAAATATGGGCAGCTAATCAGGGCATAGGAGGGGTCTCTTCCGGTAAACCAATCTGTAAGGAAAAAGATGGCTTTTCAGTAAAAAGCCGTAGATCGTGGAGCGGATCGCCCATGGTCCAAAGAAACGCAACCTTACTTGGTTCCGTGAGGATTCCCGTTATACAACCTACTGCGGTCTCCCGATGTCCCGGCTGGTGAGGGACGCCCTGGGAGAGCCGTGTTAAATCCATTCCTTAGGGCGCCCAGCTGGGAAGTGACGGCACCACGTAAGGGGATGACGTTGCAAAAAAACAGCTCGTCAGAGTATAACGGGCTAGAGCGTGGCGGCCATATTGGGAGGCCCGTGATCTAAAAACGAGCGAGGCGGCTATGGCAGCCATTCATAAAGGGTGAAAATCCACAATACTGGTGCAAGGGAGCCGTGGTGTGTGATAACACGGCGGCAAGGAAAAGAAAAAGAAAAAATCAGAAAGTAATGATAAAATGGAAGGTGTGAGTATTACTCAGAAAGCGCGTTGGACAGTAGTGCGCAAAATGACCTGACAGACAGCGCTGGGCATAGAGTGTGCTCAGTGTATATCCTGAAGAAGAAAAATTAAATAATAATTACATGAATATGGAAGGTGTTACACAGAATGCGCATTTGGGCATATTGCTATGACAAACAGCACTGGGTATAAAGTGTGCTCAGTAAATATCCTGCGCTGGTATAGAGTGTAATGGATAAGCATCTATTATCTCCTGAGGCTTTGCCAGGGAATGTTATCGTTGAGTCCTGTCAGATGACTGGATAGGCGATAAACCCATCTTTGTTCTTTCTCCAATAGACGATTTTGTATGTTAGGCATGTTAGGATCCAGAGCCTCGATGACTACCCAACTGATGTCATTAGTGGTATGACCAGCTTCAAGGAAATGGCTTGTCATTCTTGTGGTCGTCTTCTTGCATCTAATCGTACTGCGATGCTCGCAAATTCTAGTCTTGACTTTCCGATTAGTCATCCCAATGTACGTAAGGTTACAAGGACATGTGATGCGATATACGACATGGGCTGTGTTACAGTTCGTGTGTGTCCTTAAGTGCCAGGTCTTGCCCGGTTCCAAGTTGAGACTTTTGGTAGTCATGGTTATATGGCACACACTACAGTCTCCACAGGGATAGTGGCCCATGACATTAGGGAGTCCCCACGCATTCAGAATTGTGTTAGGAGGTTTCTTTTGGGGTGTTGGTCGTGTGGAAACCAAAGCGTCCTTGATTGATCTAGCCTTTCTGTGAGACATCAGCGGAAGTTCCCAATTCAGGTTGCCTGTCTTTAGAATCCGCCAATGTTTTTTTATGATGTCAGACACCTCATGTGAGACAGCGTTATAGGTGGTGACGCACGTGAGTCGGATGGGGGTGGGTACACGATTCTGCGCTTCAATGAGGCCCTCCCGGTTCTGATTCCGAGCCCGTTTGTTGGCTTTATCGGTGATACGTTGAGGGTAACCACGCTGTCGTAATTTGGTGCTCAGATCAGAGGCTTGTTGTTTATAATCTCTTATGTCTCTACAGTTCCTGTGGAGGTGAAGGTATTGTCCATAGGGAAGATTCTCCCGCAGGGGTCTGGGGTGGAAGCTTGAGAAATGGAGGAGTGAATTGCGGGCCGTTGGTTTGAAGTGGGTTTTGCTTTTCAGAAAGCCTCCTTCCGCTTCGATATCCAGATCAAGAAACGTCGCCTTATTGTGGGCGAAACTGTGTGTGAATCTAAGATTAGGATTGCACGTGTTCAACCATGCACAGAAAGATAGCAACGATTCTGTATCTCCTTCCCAGATCATCAGGATGTCGTCGATATAACGTTTGTAGAACTTTATCTGAGGGATACGTGGCATCCGATTATGCAGTAGGTATCTGGTTTCAAAGTGGTACACGTAGAGTCCCGCTATGCTGGGGCGAAACGCTCCCCATCGAAGTCCCATACTTCTGTAAGTAGAGTTGGCCTTCATACTCAAAGAAGTTCTCTTTCAGGGCTAATGCAGCACACTCCAGGATGAATATCTTGGGGGTCTGATATTGCCAATCAGATTCGTTGAGAGCTGTTTTCAACACTTCAAGGGTATCATCTTGCGGGAGGCTGGTGTAGAGGCTCTCCACGTCAAGACTTACCAGGAAGGAATTGTCAGGGTTGAAGGCTAGAGTATTAATTAGCCTCAGGAGATCTTTTGTGTCCTTAAGGTACGTACTCGTGGACTGTACCATTGGTTGGAAAAAGAAGTCACAGTAACGTGATAAGGGTTCCAGTAAGGACCCAATGCCTGATACAATAGGGCGTCCAGGAGGTGGAAACTTGTTTTTATGTGTCTTAGGCAAAATGTAAAAGTAAGGTATGGTACCAGGAGTAGTAACCAGAAATTTTGCTTCCTTGGTTGTGATTTGACCTGAGTGTTCCGCATCTTCAACCAATGTTTGGATGCGTGTTTTGAGTGTTGCACTTGGATCTTGTGTCAGTTTTTCATAGTTCTTGGGATCGTTGAGGAGGCGGGCACATTCCTGTCGGTAATCCTCTAAATTGAGGATCACTGTGCCCCCGCCCTTGTCCGCTGGTTTAATGATGATCGTTTAGTTGGTTCTAAGTGATTCCAGGGCCTGATGTTCCTTGCTACTGAAATTCTGGAAGGTGTGTTTACCTTGTAATCTTTCCACGTCCTTGTAGACAGCCTGCTCGTAAACAGTGATTTCTGGTGGTATGGCACATGGTGGTGGCATGTAAGTAGATTTGACTCGAAAGTGGGTGTCGCCCTGTTGATCAATTTCAAGTTGAGGTGTGCTTTCAAAACAAGCCTTTAGTCTCAGTTTGCGAAAGAATTCTGCCAGTTCGCAATGTAATCGGAACTTGTCAAGTTTAGCCGTAGGTGAATAGCCGAGTCCCTTTTCCAGGACTGATAATTCCGATGGTGATAGGGCATAAGATGAGAGGTTGGTGACCAGACTCATCTCGTGCTGGGTCCTGGTTGTTGGTCCTTTGTTTTGCTCCTTGTTAATGTGCCTTGGGGTCGGTCGTCTTCCCAATGCACTTGGTTCGCTACGTCGTCTCCTTCCGCGGCCTCGGGGGCCTCTTCCTAAAAAGGAAACTGTTGGTTCTGGTTCAAGTATGGTGGAGGGGGAGGAGGCCCAAGTGGCGGGTTCCAACCATATCCATACTGTGGATGCATTTGAGGGTAAGGGGTCATGAAGTGCATATTGGCACCTGGTGGTCCTTGAGCCCAAGGTTGTTGCCAGCCTGTGTTTCTTCCCCTGCCCTGTTGTCTTCTGCGGTAACTGCTGGAGCTTGAACCGCTGCTACCAGAAGAATCTTCATCCGAGGATCCCCCTGAAACATCTGCTCGTGTGGGTGGTTTGTAGTCACTATCCGCGTAGGGATAGGTTTTTGTATAAGAAAATTTCTTAAGATCCTTCTGGAACTTATTGATCTTAGTCTGGGTTAGGCTCTCCTTATATTCATTCACTTCTTTGTTAGTTTCGTCAAGTTTTGTCTTGAAAGAAGTGAGGGTGGCCTTGAAATGTGTCTCCGTTAACTGGATGTCAATCAGGATCGCCTCCGAAAGGCGTGTGGCGGTCTGGATGATTAAGATCATCCAGTCACGTGTACAGCGCCATGCTATCTGCGCCCAGTCCTTGCGGAAAGTTGCATCGTCTAAAAAGATGCGTGGCGCATTTGTAACGATCAGGCCCCTTGGAGCAGTGTTGGTTCTCAAATATTCCGTAAGGATCAGGCCATGAAGAATTGTCCTGATACAGTTACGTTTTTTCTCATTGAGATTGTCCCAATCGTCTGTCTGTGCAATAGATGTAGATACATTAAAGTCTGCCAGTAGGGGAGGGTTGGATAGGATGTTGTTGACATCGTCCAGGGTGAAACCCAAGCCTTGGTTTTCTGCCATAATAGGATACGCTATAGATGTGTTCTACCTGAGAAAAAGACAGCTCTCACAGCTGTGCGCTGCGAAGTAATGCGAAAAACAAAGGAGAGAGCGAGGATTTTGGGGTACGTCCTGATCCCCTGGGTAACGTTGAAAAAACAATGTGGACGGACCCTGTTATAGTGTAAATCTATCAATCACTAAGTGTGGTAAGTCCAAGGACCCATTAGGTATATTTAAAAGACCCCTCACATACCAACCTGGTTGGCGTCATGCTTCATCTTTGGGGTCCCAACCGGGTGGCCTAATGCCGCCCGGTTGTGCTACGACGCCTGATTACAGCGGAGCAGGTGTGGTGTGAATGTGGCATCACATAGCTTTTAACCATACCCTGAGCCGCCACTAATAAATTTACTTGGCAAGGATTCTCAGAGGTATTTTTAACACTCACATCACACATTCACACCACATCTGCTCCGCTGTAATCAGGCATCGTAGCACAACCGGGCGGCATTAGGCCACCCGGTTGGGACCCCAATGATGAAGCATGACACCAACCAGGTTGGTGTGTGAGGGGTCTTTTAAATATACCTAATGGGTCCTTGGACTTACCACACTTAGTGATTGATAGATTCACACTATAACAGGGTCCGTCCACATTGTTTTTTGCAACTTTACCCAGGGGATCAGGACGTACCCCAAAATCCTCGCTCTCTCCTTTGTTTTTCGCACTAAAAGTGCTCTGCCAGCCCAGCTGTGGGCTTCACCAGAACCGACGCAGTGCAATGCAAACCCAACACAGTCTCGCAGCTTCTCATCTGAACCAATGCAGCGCGACACAGCCTCAACGTAATCCCGAATCGCAACCCTTGCAGCTCCTCATTGGAAGCAGCGCATAACAGTGCAGCCTCGTCACAAGCCTGTATCATAGCCCTCACAGACCTCGGAACCACAGTTGTATGGCGCATCCTCGACGCATACCTCGCATCACTCCTCGGGGCCGCCGCTGCACAGCGCAACACTCTGCATCCCAGACTTAAGCTACAATCACCAGTGGGCCTCACTCGGGCCTTGTATTTGGCCCTCGTTCCATCGTGGTCGGCCTGAACTTGTGACTTTGCCCAGGTCCGGGCACCATAGTTGTCACTCTGTGCTTTTAAACACTATTTTTACCTAAACCTTTAAAATTGCATATAGCTGGTTCTGCTAATTGAATTTTTGTCATTCTTGTGTTCTGTTTTCACTTTATTACTATTTGTGTGCTACATAAATGCTTTACACATTGCCTCTAGGTTAAGCCTGCCTGCTTTTGTGCTGAGCCACAAGATGGTTAGGCACAAGTTAATTTAAGGTTTGCTTGTGTTCTACCCTGACAAGAATTGTGGTTTCTGCTTGGGTAGGGTTTCACTCCCCTCAACCAGTAACCCAATTTACTAGACTTGTTATAGGAAATTACCATGTCTACGAGAACTACAATGTAAGACTAGTAGTCAAGCCACAAGAGCATTTTTATTTTCTTAGCTCGATTTTAGATAACCCATGTTCTTGGCGCAAAGAATTTCTTGCCCAATGCCTTGTCACGTCTTTTATCCCAGGTCTTTCTGTAATTTTGATCAGCCAATAACAGCTCTTCATCGTGTGGTTGTAATCGTTCAGTCCCTTTTGGAAAGAGTTAATGAGGATCAAGAACAAATAGATCTTAACAATTTGGAGGAGCTTCATCTGAAAGCACCATTAACATGACATAATGAATTGTATTTCCGCCAACAAGTTCTTTTGAGCCCTGCTAAAGAGTAACAAATGGATGTAATGTGAATGTGTCATGATTCAGCTGTTTCAGGCCAAAGAGGATTTAATCCTTGGTTTTTCAGTCCTTTTAGTGAATAACCTGTTCATTCAGATGATTAAGAATATGTGATATCTCGACCATTTGTGTTCAAAATAAAACATTATATTCTACACCCTTTGTTCACTTGAAGTCTTTACCAATGGCTCCTGAGCCAAGGCATACAATTGCCATGGATTACTAATATTTCAATTTCGGTGAGGTTTTCAAGTTTTCATGGTTATTGTTGATACTTTTTCAAAGATGGCTCATTTTTCTCCTTTGTATAAGTTTCCTACTGGAGAAATGGCTCAATGATTTTTAGAATGACATGTTTTACCTTTATGGTTTACCATATGCATTAATTTCTTACCAATGATGTCATAGAAGATGTTATGAGTGATGTAATTTGTGGGGTAATTAGCAGTGCATAGTGTGGGCATGAGTTATAGTTACTTGAGATAACTATAACTGGTGCATTTCAGTGGTTTTGTATGTTTAAAATGGCACATTTTAACTGACAGTTTCACCAATCTATGATGTCACTTTAACCTTTGGTTTTTTCAGTGAATTTCCAGGGTTTTTTTTAACAAAAAGTAATGAAATTGGCTACAGGGTGCTGTATATTAAAGAATGAGACATGTATTTTTATATGTCCTAACAGTAAAAAAAACACACAAATTGTCAGTTTTACTGCAGAAACGTTAGTAGCCTCATTGGTGAGTACAGGGTTACACGTTGACAACTCAGCTGTGCTAACCTTGAATGGGTCTACTAAAGTTGATACTTCAAGGTATCAAAATAATTGTTACATTAAACCCAACTTGATGCCCAAGTCGAATTTAATGTAACTTTTAAGAAATACAACTTTTAGGAAGTTGCCACTCTGTTGATAAGTCTTCCTGTGGCCACTTGCAGATGCTGGCCCAAGACAGTCTTCTGCCCTCCTGGGGAGAAAGGTGAACGAGTCCCAGGAGTACGAACAATAGAGGCCTGCCGTTGGAAGAGGAGTCACTTCTCCCTGATGGGAAGCCAAATCGGGTGTAAGCCCAAAAGGCGAGCTTCAAAAGGGAAGCTGCCTTTGAAGGGCAAATGGTGGACACACACAAGAAGGGCTGCTCTTTTGTTGAGATAGACAGGTTGGTGTTGGCAACAGACAGGAGAGACCAGTAGCCAAACCAGTTTTTCCATGGGCATGTAGCCCTGAGGTAGCCACACCTCTAGCTCCACACACCAAGAAAGGAGTTCTGCCATCTTGGAAGTGGGGAACCTTGGATAGCTAGATGCCACACCTTGCAGGTAGTCTTCATCAGTCGAGGAGGGTCCTAGTAGCCCACAGGCAAGTAAAGCTCCATTCCCTGAGGAAACTTTCTGGGCACAAAAATGGCAACCCTGGTACCCAGACCTCTGATCACATCTGGACTGGAGAGAGGACCAAAGAAGGACTGCCTGCTGTTCCCTAGAACTGGCAAGAGAGGCTGCACCAACCACTGGCCTGCACCTGCTGATCCTTGATTAGCAAAGAGAGGACAGTAGCTGTGGTGCCTGGCTCTTGGAAAAGTTGCTCCCGAGCCATAGACAGAAGAGGAGAATGCCAGACTTCCTATTACATGTCTAACCAGCATGTATTACAGCATCAGGACACAAAAACTGTAGAAGACCATTCTAGTCAGTCATCACAATCGCCTCATTGCCACTGACCGCCAACCTACAGCCTAGACGAGAAAGTTGTGATGGTCAAAAGTTGCACCTGAGTCTGCTGGGCCTTGGAGGGTTGTCGGAGTGGTTTGGTCACCCAAGATGGACACTAGCCATCACCAAGACAAACCGTGAGTTTCGCTGTGACTGGGGACCCTTTGCCCAGTGACAACTGGACTTTTGCTGGACCAAAGAGGACTTCAGGGGACATCAACCCCTGTGGTCAAAGTCGCCACACCTGGACCGTGGACCGAGGAGTAGCCACAAGAAGACCCCCGTCAACTGCACAGCATTCTCAGCATCTTACAGCATCTTTAGCATCCTGTATCCCTTGCATCACAACCACTCCATTAAAGTCTATAGCGGTTCGTCCATAGAGCCTGGAACTGGACTTAAGATCGCTTTGGTGGCAAATTAACTACCTCTACTACTACTCACTGGCGCCCCTGACCTTCCCCCCTATTGGAATGGGTCACCCAAAGTGGGCCAGAGTATCCCAACAGAACTCTTTAAAAGTTTTACAGTTTCCAAACTTTGCAGTTAAGAATGCTTGTTCGCATTTTTGAGTGAAAAGCTGCAATTTACGATTTACTAAAAAATTCATTTGTTTGGAATCCTCTGGTGGGTTTTGTTTGTTTTGGTGTCTAAAAAATTCATAAAAATAAGATCTCTTTTTATGAATTGGTGTCAGATTTCTTTTGTGCTGTGTGACTTTCTTATTTTCGTTGTTTTGGTTCTTCTAAATACTTTACACTTGCCACCTAGTTTAAAGCCTGATTGCTCGAAGCCACAGCTAGCCAGAAATGAACTGAGGTTTAGCAAGCAAGCCTTACTGGCCCCAAGTCGGTAACATGAGTGTATCCACGGCGAGGTCGCTCAACCACATCATATAATGCACCATTTTCTTCACAACAACAAAGTTAGTTATAGATTCAAATTAGTCAGTCTATTGGAGATCTCCTTTTAATTAATAAGCTTAATGAACGAGGGGCGTGGTCTGCAGCCCAAGATGGTGGTCGCTTAAGCGACGAGCTCCGAGCCGGGGCACCTTATCCGCATACTATCCGTCATTCCCTACCTTACTAGTCAGCTGCTTTCATCGCTGACCGCTGGTTCCCAACAACCGGCTGCCTCGAACGTGCTCTCCGGCTCTCAGAGAACCCGGGAGAGTGGACTTCTGGACGGCGGCGTGCTCTGGCGTAACCTGAGGCCTGGTGCGGAGGAGGAGCCTTGTCAGCCTCAGGCTGGCCTGTGGACTGGCTGGGCCGCATGGGACTGGCTCCGGCTGCGGTGTCTGCTCGAGCCCCCGGACTGGGGCCTCCCTGCCCGCCTTCCGTAATTGCTGTCGTCTGGACCCGCCTGGCAGGAGACTGACCGTGATCGCCTGGGAGATCCGTACTCCTGCTGCTGCCTGGGTGTGAGTAGTGCACGCCAACACCTTTGGGTCATACGACCTGCCGCTGCCGGCGGAGGGGCCCCTGCTCTCCACAGGACCGATTCGCGCCACGCGTCGGTGGCGGATCCCCTGCTGTGCCCGCAGTGCCCCGCTCAGCTGGCCGATCATTACAAGGGCATACGGGGGCCTTTCCAGCGCGTCGGTAACGCTTGCTGCTGTCCGCGGGGCCGCCTCACGCCACGCATCGGAGGCGGGTCCCCTGCTGTGCCCGCGGTGCGCCGCTCAGCTGGATGGGGATTACGAGGCATTGAGACCGGTGACCGTCTTGTGTCTCCTCTTTTTCCCCCCTTCCCTCCAGAGCGGCGATATCGTGGTGACCGCTGGAGCTGGGCTGCTGAACCTGTGTCCCGCTCTGTGGGGGTCTGTGGGCTTATGCTGGCAGCGGACTAGGACTGGCATGCTGGCTCATCTTGCGGCCTGTGGACTGACTGGACTCGAAGTTGCGGGGACCGGCTGATGTGTCTACTCTGGCCCCTGATCAGCTTACTACTGTCCTGCCTGGGCGCGGACTGCTCTAATCCGCCAGAGTGACCCGTGCCACCACCGAAGCCGAGGTACGTGGAGTGCATGCTGGTACCTCACAGACGCACTGCTATTTCGTAGTGGGTGCTGGGCGTCCAACACATCGAGTCTTCACTCACTTCCTTGGCTGTTGGTCCTTGTTCCATCAGTGGTTGTATTATACCTGCCACCGCGTGGTCATCGCACTGCTGCGCTTCGACACCGACCATGGGCAAAGGGAAGCCCAGAGCGGCTACTAGGTCCGGGAGGGCGGGCTCACTCTCTCCTACTTTGGGACACTCATCCAACCGATCACATCATGCAGAAGGAAGTGTCGGTACCAACGCTTCAGTGGATAAACTGGACATGATTTTACAGGAAATCCGTGATTCTCGCTCTGTACTAGAAGCGCAGCTGGGCATGATATCAGTTGATCTCAATTTATTGAAAGATGATCATAAGAAATTAGCTGATAAAGTTAAAACCGCTGAGCAAACTGTAGAAACCATGTTACCGCAGGTGAAAGCCCATGAAGAGCAACTCTGTCACATGCGCCAACAGATTGATTCCCTCCAAGCCCGGGCCGATCATGCAGAAGGTCGGGCACGCCGCAACAACCTTCGTATTGTTGGATTACCGGAGGGAACGGAGGGCTCCAACCCCACGGACTATATAGAGACCTGGCTGAAAAATAGCGTGGCCCCGATCGGATTATCCGCACACTTTACAGTAGAGCGGGCACACCGTGTCCCCACACGCAGACCAATACCTGGCGCCAACCCACGTCCAATATTAGCTAGGATCTTGAACTATAGAGACCGGGATCGCGTGTTACAGGCGGCGAGAGATAACGGCCCATTGCGGATTGATAATGTAGAGGTCTCAATATTCCCTGATTACACCCTGGCTGTACAGCGTAAAAGGTTTTCCTTTATGGAGGTAAAGGCCCGGGTCCGGGCAGCAGGCCTGACGTTTGCTCTACTGTTCCCAGCAAAACTGAAAATCATCTATAATCAGCGCTCCTTGTTTTTTGATACTCCTGACGGTGCATGGGATTGGATGGACAAGACCTTTCCTGATGTTCAACCTACTAGGCGGATGGATTCCTCGCAACCGAAGTCACAGCGCCCCCCTCGAAGGCGCAAGAGGGGGCTCCTTACCCAGAGTTCAGCCACTAGTCCCCCGCTTCGTCAACAGGTGATAGAGGGCAGGCGTGGGGCCATTCAAACTGCCACAACCTTCCGTACGTCTCGCCCATCCATCAGTACCAGTCCGTCCGAAGATGCTAATACGGACTCGGACTCTGACGGCAGCGTTGCGTTGTTCCCCTCTATGGGCACGCAACTTAGTAATGATCCTTTGGCGTAAACTGTTTGTATGTTATTTGATACATGTCTCCGAAAGGGACTCCCAGTCCACTTCCAGTTACCGGTACAGATTGTTGTGTCATTGTTACAGGCATGCTTACTTATTCTACTTGCAGTATACAATGTTCCTAGTATGTTTGCACAACAGATAGGGATGGTTTAGAAAGTCCCCTGGCCCGGCCCGCGTGTTGGGCGTTTTTATATATAGCTCATTGTAATTGTCTGGATATTGATAGTGTTGGCGACCTTCCCCCGTAGGCGTTAGCAACTGTTAATGTAAAGTATGTTATTTTTGTTTTCACGGTTTGGTCGAACGCAGTTTGGTCGTTGGACCCAGTATTGGGATATTGTTGAGTTATTTGTATCTTTGCCGCATGGTCTGGGATTTGGGGGTGGGTATGTGGGGGTGGTGGTTGGGGGTGGGAACCGGGGAGATCTATCAATATTTACTGATGATGTCTACTGTCAAATCTTATACTTTCATCTCATGGAATGTCCGGGGTATGGGAACTATCACTAAACGGCACAGAATAGCTGCGCAATTACACTGCCGCAAAGCTCAAATAGTATACCTCCAGGAGACTCACCTGGTTCCCTCCGAAACTATGAAACTACAAAAAAGATGGCGGGGTCAATTTTATGCGACTGCATATTCTGCCTTTTCTAGAGGGACTGCAATATGGATTCAGGCGAGGATTCCTTTCTCCCTTAGTGAGAGTAAAATTGATGACCAGGGTCGGTTTGTCCTCCTTCTTGGAGCATTGGATGCTAGACAGGTAGTGTTGGGTTCCTTTTATGCTCCGAATACAGATCAAGAGGCATTCTTAACACGGGTCTCTCGAGCACTTTCAGAATGGTCACACTTCCCATGGTTCTTGGGTGGAGATTTAAATGCGGTATTTGATGTAGATCTTGATCGATCTCATCCTCCCTTATCTAATACAGCAGCGCGATTACAGGCTGTTACCTTGACAAGATGGGCACGAGGCTGGAATTTAATAGACATATGGAGGTCCCTACATGTTAATATGCGAGAATATTCCTTTTATTCTTATCCACACAAATTACACACTCGATTGGACTACTTCCTTTGCACTCCAGATTTATCCCCTTCCGTTGCGCAGTGTGGTTATCTGGGCAAGACCTTATCTGACCATAATCCCATAGAATTATTGCTGACCTGGGGCCGTTCCCCCGCTCCTATCCCAACGTGGAGAATGCAACCTATACAATTAGAAGACCAAGTTTATCGGTCCGCTTTGGCTACGGCTATCACTACATATTTTATGGATAATGAGGGCACTGCCTCGTCCAGATCCTTTGAGTGGGAGGCCTTCAAAGTAACCATTCGCGGGGTCTCCATGGGAACATTGGTGGGTTCGCGGAGGGAAACGATTAGAGATATAACAGACCTGGAAAGGGATCTACAGGCTCTGGAGATAGCTGCCCAGAGGAGCAATGAGGGCGTAGAGCCGCTGCAGACCGCTAGGATTAAATACGCTGAATTACTGGAACGATTGCGACTGATAGATTTTCATGCCTACACACTGCGTACACATTCCGAGGCGGATAGAGCAGGCACATTATTAGCACGGCTGATTAAACCTTCGACGACCCCCACTCCTATCTTGGCGATACATACAGTTCATAACACTTTGGTTACTTCTCAAGCTGCAATTAATGCTGCATTTCAGAAACACTATGCTCGCTTATATACTGCCCCCCTCTTGGATATGGCCGCTACAACAACTGGTTTCCTGGCAAGGATCCAACTTCCTACTATATCGGCTTCGACTGCCGAGGACTTGGCGGCTCCGATTACTACTGCAGAGATTCGTAGGGCGATTAATGCATTAGCTCGTAATAAAATGCCGGGCTCAGACGGCCTCCCTGTGGAGTTTTATTCCACTTTTGCAGATACACTGATTCCTAGGTTACTGCAACTTTATACCTCCTCTTTCGACGAAGGTGCCCTACCTCCCACCACCAGGGAGGCATTAGTTACGTCTCTATTAAAACCTGATAAGGATCCGACTGAACTTCTGTCTTATAGACCACTCTCGATTCTTAATACAGAATACAAGATACTTAGTAAGGTTTTGGCATCACGGCTCCTTCCGCTACTTTCCCGATTGATCCATACGGATCAATGTGGATTCATACCCCAACGCAGTACCTCACTGAATATTTGTCGGCTTCATGCCTTGCTAAATGCAGCATCGGAAACTTCACCTCTTGCCGGCTGCTTGTCGTTGGACGTCCATCAAGCATTTGACACCCTAAGCTGGCCTTATATGCTAGCTGTATTGTCCAAATTCGGCCTGCCCCAGTCATACTGTACTTGGATCAGACTGCTTTATACTAACCCCACAGCTCGTGCTAAGACAGGCTCGAACATCTCTCCCTCCTATACTGTTTATCGGGGAACGCGCCAGGGCTGCCCCCTGTCCCCCTTGCTTTTTGTGTTGGCCCTCGAACCTCTTGCACACTATCTGCGTCAAGTTATGGTTCCTTATGGCATCCCCTTACGGGGTGTGATTCATTCGGTATCACTCTACGCCGATATGTTATTATATTTTCGAGATCTAAATGGAGATAAACGCACGGTAGCTACTGTTTTTTCTAGCTTTGGGGAAATATCTGGCTTATGTCTTAACGCCTCTAAATCAGTCGCCTACTCCTTTTATGATACTTATACTTCTCCCTATTTACAATTTGGTCAGATGCAATTTAGAGTGGAGCCTGTTACTTTTAAATATCTGGGAATCCACATATATAGATCCAATGCAGATACCATAGATGGTAACGTGGTGCGAACAATCAATTCACTACGTTCCCAGATTACCTTCTGGAATACGTTACCATTGACAGTGGCGGGCCGCTTGGCGGTGTCTAAAATGGTTATGTTGCCCAGACTACTTTATCATTTTGTGAATCTACCGGTTATCCTCCCGGCCTGGATTTTTAAAACACTCGATACCTTGTTGTCCTCTTTAATTTGGGGGGTGGGTAGACACAGGTTAGCGTTGGCAAAGTTGCAGTTACCTAGTAATGCGGGGGGACTGGGAGCACCTGATTTTAAAACATATTGTATAGTCGGACAATTACAGTGGCTGGCATATTGGTTGGCGGGCAAGAATCTATTTGAAATTGGGCAATCCCCAGACTTTTTACAACGTGGAACCCTTCAATCACTGCTATGCCCGGGTGCGACGAAACTGCGGGATCCTCCTTATCTTCTGCAAGTTGCACTACACTATTGGAAACAAGCCCATAAATTAGCAAAGCAGCCCTTTCCGTACGCCCCAAACATCCCGCTCTGTGGCTTACCTACCAGGCGCAGGGTAATATCAATTAATCGGATAAGAGGGTGGACACAGATGGGTGTAGGGACAGTTGGTGAGTTCTTCCTGGATGGCCACCTGATGCCCCACGAGGAGTTTGTACGTAATCATTCTGTGCCTGATACATTGTTTCTCACTCATGCAGCAATAGTCCACTTTATTCGGAAATATTGGTTCATAGACCAGGGGAACCTCCAACTTTCCACTTATTGAAATCTATTCACATAATGGGGCATGGCCGACACTTGGTACGTTGGCTCTATCGGGGTTTGAGGGAGCATTTACATACCCCATTACAGTATCTCAGACAGAAATGGGACATAATACTTCTCCGTGAGTTAGAAGACAGAGAATGGGCCCTAATGTTAGAACACCCTCGGCGAGTATCCCGTAATTGCCGGTTAAAAACGATACAATTATTCATATTACACAAAGCATACCTTGCCCCGACAACAATACGAAAGATGTACCCGAAAGCGTCCTCGGCTTGCCCGAGGTGTCAGGCACAAGAGGCTGATTTTATTCATATGCTATGGTCATGCCCAGTATTGAGGGGGTTTTGGTCAGACATTATCCAGAGTCTGGTGGTACTGACGGAACGCACATCATGGGACACGATCGAGGCCTGTCTCCTGGGGCTCCCCCCCTCCCTAAGAAGGCAAAATTGTTGCGTCGATTTACCCGATTGGCCCTGATGCTTGCCAAAAGGCTGATTACACAGCGCTGGAAATCCAACACGGCGCCCCGTGAGGGCAGATGGCACGAGGAGGTTATCAGGTGGGCGGTTGCAGAGAGGGAAGCATTACAGCGTGAAGAATATAGGGGATTACGAAAACGTCCAATATCCTTAGAATGGGCACACCTGATAGAACTTTTTAAAGCAGGCATGGGGGACGAGTTAGAAGATTCACAGGTCACAGGGTTGGAAAGCGGTACAGACGCCTGATTACTGTCTGTGAGATGATTGTGTTCCTTATTCCTTACCTTTCCCCTGCACCTCCCTCCCCTCCCCTTTCCCCCCCTCTCCCTTCCTCTCCCCCTTCTCTTTCCCCCTCTTCCGCTGCCCCCCCTTTCCCTTCCCCTATAGTTACAGACCTGACAGTCACCAGGTATGGAAACAACTGATAAGGTGTATTGTCTATGTAGCGGCAACATTTGTTTATTGTTTAGTTTGGGTATTGTTGGGGGTGGGTTCCTTAGGTAGGGATTAATGGGTACTGCGCTTTTCGTCCATATACAGGATTCTACATTATATGCACTTAGAATATATGCTCATTTATAGTTGTGGCGGGGTCGCAATAACGGGTCTGTGGCCAGGTCTGGGTATAGAGGCTTTTATTTTGCCAAACACACGTCTTTGAGTGAGAGTGAGTCTATCCGTGGTATATGTTGCTGATTCGGAGTGCTGTCCTCCTGATCGGAGTCTTTCCGGCTTGATCCGTTCCTCCTCCCGGTGCCCCGGTCTCTGGCGATATGTCTTCTCCGTGGTGAGTGGTGTGGGGGATCGTGGCGAAGGGTGGAAACTCAGGAGGAACAAAAAGAAAAGAACACTCGTGTGAGGGTTCCGGTCCGGAACGTTGTCAAGGGTAGGGTAGTGAGGGGACACCTTCAAGCAACCCGTGAAGCACTATTGTCGGCACAGGTGATAGTGAAAGGGGCAAGGTGCAAGCGGGAACGGCTATTTTCCCTAGTCCCCGTCTAGTTAGAGGAGTCCCTCCTCCCAAACCACCCTGTAAACCGGTCTCGTACCTAGTTTAGCCACGCTCCTCCAGGAGCGTGGCTCGGCGAAGCGTGGTGTCGTTGGCCTCCTGGCGTATCCTGAAGTCCTCGGGGTCCACTGCCGTCACTCGTCCTCCGCTCTCCTTCTTCCCGTCTCACTCTGCTCTCCGTCTCTCCTGGCACAACTCCTTCTTCCTCTCCGGTGTCGAAGCACACTTCCGTGGGTGTATCCTCGCCCCTTATTGCTGGGAATCCCGTGACGTCAGGGGGAGGGGGTGGAGTCCCGTCATCAAGACCTCCCCAATTAAAGGAGCCGCTCTGTTCGTCCATACTGTTTATGTTTGTGGTGCTCCACTCGTCCTGTTTCGAGGAGATAAGAGGGGGTGATAGAGGTATTGCGGACCACCAGTCTAGGTTATTCTCTTGTTCGGCCCCTGCCATCCCTACCCTGTCACACTCCCCCTCCCCAGGATTCTCCCGATCGGGGAGAGGAAAGACCCGGGACAGATAGTCAGCGCTCCCATTGTCTATCCCTTTTCTGTGACGAACCTCAAAGGAAAATGGCTGTAATGACAGAAACCAGCGGAGAACCCTTGGGTTTTGTGACTTGGACCTGCACATCCACTGCAAGGGAGCATGATCTGTATATAGTATGAAGGGGCGTCCCTCTAGATAGTATCACAACTTATCCACCGCCCACTTTACTGCCAAGCATTCGCGCTCTATGGTGGGGTACTTAGTTTCCCTTGGAAACAGTTTCCTGCTAACGTACAACACAGGGTGTTCAACCCCGTCGTCAGCGATCTGGGACAACACCGCTCCCAACCCATGATTAGAGGCATCTGTGTGTAGGATAAATGTCTTGTCGAAGTCCGGGGAGGCCAGAACAGGGCTTGTGGTAATGGTGTTCTTGAGTTTCATGAACGCCTCCTGCATCTCACTGGTGGGATGTGCTAGTCGTTGGGTTCTGACCTCTTTTCGCAGAATATCTGTCAGAGGGGCGGCTACTTCCGAAAACTGGGGGACAAAACGTCTATAATACCCCAGTAAACCGAGAAATGCACGCAGTTCCCTTTTTGTGGAGGGAAAGGGAGTGTCAGCGATAGCCCGCACTTTTTCATCCTGAGGGGCTATCATTCCTTGTCCTAAAACATATCCCAGGTACTTCACCTTCTGGTAAGCCGCTCGTGATTTCTTGGCGTTGATGTGTAGCCCTGCCTGTCCAAGGGCATGGAGGATCGTTCGCAGGTGTTTTAAGTGCTCATTCCAAGTGGCACTGAAGACCACGATGTCGTCAAGATAGGCCGAACAGAAAGAAGGGAATTCGTGGAGTACGGTGTTCATGAGTCTTTGAAAGGTGGCCGGGGCGCCGTGCAGACCAAAAGGGAGGACATTAAATTCATACAGGCCTTCGTCTGTTGCAAAGGCAGTCTTTTTCCGGTCTTCTTCTCGCAAAGGGACCTGCCAATATCCCTTCGTCAGGTCGAACGTTGTTATGTATTTGGCATCACCTAATTTTTCGATAAGCTCGTCGACTCTGGGGATAGGGTATGCATCAAAAGTGGAAATGGTATTCAATGCTCGAAAGTCCATACAAAAGCGAGTAGACCCATCCGGTTTAGGGACCATCACTATCGGGGACGACCAGTCACTAGTAGAGGGGCGGACAACCCCTAACCGTAACATCTCTTGTACCTCCTGTTTTACTGCAGCCCTTTTTGCGGCTGGTATCCTATATGGCCTCTGTTTGATTGTTTTCCCGGGTTGGGTCTCAATCCGATGCTCTGCCAATGCAGTTTTCCCTGGGAGGTCCGAAAAAATAGGAGAGAAGGGTAGCAAAGTCTCGAACAGGTCGGCTCTTTCTTTATTGTGCAGTTCCTCGTTTATCACTAGGTGGTTTAGGGTGGTACCTCCTGACTCGGAGGTGGGTATTGTCAAGTGAGTATTCCTGGGCAAAGGTCCCAACCATTTCTTTAGTAAATTAATGTGATATGTCTGTTTCTTCTTGGGGGACAGCTGGATCTGGTATGTGGTCTTGCCAAAGACCCCCACCACTTTGTAGGGACCCAGCCACTCGGCTTGAAATTTCTTCGTAGCGGAAGGGAGTAGTACCAGCACCCAGTCTCCAATAGACAAAGTCCTCCATTTCTTCCCTTTGTCGTAGCACCTCTTTTGTCGGTATCTGCTTTTCTCGAGATTCGAATAAGCCAAGTCCCTTAGTTTCCCTATTCGGGACCTCAGTTGCTGGGTGTAGTCTAGGAGGGATTTCCTTTCCTCTTCTTCTTCCTTCTCCCAGGCTTCTTTTGTCATTTCCAATAATGTTCTGGGCTGTCTCCCGTACACCATCTCGAACGGAGAACAGCCCAGACTACTCTGGACTTGGGCTCTCAGGACATATAACGCCAGCGGTAGTAGTTGATCCCAGTCTTTTCCTTCAAGAGACAACATCTTCTTTAGGGTGGTCTTTAGCGTTCTGTTATATCTCTCTACGAGACCGTCTGTTTGTGGGTGGTAGACTGAGGTTCGGAGTTGGTGGAGGTCTAGAGAGCGGCAGACCTCCTTCATCAGTCGTGACATGAACGGTGTGCCTTGATCCGTTAGGATTTCCTTTTGGAATCCCACCCTAGAGAAGAATTCTAAGAGCTTGTCTGCTATGTTCTTGGTAGTGGGGGCTCTGAGCGGAAAAGCCTCAGGGAATCTTGTAGCGTAGTCTACAATAACCAGGGCGTACAGGTTCCCTTTTTGGGTTTTGGGAAGGGGTCCGATCAAGTCCATACCCACTCGTTCAAACGGACTCCCTACGACTGGTAAAGGTTGGAGGGGGAACGGCTGGAGGACGATACAGGTTCTTCTTTTGGCATATCGCACACGCTTGGCAATGTTCTTTTACATCTTTATATATACCTGGCCAATAAAAATGTCGGAGGACAGCTTGGGTGGTCTTTTCTGCGCCCATGTGTCCAGCTGCGAGGTGAGTATGCGAAAAGAAGAGTACCTGTTCCCTGAAGGATAGGGGGACGAGAAGTTGGGGAGGATCGTCGGCTGCTCCCTTTCGATACAACAGCCCCTCTTTGATCAAAAAACCGGGGTAGGTAGCTGAAGGGGTATCGAGGTTTACATGGGCTGCTTCCCAAGTGTTGAACAAAGTGGCATCATTGGCCTGTGCAAACTTAAAACTCCTGTCAAGTACCCAAGGATCCGGGGTGATAAGGGCGGCCTGAGGGGGGCTCTGGTGTCGTGCTTTTCTCCCTACATTTTTGAAGAAGAGGTCTAGGAAATCTGGGTTATCTGTCCCTAGAATAAGTTCTTCGGGCAGGGTTTCTAACACCCCTACTCGTGCCTTGTAGGGAGACCCAGGTATCGGGGAGATAGTGACTTTCGCTAGAGGGTACAGCCTAATGTCTCCATGGACGCATCTTATGTGTACTATGGTGTCTGGGATGTATTGGGAAGGTCGGATGAGGCCTTTCTGGATAACCGATTGTTTACAGCCGGAGTTTAATAGAGCCCTTACCACCCTCCCATTAACTCGTACACTTACGTAGAATGCGGAACCCATCTCAGCAGTGTATAGGACCGACCTAGGGATGTAGCCCACTTCCATAGGTTCCTCCGCTGGTTTACGTTTAGGGCACAGTCGAGAGATATGGCCCCAGTCCCCACACTCAAAACATTGTGGCCCCCTGAAGCTGGGGATATCCTGTCTGAAAGTTCTGGGTTTTGCATGATCGATCAGGGGTTTTTGATATTTCCTATCCAGCTTAGGGGGGGGGCTGTTTATGTGGTTTTTCAGGTTCCCATACTGTATTCTTGGGCTGTGCTCGGGAATACGTCGTGGCCATCTCGATGGCTTGCTCGGGGGACAGGTGTGTGTGTTGTTTTAGCCATCTCTGCGTTCCGTAGGGTAGGGCTTCCATGAATTGTTCCAAATACACACGGTTCATAATGTCTTCTTTGGAGCTGGTGGACGGTTTCAACCACTTATCTGCGGCCATCTTGAGGCGAAAGAAAAGGGTTTTCGGGTTTTCTCCGGGTAGCCCCCTCTCCTTTCTGAAGCGTACCCTATAGGCTTCAGCGTCTAGGCCTAAGTGGTCCAGGATAACTTCTTTTATTATTTGATATGGGGTAGTGCTCGTAGCGTTGGCTACTTGGTAGGTGGCTTGTGCTTCACCTGTCAAGAGGGGGGCCAGAAAGAAAGGCCACTTCTCTTCCGGCCATCCGCATGCCCTAGCTGCGCGCTCGAAATTTAACAGAAACGCATCCGGGTCTTCTCCGGATACGTATTTCTGTAGGGCTACCCCAGACGGCCCGGGTGCCGGAGCTCTTCGGTCTCCGGACGCTGGACCACCGGGGTCCTGTACTATCTTTTGTAGTCCCTCCATCTGAGCCGTGATGGTATTTTTAAATACGTCCCTATCGGCCTGGGCGAATGACATCTGTCGTTCGATTGCCCATTCAAGCTTCTCCTGGCCAGATATCAGGTGTTGTATGACCGCGTCCATCCCTGGGTTGCTGACGGACAGAGGTGGCGATCCCACTTCTGACACCAGTTGTGGCGGGGTCGCAATAACGGGTCTGTGGCCAGGTCTGGGTATAGAGGCTTTTATTTTGCCAAACACACGTCTTTGAGTGAGAGTGAGTCTATCCGTGGTATATGTTGCTGATTCGGAGTGCTGTCCTCCTGATCGGAGTCTTTCCGGCTTGATCCGTTCCTCCTCCCGGTGCCCCGGTCTCTGGCGATATGTCTTCTCCGTGGTGAGTGGTGTGGGGGATCGTGGCGAAGGGTGGAAACTCAGGAGGAACAAAAAGAAAAGAACACTCGTGTGAGGGTTCCGGTCCGGAATGTTGTCAAGGGTAGGGTAGTGAGGGGACACCTTCAAGCAACCCGTGAAGCACTATTGTCGGCGCAGGTGAAAGTGAAAGGGGCAAGGTGCAAGCGGGAACGGCTATTTTCCCTAGTCCCCGTCTAGTTAGAGGAGTCCCTCCTCCCAAACCACCCTGTAAACCGGTCTCGTACCTGGTTTAGCCACGCTCCTCCAGGAGCGTGGCTCGGCGAAGCGTGGTGTCGTTGGCCTCCTGGCGTATCCTGAAGTCCTCGGGGTCCACTGCCGTCACTCGTCCTCCGCTCTCCTTCTTCCCGTCTCACTCTGCTCTCCGTCTCTCCTGGCACAACTCCTTCTTCCTCTCCGGTGTCGAAGCACACTTCCGTGGGTGTATCCTCGCCCCTTATTGCTGGGAATCCCGTGACGTCAGGGGGAGGGGGTGGAGTCCCGTCATCAAGACCTCCCCAATTAAAGGAGCCGCTCTGTTCGTCCATACTGTTTATGTTTGTGGTGCTCCACTCGTCCTGTTTCGAGGAGATAAGAGGGGGTGATAGAGGTATTGCGGACCACCAGTCTAGGTTATTCTCTTGTTCGGCCCCTGCCATCCCTACCCTGTCACAATAGTATACAATGATAACACACTTAGTATTGAATGGATCAGTATTCTACATATTGTCACTCAGTATATATATATGACTAATGCTATCTTGTAATAGAAAAATTGTAACCAAATGTCTAATCTTGGCTATGTATAAGTATATATCTCATCCGCAGTACTCAATAAAAAATTTGTGGGAAAAAAAAATAAGCTTAATGAACCTTTTTGAGGATCCACAACTCTATCCATCAAATAGGAGAGACTTTACCAATTTTTATCTGAACATCCCTGTATTGATGCTATGACTTTTCAGTGTAATCAGTTTACAGAGCCCCACGTGACAGGCACCACAGTTGCACAGCTAAGAAATGTGTTTATGTCAGATAGATTCCTCTTTCCCTCCAGGTAGTGAAGGTATATCCGCCTACCTTATGGAGCCAAGAAATCTCATAAGATGTCCCCCGTGACTCACCGGAAAAAGGATCCATAAACGGACTGCAAACAGGCCTGCAAGGATGAGTGTCCATTATCATTTCCCTTGAGTCAGCACAAACACAAGAGATCTGGACTAGTGTAATAAGAGGTCTATAGTAGAAACCAAACAGAATACATGCAAAACAATAAGGGCAAATTTCCTGATGTGACAGTTGTAAAACTAAAGATTGTTTAGAGTTTGAAGAAAGCAAATATGTCATCAGTTGGTATTTCATTCTCCTACAAAAGTCTGTGCCTAATCATAAGTAGGGCTCCCGGTTTTCTGTTTAAACGGATTTTTACATATAAATACAGATGGAAAACAAGTTTTCCTTTGTCTGTATTTATATGTAAAACCGGAAAATACTAGCACATTTTGCGGCGCTGCCGTGCTCCAGCAGAGAGTTGCAAAACAGGATGGTATGGTGATTGCTCACCACAGAGTAAGTATCGCCTCTGGCGTTATCAGTATTTACAACAAAGGCTCGTTAACAAGTGAATGGTCTTTTAAAGACCTGTGAAGTACACGGGTGCGGCTGGCAGCACAAAAACTGTGTGTGCCCGGGAAGCTGTCTCAGCCCGGACTATTGAATTAATTTAAGGGAAGGAGTGCATCCTCAACAATGTTTCATGCTTAGCAATTTCTCCGTCCCGAAGGAGGGTTGCACCCCGTTGAAGAATTTCACAGGTGTTATTTCAGTCAAGATTAACATATTATTTCAGTCAAGATTAACATATTATTTCAGTCAAGATTAACATATTATTTCAGTCAAGATTAACATATCACTACGGAGCCAGTGAAGAGTTGGATTGAACTCTCTGCAGTTACAAGTGCACATATGACATCTTAAGGACTGTGGCTGATACAAGACTAGTTGAACTGTGTGTGATGTTTTTGTCATGTCATATTTTTAGTCATATATTTTGTTTTAGGTGTTTTCACTTTTCGAGTAACGAAACAAGCATTCATGTTGTTTTATAATTCATGTCATTAGGTCTCGCCTGAGCCAGCGCATGCGCTGCTCTGGCGAGAGTTTTAGTAAGCGGGTTTTGGAAGTGCAAACAGCACTGGCGACCAGCTGGCGTTCACGTGAGCGTGCACGCGCGACACGGGTCATTAAGTGCATCGCGATCACTTTCACTTTCCCGGCTTTGAAGTAAAGAAATAGATTATTTTTCTATTTCTTTACTTTTGCTATAATCGCGGCACCCGTGCTTTACTTTAAGCGCGGGTGCCGCGATTATAGCAAAAGTAAAGAAATAGAAAAATAATCTATTTCTTTACTTTTGCTACAATCGCGGCACCGGCGCTTTACTTTTAACATTAAAAGTAAAGCTCGGGTGCCGCAATTATAGCAAAAGTAAAGAAATAGATTATTTTTCTATTTCTTTACTTTTGCTATAATCGCGGCACCCGCGCTTTACTTTAATGTTAAAGCGCTTTACTTTTAATGTTAAAAGTAAAACGCGGGTGCCGCGATTATAATGGTGTAGCCAATAGGTTTCGCTTTTGGGACCTTATAAGTATTTAGTTACGCAACTGTTGCATGGCTAAACACTTATAAGGTCCCAAAGGCGAGACCTATTGGCTATGCCAATGCTTGTTTTTTTTTTACTAATTATGTAGTTTGGATGCATCGTGAGTTTCTGGAGAGGGGGGCAAGTGGGATTCGCGAGCACGTGTTTATCACAGTTTTTGTTATAGTGGATCAGAATACGAACTGTTAGTGGGGAGAGCATCGCGCGCATTGAGGTTTCTGACACATAACATAACATAACATGTGTATTTGTAAAGCGCACGTTCACCCAGAGGTCTCTTGGTGCTGAATAACAGATGTTCATTGTTACCCAAATCAATGGTACTCATTTTATCGACTGTAGTTGGATGAAAGGCTGAGTGGACCCGCCGGGATTTGAACCTGTGACCATGAGGTCGAACACAGGCCCCTGCAATGGACGCATTAGTCCACTGAGCCACCAGACACATGATTGGATAACCGAGGTATAGCAGCGGGTTAATGAGTCACGGGGTTGGGAGCACGTAGAGTGATTGGGAACATGTAGATGTGAATGTGGTTTAAAACAGGTGCGAATGCGAATGGTTGTGACGCTGCATGATGGTCAATAACTTGAAGAAATGGAGACAAGGAGGTTATGTTGCCGGTAGCGATTTCAATGAGGTAATTCATTTTACAGAACTGATAGATGGGGTAGATGGGAGCTCGGCATACAGATTGAAGGCATACGGGGAGAGATGAGAGGGGCACGATCGTGTCAGTTTGGATTGCATTGATGAGGTGGCAAACTCATTAAGGATTATCAGGAGAAGGGTAAGATGTGAGATTTGTATTCAGATGTCAGTGACTTGGAGAGAGAAGAGGGGGGAACGAGTGGTGGAATGGGTTTGATTCACGAGGATAGCTAGAAAGCAGAACGGCATTGGGTAGTGCATTGTGGGAGTTGTGGTTTCCATCAAAGGACTGGAGTACGGGGTATAGTAGAGGGGTGAAAGAGTCATTGGCACAATGAGAAGATGGACAAGATGAGAGTTTGGGAGGGAGATTGAAGTTATATGGAGAGATATGTTAGAGGTATGAGCGGCAGAATGGGTTTGATGCACGAGGATATATGGTGATTTTTCGTTTTTTTTTTAATTATAAGGAAACAGTAAAGTGCAAGCCACCCTCACTGTGCAATCTGTGTCAGTTAGGGTATGGAAAATCCCAATATTTTTCCCAATTCAAAAATGATAACATGCAATTTAGAAAGCAGTGTTGGGCACAGACAGACATGCTTTTTCAGGCAGCATATTACTCTTGTCTAGTGCATAATTTGAATTGAGTTGCTTCCAGGTGTTTATAGCGGGGCACAATTGGGTTGTAGTTGAAGGCAGTGTGAGTTTCTCTCAGTGGGGCAGTATGGTGTTCAGTGTGGGAGAGGATGTGGCACTCTGTGCCGATGACAGAAACTGCAAGGCTCTGAGACAAATGGCTTTTGATAGCACTTTTAGGCGTATTTGGGACATTCTGCGAATGGCAAAGTTTTCAGATGAATGTATTGTGTTGACCAATAACTAACGAGTGCATGTGTGCATTGTCAATTTAAATTAATGTGGAAAAATACTAGCTGCAGCGTCGTCTTTTACTTGTGGGAAAAATAAATATGGATAAATACAGATAAAATGCCCCAAAAATAAATATGGATAAATACAGACGGAAATGGCAAAAAATAAATACCATAAAACCGGGAGCCCTAATCATAAGCAACTAAGAAACTACCATTCTGAGAGGTGGAGTACAGAATCTGCATTCCTGATACCAAGGGCAAATAACAAAGCACCCTGTCTGTGGCAGGCCATACTGCCCAGATGTTCTTATATGGATTCTTCTATGGAGTGAATGAATGCACTCTTTGCCCAAGACAGTGCATAGCATCCTATATGTAGCCTTTTTGCATGAGGAACATTAGAAGATGTCCTTCGGATACTGAATTATGGCGAGAACAACAGCAGTTTATCATAATGGACTTTCAGTAAGATGCTATTTGTGAAAAACTTACAAGGCCTGCTCCACTGATTAACTCTCTAGTACAGAATTCAATGATAAAGCATTTCAATTATACATGGATTTATTGTAAAATGAGATAATAAACATTCTTTAATTATTTTTCCTAGTAGATTACATTTTTATGAATGAAGACAAAAAAGAGTAAAATTAATGGAAATAACTTGGAAAGTGGAGAGCAATTACTACATCAAGATTGCCTTCCTAAAAAAAATGTTCCTCAAAATAACTCCTCTTTGAGAACACTTACTTCTCTCTCTATAGGTTTCTATTCCCCTTTTCCCAATAAGTTATGTGGTATTGACTTATTATTCCTAATTGATAGCACCTCTCGAAAGCATGCGTTGACAACCTCAGTTGTCTTAATTGTTTAGTATAGCGTTCAAACAAAAAAAGTTAATATCAGAGCTATTTATGTTCAGTTCAAAAGTAAAGTTTATTTGTACTAAGTGGTCCTTAAACATTTAAAATCTTCATAAATACCACTCGTAAAATCACAATTCTTTAAAAAAAAAAACATTATCATAAAAATTCATATAAATAAAATCATTAATCTTTCCCTCAATCCGTGACGTGCACCGTATCATATGGTGAAACAGGTATTTCAGTTCTATTCACATTTAAAGGTTTCTTTAACTTTTTGCATGAACTTCCCCATTGCTCACGCTATATCTAAATTTCTCATTTCAATTAAAAGATCTACGGCTTGTATCCTATTGTTAATACCATACTTTTTAAAAATAGGTCGTAAGATCTCTTTCTGAGTTTTTAAGAACTTCTGACAATCCAATAAAATATGTAAAATATCACACGTTGTTCCCATGGTACAGACACATTTCCCCTTGCTATCAATCCTTACCCTTTTTATCCCGTTGTTAGCATAGCAAGGGTTAACACCTATTCTCAGCCTTAGTACTTCTCTTCTTAGCCAGCGACAGGGTAATCTATCTATATAAGGGAAGTGTTGTTCATTTTGCCACGAGGTAGCCATACAGCGTACAGATATTTTCCCCAAGAGGTAATCTTGGTCCTGGGCTGGAGAAATTTCTTTCCCCAAGGTCCTAAGTTCCCTCTTGTCAAACTCGATGTGCAAAGTCAAGGGGCACAGCTTGAGCCTCATCATACTACAAGCCTTGATAATAGTTTCTCTTATCCCTTTTGCCCAGAATAGCTCGCTCTTCACTACCTCATTTCTGCACCATTGCGAAATTTTATATTCTTCACCCATTCCCAGGCGCTGCCAGAATCTTAATAGGGCCATGCGGGCCATTATACCCCAAGAGGGGAGGATAATAAGTTTTTCAGGGTTTTTCCCTCCTCGGTGTCCCATCTATTTTTACCACTCAGGTATAGCAGTTCCGCTCCATATAGGAATTGTTCTTTCAGAAACAATGGTTCCTGTGGATTGGTATGATCTATTGTGATATTAATATTTTGCGTAGTAGCAATGTGAAGGGTTATTGAGCTGTCAGAAGGCAAAGAACCACCAGTACCAATGATTGAATGTATCACATTAGGTTTTATGGTATAGAGCAAAGGGAGCAGTATATATAGTTTCAAAAAATTAAGACAAAAATAAATACACAATTGTGCATAGTGTCCCAGTGAAAACAGGAACCTCAAATAACAGTGCTAAGTGGTGACAATAATTTTTGACAAGGTTTCCACAATTCTTTAAAAGTCGACCATCGAGTATGTACAGAATGTGCAGCAGCTATATACAATGATATGCGCTTGTTAATGGTTCGCTTTTGCTTTGTGTCGACGACGTTTCGACCCTCTGTGCAGTACAGGGTCTCATCAGGGCCTAGGGTTGTAGGGACATCTATGGAGAAAAAGGGGGATAGTATCAGCATAGGGCCCAATTAATGGCACAAATGCGACTAAAGGGAGAGAGACTGTAGTGTGAATACCTGGTAGTTTCGCGCAGCCACGTGAGAAGTGTGTGTCAACCGTGGGTGAAAGGAATAGAGAAAGATACTCACAATGGGACCCAGCCAGGTGCTAATTGTGGGAGAAGGAAAGAAGAGGTTAAGATTTGAAACCTAGAGTTATTCTTATTTGAGGTTTTTTGGTAGCAAATAGAGGTTCTTACCCCAATTGTGAGAGGAAAGAAGGGGCTGCTCGTTAAGGATAGCACAGCGTTTCAGTTGAAGATTAATACACTATAGCATAGGATGGCTAATAGTGTGGCAAGCGAACTCTCTGGGAAATATAGGAATTGTGGCGGTACCATGGCAGTGTAAGCTTTTAAAACCGGTCTATCCGATTTTTCGTCATAGACTCCATTGAATTTTTTTAGTCCGCTTACTGAAGCTGATGTTCTCAGTTTTAGTGCATCGAGATGGGTATGCCAGTTCAGACTTTTCTGGAACCACATCCTCAGGTACCTATACTCGCCTACCTTTTCCAACTTCGTGGGGCCCAGAAACCAGTTAAACGCTATTTTCCTTCTTCCAAAGCTTAAAATCTTTGTTTTATCCATGTTAACAGCAAGTTTTTTTAAACCGCAATATTCGTTAAACCTATTCAGCTTTCTTTGCAGACCGATCTCTGTTTGATCTATTATTACCAGATCGTCCTCATATAATAGACATGAAATATGTTTCCCATCTAACTTTGGGCTAGCCCCCCTTTCATTGCCTAAGACTGAAGGAAGATCTGCAATAAATAAGGAAAAGAGTAAGGGGGTCAATACACACCCCTGTCTCAGCCCGTTTCCAATTTGGATTTTCTAAGATAAGCTCCCCTCTAAATCCAAAATTATCTGCGCCCAATTATAAGAGTGTAGTGCTTGTATTAACCTTAGCAAATCACTTGGGATATTATATCCAATCAGAGTCTCCCACAGCGTCTCCCGGTCCACTAGATCGAAAGCTGCGCGGAAGTCCACAAAGCAGCAGAACAGCCTTCCTCTCTGCTCTATATACTTCCGCGCCATGGACCAGAGCGCAAAACAGAGGTCAACAGTTGAGTGCCCCTCCTTAAACCCCCCCTGTTCCGGGGGCACAACCTGATTTACTTCTGCCCAGTCCTTAAGTCTTTCCAAGATTACTTTGGCGAATACCTTTTCCCCTATATCTAAAAGATTAATTAATCTGTAGTTCTTCGGGGCTTTTATGTCTCCTTTTTTGTGGATGGGTCTTATGATTGCTCCTCTCCAGTTTTCTGGAATAATGCCTGTATTTAGTATTCCCAGGAACATTTTTGAGAAAAACTCAGCCTATTTTTTATAATCACTGCGGGTAGATTATCTGGGCCTGCAGCCCGAGTCAGGGTTAAATTTGATATAATTTTTTTAATATTACAGGGGGTAAAGTGTTCCTTAATTTCCTCCCTCACTCCTGGCCATAATATAGAACTAATTCTCTCTGATACTGGCCAATTTCCATAAATTTCCCCCAGATATCTTATCCAGTCATCTTCTGGTACCACGCAACTCAGGGACCCTGATGACTTGCCTGAGCTTTCTTGGACCAATTTCCAAAAGCCTTTCAAATCCTTGGATTCTATTGCAGCTAACAATTTTGCCCAGCAACTCTTTATAGGTTCTTTTTTATTTCTTATAATCATTTTATATTTTATCCTTAATTTCTGGAGGTTGTGGAAGGATTCTACATTATACTTTACCCTTAGTCTTCTTTCCCTTTGTCTAATACTTGCTTTTACTTTACGACATTCTTCGTCAAACCAAGTCCTCTCTTTGATTTGGGTTCTGTTTTTCCTACCATCCCCGGGTTTCATTGGTTTGATTTTAACCCTTAGGCATTCCACCAGTTGTATGATTGTATTTTCAAACCACGCATTATCATTCATATTCGGGATATTTTCTAATAAATGGGTCTGCTGTCTAGCAGCTAATTTTTTAATATATTCCTCCGATATACGGGCTGTGAGCCGCCTAGGGTAATCAACATGGACCTGAAAAGCTGTATCTCTTTGTTTTTTTCTTACTCCATATATTTCAATCCTCAGGAGGTAATGATCACTTCCTTCCACACTTACCACCTCAAAGTGCTTAATTAAATCAAAATACCAGGCATGTACAAACGCATAGTCGATCGGGCAGGGTTGCTGGCCTATCTTAAAGGTACGCTTTGCTGGACGATCTGCGTCCATTCTGCCGTTCACGCAGACTAAGCCATTGAGCCCAAAGCTTGTCCTAGAGCCATATCTTGTGTCGACATATCCCCCCTCGGAAATATGGCGTCCTTTATCTTATAGGAGATCAATAATTCTTTACACCATGTATCTGTCCTACAAGGGTCTAATTTGTGATTGAAGTCGCCCAGCACAAAAATTACATCGTTCTGGTAATTTTCGGTCACAGTTAACAAATCTTCTTTTAGTTTTTCCAGTTCAGCCTTATCTTCATTCTCTTTCCCCTTCTGTATATATACATTTACAATGACTATACCTTCGTATCGTGGGTCGGAATTCAACAACAACACTCTACAACCTATAGCCCATTTACATTTTACTTCCAGAGGTTCTACCTTCCTGGCAATTTTTGTAGAGATCAACGTCATTTGCCCACCTGAAGGTCTGCCAAAATGATTCTTTCTCACTACTTTCGTCTGTTGGACAAACCCTTTCGATTACTAGGGTTTCGTCGCACAACCAGGTCTCCTGGAAGCACACAATCTCATTGTTGTCAATAGCATATTTAAAGCTTTCCTGATTCGATATTCTATTATAGCCATTTATGTTCCAGGATAATATGGCCAGGTTGTGCGACGACCTCAACTCCTAATTGATCTCACTTAGACACCCATCTTCCTCATACACTGGGGATGCTAGGGCTCTGTATCTATTTCCAGCTAGTATACCTTCTCTAACTCTCTCTGATTCCTTGCATCTTAAGGTAATTTCAAGATCTTCCTTATTATTCCAGCAGGTGTCCATCATCCTTGCCTGCCTTGAACCCAGCCCAGCGTGATTCATAAGGAATGGCCTCTCGTACTTGTTCTGCTCTAGCATTTCTACCCTTTTTACTAATCTAATTCCTTCCTTAAGTAACTCGTGTTCTGCATTTACTAATACTGACTTTACAAGTCCTGAGTAAAGGAGAACCTTAGTTACTTCATTCCCTTTATTATTTAACAAAAAGCCTACTTCTCTTAGATCCTCTGTGCCAATATTCCATAGACTTGCACATTTAGATAGGGAGAAGAGCAGTTGTGATCGATTTAGTGGATTTAATTTCCTCACTTTTTTTCCTCCTTTACCCTGACCTATCGGCTCAAGGAATACCCACAGATCCTGACAATCTTCTAACACTAACTCTTATGGACCCCTCTTTGGTTCGTCCTCCCTTCTTTCTTGCTGTTCTAATTCCTTATTTTTCTCCACTTGTCCTCTATAGCTTCTAAAACCTACTTGCATACTCTTCTCCGTCCTTCTTTCCTTGTCACCCTCTTCTATGTCCACCCGGTATTTTTTAGTACTATTTTTTTCTACTCCTAGATTTTCCTGTATCTTTTTTTCTCCTCCCCCCTTCTTCTAAATTACTATTGGCTATTCCTTTGTCTGGGATATTTTTCTTTTTCGGGGCAGGTATCACGTTCTTTGTTAGGCTCTTATACTCTTTTTCTACTCCTTCCTTCCTCATCCCCTGCTGCATTGGGGTTTGACCCTTACTAGGGTTTTTCTCCCACCTCCTTGGGCGTGGTATACGCTGCTTAAAACTCCTCCTTTCCCCCCGTTTTTTTATGATCATAGGGTGTCGTGATATAAATACTCTGGGCTCCTCCTTCTGCGTTGGAGTATCCCTCATCACACCTTCCTGCCGGGTCACAACCCCCTCTTGCTGATCCTCACTGACTGGTCTGACTATGGAGGGCATAAGATCTTTAATTTGTTCCAACTCCCCTATCATAGTTTTAAACTGTTCCCTTTGAGTCTTTAGAATTTCATTATTCATTACTGATACCTCTAATAGGCCTTGTAATGTTTTTTGTAAGATTAACATTACATCCAGCATTGAGGCACTTGAGGTTCCTGTGACCTCCAGGCTAAGCATAGAAGGACCCAACATGTCATTTCCTATGTCCTGGGAAATTTCCGTTCCTTCCTTCTCATCCCGGTGTTCCTTTGTGTGACTATTATGCCCTCTTCTCTGGGCCTCGCCACCTATGTCTGACTCTTCATCCTCACCCTCTGTTTCTTGAATATTCGAAGGGGGAAAGAGTCTAGGTGATGACGACAACCTTGGGTCCATGAACAGCCCGGAAATATTAAAAAGGGTTTGATTTGGAGAGGCTGACTCCGGGTCCACTAAGTTGATTGGTGTAAACTGATTCACGCCATCTCTCTGCTCTTTTTCTATCAGTTCCTTCCCTTTGAAGTGTTTACCCACAAAGTCTTTAATTGATTTTGTGATTGAATGTCCTCCTTTTACCTCCCCTGGCTTGGATAGCTGCCGGGTTGTATTCAGGGGTTGTTTATTCCTCTGTACTGTTTTTTTCCCTCCAGTGGTTTCTCCTCAGGCGCCTTTTGCTTTTCCTTTCTCTTTATGGCTCTCTTTATGGCTTGTGTCCATATCCTCTGCCCCTAATTCATTGTTGTCAGTTTTTTTTGCATTTTTTAGGCCTTTCCGTGCTTTTACTTTACCAAGTGCCATCACCTTTTAAAGTATTTTCTCTTTCCTTTATTGCTGATATCCCCCCTGCTGTTTCCTTATTCTTTCCTTTTGGATTTTACGCAGCGCTCTTCTGGCCTGGGATACTTTTCCCCAATCTGGGCTATTTCTTTTAATACTATTCTTCCATCCGCCTGTGCCCGCCTTCCCTGTACTTACCTCTGTTCCACGGCTGTACGCTTTCCGCTCTGCTCAACCAGATCCTGCCCTGCATTCGACTGATCCAGTGCCTGTGCCCGTGATCCTCTTATCGCCACCTCGGACCCAGGAAATCCGGGCACGGTCTCAGCAATGAGGGCAATGGGACCCCAAGAGGCCGGGGGTCCCCGTCAGGCCCAGAGTCAGGCTGTGGCTATGTTCCGATTATCGCTGGGGCTCGCGGGGGCTCTCTTATGTCACTGCCGATGCGCCGTGTCTCCTCGGCGTTCCACCCAGTTCCGCGCTCTGCCGCGATCGGCGCATCACGTTACGTCACGTTGCGTGGTGATGCAGAGCGGAGCGAGCGGAGCGTAGCTGGGAACAGAGTCTGTTGTGGGAATACCTTCTCTACCTGCTCCTGGTAGCGTGGTGCCAGCAGACCTGCTAAGGCAGGATGAGAACATTTATGGTTAGTAATTCAGATAAGGAGGTCAACAGACTTTTAGATAAACTGTCCCCCTTAAGTGGTAATAATGAACTTAGGGCCACCTGTATCAGCCAATTCTGGGTTCGCAAACGGGACGATTTGCAGAATCGGCCCGTTTGCAAACGCAAAAAAGGCTTTTTACATGTATCAAACCCTATTTTGCGTTTCGGTAGCCTGTGACTGAATCACAAAATGGGTTTGCGATTCGGTATTTGGAAGGGGCGTGTTTAGGGGGTCCCTTCCAAAAACCAAATCGTAGCGGTATGTATGAATGTTTTGTGACCGCGAATGGGGTCGCAAAACATTCGCAATTTACCACCAACATCAGGTTGGTGGTAACTCATTCGCAAGGGACCCCTTCCCCTTTGGGAATTGTTGTAAAAACCACTGCCTGCTCTTAAAAAATGAAAAGAAAACTTTTCATTTTTTTTTTTTAAAGCAATCACGGACATGGTGGTCTGCTGACCCCAGCAGGCTACCATCCCCGTGATTTTAGCGATTCCTAGGGGTCGCAATTGCGATCTACCACATTAATATTAATGAGGTAGGTCAATTTGAGACTCAATAGGAATAGGTATATGAAACTCATGGAGTTTCATACATTTGAAATAGTGATTACCTAATTGCGATCCTCAGAAAATCGCAATTTCCAAATTTGATACATGTGGCTCTTAGTGTAACAACCAAGCAAGAAAATATAGAGACACGTAAAAGATTGAAGCTATTTACATGGGCTATACTCATGAATACTGACCCACAGAATATGGTGGTACAAGAATATCGACGACAGAATATCAATAACAAAATAGTGAAAAGTAAGTGCATATAGAGAAGCATAGTTTTACTGTTCCCAACTCCACATCTACGTACCTTGCAGAGATATGTACCACATAGGTAGATATATGTGGAGTTGGGTATAGAAAACCTAGACTTACTTGACCATCTGTATTTTCTTTAAATATTTTGTCCTCAATAATGTGTCATCGATATTCCAGGGTTGATATTAAGGGTGCACACCATTAACATGAACAAGTTATGTTACAACATCTCAAAAATAATTCGATTCCTTTGGGACTCAATGTATAAATTATCGCCAATAATTTTCACAGGCGATAAACATATGTCCTACAATTCGGTGTTGTTGGTGCTAAATGCTCAACAGATTCCATTCCCTGTCAGTCGAAACTGCACTCAGGGGCATAACGTAAGCCCCTGCGTGAGAGGGCCCCAACTCTTTCAATGGTCCCTCAAGCCTTGAGGGGGGCCCCATTCAGCTCAAGGCCAGTGAATAGCAGTGAGATATGGGAGACTCAGTGGGCTCTCTTTGCAGTCTGCAGAGGGGCCCCTGTATTTTTCGTTATGCCACTCACTACGCTGTTGTGCAAATAATTTGAAATGGAAGAACCTGGTGAATTCAGAACTCACAGAATGTGTGAGTTCATAAGTCACATTCTTTCCACATACAGATGCTCATTCCAAAGGCAGGCATGCAGACACCCCTCATGGTAACCCCATTAAAGAGTATACTAGGGTAAAGTCCCACGCAGTCGCACAGAACACAAATACAATGCATGGTGTGGAATTTTCACATGGCCTCCCTCATTTTAACTGTGTGTTTAAGTGTAAGGATAGAGGCACCTGGAGCCTCAGCAGATTCCTTTCTTAGGAACAAATATTGTATGGGGTGACCAGAGTGTTCTCACTGTAATAGCAAATATGTGGTTAATTGATTGTTGCACATTGTTGACAATAACCAAAGATCTAGTACGTCCACCTCCCTGACCCTATTAATTTGTTTTACTGGTTCACAACAAGGCTCCAGACAAGGTAGTTTTCAAAGGTCAGATAAGTATATGACTACTACAATCTAGACACTGCACCCTTTGGTCTACTTACTACCTGTCACAATCACAAAGAGGCAGCCATGCTAGGTGTATAGAGAGACCCCAAGTCCTGGTGAAATGACACTGAACATGAGGCTAAGCAGGCATGATATTTGTAGACGTGGATACAAAGAAAGGGTTGTAACTCACCTTTCCATTCTTTTTATGGTTGTCATTGGGTAACAAGCAAAAAAGAGATGTTAGATCAGTGTTAGACAATGTAATACATAAGTGTCTCAGGCAGAACTAGGAGGTCCTGTAAATGATTTACAAAGACTGTCGGTGTTGACTGGGGACAGCAGACAATTTCCACATGGTCCCTGCACTTTAAAAGCTCCATGCTAAGGGCCCTATTCACAGAGGTAAATTTACATGTGTAGATTTACTCGCATGTCAATTTACTCTTCCACCAACTTTACTACTATCGCTTTTCCCCATTTCTGAGTGTAAAGTTTCTCCTAGGTGTAGACTTACAAGGCTCCAACCCCTTATTTTAGGGGGTGGAGACTGCATAAATGTAATTTATGGCCATAAAGTTACTTCTAATAACTTTACAATGGTATTTTATGTTTTGTACACTTGGTGGAGGCCACTGGGGCAGAGACTTCTGCAACCGGGCTGTAGACCTCCGCAACTGGGGCGGAGACCTTCACATGTGGGACCGAAACTTCAATTTGGAAGGTAATAGGAGAAATAGGTGAAAGAAATCACATGCACCTGATGCACATTTATTTCCAACAAAACAACTACTGCCTACCCCATAGGCTTTGCTTTTGACCTCTACGCCTTTTGAGCAGCCATCACATTTTTCTACAGTAATGCAGACCACTAGTTTGAAAAAGAAAATAAACTTCACTGTGGAGGAAATATCCCTTGTAGTTAAATTTGTGGTAAAGCACAACAAACAAATACACAAGCTGCCTCAATTCAACCTCAGTGGAAGGCAGCATTATGGTCAGAGTTGACAGTCTGTTAATACATTGGGTAGGAGGCACCCCCTGTGGGGGATATTAAAAAGAAGTGGAAAGATGAGAGGAGATAGGTAAAAGAGAAGTTTTCCAGGATTCAGCTGTCACAAGCTCTTCCTGGCATCTGGATCTTGTCTACATTTCACCTCCCTCGAGAAGGCTTTTTATACAGCCACACTTTTGAGAAGATTTGATGCTTCAGCTGGGGCAGGAGTAATTGCAAGTGCAGCAGGGCAAAACAGGGCATGTCTGTCAACGCACCTTAACTACAACTGCAAAAACAATAGTTGATGGACAGAATGCAGAACAATGTCATACATTCACCCCAGTACAGAGATCTGGGCCTAAATCCATCGTTTTTTTGCTCACCATGCCATTCCAGTTTGAACCCAGCCATATGCAAATCAGTCTTGACCCTGTGCCTCAAGGGAACAGTCCAGCCCGAACTGCCAAGCCAGGTCCTCCCTGGACTGGAAACAAGCATCCTAGGACCGGTTTCGGGGTTTCACCCCTCTTCAGCCAGGATAGCTTGATTCCAGTGGCATGGAGAGCACTGGACCCACGTCTGGGCATACCCGTCCCACTCGGGGTGATAAATGCAAAAACAACAGTTGATGGACAGAATGCAGAACAATGTCATACATTCACCCCAGTACAGAGATCTAGGCCTAAATCCATCGTTTTTTTGCTCACCATGCCATTCCAGTTTGAACCCAGCCATATGCAAATCAGTCTTGACCCTGTGCCTCATGGGAACAGTCCAGCCCGAACTGCCAAGCCAGGTCCTCCCTGGACTGGAAACAAGCATCCTAGGACCGGTTTCGGGGTTTCACCCCTCTTCAGCCAGGATAGCTTGATTCCAGTGGCATGGAGAGCACGGGACCCACGTCTGGGTATACCCGTCCCACTCGGGGTGACAAATGCAAAAACAACAGTTGATGGACAGAATGCAGAACAATGTCATACATTCACCCCAGTACAGAGATCTGGGCCTAAATCCATCGTTTTTTTGCTCACCATGCCATTCCAGTTTGAACCCAGCCATATGCAAATCAGTCTTGACCCTGTGCCTCATGGGAACAGTCCAGCCCGAACTGCTGAAGAAGGGTGACATACCGTGAAACCGGTCCCAGGATGCTTGTTTCCGGTCCAGGGAGGACCTGGCCTGGCAGTTCTGTCTGGACTGTTCCCATGGGGCACAGGGTCAAGACTGATTTGCATATGGCTGGGTCCAAACTGGGGTGGCGTAGTGGGCAAAAGAACGATGGATTTAACCCAGATCTTTTGACTGGGGGAGAATGTTTGTATTGTCAGCATTCCGTCCATCATTTGTTTGCTGTAACACTTTTCGCCCTAAGTGGGATGGGTATGCCCAGACGTGGGTCCCTTGCTCACTGTGCCACTGGATTCAAGCTAGCCTGGCTGAAGAAGGGTGACATACCCTGAAACCGGTCCCAGGATGCTTGTTTCCGGTCCAGGGAGGACCTGGCCTGGCAGTTCGGTCTGGACTGTTCCCATGGGGCACAGGGTCAAGACTGATTTGCATATGGCTGGGTCCAAACTGGGGTGGCGTAGTGGGCAAAAGAACTATGGATTTAACCCAGATCTTTTGACTGGGGGAGAATGTTTGCATTGTCAGCATTCCGTCCGTCATTTGTTTGCTGTAACACTTTTCACCCTAAGTGGGATGGGTATGCCCGGACGTGGCTCCCTTGCTCACTGTGCCACTGGATTAAAGCTAGCCAGGCTGAAGAAGGGTGACATACCCTGAAACCGGTCCCAGGATGCTTGTTTCCGGTCCAGGGAGGACCTGGCCTGGCAGTTCGGTCTGGACTGTTCCCATGGGGCACAGGGTCAAGACTGATTTGCATATGGCTGGGTCCAAACTGGGGTGGCGTAGTGGGCAAAAGAACGATGGATTTAACCCAGATCTTTTGACTGGGGGAGAATGTTTGCATTGTCAGCATTCCGTCCATCATTTGTTTGCTGTAACACAACGCACCTTAACTACACATACAAGTATGTCCTTATGCTACCAATGTTACTCGCACACTATATGGGACTTTCTATCATTTAGTTTGTTAAATATTAACATTACATATTACAATGTGTTTTGCAATGACTTATAATTGTATCCAAATCTGACCTTGATATTTACATTGTTTAACAATTAAATACCCATTTTTTAGGTCTCGCCTGCAGCAGCACATGCTTTGCATGTACTCTGGCTTGTGAGAGATATTGTATACAACAAAGGGCTTGTAGCCCGCCCATTGCTTACCATTTGTTGGCTTCATTGTCCCTGTTATTTGCTGCCTTTTAATTGGCCAGCGCATGCTGGCTTTACTTACTCTTCTTTCGGCAGGAGCATGGACCAAGTATTTATTGCTGTCCTTCTGCTGATTGGGCTCTGATTGAGGTACTACTTTTTCTAAACACATTTTTATTGTTTTACAAAACAAAACCAGGTCTCATGCAGTTATGCATATTTATATAATAATACATACACAATGTTAATCATCTTATGGTCATATGTATCCTTCCCTCGGTCTGGTGTGATGTGAAGAAGTATTATTTCAATCATGGATATGTATCATGTTAACTAGTATGCATTCATAATTGCACATATCTTTCCAGCCATGTCTAGTCGAGAGTTCACCGAGTTTTAAAGTGTAGATTAAACTGTAATAAACAAACTGCTCCCTCCCTCCTTCCCCTCCCAATTGAGGTACTACTTTTATTTTTTCTTCCTCCCTGTCATCCTTGTTGAACCTCTTGCCAATTGTAGCTACGTTTTACAATGCCAAGCACACTTTCTCCTTTAAAAATTGATTTTTATTGTAACAACAGATATTAACTGCATTTATGGAGACAACAGATGTTATCTGCTTCCAAATGTATTTCCACTAAGACATTGGCATGGGCGCAATTGCTTTCTTTATGTGATCGGATTTTTTGCCAAATGCCATTTTTTTCCTTCTTTGGGTAAGGGTAAATTAACTCATTCGCTCAGAATTACAGGGGTGGTGTGCCAAGACCTAACATCCATTGGCAAAGTCAGTAGGCCTTGAAGACTAGTGGCTCTGCCATTGCCTTTTGTTCATGCTGTACAGCATAGGCGTTGCCAACTTTGGCAATGATTTGTAGCCATGTGGTATAGCAGTGCGGCTGTTGTGCAGCATGGCTAAACTGAATAATAAAAAAGGACTATGATGCATCCAGCACTAATGCACTTTAAAAAAAAGTGCATTAGACCCGGCTGCATTATAGCGCTTTTTAAAATTAGTTTTAGCCATACTGCAAAGCATCCGTGCTGCTGTTCAGCATGGCTGCAAAGCATTGACAAAGCCAATAGCTCTCATAGGCAAAACCTATTGGCTTTGTCAATGCTTGTTTTGTGTTTAACCCCTTCCATGCGCACGACGGCCGGGAGCCGTCGTGCGCAATGGTGCTCGTGTGCGCACGACGGCTCCCGGCCGTCATGGCACATGGTTCCGGAAATCCCTCTGGTGCAGGCACCAGAGAGATTTCTATTTCTCCCCTGTAGCCTCGGGAGCTGGGGAAGAGCTTCCCCAGCTCCCGAGGCCTCTCGTTTCAGTGAAATAACGATCAGCGCGCACGTCGCGCTGACGTCATTTCACTGAAACCGAAACTGAAATGAGCCTTTAGGCTCATTTCAGTTTCACTTTCTACGTGCTCAGGGGGCTATCTCAGCCCCCTGAGCACGTAGAAAGACGGGAGAGGTATCATTGGAAAGGGGAGAATCTCCCTTTCCAATGGTACCCCTCCCCAGTGGATCCCTGCTTGGGGATCGCCCTAGGAGGGCGATCCCCAAGCAGGGATCCACCCACTAGACACCAGGGAGGGGGGAGCGGCCCCTTGGGCAAGGGCCTTTGCTCCCCCCATAAAAAAATTGGCATAATTCAGTCTTTCTGCCACCCCTGGGGGGAAAATGGGGGCAGTAGCCCCCAATCTGCCCCCCCCCGGGGGAAAAAGCAAAAGACACACAATTGATGGACGGAATGCAGAACAAATCAAAACATTCACCCCCAGTCAAGAGATCTGGGTTAAATCCATCATTCTTTTGCTCACCATGCCACCCCAGTTTAGACCTGGCCATATGCAAATCAGTCTTGACCCTGTGCCTCATGGGAACAGTCCAGCCCGAACTGCCAAGCCAGGTCCTCCCTGGACCGGAAACAAGCATCCTAGGACCGGTTTCGGGGTTTCACTCCTCTTCAGCCAGGATAGCTTGATTCCAGTGGCACAGTGAGCCCAGGACCCACGTCTGGGCATACCTGGCGCACTTAGGGCGAAAAAGCAAAAGACACACAATTGATGGACGGAATGCAGAACAAATCAAAACATTCACCCCCAGTCAAGAGATCTGGGTTAAATCCATCATTCTTTTGCTCACCATGCCACCCCAGTTTAGACCTGGCCATATGCAAATCAGTCTTGACCCTGTGCCTCATGGGAACAGTCCAGCCCGAACTGCCAAGCCAGGTCCTCCCTGGACCGGAAACAAGCATCCTAGGACCGGTTTCGGGGTTTCACCCCTCTTCAGCCAGGATAGCTTGATTCCAGTGGCACAGTGAGCCCAGGACCCACGTCTGGGCATACCTGGCGCACTTAGGGTGAAAAAGCAAAAGACACACAATTGATGGACGGAATGCAGAACAAATCAAAACATTCACCCCCAGTCAAGAGATCTGGGTTAAATCCATCATTCTTTTGCTCACCATGCCACCCCAGTTTAGACTTGACCATATGCAAATCAGTCTTGACCCTGTGCCTCATGGGAACAGTCCAGCCCGAACTGCCAAGCCAGGTCCTCCCTGGACCGGAAACATGCATCCTAGGACCGGTTTCGGGGTTTCACCCCTCTTCTGTTCTGCATTCCGTCCATCAATTGTGTGTCTTTTGCTTTCTCGCCCTAAGTGCGCCAGTTATGCCCAGACGTGGGTCCTGGGCTCACTGTGCCACTGGAATCAAGCTATCCTGGCTGAAGAGGGGTGAAACCCCGAAACCGGTCCTAGGATGCTTGTTTCCTGTCCAGGGAGGACCTGGCTTGGCAGTTCGGGCTGGACTGTTCCCATGAGGCACAGGGTCAAGACTGATTTGCATATGGCCAGGTCTAAACTGGGGTGGCATGGTGAGCAAAAGAATGATGGATTTAACCCAGATCTCTTGACTGGGGGTGAATGTTTTGATTTGTTCTGCATTCCGTCCATCAATTGTGTGTCTTTTGCTTTCTCCCCCCGGGGGGGGCAGAAAGCCCACTAAACGCCAGGGATTTTTCGTTGCCATATATAATTAGGGTGGGGGCTGCCCAAAACGGGCATGCCAATGCCCCCACCCCCCGCCACCATTACAGCTTTTCTGTCCCCCTGGGGGGCAGAAAGCCCACTAGACGCCAGGGAATTTTTTTGGGCAATTTTAATTAGGGTAGGGGCTGCCCAAAACGGGCATGCCAATGCCCCCAATCCCCCGCCACCATTACAGCCTTTCTGCCCCCCCCGGGGGGCAGAAAGCCCACTAAACGCCAGGGATTTTTTTTTGCGCATTTGTTTTTAGGGTGGGGGCTGACCGAAACGGGCACGCCAATGCCCCCACCCCCCGCCACCACTACAGCCTTTCTGCCCCCCCGGGGGGGGGGGGGGCAGAAAGCCCACTAAACGCCAGGGATTTTTCGTTGCCATATATAATTAGGGTGGGGGCTGCCCAAAACGGGCATGCCAATGCCCCCACCCCCCGCCACCATTACAGCTTTTCTGCCCCCCTGGGGGGCAGAAAGCCCACTAGACGCCAGGGAATTTTTTGGGGCAATTTTAATTAGGGTAGGGGCTGCCCAAAACGGGCATGCCAATGCCCCCAATCCCCCGCCACCATTACAGCCTTTCTCTGCCCCCCCCGGGGGGCAGAAAGCCCACTAAACGCCAGGGATTTTTTTTGCGCATTTGTTTTTAAAGTGGGGCTGCCCGAAACGGGCACGCCAATGCCCCCACCCCCCGCCACCATTACAGCCTTTCTGCCTCCCCGGGGGGGCAGAAAGCCCACTTGACGCCAGGGATTTTTTTGTTGCCATATGTTATTAGGGTGGGGCTGCTCAAAACGGGCATGCCAATGCCCCCACCCCCCTGCCACAATTACAGCCTTTCTGCCCCCCGGGGAGGCACAAAGCCCACTAGACGCCAGGGATTTTTTTTTGGGCAATTTTAATTAGGGTAGGGGCTGCCCAAAATGAGCATGCCAATGCCCCCACCCCCCCAAAAATGACAGTCTTTATGCCCCCCGGGAGGCAGATGGGAGCTGTAGCCCCCAATCTGCCCTACCCGGGGGAGCAGAAAGCCCACTAGAAACCAGGGATTTTTTTTTTTATTCGTGTAGGGGTAGGGGCTGCCCAAAATGGGCATGACAATACCCCCACCCCACCCCCAGAGAAATTCCAGTCTTTCTGCCCCCCGGGAGGGCAGATGGGGGCAGTGGCCCCTGATCTGCCCCCTGGGGGGGGGGCAGAAAGCCCACTAGGCGCCAGCGATTCCGCTGGCTTTTTTTAAGCGTGGGGTGGGGGCTGCCCAAAATGATGGTCATACCAATGCCCCCACCCCCACAAAAAATAGCCACAGTCTTTCGATAAAAATGGTGCCTCACTCGTGTGGGAGGCCCAAGTACCCGCGACAGGCAAGGGCCCAAAACATTTTTTGATAGGCAATTTTGATGTTGCCTCAATACGTTTTGGGCCCTTGCCTGTCGCGGGTACTTGGGCCTCCCACACGAGTGAGGCACCATTTTTATCGGGAGATCTGGCGGAATGCTGGGTGGTAGGAAATTTGTGTCAGCCCAGTGATGCCACAACTTTCCTACACAAAAAGGTGTGAAAAAAGTGATTTTTTTCAGCTAAATTTGAGGTTTGCAGGGGATTCTGGGTAGGAAAACGTTGGGGGATCCACGCAAGCCATACCTCCCTGGAATCCCCCGGGTGTCTAGTTTTCAGAAATGTGTGGGTTTGGTAAGTTTCCCTAGGTGGCCGCCGAGCACAGGGCCAAAAACCCAGGTGACCCCCCTTGCAAAACCAGGTCGTTTTGTGATAGGCAATTTTGATGTTGCCTCATTATGTTTTGGGCCCTAGCCTGTTGCGGGTACTTGGGCCTCCCACACGAGTGAGGCACCATTTGTATCGGGACACCTGGGGGAACGCTGGGTGGTAGGAAATTTGTGTCAGCCCGGTGATGCCACTACTTTCCCACACAAAAATGTGTGGAAAAAGTGATTTTTTTCAGCTAAATTTGAGGTTTGCAGGGGATTCTGGGTAAGAAAACGTTGGGGCATCCACGCAAGCCATACCTCCCTGGAATCCCCGGGTGTCTAGTTTTCAGAAATGTGTGGGTTTGGTAAGTTTCCCTAGGTGGCCGCCGAGCACAGGGCCAAAAACCCAGGTGACCCCCCTTGCAAAACCAGGTTGTTTTGTGATAGGCAATTTTGATGTCGCCTCAATACTTTTTGGGCCCTTGCCTGACACGGGTACTTGGGCCTCCCACATGAGTGAGGCACCATTTTTATCGGGAGACCCGGGGGAACGTTGGGTGGTAGGAAATTTGTGTCAGCCCGGTGATGCCACAACTTTTCCACATTAAAATGTGTGGGAAACGTGATTTTTTTCCAGCTAAATTTGAGGTTTGCAGGGGATTCTGGGTAAGAAAACGTTGGGGGATGCATGCAAGCCATACCTCCCTAGCATCCCCCGGGTGTCTAGTTTTCACAAATGTATAGATTTGCTAGGTTTCCATAGGTGCCGGCAGAGCTAGGGTTAAAAAACTACAGCTAGGCACTTTGCAAAAAAAAAGGGTCATTTTTCACTGTGTAAATGTGGTGTGTCCACCTTGCGTTTTGGGCCGTTTCCTGTCGCGGGCACTAGGCCTACCCACAACAATTGGGGTACCATTTTTCTATGAAGACTTTGGGGAACGCGGGGTGGGTGGAATTTTGTGGATCCACGCAGATTCCAGAACTTTCCACCACAGAAATGTGAGGAAAATGTGTTTTTTTTGACAATTTTTCAGGTTTGCAAGGGATTCTGGGGAACAGAACCTGGTGAGAGCCAGTCAAGTCACCCCATGCTGGATTCCCCTGGGTGTCTAGGTTTCAAAAATGTTAGGTTTGCTAGGTTTCCCTAGGTGCCGGCAGAGCTAGGGTTCAAAAACTACAGCTAGGCACTTTGCAAAAAAAGGGTCATTTTTCACTCTGAAAATGTGGTGTGTCCACCTTGCGTTTTGGGCCGTTTCCTGTCGCGGGCACTAGGCCTACCCACCCAAGTGAGGTACCATTTTTCTCGGAAGACTTTGGGAAACACGGGGTGGGTGGAATTTTGTGGATCCACGCAGATTCCAGAACTTTCCACCACAGAAATGTGAGGAAAATGTTGGTTTTTTGACAATTTTTTAGGTTTGCAAGGGATTCTGGGTAACAGAACCTGGTGAGAGCCAGTAAAGTCACCCCATCCTTGATTCCCCTGGGTGTCTAGTTTTAAAAAATGTATAGGCTTGCTAGGTTTCCCTAGGTGCCGGCAGAGCTAGGGTTCAAAAACTACAGCTAGGCACTTTGCAAAAAATGGGTAATTTTTCACTGTGAAAATGTGGTGTCCACGTTGCGTTTTGGGCCGTTTCCTGTCGCGGGCACTAGGCCTACCCACACAAGTGAGGTACCAGTTTTCTCGGGAGACTTAGTGTAACACAGAATTGTAGAGCAACTGTTATTACCTATTGACTTTCGATGCATTTCTGCCTTCCAAATGAAAGACAATGTGTAAAAAAGAAGTCATTTTGAAAAATGACCTATAATTCTCATGCTAGTATGGGTACTCCCAATTTCGGAAATGTGCAAATATCTACTGTTTCTAAACTCTATATTTTGTTCCAATTTCAGAAATACATAGGTGTCTATCATACCAATTTTTCCATGTATACATTTTCCCAAAATAATTGCTATATACCCGGTACATAATAAAAAACCATTGCAAGACGCTGCTCAGTTATTGGCTCTGGGTTCGTCGGGTTCTTGGTGAACCTACAAGTCCTATTTATCCCCACAACCAGAAAGGTCCAGCAAATGTAACGGTATATTGCTTTCATACAGCTGTCATAATTAGAAGTTACAGGTGAAAACGTTGACACAAATGGCTGTTTTTTCCAACTAATTTTCACTTTTTCCTATATTTAACTGTTAGTTTCTATGAAGAAACCTTGAAGGATCTACACAAATGACCCCTTGCTGAATTCAGAATGTTGCCTACTTTTCTAAAATGTATAGCTCTCCAGGATCCATTATTGCTTCAATACCCATTTCTACCATTAACTGGAAGGAGGTTGAAAGCGCAAAAATAGGCTATGTCCCAGAAAAACGCCAAAACTGTGTAAAAAATGTTGGTTTTCTGACAAAAGTCTGCTTGTCCCTGAAAGCTGGTAAGATGGTGATTTCAGCACCACAACCCCTTTTTTGATACCATTTGCAGGGAAAAAACCAGACGCTTTCATCTGGAGCTTTTTTTTCCCATTTTTCAACAAAAAAAAATGTACCAGTATTTTGGCTAATTTCTGGGTCCCTTCCAGGGGAATCCACAAACCCTGGGTACCTTTAGAATCCCCATGATGTTGGGAAAAAAGGACGCAAATTTGGCGTGGATACCTTATGTGGTCAAAAAGTTACAGGGGCCTAAGGGCGAACTACCCCAAATAGCCAAAAAAGGCTTAGCACAGGGGGGGAAAAGGCCTAGCAGCGAAGGGGTTAAGGGCCTATGTTGTTGTCCCATCTACCACTTGCCACAACATCTACTTCTACTCCTAGCACTGCACAAAACTAAGACTGGCACCACAGAGCACACAGATGCTAGAGACTGCTAAGTGAAATGTCTGTTCTTCTGGCTTTAGCTAAAATCTCTTCTCTTTATTTGTAACTGACAGGGTAGCTGTATATATATATATATATATATATATATATATATATATATATATATATATATATCACTGAAAAAACCATAGGTTTTAGGGACAGTTATAGTTAGTTGGACATTGCACTCGTACAAAACCCGTGAAATTCCCCCGTTATAGTTAGTTCAGGTAACTATAACTCGCGCCCCGCAATGCACTGCTGATGACGTCACATATTACATCACTCATGACATGGTCAGTGACATCACTGATGACATCACTGATGACATCTCAAATGACATCACAGATGACATCATCCAGTGACTGTGTGTTTCTGTAAGGTTTAAATATGTTTAATATATATAGGGAAAGGCGTATTGAAGAATGAGTGGGTGTATAAGTGTCTGAATGGATGATTTAGTAGGTGCGTGACTAACTCTATAAGTGAGTGATTAAACGTATCTTACTGAATGCATGGGTTAGTGACTAAACTGGGTGAATGTCTGTATCCGTCTGTCTGTTGCTGTGTAAGTGGCTGCATGGGTTTGTGAATAGCTACATGAGTGTCTATATGAGTTATTGATTGGTTGTCTGAGTATCTGTATGGGTGCCTGAGTGTTTGTGTGGGTGGGGTGTGTGCGACTCTGTGCATAGATGTGTGAGTGGGTGATTCACTGGGTGGATGGTTTCAAGAGTGCATCTATGATAGACTGTATGGGTGGGTAAGTGTGTGTAAGAGTGTGTTAGTGAGTGAATGTATGTCCCAGTGGTACATGTGTGAGTAACTACATATGTGAAAGGCATTATATATGTGTGTTGGAGTATATAAATAGCTATAAGCGAGAGTGTGTGATTGTGAGAGTGACTGTATGGATGAGTGTGTGCTTGTATCAGAGATTGTATAAGAGCGTAAGAATGCGCTAGTATTTGTACGAGTAAGTGAGCTGGTGTGTGTATAACTGTATAGGTGAGTAAATGGGTGTGTGCTTAATTTTTTGCATGACTGACTAGGTGTGTGAGTACCTCTATGGATGAGTGGCGGTGTGTGAGTGTTTATATAGGTGTATGAGTGCATATAATAGTCCTGTACTGAGTGACTATAAGTATGAGTGACTGTACGGGTGAGTGAGTAGATGTGTGTGTGTAGACCTAAGAATCAGTGAGTGTGTATATAGTAATTGGTGTTGGAGTGTCTATGGTTTTGACAATGGCAGTCTGTAATTTACAGTGGGTGTATCAAAAGTTATATTAGGGTGTGAGAAGATGCATCAAATTATCTTATGGATGATGTCATCAGTGATGTCATCAGTGATGTCATTTGAGATGTCATCAGTGATGTCATCAGTGATGTCACTGACCATGTCATGAGTGATGTAATATGTGACGTCATCAGCAGTGCATTGCGGAGGCGCGAGTTATAGTTACCTGAACTAACTATAACGGGGGAATTTCACGGGTTTTGTACGAGTGCAATGTCCAACTAACTATAACTGTCCCTAAAACCTACGGTTTTTCAGTGAATTTGTAAGGTTTTTTAAATGCTAATTTCTAACTATAACGTGCCTGAAACCTATGGTTTTTTCAGTGAATTTCAAAGGTTTTTTAAATGCTAATTCCTAACTATAACATGTCTGAAACCTATGGTTTTTTTCAGTGAATTTCAAAGGTTTTGTAAATGACAATTTTTAAATGTATTAATTGTTATATTTATTTTTTTGATACTGATTTACTACATTTTTTTAAACTATTTATTTTTAGATATTTTATTTTTTTAAATACATTGTAATAACATTATACATTACATTACAAAATATACTTTCTCAGAATGAATTACTTTAGTTTAAATACTTTGCAAATAGGCAAAAAAACTTTTAAGTACAGTAGTTACAGTTGTTGCAATGGGCAACACAATTTCAAACACAATGCAACATTGAGCTCAATGTGAATTTCAAGTTAAATGCAATTAGTTACTTTATGGATTACTTTTCTAACCACAGGACTGGATCCTAGATTCAGTCCTGGGACATCTCCTGTAAACAGTTGAGTAAAAGCGTTTTGGTTACAGTAGTGATTTTTAAGGAATATTATTGTATTTTAAAAGTTGACACTTAGAAACTTTTTCACATAGAATCACCAATGTTATCCTATGGGAGGAAATTCACTTAGCAGGTAAGTAGTGTTATCGTTACTTTTTCTTACTCAGTGGTGGATCCTGGATCCAGCACTGGTGCATCTCCTGTAAACAGTTGAAAGAATGCGTTTAAGTCATACAGGCGATTTTTAAGGAATATTTGTAGTTTGTGAAAATCGACACTTTGAAACTTTTCTGCTGAAAACCAGACAATGGATTCCTATGGAAGGAAATACAAGTTACTGGTAAATACGGTTAGAATTACTTTTCAGGGTCAATGCTGGGCTAAAAGATGCAGCGCTGGGTTCTCTCCTGATAACAGGTGAGTAAATCGGAATTCGTAGTTCGGCTGATTTTCGAGGAATATTATAAAGTTCCAAAACTCCACACTTAGAAGAATTTCCAAGTGAAACCAGTCAATGTTAGCCTATGGAAGGAAATTCAAGTTACTGGTAAGTACGGTTAAAATTACTTTTGAGGATCAGTACTGGGCTCAAAGATGCAGCACTGAGGTCTCTCCTGATAACAGGTGAGTAAATCGGAATTCGTAGTTCGGCTGATTTTAGAAGAATATTATAAAGTTCCAAAACTCCACACTTAGAAGAATTTCCAAGTGAAACTAGTCAATGTTAGCCTATGGAAGGAAATTCAAGTTACTGGTAAGTACGGTTAGAATTACTTTTCAGGATCAGTACTGGGCTCAAAGATGCAGCACTGAGGTCTCTCCTGATAACAGGTGAGTAAATCGGAATTCGTAGTTCTGCTGATTTTAGAGGAATATTTGTATGTTTCAAAAATCGACACTTAGAAACTTTTTCAGCAAAAAGCAGGCAATGATATCCTATGGAAGGAAATTCAAGTTACTGGTAAGTACGGTTAAAATTACTTTTCAGGATCAGTACTGGGCTCAAAGATGCAGCACTGTGGTCTCTCCTGATAACAGGTGAGTAAATAGGAATTCGTAGTTCGGCTGATTTTAGAGGAATATTTGCACAATGGTGAAGGAAGGGGTGGGGCCTGAGGTGACATGTCTGCAAACATGCCCTGTGGCGCGTTTTAAGTTGGAGAATTAATTCCTCCTCAATCCCGAGGGTCCCTAGGGGTCAAGTAGCCCACCAGATACCTCCAGTATGCGCCAGAGAGCTGCGTTGCAGAGAGGTGTTCAGAGGCCACGCCCTTTTTGCACCTCTCTGCAACGCAGCTCTGTGGCACTTTCTGGACGTACCTGGTGGGCTAGTTGGCCCCCAGGGACCCTCAGGATTGAAGGGGATTTAATTCCCCATCTTAAAACGCGCCACGAGGCCTGTTTGCACACATGTCACCTGAAGCCCCGCCCCTCCCTTCACCACTGTGCAAACGCGCCCGTGGCGTGTTTTAAGTTGGGGGATTAAGTCCCTTGAATCCTGAGGGTCCCTGGAGTCCAACTAGCTCACCATGTACCTCCAAAAGCGCCACAGAGCTGCGTTGCAGAGAGGTGTAAAAGGGGCGTGGCCTCTGTACACCTCTCTGCAACGCAGCCCCTGGCGCATACTGGAGGTTCCTGGTGGGCTAGTTGGCCCCAGGGACCCCCAGTATTCAAGGGGAATTGTTCCCCTCTGCAAACGCGCCAGGGGGCGCGTTTGCAGAGTGGTAAAGGAAGGGGGCGGGGCCTGCGGCACAATCGTTTTTTTTTTTTTTTTCCCGAAGGGGGGCTGTGTGGCCCCCCTTCCTTTTTCCTTTTTTTGGGCCCTGGGGACCCCATCCCCCAGGGCCTTACCCCTTTTTTTTCAAAAACGAAACTGGAAGGGGGCCGCGTGGCCCCCCTCCCGTGGCCGATTCCAGCCCCGGGGACCCCATCCCCCGGGGCATGGCCACTCTTCTTATGATTTTTTTAAGGAGGGGGGCTGCGTGGCCCCCCTCCTAAGGCCTCCATTGGCCCCGGGGACCCCATCCCCCGGGGCCGGCCTTTATTTATTGGGTTTTTTTTGGGGGGGGGAGGGGGGCCGCGTGGCCCCCCTCCCGGGCCACTACTTGCCCCGGGGACCCCATCCCCCGGGGCTGGCCCTATCCTTTGGGGTCCGTGGGAGGACCCCAACTCCCCCACGGACCCTGCTGGCTCCCCGCCTCCTGCGGGAGCCGGCATTGCTTTTCCACATGGGGAGCTGCTAAGATGCAGCTCCCCGTGTGGAAAAGCAATTTGCTTTGAATTTTGGAAGAGAGAGCAGGTTTCCTGCTCTCTCTCTTCCAAAATCCAAAGCAGTTTGCTATGACAGGACGGGAGCCGCGAGGCTCCCGTCCTGTCATAGCAAACTACAGTGTCCCGGGGGTAGGCAGCCCGGGACACTGCAGGAGCCGGCCCTGGGGGGTGGTGGTTCCCAGGGCCATCAAGGGCTCCAGGAGGGGGGCCGCGCGGCCCCCCTCCCTTCAATTGCACAGCCCCGGGGAGGTGGTGGTCCCGGGGCTCTGGGGGTCCGTGACGGACCCCCATATTTAAATCTTTAGTGCCCCGGGGAGGTGGCGGTCCCCGGGGCGTGTGGGGGGGCTGGAGCCCCCCCCACACAGGTAATTTCAATTAAAAAACAGAAGCCCCGGGGGTGGCGGTCCCCGGGGCTGCGGGAGGGCGGAGAGCCCTCCTGCACCATTTTTTTTATAAAGCCCCGGGGGGTGGCGGTCCCCGAGGCTTTGTGGAGCCTTAGAGGCCCCCCATATAAAACATAAACCCACCCCCGCATGCCCCCGGGACTTGGCCCACCCGGGGGCAAAATTGCATCGAAGCTCGGGAGACCGCGCTTCGATTTTTTTTTTTTACGGCGGGATCCGCGCACCCTAAGCGCATCCCGCCGATTTTTAAAAAAAAAATGCTTTTTTCTGCCCAGGGGTCCTTGTGGGACCCCCTGAGCAGACCTAGGGGGTCAGGGTGTTTCTACCCTGCCCCCTTGTTGCGTTTGGCGACGTGTTTCTGTGCCTCTAATCACGGCGGGATCCGCGCACCCTAAGCGCATCCCGCCGTTTAAAAAAAAAAAAAATGCTTTTTTCTGCCCAGGGGGTCCTTGTGGGACCCCCTGAGCAGACCTAGGGGGTCAGGGTGTTTCTACCCTGCCCCCTTTTTGCGCTTTGCGCACTTGTTTCTGTCCCTCGGTTCTACCGAGGGACAAAATGGCTGCCAACACTTCCTGATTTGGAGTGTTGACAGCCACTTGACAGCCAATTAGCATGCAGCTCGTGATCGGGAGGGTACGCAGACCCTACTCGGCCATAGATATATATGTGACTTTACTTTTGATTTTCTCAGGAACTACTGAACGGATTTACACCATTTAAGCAAAAGGCACGACACTGAACCAAGGGCTACCTCTTTGCCAAATTTGGTGTAATTCCGTTCAGCAGTTCGGGCTGTAGCTGCGATGAAAAGTTCCTATGGAAAAATGAATGGGGAAAACGCGTTTTGGGACCCCCCTTTTTTCTCGGCCCCCGCTTGACGAATCACCCCGAGACTTTCAGGATAGGAGCGGACCGGAGCGCCCCAACAAGTTGGAAGCTTTCGCGAAGATTCGTCAACCGGCGCCAACGTTATTTCAAATAGAATGTTGCGGATTTCCTATGAAAATAGGTCCTAACTATAACTATCTACTGGCGACCGCCAGTAGATTATATATATATATATATATATATATATATATATATATATATATATATATATATATATATTGGAAACATCCCTGTTTGCACCTAGGTCAATATGCAATAGAAGTGTTCAGTAAGTTATATTTTGTCTGATAAAATTGGACTTGGCATTGTAAGGGAAGCACTGTACAATATCAGTTAGGCCTTGCCTTAACCAGCAGAACAGGAATCTTTGGGGGTCTCAAACTTTCTATTTAAACCATCAAAATATCATCTTCAAGTATGGTTGACTTTTTTATGTCTCTCTCCTATCAGGTTCTGTCATACAACAGCCTCTGGTATCCACCTTGCGAACATCAAGACCAATAACATCAGTGGCATCATCACAGAAGCAATTAGGCCCTCTACCTTCTGTGGTCGGGTACATCTGGGAACCTCTGATCTTAACTTGTACGTCTCATCATTAGTCCTTTCGATAACTTTTTGTTGCATATTGTTTTATTTATATAAAAGGTTTAACCCCTTGGCTGCTAAGCCTTTCCCCTTAGATTGCTAAGCCCTTTTTTTGGTGCTTGGGGTGCTTCCTGCTTATGCCTTCAAAACTTTTTTGCACATAAGGTATCCACACCAAATTTGAGTAATTTTTCCCAACATCCTGAGAATGTTAAAGGTATCCAGGGTTTGTCAATTCCTCCAGAGGGGACCAAAATAATTAGCAAATTCTAGCTAAATTTTGGTTTGTTTTGGGAAAAATTTGTAAAAAGTGCTCTGCAAAAATGGTGCCTTTATTTGGTTAAAATTGGCATCAACAAAAGGGTTGCTGCGCTAAAATCACCACCCTCCCAACTTTCAGGAACACACAGAGCTATATCAAAAAACTAATTTTGTTTACTATAGTTTTTGAAATTTCCTAAATGGTAGTCTATTTTTCCTAACTTTTGTACTTTCAAACTACTTCCACTTTGTGGTGGAAACAGATGTAAAACCCATGGGTGATGCTGGAAAACTATATATTTTAGTAAAGTGGACTCAATTCTGAATTCAGCAAGCGGTCATTTGTATAGATCCCTCATGGTTTTTCTATAGAAATTAACTGTTGAAACAAAGACAATATTGAAAATGAGAAGGTAAAAACAGCCTTTTGTGATCTTTTCATCTGTAACTTCTTGGCATGAAGGCGATTTAACAAAGCAATATAGTGTTGGTCTGCTTGATTATTCTGGTTGCGGGTATATATAGGGTTTGTAGGTTGTCTAAAAACCCATGGTACCCAGAGCCAACAACTAAGCTGCACCTTACAATTATGCTTCACTGTGCACCGAGTATAGAGAAATTCAAATGGCAAGATATAAAGTGTGAAAAATGGGTATGGATGAAACCTATGTTATGTTGGGTTATGTGTTGGTATGCAGATTTCTACAGCACACTATGACCCAGGAGGGTATCCTAGCACTGAACAGGTGAGAGCCTAGACATACATAGGGTCTAGTGGAACTTTTTCGGAAACAACAAGTCTCCAGCTTCTGGAGGAATTAAAGAAGTGAGGGGGAGGCTCCTATGTTTAGTGGCAGGTCGTTCCATACTTTAGGAGCGATATAGGAGAAGGCTCGAGCACCAGAAGCCCTTGCAAACCTCAACCTTTGGCTAAAAACTTGCATTTTCCTCACATTTCCTTGTCGGAAAGTTCTGAAATCTATGAGAAGTCACAAAATACCTACCACCCGGTATTCCCCCACATCTCCCAATAAAAATAATACCTCACTTGTGTGGGTGGGACCCCATACAGGAAAGGGCCCAAAACGCAACACTGACAGATTAAATGTTTACACTCCAAACAGACCCTTTTTCGCATTTTGTTTAGCTGTAGATTTTGGGCCCTAGATCATCCAAAACCCAGGGAAACCTACCAAACTCAACTATTTCTGAAAACTAGACACCGGGAGGAGTCCAGGGTGGCATGACTTGTGTGGCGCACACCCATCAGGTTTTCCTACCCAGAAGCCCTTGCAAACCTCAAACTTTGGCTAAAAACTCACATTTTCCTCACATTTCTGTGTCAGAAAGTTCTGGAATCTGTGATGAGCCACAAATTTACTACCAACCAGCATTCCTCCACATCTCCCAATAAATATGGAACCTCAATTGTGTGGGTGGGCCTAGCGCCCACGACAGAAGAGGGCCCATGACGCAATGCAGAGAAATCAACATTTCCTGTTAAAAGATTACCTAATTTGGCAGTAGGGGTAGCTGAGGTATTTGGACCCGGGCTCAGCGCCACCCATGGAAACCTACCAAACCCGTACATGTCTGAAAACTAGACACTCGGGGGAGTCCAGGGTGGTGTGCCTCATGTGGACCCCACAAAGTTTCCTTATCCACAATGCCCTGCAAACCTCAAACTTTGCAGAAAATCACACATTTTCCTTCCATTTCTTTGACATTATTTTCCAGAAACCACAGGGAACTAAAAAAATTCCTACCACCCAGCCTTCCCCTACTTATCCTGATAAAAAAGCTACCCCACTTGTGCAGGCATGCATCAATGGGAGTCCTTCTAGATTGGAGTCTGCTCCCGTTGGGGGAGGGGGGCAGAAAGACAGTTGGGCTTCTTTTGGGTGTTGGGCCTTGCCCTGATATCTGGCCACTCCCTTCCCTGCAGCAATAAACAAAACTTCCTGGTGTCTAGTGGGCTTTCTGTCCCCCCGTGGGCATGGGGCAGTTTGGAGGTAAAGACCTCCTATATGACCCCTGGGTGGTAGAAAGACAGGTGGAGTCATTTTGGGGATAGGGGCTCAAGCCCGATGTCTCTGCGGGCCACCCCGTTCCCTGCAGCAAAAAACAAAAATCCTTGGTGTCTAGTGGGCTTTCTGCCCCCGGGGGGCAGATTGGAGGTAAAGACCTGCTATTTCCCCTCCTGAGTGGCAGAAAGACTGTTGGGGTCATTTTGGGGGAGGGGGCTCGGTCCGATGTCTGGGAGGACAATCACATTCCCTGCAGCCATAAGCATAAATCACTGGTGTCTTGTTGCTTTCTGCCACCCTGGGAATTCAGATTTGAGATAACGACCTCCTATTTGCCCCCCTGGGTGGCAGAAACACTGATTGGGTCATTTTGGAGGTGGGGGCTTGGCCCGATGTCTGGGCAGGCCACCCTATTCTCTGCAGCAATAAACAAAAATCCTAGTTGCCCAGATTTCTTGTCAAATACCTGTATAATATTGCTTAATATAAATTAGCCAATCTGTATCGGAATATTTTGTAGCTATGTCTGATACACTCCATCAGAATATTTTAACACGAGACTGGTGGATAGAGTGCACTGTGGTATTAAGCAAATGCCCATGCCTCCTTAAACAAACAGATCATTGTGGAATGCCTTGCTTGTGATCTCAGTTATAAAATGTATTGCCTCCATCACATCAAGTTAATTGCGACACTTTAGGGAAACCCAATCTGTATGAGATATTATTGGCGAAAGCCAAATTTGCTGCTCTTGTGACCTACTCTCGCGAGGGAGAGGAGGCAAAGAAACCAATTATACACGGCTATGCCATTTTGCAAACTATTGAGGCGACTGAGCCATATTTAATTCAGTCTATAAACCCCTGGGAAAGATCTTTATTAACCAAGTTTGATTGGGTAGCATCCAGAGTCATTTCTGTTTTCCCGCTGGCCAATATCTGCTTCTATTCTTCTATGCCTGTGCGATGAATTCTCCACACAGACTTTGCTGTACTTTGTATTCTTCTGCAGATTTATAAACTTTTCATGCTTTGTTTTTTTCGTGTAACTCAGTTGTTTTCTCAAATCTGTGGTGCACCATCGTAAATCAGTGTTATTTTAAGATGGACTGCTTTTTTCATAAATGGATTTCTAATCGGCTGCTTTTTAACGTGGCATTTTACTTTCTATGCTGTGCTTTTATGATTATTCAGTAAAAATTGAACAATGATTTAAAAGAAAGAAAGAACTTGGAATCATTTACAGGTTATAGATCCAAAAATGAACAGGGCTTAAGTTGCCTTTCAACTGCACGTGACTATCCCACTGCTAATGAACAAATATTAACACTGTTCTAAAACAAAGGGACACTCTAAAATGACCAGAACAATAAGCCTCAATTGACTTTGGGTAGCCCCTCATACAGCCTCCAACCCTCCTGCTATTAGGATTTGAGATGGCAGGGAAGTGCTGAGCGATAGAGGCACAACAAAAGAAAAGCATTGTGCTTGTGACCCTCTTCCTAAGCGCAGACTAGGGTCCGGCGTGCTATGCACGCCCCACCTGCAATGGTCTGTGACAGATGTTCTTCCCTGAACATGTGCAACAAGTGTTGAAGGTGCTGCCCTCTGAGGGCAGCTAATGCAATAAAGTATGATCCAAAATCTTGTAATGCCTTTGGCTTTTAATATACCTTCATGGTTTGCATTATACTTGTCAGTCTTTATTGTGAAGACTGTGTTTTACATTTAATGTTGAAATGTTATTTGATATTGGATTTACATGTTGACCAAGTCCAGTTGTGGAGCAACAAAATCCTTAGGGGCTAAACACTGTTACCGGTTTGTCAGTTAAGCTTACGATTAAAGATCAGGGTAAAAGGCCGCATCATCACACATTAGAATCCTGGAAATCTGGTAGCTATGCATCCCTATGTGTGCCTTTGGTATCAGTGGTCATCTCAACACGTCAACGGTCACAGTAGGAACACAAAATACCCTTTTCTAATCATCGTGGTGCACTGGGCGTCCTACCTACTACTAGGTCCAACAACTCCGCTATGTTCCCAAGTAATTGCTAAGCACCCAGACGATTAAACTAAAGATGCAGCTCCCCAGTTGAACGTAGAGACCTGCCTCCAATCACATTTGACAATTCTTCCCCAGTCCATGTGTTTTCTTTGAATTCTGGGAATTGTAGTTTTCTTTATCGCACTTTTAAAAACTGAACCTGGGAAACCTAGAAGCTGAGTGAAACGCCTTCCTGAACTGTCTGCAAGGTGGACACGACTTTCACGTTTGCTTTACGGCTTCCTCGTCGGCGTTTTTAACTTTTTGCAGAACGCACAGTACCGAGACGTGTACAGCAAAGCTTGTCATGTGACGTCACGGCGCTGCTAAAGGTCCTTCTTCTAACAAACACCCGTCAGTGGCTAGTCTGTTGTTGCCCGCTGAGTTCTCGCGAGAGTGGCTGTCTGACAGACTCCCCCTTGCGGCGGCGCTTAGCCTGTGCGGCGGTGTTGTCGCCGAAAAAGTGACGGCGGCGCGGGCTTCCTGCCTTTCTGTCGTACGGATGGGAGCAACCCTCGGTGGTGTAGTTCTCAGACGAGCAACTCTTTACTTCGTTTAAAAAAAAAAAAAAACCTCTTTCTCTTTTTAACTGGGAAGGGACACCAGCTCTGCTTAGGCACTGCGCATTGAGTGTTGTTACCTACCCCTTCCTTTCCGGGGAGGGGATCAACCGGAGACCCCCACCCTCTCTCCCGCCTCTGTCTCCTGCAGGATGCACCCTGTACTCGGCCGGGCTGCGGCTTACAAGCCGCCTCCTGCTCGGTAGTCCTGACGAGTCAGTCGAAGGTGTCGCCCACTACCCACAGCAGCAGAGCGGCATCCCGTGGGGTGTCGGTGCCCCAGGACCTGCTCTTGTATGAAGGTAGGACCGCCCCCAAAGCCCAGTCTGCAGGCTCCTGGGCAGCTCAGCAGCTTGCAAAATGCATTACATCACCCTTCTGCAGCCTGCAATCCCCATGCGAGAAAAGGGGGTGAGGGTTGGGTGCAAGCTTAAAGATCAGAAATGCAGCACACATGTTATTGTCCCCCGCTTCATACTTCTAGCCTGTGCAGTTGAGTCCTCAATGTGTATTTTTTTTATAACAACCCCACCCCAAATATATACATTTGCCTCTGCTCTGTTACTGTTTGTGTCAATCACATTTCAGTGCTTCTGACAGTGCACCATTTCCACAGCATGCAAACGCCAGCCATTTAAAATACATCCGAGCATTCTTTATAACGGCAACCTACAGACCTCACACTTCGCCCCACCCCCTTTTGCGAATTTGACTATAACCACCTGTACAGGTCCGCCTTCACTCTTGATATTAATTGTTCACCTCTTGCAACCACTTAGAGATTTTAAATATAAAGCCCACAATTCGATCCTTGGTTATTGTGGGCATTCTTTTCAAGCGGAATTTGAATACCCACTTCTTTCAATCTCCTGTATATCTTAACCATAGCCCCTTCGCCTAGCCCATTGAATATTTAATACATCACCTTCCTCGCCTTCAGTTGAAGATCTTGAACGCCACTTCATTACATTTTTCATCCTGTCCACCTCTGTTCTTCCTTCTCTTAGTCCTAAAAGATTGTGACATCACTCCCCTTTGCCTGTCGCTCTCCCTGCTTTTCAAACATGGAATCTTTCACTTACTATTTCAATTCTAAGAAGACCTTCGTCCTTGATCCCAACTAGTTTGTAATTATAACGTTTTCCCACCCACGCCTAAATTAAAATGTTACCAGTGATCACAGTTTTATATGCTTTCCATTAAACGCAATGTCGGGTTTTCTTCGTTACCCTTCAATAATATTAGGTGTTTGAAAATCCTCTAAATGCGTGCAGTTTCTCCCAAATCTGTAGATTGCAATGCCATGCCCAGATACCCCTAGGGATGACTGTACTGCACTACATAAATTGTGAGCAGGCGTTTGTGCTTCAGACGTTTGAAATATGTGAATGTTCTCACATACTCTGGTCAATACATCCCCTCGCCCTAGACCTTTTTTTATTGCTTCTGTACGAGAAATGACATTTGGGCCCAGTATGAGTATTGTGGGAGGTGCGAACCCGTAAGCACTGTTTTAGGAGAAAATGAAAATAAGCAACAAGCGGCCACTTTGGATATCAGTAACGTGTTTTTTGCCATGTTTTGTAAAATGATCGATTCATTTTGTTCACTTGGAAAACAAACTCTTGCATGGACCGTATCCATATCGTGTAACCTTGTATTTGATGTTCTGATTTCTCTGTTAATTGCTCCTAATGGCATGCCCCAGCAGAGGCGCAACTAGAGCCACATTTCGGGGGGCTACTAAAAATTTCGGGGGCGGGGGGTAATTCTTCCAGCCATAGTCAGAGTGGAGATGCAGGGGCTCTAAGAAGGGGTGAAAAAACAACAAAGCCTCGTTAGCAAGTAAATGGTCTTTTAAAGACCTGTGAAGTACTCGGGTGCGCCCCAGGTATCCTTTTCCCAATTTCCTGGTCATTGTGTTGCTACGAATTATTCTTTATTTTCATTGCGCACTTGTTGCCCTGGAATGACTGGCGCGGCTGTGTTAACGTTTACATAATAAACGCAGACCGTCAGCTAGCCTTATGCTTGTTTGAGCAGTAGTATGTATGGCATGCTGAACACTGCAGGGGTGAAGTCTGTTACAGGATGACTAATACATATTTAGGCTGGATTATATATTTTGGGTGGTTTGACCGCTTTCTAAAAATACGTGTCGGAGTCGTGTGGTTCCCTGGGAAAGTACATTTGAATTGTAAACAGTAATTTCTGTGCCGTTTTGCAGGAGCTACTGCTTATCAAGTTCTTTAGAGTATTTTGCTAATTGTAGCCCATTTTATGTTGGTTTGCTTTCACGGGGAAAGGTGTTTTTTTTCTCTTAGACGTTCGCCACCTAGGCATGTCCTGATGGCCTTGGTTTTCGTTAAGCCACTGGGTTTGGGTTTCTTTCAGCAGACAGCAGTGTTGCCACTGAAATCAGGTTTTCATTGTCATTGCTTTAAATCGGACGTCTTCATGCTTGTTAACTTCTTTTCTTCCTAAATGTATACCTCTGTATTATGTGAAATTTGATGCTTCCCTGCTAGAGACAAGGCGTTAGTAGCTAGCCAAATATCTCCTTCTTATGCTTGTTATGTTTTTAAGGTTGGACAACTTTTTTATTTTATGACTCCTGTCCTCTCTTTTTTGAAGGTGTCAAGGCAAATGCTCATGAACTGGGTGTAGTCTAACACGTGATTCTCCTGTCCTGCTACAATCTTCAAAAATTTTCATATTTATTGAATTTATCCCTTTCATGCATAGGAATCCTGGATATTTCCACTGTCTAATGGAATGGCACTGATTTTCTGGGGCATGGCTTATCTGAGCCTACCTCGTATTAAAGGACTGTGATAGGACTCTCACTCTACTTACGGTTCCTAAGGCAGTGTGTTGAATACTTTTAAATCTTGAAGAACATTGGGTTTACTTAGGGTTTCCAATCCAGTCTTGCAATTGGAGGCAAAAAGCACTCGCACTCTGGAGACACACATGGATGTGAAGCTGCAATCTTTTTTGGTTTGAGGAGCCTGGTTATCTGGCCTATCTATCTCTTTGAGGGGATGGGATGGCAATCATTCTGTGCTTCAGAAATTATTTGATTATTTTTAGATTCTAGCTTTATTTCGTTTTTTATTCCTTTTCGACTTTTAAGGGGCAGAAACATACCAGGACATGTATCTTCTCTGTATTTCAGTTGCCATTAAATCCTAACTTTTTATTTTTTATTTTAAAGATGCAGCACATTAACCCGAGAACTGTGCTGGGATACTATCTGCAAGCTCTACAGATACTTACAGGCACACCCACAATTAACAACTCGCATCATGCACTTATCGCATATACAAACACTTGCACTGAACCACAGATTGTAGACCTATGCACTCTGTAGAGACACAGAGTGAAATACACATGCATCAGGGACATATTGCAGATACACACATACAGGGTGCACAAACACACACCAACCTGCATATATACACTGAAAAACACACAGCAGATAGTCTGGAGTCTTACTAGCAAACAGTCGCCGCATACAAACATACATCCTGCGTAGAAAGTTAAACACACCTCCGACACAGACCCAAACATGCTTTGTGTCACCTGACACAAACTGTACAGGCACACAAATCCAGCGGACACTGCAGACACACTGTGCAGAGAGAAAGAGAGACACCCTACAGACATGTTTTTTCCAAACACAAAGACCCTATGGATGTATACGCTATAAAGACGGACACAAACTATAGTATGCACACTTCCAGATGAAAAGCTTAATTTTAGCAAGCCTACCCTCTGCAGTAGTATAGGATAGATCGGAACAGGAGCTGCTTGGGGGGAACTGGCATGCCAAAATGTGGATTATTTTTATAGCTCTTTATAGCCTCATTAGGGGTATAAAATGCAATATAAGAAAATATGATAAAATTAAATCTGGGAAAGAGGTAGGTGACATGTTTCACACAGTCTCTTTGTGTGGTCATAAACTGCAGCAACAGTTTGAGCATTAACTTAATTTAGTTAAATCCATACTTCATCAGCAGCGCTGAATTCTTTGGGATGGTTTCCTGCTGTTTTATGGTGGTGAATTAATGATTTATTACCGTTTCAGTGAAGATTTTCACAGGGCTGATCGTCCTGTAATAGCCTCTCTAAATAAAAGGCACGAGGGACGTGATAGAGTTTAGCATAATATAATGCAAATTTGCCAGTTGGACAAAACAGACATAACTTCTTGTGCCTCAAAGAAACTAACATGTCTTGGACTTCGGGCGATAGGAATTCCCTACCCCTGAAGGCTACAGTTTAGCTTATAGCTTTGTCTTGAACTTCTACATTAAATAAAATAAAATTGACAAGTTTGTATTGTGAATGCTTCAGAAACTGCAGTGCTTGTAACCATTCTCTTCTAACAGCAGCAGGGCTTGCCGTATTTCTGAAGGCTCCTTGCTGATTACTTCCTACCTGTTGGTTAGAAATTAAACTATAGTAATATGTGGAGCTTACCTGTTTTTGCCATAAGTCTAAATCGTGGTCTTTTTAGGTCTCGCCTAGCGTTGCAGCGCATGCGTTGCTCGCTTTGCGAGGCATGCAGTATACAGTATAGCGGGGGAAGCTCCGCCCACTTTCTGCCTATCTTTTTGATTGCAGCATTTAGGATTTCGGCCATTCTGATTGGTTTTCGGCTTGTTAGTCCCGCCTCCTGACGGCCATGTCGTCATTTTTGTCCTTCCGTGGCTATCGGCCCCTTTACTTTAAAAACTGTTTTGTTCCCCTGCCTCACCCTGTTCCCTTCCACAGTCCGTGACTTCTCGTCCCCCCACCCCCCCCCACCCTCCCGTTCGTGCCTTTTCGACGCCCGCACTTACTTTTCGAATGCAATAGGTCTCGTGTAAATAGGAGTCCTATTGCATTTTAAATGCTTGTTTTGTCCTGGGATTGGCTGGGTGAATTCGCACTCTATTTTGCCTGACCTGTCCAGAACACATGCGTAATACAGACGGCTATCTTACGCATGCATCCAGCAGCCGCCATGGATTTCCGATCACTCTCGCGCACCCCTCTGTAGCGGTCGCCGCTATTAATGACCTTTAGATTAATAATCACTTGTAAGTCAATACATTTTTATTAAACTGTGCCGGCTTCTGATTTATGGACCTCTGCGCGGTTTGTCCGACCCAAGACGAATCCACTTTTGTAGTGTGGTGGCATCATACATCTTACAGGCCCAGGTGGGGGGTTCGGTGAAGGGGCAGGCTTTTGAGGCGCACAGAAGCTATCGGCAGCGCTAGAGACCAGGTGCCGAGAGAAGGATTCGAGGTGGGCCTGTGGCCTCCAGAGCTATCAAAGTGTGGTGTGTGCCACGGAGAGTGCGTCACCCACATATTTATGCCAACATTATATCCGTACGGCCGGACAAGACTTAAAAGATGGCAGCTCTCTCCAGCTATGTCCGATTTATCTAAAAGTTTACTATTAGTGCTAAAGAGATCCAACAGTGTGTGAATCCCCCAATAGTGTGTGAATCCCCGAACAGTGTGAGACCCATGAGCTACCCACAGCGATCCGAACTAACTCTAGCAGAGCAGTGTGAGCACCCCCAAGCATTGCAAGCTTCCTTCGGCACTGTGCGATATTCCCAAGGCAGTTTGAACTTTTCTCCTGCACAATAGTAGATTCCTCCCGCATTGCGAGCTTTCTCCAGCAGTGCCAGCTTCCTCCGGTAGCCTGAGCGTCCCTAGCAATGTGCGAGATTCCCCCAGCATTGCAAGCTTCCTCCATTAGTGTGAGATTCCTTCAGCAGTGCGAGTTTTGTCTGCCATTGCTCTTGGACTCCAATAATGGGAGCTTCCATCAGCAGCGCAAGCGTCATCCAGCAGCGCAAGCTTCATCCAGCAGCGCAAGCTTCACCCAGCAGCACGAGTTCCCTCTGTCATTACTCTTGGGCTCCCACAATGGGAGTTTCTCCAGCATGGTCCTTTTCCTGCAGCACTGAGAGAAACTGTGAGCGCTGCAAGCTTCTTCTAGCAGTATGAGCTTCCCCAGCAGAATGAACGTCCTCTAGCAGAGCAGTGTGAGATTCCCCCAGCAGTGCAAGCTTCTCCAGCAGTGCAAGCTTCTTTGGGCAGTGTAAGCTTCCTCCAGTTGCTTGAGATTCCCTCCATGAGTGTACGATTCCCCCATGAGTGTAAAATTCCCCCATAAGTGTAAGATTCTCTTGGCTGTATGAGCTTTCCAAGGCATTCGGAACTTGCTCCAGTAGAGCAGTGTGATATTCCCCTAGCATTGCAAGCTTTTTCTGGCAGTGTTAGCTTCCTCCAGTAGCCTGAGCTCCCCTAGCAGTGTGTGAGATTCCCCCCAGGATTGCAAGCTTTCTCCATCATTGTGATATCGGGTGATATTGTGATATCAGGTATCAGCCCATTCCTGGAACAGCAGTTCTTTATAAACATGAACCGGGGTATAAAATGGGAGGTCTGGGGTCTGTATGCTGCCTTCAAGGGGTTCAATGATACAAACCTGCACAGTACGGAGGGCTAGGAGGGAAGTAAGGGAAGTGGCTAGAAGGTGTAGGAGCATGCAGGGTGGCAGTGGCCATGGCAGGGAGTGACGTCAGCAGAATAGATTATTGGCATGGAGTAGCTTGGGCATTAGTGATGTCAAGGAAGTAACGTGAGCAAAGTTGCTATTGCTATGGGTTTAGCGTGATGAGGAATATTGATGACAGGGGAGTGGTGTCCGCATGAGAGGCTGTTGGCCTAGTGCTTAGGGTGGGGATGTGGCAGGAGTGTGATTTGAACAGGAGAGACTGTTGACAAAGTATTTAGTGTGGGATTAGTAAATGTTGATGGTGGTAGGGAAGTGACTTCAGCAGGAGAGACGGTTGGCCTAATGTTTTGTGGGAGATGCAGTGGTGAGGTGGACAATAGTAGCAAAAGTGGGCGATAGGTTGGCCTGACGGCCGGAGTTCGTGCTTGACAAGACTGGGTGTTTGATAGCAATGGGCTTTAACTAAAAAGTGAGTGCAGGTGGTCCAATGGATAATATGGTGCATAGCTAAATACTTATAAGGTCCCAAAGGCGAGACCGATTGCATTGCAAATGCTTGTTTTACACTATGTCCTGGTTTGTGTTACGTTATTTTTGAGCACCCAGTCTTGCTTTATATCGAAACAGTTACGCATTAGTTCAAAGTATATTACAAATAGGACTAACCTGATATTAATATGACTGAGTGGAAAAGGCCACATTCAACTCCGTAATCTAAAGAAGGACATTTGGTTTTGAAACAACAGCTATCAAATGTAGATACTATATCTATATCTCCACACCCTTGAAGAAGCGATGTGCGCGAAACACGTGTTGGCTGTTTGAAAAACAATTTCCTTGTATGAATAAATGAAGCCATCATAAGAGACTCAACTGTTGGACATTACCATTCCTTTTCCCAGTATTGATTTTATATATATTCACTGAAAAAAACAAAGTTAACTGGGATGTTATAGTTGGGTTCACATTTTTTATATATATATATATATATATATATTCCAAATGAAGGTGCCCGAAAGAGCGAAGACGCCACACACGTCGTAGATTTGGCCTTTTATTAGTAGACTGCAGAACCTCAGAAAAGCCTTCCCAGCATAACATCTTGGCCAAACGCGTTTCGGGTTACAATCCCCTTTGTCAATGGCTTTTGGGAAACAGCTGTACTTATTTGCTCGCACTCGTGATTTCAATTGTCTATACCCGCCCCAATGGGCGTGTGCTGCCACTGCACCTTGGTCTTTGTAGTTCAGGTAAGTTAAAATGTCCGTAGTGGGTGCTGTTATCGATTCCCTTTGTGCTTTAAAGTCTCTTAAATTGCTGCCTGAGGCGAATCTCAGCTGCTGCTCAACTTGTGTCATACCAATACAGCTACGGCGTTCCATCGCGCCCTGAAGTTACGGGCGCAGGATCTGCTCTCTCTGCAGCGGGCGTCTTCTCGGCCAGGGCAGGCCGATACATATTCCAAATGAAGGTGCCCGAAAGAGCGAAAGACGCCACACACGTCGTAGATTTGGCCTTTTATTAGTAGACTGCAGAACCTCAGAAAAGCCTTCCCAGCATAACATCTTGGCCAAACGCGTTTCGGGTTACAATCCCCTTTGTCAATGGCTTTTGGGAAACAGCTGTACTTATTTGCTCGCACTCGTGATTTCAATTGTCTATACCCGCCCCAATGGGCGTGTGCTGCCACTGCACCTTGGTCTTTGTAGTTCAGGTAAGTTAAAATGTCCGTAGTGGGTGCTGTTATCGATTCCCTTTGTGCTTTAAAGTCTCTTAAATTGCTGCCTGAGGCGAATCTCAGCTGCTGCTCAACTTGTGTCATACCAATACAGCTACGGCGTTCCATCGCGCCCTGAAGTTACGGGCGCAGGATCTGCTCTCTCTGCAGCGGGCGTCTTCTCGGCCAGGGCAGGCCGATACATATTCCAAATGAAGGTGCCCGAAAGAGCGAAGACGCCACACACGTCGTAGATTTGGCCTTTTATTAGTAGACTGCAGAACCTCAGAAAAGCCTTCCCAGCATAACATCTTGGCCAAACGCGTTTCGGGTTACAATCCCCTTTGTCAATGGCTTTTGGGAAACAGCTGTACTTATTTGCTCGCACTCGTGATTTCAATTGTCTATACCCGCCCCAATGGGCGTGTGCTGCCACTGCACCTTGGTCTTTGTAGTTCAGGTAAGTTAAAATGTCCGTAGTGGGTGCTGTTATCGATTCCCTTTGTGCTTTAAAGTCTCTTAAATTGCTGCCTGAGGCGAATCTCAGCTGCTGCTCAACTTGTGTCATACCAATACAGCTACGGCGTTCCATCGCGCCCTGAAGTTACGGGCGCAGGATCTGCTCTCTCTGCAGCGGGGCGTCTTCTCGGCCAGGGCAGGCCGATACATATTCCAAATGAAGGTGCCCGAAAGAGCGAAGACGCCACACACGTCGTAGATTTGGCCTTTTATTAGTAGACTGCAGAACCTCAGAAAAGCCTTCCCAGCATAACATCTTGGCCAAACGCGTTTCGGGTTACAATCCCCTTTGTCAATGGCTTTTGGGAAACAGCTGTACTTATTTGCTCGCACTCGTGATTTCAATTGTCTATACCCGCCCCAATGGGCGTGTGCTGCCACTGCACCTTGGTCTTTGTAGTTCAGGTAAGTTAAATAAGTACAGCTGTTTCCCAAAAGCCATTGACAAAGGGGATTGTAACCCGAAACGCGTTTGGCCAAGATGTTATGCTGGGAAGGCTTTTCTGAGGTTCTGCAGTCTACTAATAAAAGGCCAAATCTACGACGTGTGTGGCGTCTTCGCTCTTTCGGGCACCTTCATTTGGAATATGTATCGGCCTGCCCTGGCCGAGAAGACGCCCGCTGCAGAGAGAGCAGATCCTGCGCCCGTAACTTCAGGGCGCGATGGAACGCCGTAGCTGTATTGGTATGACACAAGTTGAGCAGCAGCTGAGATTCGCCTCAGGCAGCAATTTAAGAGACTTTAAAGCACAAAGGGAATCGATAACAGCACCCACTACGGACATTTTAACTTACCTGAACTACAAAGACCAAGGTGCAGTGGCAGCACACGCCCATTGGGGCGGGTATAGACAATTGAAATCACGAGTGCGAGCAAATAAGTACAGCTGTTTCCCAAAAGCCATTGACAAAGGGGATTGTAACCGAAACGCGTTTGGCCAAGATGTTATGCTGGGAAGGCTTAAGGCCAAATCTACGACGTGTGTGGCGTCTTCGCTCTTTTGGGCACCTTCATTTGGAATATATATATATATATACTTAAATTTTAGGGGCGGAGGGCACACAAGCCCCCTCGCCGGGCCATTATTGGCCCCAGAGACCCCATCCTCCGGGGCCTGCCCCTTAAATGGTGGGTGCCCTGGAGCCCACTGAGTGCACCCACTTTATATTTAAAAGGGGAGGGGGCACACTCTTTCCCCCCCCCCGGCAGATTTTCTCCCAGGGTCCAGCCTTATTCTTAAGGGGAAGGGGGGGCATGCAGCCCCCCTCCCCGGGCCAATATTGGACCTGGGGATCCCATCCCCTCAGGGCCTGCCCAGCCTTTAAAAGGGGAGGGGGCAGGCAGTGTCCCTCCCCAGGTCAATATTGGCCCAGAGGACCCCATCCCCTGGGGCCTGGCCAGCATGGGAAGGTGGCACGTAGCCTCCTTCCTTAGGTCAGTATTGGCCCGGGGACCCCATCCCCTCGGACGGCCTGGCTATATAAAAATGGGTGATTAGGGGCCCGCACAGCCCTCTTCCCCAGGCCGATTTCGGCCCCAGGGACCCCATCTGCTGGGTCCCGGCTAGTCAATGGTGGGTGCCCTGGAGACTACTCAGGGCACCTACTTCATTGTTTGGGGCTGTGGGGGGAATCCCAGCCGGCTTCCTGCCCCCAGCGGGAGCCGGCATTGCTCCCGCACACAGGAGTAGAAAAACATGCTGCTCCCTGTGGACGGGAGATATTTTTTCATGTTTCCAGATGAAAAGTCCTCTCCAGCGGGCGGAGCATTTTTTCTGCTCCCGCCTGCTGGGAGCGGACTTAGTGTTTGCTCTCGCTTGGCCAGAGCGTTAAATTGCTCTTGCTTGAGGTTTTCCTGCCTGCACTAGTTCGAGCTGGGCAACTGCTATGTCCCTATGTTGGGGACCTCGGGACATAACAGGAGCAGTTCCTGTGGGGTGGCGTTCCCCAGGGCCATTATTTAAGGGCTTAAAGTGCACGGCCTGGCCCCGGGGAGGTGGTGGTCCCTGAGGCCGGAAACCCCTGAAGAGCAGGGCTGCACAGCCTCCTTTTCCCCTTCTAGCATTCAGCCTCGTGGAAGTGGTGGTGCCTGGGGCCAATATCGGCCCGAGGAGGGGGGATCCGCGTGCCCCGCTCCTGCTTAATTTATTCAGTCGGTCCCCCGGGGGTGTCAAAATCGCGCCCTCCTTCCCCCATTATAATACAAAATAAACCCCCTGGAACCAGGCCCACCCATTGGGCATATAGAAAACAAGCGCAGAAGACTGCACTTTTTGTCTTCAAGTTTGCCCTGAATTCGCAGATCCACTGCGGTTTCACAGTAAAATTGGGGGAAAAAAGTTTTGGGCCCTGGTGTGGTACTTGTGGGAGCCCACCACAGGGCCTAAGGGGCTAGGGTATTCCTACCCTCTTATGTTTTTTTGCTGCCTTTTTTCTTGGGACTCTGACGAGTCCCAAGATGGCTACCAACATTTCCTGGTTGAAGTGTTGACTGCCAATCAGATCTCAGTATAAGATCTGTTGGATCCACTGAAAGAATATTTGCGTCCCTAGATATTTATAAATAACTCCAAAACTACTGAACTGATTTACACCAAATGACAGAAAGGGCTTTTTCTGGACCAAGAGCTAGCTTTCTGTCAAATTTGTTGTAATTCCATCCAATGGTTTGGGCTGTAATTGTGTCTGATCTCTATGGGAAATTGCTTGGGAAACGCAAATTTTTTTTTGACCATCCACTTTTTCTCTGCTCCATATGACGGATCACCCCGAAACTTTCCATGCAGAACTAGACACAGTAGATGACTATTTTTGGGCAAATTTCGTGAAGATTTGTTAAACTGCGCCAAAGTTATTAGCAAAACATAAATGCTTTGTCTATGGAAACTAGGTCCTAACTATAACTACCTACTGGCGACCGCCAGTAGGATATATATATATAGCTAAACGCCGTCAAGACGAGTGAGGAGTACTCTCTGCTACTCGGGTTAGAGAAAACTTATTTTGAATTTTGGATATCCTGGATGGAGGCCCATATAAGACTATTGACTGTATATAAGTCTATGTCAAGCAGTGGATGTCTGGACTAGAGAGATATTGTATAAGCCCTGATGAAGTCAGAGATGCGGATGCATCAGACCTGACGAAACACGTGTTGGCTATTTTTCTACCTGGAATAAACATTGGAGTTACAAGAAGACGGACTGGACTTTGATTTTATAATATATACTGAGTAGTGCTCAGGATAATTTGTTGTTTATTGTAGGACCGGATTTTTCTGGTCCAGTTTTGTGGGTACGAGTGGCTGCCCTCTTCCTTGGAGCACACAATTGGATATTTCTGCATATGACTGTGGGGATTACTGTGGACAAACTTTGCGCATAGAGCCTTGCCACATTCAGCTTTTGTTATTCTATATATATATATATATATATATATATATATATAAAATCAAGACCGGGGAAACTCGGTCGAAACGCGTCATGCTGCTGACAATTCACAAATAAAGCACTTTATTCAATTTATCTGGTGGTCCGTACCTGATTTCTCGCTCAAGGAGGATGTTTCATCAGGATTGTGGTTCTTGATATATATATATATTCACTGGAAAAAACCAAAGGTTACAGGAACGTAATAGTTAGGTTCACGTTTTGCCCACACAAAACAATAGAAATTCAGCAGTTATAGTTATACTTATAGTTATACTGTTGTTAAGAAACTATAACTCGTGGTCTAAAGTTTCTTAATAACACAAGTTCTAGTTTTTTCAAGTAAGTATAACTATATCTCGTAAATTTCTATGGTCTTCAGCGGGCGGAGCATTTTTTCTGCTCCCGCCTGCTGGGAGCGGACTTAGTGTTTGCTCTCGCTTGGCCAGAGCGTTAAATTGCTCTTGCTTGCTTGAGGTTTTCCTGCCTGCACTAGTTCGAGTTAAGGTCTTGTGTGGGTAAAACGTCAACCTAACTACAACAGCCCTAATTTATAATTACTGCACGTTAATGCAACTACCGCGTGCACGGCCTTCGGCGGTGGGCGAGTGGGGATGGCCGCAGAGCTCTCGGAGTTATCTAGAAACTCCGTGAGAATCCGTCTAGTTCCACCTGCGGTGCAGTGCCGCCCGGTTCGTACAAAACCAACAATATCAGCCCTGTGGAAGGCTTTGAAGTAAAACCCTTTACTATGTCACCTCTTTAGAAATGTTGGTGCTTCACTGTGTACTGTGTATCGAACTGTTAATTTTCAGTGCCAGTAACTATGTGAAACACCCAGAAAATGTTTCAAGCATTTTAGCCGGATTTGCATTCTTTTTTTTGAGGCTGAGCAGTGAGCACAATGATGGCGCAACAAACGCGTTGGCCCCTGCTGACCTTTCACTCACATGGATGCACAGCACCTCAATAAGTTTAGCACCTTTGGTGGGGCACTTTCAGTTGTTCTCATTCGCTGCCTCACTCTTTAGTTTACATTAAAAAAAAAAAAAACATTTTCTCGTATGGCTTCTGGAATGAGAAACCTATAGCCGGGTGGACTAGGAAATGTGATATTCCCATACAAACACCCCTTGTCGTTCCCACCAACAATACTAGGACCGAGTGTGCACCACAGAGAGGTGGCCCGATATGCGCCAACAATAGCCTCTCACCTAAAATGCAGGATGTCGATGCTCGCGTCCTGCTCCTTGTAGGGTATGCGCCAGATGAAACTCCACTATTGCAGCGGCCGCCAACTTTCATTCAAGAGTCAGCTCAGCAGTTGGCACCAGCCTCCACACAGCGAAGCGACCGGAAATGCGTGCCAGAATTACCAATGCCGGCTTCTCAAGTGCGGCACGCTGGGAATCGTAGTCTTTGCATTAGTAAGGGCATCTTTTGTAGTCACATGTGCTTAATGCTTAAGCGCCGGTAAACTCTGCTATGCCAGCAGTAGTTGGAGTTTTTTTGCCAAACTCCGCGCTCCAAGCGGAGCGCATAGATGTAAAAACTACTAGAACTTCGGTGGTGGAACAGAGTTTGCTGCCCACCCTTACGCAGGGCCTGCGGCCAACTCCTCGCATGCACCCTACCCCACATGCGTCTGGCGTGTGAGGTGTACCCCCCCTAATTTGGGCTCTGGATCCTCACGAATCCGCGTGCCTAGATATCTGCACATTTCTTACTTTAATAATTCCTAAACTACTGAACGAATTTACACAAAATTACAAAAAGGTCTCTTTCTAGACAATGATCTACCTTTCTGCAAAATTAGGTGTAATTCCGTTCAGCGGTTCGGGCTGTAGTTGTGTCTAAAGACTTCAAAATCCCCATAGACATTGCATGGGGAAAAAAGCACTTCGGGACCCCCCATTTTTCTCGGCCCCCGCTTGACAAATCACAAAAAAAAATTCCAGACAGCAGGTGAAGTAAGTTGTACACTAGTTTTTAACATTTCGTGAACATTTGTCAAACAACGGCAGCGTTATTAGCTAAACAAAAAAAAAATCTATGGGAAAAGTTGGTCCTAACTATAACTACCTACCACCGAAAACCCAGCAGGGATACTTCAGTAATTTAATTTATTTAGGCAGAAGAAATCAAGATAATACGTTTCGACTCCACCGAGTCTTGGCCACATGACCTACCTCTTGGTTGCCTTCATTTTAAACGTGAATTTTTAATTGGAGAACGAGAAAAGAAACATACCTCATATTACATTGATACTGCTTTCTCTTTCTTAAAAAGCTCTTAACTAATATATGAATCGAATGTCACTGGCACAGTAATTTTGAGGTTCATTTCCAAAACAAATTCAGTGTGTCATCCAACCTCTCAGTTTTCGAATGATGTGGGACATGGTTATACACATTATTCCAAAATGTTGATAATTAATTGGAAGGCTGCAGTAACTTTTTATAGTTCATGGATGCAGACACATTTCATGGTGATCCATACATCCCGGCTGAAGTGGCTCATTTCGGCACCTTTCATAATAGTGTGGTTTTAGTTAGAATACATATGCTGTGACTCACAAGCCCGACTCACCAGGCTGGGCGTCTGTTTCTAAAGGGGGGGGGAGGGTGTGTGTGTGTGTGTGTGTGTGTGTGTCTCGACATGACATACCTTCCCCATAAGGAGAAGCACAATAAATTATTGAATATTGTTGGATTATTATCTTGCGAAGTGCCCCTGGTTTTCGACCTCTTTGTATTATTGCTTCATATTACTGCCTTGATAAAGCTTTAAACGTGAAGTACATGTTGGCTCCTCCATCCTTTTATCAAGAATTGTTTTTTGCATACTGATGCATCTAAGAAATAAACAAGACAGTAATGGTTACTGCAGTTTATGTATACACAATACATAGGTCTGTTCAGTGTCTCACTAAAGACAATTTGGGCTTGGAGTTATTAACCAAATCTAGGATGAGACCTCCAACTGATCCTAATAATTGTCCCTGAGAATCTATTTGAGTAAAACAATTCTGAAAATTGTGCAGATGGTACATTTCTCAACGATGTAGACTTTTCTCATTTGTAACCGGTTCTTACGGCAAATTTATATCCATGTATTTTAAGTCTGATCAAATGAGAAGTCTCAGCTTTAATAAGCTTAGTCAAAGATTTAAAACCTTTCAAAAGACAGGAATTTCTAAATAGTTTTAAAAACACCTTTTTTTAGGTTGAAGCCTAACAGACCGCTCAGCTTTGCTAAGGCTTCTTGGGACACTCGGAAAGTTTACCTGGGAATGCATTCAGCCCATTTCTTACCATTGGCTTTGTAACTCACCGTTGCTTGCATTCTTTTTGCTGGCTTTATTTATTTTAGGCTGTCCAGTATGTCTTTGTCTCTCCGATGCAACATAGACTGTTTACTGTATTCTTCCACAACTGCTCGCTTTCTGTAAACTGTCCTTTATATTTTGTTCTTATATTGTCTCGCTTGCTGTACCTTTAAAGACCGAGGTCAAATGTCAGCCTGTGTTTTCTGGAGCTTGGTGTTTACTTTTCTTTGTCAGACTTCATAGACAGAGGATTTATGTTACAATCATTCTGTGTACTGGTGGTGTGCTGGAGGAAGACTGTACAGTGTAATTGTTTTCTAGCACACAACAACATTTAGATATCTGTAAGTGAACTGTGCAAATATTTCAGAATTAGGAAAGCACTAATGAAGCACATTTTTTATAATTTTGAAGTGTGGTGGAAACAAATATTTTGATACAATCAAAATAATACACTAGCTGATGTCATTTCCTCACATTATCGTTTGTGCGCTGTGTAGTTTTATCAGTAAGACGCAACTCGACGCCACTCGACTCTCCTCCACTAACTTTTAGCTATGCTGAACAACAGCCACACTGGTGTACAACATGACTAAAACACATTGTCAAAACCAATAACTCTTGCATAGGCGAGACCTATTGTCATTGCCAATGCTTTTTTAAATTATTATAAAGAAAAACATACGGTCATATTGATTGAGTGTATAGAGTGCCCTGAATGTACTTCAACGCAAGAGCTTGATACATAAATACAGGTAATAAGTTCAGCGTACCAGACATAAATAACCGGGCCAATATATAGGTCTAGAACCCTGTGATTCAGTGAATAGTTTAGGAAGAGCATTAAAATAAATACTCCAAACCGAATCTTCTGTGTGTGTGTGTGTGTATATATGTATATGTATATGTGTGTATGTGTGTGTATATATATATATATCATGTGTAAATTAACTTTCCTACCTTCATACATCAATGCATGTAGAAGAACCAATATGAGGGAATCTCCCTTGAAGTGAACGAGTCATGGAGTGGCATTGTATGCTTCCAGTGTTCACCACCACACCTGAATGACAGCAGACTTACAGTGGCTTGTAACCAGTATTCAAGTCGAGCTCGCTGAGCTATTGTTTTAAATGAGCAGGAACTCAAAGCCTTCCCAAGAGTACATATTGTACATAAAGATTGTTTTTTTTCCTCTCCTATATCTCAACCTAGGTCCTAGAGCAGGGGTCTCTTTCTGTATTAAGTACTACTTATGTTCAATGCACATTATCCTGATTTACTAATATTATCAGTGATGTAATAGTGGCCACATCAGGCAAGATTATATTAATGGCCCTCCTATGCAGTATTACCAACAGTGATCACCTCAGTGCATCAGACAGGATTGCCAGCAGGAATGTAAAAAAGCTTTGCCAATTTGGATTTCCATTATATGAGTAATAAATAACAGCCATAACTGCAATGCCCCTGACACCTAGATAATAGTCATAAGTCTCCCAAACGCCATATGACGTATCACTCAAATATCAGCTTTAAATGTACTTTGGTTGGTTTCTCCGAACCGTTTATAAGTTCTGAAAATACACACTTCAATTTTGGTATGTATATACTAATTTAGCCAAGCAAAAGCATCTAGTTTAATAGGCCGGGCTGCACACAGGAGGGTACTTACAGGTAGGTGGAGGGCTACTAGTAGCTCAAGAGTAACTTGGAGAAGCCGCTCTCAAGGCTCATTTATGACCCTATTCTGGGAGGAGTCAATGTTTCTACATGTCATATAGACATGCAGGCCTTCATCCCAAGTATTGAAAAGTTTACCAGCATAGAGAGAATTTTGCATAGTGTTCAGAGCTGATTCGCTCGAACAGAGAATAATGTCTTCCTCTGGGATCTTGAGTGCATTGAGGGTAGAAGGAGATGCCGCATGAAAAGGTTAAGGACCAGAGTCTTATTGAGTTAAAGACTGTGCTGTTATTTCTACAGTACACCGTGAATTAAAAGAGGGGCTCCTACACAAGTCGGTGAAAGAAACAAAGATGCACATTCTGAGTGCCCCCAAGGACTCCCACAGCGTTTTTTTACCTGTACTTTTTTCCGCTACTCAAAGTCACGAGCCACCATAGTTTGAGTTAAGAAATTAGCTACCCCCCTCCTTATACACCCTTAATCGGGTAGGAAACCACAGGGCAGCCTCCAACCCCAAAGGCGGCAACTTTTTCTTAATGATATGCATTTCAGATCGCCTCATGGCAGAATGGCTTAGTTCCGGGAGGATATATTTTGCCTACTAAGTATCAGTTTTCCTTACCAAGTTGCTGCTCTGTTCACCAGTTCATGTTGTGTGGCATCACCATACGCTGAAATCACAGTACCTGTTCTGGCCATGTCCTGTAGTTACTTTGTGATATACTTGTGACAACACAATCCCATTAAGCGCCTGCTAAAGGAGAGCGGGTGCTCTTCTGATTTTTATTGTTTGGCTTGAAGATACAGAACCACCAGCTTTGGCTCCAGCCACATGTTGGGAGCCAGGAGCACATGTTAAGGAAAACCCACATGACATTGCAATGGTAGTGAAGGGTCTTAGATAGCTTGATTATTCACGTTTTGTTTTTTCTATGGAAGCAGCACAGATGGGAGGAGTGCAGTCATTAACTTTAGACTTAAGGGTGCAGTTTTGTGTTTGAGAACCCAGGGCTACAATAGTCTGTATAGATTTTTGATGTGGCTTAAAAGTGCAGCTGGTCCCTGACCTTATGTGATCAACTTCGAGGGTCCTATGGACCAGGGGCTTAGGCTCCACTCACATGTTGGTTCCTCCTAAGTACAGAATTTGATTGTGCTGAATTTGTGCGCTTCCATAAAAAAAGACTGCTTGTGTTGCATTTTTTGGCTTGTCACAAACTTTATACTCTATACGGCAGGCCTGAATGAGTTGGCTTGATCTGTTTATTGTGAAATGTTAATAAGCAGTTAAGTGTGGATTATTATTACTTTATATTGAAGCCTAAAGATAAGTATTTTGTCACCAGAATCTCACAGATTATAGTAATAGGCAACAGTTTTGGTCACCCAGTGTGACAAACCGTGTGTCTGATTGTCTTGGGAAAAGCTTACGCTCAAAACTATAGACCTGAGTTGATTATGGTGACAAGCTATAGGCCTGTTTGGTATACTGGAAATGTTGTGTCCGATGCCATAGGTCTGGTCTGTTTATTATGACACATTATGGCAAAAACAGCTGGTCTACCATATTAATTGTAAAAAGCATGTGAAAGTCGTAAGTCTTTAACGGTTATCACATTGTGTTATAGGCCATAGACCGGTATTTTGTTACATGTAATCTTACAGATTACCGTAGTAGGCAATGGTTTAGGCATTGGTCACCCACTCTGACAAACCCTGAATGTCTTCACTATGATGACTTTTTGGGTTTCGTTGTAATGAGTTTTATATTGTTTTGCAAGCTGTATTTTTCTAGATATTTGTAATTTTATAACTGTATGCATGATGGTTGCCAGTGGGTAAAGTGTGAAGCCAATGTTAAAGGGCAAAGGCTTCATTAGTTCAACAGGAAAGGTCATGCCAAATTTCATAGGTTTGCTCTCTTTATTATGAAATGTTATGAAAAAGCCAGTAGGCCCGACCTACTGACTGTGAAAAGCATATGTTAAAGACAATATGCTTGCAAGGAGGGATAGTTACTACACTGTTCTAAAGCCTGTAGGCAGGTATTTTGTTACGTGGAATTTCACAAATGATCATAGTAGGCAAGGGTTTTTGTGCTGGTAGTCTAACCGACCAAACTGTGGGGATAGACGATTTGCAGTATGGTAATCTATAGTAAGTTCAATTAGTAGGAATTTTCTGTTTTGACAACATTTTGTACTTATTTGCAATTGTACTACAGTGTATTCTGTGGTTACCTTGTGGGAAGGCTTATGAACTAACACTATAGGTCTTAGTTGTTTATGGCGACTAAACAAAGATGCAGGTTATGGGCCTGATTGTTTATAAAGAAGAGTTACGATAAAGTCAGTATGCCTCACAATTTGATTGTGAAAAACGTATGTTAAAGTTAACAGGCATTTAAGGATAGATTATTTCTTTGCAGTAAAGCCTACATATAGGTTATATGAAATCTCACTTATTAACTTTGTTGGGAATGGTTTTGGTTACTGTTTCTGACAAACCCTGTGGGGAGAAGATTTGCATTGTAATAATTCTTGTTAGAATCTCTTCTTAACTGTCTTCAAGGAACTTATAATAAAAAAAATCATTAAATAATACATATCTATATCTATATCTATATATCTATCTATATATATATCTATCTATCTATCTATCTATCTATCTATCTATCTATCTATCTATCTATATATCCACATAGATACATAAAGGGCCTTTGGATCACCTCTGTTCTGCCTGTTGTCTGTCTGAGTGTCATTTACACTCTGCTTCAATCCATGACAGGGACCTGCATGGAGTAATGGTTCAACCCTTATCAGTCATTGGCTGTCTGAATGCCGGTATTTTCTGATCACAGGTGTACATCAGCATGAAAATGAGCGTGCTTCAGTGTCTGTGGTGGTTGGCTAGTCCTTTAGTTTCAAATGTACTCCTTTTTACGGTACCCCTTTCATTTCTTTGCATCTCCTTTTTTTTATTTTAATATTTCTTAAGCGGATACTACAGTGTTCCGGGTAGTGCTAACTGGTCTCTTGCTTGCCACCCATTTCATATGCAGTGCGTCACATCCCAGGAGGCCGCTTTCTCTAACCCAGGAGACCATTATGGAATGCTGTTGTCCATACTATATCATTGTTTTACCATTCCAAGATGGGCAGCACATTGGTTCTAAATGTGCAGCTATGCTTGAACTTTAAAACGACAACAGACTATTTACAATACCTTTGCAAAATGGGCACCTGCTGCTATGTTTAGTTTGGTTATTGCAAGCATATGCCCACAGTGTTTAGACCGCAGCATATTTTCTTTTTAATACTTGTATTCTTTTAATTTATCCTGCATATGTTGCTGAGTTTGTGTGGGTTTCATTGCGGTTGTATCTGAGGGTGCTTGCAAGAATGAGTAAGTGGATGATGGATGAATGGATGCATGAGAGCAAGTACTTACTTTGAGTGTCCAAACCCATCAATGACACAAAAGGCACTTTCATTCATAAGCCAGACCTTGTGACATTGCTGATACTTGAACTTCCTTGTTGGTAGCAAAGGTGGGGTTGCTTAGAATGTATGGGGACATCACCTGGAATCTGATGTTGCTGGAAGAAGGTGAATCTCTGACCTGCAGGGCCCTGAAGCCAATCTGCTGCAGAGAGGAGAGGAGCCTTTCAACTCTGCAAAGGTGTGACTGACCTGAAGCACCAGAGCAGCTTGTCACCTGGAGCTATGTGGGGCCGCCTGCCAAATAAAGACTGAAGCACGCAATCTGCATGCCCTGAGACATGAGGGCTGCAGATTCTCTCTGAATACGATTCCTAGAGTTACTGCGGACCACTGCCGTCGCCCCCAAGAAGACATGCTTCTCGCGCAGTGTTCAGCCAATTGAGCGCACACGGGCTGTACTGTCTCTTTTCAAACAATTGCTGCGAGGTGCTGTGCCGCTTCACCTGAAAACATTCTAACCGGTGCCCTTTAGTTGGTGTGATGTCTGAACTTGGTAGCCAATGACAATTGACCTGGAAAAGTGTTATTCGCTCACCAAATCTGACACCCACAGCTGAGGAAATCGGAAGCCAACACCCTCTTGTGTTCCTCTGTGGTCACCTGGACTGTGGATCAAGCCTCCAGCCAATGCATCTCTCCCAGAAGCGGGAGTGAAGACCGATTCATGCTGCAGGTCCCAACTGACAGACCCTGAACTGGGTGAGACTTGCCAGATTGAAACTTAATGTCAGGGCAATCTGCAACTAAGCCTTTGAGGCTTGCCTGAGACACTTTTAACCTCGGGCAGGGACGTCTACTTAAATTCCCATAAGGTAGGAAACACCCAGGAGAGAGAGGTAGAGTGGGCAGCAGTGCATAATTTGTGAAACAAAGAGTCCCGGTGCCTGAAACTCTGCTCAGAAGCCAGTGCAATTAAATATCAACATGTGGAGTACCAAGGCTGGTAGTTTTTTTTTCTCCAAAACAGATTTTATTAGAGGCTGGTAGTTTTAAAACCATCAGATACCTCTTTAATCCACTACAAGACACTCCCTCCCCCTTTACGTCCCTCCTGCAGGTTCCTGCTTTCTCCATTTTTGATGGTTTTGCTTTTTTCCTCTTCCTCCGTTTTTTGTGTGTGTATTTTCCCTCTCTTGCTTGGTAAATCGATGATGCGAAATATAAGTGCCGGTCCCCAAAAATGAGTTCTGTGCCCCCCACCGGCTCAAAGCACTGCTGGGCAGACTACAAGGTGCAGTAACCCTAGCACTTAAGCAAGAATTGTCACTCTTTGATTGTTGTGAAATATATAATTTTTTAAGTGTGTCAATTAAAGTACTTTCATTTTATCAAAGTAAAGAACTTGGTTTACATTGTGATTGTGGCCTGTGACTGTTTACCATCGCTACCACCGAGTGTCGAGTGCTGCAGAGGTTGTACTTGGCTCAGTTTGCAGAGGGCACAGTAGGATGAGGTCCGAGACACCAGAAGGGCACACCCCATAATGCTTACGGCAGAGGCCCAGTAGTCCATGCTTTCCTCGGGGTCCTGTCTGAACGGGGTTTAACAGCGGCAGGCGCGCAATGCCCACAGAGCTAAACGGGCTTTAAACCTCCCCCCACGTCGTGCGTCTCAGCCCGGGCTGATGCAGCTGCTGTGGGCTCGGCTGGGCAGTGTCTGGAGTCTAATCTCCGCCACACCAGAGTTTTTCACAGGTCTTTAAAAAATCATTTATATACTTACATGCCCATGTGAACTTGTTAACGAGGCTTTGCTTTTTCACTGGGTCCGCACTCTGCCTATTCCTTACATTTGTATTTTATTTTTACTGCCACAGTGGGAGAATGCATTTTGTGGAATGGCATCTCACCAGTAGGGATGCCACTTTTCCAGGAGGAAAATACCAGCCATTTGTAGTTGTTTAAAGAGTCTGCAAAGGCCTCGCCTTTACACTAAATAGGACTGTAAATAAAATGGTATGTATTCATTTGTAACATGACTTTTTCTGTCTTTGTTTCCTTTAATTATTTGTCATGGATCATTAAAGCAGCCCTAGAACACATTTAAAAGTGCTATTTATATTTGGTGTTTGAAGTATGCCCAAATAAGTGCTAAAAACACCAGCTTTAGGGGATTTCTTTTTTTGGGACAACAAAATACCGGTGGTGCCAGTATAAATCTGATCAGCTGGCAAACCTAATCAGGAGACTGAAAGTTTGTTGCAGGATCTGCGCTTTATTTATTTCCTCTCACCCTGATTGATGCCAAAATAGCAATAGTCTAATTTATAGCTGAAACCCTACAATGCTGTGTTACTTCAGTAGTCTGGGAATACATCCTGCATTCAGAGTACTCCCTCCTCATGCTCAACACTCACCCTTCACTTTCACTCTCACCCTGCACTCAAAGCGATCTTACTGCACTCGCACTGTTAACCATGCACACATTCCATTCACACTCCTCCTACCCTGTACTGACAGGAGCACACCGCTCACCCTGCACGCCTCTGACACTCCATTCACTTGTCACTTTCACCGCTCGCCCTAATCTCGCAGCAGTCACACTGCACTTACGCTGTTACCCTACACTAACAACGTTTATCCTCCTCTTACCCTGCCCTCACTAGAGCACACCACTCTGCACTCACAGCGACCACACTGCACTTATGCCCCTTGCCATGAACTCGCGCCGTTCTCCCTCCACTTACCCTGCGGTCACATGAGCACACGGCTCACCTTGCACTCACACCACTCACCTTGCACTCACACCACTCACCTTGCACTCACACCACTCACCTTGCACTCACACCACTCACCATGCACTCACACCACTCACCATGCACTCACGCATTTCCCCCTGCTCTTACATGAGCTCACTACTCGCCCTACACTCATGTGACACTTCACTCACCTGTCACTCTCACTGCTCACTCTGCAATCTCACTCAAAGCACACTCGCCATGCATTCATTCCTCCTCTGCACTTTCACCCGCACCCAAACTCATGTCACATCACTCACACTGCTCTCACCCTGTCACATTGCTCACTGTGCACTCACATAGGCACTCCTGTCACTCACACAGTTCACCCATCACTCACACCACACAAACAAGCACAGCACTCACACCACAGAAACAAACACAGCACTCACCCTGAAGTTACACCACTCACCCTGCACTTCCTCCTCTGACCCTGCACTCAAACGGACAAACCTCTCAGCTGGCATTCATAGAGGTACTCTGTTCATCCTGCTTGCAAACAGACAATAGGCTGCTGCAACTTAGTCTGCACTCACTCCTCATTCACAAGTAACTTCCACAGATCGCCCTTCACTGTCGCCGCTCACTCCGCACCACACACAGGCACACACTACTCACCCTGCATTTACACCACTCACACCACCCTGCACTAACTCCGGCCTCTCTGCACACACTCCTCTCACCCTACACTCACATGGGCCCTCCTCTCACATTTCATTCATGCAGCTCACCCGACATTCACATTGGCAGAGTTTTTACCCTACACTGGCACCTCTTATGCTGCATTCACACTATTCACCAAATCCCAGCACTTACATGAGTACACCTCTTACTCTGCACAAATAAAAATTACACAACTCATGAATATACACATTTGTACAAAGGCGCCCACAGAATACCTGCTCTTTCTGTAGTACTAGAAGCCTACTTAATTCCATATGCAACAACGGGGCTGCTGCAAGTGGTGAGAGTGGACAGAGAATGTGGGATGTCGCGAGGAGGGAGACTAGGGCGGAGGCTTTGGAGTATGGGGGGTCATGGATTGAGGATCGTGTGACACCTTCAGCCATTCCTGGCTTTCAGTTCACCACAATGCTTCATTCAGGAACTTGTAGTTTTTTTTATTACATTGCAAATTGGGTCTCAAAAACCCAAAAATGCGAAGTGTTACTTGATAAAATCCATGGTTGCCAAAAAAGTCAAGCATTTTGTAAGATCAGTTGGATGCTGCAATAGTACATGTTAGAACATGGATTAGTTTATTTCCAATACTTTAACTGCTTGATCCACACGTGAAAACAAATATAAGCCCCACACATCTATTTTAAGGAAGTGTACTTTTCGTTCACATCATACTTGTTACAAACATTGATACAGCAATATATTATTATTTTTGAATAGCGTATAGAGTGTTTTTATTAAGCTTCACTAACACAGGTATAGCAGGGCATGCATTTTTAACACAATAAAAGCAGATTGACTAATGGAAGTGTGAGTGGCAGTGTGACTGTGTTTGAGTGTGACAGAGGACAAATGTGTGAAAGAGTGCAAGAGATATAGTGAGACCGTGTGTGTGAGAGAATGTGTGTCTCCGTGTATGTGTATTATGCGTGCAAGTGTGCTGCTGGTCTGGCATACCGGAGGTTATTCTTGCCTTATGGACAAGGGCACTTATAGAATATGGATGGGAGGTATTACCCATCGCAAACTGCAGACCCTGGCATGCTTCTATTAAGACGCCATCATTGGCTGTGGGGACTCGAACTGTCTAACTAAAAAAGCTGTTAGCCCATTCATACCCAGCAGCAGGGACACAGAACACGTTCCACCACGCTTGCCCGAAAGCCCTGACATGATGCACATAATTCTTAGCATATTCGGTGGATCCATAGCAAAATGTTGGAACTGATATTTCAGGTAACTCTTGTCATTAGATTTCCTGTACTCCTTTTATATGGTGCGTCAATGGCAAAATGCTGACCCTTGTATACCGAAGGAAATTTTTAGAGGTACCCATGGCTGTGGCAGAAGTATCCGTGGTAAATAACTGGCACTATCATAATAAATGTACTCCTTGGCATAAGGGGTTGCACCCATGAAAAAATGATGACCTAGGTATAGTAAAAGTAATTTCCGACTTAAGACATTTGAAAAAAACCGAGATCTACTCCTAGGAAAGTCAAGCTTTCCTGGTGCACCATGAAAGTACTGGAATAATTCATGAATGTCCATAAGGGTCTGCAGCGTTTTAGCAAATTTGATCCCAAAAAATTCTCAGGGGAGAAGTCTACGCTCCCTTAAATCATCTACAAGAAATCTGTTAACATGTTTTGCTGGCTTACATAGATCTTTTTCCTCATATAATTGGTATGAGGTTAGCTCTCACCCCATTTCTGGAAATGCTTGTCTTGTTCTTCCCCATTGCTGGGAGCGAGACTGGCTTTAGGGCGATGCGAGTTATGCAGCTGCACCTGGCGTAGACTCTGGGGGGGGAGGGGGGGGGGCGCTGTGTTTAAAAATAATCTTTGGTTTAAAAGCACATGAACTTTCTTGTGCATCCAGTAGTTTTCAGGGAACAATAAAAATATCAAGATAACTGGTGATTAATGTTCCTACTAGTGAGAGTTCAGAATTTAGTCTAGTTGCAGTTTTGGCTCATCGTTAAGTAGCACGGAGAGTTAATGTGCCTGCTGCAAAGAATGTGTACCATGCAGATCACAGAAGTGAGTGAGCTATGAGTAGCACTATAAAAAAATTAAATGTACGTTCGAGAGAGGCGATGGATTGACGAGGTGCACTGTTGTAGAGTGGTAGTGAGGGAATTCATGGAGAAGGAGGATATCTGGTAGTAGAGCGCCAAAAACACTGTTGTAACTGCCGCCACCAGCGCTCGAGCCTGTCCTGGCTGGGAGTCTTAGGCCAACTCCCCCGCCCCCCCTTCCCCCCCGGAAGTTTGGGTCTAGTTGCGCCCCTGGACAGTGATAAAACCAAATTCCCAGATAGTTTGCTTTCTATACTCTTATTGTACATCTCTCAGGAGACTCGTCAAATGGAAGTGCAGATTTATCAGTTTACTCTGATCTTGGCCTCATTTTTAGAAGTGTTTAGGTACATTTAGATACAGGAAATTAATTTATCCTGAAGAGTATGTCTAAGGCACTCTTAGTTTTGTGCTTTTCGTTCATTTCATGTGGAATGTAGATTTGAGTGTTGTCCATGTGCATCTGAAATTGTAGTTGCTGTAGGGAAATCTCCTCTGCTAGAGACTTCATATATACTTTGAAATGATGCAGCGAGAGGGTAGAACTCCGGCGCACATCACGCTAAGGTTTAAACCGAGACAAAATTCGGCAAACGTTTGGTCGTGAGTTAAAGTTTAAGGCTAGCCGTGAATTTGTATGCATGTGTACCAGTCATTTTCCAATTCCCACACGTTCTTAACTCTTGCAGCAGTGCCCGTCACTCATAGAGGCTGCTTGGACGACTTCTTTGACATCCCTGACTTTAAAGCTGCTAGCAGGTTCAGTATTAAAGCTGAGCTAGAGTTCTTCTTTCCTTTGTTATAGCTTCAGTGGCTATTTTAAAGATATTTACCACGTGAACATATTTAATAGAAATACCGCCCGGGGCACCAATTTAGTGGTCAGAGCTCAGTTGTTTGAACAATGTTGTGCTGCTTTTTTGTTCAGTGTAATTTGATGTTTCTGTCCACGAAGTTGATAATTGTGTCGGGTTTGATTAATCTTGATAAACACTTCTATAGTAATTTGTATTGAGCATATGAAATGTACCTCACCAAGCCACTATTTCTTTCACTGGGGAAGTAACCTGGGCCATTCAGTCACAATGGTGCGCTTGGACTGCTTTTAAAAGTAACGTGAATTTTGAACCAGAAGTCTTAATCATGAATTTTAAACTTGGTTTTGTTAGAAACCATATGCATTTACTTGATGCCCACCATAAACGTACACTGAGCTTGGCGAAAGTGTTTCTATCAATTATTTGAATGAAGTGTAGCAGGTCTTGCACCTAATGCAAATGACACCTTCACTCTCTACAGAATTGTGTTTCATCTCCTCCTTGGCCTACGCCTCGGATATCAAACCAAAAAGGGGCCAAATTAATGTTCCCTGATGGCAGTCAACTCAGAATATCCAAGAGCCCATGTAACGTCCACAGCTTTCCAACTCCTAGAACCATTCTGCACATAAAATCTGACCCAAATACAATGCTCTACACTTATTCCTTCTCTCCAAGGAAAATGTAAATATATTATCCCTTGCCTACATCAACCGTGTCGTGGTTGTACAACCCATAGGATGGAGGCCTCATAATACCATAGCGTGAACTTGAGAAACAAACTTTAGTAAATGTCTTTGCAGAATATATTGTGGATTATCATGTTTTGTTATTCAGTTGGAAGAAAGGTAATGACTTTCAACATGTTAGAATATGAACAAGTGCATATGAGCTTAATATAAAGCTTTCTTCTCTTTCAGAAACGTTGAAAAAGCTTTTTTTGAGAAAGTATAGTTGAATATACACTCGTCCCTAAAAATAAAAAAATAAATAAATAAAAAATGAACTCCTTGTTGGGTGGGATTACACTGTGACACTGCTTTTTTTCTATTTAGACACCTTTTTGTTTGGCAATAATCTACTGTGCTCGACGGTTACTCCCTGAAAGGTGATGAGGTTGCCTGCACATTCCTGCCTTTTGCAACCCTTGCGAGTTGACTTGCTTTTACTTGAGCTGGCATACTTGGTACCAGGTTATTCTAAGGCTTACCATGGTGCCAGAGAGTTCACGGAATCTCTGGGAATTCTCCGAGCTCAAGGAAGAACTTTGGGGGCGGGGCGGGTTGCTACAACAGTTACTAAGTTGTCAGACTCGACAGCCATCTTTCCTCTCTGCCAGGCCATCAAGAAATAAGGTGGCTAATTCCACCGCACAGTTCTTTCACTGTAGGAATTTGAGGGGCTGCTAGCTGTGGTGGGGATACTGTCATCTGACTATTAGTATCACCACGAAAGTGCAAGTACCTTGCAGCAGAAGTTTAATGTCTCCCTCTACCAAGTGCTAAATCTCGCTCTAAGTTTCATGTTTACAGATCTGCAACGCTCCACGTTGGGACTTTTCACCTGCACCCACTGCCACTTCACCTGCCACAGCGCACACACCAGCCCACCGACCAGCCCCCTCTGACCACACCACAGACATCACCGGAACAAAAACACCAATTTGCATGTGCCCTTTTCAACACAAGCTTGCTATGCAAACACACCACCGAGATTTGGTACGACATCTCCACACTCAGACCCAACGTCATTTTCCTCACTGAGACCTGGCTCAACCCCACTTCCGCAGCCGACATCGCCACAGCAATACCCGAAGGAGACCAGATCACCCACCGCGACCGCATCAACAAGCCTAGCGGAGAAATTGCCATCCTGCAAAAGAAATCCATCCAGTGCGCCACCACAAATGGCGACATCAACCCAGCCATGGAGCAACTCAACTTCTGACTCCAGAGAGACAGCAAAACCACGATCAGGGGCACCATCGCCTGCCGTCCTCTAAGACCATGTCCAGCCTTCTGCAACCTGATCGCCCTCCTCGCCATAGACTCTAACCACTACTATTCTTTGGCGTCCTCAATTTCCATCTCGCCGACCACAATGATATTAACACTACCAACCTTCTCGGCAGCATGAACAACATCAGACTCACCCAGCTTGTCCATGACCCCATCTTCACTTCTAGCGACCGCATCAGGTACAGCCACACCATTGATACTCCCCTGGACCATCTGCTCCATCGTCCCTTTCAACATCACCAGCTCACAGATCTCTGCCCTCGGCACCACCCATCCCATCTCCTCCAACAACCTAGACCAGAATGTCAAACTTCAACAATTGGATCCCCAACTACACTGACTGGGTTGCTCCCATTGGCAACAGCACCCACAGAAGGTCCACCAAGCAGCCTTGCTGGTACACTGAAGACCTCGGAACTGCTAAACGACCCTGTAAACGCTTGAAAACAGACATGGTGCACCAGCAAGGACATGACCGACAACGCCGCCTTCAAGACCGCCTCAACCGCTACCAGAGCAAATAATAATAGCAAAGAACTCTTCAACATCGTCTAAGTATTCTCCAACCCCTGAGCTGCAACAAACATTACCCTCTCACAGGAACTCTGCAACAGCCATGTAAAATTATTCCACAAGATCGCCAACATCTACAGAAACTTCAAACCCCAGCCCAAAGCCGCTGACTTCATCAAGCAATACAACATCCTCGCTTCCACCACAGACATTAGACTAACCACAGGACATCGCCTCCATCATGAACTCTGTCCACTCGGGGGGGCCCCAACCAATTCATGCCTTCACAACATCTTCAATCTAGGCGAAGCCAGAATCGGCCACATACTCGCCACCTTGTTAAACACCTCAAATGCTACAGTCACCTTGCCCTAGGAATGGAAACACGCAGAAGTCAACGCCCTACTAAAGAAACCATCGGCAGACCCCAGCGAACTCAACAACTACCGACCGATCTCCATGCTCCCTTTTCCGGACAAACAAATAGAAAAAGCCATCTACCAACAACTCTCCACACATCTGGAATGGAACCTTCTACTCTACTCCTCCCAAGCAGGATTCTTCAGCAACCACAGGACAAAGACGGCCCTCATTGCGGCAGCTGACGACATTCGAGCCCTACTCAACCGAGGAGAGGCTGCAGCCTTCACCTCCAAACCCAAGGAAATTATCTATGTAGTACCCCATATAACCTCACTCAGCCCCACCTTCTTCAACACTTATAGGACACCTCTGGCCAGCATTACCAAAACCCTCTGACTCAACATCATATCCTATGCAGACAACACACAACTCATCCTCTGCCTCTCTGAAGACGACTACCAAGACCAACTTCCACAGTTGCATGACAGACGTCGCCAACTGGATGAAGGACAAGTGCTTGAAGCTCAACACAGACAAGACAGAGGTACTGATTTTCAGAAACAAAAGCTCCCCGTGGGACGCATCCTGGTGGCCCTGATAACTCGGACCTACTCCTACTGACCACGCTAAGGACCTTGGCATCATTCTGGACACTACTGACCACGCTAAGGACCTTGGCATCATTCTGGACAACCAGCTAATCATGAGTACTCGGGTCAACTCAGTCTCCTCCTCCTCCTGCTTCTTCATCCTCTGCATGCTTTGTAAGATATTCAAAGAACTAACCCAAAGCTCAAGTCGCACCATCACCCAGGCTCTCCTCTCCAGCTTACTGAAGTACGGCAACAAACTCTACGCAGGGATCGCAGTTCACCTCCGCTTCGACTACAGACCATACAGAATGCCGCAGCCAGACTTGTTCTGGCTCTTCCTAGACTAATCCACATCACTTCCTACCTCCGGAAACTCCACTGGTTCCCTGTACAGAAAAGATGCTAGTTCAAGCTCCTGACCCATGCATTCAAGGCCCTACTTGAACAACCGCCTCCCCTTCCATCAGCCCACTAGACACCTCACCTCTGCGTTCCTTTCTCTAACCCTCATCCCACGCATTTGATGTAGCAGATGCTGAGGTCACTCCTTCTAATTAGCAGCAAACACATGGAACAAGCTACCTTTTTATCTGCGGACCTTCCCAACTACTCTAGAGTTCCGAAAGTCCATGAAGACCTGGCTATTTGCAAATCAACTAGACCCTGCCAGCGCCAGGATACCCTCACGGGTGACAAGAAGTGCTCTACAAATTACTAATTGATTGAAATCAGAACTCGTGTATTGTGAAAGTTTCAGGAGTATTTATTTGTTCCATGGATAAACATAATGTATACACTGATTACAAGTATGACCAGTTTAAGCATTAGAGTAACAGTTGTTAAATATGACTGTAGAAGTAACCTTTTAAAGCTTTTAGACACGATTATGCCAGATGCTAATAGGCTTTAGCGTTTGCTGTGGCCTCTTTTGGTCCATAAACATTATTCTTATCTGTAGAATGAATCCAGAAAAATATACGATATTCCTAGGAGACTGCGTCTTTGTGGCAGTAAAAAAGAGGTGTTACTTGGCAGACATTTGCTTTTAATGTGAAATGTTATTGAACGTGGATGCTTTTGCTTTTCTAGGAGGGCACTGGTGTCAGAAATTGACATTGGATGAGTCTGTGTGTGGTATGGCATAAAAGTCCAACAGTAGAATGGATTATTGTGTCTGTCACTGAAATTAGGTTTGTGGAAAATGAGAACAATGTAATTAATTGTGTTTCAATTATATCAGTATTCAATTTAAAATGCATCTTGAAAGGTGTGCTACTAATTCAGTGATGACAGCACGTAAGTGAGTGACGTGTAACAAATAGCAGGGAAATGTATGTAGACCGGACAAAAGAAAATAAGTGTTTGGGTAAAAATGTAACAATTAGTCAAATTGTGTTCTTGCTATGATTTCCAACCATTACGGAGTGAAAGTCGTCGTCTTTTCAACCCCCCTCCCATCCACTCCCCTTTACAAAGGCATGAAAGGGTGTCTTCACCCACACAGAGGTCAGTTACACTTAATATACCAGCTCTTGGAAAATTAGTTGGGAAGAAGCCCGTGCACCTGACAGTTTTTCTTTATTCTTAGGCTCTCCTTCATGGCAGCTGAGCTGGTAAGGACTTTACTTTACCTTTCTTTTTCTGCCCGCACCATGTTCTGAAGAGATATGGGCTTTTTCCTGCATCATTTTCCGAGTGCTGCTGTATGAAGTGTATCAGACTACTGTGTTTATAGTATGTCTACCTTTGCACAAAAGGACTTCTTTTGAATACCCCACACTGTGAGCTGGTGGAAAGTAGCTTGGACTGTAGGAACCTATGGGAGAATGTCATCTCTTGTACAATAGACATAGCAGGCAAAAAAGCTTGGTGTCCGTTACCATGAACAATGTGTCTTGGTCATTGTGATATAGAATTTCTAAAACCATGTGGCAGAGACAGCACTGTGACTGAAATGGGCTGCAGAGGAACCAGTGAATTTTTGACAAGCAAGGATATGCACAGAATGCACTACTTCTGCCTTACCATCCACCTCTGGTCTCGGATGAGACTGCAGAGGAGAATTGTGAGAGCCACAGGGCAAAGTGTCATTTGTGCTAGTAATGGGGAAGGCGCAACGTAACGGGTTGTGCAAAAATATTCCCACAGTATCACATCGATAAGTATAAAGAGGAAAGAGTACAAAGCAAGAGGCTGAACTGGGTAACTAGTAGGGGGCTGCATACAGGTTGTTTCAATACTGGACTTGAGTGAGAAAAAGCCAGTGAGAAGACTGCCATTACAGAGAGACTTGCACAATAATATCGAGAGCTATATACATATGGGGTGTAGAAAAAAACAGATGTTGGATATTTTGAGAAAACCTTCCTACGAAAGAATGTTATATTTGATGTGGAATTTGAAAGGCAACTTAAGGAAACAAGCATTTGCAATGCAATAGGTCTCGCATTTACACGAGTTGAAGCTATTGGCATTGTAAATGACAATGCCTTTTATTTATGTTTTAAAAACTAAAACAAAAATAAGAGGCATTGTTATTTGCAATGTCAATAGCTCAAACTCAGCGCAAATGCGAGACCTATTGCATTGCAAATGCTTGTTAACAGCAGCACCCACCACAAACAAGCTGAACGAGGAAAAGGTAGGAAATATTTCCGACAAGTTATCATCAAAACTGGAGGAAGGAAAAACACTTAAAGTGGCAGCATCGTGACCTTGAACCCGAAATTGCACTAGTTTCATCTAATTTTTCTAGGATTCATTAGCTAGGAGCCGGATTGTGATAACTGGGTGGGTACGCACGCGCCCTTGGAGCAGCATCGACACACTTCACAAGTGGCCCCCACGCTTGATGTTTGAGTCACAACAGAGCCAACTCCGACTGTCATCCTTACGAGTTCAAATAAATGAGATCAAAGGACATTGGTAATGAGAGTATTCAAGCGTCAAGACACAAACTCACTCTTGAGCACTTTGTCATGGATTACTTAGTTAATGTGAGATCAACTCTTTAGTGTTCGTGCCAAGTGAGTGAAAATGCAGTGTTATTAATTCACTGGGATAGAGTTAAACTTTCACTCATTCGGAATAAACTCGTTTGAAGGGGTCAAGGTTTACTTTGTATTCCAAACCGGATTTCCTCATTCCACGGCAGGCCTGTTGCGCACACAGAGGTGTGCCTCACCGCTCAGCTGATCTAACTCACTCACTTGCCTCGCCGCTCATCTGATCTCACTCACCTGCCTATACTCCCTCTCTGGGAGGGCTCCGAGCTCTAAGCCTGGGTTCTCCCTCCCCTTTCAGTTGATCTCACTCGTCTATACTCACGTTCGTTAGAAGGCCTCCAAGCCGTACACCTGGGGAGAGGGGTCTCTTGCACACATCTCAGCGGATCTCACCTGCCTACACTCCCTCACTCACTCTCACTAGGAGGTCTCCAAGTCCTACACGTGGGGGTCTCAAAGATACACCCCTGCACGGCCTCGCCATCTCTAGGAGTCTATGAGCCCTCGACCGCCAGCCCCTCACTTCCCCCCACGCCTGCATATTCGAGTCACACTCTGTCTGCCCTCGCTGCGACCCCAGCGCCTTACTCACACTCATGCCCTCGCCCTCACTCACTTTCATGCAATCACACTTATGATCACAGTAGTCGTGCCTCACACTCGTGGGTGCCGCTCACCTCCCATCCCCCAATCTGCACCAGACACGCAACTCTGATGGGCCTCCAAGCCTACTCTACCTCGCAGAGGCGCTACAATTCACTCTTTCCCTACGAGGCGTCACAGCGATTAACCTGGCGCACCTCCCCGCATTGCAACAAAATCTACTTTGATTTTTAGTCAAAGTCCACGTTTTAAAGCGCAGCGCGTTACACTTTTATGGTTCATATTATGACTGAATAAAGTTTACCGAACTGAAGTGTATCAGGCGCTATGAAAATAAGCTGAACGCTTACATTATGTTCAGGGGTTAAATCTTCAAATCGACAGCGGGGCTCCTGTCTCACTAAAGAAACACTTAAAGGGTGAGTGGGCCACCCTGCGACGGCATCACAAAAAGTGAGCAAACCACAATACTACATATGCGATGCACTATTTAAAACACACAAAGAACACATTACCAGGTCCCTTTTAGTTCAGATGAGACAGAAACAGAAGTCACCGACCCAAAGACAATTAGGAGATCTGCTGGAAAACTCCAGATCAGTTTTGTTTCACCCAGAGTAGGAATTTGGAATGACCAATTCCCCTGGTAACTCTTTATTTCTTAGTGGAAGTTCAGGGTTCATTCAACCGGTGACCCCATTAACTCCATCTACCCTAGTGTGCTAGTAACCTGCAATTCACGTCACCTGGGAAGGGGGTGAACAGAATTCGCTGGAAGATTAACAGGGCACTGATCGTATCCCGGCTCTACACATATGGTATCTGTACAGCGCAAACCCGATGAAAGGCTTTGGGGCGCTGTACAGAGTCACCAGGCAAAGACACTGTCAGTGACTGGAGGGGCAGCAGGGTTTTGAGAGTGGAAATGGACTGTTGGTGCGCTGTGACAGTGTTTTACCGCATCGTAATGTAGTGTTCTTTAAAAAGGCTCTACGAGATATGCATCCTGTTAAGCACAAAAACACAGGAACAATCACGTAGCAACCTTGAACTACGAAACACCTACACAAGCCAGTTTAAAAAAAACTAGATTAGATTAGCTGAGGGGCAGGGTGCTGGGAACAGGTGCCCTCGGAATGCCTGTGCGCCGTGGCTCTCTGCTTCACAGCCCTCGTGAAGACTTTTCTTATCTGCTTGTTAAATAAACAAGCAGATAAGAAAAGTCTTTGCGTCTGGGCTGAGTGAAAACAGATGCGCTTGTCACGGGCGGCATCCGAAAACTGCAAGGGCGTCAACAAAAGTGACAGCCAGCAAACCAGAAGCACAGAAAATACATTAATCACTACCTAAGCCAATGGAAAAAGGTTGTGACAGAGGGGCGTGGATTAAAGTCCCCTTCTTCATACTGTTTACTATAGCTCTCGCAGGTTAGAAGGGATATACTAGGTTAAAGTGGACGTTGTTGTTCAATTTCACTGCTTTAAACGGAGTTTAGAATATTGCACGTAGCATACAGACCAGTTGGACTGATGAGTATGGTGCATACCAACCAATGCTGTGAAGCTCCATTTAAAGTAGACCACCTGCTTCTGCCTTTTGCCATGATTTTTCTCGATCTTCCTAGAGAAAATAAGCCTGAAGCTACTTTGTATCTGGGAAGAATATGATCTCAACAGCTCAATCAGAAACCATCCCTAAGCGTTTGGCAGAATAACCAACCAACATTTCACAGGTCTATGAGTGCAAAAAGTGTAATTTCTGATGTAGGTGTGATGCTGGCCATGCTCTTATTAAAAAAACCAAAAAAAAAGTCAAACTAAGAAGGAATGAACCTTAGTACAACTGTTACCATAAAGGGGTGTACTTGCACTTCATTGGACAGTGACCAAACAACTGGTTCAGAGAAAAACTCTATTTCTAACTGTTATAAATATTTGACAGCAAGAAAGGAAAACGTTCTGCAGCAGGCCAGCAGTTGAATATTAAATCCACTGTGCAAGGCTTTTATCATTTTACTCAATGTTTGAAGAAAAGTGGGGCGAAAACCATGGGTGGCACGGTCAGTGATTTAAAACTGGAGCCTTTGACTACTGAAAGCCAGTGCAAACACTATAGATGGACCGAAATACAAGCGCTGTGATTGACTCCAAGAACTGACAGGCTGCACTTTTTAAAAGAAATTTGTGGTCTAATGGATAGCTATTTAGATTGCTCTAGGAAAAGGGAGTTCCTATCCTCCAAGTTGGAGGAGATGATAGAGTGAGCATCTGCTCTTAAAAATACTTTGAAGAAGGGCAATTGATAATGGTTTGAATAAGAAGTGGATAGGTACAACCTTGTTCACTGGGGTTGTTGGGCGGAGATGGTCCTATGAAAGTTAATTTCATGATTGCGAACGTTGGTATTTGGTGTGGGGCTGCAATACGTGAGGCAAGTTGCCTGTCTGCAAGCTGCTTCATAAATTGGGTAAGGCTTTGGCTCTCTAATAATTTTTTATACTCCTAACCCATCTTTAAACAGTGAGAAATTAATACAATGAATTCAGAAGCAATAGATGGAAATAAAGTCTTCAAACATCCGCGAGCAATCAAAAGATCATTTAATAGCCCAGGGTCACTTTATGAACTTGTGACAACATAAAGCATAATTATTTTTTTTTGCGTATAGATTTTTATTACCATTTTTATAATCACAGTTGCATATTAACATATTCATGAAGGTCTCATAACTACAGTAAGAAACAACTTGTATGTCCCCCCCCCATCAAACTTCTGGCTATAGTGTAATGCTAGCGTGTTAAACAGTTACAGTGCATTGATATCGGTATCCCCAGGTGGTGTAATAAAATGTTTAGCTTATGCCTACTACACAACCAAGGAGAAATATACTTATTGTTCCTAATATGCCTTACGTTTACATCATGCTCAGCTAACTGTGAATCTACGGTGGCAGCTCATCTGGGGGGAGGGCATGGGGGAGCTAGCAACTCGGAGAGCATTGCTGCCCAAGCCTGCAAATCGTCCACCAATTTATTGTGTCTGCGTGTTTTGTGCATGTGACGTTCCTCCGCATTCGCCCATTCAGTCATGTCTTTCAGCCAGTCACATAATTTAGGCGCCTTTGGTGAAAACCAACCTATGGCAATCCTGCGCTTCCCCAGTACTAATCCCAGGATAAGAAATTTTCTGCTCAGCTTTTTTTTCTTTTTTTTAATGAGTATTTGCCCAAGCAAACAGTAACTCTCCTCCCTGGGAATCTTCCACCCTGTGGCACCTCCCAGCTCACCAAGAACCAACCACCAGTATTTGTCTAAGGCAGAGCATCCCCAGACCATATATCTATAAAATCTGCATTTACTCTCTTGCATCGGGGCATCTGGGGGAGCGCCCTGGGTAAATGACCTAAAGCCTCTTAGGTGTGAGATAAACTTGGTGTATCTCATTGTATTGCAGTAATTTAAATCGCACATTGGTAGATGTGGTCTTAACCCCTTCGTGTATACCCTCCCAGTCCTTCGGGGAGAGGGGTGTCTCCAGGATACCCTGCCACTTTCAGGGGAGCATCCTCCCTCCGAGCTCGATAGATCTGAGAGATCAGCCTCCTACCTCTTGCCATGGTTTTTAATGTATCCAGTGTGTGGGAAACCTGTGGGGAGTCTGGAAAGGACGGCCATATGTCAGGCCCTGTTGCTGTGACTTTAGCAAACTGAAGGAATTGTCCCGATCCCAATTGAAAAGTTCCAATGGCTTCCACCAGGGTTATTAATCTATCCCCTGGATAAAGATCCCGAAAAGTGGCGCAACCCCCGCCCTCCACCTATCCATGGACATAGTTTGTTTGATAAGATTAAATGGGTGTAGCGCCCAGATGTTCATGCCTGGCGCAAAAGTAGCCCTCAGGGCTGTCGTGACCGGTCTCCCCATGCCCCACACACCTGTCTGACTGATTGGGCACATTAGCTGGGGCCCTCGCCCCCATCAACATCCACTCCAGTAGCAGAACTCCGCCACAGGGGCCTTTCAGTAACCTTTTTTCCCAGTTGTCCTGGTCGTCCAACCAGTGGACCGCGTGTTGCAACTGTACAGCGAGACAGGCAGGGTAACTTGAGACCACCCCTATTCCAGGGGTGTTTCAGAGTGGACGGGCCAACCCCCTTCCTCCCATTCGCCCAAAGTAACTCCACTATTAATCTATCCAGGTCTGCAAAGTACCTCCTGGGGATGGCAAAGAGAGTCCCTTGAAAAACGGAAAGACAACGAGGCAATTTGATTATCTTCACTAATGCTAGTTTTCCCATCCGGGAGAGATGTAGTGAGTTCCAGAATATGATTGACGGTTTCAATCTTTCCAGCACCCTTCCAGTATTAGCAGTTTCGAATTCCCAGTCCCTGTGCGTGATTCTGATTCTCAACCCAAAGCTTAAGTTGATCATTTGTTTGAATCCTCCAATGAAAATGCAGTTTCTGAACTCCTTCTTAGATTAGATAAATCCCATCAGAGTTAAAGTTCAAGTACATGTACAGCTTCCGTCCATGATTTAACATCAAGACAGCGATGATCAGGGTGCTGGCTAACATCTACTGCATAGTGGATAGTAGAGATATGTTGGAGGGAAAATCTGTTAAACAGGAAGAAAACAAGCTGACAAAATAATATGGTTTTAATGCATTATTCAGCTGGGGAAATCAGCCAGGCTCAGAAGAGACTGGAATGTGATGTCCGACGCACAGTTCAAAAACAGAGGTTTATATACCTTCCAACCACAACAGAAAAAAGTTACAAGCATAGTATTTGTGTGTCAAATGTATGAGAGAAAATCGGCAGATATAACAATTTCTTGGAAATAAAAGCACATGTAGGTGTGGGCCACATGGCCCTCGCTTCGCATATTTAGTGGAAACCCCCTTTGTGGTTTTCTATTCTCAAAACCTAATCAATATTTTTTTTTTGGGTGGATAACCAATTTTTTTAATTTTTGAACAGACAAATGGCAGCATGACACATTTGATCGCTGTTTCATGACATCTCAGATTACATTTGCATTGATCAGGTGTAGGTAGGCGCCCTGGTCCACAACCATTAACATATAAACATTACATTTGTGTATATAGGCGGGTTCCAAATCTAGTCAGTCTAACGGATTCAACCATTTGCCCCATACCATGTTGTATTTAGTAGGGCATCCTTGGGCCTCAAATAGGGGTTTTTCCTGTGTGGCGCACCAGTACACTCCCTGGCGCCATCTGGTTATGCTTGGTGACTTGGGTGGGGCCCATGTTGCGGCAATATCGCGTTTAGCTACCGCGATGGCTGTCCCCAGGAACACCCTGTCAGATCGGGACCCGAATAGGCCGTCCATTACTCCTAGAATGAGTCGTATGGGATCGTGAGGAACCTGCCAGCCCAGGATGTGTGTGAGCTCGGACTCTATTGCAGCCCAGTATGAGGCTAGGCTTGGACAGGTCCAGGTCATGTGGTAAAAACCTGCTGGTTCGTGGCCACAGCGTGCGCAGCTCGGAGAGGGGCGTAGGCCCGCTCTGTAAAGGCACTCTTGGGTGAGATAAGCTGAGATAAGCGGTATGTAAGTAATATAGTTGGATTAGGCGGAGACTGGCTGAAGTTGTGATGGTTTTGGGGGCCATAAGTGCGTCGTGCCAGTCCTCTTCCTCCAGGGGGCCCAGCCATCCCTCACACTGGGTCCTGAGTGGGGCGAGCGTTGTCGGGCTGTTATTGATCAGGGTACGGTATATCCGGGATACCCCACCCTTCCCCAGGTTTCCCATCATGACCTGAGCCTCTTTGGGCTAAATTCGGGAAGTGATGTGCCATCGAAATGTGCGCGCTAAGAGCATGTCGTAGCTGCAGGTACTTATAGAATTGTGAGGTATGAAGAGTGTGGCGTCCCTGCAGGTCTTGGAACGATCTAATGTGGTCTCCCACCCAGACATCGCCCAGTAGTGATATGCCAATACAATCCTATCGTTTGAATCCCGTGAGTGCCACCACCTGCCCTGCCAGAGGGATGTCAGTTGGCTTAGTTTATTGTCCCAACGTGTGTGTCTTAGGGCCGTACGTCAGGCTATCAGGACCGCCCTAGTGATCGACGGCATTGCTGTGGGTATTGGGCTCCCATATAGGAATGCCTGAATCTGGGGAAACTCCAGGTCCTTGAGCTCTGTTCTATAGGCCGGGTCAGATGAGCCCCCAGTGAACCGGTCATGGAGGACCAAAAGTCGGGTAGCTATGTAGTATAGGTGAAGGTCCGTCATGCCCATGCCGCCATCAAAGGGCGGAATCCGACACCGGGCGAGGGCGATGCGTGGTCTGTTTCCCCCCCCCCCCCTGCCCTCCCCAACAATTTCACAGCCCACACCGTCCATTTCCCTAAACCAGCTGCGTGGGAAGTGAAAGGAGGTATTCTGGATGACATAAAGGAAGCGTGGAAGGATCATCATTTTAAACAAGGCCACTCTCCCCAGAGGGTTGAGCGGTAGGGTTTGCCAGCGCTTGAGATTCTCATAGGTTTTTTTAACCAGTGGGGTAATGTTTAATGCCCATTCTAATTCGGGGAGCAGAGCTTCAAATATTTGGGGCTATTGATCGGATTGTCGCCTAATGGGGATGGCTGTTTGCCAGTTGAAGCATTCCCTGGAGGGATGAAGGGGTACTAGGGTCGATTTTGCCAGGTTAAGCCGGAGTCCTAAGACGCTCTCATAGGTTTGGAGGGTCCGGAGACACCGAGGGCCAGAGCTGGCTGGGTCCGCCAGAAAAAGCAGGATGCCGTCCGCATATAAGGTAATTTTGTCGATGTGGTGGCTCTCCCAAGCCCAGCCCCGGATCAAGTCATCCGACCGAATGAGGCATGCCAGGGGCTCCATTGCCAGCGCAAATAGGAGAGGTGAGAGGGGGCAGACCTGTCTCGTGCCTCTTTGAATGGAGAATGCCTCTGACAGGGCTCCATTGGTGACACTCTGGCTTTAGGGTTAGAGTAAAGGACCTGAACGAAGCGCCTGAATTGCTGACCCAGGCCCATCGTCTTTAGAACCTCCTCCAGGTAGAGCCATTCAACCGTGTCGAAGGCTTTTTCAAAGTCGACAAGGAGGAGCGTCAGGTAGGGTGTGAGATGTCGACGGTGTGCTAGAGCAAGGTGGACGCGTCTCAGGCAGTGCCTAGTGCTGCGCGCTGGCATGAAGCCGCATTGGTCGGAGTGGACGTAGGCGCTGGGCCAGTATTGTGGCATATATCTTCACTTCGGTGTTAATTAGGGAAATGGGACGGTAGTCCGCGCAGGATGATGAGGGCGGTTGGGTTTTGGGGTTCACCACTATAGTTGCCACGTCTGTCTCAGGGGGAAAGGACCCGGCCTCAGCAACATGTCTGTACAATTCAGCAAGGTGGGGGGACCAGCCGGTCCTGATATGCGGCATAGTACCCTGCGGGAAGCCGCCCGGCCCAGGCGTTTTCCCAGCTTTCATCAAAGAGATTGCGCTGTGTATTTCTTCCGGGGTGAAGGGAAGATCTAGATCTGTCACCTCAGTTTCCGCGAGGCAGGGGAGCTGGACCCCCGCTTGGCTAAGCATATCCGGGAGGGAAGCGCCAGGCTTGCGGGCGGAGTATAGGTGGACGTAATAGTCTGTGAATGGCTGCGCGATTGCAGGCGACGTGTGCTTAGTGGTCCCTGAAAGATCACGGACTTCAGGGATTATTCGATTGGCCAAGGGATAAGAGACCAGGCTGTGGAGCAGCCGCCCATTCTTGTCTCCCCAGCCATACACTCGGGCTACAGAGACGCCACAGCGTCTTGGCAGACTCCAGGGAGATATGTTTGATCTCCTCACAAATGGCTGCGAGTTGCCGGTCTTGCAGATCGCTTGGGGATTCACTTGGGGCTGTTTCGAGCCGTGTTGCTTGCGCCTCAAGAAGGGTCAGACTGCTGGTCTGAGCAAGCCAGTGCGCCTGGACCTGGCCTCTGGCTACTCCCCGGATGGTGGCTTTACTTGCCTCCCAGAGGGTGCTCGGGGAGGGGACTGATCCCAGATTAATGACGAAGTACTGGCGCAGCTCCTCCCCTATCGCTTTCTTGACCTCCTTGTCTTGCAAGAATCAGGCATTTAGTTGCCGCAGTGGGCGGGGCGTGTCAGGGGTTTCGCCTAAGAGTAAAAGTAGGGCTGAGTGCTCTGAGATTCCCCAGGGGAGGACAGCAATGTTTGATACCTTCTGGCACTCAGAGGCCGGCATGAGGATCATGTCAATTCGCGAATGCGTGCGATGTGCTGCCGAAGTGTGAGTATATTGGGAGCTTCAGGGGTTCCAGACTCTCCAGACATCACAGGCCTAGGGCAGCTGTCCAATCGATCAGTTTCTTTGCGTTCGTTATCCTAGCGGGAGTGGGTGTGCCAGTCGTGTCAAGCAATGGTTTCATGACTGTGTTAAAGTCTCCCCCTATCACCGTCTGGCCTATGGGTAGGGCAGTGATAACGTCAGTGAGGTGACGCAGAGAGGAGGCGAGCGTAGCTGGCGGGATGTATACGGATACCAAGTTGAGGGTGTTCCCTTCCAGCGTCCCAGATAAGGTGACAAACTGGCCTTGGGAATCTGTAGTGATGTGGTTGGGCGTGAAAGGAAGTCCTCGTCGTAGCAGGATTGCAATCCCTCGGGACCCTTGCTCGAACCCAGAGTGCCACACCCTGTGGAAGCCATATCTCACAAGGAAGGGGCATTGAGTTCCCAGGAGGTGGGTTTCCTGGAGTAGGAGTATGTCAGGGGCGTGTCTTTGTGCATATTTAAAGGCTGCTGCCCGTTTGATGCGGTCTAGCAGTCCATTCACATTCCAGGATATCATTTGGAGGGGATTACCCTTAGTGAGTGTTCGTGTCATGCCGGGAGTATGGAGTGAATGGGACCTGGGGTATTGAGCCCCCCAGGGACTGACGCAGTGTTGTGGGAAGGCGCAGTTGCAGACCTCGCCCTGTGGGGTGTGTGGTCGCAGCACCCACGTGATGACCAAGTATCAAGGTGCTGCAAACAGTGAAAAAGAGAAACATTGGCAAATCCCAACAGAGAAGTAGATGGAGGACAACGGTCCTAACCCATCCCCGCCCTACCCACTCCCCCCCCCCGCCCTATACTTCTGGAACGGAAGCATCTGTCTCCCTGCAAAGTAAAACATAACTAGCTAAACTAAAACGTTTAGCTGAGAACTGCGTGGTGGACCCCTCCATAATATCGGATATATTGTTAGCATTGACAGTTATTTCGAAGATCCGTATTTCCGTGGGAAATGTTTCCCATGTCTCTTCCCATTGGAACCTCCCGGTTCCGCCCCTCAATAGTGGCGTTGATGCCTCAAATCGCAGGGCTTCTGGAGAGATCTGAGTCCGTGGCTGCTGGATCCAAAGTCCAGGGGGGGACTCCGTGCGGGGACAGTTCATCTGTAGAACCATCCTGATGGGGGGGGCAGACGGCCCGGTGGTTTCATCAGGTTTCCGGGCCATTGCCTCGGGTGATTCGGAAGTCTCCTTGGGCGCTCCCCGGCCCCTACGTGATTGCGTGCGCCTCTTACATTGCTTGGGGGACGATGGACCAATTACTTGTGATCTGGACGGCCCAGGCGAGGACATGGAGCGGACCTGGAGGGGTCGTTCTTCAGTTATCCAGGTCCAGGCTGATGGTGGAGACTCAAAGAAGTGCGTTTTGTTTTCGAACACAACTCTGAGGCAGGCCGGACAGAGAAGTCTGTATTGAAGGCCCAAGTTGCGAAGTTGCTGCTTGACCTCTGTGTAGGAGCGCCGCTGGGCCTGAACTTCCTTAGTGTAATCTGGGAAAATCATTGTTTGATTCTGGAACTTCAGGGCGCCCTGGGCCCGGGCCGCGTTCAGGATAGCGTCTCCATCTTTAAAGTTTAAAATTCGGGCAATGATGGGGCGATGTGGGGCGCCGGGAGGTGGTTTAGGTGCAAGAGATCGATGGGCCCGTTCGATAGCGAACCAGGGTGACACCGCTACCTTGGGCATCCACGATGCCAGCCAGGTTTCAAGGAAGGCCGCCGTTTGGTCTCGTTCGGCCCCCTCTGGGAATCCCACCAGGCGGAGGATGTTGCGCCGTGATGATTTTCTGTTTCTTCAGCCCTTCTGTGTAATTCCTTAGTGTGGGCTTGTAAGTGGGTTACCTGCTCTTTCAGTTGGCGGATGTCGTCTTCAGCTGTAGAAATGCGGGACTCCTCTTCCGAAATACGGGCTGTAGCGTTGCGCAGATCTTGGCGAATAAGGGCCACGTCCACCCGGACCTCTCCGATCTTATTTACCACCGAGGCCTGGGATGTGCTGATAGCCTGCAGAATTGCAGCGAGATCGGCTCCCGGGAGGGATGAGCCCCCAGTCGCCCCTTCAACTGGGCCTGATTCGTTCGTGGTATACTGGTCCATTTTGGTCTGGGTGGTGGATGCCTTGGGGGCCCGGTCCTTCCCCCATCCTGGACGTCGAGTGACGCCTGGGTCCGTCTGAGTGGTATCGTGTCGCAACGCAGGACTCAAGCAGGGATTCAGAGGGAGGCCTCTACCCTTTCTCAGGAGGTGGTGTGGAGTTAGAAAGGGTCTGGTTGTCTGGCCAGCGTTCGCACCTGCCGACGCCTCACTGCTTGGGGTCCAAGAAGGGGGGGAGGGGTCCCACCGCCCGCGTCCGGGCCCTCCGGGGAGGCAAGCGCTGACGGCAGGGTGAAGTCTGAGAGGGGGGCATACCCCCACGCCCCTGGTTGGGTAGGCTGGTCGGAGGGGGGGGGACGGTAAGTCCGATCGCCAGGGAAGATGCGACAATCTTGGTCGGAGCCTTGACACGGGAAGAGCGGGGACCCCCGGGCCAAGTCCTCTCCAGCTGAGGGACGGGAATGGTCGGGAGACCCACGGAACAGCGGAGGTCCTTCGCATGGAGTGCAAGTCGGGAGGGGCCCCTCCGGAGTTAAGGATCAGCCGGGAGTACAAAGTCTGCAGGGGTGCATCGGTCTCTCCACCCCTTTCCAATTGCCCCCGGGGCCCAGCTCACCTCTGTCGGTCCGGATGGTCTCCGCTACACGCCCGGCTCCAGCAGCTCCCACCAGGGCCCGGTCGGCGCAGTCTTTTAGATATGAGTGGCCAGCCGCTTGAGGGGGAACAGTGCACAGTGCAGTTTCTCAGGGCGTTTACTGTGACAGGGGGGCCCAATCCATCCAGTTCTCCCGGTGGCCGCCTCTTCAGAAGTCGCCAGGCCTGAGGTGCCCCGGGGCCTCCAGGGTAAGCCGGATCTGCGATCGTGCCTTCATTTGAGAGGGGAGGGCCCCCACCGCTCGCACTCTGGGTCAGTCAAGGGCGTCTCTCCGGCCCCACCGCCTGGCGGGCTCCACTGCCAGCGGGGCATCAACGACAGGGGCGGGACAGGCAAGGGCACCCGAGATGTGTTGCCAGCCCCCGAACCCAAATTTTCAAAAAGGGGGGGTTCGCCCGGGGAGGGCTGGGCCAGGCGTGTGCAGTGGCTCTTCAGCGCCCGTCACCAGATCGGAGGGTCCCCTCAGGCCCCATGTCCCAGGACCATCGGGGGCAGGAGACACTCACCGCCGACACCCGGAGTTCACAGCAGGTGGCACAGCGTCTAGGCCGGAGATCGTCACTCACTCCCACGGTCCTTCCGGCGTTGGCAGTCTGGTCCGCTCAGGCCTCCGCCGTGCGGCCCAGGGTCCGGACAGTCCCTCTTCTCCGCGGCAACCCCTGCCCGGTCCAGCAGGCAGTAGCGAGGGTCGCAGGAGACCAAGCCGGGCCCCACCGGATTCTCAGCTCGTCTGGTTGCTCAAGGGGGGAGCTGTGAAGGCACCCACCAGGGGGACAGCAGATAGGCCCGCCTCCTCGTCGTGTAGGCCGCAGCGATTTTCCGGCCTCCGTAGCAACCCCCGATCCGCAGGGGGATCGGCAGCAGGGGTCGACTCGAGGCGGCACTGGGGTCGCCTCTCGTGTCCTCAAGGGCCGATGCGTCCGACCCTAGGCGTCTGTCAGTCCCCAGCGTTGGCGGGTGTGCTGTGGTCCACTGCAGACCTCCGGTGATATCCCCAGGAGCAGGGAGGATGAAGGGCCCAGTCAGCGGGCCGCAGCGAAAGCCTCGACGCCGGAAGGCTCCGGACGGCGGCAGACGTGCACTCCGGAGGTTTCAGGCACTCCACGTTAACAGCGCCGCATTAGCAGATCAGTTGCTGTCTGTAGGGCATAAATTTGACTGCCGATGGCTTTGGATTATCGAGCGGATTACGGAGGGGTCCGCCATCTTGACGCTCCTAGTCACGCCCCCCCCCAACCTAATCAATATGAACGGCATTTCAGATATATTGGTCTTTCTGCACAGCGAGTGATTATATCTTGATGCGGATTGGCTATGCTTATCTGACCTTTTGTATGTGATTTCTTCCATCAAGCGTAGACGTTGTTTAAGTGAGAAGCATGGTTTCCAGCAAAAGCGGGCATTTGCGTCCCCATGAACAGAGGCAATATATGCACCTGGATCTGTCCATCCTGTGTAAGTACTTAATCAATGTGTGCATGTACCAGCAGCAAGTTTACAAAGGAAACCGGCCCTAACGTCATTGGTGCCATTCGGCACGTCTTTCTAGTAGCTGGAGATCGTTGTAACCTACTTCTGTAGTCTCTGCACTTAAGCACTGATGGTTTCTTGAGTCTGGAGGGAGATCTTTTTTTAAGTTTCATGCAGTAGCTCAACTTACTGACCGCAAGATGTTTCCTGACCTTCTAACGAACAATGTGACCTATTTATTTCTGCTAGACATATTGTTCTCCGTAACGTCACTATTTCTGTGCAGAGGTCTGTGTTCTTACAGGGGCCTAAAACGGTCTCTGACCTGAAAACTTTGCATGGAAGTCTCCGGCCTCAGATCTGTGTGGGTCTTTGTATAATGTATCCCATTTTCCCTATATCATTCCCACCTCTAGTTGTGTCTTCAAATACTTCTCCTAACCTCCCATCTTCTAGGGGGTTCACCTCATACTCACTACACCTGCGATATCCTTGGTACTTTTCCTAACCAAAGATGATACTCCTATATTAGCGGTTATCCTTTTGCAGCACACTATTATCAGCTGAAAATTACACGTCAAGAGCAATACAACAATCGGAGGCAACAAGGCCTTGAACAACCCATACATCCAGGACAGCAGCCATTAAAACCAGCCCTCGAACCACTCATCTGGAGCACCCCCCCTTCTTCGACCTTCTTGTGTAGATCATGCCATATCCGAATGGCTTGAGTCAATTTCCCATTGTGCGCGTCGTTGACCTGCACATATGTGCAGTAAGCTGACCCAGTCTTCTTGCACACAACCCCCTCCACAGCTGCCATTAAGTCCAGCACGTATCTGTGCTGCATCACCATCAGTCTAAGGGCACGTAGTTGTTCCTTGATTGTGTTAAATCCATCTTCTGTTGCATTCATGGCCTTCATATTTTCCCAAAGCGTGATCTGCAACCGCTTGAATCCAGACCATTTAGTGATGCTGGGCATTACTAAATGGTCTGTATTTTTGCGGAACATCTTCCCAAGTTGCAGTGCCAAAGTATTCTGCAGCTCTTTTCTTCACATGGTGATGCAACAAGGTCGTTGGACGGCTCATGGGATCGTTATACAATGTCTTAATTTTCACTCTTGGTATCACCAGGAAGTGGGCATGTAGAGTTGCAAGGGGGCAGAGGCCACTCCAGTTAGGGGGTAGCTGCATGTAGAGCCCGGCCCCACACTGCCAAAAGTGATCCATCAGGCTGGCGGTGCCCCCCTGCATGTCGGCGTTATCCATGGTAGTATTGCAGTTGAGGTTCCTTCCCACATTTACTGTCCCATTTCCTCTGAAACAAAGAGAAAACTGTATTGGTTTCATTGCTGTTCTAGGGGGGGCGCCATGCAGGGGCGCTAAGAAGAGGTGAAATACAACAAAGCTCTCATTAACAAGTGAATGGTCTTTTAAAGACCTGAGGCTGTGAAGTACTCGGGTGCGGCTGTGTGTGTGCCTGGGAAGCTGTCTCAGCCCGGGCTGACACACACGCGGGGTGACGTGACAGAGCGAAGGAGACAGAGGAAGGGAGACAGAGCGAAGGAGACAGAGGAAGGGAGACAGAGGAAGGGAGACAGAGGAAGGGAGACAGAGGGAGGGAGACAGAGGGAGGGAGACAGAGGGAGGGAGACAGAGAGAGGGAGACAGAGAGGGAGACAGAGAGAGGGAGACAGAGAGAGGGAGACAGAGAGAGGGAGACAGAGAGAGGGAGACAGAGAGAGAGAGACAGAGAGAGGGAGACAGAGAGGGGGAGAGACAGAGAGGGGAGACAGAGAGGGGAGACAGAGAGGGGGAGACAGAGAGGGGAGACAGAGAGAGGGGGGAGACAGAGAGAGGGGGAGACAGGAGAGGGAGACAGAGAGAGGGGGAGACAGAGAGAGGGGGAGACAGAGAGAGGGGGAGACAGAGAGAGGGGGAGACAGAGAGAGGGAGACAGAGAGAGGGAGACGGAGAGGGGAGACGGAGAGGGGGAGACGGAGAGGGGGAGACGGAGAGGGGGGAGACGGAGAGAGGGGAGACGGAGAGAGGGGAGACGGAGAGAGGGGGAGACGGAGAGAGGGGAGACGGAGAGAGGGGGAGACGGAGAGAGGGGGAGACGGAGAGGGAGACGGAGGGGGAGACGGAGGAGGGAGACGGAGGGGGAGACGGAGGGGGAGACGGAGGAGGGAGACGGAGGGGAGACAGAGGGAGGCGGAGGGAGGGAGGCGGAGGGAGGCGGAGGAGACGGAGAGAGGGGGAGACGGAGAGAGGGGGAGACGGAGAGAGGGGGAGACGGAGAGAGGGAGAGACGGAGAGAGGGGAGAGACGGAGAGAGGGGGAGACGGAGAGAGGGAGACGGAGGAGGGAGACGGAGGGAGGGAGACGGAGGGGGAGACGGAGGGGGAGACGGAGGGGGGAGACAGAGGGAGGCGGAGGGAGGAGGCGGAGGGAGGCGGAGGGAGGGAGGCGGAGGGAGGAGGCGGAGGGAGGCAGAGGAGGGAGGCGGAGGGAGGGGAGGCGGAGGGAGGGGAGGCGGAGGGAGGGGAGGCGGAGGGAGGGGGAGACGGAGGGAGGGGGAGGCGGAGGGAGGGGGGAGGCGGAGGGAGAGAGACTGGAGGGAGGGAGACTGGAGGGAGGGAGACTGGAGGGAGGGGACAGAGGGAGGGGACAGAGGGAGGGAGACTGGAGGGAGGGACGGAGACAGAGGGAGACTGGAGGGAGGGACGGAGACAGAGGGAGACTGGAGGGAGGGACGGAGACAGAGGGAGACTAGAGGGAGGGACGGAGACAGACAGAGACAGACAGACACGGACAGACAGACAGGGACAGACAGACAGGGACAGACAGACAGGGACAGACAGACAGGGACAGACAGACAGGGACAGACAGACAGGGACAGACAGACAGGGACAGACAGACAGGGACAGACAGACAGGGACAGACAGACAGGGACAGACAGACAGGGACAGACAGACAGGGACAGACAGACAGGGACAGACAGACAGACAGGGACAGACAGACACAGACAGGACAGACAGACACAGACAGGGACAGACAGACACAGACAGGGACAGACAGACACAGACAGGGACAGACAGACACAGACAGGGACAGACAGACAGCAGACAGGGACAGACAGGGACAGACAGGGACAGGGACAGACAGACAGGGACAGGGACAGACAGACACAGACAGGGACAGACAGACACAGACAGGGACAGACAGACACAGACAGGGACAGACAGACACAGACAGGGACAGACAGACACAGACAGGGACAGACAGACACAGACAGACAGACACAGACAGACAGACACAGACAGGGACAGACAGACACAGACAGGGACAGACAGACACAGACAGGGACAGACAGACACAGACAGGGACAGACAGACACAGACAGGGACAGACAGACAGGGACAGACAGACAGGGACAGACAGGGACGGACAGGGACAGACAGACAGGGACGGACAGGGACGGGTAGATAGAGGGAGAGAGATAGGGAGGGAGATATAGAGGGAGGGAGGGAGAGATGGAGAGATAGAGGGAGGGAGGGAGAGATGGAGAGATAGAGAGAGGGAAGGAGATATAGAGGGAGGGAGGGAGGGAGGGAGAGATGGAGAGATAGAGAGAGGGAAGGAGACGGAGAGGGAGGGAGAGAGAGAGGGAAGGAGACGGAGAGGGAGGGAGGGAGAGATAGAGAGAGGGAAGGAGACGGAGAGGGAGGGAGACGGAGAGGGAGGGAGGGAGAGATAGAGAGAGAGATGTGTGTATGCCGGGTCTGGTGGCTCAGTGGACGAAGGCGTCCGCTGCAGGGGCCTATGTTCAACCTCATGGTCATAGTTATTTTTTTTTGCTCTAGCCCCGCCCCCTCCCCCACTGAGCCCGCCCCCACCGGTGCGGCCCTCGGCCACAAACCACACTGTAAATTTGGCCCCCGAGAGAAAGTTTGTGAGTACCCATGCCTTAGAATATCGTCAGGCTGGATCCGGAAAGTTTTTGCGTAGCAGTACCCTTGCGCGTCGGTAGGCGGCGTCGTGCGGCTCCGCGTCCGTTGTCGGCGTCGGGATCGCCGGGATGACGTCGCGGGCAGTATTTAGACGCCGCCCCTGCGCGCTGACGTCAGTTCTTCTTTTTCCGCGCCAGTAAGCGCAGATCCGGGAAGAGCAGTGCCCCAGTCATTTTTTGACTAAGTTTTTTGGTGATTTTTCACTGTTTTTCTTAACGAGTCTCTCGACTCCGAAGGTGTCGGTAGGGATGCCCGGCTTCAAGCCATGCGACGCCTGTGGTCAGATGATGTCGATCACAGACCCGCATCAGGAATTTCTCTACTGCCTCGGCCGCGACCACGACACGAAGTCGTGCCCCGACTGCCGGGCCTTGCATCCGAAGGCTTTGCGAGAGCGGTCTCGAAAGCTCCTCGAGGTCCGGCAGTCGGCTCCGCGCCACACCAAGCCCCGGTCACGTGAGAGGTCGAGGGCCGGTCGCGGAGTCCTCATCGGTCGTCGGGGTCCAAGTCTTCGCACTCCTCCGGTAAGTCGAAGCATAAGAAGTCGAAGAAGCGTCATCGCTCGACGACTTCCCTCGCCGGTCTCGCGACTCGGCTGAGGGTCCTGTCGGCACCGTCCCCGCGGCTCCGGGAGTGCCTGTGGGCCGCCGCCGCATTACCCCCTTATCTGGGTTCGGCAGCGACTCCGGCCGAGATACAGGAGTTCCTGTCGGCCGTGGCCCGCCTCTTCGGGCCTCAAGGTCCCCCGGTGCGCCTTCGGGCCCCGCGGGCCCTGATGGGGTTTCTCCGGCGCCGCCGGCGACTCCGGTCCCGGCGCCGCCTGTCACACCAGCCCCGGCTCCGGTGCTGCCACATCCCCGATCGACGCCGGTTGACCTGACGACACCTCCACCGGCGCCGATCTCTCCGGTGCCGTTCCCGACGCCGCCCGGGGCTCCGGGCGGCGTTGTTCCCCGGTTCTCTCCGGATCCGGACACAGCGCCGATGAGACCTTGGGTCCCGCATGTCCCTCCTCCTCCTTATTTTGAACCTGAGGAGGACGAAGAGAACTGGGAGGGGTCGGATGACCCTCTCACACAGCAGTGTGAGTTCGATAAGGACTGGGCTGAGGAGCTTGGGGATGCCAGTGGTCTGGACACCTCCCCTGACTCTGGCATGCTGTCTCCTCCTTCCGTGGCAACGGAGGAGGGAGCAAATTTTGCAACGGTGTTGCGTAGAGCAGCTGGGGCCTTACACCTCCAATTGCCTACAGTGGCTGTCAGGACTAACCTCCTGACGGAAGTGCCTCAGCCGGCGGCTACCTCCTCGGAGCCACTGCTGCCGTTTAATGACGCGCTTTCCGACGTTCTTTTGGGCACCTGGTCCAAGCCCGCCACAGGGGCTCCTGTGGATAGGAACGACCCCCTGTTCCTCTCCCAACACCCCACCCCTGAGAGCTTGGTTGTCCAAGCCTCTGCTTCCCAAACAGCCTTCTCTACCGCTCCTCCGGATAGGGAATCCAAACGCCTGGATCAATTTGGGAAGAAGGTCTTTTCTTCCTCCAGTGCTGGCTTGCGGTCCGTCAACACCGCTTGCCTTTTGGGCCGATATTCCCACTCTCTGTGGGACTCGGTGCCGCAAGTTCTGCCCCAGTGTCCTGAGGAGGTCCAGACACTGCTTTCCCGCGCCATTGCGGATGGAAGAGATGCGGCTAAATACACCATTAGATGTGGCCTTGATACCGCCGACTCGCTAGGCAGATCGCTTGCGACGACAGTGGCGCTGCGCTGTCACGCCTGGCTGAGAACCACTGGTTTCTCGGGTGATGTCCAAAACACCCTTATGGACATGCCCTTTGATGGGGTCGGTCTTTTTGGAAACAAAGCAGACCATGCGCTGGAGCGCTTTAAGGACTCGCGGGCTACGGCCAAGTCCCTGGGCCTTTCTGCTGTACGCCCTCCGCTACCGTCTGCTTTTCGCCCCTTTCGTGGCCACGGAAGGGGCGCCCAGTCACGTCCACTGCCCAGCCACCGGCCCGCGCAGCAGGCTCCTTCGCGTGGCCGAGGACGTGGCTCCTGCCGTGGCGGGTCAGGCAACCAGCGTGCGGGTCAGGCCACCAACCCCGCCCCGTCCGCGGCCTCCAAGCCCTCCTAGTCCCTCCTTTCAGGTGCACAGCACGCCAGTAGGGGGCAGGGTCCGCCATCACCTTCACCACTGGCGTGCCATCACCTCGGACAAGTGGGTCTTGGACATTGTCCGAAGGGGCTACTCCCTCCCCTTCGAGACCATCCCCCCAGCCATGCCACCTCTATTCCACCGCATGTCAGGGGATCACTTGGTGCTTCTTCAGAAGGAAGTTGCGGCCCTCTTGGCCAAGAGGGCCATCAAGCGCGTTCCGACCCCAGAAGTAGGACGTGGTTGCTACTCCCACTACTTTCTGGTGCCCAAAAAGGACAAGGAGGACATGCGTCCTATCTTGGACCTCCGGAACGTCAATCGCTTTCTCCGGAAGGAGAAGTTCAAGATGCTCACCTTAGCTCAGGTCTTGACTGCCCTCGACCCTGGAGACTGGATGGTAGCATTGGACTTGCAGGACGCTTATTTCCACGTCCCCGTCCTGCCGACTCACCGGCGTTACCTGCGGTTCATGGTGGGCCTCGAGCATTTTCAATTCACCGTGCTCCCCTTTGGCCTCACAAGTGCCCCTCGGGTGTTCACGAAAGTGATGGCGGTGGTCGCAGCTCATCTGCGCCGGGCAGGGGTTCCAGTCTTCCCCTACCTCGACGACTGGCTGCTGAAGGTGGGCTCGTCCCAGGCAGTCGTCTCCCACCTCCAGTCTACGGCCGAACTCCTGCACTCGCTGGGGTTCTCCATCAATGTGCTGAAGTCGCACCTGATTCCTTCTCCACAGCTCCTTTTCATCGGAGCAGTTCTGGACACGACGCAGTTTCGGGCCTATCCTCCCGAACGGCGAGTCCGGGATATTCAGGCTATGATTCCGATCTTTCAGCCTCTATCCTGGGTTTCGGTACGGATGACCCTGAGGCTGCTGGGCCTCATGGCCTCCTGCATCCTGCTGGTCGATCATGCCAGATGGCATATGCGGGCTCTGCAGTGGGACCTGAAGTTCCAGTGGGCGCAGCACCAGGGCAACCTGTCCGATCACGTCCAGATCTCGGAGGGGACTGCAAAACAGTTGCAGTGGTGGCTCTCGAACCGGCAATGGGTCAGGGGCAGATCCCTCTCCCTTCCCCAGCCAGAGCACACAGTTGTGACGGACGCGTCCCTTCTGGGATGGGGCGGTCACATGGGAGAGGCGGAGATCAGAGGCCTCTGGTCTCCGGCGGAGTCCCGGCTCCATATCAACCTTCTGGAGCTCCGGGCGATCCGACTTGCACTCAAGGCATTCCTTCCCTCTGTCAAAGGGAAGGTAGTGCAGGTGTTCACAGACAACACCACCACCATGTGGTACTGCAACAAACAGGGCGGGGTGGGGTCGTGTACCCTATGTCAGGAGGCTCTGTGTCTCTGGACATGGCTGGAACATCAGGGCATTTTCCTGATGGTTCAACACCTGGCAGGTTCCCTGAACGCCAGGGCGGATGAACTCAGCCGCAGGTGCATGATGGATCACGAATGGCGTCTTCACTCGGAGGTGGCGCAAGGTCTTTCAGCAGTGGGGAGAGCCGTGGTTAGATCTGTTCGCCACCGAAGAGAACGCGCAATGTCAGCAGTTCTGCGCGTTGGAATTTCCAAGGCGGCACTCGCTCGGCGACGCTTTTCGCCGCGAGTGGAGTTGCGGTCTGTTGTACGCCTTTCCGCCTATATCACTTCTGCCCAGAGTGTTGAAGAAGATTTGGCGCGACCGGGCCCAAGTCATCCTTGTGGCTCCGGACTGGGCTCGAAGAGTTTGGTATCCCGAGCTACTCAGTATGAGCGTCGATCCCCCGATCCGTCTGCCTCTTCGGGAGGATCTTCTGTCGCAGCAGCAGGGGATGGTCCTCCACCCGAACCTGTCCAGTCTACACCTGCTTGCGTGGAGATTGAGCGGCGGCAGTTGATTCCTTTCGACTTGCCTCCCGAAGTTTGTGATGTGATTCTGGCAGCCAGGCGTCCCTCCACTAAGGTGGTATACGCCTGCAGGTGGAACAAGTTTGTGGCATGGTGCACAGCAAAGGCTGTGAATCCCCTCTCTGCCCCTCTTTCTGAGGTTCTTCTGTTCCTTCTTTCTCTGGCCCAACAGGGTTCTGCCCTGGGTACCATCAAGGGCTATCTTTGTGCAATCTCGGCCTTCAACAGGCTTCCTGATCAGCCCTCTCTTTTTAAGTCCCCTGTTGTTAACAGGTTTCTTAAAGGCATTACACACCTCTTTCCTCCTGTTCTGTTTATAATGCCTCAGTGGGACTTAAACTTGGTTCTTACTTTTTTAATGTGCGCTCCTTTGAGCCTCTGCATAACTGTCCTCTTCGTCTTCTGACTCTGAAGACAGCCTTTCTGGTGGCCATCACCTCCGCTCGGCGGGTGAGTGAGCTCCAGGCTCTTTCATGCAAACCTCCCTTTCTGTCTGTTCATCCAGACAAGGTTGTTCTTCGGACGCGTCAGTCCTTCTTGCCAAAGGTGGTTACTGCCTTCAACATTGGGCAGACCATCACTTTGCCCACATTCTTTCCGCCTCCGCATCCTTCCAGAGAGGAAGAGAGGCTCCACCGTCTGGACCCAAAACGTGCGCTTGCCTTTTACATCAACCGCACACAACAGTTCCGGGTGGACGACCAGCTCTTTGTTGGCTACGTGGGCGCCAAAAAAGGTCGGGCGGTACACAAGAGGACCATCTCCCGCTGGGTCATCTTGTGTATCAAAGCCTGCTATTCTTTGGCTAAGAAGGAGCCGCCTGTTGGGCTGCGGGCCCATTCCACCAGGGCAACGGCTGCTACCACGGCCTTAGGCCGCGGGGTTCCGCTGCAGGATATATGTCAGGCAGCTACGTGGGCCCTCGCTGCACACGTTTACCAAGCATTACTGCCTTGACAGCCAGGTCCGGAGGGACGGCTTCTTTGGCCGCTCTGTCCTCCGAGACTTCCTTGTCTAAATCTGTTCGCAGACCCACCACCGGGGTTGGTATTGCTGGGGTATCTATTCTAAGGTAAAGAATCTGTCGCTAACGTGTCTCTTTCAGATGCACAAGTTACTAACTTGTGTAACGATATATCTGTAAGAGACAGTAGTTAGTGACAGATTCCTTACCGCCCCACCCATCCTCCCCGTTCTGCGAACTGATTTCTAGGGTTAAGGACATCCCTTTCAGGCCCTAGTATTTTTCAGACACCTATGTCAGCTTCTTGCATGGCTCTGCGTTCCTGGCGCGGAAAGTCGTGTACAGAACTGACGTCAGCGCGCTGGGGCGGCGTCTAGGTACTGCCCGCGACGTCATCCCGGCGATCACGACGCCGACGACGGACGCGGAGCCGCACGACGCCGCCTACCGGCAGCGCTAAGGGTACTGCTACGCAAAAACTTTCCGGATCCAGCCGGACGCCTGGGGATATTCTAAGGTAAGGAATCTGTCACTAACTACTGTCTCTTACAGATATATTGTTACACAAGTTAGTAACTTGTGCAATAGTTGATGTAAGATAAAAGAAATAGAAATATATAAGAGCTAAAAGCATCACTATTAGCGCACTGAGGAAGTGTCTGAAGCGGTGGAGGGAGGCTTTACTCCGGTTGCTTCTCCTGTTCTCCCCCCTCTTTTTCCTGCTCTGTGTCTGATGGGATGGATGGCAAGGTCGGCGCCAGGCGAATGTCTCGGAAATGATACCATGGTTTATGTCCTTGAACTTTCACCACAGTAGCTGTGCTGTCAGTCACTGGATAGGGTCAGTTGAGCTTGCTGTCCTTCCAGGTGCAGATTAAATTCTTTGTGTACACTAAAGTTCCCAATGACAAGGGTGTCCTTTGATCATCTGCTGGAGCTGCATTGGTGCGCTTGTTAGCTGTCTGGTTAACCTGTTTAGAGAAGAAATTTGCTACTTTTGTTAGCTGTGCCATATAAAGACATTTCAGTTTGTACAACTTCAGGTGCACTCTGTTTGCAACTTATTTCTAGTTGGTGGCACATATGTATTCATTAGTCTCCCAGTCACTGTTTGATGTGGGGTCAAAGGGTGATCTGAAACTGGGGTGTTTCTGAGGGCAAACCGTGCTAGTGGGAGACAGCACAACCAGTTCTTTTTTTAAGGTGACACGCAGTTTACTCAGTTTGTTCTTGAGTAGGCTATTGATGCTCTCCACAATGCCATTGCTTTGGGGGTGATAGGCTGACGGGAGCCTATGTGTGAGTCCTAACAGGGTGGTTAGGTGGGAAAAGATCATATTCACGAAGTTTGTGCCATTGTCGGATCTGATTCCTTCAGGAATGCCCCACTGCGGTTTAACCTCACGGATCAGAAAATTAGCAGCAGACTTGGCATCACAGTGGACACAAGGTCCTGCTTTGATCCATCTGGAGAATGGACAGGCTACAACTATGAGGTAGCGATAATGATTGCATCTGTCAATCATATCAATATAATCAATGTGCAATTCTTTAAAGGGTCCTTGTGGTCGGGGGAATTGTAGAAGGCGTTACCTTAAAGGTGGAATTTGGTGAATACTACCGGCACATGGTGCATGTGTGTAGGTATATTGTGATCATCTCATGTAAGTTGGGGACAAACCAGTCTTGGCGTATCTGGAGGGACATGTTGTGTCTGGCAGTGTGAGAAGGGAAATGTAGCTGGTTCAAGGCTATAAGTAGCAATGGTTGGGGCATGACTGGCTTCCCTGTGGATACCTGTTTATATATCAAATCTCTTCCTGTCTGTGCATCCTCTAGCTTTCCACAACTGCTTCTCATGTTCTGGGGCACTTTCTTGTATCTCTCTTAGTTGCAGGTGAGCTGTCTCTGTATAATGCCTGAAAGCATCCAGGGGGTCCAAAGGTGCGACTGTACCACTAGCTGATGCGTTAGTGGACAGTAAAGCCATGGCAGGTGCATTGTTAATGAAGGCGTTTTGCTGCTTCCTCGGCTGCGTAATCGGCCAGGGCATTTTTCGCGGGATACAAAGTCTTGGGCATTTGTTTGGGCTGAGCACTTCACAACTGCGTGTGGCAGTGCTAGAGCTTCTATCAGGTCCTCTAAGAGGGGGCGATGCTTGACGGGGTTCTCATCAGATTTGAGGAACCCCCCCCCCCACATCTGCTCCATCGCATGATGCTGGAGGGCACTGTTGTGGTGACGTAGGCTGAATCAGAGTAAACTGTAATTGTTTCTCCTTCCCCCTGTTTGAGGGCTGACACCAGTGCTACTAGCTTGGCAGCCTGGGCAGAATAATGAGATGGCAAAGTTATCTGTTCTGTTATCTGCTGAGTGTCTGAGGAGACATGCTGCATAGCTCTGATCACTGCTGTGCCTGTATGTCTCACTCCCGTATCCTGATCTTTTGCAGAAGATCCATCCACAATATATACAGCACTACCTGGAATAGGGTCTTCTCGTGGTTGGCTACACTCATCTGGAGTATATGTGGCGCAGTCATGGGTATCATCATCTGTATCTGCAATGGGGTCTGCAAAGAATGTGGCAGGGTTGACTGTATGGTACTTAACTACCTTGAGAGATGGTAATGATATTATTTCATAGCCTGATGCGATGTGTTGTTGGTGTCGCCTTGGCCTTCTGAATTATTGCAAACACTGCATGTTATGCGTACAGCATCGGAGGTGCATCCCTAACAATGGAAGCACTTTTCTGTACTGCAGAGGTTGCTGTGGCTAGTTCTTGTTCTCAGGAGTAATGGCCTTTCATAACGGAATCAAGTAGGCCACTAAAGTAAGCAATTGGTTTGTGGCCTAAAGGATATGTTTGGGTGAGGACAGCAGTCATCACCTGGCCATTGCAGTGGCAAAAAAAGAAAAAAAACTCTTTGGTGTAGTCTGGTGTTCCTAACACTGGTGCATTTGTTATCTCTGTCTTTAATTTGGTAAATGTTTGCTGCATTTCTGCAGTTCATGTCATTGTGTCCTTCTATGTCTTTGCATGTTTGATGGATGCCAGCAATGGGGCTATTAGGGTACTATAGTCAAAAACCTACTGTCTGACATAGTTACATAAGCCCAGGAATTTTTGCATTCCCTTCACAGTCTCGGGCTCTGTCATTTGTCTTATTGATGCTGCTCTTTCAGGTGTAACTCGGCGGCCTGAGCCCAACAGTAGTTGCCCCAAATAATGGATTACTTCCTGACAATACTGCAATTTGTCTCTGTTCACTTAGTAGCCTCGTTGGGCAAGGGTGCAAAGCAAAGACAGTGTCCTTTCTGCATTGCCTTTCTGTAGAACTGCAAATCAGTAAGTCATCGACATACTGCAATATTGTGCTCTCACTTTGAAAATTGGCGAGGTCATTCTTAACTGTCCTGTAGACCCCTCAGTACCCCTGAGGTAAATGAGAATGGAGGTACTGGGAACCGTGGAATGAACATGCGGTCAAACAGTGACTGTGTGCAGTGGTATGCTGAAGAATGCATTTTTGAAAGTCTATGACTGAAAAGTATTTAGCATCTTTGGGTATGTTGCGGAGGATGACGGAAGGGTCAGGTAATACAGGGAATTCTGGTATCACTATGTCATTATGGGGGCTCAGGTCTTGAATCATGCGCCACGAATTGCCCTTGGCTTTTTTGACAGGGTAATTCGGGGTGTTGCAGGGAGATACACATGAGTATATGACTCCCTGCTCTACCAATGCCTGATTAATGGGTGCAATACCCTCCTCTGCTTCTTTAGGTAGAGAGGGTATTGTCTCAATATTGGCAGTATTGCTCATCCCTTCAAGGTTATTCTGAATGGCACTGGAGTGCGGATGAGGCCTACGTCATGGGGGCCTTTTGTCCACAAGTCGGAGGGTACCTGCGCAAGGTCGTTGTCCTTGGTAGGACCAGAGACCGTTTTTAGTACTGCAGGCCTTGTCTCCAATGTGGTGCGAAGTGGAATGCTGTCTTGGAAAACAGTCACTGACCTTGTGGGGTCATCAGTAAACAACTGGTCATCTAATATATCTCTCACTTTTATATTGGGATCATGAAAGATGAGACCGGCCCACATCGCATAGGTGTGGTCACTGGCCGTCACCATCCCATAGGTGGCAGATATCTCCACAGCTTCTACCTCCAAGGTGAGATCTTTACCTGTCACTTCAGAATTCAAATTCTCAGACCAGGGGCTCTGGCGTCGGAAGAGAAAGTGTCTTGGCAATTCAACTAGCTTCCCTGTTAGTTCTGGTGTTTCTGCTATGATAGAATATACTGCTGTAGTGAAGGCTGAGATATCTATAGGTCTAACCCTAACCTGGTCCCGTCTGGGAGATGCGTTTGCAAGACATTCCTGGTGTTGAGCATATCGTTGTCCCATCCTCCTCAAAGTGGATGGATATTTTGAATTTTACCACATGATCATGTCCTAATAAGTTGGCTGGGGCAGTTGGGGTGAATAAGAGACTGCTGTTAACGTAACCCCCCCTTGCCCCCCCCTCCCCCCCCCCCCCAACTATCTCCAGCTCCACAGGTTTGGTGAATGGAACCCTCATCACTGTCCCGGAGAACCCCTGTGTGTCCGTTGATGAATCTGACAGTGGGAGTCCCTTCTCACGGATACAGGACCTGGTGGCCCCAGTGTCAATGAGAAAACTGTACTCCCTGTCATTTATGGCTACCTTCACAGTGGGTTCCTCATCTGGCCTGTGGGTTACAGATCAGACTGGACAGATAAGACTACTCCATGGGCACCTATATTGGACATATCCTCCCATGTAATTTTAGTGAAAGGGTTCCCCTCCCCTAACTGTTACCCCTCCTTGTGCGTTCTAGTGCTGTAAAGTGGGCTGCACTGCCTGTTGTGGCCCATACTGCATTTTGGGCATGGTTTGCTGCAATTGATGGAGCTGGAACTGTTGTTGAGGCTGCAGCTGTATTTGAGGCTGCGGGAGGTATATCACTTGGGGACTCTTGGCGGGCTGCGCCGCGATGCCACCAGATGGTGTCATTTGTTGCACATATGTTGCCCCTGCCTGGTTATTATGGTCATTGCCCCTTTTGATCCTGCAGTCTTCAATGAAATATCCTGGCAACTTGCAATAGTGGCATGTCTGTCCGCTCCAGAATGTGTTTTGACTATTTCCCCCAAACCTTCCTCGGCCATTCTTGTTATTGTTTCTCTAGGTATATTGTTGGTTGCATTGTGGTGCCTATAGGTGGCACACCCAAGGACACTGCGGCCAGCTGGGTAGTAGCAGTTCCTCCCTCTGCTGCTTCATCAGTTTCTGCTGTACTAATCTGGCACCTGCTTTTTCTATCCTGCCCTTCTCTCTCTTTTCCTTTTCCTGCTTCTTTTTACAGTGCCTGTATCTCTGTCCATGGTCTGGCGTCTAAAGCTATTATGTTGTCTAGTTATCCTGCACTTCGGCTGGTAGTCCCTTCTTCACTATGTTATAAAATAGTATTGCATTTTGTCCAGTCACTTCAATCTCTCCCCTACTTCCTGTGTCCATTTTTCATTCGTTCTGAATTGGGTTGGGTCTTTATTTGTCTGCATTGTCTGTGCTTTGAGAGACCCAATGTCTGGCCTGTCTTTGTATATTTACCTCAATTGCTCCCAAACAGTTCCCCATACTCTGTTAAAGGGTGCCCCATCACACTTTGGATTGGTCAATGTCACGTCTTTTACTCCTGCCTTTGTGAACAGTGTGTCTGTTTCATCTCCTATAAGGGAACATAGTAAACTTTTGATTCCCCCTATTGCTAGCGTTATTCCTGCCGTGTTTTTAAAAAGCTGCTATCCACTTATCTGCCCCTTCAGCAAGCCTTTTTTTCAGATTTGCATTGTTCTTTAGGGGCCATGGTTTATAATGAGGTGCTCGTAGGCCCTTAAATAGTAAGGGCAGTTGTGACAGGACTGTGGTCCTGTGGCTAGTAGGGTGGCGTGAGTCATATTTTCTGGCGTACCTTTGCCATACGCGCGCAGGCTGTCCTGCATTTGCATGTCTCGAGGTTCCCTTCCTTTCATATGGACGTGATCACTCTCTAACAAATCTGACGCGAACGACGCACAGGCCAGGAGGCTAATGGCAGTTCCCAGCAGCCGACCACCGCCGCTACCCGCCGTAGCCTGCAGTTCGCTATCCCGCTATCTGCAACCTGCTGGCGGGCGGTCCTAGCTCTAGACCCCCCACAGGGACCAGGAGCGAGGCAGGTGAGTAGAGGCGCAAGGAGTGTTGAGGACATCGAGGCTTGGTCCAGTTTAGCCCAGAAAACTGCAGCTCCAGCAACCCTAGCCACACCCGAGCTCCACCCCTGACCTTGACCCACGGGGAGAAGGCGGGTAAGCCGGTGAGTCTGTTGGATGTGGCAAGTGTGGGGTGTGACAGCTGTTGGACCGCAGGAGGCCCCAGGAGCGCGGCGGAGAAAGCCTGTTAAACACGGGTCAGCCCCGGGTGCAGCCTGAGGCGCCTTTGGGGGGCCCCACTTGCCACCTGCTACTTGCCATGCCGTGGAGTGGAGCGGAGCAGAACGCGGTTAGGAGCGTAGTAAGGAGCAACTACAAAAGTATTTTAATATCAACAACACACAATTACAAGAATAAAAGCAGAGATACAAAGTAGAGGTACAGTGACAGACACAACCAGGGCTGTCAAGCAGTTTGGTGCACAAGCACAAAGCCAATTTCATAAAGTTCGAGAGGAGACTCACTCACAATACCAAGCGGGGGCCAAAAAAAAAAAAAAAGAAGCCACCATGCATTCTGGTCGAAACAGAGCGAATATATCCCAGGGCAAAAAGAGACCAACTAATAGAGCCCGCCAAGAGTCTTACGGATCTGACTCCACGTTAGAATCGGAGAAGTCCGAAAGACCGGGAAAGTTGAAACAAACTCCGCCGCGAACAACAGCAACAAAAGGGAGACTGACAACGGAAACAGAAACAGTAATAAACAAGCATTGGCATAGCCAATAGGTCTCGCCTTCGGGACCTTATAAGTGTATAGCCAGAGCTATTTTGTTTTTTTTGCTTTGTTATGGGGGGCATAAAGCTACGTGAGGGTGGAGGTTGGGAAATCGTACCTGAATTACAACACGAGCAGCGGACGAACACTAGGAGAGAATCGACAGATACCGAGGGCAGAGTGTGATATGAGGTGGTGCAGAAATGGTGGTGTGCTGGTGCTCAGGTGATGCTCGGGTGATGCTGTGGTGCTCAGGCATGCTCATATGGTGGTGCTGCTGCGCTGGTGCTCAGGTGGGGCTGCGCTGGTGCATTGATGTTGAGGTGGTGCTGTGCCGATGTTGAGGTGATGCTGTGCTGATGTTGAGGTGGTGCTGTACTGGTGGTGGTGTACTGATGCTGTGGTGGTGCCCAGGTGATGCTGAGTAATGCTAAGGTGGTGCTGAGTGATGATGAGGTGGTGGTGGTCAGAAATAAGCATTGCAATTATAAAGTGTGTGGACTTATTGCATTGAAAGCTATGCAGCAGGAAAAAAAAGTCACTCAACTAAATGGCAACAAAGGCTGTGTGACGAGTAGGAATCGGATGGAAATATCAGGTGTCACATGGAGAATTAGAGGTCAAGAGCCAATCTGGAAATGTACAGTGATTTCTTTATCTATTATTCATAAAGCATAAACACTCCCTTCCAACAGGATCCTGGCACTGGCAAACAACTTAAAAAGGGGAGTACACAAGGGTGATCATGTGGGTGGCCATGTGCCAAGGCAAACATACAGATGCAGATATTGCTTCAGCAGATGCCTGTGATCGAATCGCTGAATGACAATATAAAGGTGACCAACTTGTGCGCATGTCCATGAAGTCCTTTTGGTGCAGAGCGCTGCAAATATATTACATACAAAAAGCATTCACTGTATGTTACATAGTTTATCACAAATGAAAATACTGAAATAATCAATATGCTAGAAAACCTGTTAAAGGCCACTTGAAAACTGGGGATCTCTACCCATATTCTTGCCCACCATAATGCTGAACCTAATTTTTAAACAGCAAGGTGGGTGGCTAATAATGCCCCAACAAATTAGAAGGGGAGGTACTAAAACTATGCCCTGAGCACAGTTTCATCTCTGGACTTATCAAGAAAATTCTTTGTAGGGAGCTTCGATAATTATTAAGCAAGTACAAGAAAACGTTACAATAAATCCGGTCACTTATAGAACTTAAAATTGCAGAGGTGCGGTATGAAGCACTATATTTAAAAAAAAAAACAGGTTATTGTATTATTATTCACAATCCCACGGCGAACCCTTATACACTACTCCCTAGACAGTTGCAGATTGCTTGGCATCCGGGCCACAAATTTTGTACCCAGTAAGCACCAACAGAGAAGATTTCAGTATTTACTGGCTGTGCAAGTTGTACTGCATTCCGATTTAAGCTCCTTGGAACAGCGGATAACTTGCTAACATGTTATAGTATACCCCACTGAGAGGAAAGCAAACGGTGATGGGTGCTTTATGCCTCCGTGATTTGTGACCGGTTTTACCTTACAAATTGTGCAGGAAAATAAAACTATTTGTTACGGTTCACTGTGTCGAGAATACGAACCCCATTCAGGGGTACATAAAAGTGTGTGTCAAAATCACGATGTGCGGCCTCCCATAAGGAAGGACTCAGTATTCTTCTTTATCCTAGAACCCCAATTATTCCACAAAGCAATCCCTCATAAGTATCCACCAGTCAAGTGTAAATGCAACTCTTGTGCACAACCAAACCCTAGGCTACGCACATTACGAGTTTGTGGTTCTAAATCTACATCGTACGTTTTTTGGGCGGCATCTTTAAAAGCACTTCACAATATTTTCTGGGATCATGAAGCCGATAGTGATCGTAAACCCAAGTTCACTGTAAAGCATAAGAGACTTCATCCATATGCCATACAAATAATCAAGTTGATCAGTTTAAAACTAAACTGCTGCTAGAAGTACAACAAGATGAGTCAGATAAACAAAACATTGAGATGTAATTTGGAAAGTGCTTAACAGTTAAACGTTATATAGCACATTATTCACTCCACATTCATCTATTAAAGGAAACCGACCTCGTGGCCACTCAGCTGCCAAGTGAAGCTCTCAAAGAGGTCACTCCTTTTTTAATTATTTTTTAATGAATAATGAATGGGCGGGGGTGGTTCTCGAAACTGCAAACTATTAATACAGTGAGACGAAGGAAAAACTTATGTCACTACAGGGGCCATGTGAGTATGGGCCAAATCTTCAAATCAAGTTAATATTACCGCGTAATCCGAGTTTGAGTGAGAATTAGTAACCAGAAGAGAGCTGGGTACTTGGGGTAGAAAGAGAGCTGGGTCGGGTGACTGAGTGGTTTAGGCAGAATGCTACTGTACTTCTAATAAACCTCTTGGGCCCTAATAATATGCTATCTCAACCGCTACGAATAGGAAGGGTTAGGGACAGGTGCTATTTGGCCGGTGGGATGATTGGAGGAAGAAAATGTTGGGTAAGAGAATGGGCTCGAGACTAAAAGGCTGGGTCTTTGGAGCGGGGAAAAGTAAAATGCAGGGTCCCTCCTCAGTGATGGTTTGTGAGAGGCAGGTGAAGGTTCCTGGGATAGGCCAGCGTTAAATGCATGCGAAAGCTTGGGTAAGAGAAAACAGCTTGGTGTAGAACGATTAGCCTCGGCTGCAGGCGGACCAACTGGTGACACAAGTGCCCCCAGACCCAGTTTCCTTCAGTCACACCCCACTTACCATGATGAGACCCGTCAGGAGAAACAGCGACAGCCACTGGGATCATGTGACTGCCGCCCTGCCCAAAAACAGACGTACACTCACACTGGACAAAGTCTAACACGACCCGTAGAAACGCACGCTTCCATTGGATAGTGAGACGCTTGTGTCATTTACAACAGAAACGCGTCTTCCAATTGGAAGGTCATACAAACCCAGCTGCTCTACAAATAGGGGCATTTCATTGGGCTTACAGTTGCAGTGAGTTCGTACTTGGAAGGTTAATATAATTATTGATTACAAAAGTGACGACTAATGCCAAAAAACATGGAAAATGCAAAAAATATTAAAAACACAATCGAACTAAAATAAAAGCAGAGGTGCTTAATACCATTTAAACAGGTTGCTTTACGATCTTATGCAATCTTTGCCACTCATGTGCCCTCTGAGAAGTGCGAAAAACGTTCACTTTGTTCCATAATTTCTGGAGGTATTGCGCTGTATATTAAATTCCCATAGTAATTCCGGCAATATTATAAGTGCTCACCACTTCAAGATGGCAGCTATCATCATCCGCGGCCCCGGGTGGTTCGTGCTTCTCTCTTTTACATTATTATTTCACTGAGACTTGGCAAAGAGGGGTGCGGGCCAGTAGGGAATTGCAAAGAGTGGTGGAGGCCAGTTATGCCACAAACATTTTAAGACCCAGACACCGGTGATAAGCGAGGACCGTGCGACTGCAGGAGAGAGAGAGAGAGAGAGAGAGGTGAGGTAGGGTGGGGGAGGGTAAGCTGTTCTCAAGCACTCGTGCTTGCGGGAGCGAGGAGCGGTGCGAGCGGCCATGCTAATTGAAAACAGATGGTCGGCGCGCCGCTGCTCGCTCACGCAAGGTGGATGCCACCACAAGCACGAGTGTGCTTGAAAAGGAGCTGACCGATTCTAAAGGTCATCTCCTAGTGCAGCGCATGCGCCCTGCCTAGGCGAGACCTAAAAAGGAGCAGTACAAGATAACGGATTTCTTCATATCAAAGCACCCAGCGCCATCAACATCCATACTAAATCCCCAGTTAGTTGGACATACAGCAGAGTTGGAAGTAGTCAGTCGGTCACACACAGGAAGTGAAATCGCCCCGCTCAAAAGAACAAAAGCAAGAGGAAGCACCTGTGGGACACGACACACAAGGAGCCACACCAACAAATAGAGTAATAGTTCAAGCAGAGATTCATAGCGCAGCAATACTAGAGCCACTCCCGTTTCCACATCCAATAGGCTGGGACAGTTCAAGTCCAAAGGACTTAACAGAATATCACCGGACCCGAACAGGAACATCGGAGACACAGGAACAACCCTTTATAGAACTCCTTGAAACATCATCCCAAATACAAGAGGTCAGTAAATTAAAGACTAACTTATCAGAGGACCCAATATTAAAATCTCTCAGGGAGGTGAGTAAGCAATAAGCGATTCACTTTCGAAAACATATCCACATTATCTCAATCACCATTGCTCAAGAACAGCGAGCAAAGGGTACAGGAGGCTGCAGGCACCAGTAGAGCTTCCCCTATAGGAAACCAAAAGAACCAGGATCGGGCAGAGAAGGACTGAGACAAAACCTGGGGGGCTCTCCTGACAACCATGGACACAATGTTGACAGCTATATTCCACCAAGCAGATAAACAGGATCTTCAGGTAGACTTGTTAAACATCTTGGCAGTACACGTAGTGGGCATCCACAAAAAATTACAAGCATTAAATGACCTGATCGAGAGACCCCAAAAACATAATTACATACAGCAAGTAACATGTCGTTGTGAAACCCTAGGCGACATGCCCGAAAGCTTGATATCACTTCTTACTGATATATTGACCGAAGTAAGGGTACAAGCAGCAAGAGTACATACGAGACAAATTGTTCAAGAACATGAATCAGAAGATTCAGAAGACTCAATAAGGACAAATTAAAGTCACACGCTTCAAAGAAAAAGTATACAGTAGTAGAGTGTTCATCCCCCAAACAAAAAACTGGAAGAGAATTAGCAAAAGATCTAAAGGAACAGTCGTTCGATCTCCAAACGACATCTAATATTTGTTATCAAAGTAAGGAGAGTGAAGAGATAGGAGCGGAGGAACATATATTACAAAAAGGGATAAAAAAGACAAAGAAAAGCAAGAAAGAAGGGAAAATTGATACAACAAAAAAACCTATGGCAATTTTTCAATCAGCATACAAACAAACAGAAATCGACGGTGGAGACCGACCAAAAAGGCGGAAGAAGACACCTTGGAAACATCGCAGGAACCCAGGTGCGAGTCTTGACCTCTTTCAAAGAATAAACAACAAATAGTCTGCATAGAGGCGACACATAAAGAAGATCTTGACCAGGGCCCAGCATTAAAAACAAAGGATCATCAGTCTGGAGGCAAAGCATTGCAGCACATAAAGGAGAAAAGATATAAGGACATAAATCCGCAAAGCTTGAAAGAAATTAAAGATGAAGAACGGATAGTAACAACTTATAAGGATAAACAAAACTTAATAGTGCGTAACGCAAAGCGCAGAGCCGAATCAGAGACTCGTACAATCAACAAATGAACACTGCAGAGAGACAAACCAACAATGCATAAAAGGCGGTCAGGGGGAAGAACGTAGAGCACAACCAGACCGCAATTCAACATTGAACATAACAAAGACCCTATCAGTCAATAGTAATCTGGAGAGGCAAAAAACAAAAATGGAACCAATTGCAAATAAGTTGCTACTAATACCACACTGTGTTTCGAGGCCCAATCGACAACTTGAATAGAGGCACAATTTTAAAACTAACAAAGGAAATAAGTGAACTCACTCACATTAAATCTTCAGATTTGATATCGGTGGAATTTGTGCCTCACCCTCTCAGAAACAACAGAGAGGCGACAATGACAAATTGGGCTTCAAAGGAAATAGAGCAAATCAAGAATAACCACGGTATCTTTAGGGCATGGGGGATAGAGTTACAATCAATCGAACCCCCTGCTATCCAGGACCACTATTGCCCGAATACGAAAGAGGATTTTCAGTCCTAAGGGGAGCTGCAGGAGCAGGTCCAAATTGAGACACTTTTGAAAATTTAAGGATTACGAAGTATTCCAGCAATGAACGGGTGAAGGAGGTAGATAGGGAGAATTTTAACACACAGGCTTCAAACCTGGAAGGATCCTGGGCACATATCAGTAGAGCAACAACTCAGTCCTGACAACAGGATAATTAGATCCACATCAGAACAAGACAGGCTGAACATCTGTTCCTGGAACATTCATGGGCTTGAGACTCTCCTACAGCATCAAGAAGCTACAGAACATTTACAACAGTGTGACATTATCCTGATGCAGGAAACGTGTTGCCAAGAGCCAATACAAATAACTGGATATATCGGCTATCATGTCTTGGCAGAGAAAACGTCAATTTGTTTCAAAATCTTTTTATTGAAGTTATTCAGAGCATCACAGTAATAAAAAAAAAAAACATGGCAAGTACAATCATACAGTAATCAGGTCAAATGCTATAGAAATCGCCCAAGTAAACACAGCTTGTGAACGCGGATTCGACCCAGTACCCATCTATGCTTCTACGCCCCTTCTTGCTACCTTAGCTTTCATTAGCAGATCTTCTGGGTGGCGAACCAGTTGAAGGGGTACTAAGTGAGAATGTGAATGCCTACTGTCCATACTATGCTCTCCATTGAAAAAACATGAACTAGTAAAAAAAAAAAAAAAAAACAGAAAAAGAAAGAAACAAGGTATTGTGGTGTAGAGTGATATTCCGTGTGGGGTGGGCGGTGGGCCGAGTCCAGATGCATCTCAAGGTGGGAAGAATTCCTCCCTGGGGGACTCCCTACTTGGTCAGATGTGAAAGAGGTGAAGAGCCCTCAGTCTGGGGCTACATGCAAATAAGGGTAGACCCTCCGAGAGGTATGTCACTAACTGGGACCAAATGTAGTCCAAGCCTTTCCTAGTGTCCTCCATGATGTCCGTCAGTCGTTCGAGCGCCAGCGCCCGCCACAATCTCGCATGCCACTGTGTGATGGATGGGGCCTCTGTCTTTTTCCAAGCTGCTGCGACTGCCATCTTAGCTGCTCCGAGGCATAACCACATGATGGCTCGATCACTGTTTGTTTGTCTCTTCAGTAGAGGATCTCTTATGCCCAGGAGGGTGTGTTCAATGGTCTCCGGTATGGGATACCCTAGGATCAGTTTTATTTGAGACAGAATTTCCATCCAAAATGGCTTAATGGATGGACCGTCCCACCAAATGTGTCTAAAATCTCCCAACAAACCACAGTCCCTCCAACATCTATCAGAAGTGTTGGGGAATATTTTATGTAGTTTCTGCGGGTACATGTACCAATCGTACATTATTTTGTAATGAGCTTCCCGGAGGTACATTGAGCGATTGTTTTGTTATGTCTTTGTATAGGCGGGTCCACTGCTTCTCCTCTACTGGGTTAGACAAGGTGGCGTCCCAGAAAGCTCTGTGTTTCGGTCTCTCCCGAGGGCCCAACATCCGGATAAGGGCATACAAAAAAGAGATATTGCCCTTGGTGGAGGGTCCTGACTGTGCATATTTCTCTATTGGGAGCAGGTCCCTGGTAGCGGCCAGCCGCTCCTGTGGTTGCTGCACCCAGTGTTTGAGTTGCGTGTAGTGGAAACCCTCATTTGCCCCTAACTGGAACTCTTTGGCGCATTCCGCAAACGTCATTAGTTCCCCCTTCTTATAGAGGTGGGAGATCATTAGACAGCCCCCCTGTTTCCACTGCGTAAAAGGCCCCTCCTGCATGGCCGGAGGGAAGTCTGGATTAAAATGGATGGGGGTGAAGGGCGAGGGAAAGGTAGATAGGATAGCGTTTTGGTAAGCAGGTCCCAAACTCTCAGGGTAGTGGCCGTGGGGGTACTGATGTAGGCGTTTGGTGATCTGTGCTGTTTTTTTAACCACAAAAGATCCCAAATGGTCCTTCCCGTTATCTGGCGATCCATATGCAACCAGTGCTTTTCAGACTCCCTAAGCGACCATTCAGTGATGACCCGGAGATTGGGCCGCTCGATAACTCCTAAAATCCGGGAGGGCCAGGCCCCCTTCTGATCTGGGCCTAGCCAGAATCCGGTGCGAGAGTTGGGCTCTTTGATCCTGCCAGATAAATTTGGTGACTGCTTTTTTGAGGTCAACAAAAAATTCCCTGTCTACAGAAATCGGGAGGCCTTGAAATAGGTAGAGTAGTCTAGGGAGAATATTCATTTTTACCGCGTTTATTCGACCAATCCAGGAAGTGTAGGCCGCTCTCCACCCTTTGAGGTCATCCTTAATTTGCCGCAGTACCGGTGGATAATTGGCCTTGTAGAGGCCTGAGAGTTTGGGAGTAAGCTTGACCCCTAGGTAAGTAAGGTTTTTGTTCGTGCAACAGAAAGGCACGGTCTCCTTTGTACGCTCCCAATCATCCGCAGGGAGAGTCAGGTTTAAGAGGAACGATTTGGAGCTGTTCACCCGAAATCCCGCCACTCTCTCGAAGCCTTCGAGCTCCACTAGAATTGCCGGGAGCGAGGTCTGTGGATCGGTTATGGGTAGGAGCACGTCGTCGGCAAAGAGAGAAATCGTGTGGGTATCGGGGCCGAAGGGCACCCCCTTGATGTCCTGGTTGGCCCTTATCCTCTCCACCAGTGGCTCAATACTGAGCACGAACAACAAGGGGGACAGAGGGCAACCCTGTCTCGTCCCCCTCGTGAGCGTGAAAGCGTCAGACACCGCTCCATTCACAAGAACTCTACAAGTGGGAGAGTGGTAATTGGCCTGCACCATATCTATAAACGCCTCGCAGAAGCCGAATCGTTTCATGGTTCTAACTAGGAAGGCCCAATCTACACGGTCAAAGGCCTTCCTCATGTCCAGCGAAAGGATGGCCGCGGGGATGCTTTTCCTCTGTACCTTTTCAATAATATGTGCCATTCTGCGGAGGTTGTCATGGGTCTGACGTCCCTTGACAAACCCCGATTGGTCGGGATCTATCAACGCCGGGAGGAGGTTTTCTAGGCGCGTAGCTATAATTTTAGAGTACAGTTTAGCATCCAGGTTTAGAAGAGCAATTGGTCTATAAGAGGCACACACTGATGGATCTTTACCTGGTTTAGGGATGACTGTAACCAGGGCCTCCCCCATGGTGTCCGTGACTCTGCGCGCCTTTGCTATCTCATTAAATAGGGTCACTAGATGGGGGGTCAAATTGGGGCGCAAACGTACGATAGAAGTGGGCATTAAGCCCATCTGGGCCCGGTGTCTTCTGTAGTTTCAGAGCATCTATTGCCTTTTGGACCTCCTCCTTGGTGAAAGGCTTACTCAATTCCTCGTTGGTGTGAGCCGAAACCTGGGGCAGGGAGAGGGACTGCAAGTATTGCTCTTGGGCTTGGCTGTCTACTGGGTCCGCGGAATATAGAGCTTTGTAGAATCGGCCAAAGGCATTCGCTTTGTCCTCTTCCGTGGAGTGGGAGACGCCCGCGTCATCTACTATCTGTCTAATGTATGCTTTTTCTTGTTTTGTCCTGAGTTGGTGCGCTAAGAGCGAACCTATTTTGTTGCCACTTTCGTACCCTCTGGCCTGCAGCCTCAACAGCGTACGCTCGGCCCTGTTAGTGTATATGGCTTTCAATTTCCCTTTAAGGGCAGTGACTTTTCGGAGCGATTGGCTTGATGGGGACTCTTGATGGTTCCTTTCCGCCACCTGTAAGTCTTTTTCCAGTTGAAGCCTCTCCTCCTTTTGTTGGTTTCTGAGGGCCGTGACTAATTCTATACATTTGCCCCGAATCACCGCCTTGAAGGCGTCCCAATTGTTGGTGAAGGTCAGGGCTGGGTCATTATTCTTAAAAAAAATTCCTTGATAGTCGCCCGCAATTCATCTCTAAAAAGTCTGTCCCGACTAAGAACATTGGGGAAAGACCATCTCCTATGTTTTGACCGTGGCGCCGGCCAATCTAATGTAGTCTCTAGAGGGGCATGATCGGAGAGGCAGATCGGGTGATAGCGGGAATCTAATACTCCTCCCAGGAGGGACTGACTGAGAAAGGCATGATCTATTCTAGAGTGGGTTCTGTGGGAATGGGAGAAAAATGAATAATCTTTCTCAGTGGGGTGGGTTTCCCTCCATGCGTCTACCAAGCCTAATCGCTGAATCGCCGCCTTAAGAGATGTACTAAATGTCCCCCCCCCCTGTAGCTCTCTGGGGATGGGTCGTATCTAGTGAGGGGTCCCAGATGAGGTTAAAGTCCCCTAAAAGCAGAATATCGCCCGTGACAAACCCCTCCAGTGCGGTCAGGAAGGAGGTCAAAAAATCCAGTTGTCCTGTGTTAGGTGCATGTATTGTGGCTATAGTGCACTCCCTGCCTCCAAGCTCCCCGCGCACCATTACAAAGTGCCCTGACGCATCGGATTTAGTAGCGTGGTGAAGAAAGGGGACCGTGGAGTGAAAGAGGAGGGCTACCCCATTCTGCTTCGAGGCAGCCGAGGAGCGGAATATCTGAGGGTACCTCTTATGTTTCAACCTACCCTCTTCAGTTTTCTTGAGGTGTGTTTCTTGCAGTGCGTCCAGGAGGATCTGATGGTCCGTTAGATATTTCCATAGGGATTGCCTTTTATTGGGGGAGTTAAGCCCCCTCACGTTCCAGGAAAGACAGTTAACTGCCATATTCTGGGGTACATCTGTCCCAACCAGCTGTAAGCCCCACCAAGGCCTCTCGGCCGGTCCCCACCTTCCCTGCCCACCCGACACCACCCCGCGATGCAAAATAAGGAATCACCATGATACACAACAAATATAACAACATATAACTAAAACAGTGAGTTGTAGGAACCTCCATTCCAGAGGAGGGACTCCTGTCGATCAACTTCGAAAGCGAGCCCATTTCCGCTCCCAGATACCCCAGCTATTTCGTAGTCCGGGTGCAAACTTCGTCTCCATCTTCAGTTGTTAGCGAAAGCATGTCCCACATTATGAACCAGATGCCGAAGTCACTCTGTGGATAGCAGATCCCAATAGACCGAGTTCGGGGGGTGTCTACGTGGAGGCCTCAGACCAGTGTCCTGGCATCCGTGGCCCCCCTGGGGCTTCATGTCATCGTTCAGTGTCACTCCCCCTTAGGTGGAACTGCTCGCCCAAAATATTTTCCCATCATCTGTCCGGCATTAACTTGGAGTCTTCTTGTTTGTTCAACCTGCCATCCTCCATGCCCCGGCGCCGCTCCGCGCCTCCCTCCGGACTCCCTCATTGTTCCGAGACGTGGATTCATTTGGAGAGGTGGGAGAACTGAGACCGAGGAGCTCCATCGCTTCTTCAAGTTCTGTGCAGTGAACCTACTTATTATCCATGTGGAAAGCAATGCCGAAGGGATAGGTCCATCTGTACTTGACGTGTCGTTCTCTCAGCGCTTCTGTAACCGGGCGGAATTGCTGGTGACGTATCAGGGTGTCCTGGACCACATCCTGGAAGAGCGAGCAGGTAGCGTTCTGAAAGGTGTTTTTCTCCGAGCCTCTCGCTTTCTGCAGAACCAGTTCCTTTGTCTTGAAGGAGCTAAATTTCGCAAGGACATCCCGTGGCCTCTTGCAGCCAGGCAGCTTTGGTCCCACTCTGTGCGTCCGCTTGAGTCTCACCTCCGGACCCCCCTCTCCGATCAGTGTGGAGAAGAGGCCCACCAGGAAGGCCTCCAGGTCCGAGCCCTCACTTCCTTCTTCCAGGCCTCTAATTCTTATGTTGTCGCGTCGGGAACGATTTTCGAGGTCCTCGCATTTAAGGACGGAGGCCTTCAGTTGCTCACGGAGCGACGCCGTTCCTTCCTCCAGCGGGCCCAGTCTGTCTTCCAGTTCCTGACATTTCTCCTCCACATCTAATGTACGTGACCCCACTGAGTCCACATCAGACTGCAGAGCCTCCAAATTCTCTCTCATCTCGGCCCGGAAGGATTCAAAGGAGGCTGTCATGTCCGCCTTGATGTCCTCTCTTAGTTCCCTTTTGAATTCCCTGAGCGACTCTAATAGATCCTCACGGGTGAGCGCCATGGTGCCTCTTAATTGTTCGTCACTTTCCTTGGCGGAATCCGTTCCTGGTTGGCCAAAATAGTTCGAGACTTTGTTGGTCGAAGTCTTTTTGGGTGGCATATGGGGATTGAGGAGGAGGTCGCCCCCTAGCCCCGTCGAGGAGTGGGCTTCGTGCTTGGCAGTCCACCAGAGGGGAGGCACAGCGGCGGGCGTTCACTGGCCTGGTTCTGTGGGTCTCCGCAGTCCGGACCTTTGAGTCTGTGTTTAGGCTATCTGCTCTTAGCGTGTTAATCGGGCGCAGCTCCCCAGCGGGGGGCCCCCTGTGGCTGGATGGCCCCGCGGTTCAACTGGGGACCCAAATCACAGGACTTGTGGCGCCAAGGCAGGCTGCTTTGCTCGTGGGGGAAGGTCCCCTCTCCAGACCATCCATCCAGCCCCCCAGTCCACTCCGCCCGGGGAACCGCACTCGCAGGCTCTGTGCTGGAAGTGGCGACCTGGTGCTGCTTTACTCCCGCAAGACCACTAAAGCCACCGCTTGAGAGAGTTGGGGCGCTTGGAGTGGGGTCCAGACTGCGGTGTAGTAGGTGGGTCAGGACCAACGTTGCGGAAACCATGGGGGGGGGGCCCCCGGCCTGGGGAGCAGGCGGGCTACTGTTGGGCTTCAATGCTGATGCGTGGCGCAGACCGGAGTCCTCCTGCTGTGAAATGGCGGCTCCCTGCGCGCGGCCGCCGCCATATTGGGGTCAGGCAGGCAACCTCCCACACACTGACGCGCTTCACAATTCGGGGCCCCCGTCTCCTGGAGCATTACCGGGGAGGTCCGCAGCCTCTCGGAGCAGGGATGGGGTTGCCGGTGAACTGGTCTTGTTTCCGCCTGCCCTTCACTCACCCGCTCCGCGCCATCATGGTGTTCCCCTTCCGGGGTCTGTTCCCGACAGACCGCTGCTCCTCTTCGGGGGGGGGGGGGCCCTCGGTAGCACACCGCAGTGCTGAGTGACCGGCCGGGGATCAGAGCCGTGCCGGCGGGGGAGGAGCGGCTTCACAAGCTCCAGGGGCGCCACCGGCGACCGGTCGCCATTTTGCGAGGCGCTGCGTCGGAACAGGATCTCTGCCACCTAACTCCAAAAGCGGCCGAATTCAGGAGTCGGGAGTTCTCCACAGCATGCCGGAGGCTTCACCCTCTATTCCTGAGAGTGGATGGGACTCGGCGGGACGTTTAACACCCTTAAGGTAGCTTAGATCATGGGGCCTGGGCCAGAGCCGATCGGATTCACGTCCGAGCGGCCATGATGGCTGGCCACGCCCCCAAACGTCAAAATTTGGACATCCCAAAGGCGGATTAGCACTCTTCTGTTCGACAAGATTCAGATTATAAACAGAACAGTTAGAAATCAGGACAAATTGGGTGCAGGCACTAAGAATAGTAAGAGAGAGAACGATAGTGGGGAACAGCCAGCGTTCATATTAATAAACGTCTACATCCATCCTAGAAAAGACCAAAAAGAGAAGCATATGAAATTCCTGTACGAAATACTCAAAACTATTCGGAGACAATACAAACAGGCAATTTTTATAATCTCAGGCGATTTTAATATAAATTTAAGTAAAATCACGAAGATGAAGAATCGGTGCCAAAAAGGGAACACTAAAAAAAACAAGTTGGACAAGCTTGGATTAAGGCTCCTGAACGGGAATTCAAGACGATACACCGGCCGCCATTACATTTATAAGTGGGAATAAATGCTCCACAATAGATCACACTCTAGCAAATGAATCTGAAATGCAACAGGTATGTCACTTTCAAATTAGCCCCCGGATGGAGAGTGATCATTTTCCACAGATCATTGGAATAAAACACAGGTCAGAGCTGAATCAACAGTCCAACGACCTACTGTCCGCTCCCGTAACACATAATCTAAAAAGTCTGAAATGGAGGGGAACAGGGATTGAAAACCTGTTGAGTAAAGTAGATCTGTAAGCTGGTTCATTGGACATAATAAAAAGCAGACAAAATAAAGGGGGAAAAGAACAAATTAAAAAAGAGTACCTACAAACAGCATGGGAACGATTAAAAAAACAAATAACTGGAAAAATTTACAACAATAAGTCAGATTCGCTGGACCAATTCTAAAAGAAACTTAAACTGGGGAACCAGAAAGCAAACCTGGTACAGCAGGAAGCTGTGTAATAAAAAATGCAAATTCTGCGAGAAAGCAGAATAATAATGAAACCGGCAAAGCAAGGTACAAGAAGTGATAAAAACAGTCTACGTGCACTGAGAACCCAGTACAAGAAAAACTGTTGGGAGGCCAAAAAAAAGATACCAAGAGGATCTGTGGAATAGACTGCTCTTGGCAAGCCGACAACAGAATAACAAAACATTCTGGCAATTGATAAAGGGCCTGTCTATAGGGCACACACAACACCAAAACTCGGGTATAAATGCAACTATGTGGGAAAAATACGTGCACAAAATGTACGCTGAAACAGCTTCAAAAGAACCGCTGAAACTCACGGAGGGAGACTGCAAAATGAACACCTGCCATGTATCATCAAGTCAGCCAATATTTATCAACGACAAAAGGGACATAAAGAATATAACAGACCGCTACGAGAATCTTTAATCAATCAATCAGGGAATTGTAAGCGCGCTACTCACCCGTGAGGGTCTCAAGGCGCTGAGGGGGGGGGTCCGCAGATCTGTTTAGCCGAAGAGCCAGGTCTTGAGGGTCTTCCTGAAGGTGTTCAGGGAGGGGGCGCGTCTGATGTCTGCCGGTAACTCGTTCCAGGTCTTGGCTGCAATGTGAGAGAAGGATCTTCCGCCTGCTCTGGCTCTGTGGATGCGCGGGGTTTTGGCCAGTGCGAGGTTGGAAGATCGGAGGTTTCTTTTGGGTACGTGGAAGTTGATTCTGTCGTTGAGGTATTTGGGTCCGTTGTTGTGTAGGCATTTGTAGGCGTGAGTGAGGATTTTGAAAGTGACTCTTTTCTCCACGGGGAGCCAGTGGAGACTTCGTAGGTGTTGGCTGATGTGTTCGTGTCGGGGGATGCCGAGGACGAGTCTGGCGGTGGTGTTTTGTACTGTCTGGAGTTTGCGGAGTAGGGACTTGTTGATGCCGGCGTAGAGTGCGTTTCCATAGTCCAGTCTGCTGGTGATGAGTGCGTGGGTGACTGTCTTCCTTGACTCAGGCGGGATCCACTTGAAGGTCTTGCGGAGGATGCGGAGCGTGTTGAAGCAGCTGGAGGTGACGGACTTGACCTGTCGGTTCATGGAGAGTGATGAGTCGAGTACGATGCCGAGGTTCTTGGTGTGGTCTGAGGGCGTAGGTGGGCTTCCGAGGGCGGTCGGCCACCAGGTGCTGTCCCATGCAGAAGGGGTGGTACCGAGGACGAGGACTTCTGTCTTCTCGGCGTTGAGCTTCAGGCAGCTGTTGGTCATCTAAACTGCGACGTCTTGCATTCCTTTCTGGAAGTTGAGTTTGGCAGTGGTGGGGTCTTTGGTGAGGGAGAGGATGAGCTGGGTGTCGTCGGTATAGGATACGATGTTAAGGCCGTGTTGTCGGACGATGGCTGCGAGGGGGGCCATGTAGATGTTGAAGAGGGTGGGGCTCAGCGATGAACCCTGTGGGACTCCGCAGGTGATTTTCGTGGGGTCGGAGAGGAAGGGTGGGAGTCTGATCCTTTGGCTTCTTCCGGTGAGGAATGATCGGATCCAGTCCAGGGCTGTTCCTTGTATGCCTGCGTCGTGTAGTCTGACGACTAGTGTGCGATGGGAGACGGTGTCGAAGGCCGCTGATAGGTCGAGTAGGATGAGGGCTGCGGAGTGGCCTTTGTCCAGGAGGGTGCGGATGTCGTCTGTGGTGGCGAGTAGGGCGGTCTCTGTGCTGTGGTTGCTTCGGAATCTGGATTGGGACGGGTCGAGGACAGCGTTCTCTTCAATGAATCGTGTCCGTTTCCTGTTGACTGTTTTCGCTGCAACTTTGGCTGCGAAGGAGAGGAGCGAGATGGGTTGATAGTTCTTGAGGTCGGTGGGGTCAGCTGTGGGCTTCTTGAGCAGGGGTCTGACTTCTGCGCGCTTCCAGTCGTCTGGGAAGGTGCCTGTTTTGAAGGTGGTGTTGATGGTGCGTTGTAGTTTGGGTGCGATGGCGGCCACGGCTCTTTGGTAGATGTGAGGGGGGCAGGGGTCGGTGGGGTCCCCCGAGTGGATACTTTTCATGGTCGAGGAGGTGTCTTCGGCCGTGATCGGTTCCAGTTGGAGATGGTGGGCTGTCTGGTGTTTCTGGGGGGCGGGGGGCCGTCTGTGGCGCCTGGTGGATGGTCGATGAAGTTGTCGTAGAGGTTTTTGATCTTGAGGTGGAAATAGGTTCCAAGCTTGTCGCAGAGGTCTTGGGATGGGGTGATGTCTGTGGCTTCGCTGCGTGGTTTGGTGAATTCTTGAATGACACTGAAAAGTTCCTTGGAGTTGGTGGAGTTGGCCAGGATTTTGTTGTGGATGAAGTTCCTTTTGGTGGCTCTGATCTGGTTGTGGTAGTCCGTCATGGCGTCCTTGTAGGTGGTGTGGTTTTCGGTTGTCTTGGTGTTTCTCCAGGCATCTGCAGGTGCGTCTGGCTTCTTGGAGAGCAGTTGTGAACCAGGCGGCTTTCCTGGGGCGTTGTCTGTCGGGGTTGCGTAGCGGGGCAAGCTCATCTGCGCAGTTGGAGATCCAGGTGTGGAGTTCTCTGGCTGCGTCGTTTGCACTGTTTGCGTCGGGTGCCCAGGTGTGGTTGTCTCGGGTGAGGGTGGAGTTAAGTTGCTCGTCGGTAACCTTGCTCCAATTCCTTCATGGTGGCCATGGGGCTGGTTTGGGTGCCTTGGGTTTGTTGATGGCGAAGTGTACGCAGTGGTGGTCGGTCCATGGCGGCTGCGTTGTGTGGCTGAAATGGACACTGTTTCCTGCCGCGAAGATGGGGTCGAGGGTGTGTCCTGCTCTGTGGGTCGGTTTGTTGACGAGTTGTTTAAGTCCGGCGCTGGCGAGGTTGTCACGAAGGATAGTGGAGTTGGGGTCGCTGGGGTTGTCGAGGTGGAAGTTCAGGTCTCCAATGAGTATGTAGTTTGTTGAGGCGATCGCGTGGGGTGCGATGAAGTCGGTGATGGTGGTGGCAAAGGGTGTTCGGGGGCCGGGGGGTCTGTAGACGAGGGTTCCTCGGAGTGTGGCTTTGGGGGTGGTCTGGATCTTGAAGTGCAGGTGTTCGGCGGAGGGGAAGGTTTCGCTGGAGGTGGTGAGGCGGAGGATGATCTTGTGGGCGATGGCGAGGCCCCCTCCTGGGTGGTTGGGGCAGTCTTTCCTCTGGATCTTGTATCCGTCTGGGATGGCGGTGCTGATGTCGGAGGCGGAGGATGCGTTGGTCCAGGTCTCTGTGAAGAAGGCGATGTCGGGCGAAAGAGTCGAGTAGGTTCCAGATTTCCATGGCGTGTTTGTGTACGGAGCGTACGTTGAGGAGGATGCATTTTAGGGTGTCGCCGGTGCTGGAGTCGGCGGTGTTGGAGGCCAGGGTGGCGGTGAGGGTCTGGCGGCAGTGGAGGCAGGAGAACTGGCCGTGGGTCGTGTTCGGCGAGGCCTGTTGGCATTCTCCAAGTCTTCCAGGGTTGAGTGCGAGGAGGGTGGTGGTGTCGTAGCGATGGGTAGTGGGAGGTCCAGGGTTCCTGGTGCTGGCCGCGGTCGGGTCGCGGACGGGCACATACGGGCTTGCCGGCGGCGCGACCGCGCAGCGGCCGCCATTAAGTAGGGGAGGTGGGAGGGAGGAGAGGCTGGGAGGCGGGAGCAGGGGAATTCGGGGAAATTCGGGGGGAATTCAGGGGGAATTCGGGGGAGGGGCCGCAGGGGCAGCAGCGGCGAAAGGCAAAGGAACAGGCAGGCACGAGAAAATAAAAACAGTGGTGGAATTGGAGCAAGACACAGATGGGCACAATAACAGTGGCACAACAGGGAAAAAATTAAGCAAAAAAAACGGCTGAGACAGGTTACGGTGGTTGGAGGCAGTCTGGTCCCAGTTGGAGCGGGCAGCAGGCGCAGGAGCGGGCAGCAGCCTCGAACCTCCCAAGGAGGAGGTCGGGGTCTGGAGGCAAGAGACGGCACAGCGGAGCAGTGGGGAGAGAGTGGACCTAGACCGAGGGTCGGAGGTCGTGGATACTGAAAAACTTGAAAAAAACAAAGAATTTAAAAATAGATGGAGCAGCTGGGCCATACTGTCTACCTAACGCTCTTTTCAAAGGAAATCCTCCTTATTGAGCAGAGTATTTTACACCATTATTTAACAAGCTATATCTCACCACCTCCGTCCCGGATTCCTGGAAAAGCAGCATTTTCCAGACCATATTTAAAAGTGGAAACCCGTTCGAACCAACCAGCTATAGACGTATAGCATTAATTGACGTGGAGGCGAAGCTTTATGCAACCAGTTTACTTCAGCATCTCAAAATCATGCTAGAAGACATTAACCTTTTACCCCGGCTACAAACAGGGTTTAGGGCGGGTATGGGGACTCTAACAAACCTAACAGCCCTGACATTATTAGCTGAAAAGGCCAAAACAAGGAAAACGCTGCTCTTCGCCTGCTTTGTAGACCTTAAGTCTGCTTTTGATCGAGTACCATGGGAGGGCTTGTGGAAACAAGCATTGGCATAGCCAATAGGTCTCGCCTTTGGGGCCTTATAAGTGTTTAGCCAGAGCTATTGACTTTGCCAATGTCTTCAAGCTATGCTGTAGAGAAGTGTGGCTGCTGTGCGGCATGCTGAAAAGTTATAATAAAAGTGTCAGAAGCATTTTTGTTACTTTATATATGACCAAGAAGGCATTATGTAAAACTGAACGACCATATTAAAAAAAGTATTTACAATAAAACATTTTCTCAGTTTTCTTTTGTTCTTGCAATGCTGGCAACTTGTTTCTGCCTATTGCAATGGTTGTTTGTTAAAGCTTTTTTTTTGAGGGGGCATAAACAATCGGAGGGTGAAGGTTGGGAACTAGTACCTGTATTATAACACTAGCAGCGGCCAGACGCTAGGGGAGAATCAACAGATGCCAGATTCCGAGAGCAGGCTGAGGTGGTGCTGAGTGATGCTGAGGTGGTAGTGGTGGTGGTGGTGACTGTTGCGGAGACGATGCTGAGGTGATGCTGAATGATACTCAGGTGTTGCTGAGTGATACTGCTGTGGTGCTGAGTGATGCTGTGGTGGTGCTGAGTGATGCTGTGGCGGTGCTGAGTGATGCTGTGGCGGTAGTGGTGGTGGTGACTGTTGCGGAGACGATGCTGAGGTGATGCTGAATGATACTCAGGTGTTGCTGAATGATACTCAGGTGTTGCTGAGTGATGCTGTGGTGGTGCTGAGTGATATTGTCTTGGCGCTGAGTGATGCTGTGGCGGTGCTGAGTGATGCTGTGGCGGTGCTGAGTGATGCTGTGGCGGTGCTGAGTGATGCTGTGGCGGTGCTGAGTGATGCTGTGGCGGTGCTGAGTGATGCTGTGGCGGTGCTGAGTGATGCTGTGGCGGTGCTGAGTGATGCTGTGGCGGTGCTGAGTGATGCTGTGGCGGTGCTGAGTGATGCTGTGGCGGTGCTGAGTGATGCTGTGGCGGTGCTGAGTGATGCTGTGGCGGTGCTGAGTGATGCTGTGGCGGTGCTGAGTGATGCTGTGGCGGTGCTGAGTGATGCTGTGGCGGTGCTGAGTGATGCTGTGGCGGTGCTGAGTGATGCTGTGGCGGTGCTGAGTGATGCTGTGGCGGTGCTGAGTGATGCTGTGGCGGTGCTGAGTGATGCTGTGGCGGCGCTGAGTGATGCTGTGGCGGTGCTGAGTGATGCTGTGGCGGTAGTGGTGGTGGTGGTGACTGTTGCGGAGACGATGCTGAGGTGATGCTGAATGATACTCGGGTGTTGCTGAGTGATACTGCTGTGGTGCTGAGTGATGCTGTGGTGGTGCTGAGTGATGCTGTGGTGGTGCTGAGTGATGCTGTGGCGGTGCTGAGTGATGCTGTGGCGGTGCTGAGTGATGCTGTGGCGGCGCTGAGTGATGCTGTGGCGGCGCTGAGTGATGCTGTGGCGGTGCTGAGTGATGCTGTGGCGGTAGTGGTGGTGGTGGTGACTGTTGCGGAGACGATGCTGAGGTGATGCTGAATGATACTCGGGTGTTGCTGAGTGATACTGCTGTGGTGCTGAGTGATGCTGTGGTGGTGCTGAGTGATGCTGTGGTGGTGCTGAGTGATATTGTCTTGGCGCTGAGTGATGCTGTGGCAGCGCTGAGTGATGCTGTGGCGGCGCTGAGTGATGCTGTGGCGGCGCTGAGTGATGCTGTGGCGGCGCTGAGTGATGCTGTGGCGGCGCTGAGTGATGCTGTGGCGGCGCTGAGTGATGCTGTGGCGGCGCTGAGTGATGCTGTGGCGGCGCTGAGTGATGCTGTGGCGGTGCTGAGTGATGCTGTGGCGGTGCTGAGTGATGCTGTGGCGGTGCTGAGTGATGCTGTGGCGGTGCTGAGTGATGCTGTGGCGGTGCTGAGTGATGCTGTGGCGGTGCTGAGTGATGCTGTGGCGGTGCTGAGTGATGCTGTGGCGGTGCTGAGTGATGCTGTGGCGGTGCTGAGTGATGCTGTGGCGGTGCTGAGTGATGCTGTGGCGGTGCTGAGTGATGCTGTGGCGGTGCTGAGTGATGCTGTGGCGGTGCTGAGTGATGCTGTGGCGGTGCTGAGTGATGCTGTGGCGGTGCTGAGTGATGCTGTGGCGGTGCTGAGTGATGCTGTGGCGGTGCTGAGTGATGCTGTGGCGGTGCTGAGTGATGCTGTGGCAGCGCTGAGTGATGCTGTGGCGGTGCTGAGTGATGCTGTGGCGGTGCTGAGTGATGCTGTGGCGGTGCTGAGTGATGCTGTGGCGGTGCTGAGTGATGCTGTGGCGGTGCTGAGTGATGCTGTGGCGGTGCTGAGTGATGCTGTGGCGGCGCTGAGTGATGCTGTCTTGGCGCTGAGTGATGCTGTCTTGGCGCTGAGTGATGCTGTCTTGGCGCTGAGTGATATTGTCTTGGCGCTGAGTGATGCTGTGGCGGCGCTGAGTGATGCTGTGGTGGTGGTGGTGACTGTTGCGGAGACGATGCTGAGGTGATGCTGAATGATACTCAGGTGTTGCTGAGTGATACTGCTGTGGTACTGAGTGATGCTGTGGTGGTGCTGAGTGATATTGTCTTGGCGCTGAGTGATGCTGTGGCAGCGCTGAGTGATGCTGTGGCAGTGCTGAGTGATGCTGTGGCGGTAGTGGTGGTGGTGGTGACTGTTGCGGAGACGATGCTGAGGTGATGCTGAATGATACTCAGGTGTTGCTGAGTGATACTGCTGTGGTGCTGAGTGATGCTGTGGTGGTGCTGAGTGATATTGTCTTGGCGCTGAGTGATATTGTCTTGGCGCTGAGTGATGCTGTGGCGGCGCTGAGTGATGCTGTGGCGGCGCTGAGTGATGCTGTGGCGGCGCTGAGTGATGCTGTGGCGGCGCTGAGTGATGCAGTGGCGGCGCTGAGTGATGCAGTGGCGGCGCTGAGTGATGCCATAAAAACTTACATGGACATCCATGGGTTAGAATTAAATTTGAAGAAAACCAAAGTGGTCCGCCTGGTAGATCCCATAAAAAAGAAGCATTTGTGCTTCTTGGAAGGGAAAAAAGTTGAGGAAGTCAAGTCTTATAAATATGTAGGATTCAATGTGAAGTATCAAATGAAAGGCAAACAACACATAGAGGCTATGCAGACGAAAGCGCAATCTTTGAACTACAGCTTCAAAATTCTAAGAACGAAACTATGCTGTCCCTCATTCAGACATCTGTTAACTGTGATGAGCGCTCAGTTAATGCCAATAGTGACCTATGGAATGGAAACGCTGAAAGGACGTGAAGAAGGCATTTTAAATAAAATCCAAACGAGTTTACACTCGGTGTTTGGTGTAACGAAAACAGCATCCCCAGCACAGGTGCGCTTAGAGTTTGGATTGTTGAATCAAAAATATCAATGCAAAGGAGCCTTTATAAAACTATGTTGGAGACCATGCTCGTCTGAACGAGGGACAATCAACTACATGTGCTGGCAGGAAATAGAGGAGAAAATAAAGAAAAATAAAAAAGATTCCTGGGAGCTACATTTAAAACAGGCTATAGAGGAACTTGGATTACAAGAAGTCTGGAGTGCAAGTATTGGGAAACAGGCCTTTTACAAGGTAATAAAAGCCACAAACACCTCTCATATTTAACAGATAAGACCAACCTTGCACTCGGAAGACACGCCTGGACAGTGATTAATTCCTACAAAAAACTACAGCCCCAGGAATACTGTGCAGCACACTTTTCATTAAAAATAAAACATCAGTTCATGCAGTACCGCTTTGGAAATTGGGAGACAAAAGATCTAAGGCCATCCTGGAAGGAACAGACATTGAATAAGGAATGCCGCTTATGTAAATATAAGGAGGAAAGTATAGCTCACATTTTTTGCGTTTACCCGAGGTACAAGGAAACAAATGCTGAAAGGAATTTTTAGAGAGCTAGAAATACCTATATGCAGGCAAGCGGTTACGTTTTGGCTGGGCGGCACGTCTATACTGCTTATGTCGGGGAGTAAAATTTGCAATATTAAACACGAATGCAATAGAACAATCAATATGTCACCTGTAGTTTAAGAAACAAATCACTAATGGTAAGCATTAAAGTAAAACAATAAATTTGCACAAAGCATCAGCACCTTAACTCGGGGCCTATGTAACGTACAAAAGAAGAACAATAACTTCCCGGGGCAATAAAACTGAAGATCCATCAACTTAAACCAAGCATTGGAATGGGCTTTGAAAAAAGAATAAAGCCATTGCACCAAAAACCCCAGAGCAACAAGAAGGTAGACAAATGTCCTGAAACGTATTTCAATATAATAACTCCTCATATTTTAAAGGATGACTCAAACTAGTTTTTTATCATATTTTAATATGGAATTGTAAGATTTTTATAGTTTTAGGACAATATTGAGCAACGATCAATTCGCATAAAGCTCTTGTACTTTAAAATAAGGGGACTAGATTAAGAACAAAGGAAAACGGTAATTAAGTGAGTCATGGACTTGCAAGACCCGTACAAATGCAAACGGTCAAAAATTTAAGTATACACCACTTTTTTTTTTTATTTTTATAAAGTATTCATGACCAGATTAATTATAATGTAAATTAAGGAATGTACTTTTGTGTAATAATTTTTATTGATTATATACCTAAATAAATACAGTACATATGGTCGTGCATGTGCCCCGTCAAATGTTGGTCTGTTCATCTCTCACTGCCTCCTTTGTGATGTCTGTACTGCCTTGCTGCTGTCTCACCACCCCCTGCTCTCACAGGCATATTGTGACTGATCCCGGTCGTGGTCATCAATGAGGGACATTCTATTAACATGCTCTGCAGTATCTTCTAATGCCACTTCTGATCCTTTGTAAGATCTTTCTGACCTTGTATTTTCTTCACCTATGATGGTATGTGTAAGGAGCATGTCCTCTAATCTCACTTGTGCAATCATTTGTAACCCATTTAGGGCCCTCCGATGCCACAGGGCCACTTTCTCCTTTTCCCAAGTTGCTTATGGGTCTATCTGTCCATCCTCCCGTACCTAGACCCACTTGCCTTTTACACCCCTTTCTGGTCCTGGGGGTATAAAATTCCAGTGCTCTGCGGGAGGGGTTTTTGGTCTGAAAGTTAACTTTCTGGTCCTCTTTTCATTCTTGGGACTTGAATCGTTTGGACAGCTTCTTGCTTTCCTAGCATCATCCCTTCTGTGTGTCCTTTGACCCTTGGTTTGGATGCTGACTTGCACCTTCATCTTTCCCAGTAGGGGTCATCTCATCTTTCAAATGAAGTGTGAAAGTAGCATCTACTGATCCTACATATTTATTAGTGTCCCCCCCGACATCTCCCAAGGTGTGCAGGCCATTCGAAGGTGTGGAGTTAACAGGACATATTTACCATGTTCAGAAGAAGATTCTGATGGTGGACTGTACTCTGGTTCTGTATATCCCACAGCAGGGAGATGTGAGGAGGTGGGAAGTGATTTATTTAATTTTTTTGAGTTTTGCATACATACATTACAATGAGGTTATCATCATGAGCATTAAACTGTAGCGTACAGTACACATCTTTGCAGTTTGACATGACAGAGCTAGTTATGACAACTTGCATAGAGTCCCCCTCTGCATTTTAAGGAATATGAAAATGAACATTCATCATCACATTCTTGAGTATTAGTCATGGACAGTAAATAGGTGACAAAGGGATGCCATATATCTTTCGGGAAGGATGTCACAGGTAATTCTTCCGCATATAACTCTAACTGCGTTTGCAGTATACCATGTCCTCCACCCAATGTTGCAGTTTAGGAGCTCGCTTGTTCCCCCATGTCATAGCTACACTCCTTTTAGCAAGGAGTAGGGCTACCGCTATAAATCTACGATTGGATGGTTGCAATGGTTTCACAAGACCCAGCAGGCAAAGTTGGGGAATATTACGAATAGTTTCGGATACCATGATCTCTAAAGCATTCGTTACCTCAGTCCAAAAATGGTGAATCATTGGGCAGGCCCAAGCCATATGTAAGAGATCTGCCTGCAGATGCCCACAGCGTACACATCTGGCATTGTCCCTCAATCCACGCTTATGGAATGTATCAGGCGTATAATACATTTGTTGTAGGAATTTAAAGTGGATAATACGTAGATTGTAGTTTGGGGTGAGGATACCCGCAAGTGTGCAGCATAGGCCCCATTCCTCATTACTTAAGGGTGTGTTCAGTACTGCGTTCATCTGTCCAGAGATTTATTTGAATCCCTGTAGGTTTCAGCTTGGGCAGCGGAGTATAACTTGGTGATGAGGCGTCCATGTGTGGGGGTATTGAGGAGTGTTTGCAGAGCCTGAAGGGCAGGAGGTTCCAGAGGAAAGGATGAATAAATAGCTTTAATAGCCATTCACAGACGCAAGTAATTGAACATGAGGAGCAGGGTTTGAGGCGTGTCTAGTGATAACTCTGCCAGAGTTATGAAGGTGCCCTCTCGAAACATATCCCCCATTGTGCGCAGGCTACCATTCACCAGCATAGTGCAGGCTTTTGGTTCTTGTGTAACTGATCTATGTTGTATTAAGGGGAGAGCAGGAGCATAGAGTAGAGTCTTATGGGCTCGCAGTCCCAGGGTCCGCCACACAGTAGTCGTGCACTGAATAGTGTTTAACTCAGAATGAGAAACTGCAGGTCGTCTTTGCTGGGATAAGTGCGGACAGCGGTGTGGGTTGTACATCATGATTCTATAGCAACATGAGGGATACAATCGTGAGTGTGATTCTAATTATGTGCAAAGTGTGCATGAGAACATAGAGTGTATAGATGCATGTCGGGGGCTCCGAATCCCCCCCCCCCCTGGGCATATGGCAATGTGAGAATTTCCCAACTGATCCGAGGTTGTTTACCAGCCCACATGAGTGTGATCATATGAGTGCATAAGGTTTTGAAGAATGGCAGGGGTCGAGTGATGGGGATGTTGATTAATAAATATAGAAAATGTGGTAAGACTACCATTTTTTGGAGTGCTATGCGATCAGCCAGAGATAGTGGCAATCGGATCCATCTGGCTATTTAGTCTTCTAGCTTAGATATTGCCCTCCCGTCATTTTCTCGTATAACCACCTCTGGATACCTGTGGACCCAGATGCCTAAATACCTGACTGGACCGGTGTCCGATGTCAGAGGAGATTATGCTGGAGGTGGTTGTGTACATTGTGTTAAGGGAATGACAACTGATTTGGACCAATTTATGCTTGAAAGAGCATAGCGAATATATCCTCTAATCGGGGGCGCTAGATGGGTTGAGGGTCATGCAAATATAGGACCATATCATTTTTTATTTTTTTTTAAATCTGTTTTTATTTGTTTGACATGAGTAACATAGGTATGACAGACAACATACAGTCGGTTTTCTATTATGTACAAAGTTCTCTGTTGTGTGTTTGCATATAGGTCACTGGTCTGTACTAGTTTAAAACATTTCACAATATCAATGTCTGTGTCGTTCTTAGCCCATCGACCCAGTAGATCCATGTACTCAGTTCCACCTGACTGATCAGAGGTCGTGCATTGGTTCAGGTATGTTTGCCGACGTATCGTTGTGTAGAGTTCTTACAGTTCATACCGTGGGAGCCGTGAAACAGTTGTTAAAGTTGGTACAACGTTAAAACAATATTACAACATTAACAGCAGCCATATTGTGGACCGACACAATCTCCTCACTTCCGGTAAATGTTTCCCCCTCCCGAGCACCTCAGCTGGAAATGTCCCCCCATTTGTATTCCTTCTCGTTTTTAGCCATCCCATCTTAGTCCCATATTATGTGTGGAACCCTACGGTATGGTTTGCACAGGGTATCGACCTCCGGCCATTATTCCCAACAAGGCCGCAATCTAGCTGCATGTCTTGAGAAGGTTTTTTATTGGATGAACAATTCATTTTTAAAACTCAATGGAGCTAAGACGGAACTTATGCTGCTGGGGAAGTCTGCCCCCCTAAATATTGATTCCTGCTGGCCCAGCTGCCTAGGTCCTCCCCCTGTTCCTAAGCAGCAAATTAAAAGTTTAGGAGTATGGCTTGATTCAAATTTAAACTTTACTGAACAATCACGGAAAGTAGCGGCCTGTTGCTACGGCCTTTTAAGAATGGTTCGGAAGATTCTTCCTTTACTACCTTTTATGGCCAGACGATTGCTGGTCCAAGCTCTTATTCTTTCACGTCTAGACTATGCGAATGCTATCTATTTGGGAGCCCCACTATCTACTACCAAAAGACTTCAAACAGTGCAGAACTGTGCGGCGCGCATGTTGTTAAATATTCCGAGACGTATCTCGGCTAAACCCGCTCTCACCTCTCTGCACTGGCTTCCGGTCTGTCAAAGAATTCAATTTAAGGCAATGTGCATCGTACACAAAGCGCTCTTTGATAATGGCCCTTGTCTGACTCGTTCATGGATTCAAACCTATTGTCCTAACAGACCCCTTAGATCGGCGAATAAAGGCCTGATTGTAGTACCTAAGATTAAACGCTCTCGGAGTGGAGGTCGACTGTTTACATACAATGCAGCCAGATTATGGAATAGTCTTCCTCTCCACCTACGCTCTGAGCCCAATCACATTAAGTTCAGGAAACTTTTGAAAACCTCTTTTTCTTTGAGTGTCGCATAGCATCACTGTTGTCGCAGCGCTGGGATGCCTTTGGGTAACCACGCGCTCTAGAAATGCTACTTCATTCATTCATTCATGCCTCTCCTGCTCAGGTTGACTCCATGTTGTCCCCGTCCCCATTTTGTAAACTACGATATAGTCCCTCCCATCTATCTGCTATGGGTTCCCTTCTTAGGCCCAGTGTTTCTTCTCTCCGGATTGCAATTCCCTCTGCCTTGGCCCATGCTAGCAGGGAGTATCGCCAGGCCTGTATGTGTGGTGAGTCCCTTGCTTTCCAGCGTTTGGTTAAGCGCCGCTTAGCTACAACGAGCCCCAGATCGATGAACCGGGATGTAACTTTTGTGGCTGGGGTTCTTCTGAAATGGTGGAGTAGGGCTACAGTCCATTCAGGGGGTAAGTCGCGGCCTGTACATTGCTGTAGGGTTTCCCTGATTTCGCGCCAATATGTGTGTATGTTGGGACAGCTCCACATCATGTGTATCAATCCTGCCCCCAGTGTATCGCATCTAGGGCACGCTGCATCGTTTCGGTTGAAGTATTTATTTATCAACTCAGGTGTGAGGTACGCTCTATGGACAATAAATAGTTGTATTTGTCTGAATCTCATATTCCTGGGTATGCACACTGGGCTTCTGAGGATCTTCTCCCATTCCTTATCTGCTAGCTGTCGCCCCAGATCCAGTTCCCACTTTCGGCGGAGCGGATCTAGGCTGATCGCTACGTGTATTCGGAGTGACGATGCAAACCAGCGAACCAGGAGTCTTCCCCGTCCCATAACATGAAGATATTGCATTGTGAGGTGCTGATTCGGTTCCTCGGTTATGTCCCCCCAACTAGTTGTTAACGTCGCCAGTAATGAGCGGTGCATGAGGAAATGCCCTGGTGGCAACCCATCCTCCGTCACCAAAGATTCATATGGTATTAGCGCCCCGTCTCTGTACAGGTCCCCCAAGGTCTGTACCTCCGCTGTCCTCCACTCCGCTAGGGCTTCGGCCTCTTTTGTCGGGTAGCAGGGTGGAAGAGGTTACTTATCTGAAAGAGACACGTTAGTGACAGATTCCTTACCTTCGAATATCCCCAGGCGTCAGGCTGGATCCGGAAAGTTTTTTGCGTAGCAGTACCCTTGCGCGTCGGTAGGCGGCGTCGTGCGGCTCCGCGTCCGTCGTCCGGCGTCGTGATCGCCGGGATGACGTCGCGGGCAGTACTTAGGCGCCGCCCTGCGCGCTGACGTCAGTTCTTCTTTTTCCGCGCCAGCAAGCGCAGATCCGGGAAGAGCAGTGCCCTGGTCATTTTTTGACCATACTTTTTGGTGATTTTTTTTTTTTTTTCACTGTTTTTCGAACAAGGTGTCGTAGGGATGCCCGGTTTCAAACGTTGCGGCGCCTGTGCTCGGATGATGTCCGTCACCGACCCGCATTGGGAGTGTCTCTTCTGCCTCGGCCGAGGCCACGACATGGAGTCTTGTGCCGACTGCCAGGCCCTCCACCCGAAAGCTTTGCGAGAGCGGTCTCGAAAGCTCCTCGAGGCCCGGCATTCGGCTCCGCGGAAGCCCCGGTCGCGTGAGAGGTTCAGGGGTCGATCGCGGAGTCCACACCGGTCGTCGGCATCGAAGTCTTCTTCGTCCGGTAAGTCGAAACACAAAAAGTCCAAAAAGCATCATTGCTCTAGGACTTCGCCTCGCCGGTCTCGCGACTCGGCTGAGGCCCCTCCCGGCACCGTCCCCGTGGCCCCGGACATGCCTGTGGAGTCGCCCCCACCATACCCGCCCTTCCCGGGTTCGGGGGCGGATCCGGCCAAAGTGCAGGAATTCCTGTCGGCCATGGCCCGCCTCTTCGGGCCTCAAGGTCCCTCCGGTGCGCCTTCGGGCCCCGCGGGCCCTGATGGGGTTGCTCCGGCGTCGCCGACGGCCCCGGCGTCACCAGTGCCTCCAGCCTCGATCCCGGCTCCGGCCCCGGCCTCGATCCCGGCTCCACAACCCCCATCGACGCCGGTCGACCTAACGACACCTCCGCCGATGTCTCCGGTGCCGTTCTCGACGCCGCCTGGGGCTCCGAGCGGCGTCGTTCCCCAGTTCCTTCCGGCTCCGGACATGGACCCGGACCGACGTCGCTCGACGCCGGTTCCGGCGCCGATGGGGCCTTGGATCCCAAATGTCCCTCCTCCCCCTTATTTTGAACCTGAGGAGGACCAGGAGGACTGGGAGGGGTCTGATGACCCTCTGACACAACAGTGTCAGTACGATGAGGACTGGACAGAGGGTCTAGGGGATGCTAGTGGTCTAGATACTTCCCTGACACTGGCATGCTGTCTCCTCCCGTGGCTACGGAGGAGGGAGCCAATCTTGCAACGGTGTTGCGTAGGGCGGCTGGGGCTTTACGTCTCCAACTCCCTACTGTGGCGGTCAAGACTAATATCTTGACAGAGGTGCTTCAGCCGGCAGCCTCCTCTTCGGAGACTGTGCTGCCGTTTAACGACGCCCTCACTGACGTTCTTTTGGGCGCCTGGTCCAAGCCCAACACAGGGGCTCCTGTGGATAGGAACGTGTCCCGACGCCATCGCCCAGCTCCGGGCGACCCCCTGTTTCTCTCTGTCCACCCCACCCCTGAGAGCTTGGTTGTCCAAGCCTCCGCTTCCCAAACCGCCTTCCCTACCGCCCCACCGGATAGGGAATCCAAACGCCTGGATCAATTTGGGAAGAAGAGTTTTTCTTCCTCCAGTGCTGGCTTGCGGTCTGTCAACACCGTTTGCCTTTTGGGCCGATATACCCACTCCTTGTGGGATTCGGTGGCGGATGTTTTGCCCCAGTGTTCTGAGGAGGTCCAGACACTGCTTTCCCGCGCCATTGCGGAAGGAAGGGATGCGGCCAAATATACAATTCGATGTGGCCTTGATACCGCCGACTCGCTGGGCAGGTCTACTGCAACGACGGTGGCGCTACGACGCCACGCCTGGCTGAGAACCACTGGTTTTTCAGGGGATGTCCAGAATACTCTCATGGACATGCCCTTTGATGGAGTCGGTCTTTTTGGGTCCAAAGCAGACCATGCGTTGGAGCGCTTTAAGGACTCACGGGCTACTGCAAAGTCCCTGGGCCTTTCTGCTACACGCCCTCCGCTGACTTCTGCTTTTCGCCCCTATCGTGGCCACGGTAGGGGCGCCCCTTCACGTCAGTAGCCCAGCCACCGGCCCGCGCAGCAGGTGTCTTCGCGTGGCCGAGGACGTGGATTCCGCCGTGGCGGATCGGGCAACCAGCGTGCGGGTCAGGCCACCACCTCCAACCCGTCCGCGGCCTCCAAACCCTCCTAGTCCCTCCTTTCAGGTGCACAGCACGCCAGTAGGGGGCAGGGTCCTCCATCACCTTCCCCACTGGCGTACCATCACCTCGGACAGGTGGGTCTTGGACATTGTCCGAAGGGGCTACTCCCTCCCCTTCGAGTCCACCCCCCCAGCCATGCCACCTCAATTCCACCGCATATCAGGGGATCACTTGGTGCTTCTGCAGAAGGAAGTCACGGCCCTCTTGGCCAAGAGGGCCATCGAGCATGTTCCAACCCCAGAAGTAGGGCGTGGTTGCTACTCCCACTACTTCCTGGTGCCCAAAAGGACAAGGAGGACATGCGTCCTATCTTGGACCTCCGGAACGTCAATCGCTTCCTCCGGAAGGAGAAGTTCAAGATGCTCACCCTAGCTCAGGTCTTGACTGCCCTCGACCCTGGAGACTGGTTGGTAGCGTTGGACTTGCAGGACGCATATTTCCACATCCCCGTCCTGCCGGCCCACCGGCGTTACCTTCGGTTCACGGTAGGCCCCGAGCATTTTCAGTTCACCGTGCTCCCCTTTGGCCTTACCAGTGCCCCTCGGGTGTTCACGAAAGTGTTGGCGGTGGTCGCAGCTCATCTGCGCCGGGCAGGGGTTTCAGTCTTCCCCTACCTCGACGACTGGCTGCTGAAGGCGGGCTCGTCCCAGGCAGTCGTCTCCCACCTCCAGACTACGGCCGAACTCCTGCACTCGCTGGGGTTCTCCATCAATGTGCCGAAGTCGCATCTGATTCCTTCTCCACAGCTCCTTTTCATCGGAGCAGTTCTGGACATGACGCAGTTTCGGGCCTATCCTCCCGAACGGCGAGTCCGGGATATTCAGGCTATGATTCCGATCTTTCAGCCTTTATCCTGGGTTTCGGTACGGATGACCCTGAGGCTGCTGGGCCTCATGGCCTCCTGCATCCTGCTGGTCAATCATGCCAGATGGCATATGCGGGCTCTGCAGTGGGACCTGAAGTTCCAGTGGGCGCAGCACCAGGGCAACCTGTCCGATCACGTCCAGATCTCGGAGGGGACTGCAAAACAGTTGCAGTGGTGGCTCTCGGACCGGCAATGGGTCATGGGCAGATCCCTCTCCCTTCCCCAGCCAGAGCACACAGTTGTGACGGACGCGTCCCTTCTGGGATGGGGCGGTCACATGGGAGAGGCGGAGATCAGAGGCCTCTGGTCTCCGGCGGAGTCCCGGCTCCATATCAACATTCTGGAGCTCCGGGCGATCCGACTTGCACTCAAGGCATTCCTTCCCTCTGTCAAAGGGAAGGTAGTGCAGGTGTTCACAGACAACACCACCGCCATGTGGTACTGCAACAAACAAGGCGGGGTGGGGTCGTGGACCCTTTGTCAGGAGGCTCTGCGCCTCTGGACATGGCTGGAACATCAGGGCATGTTCCTGATGGTTCAACACCTGGCAGGTTCGCTGAACGCCAGGGCGGACGAACTCAGCCGCAGGTGCATGATGGATCACGAATGGCGTCTTCACTCGGAAGTGGCGCAAGGACTCTTTCTACAGTGGGGAGAGCCTTGGTTAGATCTATTCGCCACCGAAGAGAACGCGCAATGTCATCAGTTCTGCGCGTTGGAATTTCCAAGGCGGCACTCGCTCGGCGACGCTTTTCGTCACAAGTGGAGTTGCGGTCTGTTGTACGCCTTTCCGCCTATACCACTTCTACCCAGAGTGTTGAAGAAGATTCGGCACGACCGGGCCCAAGTCATTCTTGTGGCTCCGGACTGGGCTCGAAGAGTTTGGTATCCCGAGCTACTCAATATGAGCATAGATCCCCGATCCGTCTGCCTCTTCGGGAGGATCTTCTGTCGCAGCAGCAGGGGACGGTCCTCCACCCGAACCTGTCCAGTCTACACCTGCTTGCGTGGAGATTGAGCGGCGGCAGTTGATTCCTTTCGACTTGCCTCCCGAAGTTTGTGATGTGATTCTGGCAGCCAGGCGTCCCTCCACTAAGGTGGTATACGCCTGCAGGTGGAACAAATTTGTGGCATGGTGCACAGCAAAGGCTGTGAATCCCCTTTCTGCCCCTCTTTCTGAGGTCCTTCTGTTCCTTCTCTCTCTGGCCCAACAGGGTTCTGCCCTGGGTACCATCAAGGGTTATCTTTGTGCTATCTCGGCCTTCCTCAGGCTCCCTGATCAGCCCTCCCTTTTCAAGTCCCCTGTTGTTAACAGGTTCTTAAAAGGCATTACACACCTCTTCCCTCCTGTTCCGTTTGTGATGCCTCAGTGGGACTTGAACTTGGTTCTTACCTTTTAATGTGCGCTCCCTTTGAGCCTCTACATAACTGTCCTCTTCGTCTTCTGACTCTGAAGACAGCCTTTCTGGTGGCCATCACCTCCGCTCGGCGGGTGAGTGAGCTCCAGGCTCTATCTTGCAAACCTCCCTTTCTGTCTGTTCATCCAGACAAGGTTGTTCTTCGGACGCGTCCGTCCTTCTTGCCAAAGGTGGTTACTGCTTTCCACATTGGGCAGACCATCACTTTGCCCACCTTCTTTCCGCCTCCGCATCCTTCCAGAGAGGAAGAGAGGCTCCACCGTCTGGACCCAAAACGTGCGCTCTCCTTCTATATTGACCGCACAAAACACTTCCGGGTGGATGCCCAGCTCTTTGTTGGCTACGTGGGTGCCAAAAAAGGTCGGGCGGTGCACAAGAGGACCATCTCCCGCTGGGTTACCTTGTGCATCAAGACCTGCTATTCTTTGGCTAAGAAGGAGCCTCCTGTAGGGCTGCGTGCCCATTCCACCAGGGCAACGGCTGCTACCACGGCCTTAGGCCGCGGTGTTCCGCTGCCGGTTATCTGTCAGGCAGCTACGTGGGCCTCGCTGCACACGTTTACAAAGCATTACTGCCTTGACAGTCAGGGCTGGAGGGACGGCTTCTTTGGCCGTTCTGTCCTCCAGGACTTCCTTGTCTGATCTTTGTTCGCAGACCCACCACCGGGGTTGGTATTGCTGGGGTATCTATTCTAAGGTAAGGAATCTGTCACTAACGTGTCTCTTTCAGATGCACAAGTTACTAACTTGTGTAACGATATATCTGTAAGAGACAGTAGTTAGTGACAGATTCCTTACCGCCCACCCATCCTCCCCGTTCTGCGAACTGATTTCTAGGGTTAAGGACATCCCTTTCAGGGCCCTAGTATTTTTCAGACACCTGTGTCAGCTTCTTGCATGGCTCTGCGTAACTGGCGCGGAAAGTCGTGTACAGAACTGACGTCAGAGCGCAGGGGCGGCGCCTAAGTACTGCCCGCGACGTCATCCCGGCGATCACGACGCCGACGACGGACGCGGAGCCGCACGACGCCGCCTACCGACGCGCAAAAGGGTACTGCTACGCAAAAAACTTTTCCGGATCCAGCCTGACGCCTGGGGATATTCTAAGGTAAGGAATCTGTCACTAACTACTGTCTCTTACAGATATATCGTTACACAAGTTAGTAACTTGTGCATTTGCTCCAATGTGTGTGTCGGCAGCGTGGTCGCCGTGTCATCTCTGTCCCTGTCGGCGAGCCATCTGGCAATCCATTGTAGTTGGGCAGCGAGATAGTAGTGCTCGAAACAGGGCACCGCCAGGCCTCCCTTGTCAGTCGGTAGGTATAGCTTTGCCAGTGCCACTCTGTGTCGCGCAGCCCCCCATATAAAATCTCTAAGCGTTTTAGTGAACGCAGTGAAGAAGGCAGCCGGTACGTAGAGGGGCAGGTTTACAAAATAGTACAAAAGTCTGGGAAGGATCACCATCTTGGTCAGGGCTACTCTGCCTGTTACCGTCAATGGGAGCGTCCCCCAGAACTTCATTTGCGACCGGACCGCCGTCACTGCTCTCCCCAGGTTACCATAGAGCAGGTCTTGTGGTTGGCGATACACCTGGATCCCCAGGTAGCGGAAGGTGCTCTCTTGCCACTTTACCCGCACGCCGCCCAGCTCGTAGTCCGGGTCGTGTAGTCCCTCCCGGAACGCGTAGAGACAGGATTTATCTACATTGACTCGGAGCCCCGAAATATCTGCGAATTCCTGCAGAATGTTCGCCAGTTGCGACGGTATGTTATACACGTCACGTATATAAACCAGTAGGTCGTCTGCATAGAGGGATACATGGTGCACCGCATCTCCCAGAGGTATACCCTCCCCCACCATGGCTCGTAGCCTCATCGCCAACGGTTCCATGGCCAGCGCAAACAGTAAGGGCGACAGGGGGCAACCCTGTCTGGTACCCCTGCATACTGGCACAGCGTCGGAGAGATGCGGCCCCAGTCGTACACGGACCACAGGGGATCTGTAAAGCAGGTCGACCATCCGGAGGAAGTCCGGGCCCAGTTCGTATTGCAGGAGAACCCCCGCCAGGTAGCCCCATTCTAGGCTATCAAATGCCTTTTCCAGGTCCAGCACTAGGCATCCTGCACTGGGCCAGTTCTGCGCGCTATCTGTGGCCACCCTGAAAAACCGTCTTCGGTTTAGCGACGTGGACCGGTTGGGGACAAAACCATTTGGATCTGGGTGCACCAATGTCTGGACCACCGGTGCCAAGCGTTCCGCCAGGATTTTGGCGAGGATTTTACAATCCACGTTGAGCAGCGCCAGGGGTCTATACGATCCTAGAGATGTGGGGTCGCGGCCCGGTTTTAACAGGGACACCAGATACGCTTCGCGCATTGAGGGAGGCAGCACGCGTTCCTCTAACGCCTGGGCGTGTAATTTATGCAGGGGCTGCACCAAAGACTCGCGGTAGGCTTTGTAGTATTCGGCCGGTAGTCCATCCGGGCCTGGCGTTTTCCCGGATGCCATCTTTCCTATCGCGTCTCCGATCTCCTCTAATGTAAGAGGATCATTGAGTGCGCCCTGTTGGGTAGCTGAGACCGCGGGTAACTGGACCGATTCTAGGAATCTCTCCAGGTCGGTAGCAGAGCATTGTCCTCGGGAGCGGTACAGTCGCGTATAGTGGGCCGTCATTGCCTTGTGTATTTCACTTTGTGTGTGTACTAAGGTGTCATCCGGCAGTCGTATGGCGCTAATTGGTGACCGCTTCTCCTCCTGAGCTAACAGCCAAGCAAGCAAGCGGCCAGCCCGGTCTGCCGAGGCATGGGTGCGTGCCGTGTGAGCCGTATAATTGTGACATCGCAGTCGTTCCAACAGTTCCGCATGCTGGGTGCGTATCTCCGCCAGTTGAGGTGAGCACTCACCCCTTTCCACCGTCCCACCCTCGCACTGCAGCAGCGGTGTTTCTAGACGGGCAAGGGAGAGCGACAGCTGTCTGCGTATATTCCATGTGGCCCCTAAGCAGTGTCCACGAACAATTACCTTAAGGGCATCCCACTCCACGAGGGGGCTGCTCGCCGTGTCTTCGTTGAGTTCTAGATATGTGAGTATAGCTGTCCCTAGTGAGGTGCGAAATTCTGGGTCTTCTAGTGCGGCTACTTGAAGCCGCCATGTGGGTATAGGGGGCCGGTCGGCTTTCCAACCTAGTTGGATCCGTAATGGGTTGTGGTCTGAGTGTGTCCGCCCCATGTATTCAGCCTGCATGACTAGTGGGAGTAAGGACTGGGACCCCACCACCCTGTCCAACCGTACATGAAGGTCATGTACCGCCGAGTAGTGAGAGTATATGCACGTGTCGGGGTGTAAGACGCGCCATACATCCAACAGTGCCCAGTGTGTAAGCCAGTCTGCGAGTGTTTGCGCATTGGAGGTATCAGGCGTCTTGTGGAAGGAAGGGTAGGACCTGTCTAGGTGCACGTTGAGTACCGAATTAAAGTCTCCTCCTAATAGCCATGGAATCCCAGCATAAGGAGTCGGGGCCAGTGACAATCTTGTCAAGAAGGATGTCTGATAGACGTTCGGGGCATATATCGATCCTATCAGTATTGGTTGGCCATTTAGTGTCCCCCGAACCAGAGTGTACCTTCCTTCCTGGTCAATTACTGAGTCTTCACTGACAAAAGGGACCCCTGCCTTCACCCAGACCAGTGTGCCTCTCGCATGTGCAGAATAAGTTGTGCCATATATCTGCCCTCTCCAGCGTCTACGAAGCCTCTCGAGTTCTGTCTGCGTCATATGTGTTTCTTGCAAGAGGGCTATGTGGGAGGAGTGTCTTTGGAGATATGCAAATATGGAGTATCGCCTCGAGGGCGTGTGCATACCCCGTATGTTCCACGTAACTACGTTAGCTGTTGTCATCGCTAGGGCGGTAGGGTCGTCGCATCAACCAGCGTGTGATATTTGTCAGCGTGTCTCGGACAGGGGTGTGAGAAAGTGTGTCAGTCTGCTGCAACCAGACCTGTGGGTCAACTTTAAACATTTTAACTCGTGGGGCGAACTTCACAAGGAAGTCCGTCCAAACTTAGCACTACTTAACAAGTATGAACTATTACTGTATACTGCCTGGTGGGGTCGTGTATCTGAACAGTGTAACAGTCTAATTACCCCCCTTTGCTGCGTGTAGTGAGAACGCCATCCAGTTAATTGCTCGGGATAACGTGTTGAGTCCGCCCTAGGCGTGGGCCTGGGCATCCTCCTCCATGGTCCTATTGTGTCGCTACAGGAGCACCCGCAGCGCGGTCTCACATACTATTTGTTACCTTCTGGGTAACCATCTATGGACGCCTGTCGACCTCCAGCGCTCAGTGGCCCCCCTCCATCCCCAACGTCCCACAGAGACAGTTTAGTTCATAAGCATCATTGTACTTGCGTGGGCACCCCCAGCGTTTTCCAGCATCCCAGCTTCCCGTCAGATCCCATCAGCGGTCTGGGGGGTCACCACTGGCAGGCCAGCATCGTCTGATATCACGGTGGAGGGCGATGACGCTCCACTGGCCACCGAAGAGTCTCGTCTGCTTGCTCCCAGATGCTCTTTACCATGCGGTGTTCCGAGTGTCGCAACCGCTTCCAATACCTCTCGTCTCTCCATTCTGCTTCTCTCAGGGCTTGGGCCGCCGCCCCCGGCTTAGCGTAGCGTGGTGTTCCGCGTCTTCCCGGCGCCGCAGCCTTCTATTTGTGACTCCTTCGCCGTCTGATCCCGATGGTCTTTTCCCGTCCATAGGCCCGACCCTTCGAGCCAATCCCATGCCTCTGCGGGGGTGTCAAAGAATCGGGTCTCCCTCGTGCAACCACTCTCAGCCGAGCCGGGAAGAGGAGGGAGTATGGCAGCTCCAGTGCTCGTAGTTGGCGCTTTACTGCCATGTAGTTGCTTCTGCGGCGTTGTACCTGGGATGTGTAATCGGGGAACATCATGACTCTGCTGCCATTCACTTTGAGATCCTCCAACTTTCTGGTTTCGCGTAGCACCACATCTCGGTCTCGGTAATTGAGGAGTCTAAAGAGGAGTGGGCGAGGCCTGGCGCCCGGTTGTGGTCTCGGTGTTGGCACGCGATGTGCCCTCTCCACAACAAACTGCAGTGACAGTGTTCCTGGGGGCATCAGTCCTCTCAACCAGGTCTCAACATGCTGCTCCGGGTTCCTCCCTTCCTCTCCCTCCGGCAGGCCCACCACGCGGATATTGTTGCGTCGGGAGCATCCCTCCGCGTCTTCGATTCTGTCTTCCAAGGCGTGCATGCGATCCATCAGGTCTTGCAGCGCCGCAGCATGGCTATGGGTGACGGGTTGGAGTTCTCTGATTCTGTTCGTGAGTGGCCACCGTTTCCATCAGTTTCCGGTGGTCCGCGTGCAGAAGCGTGAAGTCTGATGTCACTTTATGTATTTGGGATTCCAGGGATGTCCTGGTGTTGTCGAGCGCTGTCCCGATTCTTTCTACTGCGGCGAGCACCGTGTCTAGCTTGGCGGCCATCGCCGCGGTCGTCGGCTCCGTCGCACCGTCTTCGCGTATCCTGTCGGCTTCCATCCCCCCCGTTCGTAGTGGCCCCTGCTGGATTTTCGCCTGCATTCGGCCCATCACAAGCTGCTGCGCCGTTAGCATTCGCCTTCGGGTCGATGCTGTCCGATCTTCCGGGCGGAACCGCTATTCTGTGAGCCCCAATCAGTGTATCACCACCCGGCTTACAGAGGCTTACCCAGCATCGTCGTCAGGCTGCAGTCGCTGCTCTTCAGGTGACCACCATGCAGTGAGCTGCGTTGAGTTTCCTCTCTTTTGCAGCCCCCGTGCAGGCGCCCAGTTTCAGTAATTCAACCCAGAAATGGCATCCTGTGTCAGTTCCTGGGACTGGCTGACTGTGTATTCTCTAGGTCACTTCGGATGCCGTCAGATGCTCACTAGTTCCCCCGCTGTCAATGCTCGACGGAGAGCTGGTCTGCAGGTCTTCCCCTCATCGGGCGCCCGTTTCACTGTCTCAGTGGGGTGATTCGCCCTCTTTCATCTAGTGTGGTTTCACTGTGTGCTGCACTGTCTCCCGCAATGTCGGTATCCAGGCCCCCTGCCACACTGTCCTCTCCCCGTGGCGCAAGAGGGGGGGGGGGGAACCTGTCCCCGGAGTCACTATGATCCTCACTGCCCACTCCTCATCAGCGACGTGGTGATCCGCGTAGTGCCACCCAAGCGCAGCGGGGCATTAATCAGCGCCCAGGCCCCTCAGCGTTCACGGCGGCCCAAGAGCCGCTCTTCAACTCGGCCGTCTCACAGTACCAACAGGGGTCAGTGGGCGGCAGGGCGCCCGGCGGGCCTCTCTTCGCGGCTCCCCTCCACAACGCTAGTCCGGGCAGCAGCGGGTGCCTCGCGCACTATCCTGACCTCGCCGCGACAGGCTCACCTTCCGTGCGCGCTTCCCCAGTCCAGCACGATCAGAGCTCAGCTAGATCCAGCCTCCGCCGTCACCCGGGAGGCCCCCGAGCAGGCCGCAGCGTGGTCTGCGCCGCCGTCTCCCACGTAGGCAGGGCAGTCTCTCAGCTAGCTGAATTGTCTTGTCTGTTTTCAGCCGTCCGGTCAGCACCGCCGTCGCATCGGTAGGAGGCCTCCTCCCGCCTACGCTTGTCTCATCCCATTACCAGTCGCATCGGGCAGGGCCTAGCAGGCGGCGGACGCCGCGCGGTTCCCTTTCAGCGGCCCCCGCTCGCAACTGTACCTGGGGGTATGGCAACAGGGGGTCCGATCTTCACCTCGGTCCGCTGACACTGCCGCAATCCCGCCCCGCGGGCTTTTCCGTGTGCGTGCTTTCTTTGTCGCACGATCTGGCCCGGGCTCCGCCCGGGTGCAGCGAGGCAGTAGGCGGGCCGCACCTCGCTCCTCAGCCGTTATGGAGGTCGCAGGCTCGATCACGGCTATTCTCGAGTTCCCTCCGTCGCAGTGTCTCCTCGCCGCCTCGGACCCTCAAAATATCTTCGAGGATGGCGCTCATCAGGAGAAGTGTGGCGGATAATCGGGGGATATGCCGGAGCGTTACAGACTCGTGTCCGCCATGATGGCTGGCTAGCCACGCCCAATATAGGACCATATCATCAGCATATAGTGATATGCTGATGGGTCTCAATCTGAATCGCAACGCGGACTCTGCATGGTGTTGTCGTATATGACATGCCAAAGGCTCAAGGGCCAGGGTAAATAACAGCGGCAACAGAGGGCAGTCCTGTTGCGTCACTCTTTGAATAAGCAATGGATTTGCTGTGTTACCGTTCACACAAACCTGCGCGTAGAGTAGTTGGATCCATTTAAGGAGGAAACGTGAGATTCCTATTCGTCGCAATACAGTGGACATGAACTTCCACTCTGTAGAGTCAAGGCCATAGCCGCGTCCAACATAGCCACAGCTGCATGAAGATCAGGCTCGAGTTGGTGGAAGAAAGAGAAGCTAATAAGCAGAGTGTGTGTCATGGAGCGGGTGGGCATAAAACCAGATTGATCGGCAGTATTGGAGAGGGTAGCAGTGGCTGTATCCTGGTGGCAAGGATTCTTGGAAGGATTTTGGCATCAGTATTGATCAGTGATAATGGTCTATCGGACTCATTGTTCGCGTGGTTTACCTGGTTTAAGTAGCGTAACTAATAATCCTTCCCGAAGGGAGGGGGGGGGTGGGAAGTACACCACCCTTGTAGGCTTCTGCATACATCTCGAGGAGATGCAGAGCTGGTCGGTCCCAGGTGACTTGCCATTGAGTAGGGTTCACGTCACAAATTTCCTCTTCCGTTATGGGCTGTGCCAGATATTCTCGTTGACCTGGGGAGAGCCAACCTAGTGTTATTTCATTTAGATATTATTCTATTTCCTCTTCTGAGGTCGCTGTACAAGTAGAGTACAGCCGGGAGTAGTAGTCCGCAAATTCTCAGGATATTGATAGCATGTCATATCAGTCTGTTCCCTGTGCATTTACTAATTTTACTATTTGTGCTGGCGCCAGCGTTATCTTTAATTTGCGAGCCAGTGTTCAGCTAGGCCTGCCACCTTCGCCATACACATGTGCCGAATGGCGATGAGATAGGTATTTACCCTCGCGGTCAGCCATCTCTTGGTAACCAGACATTTTCTCCCTGGTAGTCGCTAGGTGTGCTGGGTCTGTTTATGAGTTCGGGAAGTGAGTGATGTGCTAGACTGCATTGTGTACATGCACCTTACCTTTGCAATGTCTAAACTTAATTGCGCGTCTTGGTAGGGGGTGGAGGAGCTGAAGGAGGGGTCTGAGACATTGTCTCTGACTCCTTCATATTTCTTTCACAGAAGACCCTCCATAGATCTAATTTGGTCTTCCTTCTCTCTAGTTCCATTGCATTTACTTTGTAAGACGGTGGCTGTGTGTTCTATCATTGTATTATTGAATGAGCCTTTTTCAGTCCAGGCATATGCAAGTTTTGATGTTACCTTATGCCACTCTATTTCTCTATCCTAGTCTTGTCTCCAGGGAACATCTTCACCATGTGTTCTAAAGGGGTCCCCATTATCTATACAGTGCACATGGCCTTATTTAGTCTTATATTTGGGCCTAACTTGTTCCTGTTGTAAATATTCAATCTTCCTAGTGATATTGCGCGTTCAAAAGTTTATTGTACTTTCTATTGCAGGGCTAGAAAAATCATAAAAATGTTACTAGACCTGCAGGTCTAGTAACTTTAATAAGCTACTCGACCTAACTGTAATGTACTTGAGCCGTGAACTGGTCTCAAATTGTGTGATCCTAGGCAAATAATTTGTCTTATGAAGCCGCCTTTATCTTTATTATCACATAAGAGAGCACCTTCAAATATGCAAGTTCACTATTTTTTCTTTACGAAAAAACTCTTCATTTACTAGACTAAATGCTTGCTCCATGTATAACAACAATCAAGTCCATATATAGGGTACACATGATCCCTGGCTTGCCTCTTAGTTCACTAATAGCATTGTCATCTGGGCAGGTGCAGTAATACTTCCCAGTTCATGTTTAAAATCTCACTTTTCATAAGTATATTACCAAAGCATGATGTGGTAGTGCACTGTCATGTACAGATAGCATATTTTCCATTGAAATGGCCACAAAACTTTCCCACTCACATGTAGTTTTACTGATAATAGTTATCAGATCTTGTTATCTTGTCACGTTTGCTCTGCTTTCAGAGACAGAGGTCAAAAGACAGTTTGTCTTCCTAAAATTTACTTTTTGTTCTGTGACTGAAGTTGGAGGGTTTGCAACTTGCCAGAAAGGGCGAGTAGTCCCTAAAAATAGCTCGCCCTGAATAAATCTTGCTCGACTGCGAGAGGGCGAGTGGATTTTTTGAGCCCTGTATTGTATACTCTTATTTGTAACTTCATGGGGTATTTCCTGACTTCACAAAAATCGTCGTCGGGCCATGTAGCTGGATGTCAGACATGCTTATCCCTAATTTCTGTAGAACTTCATTCAGGCATATGTCTTGGGCTGGCTTAAGTGGATTATTACCTGATGCTAGAAACACAATGACGTTATTGAGAATATAGACAACTATTTCTGGGTTCTGTGGGTTATATTTATTCATATCCTAAATTTCACACTGGGAGGTCCCTAATAAATGTATATAATAAGAGATCTAACACCAGGTGTTCGTCTGTTATAATGTTAGGGTGATCACGCAAAGGGTGCCCGTGGCTCCACTGAAATGTTGCTATTATTTCAATATAATCTTTTGTTGGCCACATGATGGCACCAGTGTCACCCGTAAACAATAAATCTAAATATCTACATAAAGGACTATTTACCTTGGACTTGCCCTGTCCTGTCTGTCAGGCTTAACTTTTCCCCATTTCCAATGTCTTTTAGTCCTTACTTCAACTATGCCAAAAATATTCATTATGTCTTTGTGCACCTCTTCTTTGTCTATATTTGGTGGTGTGGGGGGCTCTGTGGAATTTGCTGGCCTATGTTTAAGTATCTGTCCTTGGTGATTGTGATTATCCTCTGGCCACTTTCCTCACTACTCATAGAGGGGATAGGTCAATTCCCTGGGGGACCTTCTGAGGGGGGGTCAAGGTTTATCTCCCCATCGGTTGAACGACTGCAATTGGTTTCTTATATTTTAAAACCAACTCCACTACTCTAAGTGTGTGAAGGTCTTGTTTGGAATCACCGGAGGAATAGTTAAATACATTCCTATCTATACTATCTGATACTTCATTTATTGTCTGTATACTCTGAAGATATTAATCTAGATCCTCATCTATACTATTTGACAGTTTTTCTAGTTTCCAATCTGGAGGCTCTATGATTTGGTCATGAGAATTGCAGTTGGTAGTGTCAGTATTTGTTATGGAGTTCATAAGGCTACTACACTACTCTTAACACTCTAATATGGAGGACAATGGCTTTGTATTATTTGTTTGGAGAGTTCTTTTCAATTAATTGACAGGGCTTCTTCTGTCACATCAGTGTATGGTGTCCCGAGACCTAAAGGTGATGTGCTGTCAATACCTAGGCGCTCATAAATTTCTGCCATTAAAGGATTATTAGATGGTATTGCTGGCCTATTGGGGTCAGTGCCCTTAGAGAGGGCCATAGGCAAGCCGTTATACAAAATTGATAATTCAGGAATCTGTTGTGATTGACTACCTGCGAACCCTTGAGACATTTGTCTGAGGAAAAATCCTTTTCTAACATTCTACTATATTTCTCACAAAATAGGAAATCCTAAGTATATACCATACATAACAAACACTATAAAACTATAGCATTAATCTGTGGCCACATTTTTGTTTTCATTTAAATAGACATACTAATCTACTCAACTACATACTAGAGCAAGAAGACTACTTGGCGCTTCTCTCTGAATTCATAGAGAGGACAACCTTTCACTGCTTGCAACTACAAACTGTGACTTCCAGACTTAGTCTGCGGAGTCTAACTTGAGTGTTCTGTCCATACTCGGGATAAAGTTTTAGTGAACACCAGCTTTCCACCTGTTCCTTTGACACAACATCCGAAGTTAAGCTGGTTGCCCAGCCTCAAGTCCTACTCTGCCTCTGACCACTTTCAGCTGTTTAGCCAAGTCCCTGGTATCTTCCGGACGTTCGACCGGGATCCTTTAATATTGTCAGTACGCAATCATGCATGCAAATATCAACATATAACATATTCTAATGTCAAAATGTTACTTGTAAAAATAAAAGGAACGATGTTAGCACTGTTCTCACCTTAATGATGCCAACTCCTTAGTCCTACACGTTCCCAGAGAAGACTTTGAAAACTAGTGTCTTCCCTAACTTCTTTTTGAATGTGCAGAATCCTTCTAAGAGGACAGGCGGTATTCTGGATGTGGCAGTCGGTGAGAAGAAGTGGAACTCCTGGCTGGCGCGCCAATATGTTAGAGGGAAAAACTGTTAAAGAGCAAGGAAACAAGTTGACAATATAATATGGTTTTAATGCATTATTCAGCTGGGGAAATCAGCCATGCTCAGAAGAGACTGGAATCTGATGTCCAACGCACAGTTCAAAAACAGTGGTTTATATATCTTCAAACCGCAAAGGAAAATAGTTACAAGCCTAGTATTTGCATCACCAACGTATGATAAAATCGGCAGATATAATAATTTCTTGGAAACAAAAGCACATATAGGTGTGGGCCACATGGCCCTCACTTCGCATATGTAGTGGAAACACCCTCTGTGGTTTTCTATTCTCAAAATCTAAACAAAATTAACGGCATTTCAGATATATTTGTCTTTCTGCACAGTGAGTGAATATATCTTGCTTTATTCGAATTGGCTACCCTTATCTGACCTTTTGTATTTGGTTTCTTCCATCAAGCCTAGAAGTTGTTTATGTGTGAAATTTGGTTTCCAGAAAAGAGGGCATTTGCGTCACCATGAACAGAGGCAGGATGTGCACTTGGATCTGTCCATCCTGTGTATGTACTTAAACAATGGGTGGACGTACCAGCAGCAAGTGTACAAAGGAAATGGACCCCAACGTGATTGGCGCAATTCGGCCCGTCTTTCTAGTAGATGGAGATTGTGGTAACCTATTTCTGTAGCTTCTGCGCTTCAGCACTGATGGTTTCCAAAGTCTGGAGGGAGAAATGATCTAAGTTTCATGCAGTAGCTCAATTTACTGACCGCAAGAAGTTTCCTGACCTTCCAAAGAACAATGTGACCTATTTATTTCTGCTAGACATATTGTTCTCAGTAACGTGCCGATTTCTGTACAGATGTCTGTGTTCTTACAGAGGTGTAAAACTGTCTCTAACCTGAGAACTTTGCATGGAAGTCTCAGTCCTCAGATCTGTGTTGGTCTTTGTATAATGTATCTCATTTTTAGGATTGTATACATCTTTATTTTTGAATAGAAGTACAGCATGGTCAATCGCCTACATCCAACGGCCGGCGAAGAGAAAAGATGAGAGGGAAAATAGAAGAAAGAAAAACCAAAGTCCATAATAACTTGCATCCAATGAAAATAAAGTAAACCAACCATGCTCGAACATAATGGTACACAAAATATCTCCTGTCCCCATCCTGCCATGCAAAAGTATTAAGTTTTAAGTAGCGGTCGACGTGCCTGCTGTTATGCGAAGGATTCGCAAATATATTGGACAAGAGAGCTCTTGAAAAGTGGTAGACAAGTATTTCAAACAAAGGCCCCACATTTTCTCAAGCTTAGGTAATGTATGGTCTACAATTGCTGTCAATTTCTCCATACAGAGTAAGCCCCAGAGCTTGTGTCCAATCTGCGTGCGTGAGTATGGTATCTGATCCCCATCATGACAGCAAAACCTGTTTCGCGGCACCCAGTGCCAGGGTTATGGCCCTCCCCCCTAGAGGATTGTATTGGATACGTTAAGGTGTTGGGCAGTCCCAAATGGATGTAGCTGGGGAAACAGTGCAATTCGGTGTTAAACATGTGGTCAATGTCTGTGAGAACGTCAGACCAGTAGTGGTGTAATTTAGGGCAGTGCTATAGGTAAATGGGATAATGTGCCGGAGTGATTGCAGTGGCGCCAACCTCTATCATCCCTCCCCCTTTTCCATTTAACTTGACGTGAGCTGTATATTACCAATAGTGGACAACTTTGAGGAGAGTCTCCCTCCCAGAGGTGCCACAAGCTGAAGTGCGGGCACGCCGCAAAATATCAGCCCATTCCTTGTGCAAGAATTGGCGTTCGCACTACAGTTCCCATCGTGTTCTGGCCGGTGAGGCTAGGGGTTTATCAGAAGTGTTCAAGTAGGCATAAATGTCCGACAACAAGCATCTGTTGTCCCGCCTCGACAGAAGCCATCATTCAAATGGGGTGAGCGGCCTGCTTGAATGTGGGTGTATCGACGGGTGAGTCACTCAGTGACGGATGGCAGCAATAGTGACAGCTCTTCGTATCCGGCAACCCGAAGGCCTGTTGAACCTGCATTTGCAGTCTGCCTCTTGCCACTGGGAATATGCCGTACCATGTAGTGCCGGAGAGAAATCTGCATTCCCTATGAGTGGGGTGAGAGGCGAAATGGGGATGGAGAGTTGTTTAGAAACCGAGTTTATCCCATGCCCCAACGCAGATATATACATTCCCGGCAGGTGATTTCCCCGCTGGAACCACAGGATCTCCCATATAAGGACACCCGCCACTGCCTGATCTAGAAAACACCAATGTTTCTCTGTTTATGGACTTTTCCATTCCACCAAGAATCGCAGCTGAGCTGCCTGGTAGTAGCGCAGTAGGTGGGGTATGCCCAGTCCACCCATAGCTTACGGGAGATAAGCACGTTCCCTGGCCATTCTAGCGCACGTGCTGCCCCAAATAAAGGTCTCTATGGAGTTTTGTAGTTTCTTCAGTACAGAAGGAGGCGGTTGAAGTGGCATCGCCTGCATAAAGTATAAGATCTTGGGTAGTAGGGACATTTTGATAGTGGCTATTCGCCCCAACCAAGAGAGATGGCCCCCATTCCAAGACTGAATCTGGGATCGCTCTGTGGCCCGCAGGGTTGTGTCACAGATTTTTTTATGGTGAACAACTGAATGCCCAGGTAAGAGATTCTCTGCGTAGCCCCTGAAAACAGGAAGGTCGCAGCTAGGTATTCCTGCGAAATGGTAAGATTAAGAGCCTGGGATTTGGTGACATTCATCTTTAAAACCCAAAGCCCTCCCAAATAGCTCGAGTTCCTCTAGCAAAGTGGTTAAGTATTGGCGAGGTTTGGTAATAGTCAACAGCACATCATCAGCGTACAGCGCTAGCTTATGGTATTGGCCCCCATCCAAACTCCCTCAATGAGGGGGTGTCTCCGGACGTGCTCCGCCAGCGGCTCCATGTAGAGCACGAACAGGAGCGGTGAGAGGGGCCACCCCTTACGCGTTCCCCTGGAGACTAGAAAGAGGTGGGATAGCAAGCCATTGGCTCGGACGAGCACCACTGGATCTGAGTAGCTGGCCCATAACCAATGTCTGAAGCGAGGTCCCAAGCCAACAGCCTCCAAGACCAGCTACAGGAAGGGCCAGTGCACCCGGTCGAATGCTTTTTCAGCGTAGATCGAGAGAAACAGCGTGGGGATCTGAGAACGTGTAGTTTTGTCAATTAAGTGGAATAGGCGCGCTTAGTATTGTCTCTGCAAGTGCGGCTGGGGATAAAGCCCAATTGATCAGGGTCTACTAACCCGGGCATATACTGCCCCCAATCTATTGGCTAGGATCCCAGTGAATATCTTCGCATCTACATTTAGCAAAGATATGGGGCGGTAGGAGGCGCAATGCTGGGGGTCCTTCCTTGGTTTAGGAAGGACAGTTAAGATAGCCAATTTTGTATTCTCCGTAAGGGCGCCCTGAGAGCTAAAGGAATTGTATACCCGGGCCAGCATGGGAGACAACTGCGCAGCAAATGTTTTGTAGAATGCAGCTGTAAACCTGTCCTGGCCGGGAGCCTTATCCAGCTTGAGCCTCCCTATCGCTTCGAGGACCTCCTGCACTGTGATGTTTTTTAGGTCTCGCCTGAGCCAGCGCATGCGATGCTCTGGCCGAGACATTTAGTAAGTGGGCTTTTAAAAGTCCGACCACAGCTTTTTGTGTGGCCTAGAGCGTGCGGTTACGCGCACAATTACGAGCAGAGGCGCCATCTGGCTTTCCTCTCTCGTCATGGTGCGCGCACACCACTCGCCAGACGTGCCTCCTTTTTTTTTTTTTAACTTGCAGCGCGAGGCGCGCTTGCGCTTGTTTTTTTAAACTTTCAGCGCGAGGCGCGCGCGCGCTTGTGTCTTTGAGCTTCCGTTTCACCCCTCTCACTCTCGTCCTCTTTCATTTTCCCTCTCTATTTCTTTCGTCTCTGCGTATGTCTTCTTCCTGTCTCTTTCTCTCTGGGATGCTTTCAGTGATGCTTTAGTGTGATCGTGTGCTCGCACCCAGTTGTGTATGCTCAGCTGTGAATATCATTGTGTAAACACGTACACGGTGCACTTTTCACTCTTGCACCAGCGTTTGCGACTCTGGTATTTGGGGCCAGCACAATGGTCTGTAAGCTTTTATTGGATGTCGATGGTTCTGTGTCTTTGCACTGCTCTACATGAGCCCCAAATTCACTGTTTTGCAGAGTTTGTGTTGTGCAAGTAGAAATGCAAACTCGCCTCTCTTCCAACTTGGGCACCAGTGTTAAGGCGACAAGATGGGACACCACCTTTTCTGAAGTGGGTTTTCCTTTTACAGATCAGAGAGATCAGTTATGTTAACCGAGACTGTATCTCCCAGAGTGCAGATGTATTAAATGTTAACCCCATGACTTGAAAAAGAAGTGAGGGCAGCTGAACTGATAACTTTGTCAGTGCTACAAACACAATGATACTTGCTCCCAAACTAGTCTCTAACACCAGCCACCTGAAAGGCTCGGTTCTGTGGCCAGAGCCATCTGTGCAAATATAAATTTGACATACTGCTCAAATCCACCATCGCTTGCAGGATTTGCAGTTTATGGAAAAAAGGCCCTTTTAAATAAATTGTAATTGCTACCAAGCGGTGCACCATAGCGTCTGATATGTTACAAAAGTTAATTGGTCACCTTGCAGCTGTTGAATGCAGTATTCACGGATTTAAACATGATCCTTTTGTCTGGATAGGATCAACATCCCTTTAGATGGATGAGGAAGGCGTTTTGTCTATAGGAAAATAATTAGTAGAGGGTTGCAAGAATAATTCCTTCTTTATCCTGATTTTTTGGGTTTTGCTTTTCACATAGACACTGAAATCAAAGCATCAGTTATTTCAAGAGCCAGCCAATCTTTAGGAGGATACCAAACATGAAGCATCTCTTTCTAAGAACCGGTGACTTGAGTCCTAAATTGACACTTAGTGAGACACATATGCAATGTGTTCTAGTCAGGGCGACTGGGATTCGGTGTTTCTGCTGCATTTTGGGCATAACTATGGTGTTACCACATTTGCCATATAATCCATCAGCTGCGTCCTTTGCATCACCACAAACCGTCTGCCCACCGACACTCCCTCCCTGCATTCCACCAGCCTCACATCCTCACCGTGTGCAGCCTCTCCGCCCTTCGACCTCACATCTCTTAAACTCGTTCTCGTCACTTTAACCCTCACAGTTCCACCCCTCGCACCCCCACCCCTCCGTGGCCGCGCACCCTCACAGCCCCACCCCCTGCATTAAACTACTGCTTTCACTCTGCGGTGTCTCTTCCCATCCTCCTCTCTCTCTTCCTCTCACCCCCCCTCGAAGTGTCAACCCTGCATCACCACAAACCGTCTGCCCACCGACACTCCCTCCCTGCATTCCACCAGCCTCACATCCTCACCGTGTGCAGCCTCTCCGCCCCTTCGACCTCACATCTCTTAAACTCGTTCTCGTCACTTTAACCCTCAGCCACCCCTCACCCCTGGCACTCATACTTCCCCTTCCCGGCACTCACCCTTCCCCTCCCTGGCACTCACCCTTGACCCTCCTGACTCTTACGTCTCATCTCCCTGGCACTCACTCCTCACCTCTCTGGCACTCACCCTTCACCCCCCTGGCCTGACAGTCACCCTTGTCCCTCCTGGCATTCACTCTTTACCTCCCTGGCACTCACCCTTGACCCTCCTGGCACTAGCCCGTTTCCCCCCCCCCCCCCCCCAAGAACAAAAAATAACAAGCATTGGCATAGCCAATAGGTCTCGCCTTTGGGACCTAGTAAGTGTTTAGCCATGCAACAGTTGATGTTGTTGCACGAAGGATATTGTGCTGCATAACTAAATACTTATAAGTCCCAAAAGGCGAGACCTATTGGCTATGCCAATGCTTGTCTCTAAAAGCGCTGCTGTGGATTCCGACAATTTCTTTAAGGGGGCCTGTTCCACATGCGCAGAACTGTCCGTATGGAGTAATGGCTCGGCGCTTTACAGATGGTCCTAGAACTGGTGCAATGTCCGCGTCTTGCTTCAAGGAACTCTGGACGTGATCTACTATAACAGGAATGCGATGAGCATGAATCTGTGCGCTTAACCTGTGGGTCAGGAGTTTACCGGCTTTGTTGCCCCTGCATAATATTTTTGTTTTGTGCGGAGCAGGGCATATTCCTCTCCATCCATATCTGGGGCCTTAAGCTGTTTTCTAGCTATGGTGAGTTGACGCTGTACCCTATGGGAGCCTGTTTGCCTGTGTGACTTTCAACTCCCTTACCCGTGTCTCCAGCTCTAAGCGTTTGGCCCTTCTCTCCTTATTGACACACGCCCCTACCGCTATCTATATCCCCCTCACAACCGCCTTGAAAGTATCCCAGAGGGTCGCTACCGAAGTATGGGGTGTATCATTGATTTCCAAATACTCCGTAATCTCCCCCTCACTTCTTTAGTTATAGGTTCATTAGACCTTAATTTAGGGTTGAGGCACCACATCCTAGATCTCGGACGGCTATTCGGAAGGTGCAGTGCAATTGTTATAGGGGAATGGTCCGATATGGAGGCTACTTCAATATCTGCATTGGTCGCTACGGGCAGGAAAGCAGTGAATACTTGAAAATAGTAAATTCTGAGATAGGACTGATGCGCTACCGAGAAGAAGGAATAGGTCCACGTGGTGGGGTTCAATGACCTTCAAACATCAGCCAACCCTGCATCTGAGAGCCATTGAAGTCCCTGTGGGGAGAATGCTCCTGTTGGACCCGTTCTTTGAAGGGACCGATCTAAGTGAGTGTTGGGCACCAATTTAAAAACTCCACCTATCAGGATTTTGATATCAAGTGAGGCAAGGATAGTCCCAATTGCTTGGTGAATGAAATGCGCCTGGTGATCGTTGGGAGCGTAGAGGCATGCAATTGTGAAAGTGTGTTGGTGAAGGGAAATCCGCACAGACAGCATGCGGCCCGTGATTTCAGAGTGTACCTGGAGGACCTGCCCCTGGAAGTGTGTGGACGCAAGAATCGCTACCCCAGCTTTCTTTCCAGGTCCCGAGTACCAGAATTGACGGTCGAACTACTTCAACCACATGCAGCCCTAGTCCTTTTTAAGCAAGTGCGCCTCCTGTAGAAGACATATGTCTCACTGAACAACATTCAGTTGTGAAAACAATGCTATTCTCTTTGCTGGGGCGTTCAGGCCTCTAACGTTAAGGCGAAGTATCTTCACCATGGGCACAAGTAAGTAAGCTTTATTGTGTGTGGTTAATTAAAACGTTACAAAATGCATAATAGATAAAAGCATAATTAAAAAGTTATCTCAAAAAACATTAAAAGAATGATAGCAAGGTTGTTGAGTTCCCAGATGTTTTGTGGCTTAACAGGCCTCCAGCAGCTACATTTAGCTAGCTGGGGCCGGCCCTGTTTCGATTTGTTTCCCAGTTGCTTATAAAAGGAAAGTTAAAATGAAACGGAAGGTGTTGGGTATTTAAAGGTGAAAAACATTAGCAGTAACTCACTCGATCAGGTTCATTTTTAGGTCTCGCCTGGCGACGCAGCGCGAAAGAGCTGTCGCTAGCGAGATCTATTGTTACTGACTTGCTTTGGAAGGGAGACAGGAGATGTGCACGCGCAGGATGGACTGGAAATGTGAACGCGCACCACGGCGTTAGATTAACTTGCAGGACAGGGGATGTGCACGTGTATAGCTGGCGCCGCGTTTACGCGCCTCCTGCTTCCTTGTACAACAACTCCCACGACAGTAAATTGGCACGTGTACAACTGGCTTTTTCACTAAAACACCGGAGATATGCACGCGCCAGCTTTCACCGAGCGGTGTGTTTATATATCTCCTGCTTCTGTTTTTTATAGCTGATCAACGGAGATGATTTAATATTTGCATCCCAAAGCCTATGGCACGTAATAACAGTTTATTTTTTATACCACATGCTGCGCTCTTACCCGTTCTCGTAAAAGCTTGCATGTCAATCACAAGCAAAAAAAAAAAAAAGCGCCTTCAATACATCTATGCCTCACCCCACTTACCGGCTCTTGTGGGGACTCTGCGCTGCTCCTCGACTGGTCTCGCGTCTTCAGCCAGTCACTGCAGCAACATGCGGGGCTCCGTCTTGCTCACAGGAGCCCCGCCTCAAATCCTGCTTTGGCTGCACCATGCGGCATTCACGTAGGCGGGGTGGGCTCCCCCCGGACTTCCTCTACTGCTTGCCAGTGCGGGGTGGGCTCCCGCCTCGCTTCCCCTACACGCGGGCTGCAATACGCGGGGCTCCCTCAGCTCACGGGAGCCCCGGACACTTCCGGCGCGCGCGCTCCATGCCCCGCCCATGTCCCGGGCAAGGACGGCGTGTCTTCTCTGGCGTTCTCAGCTTGCGCTGGGACACCAGATGTGCACTCTCATGGCAATGCGCTCCCACCACGCTCTGATTTTCGCGCGCGCTCCATCTCAGCTTTTACTTTTGCTGCGTCTTCACACAAGGCACTAAAAGTTAAAGTAAATGTGATCAGTTAATCTTTGCTAAAGGTCTCGCTTTAACTTCGCGGGACTACGGAGAACACCCACTATTAGCCATGGGGAGAAATGTAAGTACCTTCAGCAAACAATTGTTTTACTTGATGCCAAAAGGATATCCTGGCACTACACTTGTGCACCCCTGAACTGTGTAATAACAGCTGTTGTTTTCTGTGCTTTGAAAGGTCGAAATATCCAGCAAATCAATATCTAAAAAATTAATACTGTTTTACCTGTGATAAGGAAATGAGCCGTCTTATGGCTGTGCAGTGGCTTCTAGGTATGCTAAAGAAAACAAGCATTTGCAATGCAATAGGTGTCGCATTTGCGGAGTTTGAGCTATTGGCTTTGCAAATGACAATGCATTTTACTTCTGTGTTTCGAGGGCGTACTTTGTACTTATAGTCCTTGCTTACGAGATGCAAGGCTGGCAATAACTGTGCATCTTTTACTGCCAGCCTTGCGTCTCGTAAGCAAGGACTAGAAGTACAAAGTGCGTGTTTACGCACCGCTTGCAGCTTTTCAAAACACATATGGGGAGAGGAGTTGGCCTAACGGCTAGGGTGGTCGACCTCGAATCTGGGGAACTGGGTTCGAGTCTCGGCAATGACGCTGAACATCCTGTGATTCTGGCAAATCACTTAATCTCCCCGTGCCTAACAAAAATGAACGTGTCCTCATGTAATGCAACTGGTGCTATGTAAAGCGCTCTGATACCCGATTCGGGTCAAGTTCGCGCTATATAAAACTCTGTGTAAAAAAACAAAAAAAACAAAAAAAAAAACATAAATAAAAGGCATTGTCATTTACAATGCCAATAGCTCAAACTCTTGCAAATGCGAGACCTATTGCATTGCAAATGCTTGTTTAGTCTGTGCCCCCATCCAGTTCCAGGGGCCCCCTCTGAGTGAATAGTCATTAGTTGTGGGAGTTTGCAGTTGCTTGTAGTCACGGCGCTGGGTGTTGCAAAGACTGTAACTGTGCAGCACTTTCCAATTTATTTTCTGCTTGTCAGAAATTTTGCTAGCTTCCTGTTTAACTGCGGGTCCTCTATGTTAAAGCACGCAATCACAGCCTGTCTCTGGGTGCGGATCCCACATAGATTAAATTGTGGATTGAGTAAGCGTGCTCTCGCCTCTTTTAAATTGATGCACGACCAGATTAAGCGTGCCATGTCCTTAGTTCCGTTACTGCACAGGCGGCAGTTCCTCGAAGTTTGCCCCCTCAACCATGGTGGAAGATGCAGGATTGCTGGAAGGTTTCCTAGCCGGTAATTTAAAAAATGTTCTTTTATTTTCCCAGAGTATCCCAGGCTGAAGTATGACTGAATGGCAAGCGATTTGTAGCCATTTATCGTCATCCAGGCATGACTTCTACCAGGAAAGAAGGATTTGTCTTCCACTAGGTAGAGTTTCCTTATTGCCTTTCGCACTGCTTTTTTGAAAACTGTATGGGTGGTTTGAGCATCCCAGAGCTACCGGTGGTTGTCAGGGAGTCTTTTAGGAATTGTCTGGCCGGCGATGTCGTTCTGAGGTGGAGCTCTTGCCAAAGTAGGTGATTTAAAGTGTGAGGGGGTGTGTTCCTGATTTTATGCCAGCAGGTTATGTAGGACCCTTGCCTTGCTAGGTGTTGCTTGGTGAGACTGAACTCCAACTGGATCTGTGCTGGAGAGATGTAGGTTGGTATGTTAAACATAATTCTATGGGCCCTGGCTACTGTATGGGCTCTTGTCTCTTCCTCTCAGGACTACACTTCCATATGTGATGGTAGTTAGGATTTTGGATTGTGCTACCTGGAGGAGCGGGGAGAGCGTAGGGCCTGTTAGTTTAGATTTTAGCTGCTTCAACGTTGTTGCTATTACCATCCCTTTTCTTGGGATCGTCTCAAACTGGCTGGCCCCTGTCGATGATGGCCCCTAAGTATTTGTAGGTGGTAGTGTTCACAATTGGTGTTTTGTCTAGGTGGCAGGTGTGTAGGCAGGGCTTGCCCCTTTTTATTGTCAGTGTTTTGGTTTTCTCATAATTAACTTCAAGGGAGTTTTCTACTGCGTACTCCTGCATTTTATTGAGGAGGCGTTGCATACCCACTTGAGTGTGGCTGACTAGTGTACAGGATGCTGAATAAGGCCTTGCTGCCCAGTCGTGGTACATGCACATTGCATTAGTATAGGGTTTGTGTCATATCCGCCATATAAAAATTAAACAAGGTTATGGCAAGCGCGCATCCTTGTTTATGGCCCGTTGGTGGTTGGGATGCGCTTTGAAAGGTGTGTGCCATTACCCAGCTTAACCTGCACCCAGGTGTCGGTGTGGAGATATATTAGCAGGTCCAAGAGTACTGGCGGAATTCCCCAGTGTGCTAATTTCCTCCAGAGACTTGCTCGATGAACATTGTCAAATGCTTCCTTGAAGTCTATGAAACCGAGGTGGAGCTCCTGTTTTGTTGCTTTTGCCATGTCTATAAGCAGTGACATAGTTAAGATGTTGGTAGTTGTGCGTGTGTCTTTGCAGAATCCAGTTTGATTTAATGGTATTATTTATGCTCCTTCGCACAGTCTTGGAGGTCGACTAATAGAGTGCCGGCGAAGTACTTTGCCTCAATATCAAGCAGTGCGAGGAGGCGATAGTTTTTCGGAGAGGATTTGTCTCCAGACTTAAAAATTGGGGAAATAGTGGAACCCTTCCAGGAGGCCGGGAGTTGGCCCAGCTGTCTGGTTCTCTGGAAGAGAGGATTTAAAATGCCTGCCCAGAAAACTGAGTCTTGTTTGAAGAGGGCTGGTAGGATCCTGTTTGGTCCCGTAGCTCCTTCTCTCCTTCCTTTTGAGATTTGATCTTTAACTGTAGTTATAGGAGTTGAACTGTCTACTTCCTGATGGTTTGCTTCAATTTTGGGAGAATATTTTTGTTGGAGGTCCTGAATTATACTTGATCCTGTCATTTGCTGGTTGAAATGGGTTTTCAAGAAGAGTGTCCAGGTCTCTTCGGTAATGTGCGATGTCACCCCTCCATGCGACGGGCGCATTACTTTGTTCACTGTAGCCCAGCAGCGCATACTGTTTTTAGCTTTGGAGTCACAAAGGAGTTTTGCCCAGAACGCTTCTTCTTTGGACCTGTTGGTTTCCCATTTGAGTTTTTTGAGCTTACTTCTCTGTTGGCGTAACAATAAGCTGGGTTGCTGGTCTCCAAGATAGTGCCTCGGTGATCTAAGCATTTTTTTTTTACTGTTTTCAGTTTGATCCACTGTGCACTGGGAACCCATCCTCTTCCCTTATATTGTGGGGTGGCTTGTACTTGGCTGTTAATGAAAGAGAGCTTGATGATTTGGCGGTGAAGGCTTCCCATTTGCTAACTGGGTTTCTATGAGCCTGTTTTGTTCCTGTAGCAGGGCCTTCGCAGCTTGAAGAACCTCCGCTGTGTTTACTAGTGAGGATTTGATTCATTTTAGGTTGATTGTATGACGTGTGCGAACCCCCTGGTGGGAGTATTAATATTGGTATGGAACACTGGCCACATAGTGAAAGAGCGGAAGGGAGACCAGTGTGTAGTCTAGTGTTGAGCATGCTGTATCTGAGTAGAATGAGGCTGCTGGTGGGTAGTCTTCTTAATCTGCCATTTAGTGCCCTGAGGTTGATGTGCTCTAGGTCTTTCCAGCAGATGCCTGGCTGTGTTGCTTGCTTTGCCATGCGTTACAGCAAACAAATGATGGACGGAATGCTGACAATGCAAACATTCTCCCCCAGTCAAAAGATCTGGGTTAAATCCATCATTCTTTTGCCCACTACGCCCCCCCAGTTTGGCGCCCAGAACGCTTCTTCTTTGGACCTGTTGGTTTCCCATTTGAGTTTTTTGAGCTTACTTCTCTGTTGGCGTAACAATAAGCTGAGTTTCTGGTCTCCAGGATAGTGCCTCGGTGATCTAAGCATTTTTTTTATTACTGTTTTCAGTTTGATCCACTGTGCACTGGGAACCCATCCTTTTCCCTTATATTGTGGGGTGGCTTGTACTTGGCTGTTAATGAAAGAGCGCTTGATGATTTGGCGGTGAAGGCTTCCCATTTTCCAACTGGGTTGTCTATGAGCCTGTTTTGTTCCTGTAGCAGGGCCTTCGCAGCTTGAAGAACCTCCGCTGTGTTTACTAGTGAGGATTTGATTCATTTTAGGTTGACTGTATGACGTGTGCGAACCCCCTGCTGGGAGTATTAATATTGGTATGGAACACTGGCCACATAGTGAAAGAGTGGAAGTGAGACCAGTGTGCAGTCTAGTGTTGAGCATGCTGTATCTGAGTAGAATGAGGCTGCTGGTGGGTAGTCTTCTTGAAATCTGCCATTTAGTGCCCTGAGGTTGATGTGCTCTAGGTCTTCCAGCAGATGCCTGGCTGTGTTGCTTGCTTTGCCATGTGGGCTTCTTTTTTTGGTCTGGAATGTTTCAGAGGAAAGACTGGGGCAGCACTTCCTCATTGGCCGAGGAGCCTAAGCTTTGTAAATGTAGGATCCCTGATAGGATGAGATTTGAGGTGTTCTGCTTGCCTATGGTTGTCAAGAGATGGTCCACGAGATGCCTGGATTCCTGCATTTTTTGTTTTGGATTTATGTAGGTATTAATGATTATCACCTCCTCCTTGGTCTCTTTGAGATTTAAGAAGATCTTGGTTGTGTTGACGGACGTTGAGGAGGAGGGGATTTTCTTTGCAGTAGATATGTTTGTTATTGAGACATGGGTTGCAAGTCTGCCTGACAAATGACCATATTGTGATTTTCTAACTGCTGGCGTGTGGAAACAAACAAAACCTTGTAGTTGGTATGGGTCTGCCATCCATGTTTCCTGCAGCAAGCCTATGTTGAAAGAATTGATGAATGCCATGAACTCCGGGTTGGTTGCCGTACTCCTCAGTCCACTAATGTTCCATGAGCAGAAACGCAAGGGTGACTTGTTCTGTCGAGACAGCCCTTTCTGTTGCACGATTTGTCATTGGGCATCCCTAGACGCATTGATGGTTCCGGATATCCGCTGTATATCCAAGTGCGTGGGTAAATACTGTGCTTGGGGTTGGCTGTAATGGTTGCTGCCTACCCGTTGGGTTGCAGGTGACTGGCCCCGTGAGCACCGAGGGTGTGGTTTCTCTGCTGCCACAAATTTTAACCTTCAGCATGGGAACAAGGAAAAGACTTCGGCCAGAGGAACGCAACTGGGGGGCCGGGGGGGGTGGAGGTGGGGGGAGGTAGTAAGGGTGGTGATGTGGAACAGTGTTGCATATTAGTAGCGATACCAAAGGGGATGATGGATGGAGCGTTAGAGCAAATCAAACACTCACCCCCAGTCAACTGATCTGGGTTTAATCCATCATCATTCTTTAGCTCACTCCACCACCCCAGTTCAGACATGGCCATATGCAAATCAGTCTGACCCTGTGCCTCATGGGAACAGTCCAGCCCGAACTGCCAAGCCATGTCTTCACTGGACCGGAAACAAGCATCCTGGGACCGGTTTCAGGTTCAACACCCTCATCAGCCAGGCTATCTTGAATCCAGTGGCAAAGTGAGCAAGGGACCCACGTCTGGGCATACCCTGCCAACTTAGGGCGAACAAAGCGATACCAAAGGGGATGATGGACGGAGCGTTAGAGCAAATCAAACACTCACCCCCAGTCAACTGATCTGGGTTTAATCCATCATCATTCTTTAGCTCACTCCACCACCCCAGTTCAGACATGGCCATATGCAAATCAGTCTGACCCTGTGCCTCCTGGGAACAGTCCAGCCCGAACTGCCAAGCCATGTCTTCCCTGGACCGGAAACAAGCATCCTGGGACTGGTTTCGGGTTCAAAACCCTCATCAGCCAGGCTATCTTGAATCCAATTGCAAAGTGAGCAAGGGACCCACGTCTGGGCCGGGGGGGGGAGGTGGGGGGAGGTAGTAAGGGTGGTGATGTGGAACAGTGTTGCATATTAGTAGAGCATAGAAACACTCAATGAAACATGAATAACGGAGACACCAACTGGTGAGAACCAGTGATTCATGTAGTACGGGTCCATGTCGTCGCCCATCCGTGTCAAACAGCAGAGGGGTACAGAGCTTGCGGGGGCCCTCCGCCGCACCCTTTCCAACATGCACCAAGAGTAGGGCAGTCCTAGTGCTCATGCATATATCACCAGTGCCGGCAAGGACATCCGAGTGGCCGGGGCAGGCAAAACTGGAAGTCCGCCATTGTCTGAGTTGAGTAAGTGGCTGCGGGACTCCCATCTCTGACTTGATCACTCCTATGCCTGCTCTGGGGACTGATCCCGCCAGATGAGATGCTGTAGAAGTGCTGATCTCTCCCTAAGGCTGTCCATTGTGGTCGGCTTGCTCCACTTCTTACGGGACCCGGATTTAGATCGCTTCCGGAGATTAAGCCACTGAGAGGGCGTCGGGGAACCCCGAGGCTGCACGGGACCACATTGCTCCTGGTTCAATCCCAGGATCGCCACCGCCTCCGATTGTGTACGGACCATGCTTGTCTCTCCCTCCCAGGCAAAAAGGAGGCAAAAGGGGTGGCCCCACTTGTAGTGTACCTCTTTATCTCTTAAGAATTCGGTCACCGGCTTCATGGTTAGGCATCGTTGCAATGTGATGGAGAGGTCCAGCTATAGGCGCACTTTAATCCCCTCGAAGGTGACATGGGGCTGGTCGCGCACCGCATTCATAATAAGTTCCTTCTGGTTGTAGTTATGTAGACACGTGAGAATGTCTTCTGGGGTTCCAGGCACCCCAGAAGGGCGCCTGCTCTGTGTATGTAGTCATGGACGATTTCTATTTCCGTCCGCTCCGGGACGATGTGGCGGAGGGCGATGAAGCACATAGTCCTCCAGTTGGCCCACATCTGCCTGCAACGGAACAACCTTAATTCTAATATTAGATCTGCGCGACCTATTCTCAAAGTCTTCCAGATAATAGTTGGGATCTACGTTGCGGTCTTTAAGTTCAAGGATCTTGTTGTGGCATGCCTCCAACTCTTCCTCTCTGGCATCGCTGCTCTTTTCCACCGTGTCCACGCTCTGCTCCAGGTCACCCATCTTGCGCCGAAGGTCCTTTACTTCCTTAGTCATCTCCATCTTTAGGGTCGCTATGTCCTCTCTCAGGGTGCTGAAGAGGGATTCCATGAAGCCATGTGTGACCGGGGGCCATGCTGCCAGAGTCCTGTCCCTTGGCTGGCTTCGGTGGGGAATGAGTAGGTGAGTCTGGGTCACTAGTCAACTCCGTCCGCCTGGAGGGGTTCTTAGTAAATAAATCCTTAATGTTAGGGTCCTTTTTAGGTCGAGCCTAGCGCAGCGCGCATGCGCTGCTCTATGGGAGGCTTCTTGTGAGCACTTTAAACTTTTTCGTGTGGGTCTGACTCCTCCCACCTATCCGATTGGCCTTTGCGTGTCTTTCAATAATGAAAGCACGCAAATGGCCAAAGGCAGGTGCATGTCCCACCTCCTTTTGAATTTTCACGCCCTCGGCGTTTTGCTGTCGGGAGCGAGCAGCGGCGCGCAGGGTGGCAGCTGCATTCCTGGTGGGTCAGGTTACATGCAATGCGCCGTGCTTTCGTACAGGCCTCTGCAATTAGATCCGATACTTTTCACTTTCGATTTCTTGTTTTCTTTGCACATGTTTTGGGGTTAACTAGGCTTTCGCTTGTTTACATCGTTTTCAACCCATCAAGTGTTTTAGGAATATTAGCTTTTATTCAGTTTTAACTGTGACATTATGCACACGTTAGGCTGTCTTTTTTAATCCTAAAACCGCAACCCCAACTGCTTTTGGAATTAAAAACAAATTGCTTTCGGACTTAAAAGCAAACACTCGTTGTGAACTTTCACCGTATTGTTCAAGTTTGCGTGTATTTACCAGCCCTTTTGAAACTAAGCCTCCGTTATATGGGATTTGTTGTGCACCAGAATGTTTCTATTTCTTTTATGTAACCTTGATGCTAAAAGTTAAATTTTTGGGGGTTAACAAGACTTTTACTTGTTTACCTAGCTGTAAAAAAGAAGGAAAGGTCTGCGTTATTTCAGAACGAGACATAGCTATCCACTGATGTGTGTGGTGTGTTCCGCTGTGTGCCGCACGCAGTCACTTGTGTTAGTTCCTGGTGTTTGAAGTGCGCCATTAGACTAGCCCTCTCTTTCAATAACTGCTGAGAAGAATTATTTCTGCCATTTCTTCCCAGTCAGCTGCAAGTATGTTTAAAAAAAATAAATAAATGATTTCCTCCCTTCCCCACGACCCCTGGTGCCCCTCCCCCCTCTCCTACCCGCCCCACCCTCCTCTCCGCCCCACCCTCCTCACTCCTCCAGCATACTGGCCGCTCCTGCCCGCACAGACCAGAAAAACAACCGACCACCAGTGACAGATGCGCCCACATTCACAAAGATAGAACAAGCGCTCACAGACAGAAGAGAGTAAAAGCAGAAACACACACGCATTTGGAGCAAAAGGAAAGCTTTTCTGCATTTTCCTTTAGTCTATATTGCCCTGGAAAGGCTTTCAAGCTGAACTTTAGTGCCCCAATAAGTTCCCCGGTCCGAGGCTCCCCGCTGCCTTCACACTTCATCCACTGTTGAGAATTCACACTTCTCGTTATAAAAAGGCCCCATTTTCTTGTCTGGAAACCAAATTAGGTACTCAACAAACTTTTTTTTTTTTTTTTTTTTTTTTAAACTCTTTTTATTAATACAGCTCATAAGACCATACATTGTATCATGACATTCGCAGCTCAGCAGCAATTTATACATACATAGTACATTTAGCAACAAGGGTGTGGGCTCGTGCCTATCCTCCTGAGTCCTCACTAAATTTTGCAGCCTCAGTCCTGCTCTACTATACTCGGGTACGGTACTTCCTCCACGGTGACCAGATCTTCTGCCACTTTTTGGTACATCCCCTGCTCCTATACACCACTTCCTCCGCCCTCTGGCACCAGTCGAGGTCCCTCTTCCAGTCAGCCAGCCGCGGTGGCGCCAGCGCACCCCAGCTCCGTGCAATATTACGTTTGGCCACCCCTGCTGCTAGGGTCAGCCACAACTCTGTGTACCTGGGCCATCCCTCATCTCCCTTAATTTGGAGGAGTAGCCATCTTGGGTCTAACGGCACCTCCCTCCCCAAGACTCTGGACATGCTACCCGTGATCTCCGCCCAGTATGACGCAATCTCTGGGCACTCCCACAATATATGGAAGAATGAGCCTTCTTGGTGACACCCCCGTCTGCAATGTCCCGACTGGAGCCTGCCCCAGCGGTGTAAAAGTGTGCAGGGATAGTACGTGCGGTGGAGTATTTTTAACTGCACTAATCGGAATCTGGCCCGGATGGCGACCTCCTGGGACTCTGTAGCGCTTCCTGCCAACTGTCGTCATCTATGTCCCCTAGGTCTGCCACCCACGCCGCTCGCAGGGGGATCAGTGGATCAGGGCAGTTATTCACCAGCTTACGGTATATCGTGGAGATGGGTTTAGCCATGATCGGGTCTAGCAACAGGCGGTCCTCGAGCGGCGAGTAGTCGGGTATCTCCACCCCGGGTTTAACGTGTACTTTGAGGGCGTGCATGAGTCTGATGTATTGGTACCTCTGTGCCGGGTTCATGTCGTATTCGGCCTGTAAATACTCAAACGTCCGGGGGAGTCCCTCGCCATACATCACCCAGGTATTCTACACCTATAAGACGCCACCCCCGGAATCCCGCCAGGGCAGTCACCTCCCGGAGCTGGTCTCCCAGCCACAATGGGGTCTTGCCTGTTAGTTTCCGATCCCAGCCCAGGAGCCGATTAGCTTCCCTCCAACATTGCACCACCACCCTGGTATGTTCTGGCCAGTGTTTCCCCACCCTTCGGGCGTAAAGAAGAGACTCGCACGCACCCCCTCCATTGCCTCCCTATCTACCCGATACGCTGGTTCCGAGACATCCGCATACACCCAGTCGTTTATGACCTGTAAATGGGACGCCCAGTAGTACAACTTGGCGTCCGGGATTGCTAGACCACCATCGTATACCCCTCTATGGAGTTTATTCAACGCAATCCTCGGGGGCCCCCGTCCCATAGCAACGCGCGCACCGCTTGAGCCACCCTTTTGAAGGAATGCGGAGGTATCAGGAACGGCGCATTCTGTATGATGTAGAGGATTCTTGGTAGCGTAAGCATTTTGTATAAGGCCGCCCGGCCCATGAGGGAGAGCGGAAGAGCGCGCCAGTGGGCGACATCCGTCCCCATACGAGCGAGCAGCGGCTCCAGGTTTGCAGTTAGGAAGACATCCCTATTCCTTGTAACGTATATATCCAGGTATTTAAACCCACTCGTGACCAGCGGTGCCGCGCAGCAAGCTGGGATACGCGGTGGAGGACCCGATAGTGAAAAGACCGCCGACTTCTGCCAGTTAATCCGATACCCGGAATAGCTGCCAAAGAGCTCAAAAATGTGCATCGCCCTGGCAAGCGAGTTGTACGGTCTGGCGAGGTAGAGGACAATGTCGTCCGCATAGAGCGATATCCGCTCCTCCCACCCCCCGGGCGACACGATGCCCCATATCATGGGATCCCTCCGTATCCAATGGGCTAAAGGCTCCAAGGCTAGGGCAAACAGGAGGGGCGAAAGCGGGCACCCCTGTCGCGTACCCCGCCTCAAGGGGAAGGACCTGGACACCGCCCCATTGACCCTCACCCTCGCCGTTGGCAGCGTATACAGCAGTTTCACCCAGCTACAGAAGATCGGCCCACAGCCAAGTCGCTGCAGGGTCATGAAAAGATAGGGCCATTCAATGCTGTCGAAAGCCATGGAGGCATCTAATGCTACCGCCGCTGCCTGGGGCAAGCCCACCCCATCCGTCATGTGGAGCACCCCGTAGAGTCTCCTCAGATTGTGGCGCGTACTCCTTCGGGGCATGAACCCAGATTGGTCCACATGTACCAGGTCTGTGATGACGGACACGAGTCTCCCAGCCAGGGCCTTTGCCAGGATCTTTGCCTCCACATTGATTAGAGAGATCGGGCGATAGGAATCGCATCTGTCTGGTGGTTTGCCTGCTTTATGGATCGTTACTATAGTGGCTTCTCTCTGGTCCGGAGTGAGCCACCCCACTTCCCTGGCCTCAACCAGCATCCGTAGGAGAGGGCCCAGAACCACCGCTGCTTGTTTCTTATAGATCTCGACCGGTAGCCCATTAGGCCCGGCCGCTTTCCCCGATTGTAAGGATCCCAAGGCAAGCCCCAGTTCCTCCACTGTCAGGTCTGCCTCAAGTCTGTCCCGAGCCTCTGGCGAGAGCGAGGGAGGGCAAAGTCTCGCAGGAACTCCCCGCAATCTGCCTCTGACCTCGCACAAACCGGCGAATATACCTGTTCATAATGCACAGCAAAGGCCTCTGCTATGTCTCCACTGGTGGAGCATAACGCTCCCGATTTGTCTCGTATCCCTGGTACCCAGGAGCGGTCCCTATTGCGGCGTTCCAGCCATGCTAGTAACTTAAGCCCCTTGTCCCCTACATCGTATAGCCGGTGCTGAGTCGCCAGCGCATAGGCCCGCGCCTCCTCTCGCGCCAAGGCCCTTAAGTCCTTCTGTTTCAGAGACAATTTGTGTTGCAGGTCAGCTGACTCCGTCAAGGCCGGGTCCGCCTCTAACGTCTCCACCTCCCTCAAGTCCCCTGATCTGCAGCAATTCCTCCTTTTTTGCCCCCCAATTAAAGCCTGCGCTTGGCCCCGCAAGACCGTCTTAAATGCTTCCCATATCGTGATCTGGGAGGCGACAGACCCCTGATTCTCCTCAAAGTAGAGTTTGGAGCCCTCTCTGAGCTTATCGCAGAGGGTCGGGTCCCGGAGTCTCCAGGGATCTATCCTCGGGAAGGTGGCCTTATTGACTACTGGTCCCTGGAGAAACACCCTCACTGGGGAATGGTCCGAGATCCCCCGCGCCAGGTGCCTGACCTCCGTAAAGTCTCCCATATGCGTGAGCTGGGTGAAAAAATGGTCAATCCTAGAGAATGATCCATGTCTGGCCGAATAGAAAGTGTATTCCCTAGTCAGAGGGTGGTGCGCTCGCCAAATGTCACTCAGGCCCATGGCTGAAATAAACCCCGCCATACCCCGCTCCTCCCGTGCCCCCAGTCTCGGATTGGACCGGTCCGTGGATGGATCCATCACAGCATTGGTGTCTCCCCCAAGAAGGAGAACCCCCACCGGTAGGTCTGTTAAAAAGGCAACTTTGGAAGAAAAGTGGAATGCAAGCCCGGAGGGAGATAACAGGAGCAGAAGACCAACGTCCTTCCCTCCCATGTGCCCGCAGCTGCCGTTAGGCACCCAGAGGCGTCTGTCCATGTGTTAATAAGCACTAAAGGCAGGGAGGCGCGCACCAGGATTCCCACCCCTCTGGCCCCAGAGGAATATCCCGCGTGTGCGATCATTTTGTAGCCAAAGCGATCTAGTGCTTTGCACTTATTACCCTTCAGGTGTGTCTCCTGCAGCAGGACTACATCAGGGCTATGCCTCTTTAAGTGTTGGAGGACCAAGGTACGCTTTATTTTATCTCCCAGGCCGTGGACGTTCCACGTCCACACCTGCAGTTTAGCCGGGTCTCCCATCTGCTGGAATTAGGAACAGTTTGTCCCTCCGCTCCCGCCCCCTGTCGCTACTCCCTGCACAAGCTGCCTGCGATACCCACCATAGTGGTCATGAGCTAACTCCCGCGTCCCCCCAACATAAGAAAAACAACAACCCCTGTCTACCCCGCACCCCCTCCCTGCAACCCTGCTAGGTGAGTCCCCAACCACCCACCCATGAAACTGGCAGAGTGCCTGTCGCCCCATATCGTAGGAACAAACAAATATATGGGGTTGCGTGCCTACAGCCACAAGAAAGATGTACGTGTGAAAGACTACATTATCCGCCCATTTCTCCCCTTCTCAGCGGGATCCCTCCAGACTGCGGTTCACCGGCCCCTCCCATGGCTATCCCTCAGCGCCCCCTCCAGATGTGAATGCCTTTGACCCCCTATCCCCCTGTCTGCAGAAGACACCCCCTAGTGTCGCTAGGCATTGGAGGCAATTCCTCTCGTAGTAGTCCCCCATAGTCTCGGCTTTCTCGGCCGGTAGTTCTGTCCCAGCCCCAATGTTCGCGCCACCCCCCGGGATCACTTATCTGGTCGTTGGTCTGGTCTCTGGCCGTTTGGTCTCCTCCAGTCGTCCGTCTCTGTTTCTGCCAGTTGCTGGTGGGAGTCGGGGCGCTCGTGTCTGCCCCCTCGTCGCACCGTGCGCCAACCCTCAAGCCAGTCGCTGGCCTCCTCTGGCCGTTCGAAGAAGTGCGTTTTCCCTTCGTTGATGATTTTGAGTCTGGCCGGGAACAGCATCATATATTTCACCCCTTGTTCTCTGAGGGATCGTTTCACGCCGTCAAAGGACCGCCTTAATCGTTGCACCCGAAGGGTGAAGTCCGGGAAGAACCGGATGGTAGCATTTTCGATATGCAGGTCTCCGGTCGTGCGCGCGGCCTGGAGGATAGCGTCCCTGTCTCTAAAATTGAGGATCCGGGCAATGATCGTCCTGGGCGGCGCCCCCGGCCGCGGTTTGCCCCCCAGCGCCCTGTGCGCCCGTTCCACCGAGAAGAAGTTAGATAGGCGCTTGGGTTTTAACTGGTTGAGGACCAGGTCCTCGACGAACCAGTCCATTGACGGGCCTTCCATGCCCTCCGGAACTCCCACTATGCGAATGTTATTTCGCCTGGCTCTCCCTTCCTGATCCTCCAGGCGCGCGTATATGTCGTCTTGATTTTTAGTGAGTGCTACCACTTGCTCCTCCAGCCTCTTGGTTTTCGCCTGCAGACTCCCAATCCCGGTTTCAGCCTCCGACACCTTCTCCGACATTTTCCTGAAGTCAGCCCTCAGGAGATTCACTTCCTCGGTAACTGAGTCCAATTTCGGCTCAAGGGTACCCCTGAGGTCTCTGATTGCCCTCATGATGTCTTTAAGGGAGGGGTCAGGGTCTCCATCCTCCACCGCATGCGAGCTGCCGCTTGCCGCCCCCTCATCTTTCCCCATGGCCACCGTATACTTGTCTATCTGATTCAATTGCCCCGGGCCTGGCTGTCTGGTACGGCCCATATCTTGGTGTCCGGACCTCCGCCTCTCGTCCGGACAGGTCCAGGGGGGCCCCCTTCCCGTCTTCTGCCGCCGCCTCTCCGTCAGGCTCAAGTCTGCGCGGATCTTACTGATCCCCAGTGCTCACCCAGTCGGCACACACCACACGTCCTTGTGCTGTCGCTGCCTCCGACGTTAAGGGCTTCCTGCGCCCCTCCGCTTATCAGACCCCCTCTGTGGTTATAGTCGGACGCGAGGTCCCCACTCGCTCTCTGGGGGATGGTTCTCACCTGGCTTCACTGGCGCTGGACCTTTCACAGCCTGTATGGGAGGAGGTGGGGGGGGGTTCTCGTTTCCCCCGGGTGACTATCCGCTCTCCCTACTTTCACCTGGGGACTCTAGGCGGCCACGTCTTCACCCGCTCAGGCACTGTCCGGTGCTCCTTTGTTCCCAGCACCTCTTGCCTCGTCCCGGGTGGCTACCTCCCTGTGGTCTCAAGACGACGCCAGGCTGACACTCGGGTCCCCGAGGCCTGCAGACTGCCCGGCGCTCTGCCCTCAGCTCCTGCCCCGTCCGGCTTTTCTCTGCGTCACTCACGGCCTGATCTTCTTTATGTGGGGCACTGTGGAGGGAGGACTCGGCCCTACACTGTCCCCGGTACGGCGCCGCACCGCCGGCCGGCTCTTCTGCCCGTCAACGCGGTCTCGCGCCCCACACCGGGACAGCGGCGCCGCTGGTGCATTCGTCGCCTCTGGACCTCCTCACCGGCGCGCTGAGTCAAGCCTCTTCTCAGGATCCCTGAGTCAGAGAGGGTTCCGAGGGTTTTCGCGCTATGCGGCTCCGGCCGCCATTTTATGCCGTCCGCGTCGCACAGGCTCCGGCCGTCTGTTGATACACTTTGCCGCCGGTTTCGCGCCCCCTGAGTCCCGCCAGTGGAGGCACTATCGTTCCGGTCCTCGAAATTAGTTTCGGGAGTCCTGCTGCGTCTCGGATGATGCCGGAGTTCGGGCCGAATTCCTGGCTGTTAGAGCAGCTCCACTAGCCCGCGGCCATCTTCCGTGGTGGCAAGCCACGCCCCCCTCAACAAACTTTTGAAGCGGTCCGGTTTCCAAGAATGCTATCTTTCTTAGGGGGTGCATTTTTCTTTCCATTCTGTACATTTAAAATATAGAATAAATCCTGGCGTTCTCTCCTTTCATCGCATGTAGCCAGTGAGCATTGCAAAGAGCAGCACACTTCAGTGTTTGTGTATATAAAATGCTAATACATGGTCTAACTGACACCCTAAGAAGCATAGGCCCTGCTTTGTTATTAACTCGCTGGCTTTGCCTGACTTCGTAGACTGGTTATTAATGCATTTTACGTTGTGAACACACTCCAAGGGACGACTATATTCTAAACTGGAAAAGGGCATGAAAACCAATATTTGTTGGATTGTATTAGAAAAAAAAAATATGGAATTGCAGTGATATCCTGTGCTGATTTACGTGGCACAAAAAACAATCCTGTTTCAAGAACTGCATTAAATCATTCTAAGAGTTACGGTAAACGGCGGCCAGCATGACTGGAATATTCTAAAGCATCAGGTCCCTTCTGAAAGGCCCTTTTGTTCACAGCGGTGTCGGGCCAGCACAGAGTTATTATTGCCCACCCACCACCAGGTGTCATGGTACACCCTGCATATTGTTTTACTGCTACCCATATTCAATGTTATTGTTATGTTTTTTTACAACGAACATATCCTATATTGTCTGTTCCTCGTTTCCATTCTTATTGACGGGTATATTTTGAGATTAGGTCCCGGTCATTAATAAACTTGAGTTGAATGTTGTAACTTGTGGATTATTGCCTAACGTAATGAAATGTCAACACTGTTGTAATATAACTGTTACATTTTAACACTTTATGAATGTGGAAAAACTGTCAATTTCGTACCTCATTCCCTCTACTTTATTACTTATAAATAGAACATTGTTTACCTTCTCTGGAGCATCTTTGCTAAATGTGACGTTAGGTTTTAGTTCTGCGATGCTTCTTAGGGGGACCGAATGTGTTTTGCACGCTGTATCTCTGGATAAAATTCACGAGTCTAAAAGTACAGATTCACTAATATATGTGCCACTTGTGTGCCTTTTTTAGTTCAGTCTTGTTCTTCAATATCGCATATGAAAGCACTTCCAGATATGCGAGTTCAGACTACCAGTTGTACAAAAATAACACTTTAAGTACTTCTTAGTGCAGTGCTATAATGTGCCTATTAGTAGTGTCAAAGCTTACACGTTAAAGAACAGTAGAAGTTGTAGCACCCATGATAATGTGCTGCATGGCTAAATACTTATAAGGTCCCAAAGGCGAGACCTATTGGCTATGCCAATGCTTGTTGTTCTAGTAGACGCCAACTTGCCCACTCCCGGTGGCACTGGCGAGGTATGGCCAAAGAAGTGGGTGCTGTGCCCGCCCCGCAGACGAGCAGTCATGATCACCCTGTGTGGTCAAAATGGCCGGACCCAGTAGACTACCCCGCCATCCTCGCCCTCCCCATCGGGTCCCCAAATGCTGGGATGTCCATGAAATGGCTGCGCTCCCCTTTCTATCCAGCTGAGGCTCTCTATAGGCCGTTTGTGGCTATCCCATTAGTAAGTCGTTCTCCTCCTTGCGGCGGGCCCAGCCCCCTCTGAGCTCAACATGGGCCCGGACGTGCCGCCCCGCGAAGGCTGTCACTCACCGCCCGGGCACTTCCCCACCTCGGGTGGGCTGCAGGACATCACTGCTCTGCCCTGGGATCCATCGGCCGGCTGTCCTCACGCCGACGTCCGGATCACACCTCGTTGTCGTCTACACCTTGATGGGCTATACTGGTCCTGTCCACCAACGGAGCACCACTGCCCCGTGTGGGGTCTGGATACTGGAGCCCCAGGGGTTTGCAACGCTGCCTCTCCACCAGGCCCTGGGGAGTATGAGCTGGCGGCCTATACCGCTCCATCCAAGGTGGTCGCCATCATGGTGCCTCGGGTGCCGCTCGACATCAAGTCGCAGAGACCCGTATTCCAGCCTCCCGATAGCAGTAAGAGGCGGTCAGCCGATGCTCCTCGTCGTCTCCACACAGCACCGGTGACCCTGAACTGGCCAAGCTCTCCTGGTCCGCCAGCTATTGAGCACGTGCGGCGGAGCTCCGCGAGGCTGCTCCTACACGGGCATCATCTTGGACACGCCCCTCTGTATCCTATTTTTCCCTATATCAGACGCATGTATGCTGATCACATTTGAACCCATAGGAGACTTGACACTAATCTTTATTTCTAGTTTTTCAAGGCTGTGTACATCTGTAGTATTAATCATTCCTGACCGACAGACTGCAGTTGGTTAGGATTAACAGTGCCCTATCAGAATTTGCTAAAGTATCACATGGGGCTCTAGGATTCTATCCTTGATCTCGCACTGTTCCATGCACATGGAACCCATGATGTATTCAACATTCATTGGGCAGTTGATGCTCATCTACTATACCCAAAACATCATGATCAAGGAACTTTTTCTCCGCTTTATCTTGCCAGACTACAAAATGGAATGTCAACAAATTTCATAATGCACAATTTGACCCCATAACAATGCGCTAAAGTAGACCCAGCATGGCTAATTGAATTCCAAAGGAAAGTGTCACTCCTTCATTGCTCCTTAAGGCTAGATTGTCCACCTTCATCTTTGACCCATAAGTGCATGAAAATCTTTTCGAATCTGGCAGCAAATAGTCCATTCATGTCCTAAAGAACTTCAAGCACCAGCTGTATGGTAATGAGTTTCACTTGTGATGTTGTTTCCTGCTCATTGATCTTTCTCAAATTCAACTACCTTATAAAGCTTCCCTCACAATGGCGTGCTGAATTTTCATGGCTAGAGTTTTTTAGGGTTACCAAATTAGAAGCAAGGGGGACAAGCTTTTACTCTTAGCAATAGCCAGGCAAACTATCTTGAGTAGATTAGGGAGTGTTATTACCCTCCCCACCACCACACGAAAGCTGGACTGGTACTATAAAATTTAGCATACCTTGATAATGGACAAAATCCCCTAAGACTTGACCGGTGTGGCTGCTGCTTCCTTTATTATGTGGACTGCAATACTGAACTTCCTGACCCGAGACACTGAAAGCTTGACAAGCCTCAAAATTCTGAGTCTTGCAAATTACTGCGGAGCTAGTGGACTGACTTGTAAACGATAGCTAAAACAGAAGAAGCTATAGTGGGTACTTGGACAGCTGAATGACTGATAAATTCTCAGAAATTTCTAATGTGACTGGGTTGAGTTGATCTTTCTCTTTTGGGGAGAACTTCCCTTGATTCACAAATGCTAGGTATGTTCCTTTTTATGTGTTGTTTTGCAAAACAATACAACTTATTGAAACATAAAATCTCTTTTGGGTGCGCAAGAAGGGTGTGTGTTATTTTTATTTTTTATTTGGTGGATCAATGATGGGAAAAGGCCAAAGCGGTGGATGTTGTCATACCTGTAGCCCAAGCCAGGTAGAAGAGGGCCGGGCGGTGCGCTAGGACCTAACCTTCTTGTGAACAAGATGGCGCCCCAAAGCAGCTGGGTTCACTCAGGATGAGGGAGGGGCAAGGCGCGAGTGTTGTGGGAGGGGCGAGGTGGTTGTTAAAGACACGGAGGCATGTTTTTAATTAAAGACCAGAAAGCAAACCTCTTGGTAATGCTTTCTCCCAGCAGGGGTGGTGTACTTATGTTGGGTGTCCGCCAACGCCGCATATGTTCTTGCTACCCTCGTGGCATGACCTATAGCCGGTGTACCCCACCCACTATAGTGTGCACTCATGCTGGAGAAGAACCATGATTTTATTCCAGAATGGAGTCGTTCTTTAATATGTGTTGTACGTCTTGCATGTCGACCTCATTTTCTGTAAATGTCTTTAGACACCAGATGCACTCAACCATGTGCCATTGAGAGGATTGCATTGACTCCTCTTTTGTTCTTGTTTTCTCTTATCTACTCCTAGGTTGCGACATGAGCGGTCATTCAATAAAGTTATTGCCACCTTGTAGTTGCACACAAGGTTGGATCGCTCCGATTTATTAGGGTTCTAGACCCAACCACTTCCACTCACCTTTTTATTCACGCTATTTGGTCCTGAAGAAGCGCCAGGGATCGTTCTGACCACCTACACGGCGCGAAACATGTCGACCTCTAGTTACTAAGGCACATTACGCCCTATCAGTGACTCACGACCTACGGGTTTTTTAACCTGACAAGGGAACCTATACATTAAATTTTATTCACTCTGTTATCCCTTAGCCAGTTTTACCATTCACTCACCCACTCACTGTTCACTTGGAACCCTCTTTTTCACACCCACACTCATACGGCAGTACAAACAAAAGATCTCCGCTAAAGCGACCCTTCGGGGTACCCGTAGGGCAGTGCAGCGCCGGCCCGACGAGGAGCAAACGCCCGATAATGAAGCATGACATCCTTCGGGGTGTGTGAGGGCATCAAGAGACAAGACTTGCGCTTGCCTCTAGTATGTGAGATTTAGACCTAGGATCTTACTCTCTTCTTCCTTTCCCTTCCTTCTCTTGTTTGTGGGTGACTATTTGCGCCCATACCTGGAACAGTTACCCTTTGTTTGTTTTGTGTTGGATACTATCACCTAAGTATAATTAGTATACATACATACAGGCCCTCGGACCCCTCCACCAGTGCCGTTAAGAGAATGGGAAACCCAGCAAGGAGTCGGGGAGAAGCAAGATAAGAAAGAGAAGACCTAAATAGAAGTAGGTCATCCGCGAAAGGAATGGATTGCATGAGATAGCTGCTGCACATAAAAGATGCAAAAAGTAAAAGGGAGCAGCATAAAATAGAAAGGAGAAAAAAAAAATGTTCATCTCTTGACAAGTCCCTTTATCCCAAAGAAAGAAAGGCTAAGAGAAGAAACTGAATCACCTGTAGTCCTTCAGGTTACCCTATAGGCACTCGATGACCTCTTCTCGAAATTGAAAGCAGTTTTTGCTAAACTTGAAAAATTAACAAAAAAAATATTAAAGCAGATGGCAAGGTGCCATGTAACTTGTTCTGCTTTGTACAGTCTGTGGTTGCTTTCATGCTACAGGTCACCAGTAAGCAGCAAGGGGCAACACTGATAGAGTAGGTGAAGACGAAGTGGTAGATTTGAAATTGTTTCTGTCCACTGTAAATTAATTTGTGGCAACCACGCAAGTTTAGTGCAGTGTAATGTTCTCATGCCTTAGAACTGTTGATGCTGGGTTTGAACGGGGGTTCTGAAAGCTGGGACAAAAGGATATAGCATAGCATGGAGGACACATTATAGACTTCTCCTAATTACTTGTGGCTGGCCTTGTAATAAACGGCTTAACTTTACACGTGTCTGATAGTCGTCATTACAGATTTGGCGACTAGCTCTCATCTGACATGGGCATCCGGGAGCCAACGTGATGCATATTATGGCCAACTAACTTCGGTACGGACGTTAAAGGTATGCACCCGCAACATAGACTTTCTGCTCTACTGCAAAGATGTTAGTCAAGTTTGAGGAAGTATACGCCTGCAGCACTGACTTTCCGCTTTTATTAAAGAAGCACTCTGCTTACTGCTGTTGTACACATGTTCCATGCTTGTCTCTCTGCTTGTGCTTCACAGTGTCCATTGTACAATCTTTAACGTGCGCTGCATGCATCACTACGCACGTAACTTCACAACATTTACTTCAGTTATGTGGTAGTCCGCACTCTTCCTGCTCGCGCTCTACCGCCTCCATTTTGCAATCTTTTAATGCGTGCAGCCCGGGCCATTACTTGTGCTGCTTGGCAACGTGGACGCTAGTATTGCCCTGTTGCTCAGCAACGTCCAATTGCATCGATGTTTTACCGCACTGTCTCTATTCGGTGAAGGGGGGCTTCACAAGCGTCTTTAGGAGAGTCATTTTACACTTCTATTGCCTTGCAAGGTGTTGCGTTCTAGTGTTATCTACAGAATTTTATCAGGGCTGGCAGCTTTACCTTCTTAAGCACAGTTATTATTTTTAGTGTTTTGCCATATTGTTGTGTTCCTTGATTTGTGGAATGTATTAGTTTTACAGGCTTCTGTCCTATTCATTTTGGCGTAAACTATGGCTAGTCACTTTATCACTATTAACCCACCAAATGATTTCCTTGCTGTTCCTGGTCCACCTATCTTTCCTTGGGTTCAGTGGAAGGACTGCTTTCTTAATTATATCGGAGCTATTGAGGATGAAGGAACAGTATTATCAACTGAAAGATAAAAAGGACCATTACTGCACTATTTGGAGCCGAAAGTATTAAAGGTTTACAAAAGACTACACAAACCAGTGGCAACTGGTGGTGATGTTGATGTGTTGGCTGTACCCTTAAAGGATTTGGATCAACATTTTTCTCCAACCATTTCTATTGTTGTATCCAATTTCTTTCAAGGCAAGCAGCCTAAGACTGAAAGTATTGAAGAATATGTTGCTATTTTGCAGTTGCTGGCCAGAACTTGAAAGTTCGAACAGTTACATGGTGACAAAATTATTATGCATATCAAGGCACAAAGTATCCAGGAAAAACTATGGACTAATGGTGAAGCGGATCTCACGGAAATTGTAGGTATGGTGTTAAAGTCTGAATTGTCTAAGATATGTGCTAAAGCGGCACTTCAACATGAAAATAGAGCGTCTGAGGATTCTGTGAATAACCATTTGTATCTGAAAAATGACAATTTAAAACAACCGACAGTAAAAAGAAATATCCAGTTACCGGTTATGGATGCGAGAGTACTCAGAATTCTGCTAATTATCCTAAGTGCCCTGCAAGAAATGTCAAATGTTTGGAATGTGGCATATTTGGACATTTTGCCAGTTTGTAGGAGGAAGACTAAACAACGTACAGTTAATTGTATTACAGAAGCTGATGATGCACATCATTCTAGTGATGATTGTCTAAGTTACGCAGGAGAAAAGAAAGTTATACTTAAGATCACCAGCATGGAATCCAGTAAACTATTGTTATGGGTGACGTTTGGGAGCATTTCTTTGCAGGATGCTGTGCAGTCTGGTTCTCCCTATACTATTATAGCTAAACGTATTTGGGAAAGTGAGTCTGTAGGGAAAATTGGAGGACAACTTAATACTCCTGACATTCAACCAGAAAGTTTCACCGGGGATTCTATTGATATGATTGCTTACAGACAACTGTTTTTCAAATGCAAGGGAATGAGAGGTTTATGTAAATTATATGTCGCTTAAGAAGGTCATTATGTTTTGGGATAGAAGGATCCGTGTTCTTTGAGTATTGTGCTTGATCTCAACACTCCAGAACAAGTACTGGTAGTGTGTGAACGCGAGAAGACTAAAACACAGTTGAAGGCTGAAATCCCTCTGTTTAAAAAAAATAAAAAAAAAAAAATTGGGAAACTTCAAGGATTCCCACACAATTGTTAATAAATCAAATGCCACAGCGACAATTTATAAAGCTTGCGATATTCATTTGATTGTTAAAGATGAAGTGAAATTGGAACTTCAAAAACTGTTGGATGCTAAGATCATTGATCCTGTAGAATCTTCTGAGTGGATTTCAACATTGATTGTTGTCAGAGGAGCGAATGGTATAATCAGTATGTGTTAATCTTAGAGATCTTAATAAAAATATTGTAGTGGATCAGTTTCCACTGCCCCTGATAGATGAAATGCATTCGCTTGCCAGACATGTGAAGTGGTTTTCTACTATCGACCTCTCCTTGGCATATCACCAAAATGCTCTTCATCCTGATCCAAATCTTGAACTGCTTGTATCACTTCTTCTGGTTCTTACCAGTTTTGGTGCATGCCCTTCTGACTTGCTGTTGTTTTTCAAAGACTTATGAATGAGTTATTTGGTCCTATGTTGGATGTGCCATGCTTTCGAGACGATATCCTGGTTATGGGAAAGCGCATGAAAGAACATGACTTAAAGTTGCTCGTTTGTGATGAATGTGTTGCAGAGTAAATCACTTACTGCTGAAATATCCAAGTTAAAATTTGCAGAGCAAGAAGTTTCTTATCTGGGGAATGTGATTAGTGAAAATGTTATCAGTCACAAGCCAAAACTTGTTGATGCCATTAGGAACACTCCTGCACCACAGTCCAAGACATGGCTGTTCAACTGAGCTCCGGCGGCAGGACCCTCAGCGCCTGAGGACCCTCACGGGTGATTAGCTGCACTCCACAAATTCTTCTTGATTGACAGTCCAAGGATGTTGTTAGATCATTCCTTGTTATGGGCGAATACTACGCCAAGTTTGTACAGAATTTCCAGTAAAACATTCCACTTGAGAGAGTTGCTAAAGAATGTCAACATTTTATTGGTCTAATGATCATCAGGAGTGTTTCCAAAATATCAAGGAAGCCATGCACAATGCACCTAATTTGCATGGTTATGATTCTACTGCGTGTACGTTTATCACTACTAACACTAGAGGTAAGGGGCTTGGTGCAGTTTTTACTCAAGTGGATGAAGCTTGTAGGGAAAAAGTTATGTTGTATGCAACAAGATCTCTCTCACCTTGTGAAGAATGTTTAATCGGTCATTGAGAGAGACACTCTTGCATGTATTTGAGCTATGGAAGACTTTCCTTAATTTGTATAGGGAAAAGATTTAACTGTTCAGAAGGATCATAAACCACCGGGATTGCTCTCTGCTTCACCTACGATTGCTAGACTTTCTATGCGCCTTCAAGATTTTCTCTATGCGATACAGTATGTAACTGGGCTAAAAACGATGCTGCAGATTTCTTGAGCAGGATGTATTTTCCTTTGATCAAAATAGACGATAATGAATGGAATTAATTCAGTGTTGCAAGCGTATTGCATCTTAATGATTGTGAAAATGCTATTTTAGAGCAAGAATGGAAGTTAGCCTATGATCCTGATGAAGTTTTGACGATAGTATTTGTGTAGTGTGTGGAGTCCGGAGTTTAAATTGGATTCCAGTATATAAGGATTTTGAGAAGTCAGAAACTAAATGAGCTATTCTGCCCCATTTCTTTTAGAGGCGATACTTAATCTCCCCTTAAAATTGAGGAGAAAACCTTATGTGCTATCTCATGAAGGGTATTGTCAAAACTTAAAGAAGGGTCAAAGAGTTATACTGGTGGCCAGTCAAAGAATTATACTAATGGGCAGGAATTAACTTTCAGACTCTACTTTTTTTTCAGGGACAGTATTAAAAGATCTGACAAGTCGCAGAAAACTTTAAATCCCTGTTGGCGCCCTATTGAGTGCCCAAGTTTATGGTGAGATAGTTATGCTCAAGATCTTATGGGACCTATTTCTTGGGACCAAGGCTCTTGTAAGTACATTATCATCTTGGTGGGTTTATTTTAAAAAATGAGTCGAATTGAGAACAGTGACCGAATAGACACAAATGTAATTGCATTTATGTGTGATGTTGCTAAGGAAGGATTTCAGCTTCTCTATTGACTGACCATAGAATTCAGTTTAAGTCCCAGGAGATGTTGGATTTTTTACATTGTTATGGAATTAAAGATAGGTTTACTTCATTGTATCATCCCAATGTTAATGGTGCTGTGGAAAGGATGAACCACAACGCAAAAGCTACTTTACAACTAGCTAATGCATCTAGGAAAGATCCTGTTGGCATTACAAAACATTTTATGGGCCTATAGAACAACTACATTGGATTCTATGGGTTTAAGCCCTTTTCTGATTATAAGGGGCGTATCCCACATACAAAAAACAATCCTTGTTGGATGAAGAGTAGTTGCATGGTGGATTGGAGTGTGGATGACGCTCCATTTAGTTTCCACAAGAAAACAATATAAAAAGTATTCCGATTCTTATCATGGAGTTAAGGATGTGGAGGTTAAAGTTGGACAATGGGTCGTGTGAAATATGGAAAAAAAAGAATTCAAGAGTGAATGTTCAGTAGTCCTAAGTAAAAGGTCAAAGTTCAAAAGATGATGGGAGTATATGTCATATAAGTCGCATTTCAGTTGTCAAAAAAAGTGAATCTGGTAACCATACCAATGCAAACCTTAAAAAAAAGAAATTTTGGTGGCTCAATGATGATGAAGACTAAGTGAGTTGTGGTGATGGAGTACATGTTCATGGTGTGGATGATTGTACCTTGGTTTCTTCTGGTTGTTCCCAAGATTTTAGTAATGTAAATGCGAGGGTTGATACATTAGTGAACAATAGTCAACCAGGTATTGAAACTAATCACCCTTTGTTTTTTCATAAACCTGATATCCGTAAGCTTGGAAGGGTTATGAAAGCCCCAGTCAAGTTCTATGATTATATTAAGCATGGGTAGTGCACGTTTTTGCATTGTGTATGTATGTGTATATATTCCATTACACAAAGTTTCTCTGGTGATGCTTTAGCACAGTCTTCTTACTTGTGTTTGCAGGAAATCGTGAATTGGTCGACTTTACCAGGATTTGCATAATCCTCGGCCTCTGGTCGACAGTGTGCAAGTTCATATATCTGGCAGCGGTGGCTCAGGCAGCGTCAAAGTAATTCCATTTCACAAATGTTGCGAACTCCAGGACGGAACCCGTTTCATCCTGCTGTTGTGCTGTTTATTTCCACACTTGGTTTATTTTGTTCATCCTGTTCTCTAATAGACATTGTGTCATTATTTTTTCATATCATTGTAATTCGATTCCATCTATCTCTCAAAATCAAGTTCATAGTCTTATGGCTTTCTTCTGATTCTGCTGATTAAAAACACTTGAGGACTCGACTCCATTGACTGTTCCATACCGTTCGCGTCGGTTACAGCTTGTGCCAAACAGGTTAGAAGACATTCTTGTTCTTTAGTGTAACAGTGACGTACAATTTGGTCTTTGATTATTTGATCAACCAAATTTTCATTTGCGCAGTTTGCTGCGAGAATACACAGTTCTGTTACGTAGAATAGAAAGCTGATAATTATACCTGCAATTCATTCGGTAGACAACCCTAATTCAGATTGCTCTATCGTAATATCCCAACTGTCTTGGTATACACTGTGCTGCAGCTGTATGCTTCGTGGTACAGCATACTTGAGCTGTCCCTGCAGACGCTGGCTCAGAGCCGGCAAATGAAAAACAAGCATTTGCAATGCAATAGGTCTCGCATTTGCAAGAGTTTGAGCTATTGGCATTATAAATTACTATGCCTTTTATTTATGTGTTTTGAAAACCTGCAAGCGGTGCGTAAACACTCACTTTGTACAGATAGTCCTTGCTTACGAGAAGCAAGGCTGGCAGTAAAAGAGGCGCAGTTATTGCCAGCCTTGCTTCTCGTAAGCAACGGCTATAAGTACAGAGTGCATGTTTACGCACCGCTTGCAAGTTTTCAAAACACATAAATAAAAGGCATTGTCATTTACAATGCGAGTAGTTCAAACTATCGCAAAAGCGAGACCTATTGCATTGCAAATGCTTGTTCTTACTGGCCAGGGATTGATATATAGGGCAGAGACAATGACCGTCCTACATCTTTTAAAGACATGGGTGCTGAACTAGCAAAATGGCCATAAAAATGTACGCTCAAAACTTCTCCAAGCTATCAAAAGTAACAGCGTCCCAGAAGTATATATATATTTTTTTAACGGAGTTTTATATAGCGCAAACTTGACCCGAAGGTATCGGAGCGCCTTACATAACACCAGTTGCGTTACATGAGGACACATTCATTTTTGTTAGGCACGGGGAGATTAAGTGATTTGCCCAGAATCACAGGATGTTCAGCGTCGTTGCCGAGACTCGAACCCGGTTCCCCAGTTTCGACCACCCTAGCCGTTAGGCAAACTCCTCTCCCCAGGATGATTAACTTTGCATCATTCACACACAGGACTTCGTCAATACTTTAACTGCTCTTGGTGGGTTTGGGGGTGGGGGATGTAAGTAACTATAATGTATTAAGCACTGGCCTGCATGTTTGCTATACAGACCAGGCGCTAAAAGTGGGTTATCAGGGTAGTGGGCATTTACAGACAGGCTATTTTCCGGGTACACAGAACTTCCACTCATGTCCATGAGAAAGATACGTCTTAGGGCTGGGAGGTGATAAACTGATGACACGATATGTTCAGCCACGTTTCCAGGCGTGTCTTGCACCCTAGAAGTGATGGCTCAGTCTCTAAGGTTGGGTCTGGCTCTACAGGACTTCGGGGTGACTTTCAGGCAGTGCTACAAAGTGTACAGGGCAGAAAGGCTCCGAAAGCTACACGACTCTCAAACGTGGCCCTACAGGTCACATATAGGAATGGATGTGTGGTAAAGAATGTTTTTAGCGCTACAAACCGAAATGTGGCCAATGGCTTTCAGGCTTAAGTGCTCTAGGGTGTTTATCAGCAGTTAGGGACCAGTGAACAGGGGGGAAAGATAGTCCACTGAGGCCTGGAAGTAGTAACCAAAACTGCAACTGAGTAACCATGTTAGACAATGAACGGGCCGGCCCCACTGCCACAGCAAGTAGTCATGCAAACCTTGTCAGTTCTTTTTCCTCTTAACTGATGCACCCATGCATAACCAGGGCTACTGGAATTATGTGAAGTGCGGCCACAGCATTTTTTGCATAACTATAAATTTGCCGCATTTGCCACATAATCCATTATCTGCCACATTCAGCAGATTAACAAAAAAATGGTTTCTAGCTCAAATGGTTCCAAACTTACCAAAAATGCATTGAACTGCATTGTCGCGCAGTTGAAGGCCCTTTGCAAAGGGCGACTAGTTAAATTTTTGTTGCTTATTGCTATATTTGGGTTTTGAACTGGTACTAATGAGGTGCAACCAATGCCCAGACAATGTTAACAAGTTTGAAAACGACAAAATAATGAAGTAATACAATTACAAAATGTGTCAGATTATGCCGTTTTATTTGCTTTTCTTGTCGCATACTTTACTCACCCCTGCCGCATAATTTGGCCCTGTCCTGCCGCATAATTGCAGTGGCCCTGGCAATAACAAATGTAAATGATACTGGGACCCTCGTCCCGTAAGCAGGAGCTTGCTTCGGCGCTGCAGCTTCTTCTAGTGTCATTACAATCCACGCTTGATGTCTGCAGCCCCGACACTAGGGCTGGGGCTGACAGATGGCTCATCTGGGAGTCTGGATGTGTAGATATGGATCACTGCCCGCGGATGCAACACAAGGAAGCAGCCGCAGGGGAGGAAAGAAATGCTTCAAATACCCATCCTTTCCCACACACAAAAATTCAAGGCAAAGCCTGGCTGGATAGTTACCAAGGGATGTCAAATGTTGATAACCTTTGACCCCGGCGCAGGTATCACTGGGAACACGAGTGACTGCTGCGCCTGGAGTTAATCCCCCTCTTTAGAGTCTGCCCATCAGCTACCACGGCTGTGGGACTTCAAACAATTCCCACTATAAAGCACAACAAGCACTCTTAGACAGCAGGAGCACATGGCGCCCAAGTAGCGTGTTTCACAAATGATTTCACGAACACAAGAAATGAGACATTGTGACTCTGATCCGAAGTTGTACACGCAGAATATTGCAAAACCTGCGTTATACCGTTTATATTTCATTCACCAACAAAAAGACCCGAAGTTCGCGTCCCTAACTGGTCGGGGCATGTTTTCATGACAGAATGATGGCACGCGCGGTTAGTGCCGTGAAATTGAAGGTCCCGAAGGAAGGGAATATTTGCACAATTATGTTCAGAATGACCTGCAAAAGTTCATACTTCCGAGGGTAACTCCTGCCTGCAATGTCCACACATCCACTTCAAGGGGACACACTGACAATAGCTGATCTTGTGCCAGTTACCTTGCATTGCCGCCCGCTTTCTTCCTGCAGGATGGCATTTGAGACCGGGTGGCACTGCTGCTCCTGGCTTCTGCTGCTCAGGAGTGGGGGCGGAGAGTGGGGGTGTCATAGAAGTCCGGGGGAGCAGCAGCGCTGGAAGGTGTAGAGCGTGTAGCAGCTTCTAGGAAAGTGAAAGCGCGGTCTGCGTGCTGTTCAAAATGAAGATACAGGATACACTTCACTGAGGCCAAGTCACTGCCTGCCAAAGAAACGCTGGCCGGAGGAGGTGTGTTCAGAAAGCCTTGCCTTCATTTGAAGTGGCGCACCTGTGTCTGAAGCCAGCACCAGTCTGCAGACTGAGTGTAGCTTTTATTACATAACACACAGACTTTGACGAAAGTGTCACTGAAACAGTGCCAGATGAGTCTTCATCTACAAATGTGCTTTTTAGTGCTTAGCCTGCGATCTGCTGCCTGCAGCTCGGTGTTAGTGACTCAGACTCACTGGCTCGGACATGACAACGAGGAAGGAAGATGTCCACTGTAATTTCTTAAATACTGTCCTCCCATGCTGAGGCACTGGCAATTGCCGCCGTCCGGTAGGAGGCCCGAACCTGCCGGATGGAAGCAAATTTCACATGCCCAGCTCTCCCATGTGTTGGAGGGAGTGCACTTCACAGCCTTCCTTCCCCTGTGTCCAGGGTCTCTGAAGGGCACATGCTGCCTCGGAAAAAAGGAATCACCAGCCGTTCGTTTACAAAGACGCACCATTTCGGCTAAGCGTCTTTTTTTTCTGTGCACAGCCTCTGAAACAAAGCATTAGATACATATACTCCTCTTTAAGCAGTCCGATGTATTTTGCAGAATAAAGCAAATATTTTACATGTGCCAGGATCGTTGATGCAGTTCCCGCAATAAACACTCTTATACCGCTGAAAAGTCTCGCTGTGATTGCCTCCCGACAATTTCTTTCACTTTCCGGGTATCTTAACTGTTCGTATTTACACTCATGTCTTCCAAAAACCACCTTATGAGATCGCGTTAGGAAGACCGATGTAACAATACTTCTACCCAGAAACTGCCCTCGAGTGCACTGGTAGCCGTTCCAACCGCCGTGAAAGGGACCTACACGAGTACACACCCCTCGGCACACAGAAGACACACAACTGCTGTCACAGCCCTGACAAGCAAGGCAGACCTCAGGCGCACGGAGGACAAGTATCTCAGAGCACAGGCTACAAAGATGGCTCTAGTGCAAAGGGGGAGGGGCGCTAATCAAGGTGTTGTCGCGACTGAAAGCCGTGAAAGGCTGTACCGTCTTCCTGCGGGTTGTGCATGTGTAATATGCATCTACAAGGCTACCCAATTTGGTATGCAGCGCTTTATGAAAGACTGAAAGTAAAAAATGATCGCCCTGCCTGCAAATCACTTGCAATGTGTGATATGTTCTCCCCGTGAACAGCTGCACTGAATTAAACTATCTTGCCTTTAATAAGCACGGAATCGAACCCAGTGGTGCGCGCGCACCACAGTGGAGCGAGGGCGAGGCAGCGAGGCGAACGCGCGCTGCTGCGCGTAATAGACACCGATGGGAATGGGCGGAGCAAAGGCGGGACATGCGCCCGCCTTTGCCCAATTGCGTGCCTTATTTAAAAAAAAAAAAAAAACACGCTAAAGCCAGTGGCAGCCGGCGAAAGCAAAACCACACGCACAAGCGTGTGGTCAGCTTTCAGAATCCCCTACATGAGGTCTCGTGCTGCGCGAGCAGTGCTGCGCACTACAACGCTAGGCGCGAGACCTAATAAGACGATAGTAAAAGAATTGTTTTATTTTTCACCTGCTGGCTCTGAGCCAGTGGGGCGCCATTGCGGAGGAGCCACCCCTGGCGCAGGGGCTTCATCTCAAAATCACCATTGGGCTTTGTGAGAGCTGCTGGGTGATCCGCCTTGTTTTATTATCCTGCCTCGGCTCGCAGGGTGATGTAAATGGACTCACACATCTGGCCCCATCTGGACACACCTCGCCCACATGCAGAAGTACTGTCTGTGAGAGATGTGGTGTTTTGAGGCTGAACAGCGCACACACGGGCAGCCGCTCAGTGTTTGGATATCAGTGTAAATGGTTGGGGGTGCTGCTAAAATATATAGCACCAAAGAACGGTTTATGTTAAAGAATGAAAACTCTTAACTAGTAGCTGTTTGTGTACTGTACCACTAGAGATGAGCAAGAAACATGCAGCATAGTCTGTATCTGTTGTGAACTTCTGGTTTCCTTGTGTAAGCTTTGCGCTATGTAAAACTGCCCAAAACAAAATTTCTGCCTGTCCCCCAAAGTTTAATCTCGTCCTCCAAGAATTAAGCACAAAACAATAACCTTTGGCAGGAAAAGAATACCAATCTTGTGGCTGAATTGCAAAGTGTGAGACTGGAAAATATGGGATCAGTCGTTGCTTGGCCAAATTGTATGATCTTGGGCAAGTCTAATATTTCATGGAGCATTCTTTTTTGATGATCACATATAAGCGCACTCATAAAATACATGTTGTGTGTTTGATTTAACAGCCTTAGAATTGTATATATATTTTTCAGTTGTGAAATAAATAAGTACGTAATTTGAATATTTTTTGGGTGTGCACTTGTTTGTGTATTTCTGCAAATTACAGTTTTAAGTTTCAAAATGTACAAATTGCTTGAGGGTGCCCGCCTTCGGGTAGTGGTCACTAGGGGTCCTAAGTCAACGTTGTGAACTGCTGGCATACACTGTTTAAAGATGTCTGTTTTTGGTTAATGAGTATCATTAAGGAAAATATTACACACTGCGTGGCTTAAATGCATATTGGCATCGGTTTCCATTTCACTCTTGCCAACTGTTTAGAAGCTTTATAGTTCAACGTTTTATAATGTATGCAATCTAAATTGGATGTCACTTGATTTATTTAAAGTTGAAGGTTTTAGGAATTGTGGTTTTCAGTGGTGTGTGGTTCATGATAACCTGATGCTTCTAGATTTCCATATTTCATGTCATAAGTCACTTCAGCGATGTATGTCTTTTTCCTTTCTTGAAGACCCTGTGTGGACAGTAATGACCGCACGTTTTCGGTTGCCTACCGGCAGAACCTACAATGTACGAGCATCAGAGCTGGCACGAGATCGACAGCACACCGAGGTGGTCTGCAATATTCTTCTCTTGGATAACACTATACAAGCTTTCAAAATCAATGTAAGTGAAATCCTGAATATGAGCAAGTGTGGTGGTATTTCTGACATTGTGTAGGATTTTTGTAATATTAATTTGAAAATTGCCGTTTTTAGAGAAATTTCTGTAAGTGGCTAAAGAGCTAGATTAATATCAGTTGGGGTAATTTCTTCATTATATTGTATTCCTATTTGTCTAACTAGCTCCTTAGTTAACTCAAAATACCAAATTCACGATTTGGTACCCCATTTGTTATCAGAATCCGCTTGATATGGCAAATATGTTCCACTCTGTTCACAATTGAAAAATACAAAAAGTAAACACTTCTACCCAACCACGCTAATAAAAACCTAAATTCGCGATTTGGGGTTAGCGTGGGAAAGGGGGGAAAATGAGCGAACTCCCTTATTCAGTTCTCTTGGGGAACTGATTACTTAATAATGTGTAAATGTTGCTGTCCCACAGTGCAAACATGCAAAGTATACCACCCCTGACCCCCGCCGATCCATTGGCCCACGGCATTTGTTCCCAGAACCTAGATCCTTTTAGTTGCTTAGGTGTGCTTGTTTGTTATAGGTTGTTTTCTGCACTGGTCCTGAAACGTGCCAGATATTTAAAGCACTTGGAGTGACACAAATACTTACAATTGTGATTACTAAACCAAAAGGCATACTCCAGAATAGTTGCCTAACAAGAAAAGTATGGCTGTTTTAGGTCCCTGGATCCACTGATGAAAGTGATGAAACGCATTCCTATGTATTGTTAATGTATTTGATGTGAGCATTGGTAAAGTACAAGACCTGGTGTCCCCACAATTATGAGCCTCAGCATAGATGGTTACTGTTCAACAGCTTGCAGCCAATGTGGCCGTTAGCACCTGTGTCCTTAACACCCACACAGGTAGACAAACGGAACACCTGCCCCAGTCCTTGTTCGCTTCCACTAAACATAGAATAGAAGTTCGCAATAGTCAGTGCCAGCACTGCATATGTTCTCATTTACTTCCTCAATTGCAGGATTTCAAATAGTGCGCTAATAACCAATACAATGGAGCCTTTGCTTACTATAGCTTAAGCAGCGGTAATGATAAACATATGGTTGTCAGTGTTAGATTGCAGGCTGAGGGAGAGGGTAATCTTGCGGTTCCATGAAGATAACAAACTTGGCTTGTCTGATACCTCTACCAACAGATAGATACCATTATTGATAGGTAAATCAGGGATGTGGAATTTAATAAGACATCTACTTGTTTATGGGGCAAGTTGCTTCATAAATCTACTTGTCCTGTAACAAAATCCATTTGTCCCTTTTGTGCCATGTAATGCGATGACAAATTATGGCCGCAATCTCGGAGTATGCCAGGGCTTATACCATAGTAAGGTTTGAATACTAGCAATTCCCTTATTTTTCCACGTTTCTGTGGATCTACGTACTGGGGCAGAAGGTAGTGGTAAGCAATAATTCCAGGGTTGGAATGCCATTTTGAGTCTAAGCAACCCTACTAACTTGCATGTTTTAAGGGTTTTCACCAACTCTTCTCTAATCTTTTCCCATACTGAGAAAAGTTGAAAATGTACTCCTGAGAATGGCAGACGTAAAACTTATTCTGGTTGGTGGGAATGTGAACTTGTTACCGCTCAACAGATTTTCGCATGAGCAGATTTACACATGCATATTTGCTCATGCTAAAATGCAGTTCACAAATATTTTCTAGGAGTATGATTTTCTGACCTACTTCTGTAAATTCTTGGGAATTAATGAAAGCTGTAAATCTGCACTAATGCAAGGGCATGTAGCATGGGTGCACTTTTGTAACTTTAAGAATTGAGCCCCTGTTTAGGTCTGGTGTTATCTCACAAAGAATGAGAGGGGCCCCTTTACCGCCAAAGGAGTAGGGCACCAAATAGACCTCAGTCAAAAAAATCCCCTTTGGGCAACCTAGTTTACCAAAACATATACATTCATACACATCCTATCACTAGAACATAACACCACCACCATCAAAGGCCAAGTGCTGAAAAAATACAGGTATTTTATTATGTTTCAATAAAACATTAAAAAAGTTTAAAAAAAAACAATGTTAAGCAAGTGTTGCAAGCAAAAATTAAAAACCAAACAATTTGGTACAATACTGGGAGAACCTGCAAGAAAAATTATTTCTAATCATCCAGACAGGCAAATACATCAGACCCAATTCATTCTTATGACATTTGATTTTTGTACAATTAATTTAACAATAACAAGGATAACAAATGTCTTCACAGTCTACAGTATGCCTGTTAACAGTAAGCGTCAACGCGTTTCGGTGGGTATTATTGCTTAAACACCACCTTCTTCAGGACAAAGGACGATATCTCCCAAAGCACAATTAGAATCTGTTCTGATTCCAAGGTATCTGTACAATATCCTTTTATAGTCGTGTACAGAGAGTGACTGATGAACCGAATGGTAAAAGGTGATGGGGTCGATATATACCTCTTTCAGATGAATCAAAAAGGGACTCAGACCCCTTCCTGTATTCCTTTTCGTGGGGTATCAAAATGTTGTATAGTTCCCTCAAATAGTTTTTTCTCTTCGTTCTAGCAATCTGCAGTAGATAGTTATCCCGCGAGACGTTCCAGCAAGGAGAGTACGCCTCGTGTTCTGGTAGCGTGGACCATCACCTTTTACCATTCGGTGCATGAAACACACGGGTTGGAGAGAATTCCGCCCAATCAATGAGGGTAATTTATTTAGAGTGAGGTTCATCAGTCACTCTCTGTACACGACTATAAAAGGATATTGTACAGATACCTTGGAATCAGAACAGATTCTAATTGTGCTTTGGGAGATATCGTCCTTTGTCCTGAAGAAGGTGGTGTTTAAGCAATAATACCCACCGAAACGCGTCAACGCTTACTGTTAACAGGCATACTGTAGACTGAAGACATTTGTTATTGTTGTTATTATTGTTAAATTAATTGTACAAAAATCAAATGTCATAAGAATGAATTGGGTCTGATGTATTTGCCTGTCTAGATGATTAGAAATAATTTTTCTTGCAGGTTCTCCCAGTATTGTACCAAATTGTTTGGTTTTTAATTTTTGCTTGTAACACTTGCTTAACAGTGTTTTTTTAAAAACTTTTTTAATGTTTTATTGAAACTTAATAAAATACCTGTATTTTTTCAGCACTTGGCCTTTGATGGTGGTGGTGTTACGTTCTGGTGATAGGATTATGTGTGTGAATGTATATGTTTTGGTAAACTAGGTTGCCCAAAGGGGATTTTTTTGACTTGGGTCTGGTGTTAACCAAGACCTTTTGTTTTTATTAAACTTCTATGTATCTCTCTCTATCTACTGTCTGGCTTCTCTGTGAGTGAGCGCATTCCCCTCTGTCACAAGGTGCATAGCAGCACGTAAAGTAGTTTTGTTCAGTGCCAGGAACTTTTGTGGCAATGTGTGGTTTTTGAGACCAAAAATATTTTTGCTTTTGCCAGTGTTTGCTATAATGATGAGGGCCCGGCAACTCCTACAACAATAACGTTTTGTCAAAACAAGGCCGGCATTGACAAAACCAAAAGGCTGACCACCAATGTCATACCCATTGGCTTTGCCAATGCTCGTTTATTTTCATGTTTCCTGTACTTTTGTTGAAACTGGTTACATTGATTTTCCATTATGAATATTTTTTTGAAAATACTAGCATGCATCAACACATTTTACTAAATGATGCTTCAAAGAAATGGTACCTACAATTTCACAGTGGTATAGCAAAACATATTTTACCCAGTTGCATTTTTTTATGAACATTTTGTTTTGAAAGCGAAGAATCGTCAATCTTGCTTTCAAGATTTTGCATATATTTGCATCTAATCAGAGAGCATCCTAAAAGCATTATGCGTAGCCTCATATTGTTAAACTTTGAAAACATGTGTACACATTTTATACTAGAACCACTGTTATAGGTGCAGTCTGAATTTGAATTTCCTTAGCGCTCACCCTAATAATAAAGGCTTTGTATTAATGAACCATAAATAGAAGTTTGAACAGCATTAACATATGGAAACAAATATTACACTGCAGACAATGCCCTTTAATGATCCATAATGTGGTACTGTAATCTGGCAGCCAAAGGGTTTGTGCTGCCAGGGATTGGGCCAACTTGTCCCAACGACAAAGTAAACATGACCACTTGTTGTCCTTGACTCTATACAATATGTCCTGGACGTTGGGCTATGGGAATTCCTCACACCTGTATGATCCACAGTTTTTATTTAATTGAAAAATGTATTTGTTTTTATTCAACCGGTTACAAAACTAATGTTTTGGTAAATAAAACAAGAAAAAAGGCACTTTGTCATGTACCAATGTCATGCATTTAGCCCCACTTCCAGTAGGACTAGTGAGCTTGCAGAGCAATTGGTAGTGGTCATGAGTGAAGTTGTTGGTCTCTCCTGGGGAGTATAATAATCCCCCGCAGGGTTGTGGAATTCTTTTTTAAAAGTGTACTTTTTCTGCAGACAGAGTGCCACAATAGTCTTCTAGCCCTGTAAAGAAATCCACTAGTCTCATGTGCTCTATAAACATTAGAGGGGCTAGCTAGCAAGGCCACATATCTGAAAGAGACACGTTAGTGACAGATTCCTTACCTTAGAATATCCCCAGGCGTCAGGCTGGATCCGGGAAGTTTTTGCGTAGCAGTACCCCTGCGCGTCGGTAGGCGGCGTCGTGCGGCTCCGCGTCCGTCGTCGGCGTCGTGATCGCCGGGATGACGTCGCGGGCAGAACTTAGGCGCCGCCCCTGCGCGCTGACGTCAGTTCTTCTTTTTCCGCGCCAGCAAGCGCAGATCCGGGAAGAGCAGTGCCCTGGTCATTTTTTGACCATACTTTTTGGTGAATTTTTTCACTGTTTTTTCATCTTTCAAGGTGTCGTAGGGATGCCCGGCTTCAAGCGATGCGGCGCCTGTGCGCGGATGATGTCCGTCACCGACCCGCATTGGGAGTGTCTCTTCTGCCTCGGCCGAGGCCACGACACGGAGTCTTGTACCGACTGCCAGGCCCTCCACCCGAAAGCTTTGCGAGAGCGGTCTCGAAAGCTCCTCGAGGCCCTGCATTCGGCTCCGCGGAAGCCCCGGTCGCGTGAGAGGTCCAGGGGTCGATCGCGGAGTCCACACCGGTCGTCGGCGTCGAAGTCTTCTTCGTCCGGTAAGTCGAAACACAAAAAGTCCAAAAGCATCATCGCTCTAGGACTTCGCCTCGCCGGTCTCGCGACTCGGCTGAGGCCCCTCCCGGCACCGTCCCCGCCCCCGCGGCCCCGGACATGCCTGTGGAGTCGCCCCCGCCATACCCGCCCTTCCCGGGTTCGGGGGCGGATCCGGCCAAAGTGCAGGAATTCCTGTCGGTCATGGCCCGCCTCTTCGGGCCTTCAGGCCCCTCCGGTGCGCCTTCGGGCCCCGCGGGCCCTGATGGGGTTGCTCCGGCGTCGCCGACGGCTCCGGCCCCGGCGTCGCCCGTGCCTCCAGCCTCGATCCCGGCTCCGGCTTCGGCCCCGGCCTCGATCCCGGCTCCACAACCCCCATCGACGCCGGTCGACCTAACGACACCTCCGCCGATGTCTCCGGTGCCGTTCTCGGCGCCGCCCTGGGCTCCGGGCGGCGTCGTCCCCCTGTTCCTTCCGGCTCCGGACATGGATCCGGACCGACGTCGCTCGACGCCGGCTCCGGCGCCGATGGGACCTTGGGTCCCAACTGTCCCTCCTCCTCCTCCTCCTCCTTATTTTGAACCAGAGGAGGACCAGTTGGACTGGGAGGGGTCTGATGACCCTCTGACACGACACTGTCAGTACGATCAGGACTGGACAGAGAGTCTAGGGAGGCCAGTGGTCTGGATACTTCCCCTGACACTGGCATGCTGTCTCCTCCCGTGGCTACGGAGGAGGGAGCCAATTTTGGTACGGTGTTGCGTAGGGCAGCTGGGGCCTTACGTCTCCAACTTCCTACTTTGACGGTCAAGCCTAACATCTTGACAGAGGTGCTTCAGCCGGCAGCCTCCTCTGCGGAGACTGTGCTGCCGTTTAACGACGCCCTCACTGACGTTCTTTTGGGCGCCTGGTCCAAGCCCAACACAGGGGCTCCTGTGGATCGGAACGTGTCACGACGCCATCGCCCAGCTCCGGGCGACCCCCTGTTTCTCTCTGTCCACCCCACTCCTGAGAGCTTGGTTGTCCAAGCCTCCGCTTCCCAAACCGCCTTCCCTACCGCTCCTCCGGATAGGGAATCCAAACGCCTGGATCAGTTTGGGAAGAAGGGTTTTTCTTCCTCCAGTGCTGGCTTGCGGTCCGTTAACACCGCTCGTCTTTTGGGCCGATATACCCACTCCCTGTGGGATTCGGTGGCTGATGTTTTGCCCCAGTGTCCTGAGGAGGTCCAGACACTGCTTTCCCGCGCCATTGCGGAAGGAAGGGATGCGGCTAAATACACGATACGTTGTGGCCTTGACACCGCCGACTCGCTGGGCAGGTCTATTGCAACGACGGTGGCGCTCAGACGCCACGCCTGGCTGAGAACCACTGGTTTTTCAGGGGATGTCCAGAATACTCTCATGGACATGCCCTTTGATGGAGTCGGTCTTTTTGGGTCCAAAGCAGACCATGCGTTGGAGCGCTTTAAGAACTCACGGGCTACTGCCAAGTCCCTGGGCCTTTCTGCTACACGCCCTCCGCTGACTTCTGCTTTTCGCCCCTATCGTGGCCACGGTAGGGGCGCCCCTTCACGTCAGCAGCCCAGCCACCGGCCCGCGCAGCAGGCGTCTTCGCGTGGCCGAGGACGTGGATTTTGCCGTGGCGGATCGGGCAACCAGCGTGCGGGTCAGGCCACCACCTCCAACCCGTCCGCGGCCTCCAAGCCCTCCTAGTCCCTCCTTTCAGGTGCACAGCACGCCAGTAGGGGGCAGGGTCCGCCATCACCTTCCCCACTGGCGTACCATCACCTCGGACAGGTGGGTCTTGGACATTGTCCGAAGGGGCTACTCCCTCCCCTTCGAGACCACCCCCCAGCCATGCCACCTCAATTCCACCGCATGTCAGGGGATCACTTGGTGCTTCTACAGAAGGAAGTCGCGGCCCTCTTGACCAAGAGGGCCATCGAGCGTGTTCCGACCCCAGAAGTAGGGCGTGGTTGCTACTCCCACTACTTTCTGGTGCCCAAAAAGGACAAGGAGGACATGCGTCCTATCTTGGACCTCCGGAACGTCAATCGCTTCCTCCGGAAGGAGAAGTTCAAGATGCTCACCCTAGCTCAGGTCTTGACTGCCCTCGACCCTGGAGACTGGTTGGTAGCGTTGGACTTGCAGGACGCATATTTCCACATCCCCGTCCTGCCGGCCCACCGGCGTTACCTTCGGTTCACGGTAGGCCCCGAGCATTTTCAGTTCACCGTGCTCCCCTTTGGCCTTACAAGTGCCCCTCGGGTGTTCACGAAAGTGATGGCGGTGGTCGCAGCTCATCTGCGCCGGGCAGGGGTTTCAGTCTTCCCCTACCTCGACGACTGGCTGCTGAAGGCGGGCTCGTCCCAGGCAGTTGTCTCCCACCTCCAGACTACGGCCGCACTCCTGCACTCGCTGGGGTTCTCCATCAATGTGCCGAAGTCGCATCTGATTCCTTCTCCACAGCTCCTTTTCATCGGAGCGGTTCTGGACACGACGCAGTTTCGGGCCTATCCTCCCGAACGGCGAGTCCGGGATATTCAGGCTATGATTCCGATCTTTCAGCCTTTATCCTGGGTTTCGGTACGGATGACCCTGAGGCTGCTGGGCCTCATGGCCTCCTGCATCCTGCTGGTCAATCATGCCAGATGGCATATGCGGGCTCTGCAGTGGGACCTGAAGTTCCAGTGGGCGCAGCACCAGGGCAACCTGTCCGATCACGTCCAGATCTCGGAGGGGACTGCAAGACAGTTGCAGTGGTGGCTCTCGAACCGGCAATGGGTCATGGGCAGATCCCTCTCCCTTCCCCAGCCAGAGCACACAGTTGTGACGGACGCGTCCCTTCTGGGATGGGGCGGTCACATGGGAGAGGCGGAGATCAGAGGCCTCTGGTCTCCGGCGGAGTCCCGGCTCCATATCAACATTCTGGAGCTCCGGGCGATCCGACTTGCACTCAAGGCATTCCTTCCCTCTGTCAAAGGGAAGGTAGTGCAGGTGTTCACAGACAACACCACCGCCATGTGGTACTGCAACAAACAGGGCGGGGTGGGGTCTTGGACCCTTTGTCAGGAGGCTCTGCGCCTCTGGACATGGCTGGAACATCAGGGCATGTTCCTGATGGTTCAACACCTGGCAGGTTCCCTGAACGCCAGGGCGGACGAACTCAGCCGCAGGTGCATGATGGATCACGAATGGCGTCTTCACTCGGAAGTGGCGCAAGGACTCTTTCTACAATGGGGAGAGCCTTGGTTAGATCTATTCGCCACCGAAGAGAACGCGCAATGTCATCAGTTCTGCGCGTTGGAATTTCCAAGGCGGCACTCGCTCGGAGACGCTTTTCGTCACGAGTGGAGTTGCGGTCTGTTGTACGCCTTTCCGCCTATACCGCTTCTACCCAGAGTGTTGAAGAAGATTCGGCACGACCGGGCCCAAGTCATTCTTGTGGCTCCGGACTGGGCTCGAAGAGTTTGGTATCCCGAGCTACTCAATATGAGCGTAGATCCCCCGATCCGTCTGCCTCTTCGGGAGGATCTTCTGTCGCAGCAGCAGGGGACTGTCCTTCACCCGAACCTGTCCAGTCTACACCTGCTTGCGTGGAGATTGAGCGGCGGCAGTTGATTCCTTTCGACTTGCCTCCCGAAGTTTGTGATGTGATTCTGGCAGCCAGGCGTCCCTCCACTAAGGTGGTATACGCCTGCAGGTGGAACAAATTTGTGGCATGGTGCACAGCAAAGGCTGTGAATCCCCTTTCTGCCCCTCTTTCTGAGGTCCTTCTGTTCCTTCTCTCTCTGGCCCAACAGGGTTCTGCCCTGGGTACCATCAAGGGTTATCTTTGTGCTATCTCGGCTTTCCTCAGGCTCCCTGATCAGCCCTCCCTTTTCAAGTCCCCTGTTGTTAACAGGTTCTTAAAAGGCATTACTCACCTCTTTCCTCCTGTTCCGTTTGTGATGCCTCAGTGGGACTTGAACTTGGTTCTTACCTTTTTAATGTGCGCTCCCTTTGAGCCTCTACATAACTGTCCTCTTCGTCTTCTGACTCTGAAGACAGCCTTTCTGGTGGCCATCACCTCCGCTCGGCGGGTGAGTGAGCTCCAGGCTCTATCTTGCAAACCTCCCTTTCTGTCTGTTCATCCAGACAAGGTTGTTCTTCGGACGCGTCCGTCCTTCTTGCCAAAGGTGGTTACTGCTTTCCATATTGGGCAGACCATCACTTTGCCCACCTTCTTTCCGCCTCCGCATCCTTCCAGAGAGGAAGAGAGGCTCCACCGTCTGGACCCAAAACGTGCGCTCTTCTTCTATATTGACCGCACAAAACACTTCCGGGTGGATGACCAGCTCTTTGTTGGCTACGTGGGCGCCAAAAAGGTCGGGCGGTGCACAAGAGGACCATCTCCCGCTGGGTTACCTTGTGCATCAAGACCTGCTATTCTTTGGCGAAGAAGGAGCCTCCTGTTGGGCTGCGTGCCCATTCCACAAGGGCAACGGCTGCTACCACGGCCTTGGGCCGCGGGGTTCCGCTGCCGGTTATTTGTCAGGCAGCTACGTGGGCCTCGCTGCACACGTTTACAAAGCATTACTGCCTTGACAGTCCGGTCCGGAGGGACGGCTTCTTTGGCCGTTCTGTCCTCCAGGAATTCCTTGTCTGATCTTTGTTCGCAGACCCACCACCGGGGTTGGTATTGCTGGGGTATCTATTCTAAGGTAAGGAATCTGTCACTAACGTGTCTCTTTCAGATGCACAAGTTACTAACTTGTGTAACGATATATCTGTAAGAGACAGTAGTTAGTGACAGATTCCTACCGCCCACCCATCCTCCCCGTTCTGCGAACTGATTTCTAGGGTTAAGGACATCCCTTTCAGGGCCCTAGTATTTTTCAGACACCTATGTCAGCTTCTTGCATGGCTCTGCGTTCCTGGCGCGGAAAGTCGTGTACAGAACTGACGTCAGCGCGCAGGGGCGGCGTCTAAGTACTGCCCGCGACGTCATCCCGGCGATCACGACGCCGACGACGGACGCGGAGCCGCACGACGCCGCCTACCGACGCAGCAGGGGTACTGCTACGCAAAAACTTTCCGGATCCAGCCTGACGCCTGGGGATATTCTAAGGTAAGGAATCTGTCACTAACTACTGTCTCTTACAGATATATCGTTACACAAGTTAGTAACTTGTGCTACTAGTCATTTGCAAGTGCCATAGTAAATGTGCCCCCCCCCCCCTCAGCTTCTTTGTTCTTGCAAACTACTTTTAACACTGTTTTCTTGCTATAGACAGTAAACCATTTGCCTATCCACTCACTTGGATAGAGCCCATATCACCTAAATTTATTCATCATAAGGTGCATAACCCTTGTGTGCTCACTACAAGATATTCATACACTTCCTGTTCATATACACCACTGCCTTGCTACACATATACTTCCTCCTCCTTCTCGCAACACGTTGCATAAAAGCTTCTCCACTCCCTCACCACAGATTCCTTGCCCACTTTGACCGTAGGTTCTCCTCTGTTCCTCCCACTCAGCCAAAGTTTTATGCCATCTTGCCTGTGAGAAGTTGGCCTGGTATATGCTGACCACTAATTAAAGTGGGCACCTTGCACCAGTCCAAACGACCCCTTTGATGTATGAGGTCAAAGATAGCCTTTAGAAAGCTATCCTAGTGGTGGCTGTGGAGAGCAGCCTTCAGGCTTAATCTTGAAGTAATGTAAAGCAGCTTGTTTTACTAGAATATCACCTCCTATATTGATTAAATGAAAGGAGAGCCACACAGTAGTTACATAAAAATATGTATTTATTAATATAACGCTCTCTAGTATCCTCTACACGAGGATAGAACACAAAGCACACAATACGAGATCAATAGAACAATTGTAAGTAGCACAATACACAGTGGGATCCAGGGGGAGACCAAACCATATACTAAAATAGTGGTATAACAACCACGACTCGGGTCAAGACAAGGTCTAGAGCACGTAGAATCGCTGGGACCCCAAGGAACCACCCAAGGTGAGTAGATAGCACACTGCACCCGGCCCCTGTGGGGTCCCTAACACAACCGCGGGCTCCGTACAATTCTATGGGGAAGTCGCGGTTGCAATTTCACAGTTTAAGGACCCTTCCAGGAGGACTTCGAGGAAACCCTTTGGAACTTAAGAGGTTGAAGAGCCACCCCACCAGTGGATACCGTAGTACCCGAGTTACCTATCCCAGAGGAGCCGGGTGCATAGGTCTGGAGTGGTGTCAGAAACCGCCGTCATTCTCAATGGAGGGCTGCGAAGAAGTACTGCTGCCATGAAGGTGAAAAGGGTCCAGTGGAATCCAAGCCTGGATTCGGGAAGGAAGGAACCTGAAAGCAGAGGGGACAGAGTCTGGGTCACTTCAGAGTGACCAGGGGCTCGGGAGACGAATGCCCACCGATGTCGGGTACTTCAGGTGCGAAGAAGGAATGCTTGACTCTGCAGCCTCGAGGACCAGGAGACGTCGACGACGACCAGGAGCCAGATGCGAGCTGTCCCACGAAGGATGTCGAGTGCTGAGGGGGTCGGTGTTGGTGCTCCAGCCGGACAAGCCTTGGCAAAAGCAACCCACGCAGGAAGGTCAAGCAGGTTACGGTGTGGACCAGTAAGGTCCTGGGAACTCACCAAGCAATGGAGAGTCAGGGCCCGTCTGGAGCAACCAGGGAAGCCCAATAGAAATCAAGATGACCCTCAATGGGACCCACAGGCCGAATGACCAGGAGTTGCGAGGGGACCTCGAGCAAGATTGCAAAGTAAGCCCACGGAGCACTCAGTGCGAGGAGGCCGGAGTTCTTTGGTGCAAAGACTGCTCAGGGTCAGGACTACACGGAGTCCAATGCACAAGCTCGGGAATCGTCAGCAAGCATATGCAACTGCAAATGGACGCGGTGCACAGGGGTTTGGGGTATGCAGTCCCCACGAGGGATACTGGCCTCAAACTTGCTGAGAGGGCAGATCGACCTCAGGGACCTTCAAAAACCCACCTACTGTGTTGCTGAAATCTTCGGAGTCTGCAGGAGCTCGGGAGCAGCAGACCGGTCAGTTGCGTTGAGGTGCCTGCTAGTGGAGGGGAGTGACTCCTTAACTCCAAGAGAGATTCTTCAGTTATCCTTAGTGCACCACAGGTCCTGTACGGAGCTTGTATGGAGCAAGGGCACAGACTAAGCTTTGGATGGAGAGGAGGACGAAGTCGGGCCCAGTTGAAGTCCAGCGAAGTCCAGAGTGTCCAGACGGTCTAAGGTCAGTGGTTTCTTCTTGTAGAATCTTGTCCACGTATAATCTAAAGTCTTACAGCCAGGTAAGCCCTTTTGTACCCACTGGAGGGGGTTGGACAGATTTGGGGGACCCTCCTAGGGGTGGGTCAGGACAGAGGGGTGGTTACACCCATGTCCTTTGTCCAGTTACACGCCAGAGCAGGAGCCAACTGCTCCCAGAACTGGTTTGAGCTGGCCTATGCACAGGGACACCAAATGTGCCCCTGGTGCAGACTTTCAGGCACTCTCAGGATGCCTATTGTGCTGCCTTCCTTTGCTCGATCTTGGCTCAGCAGCAGGAGGGCAGAAATGTGTTTCTGGTCGGCAGCATCCATTTTGTGCTGACCGGGTCGAGAAGGCTGGCACCGGCTAGACCAGTGACCCCACGAAGCTCGCTTCTGAAGGGTGGAATCATACCTCCCACACCTGTTACCGGTGTGGAGGTATGATTCCAAGGTGTTTGATACCAAACACAATATGTTTCTATGCAGCCGTTTTCGAGATGGCATTTACCGTAAGGTTATAATGCACCTCTACCTATATGTCCGGCTGAGTCAGACAACCCGGGAGAATGGTCTCCGAAGGCTGCAGAGAGGCTCTGCTCATGCAGGGGCACCCTCTCACTAAAAACCCAGCACCCTGCTTTCAGGATTGATAAGGCCTGCTATAGGGGTGACTTATAAGTTTTAAGTGTAGTGACCTACAGATATAGTGAACCTATATCTAAAGTAAGTGGTGCAAGCACCAGTTTACACAGGTTGCAGTAGCAGACTTGTAGTTCCATTTTGCATGGCCTCTCGTGGGTGGCATAATACATGCTTCAGCCCATGGGAGGCCTCTGGGGTACCTATGCCCTGGGTACACGGGTACCATATACTAGGGACTTATAAGGGTACCCCAGTATCCAATCTGGAGTGTACCAAAGTACATGTGTAACAATTTAAAGGAGAAAGAACATAGACTGGGTCCTGATTAGCAGGATCCCAGTCAGACTGGTCAAAGCAGTGCAACATCAAGCAAAAAGTGGGGGTAACCATAAGAAGCAGATCCTACTTTCCTACACATTGCCCTCCTTTCTTTCACCACAGACCGTTCACCAGTTTGTCCTGCCATCCAGAAGCCCTGCAAACTGCCCACACAGTAGCCCCAGTAGTGAAGACATGTTCTAAAGAGCTGCACGGGGCGAGGCATGTACTGTGACCAGTGCATTGATGGGCATGCAATCATGGCACAGACGGGCAAAGCAAAAGTATCAGTTTCAAGCTTGAATTGAAGAATAAACACTTGCAAGTACGATTTGAAGGATGACAGAATGTTAATGGGCAAACCTGAGTGTAAGTCTAGCACAGGCAGAAGATTGGTGATCATCAGAGACAGGTAAAGCATCATAACTAGAGAGGTTCAATGGTGGCGGAAAAAAACTGATAAAAGAGAGGTAGCCGTAGCACGATGGGGTAGGGGGTTTATCAATTGCAAGAAGGCAGTAGAGTGTAGTTACACGGCAGTGTCAAGTCCAGAAATACCAGATGATGTGGGAGAGAAACGAGGCTGGCAAGGGAAATAAAAATACTACCAAATCACAGAGCGCAGGAAATAGGTCAGATAACCTTTGGACAGAGGGAGAGAAGGTGACTGGACGACAGCACAAAGAATGAAAGCAGAGGTGTTAATATCCAATGAAGGCAGAGTAGAAAGTGGTAAGGCAGAATCAGCTAATTGGCAGATGAGGTGGGTTACTTACTGCTGTGATCTGCAGACTACGAATTCAGATTCTGGCAATGAAGGTTCCGATTCCCCCTTATAGGTTTGGCAAATGGAGTACTCTTAGTTAAGCTATAGTAATCTGTCATTTATAGCGCAAAAACGTAAGTTGATTTTTAAGCACTTAACATAAAACCAAATTATAGCAAGGGATGGATTAAAGAAGCGAGTAATAGGTTTAGGGGAAGAACACAGCGCTACGAAGTATATTGGAAACTTTGGTGGAAGAGGCATGTCAAGATCAGAGGGAGAAGTACCTGAGGACACAGGTCAGATAAGCACTTCGATATCACCATGAATATTTACCAGTGCTGTACAAACAAACCTTTAATATAATATTCTTATCTAGAGGAAGAGCAGAGAACTAGATCAGAGAACATAAGGAGCGATTTGTTTATGATTCAGTGAAGCAGGGTAGGAAAGGAGAGAGGCAAAGTCAGAAAAGGAAAATGCAAAATGGCTTACTGAGTTGAGGCTCACTACTCATACCTTGTAAAGTTATGAATTGAAATCCGGGCAAGTGGACTGCCTCTTTCCGCCTACTGAAGTAAGTAAATGGAGTATCCTTAATTTGAGCATCATTAACATCTGTTATTTGTAGCGCTTAGAAATTGAAGAGCTACATAAAAACAAGTTATTAATGAGGCATTGTGATATCAAGTATTTTTTGCACATGGAATCCTGTGTTTGTTCAGGATTCCATGTGGGATTTGAATGCAAGACATTTGGTGCGGAACCTGTGTGCCACCAGCAAGCTCGCCAGTCTCTGTCCTGAATTAACCTGAGTTTTCGCTCACCTTTGGCTCCTGTGGATATGACAGGGATGCCTTGAAAGCGCTGCGGACAAGGGCACAGCGGGAGAGATGAGAATTGTAGAATCTCAGTGAAAGGGGAAGAACAGTGTGAAGGGTAGAAACACTAGATGTGGGCAGAAACAAAGCTATCAAGAGGGATAAATAGGCGCACAGGTTATGTAGCACAGAAAACTGGAGAAGTATGGAAAATCAAATAATCAAGACCAGTGAGAGAGCCTATGAGTGCATTTGGGGACAAAGGGATATTCCAGAGCTAAGGGACATTCCAGAGCTATCGTTTGGGGCTTACGGAGTCAAAGTAGGAAAGTGAAGAGGCAAAATCTTAAAGTATGCATAAAACCGTTAACAACCAGTGTGGTCAAGCTTTGAAATCCTGGCAAGGCAGACTCCACCTTCCATCCTTCTAAGGTCGCTAAATGGCATTGGATTGAGCTGTGGTTAAGTCCGTTATTTATAGTGCTTCAAAAGAGCACAAGTCATGTGTGAAGCACTACAATATCAAAACAAGCATTGGCATAGCCAATAGGTCTCGCCTTTGGGACCTTACAAGTATTTAGTTATGCAGCACAATATCATTGGTACAACAGCATCAACTGTTGCATGGCTAAACACTTATAAGGTCCCAAAGGCGAGACCTATTGGCTATGCCTGGCAAGAAATCATCGACAGCGCCCACCCCTCCCAAAAAAAAAGGACATCACCAGTATAATGAACGTACATATGAACCGTGATTTTGGTGACGATTCAGTGTAACAATCATTTCGATTTTATGATTGTTACAAAAAATAGTAATTTTGAGTTGATGCTGTCTCTAATTGCGTTCCTCTGATGGTTAAAACTACTTTGCAACCTTTAGCTAATGACAAAACTTGAAAAGAAAACTCAAGCACATTTAAGTGGCTTGAGATATAATCTATGTATAGATGTATTTTACTTTCAACATTACAGAAGCCATGGGTTGTGACCTGCATCATAAAGAGATATTCTGCTCCTTCACTGCATGGCTACGAGTATAAAGCCTTTCACTCCCACCACACCTTGCATTAAGGTACGTTACTCTGTGAATTTGTGGATAATGTTAATGAACTGCAAAGCCCAGGCGTGTAAACCTTATTAATGCTACGTCTCGGTATAATGAAGTGATGTGGACCATGATACCGAGCCAGGGCTGTGTGGCTTAGAGGACCAGCACAGGGAGATGGTTCATGTTCCCTTCAGGGCAGGGTAATAATCCCTATTTGCAGACACATGCATACAGAGACTTCGTCTCTAGGGCTGGGTGGGCTTACAGGATTGGTGAAGGAAGCGGCGTAGTCCAAGGTTTGAGTCTTCTCCAAAACATGTGTTCACTAAGTGAATTTAATTACAGTCAGTATATAAACCCACTGAACTGCTCCCGAGTGCCTGCTTTGTCACAGCTTGAAAACGCTTGCCGTTATAAAAGTGTTTCTGTGCCTTCTTTCTCTCAACAGAGCAAGGCAATGTTTGCATCCCTTTTGGATAAGACTGTTTGGGACACAGGTTGGATTAACGAGGTGATAAAACTCCTTTGTTAAGCAGCATCTAACAGTCTTCCGTAGAAAGAAGCAAATGTGACTGGACAGGGATGCCAGCCAACATAATGTAATTAACTTTGATTATTGTCCCATAAATTAAAACATTTAATGCACATGACACAGCATTAGCATATGCAACGGAGCAATGCAATTAAAACCTCATGATAAATTTGTAAGAAGCTACAACAAAAGGATTCTCTTGCAAATGTCGCCCACTGTGCATGAAAAATGAGGCTGAAGGCTATCATAACTATTAAACAGTGCATACATCTCAACGTGCAGCATAAAAATACACAAAGATAACTGAGGCAAAAATTCGCATGTACGTTACTTTTATTACCCAAGAAAAAGAAAATGACCGCCACGTCACACTGCAGCTTCATGATGCCTCAAGGCACACAGCACCGCTCTCAGCTTAATTCCGCCATTTGGCTTTCGCTCAACTCCACAACTTTTGAGAAAGCCGCAGGCTCAATCAAAGTCAACACTAGTCTCTCCCGTCCCAGCATGCACCTTTCAGTAGAAGCTGAGGCTGTAGGGTTTTATACAAGAGAAACCTAGGAAGAGTAGAGCGTCCTACAGCGGCCAATCTGTTCTGAACGTTTTTTCGGCATAAGCAACGGTCACCCACCAAAGAATCGCATTTTTTCCATATGAGTGCTTTACGAAGCAAGAGTGTCTGTTTTGGGTTATAAATGAAGTAGCGTCGCTCAACAGCATGGTAGCGGTTATTAGCAAAATTAAAAGGAAAGGTAACACACTTTTGTAAGGGTTAAATTTAAGCAGGGAGCACAACACAGTGTGGGCCAACCATCCCTTCAGGGCGATCAGGGGAGTCGTTGTCGGAACGGTTCTCTTGCCGTGGGGTGAGAAAACAGTGCGCAGGACCTGCAACACCTATTGCAAGCTGGGCGAGCCGAAAAAAACTAAGGCGCTCTGCAGGAAACGCCATAAAGCAAACACTGCATCGGGAATAGAACCAGCCACAGGGAGGGTATCGATTGGGTACGGAGGGGAACAATGGTGCATGCAGAGAATGTCTGCTTGGGTGGGGGGAGGTGGGTTCCGGAGCATATTTAAGTTATAGCACGACGTCCATAAAGCGGGCGCCGTGCTGAGTTAGAAAAAAAGATTGAAGGGAGCAGCAAAGAGTTTGGCATACCCGTGCGGACTAAAGGAAAGTAAACCAATTAAAAAAATAATTTGCTCACAAGCCGTAAAAAAGAAAAGAAAGGGGAGCGATGGGCTCCATGCTAAAGCGCTGCTTTAAAGAGGCAGTGCTGTGTCTAGCTGGATATAAAACAAGCGCGGCCACGCGACCGCGAAAGGAACGCGAGGTATGCAGCTGGCACCCGGCCACGCTGCTGCTCGCGCAACATGGATCGCGATCGCGGGCTGTAAGGGTGCCCGCGAGCGATGCACTTAATGAGCCATGACGAGAGAGGAAAGCCAGATGGCGCCTCTGCTCGTAACTGTGCGCGTAACCGCACGCTCTAGGCCACACAAAAAGCTGTGGTCGGCTTTTTAAAGCCCACTCACTAAATGTCTCGCCAGAGCAGCGCTTGCGCTGGCTCAGGCGAGACCTAAACAAGTAGTAGTTAATAGGAGAGAACTCTGGAAGGGCTAGGCGATAGCACTGTAGAATGCGATTGAGCTGCTAAATGTTCAGTGAGTGGTGGGAGGAAGAGACCGGGCTCGGCACAATCAACTCCACGATACAAGGCAGATATGGATGGCATTCGAGAAGAGCATGAGGCATCTGTGACATAGTGGATGAGTTATTTGGATTAAAGTATTTAGATACCTGGGAACTGGTCAGACTGCTAGCGTTTGGCTGTGGGAGTCTGACAGATGTCGTTAGAGTCTAGGCTTGGGCTCAAGGTAAGCAGGTCATACATGGTAAGGCTCAAAGTGTAATAGCTGATCGATTACTTCAGCTGGAACAGAATTTTATGAGGCCAGGAACCTGGGAAAGAAGGAGGAGGAGGAATGGGCAGCTTGGGGACAAAGAACACCACTGGGGAGCTCCCAGTGAAGAAAAGGACTTGTACTTTCTTTAAAGGACACCCCCACTCGTAAGCAAATGCCTTTAAGACAAAGCAGTAAAAGCCTTGAGCATTTTTAATAAACTTCCACTTTGGCTGCCTGCCACTCAGCTGACATTGTGAGATGGGGACCCGTTGCCCACTAGTCAATTATGGTGCATTTTTTCCGCTCCCAGCAAGTGCCTCTTTTTTGGAGCCCCCGCCGTGCAGTTGGTATGTCGCGCTTATGAACCCTGACTGTTAAGCTCCAGCTGTGATACAGAGGCCCCCTGTCAGCCTACCACACTACACTATGTCACTGCTGCTTCATATCAGTTAATCTGGCCGCCCCTGAAAACTGTTGGAGCCACTTATACGATTTTACAGACTAACCAATACTTGCACTGAATTATGCATTGCTTATTGTCCGCTCATTGTTGTGCCAGCACGGGCAGGCAAAGTGATCAGGGGCATCTTTATTATTTTCTCCTCCTTTTTTGGTTCTAGACCGCGTGTTACAGAAGTTCTCCTAGGTTTCTCCAACTGTTTCAGGCAAACGAAGGTCAATCTGAAATGCAGACCCGTGACCGGTGCCGCATTTCTCATCACCACCATTAATTTACAACAAGCCTGTTCTTTTCGATCTTCGGACTGAACTCAAATACACAAATGCACATAGTCCTCCGACCAATCTCTGGGTGAGCAAAGAGTTACCAAAGCCAATCGTTGGCAACAACAATGTGAATCCGTTTCCACCTTTTATTGGCTGTGAGCTCATACTTAATCATTACTGCAGCTAGGATTAGCTTGATTACCATAATGGCTTGTAAAAAGATGCATTTAAAGTTATCTGAAATAACTGACTTGTGAATATATAAGGGGCAAAAGAGAATGTCTACAGGTCCGTAGGACTAAGTAGACAATAAAACCTCTTGTCCGCTACAGGAATCCTCATGTCAAGGGCATCAGGCAATACCGGTTCTACACACCTGCCCCCATCTTTTCCCCATCTGAGTTTATCTATGATTAGTATAATGCTTGAAATGACATTTTATTGAGCATCCAGCCTATTAGATGTTCCGTTTTCTCCCAGTATTTCTTCCCATTTTTTTAAGCATCTCTTGCCCTTATGTATTGACTTTTCCATTTCAAAACTCCTGTCCATTTCCCTTCTCCAGGTTGCTATATATCTGGGTAGGTTTGTGCAGTCGTTATATTTAGCAAGTAGAAAGTCCACTTAAATTTTGGCAGGCGGACCGCTGCCCTAATACTCAGTAGCGTTGTCTGTGGGTTCGGGGGAATCGGGTACCAAACACCATTTCTTCATGAACAGTGGACCAGAAAGTTGACATCCAACCTCCTCTTGTATGAATAAACGTTTGTTTCTCTTTGGCATCTCAGGCATGTGTCCCCTACCAGACCCATTGCCTGTAGCTGAGGTCTGTGAAAGTATATTTTAGGGAATATTTTTAGTTGTGCGAGTTTAAAGTTAGACTGTTTAGCCACCTCACATGGGCTCATTAGCTCTTCTTCCCATTTTTCATCTTATATTTCACCTAGATTGCTTACCCCATTCCTTCCTGACTCTGCATTGTTCATAAGATTGTTCTGCATATGCTAGATGTTTTCTTTTGCATTTTCTTCACTGCCATAGCCACCAGAGGGAAGTCTTCTTCGATGTCTGCCCCGTTTATCTAATGACAGTCAAGAGCATGTTAAATTTGTAAATATTTAAAGTATTCAGAGTGTGCTAAAGCATACTCTGTAAATCAGAGAAGATTTACATGCCTTTAGATCCTCCAGTTTTTTTTAATACCTATAAGATCTCGCGCTTACACCGTTTTAGTTGGGCCACTACCAAGAGAAAAGTACCCAGCCATAGTGCTGTTTCTTTTCTCACCTTTTTTACTCGCAGCCCAGAGCTTTGGATGTGAGGCACCAAGCAGCGAACACATTAATGATTTTAGGTAGTGTGGTTAGTAGAAAACCTGTGTAAGTACATTGTGTAAATGTGCTTAGCCAATCAAGTTTTATGTTTGGATCTTAGAGTAAGGTGTACTGCCCGGTTACTCACCGGTAATATTCATTACTCCGAGTCCTGGTCTTCCCGTCCCATTCCTTACAAGTGAGCAGCTAGTCTGCTCCACAGAAACCTATTACCTAGCGAGCTTTTCGCACTTCCCCCAACATGGCGCCACCATCAGGTGACAATAAAGGGGAAGTGCGTCAGAGAAACATCCTGAGAATACCAAAGAAAAAAACCCAGAAAGGAAAACAATCACCCAAACAAAAACCAAAAACAGGGAGGGAGGGAAGGGCTCAGGAATGGGACGGGAAGACCAGGACTCGGAGTAATGAATATTACCGGTGAGTAACCGGGCATTACCTCCTCGTCCAGTCTTCCCGTCCCATTCCTTACAAGTGAGCCAATACCCAAGCACACGGTGATTGTAAGAAAACAGACCAGAAAATGCAAGAAAACAGGTCCATTTAATCAACAGAAAGCAGTACAAATCATAAACCATGTACAGCAGACAAAACATGTGAGCCAAAGGCAGCCGAGGCCGCCATCCCCAACTGAAGACGATAATGGGAAACAAACGTATGGGGAGAAGCCCATGTGGCAGCATTACAAATGTCTCTCAAGGAGGCCCCCTTGAACATGGCCCAGGAGGAGGAGACGCCCCTGGTCGATCTACCCTGAACAGAAGAGGGGAGAGGACAGCGGGCGGAAACGTAGGCCGAAACCACAGCACCCTTCACCCAACGAGTCAAAGTGGACAAGGAAGGACGAAGACCCCGCCCAGAGAGGCCGTAGGTGACAAATAAGGAATCAACCTTATGGAAACCAGAGGACCGATCCAAGTAGATGCGGAGAGCCCTCAGCACATCCAAAGAATGGAGGACCAACTCCTCCGGAGAGGCAGGATCCGGAAAAAAAACAGGGAGAACAATATCCTCCTGACAGTGGAAAGATGACAACACTTTGGGCAGAAAAAACTGACTGGGACGGAGAATGACCTTGTCAGCGCAAAAACGCAAAAGGGGGCGAAGCCATCAAAGCCCCAATCTCACCAACCCGCCGTCCAGAAGTAATGGCCACCAGGAACAGAACCTTAGCTGAAAGGAACTTAAGGTCCACCGAGACCAAAGGCTCGAAAGGTGGACCCGTCAAGGCCTGGAGAACCAGGGGAAGATCCCAGGCCGGTACAGGAGAGCGAGAGACAGGACGCTGAAGCAAAAGCTCCGCAAAAGGCGAGCCACCAATGGGGAGACAGAGGACACAGAGGAACCCCGGAAGGCAAGAATGGCAGCCCACTGCGCACGTAGGGAAGAGACAGCGAGCCCCAAGACGAACCCATCCCGCAAGAAGTCCAACACCCTCACAGCCTCACAGGAGGAAGAAGAGAGACCCTTCCCAAGGCACCAGGAGGAGAAGTTCTTCCAATGACGGTCATAGGACTTCAAGGTGGAAGGGCGCCGAGACAACTGGAGGCACTGGGCAACCTCAACCGAGCAACCCTGACCCAACAAACTCAACCTCTCAAGTGCCAAACCCCCAGCCGGAGGCGGCGCAGGGAGGCAACCCTGAGAAGAGGAGCCCGTAGAGGGGAGGGACACAGGGGAAACCTCCAATGGGGGCACACAGACAAGGTCAGAAGCAGGGGAAACCAAGACTGACGAGACCACTCCGGCACAACCAGAAGAACTTCCGCCCGGTCCAACCGTATCTTCCTGAGGACCCGAGGAATCAAAGCAAACGGAGGGAAGGCAAACAGGAGCCCCAGTGACCACGGAATGGAGAAAGCGTCTATCGCCCACGCCAACCGGGAGGGAACGAGGCTGCAAAACCGAGGAAGGAGGGCAGAATCCTCCGAGGCAAAAAGATCCAGCCAAGGAAGGCGGAACCGGAGGACAATCAGATCGAACAGATCCGGGGACAGACACATAGTCACCGAGGAGGGGAACACCCTGCTCAAAGAGTCCGCAGGCCCATTCTCCTTCCCCGGAAGATAGACCGCCGTCAGAGACAAGAGATTCTGCTCGGCCCAAAGCCCGATCATCCTGGAGAGGAGAAACAGAGACCGACACATGCCCCCCTGACGATTGACATAAGCCCGAACAACCTGGTTGTCGGTCTGCACCGAGACAGCATGGCCCAGAAGGAGAGGAGCAAACCACCGAAGAGCCAACCAAACCGCACGCAACTCCTTCCAGTTCGAGGACTGGAGAGACTCGAAATGGGACCACCGACCCTGAGCCTTGGAGGCACCCATCACAGCACCCCAACCCACGGCACTGGCATCCGTGGACAACACAACCACATCCCGAGGAGGAAGAAGATCGAACCCCTGGGAAAGAGACAGAGGGGACAACCACCACTGGAGATCCACCCGAATCCCAGGAGAGACGGGAATCAGGGCCTCGTAGTCCAGGGAGGCAGGATCCCAGTGCGACAGGACATGATGCAAGAGGGGATACAAATGCAGCCGGGCCCAAGGGAGGAGATGCAAAGTGGACGCCATCTCTCCCTGACTTCTCAGCCAGAGACGGGCAGACACCTGGGATTGGGACAGAACCCAAGAAAGGTGACGAAACAAAGTCAACTGGCGCTCCTGGGAGAGGAACACCATCCCGAGATCCATGCGGAAGAGAGCCCCCAGGAACTTCAGGGTCTGGGAGGGCACCAGCGAAGACTTCCGGTGATTGATGAGGAACCCAAAGGACCCCAGCAGATGACACACCTGATCCACATCCGATAGAGCCTGAGAAAAAGGAGAAACAATCAACCAATCGTCCAGATAGGGAAAAACCAGCAGACCCCTGGAATGAAGAATACCCACCAGAGGGGCCAAGAGCTTCGTGAAAACCCTTGGCGCCGACGAAAGGCCGAAGGGAAGCACCCGGAATTGGAAGTGCCGGGAACCCACAGCAAACCGGAGAAACCTCTGATCCGCAGGATGGATCGGGACGTGCAGATAAGCATCCATCAGATCCAGGGATGCCAGGAAGCTCCCAGGAAGCAATAGATGCAGGATGGACAACAAAGTCACCATCTTGAATGTACGACGAGGGATGAAGCGATTGACTCTTTTCAGATTCAAAACAGGGCGCAAATCTGAAGTATCCTTCTTGGAGACCAGAAAGAGGATGGAATAACAACCCTCGCCCCTTTCCAAAGGAGGAACCTCCACGATAGCCGCCTTCTCCAACAGAAGGCGCACACCTTCCAGCAAGGCCTCCCGTCGCAGAGGAAGACGGGGTAGGGGAGTCACAAGGAAGACTGGAGGGGGAGGAGAGGAGAACTCGATCCGATAACCCTCCGACACTGTCTGAACCGCCCAGGCATCCGGAACCGTCAACCACTGTTGCAGGAAATATTGAAGGCGACCCCCAACCGGCAAAGGCAGACAGTCATTGCGAAGAGGAAGAAGCGGCGGCAGCAACACTGGCAGGGGTCCGGGGCTTGGCACCTCCAGGGGCCCCCGGCCACGACCCCTGCCACGAAAGGGCTGCGAAGCACCCCGGGCAGAAGGCCCAAAGGCACGCCGGTATCCAAAACCGCGCCCCCGAGAAGGAGGGCGGACCGGAGCCACAAGCTTGCGGTTCTCCGCCGACTGTTTTACCATCTCTTCAAGTTGAGGCCCGAACACCCTGGAACCCACAAATGGCAATTTAAGCAGGACCGACTTCTGAGAAGACTCAGCCTTCCAGGAACGCATCCAGATATGACGCCTCGCAGCAATTGAAGCACCAGAAGCAGCAGCAGCGGCACTCAAATTGTCAAAGGAAATATCTGACAAATAACGCACCTGCAACTCCATGAGGGACAAGAGAGAGGAGGCATCCTCCCCATCCTGCAAAAGGAGAGACAGTGCCTGAAAATCCTTGAGGAGGGACTGGACCATGTAATTAGAATAGGCAGTTGCCCTGACAGAAAAATTGGAAGCAGCATAGGAACGCTTCACCGCCCCCTCAACACGCTTATCCACTGCGTCCACAGGAAGGGCGTCATCTGACAGAACCAAACCCTGAGAGGAAAGACCAGCCATCAAATTGTCAACCTTGACAGCCTGTGGAAATTCAGCTGCAAAACCCTCCAAAGGATAACGCTTAGACAGAAAGCGAGGGAAGGCAGATTTATCCACCTCCTTCCACTCATGATCCAGCACCTTGCGCACGGCACCATGCAAGGGGAAGGACTCAGGGGTCGGCTGGTGATATTGCGTAAAGAAGTCATCCTCCAGGACATCGGACACAGGAGTGAACCCCAAATTATCCCGCACATGGGCGAACAAGTCAGAGAGCTCCGCACCCTGAACAAATCGACCCCGGACACATTCTTCATCATCAGGACCCATCTCGCCATCAGGAGCGTCCAGTGGATCTACAGACCCACGAGGCACCTTGGCAGGAGGGCCAGCAGCCTCTCGAGCCCGGAAGGCAGCAGCCACCGCCTCATCAATCAACAGGCGCAGAGCATCAAGAGGAGGAGTGGATGAAGAGGCACCCGAGTCCATGACAGCAACTCTGGGATCGGCAACGTGAAAACAGCAAAAACGCCACCAGAACAGGCACCCTCAGAGGACGGGTGCATGAGGAAAAGGACCCTATTTAAACAAACAAAGTCCCGAGGTCCAGAGCTCACGCGGGACCAGGAAAAGGGGCAGGCGCTTTAAAAAAGCAGCCGGCCCGCCAAAATTCGCCCCAGTCATCGCAACAACAACGCGGACCACTCCCGCCGCAGTAAAACACCGCCGCAACCCCGCCCGCTAACGCAGGGCGTAGCGGGACCGGCAGGAAGGAACACGGCCGCTAAGGCAGGCCGTGGAGATATCCCCCATCAGGTGAGTACCCCAGGCACAAACGGCCGCTAGAGCGGACCTCGTACCAAGGCAACAGCAAGCAGCACAAGCGGAGGGTCCAGGGCACAAACAGAAAAGAAGAAGGCGGCCGCTAAAGCAGGCCGACAAAACAGAAAAAAAAAAAATAAGGGAAAACTTACCCCACAGCTCTGCTAGGCACACGAAGGAACTGCGAATGCAGAAAAAAAAGAACAGGATGTTTCTCTGACGCACTTCCCCCTTTATTGTCACCTGATGGTGGCGCCATGTTGGGGGAAGTGCGAAAAGCTCGCTAGGTAATAGGTTTCTGTGGAGCAGACTAGCTGCTCACTTGTAAGGAATGGGACGGGAAGACTGGACGAGGAGGTAATGGCTACCTAGTAATAACCCCTAAAATGTTGTTGGAATATGACACATAATTTTAATGTCAAGTTTATGAAAAGCTATACAGGGAGTTTTAAATCCCCATAGTAATGCTCTGTGTGGTCTCTGCCTTCCTGAAAAAAGGTCTCTTAGATCAAAAGGGGGTTGTTCTGCATAACTAGGGAGCAAGATCATTCTAAATGGTGCTGCTCAGCAGTAACAGTGGAAGATTGTTCTAGTGTACAGTGTAATGTTTCAACTGTCGGAGTAATGGCTCTCTTGTGTTTAAAGCATGCCGTTAAATCTCAGGCTATTTCAGTCCCCAGTAGCAGAAACTGTTACTTTGTATGCTAATACTGCTACACTGGAAAAAGAACTTACTAGTTGCAGTTAATAGAATGCTCAGAATTATTCTGGTCTTCTGCCAATCTTTCATCATCAAGGAGATGGTGAAATTCAGGTTGCCAGAAAGAGTAATGGATCGTCTGCATATAGTGATAAATGGTAATTGTATTTATTTGATTAAAAAAAAAAAATTGTTTATTGAATTTTGTATTACAATAATTGTATATAGCTTGCACAGTTGCCATCATATTTGCTTAAGATACATTGGGATAACATTACAAAACCTAAGCATCTGGGACATAGTGCTTGGGACTGAGTAGTGAACTGTAGCAAAAGGGACTTGCAGGTAAGAGCACTTGTTAGTATTACCATCTGCAGTTTGCTGGCTCGGTTGGCCTGTGTACTACGTTCAATATACCTTGGTGATGAGGCCATTTGCATACACTTCAATAAGCAGGTGAACTCAGTAAAACTGAACAATAAATCTAAACACAAGATCAGTAGGCCCTTCTTGGACTTTGACCCACCCCATCACACTTTTGTTTCCGTCCTTTGTTTGTTTACCACAGTTTGTGTTATAACACATCTACATGCAAGCGTTTGAGAGAATGCAAAGGCACATCCACAAGAACTAGGCGTTCCAATGCAAGCATACTTGCCTTACATATGACAGCCAACAAATTGTATATAATTTCTCTATTACAGTATAATGAGCACAATTATGCTGACTTAAGTCCATATAAGGGATGGCTCAGTATCACTTCTATGTTTAGCGTCCACGGGTCAAAAGTGTATCTCCACAGTCGTCATTAGTGAAGTGGGTGGCCTCATTACATGGTTCTGGGAAGTGGGAAGAATAAGGGCTGGACAAATAAAAAGGAAACATGAAGAGCTTGGTCCATGTGGAGTGTTGACTGGCCTCTATTTGTTGTACTAGCTAGTGTGTCTGGCACGCTCACAGCTCCGAATGCTAAGGGGAGGAGGTGGTGCTTTGAGACGGAGACCTTTGCCGCTCCCTGCTTGCCACCCTCAATTGCGCAAGAGTGGATTGAGAACTTATGGCATCGGGGTTCGTCCGGGAGGCCGGGACAGAGACTTGTGTATCGCCTGGTTGCACGCCCTGAAAGTCATGCAGAATGGCGTCCCAGCTTGCTGCTTTAGAATTTTTACAAAATTCTAAGGTATCCTCAGTGAGCAATGCCACACTCTCCGCCCTAGCCCACACCAGCAGCGACTGTCTCCCGGCCATTAAGGTGGGAGGGTCAGGTGACGTCCATCGTTTCATGATCAGGCGTTTGGCTGCCGGTATACCCAGGTCAAGAAAGCGGCAGGTGACCTTCATACATTTGCCTCTAGGGCAGATGTGCGGTATATTCTCCTCCCATTTGTGCGATAGGATGCGGCCAGTGCAGGCGGTTAATGTCGTGCCGACCAAGCGCCAGTAGGTGTGCAAAGATGGGCAAGCCCACAGTTTGTGCAGGAGATCAGCACCCATGACCTGGCACCTAGGGCAGGAGGCATCCACGCGGTGGAAAAATCTGTTTATTTTGGCTGGGGTGATGTATGCTCTTTGAAGTATGTAATGTTGGATGAGCCGGAAGCGGGAGTTGCGAGGAATGTAAGTGGGACTGCTCAGCACTTCAGCCCATTCCTTATCAGCAATCAAACCAGGGGCAGTGCTCAATTCACATTTGACATATTGGCCCTCAAAACTCATTTTTGGCCCAATGTATGTCCGGGACCAAAGCTAGGAGCTAGAAGGGGGCTAAAGGGGGGCACCTAGGGCCAAAGTCTGCAGTCGCCATTTCCCAGCATTTGCTCCAAAGGAAATAAAACAGCAACCAATAGTTGCTGCACTCCGGCCTGTCACCTACCCTGCTGCACTCCCGAGCCCATTCACTTCCGCAAGAGGACTGAGCACAGTGATGGGGTGGCATGTAGAACTAGAGCGCTGGCATTGTCGGTGGTGATGGCAACATACATTGCCCCTCCCCCCCCCCTTAGACTGAACCCGCAAGGAGAGTTTTGTTAGGCAACCTCAGCGGTGTTGGAAAGGTGGTTGAGAAGCTGTGAAAAGATGTGCCTCAGCGCCTGTCGGCAGCCATCAGTCCATCGGCCATCGGTCCAGATTCCTTGCTATCCCGGCATGTGACGTGCGATGTGTGGACGAGCAAGGCATCGGGGAGAAAGGTTGGTGGATAGTGTCCCAACGGCTGCAGAGAACAGACTTCCAAAAGCATAGAGCAACACCACAGATATCTAACTACATACATTTAATCAAATTATACATGTTTACATACACAGTCATATGCTGTACAATTGTGTTTTGAGTATGGTGATCAGATAGGACAGAGCCAACTCTTGAGTAGTCTTCTGAAGATAAGCTAGTTATCCGTGTATCTGGTGTTTGAGTAGTGAATTCTATAGTTTGACTGCTTGAACAGAGAAAAATGTACCACCCATGTTTTTTTTTTGTTTTTTTCTATGTTGGGGTTTTGAGGCAAGGTGCCAATCTGGAGCGGGGAGGTTACTTTGTTGCATGTATTTGGTGATTTTACTCCTGATAAAGTAGTCCTGTTCCATGTATTCTATTGGTCCTCAGTACTGTTCTACCATTGGTACCCTTGTAGATGCAGGTGTGCTCTCTCTGTACACCCAGAGGCTCCACTGCTAGAGCAACGAGGAGTGGGGAGATTGGGGGGGGGGGAGCAATCCTGGTCCACCTGCTCAAAGATAACCTCCCGAAATGTATTCTGTTGACACTGATTGCAGTTCAATCTTTTTCTCGTCATTGGATGTCCCTCTCATCTCATCCCTCTCACCTTGTGGGTTCTTCTCATTTTCCCACCAGGCTATCAATTTCCCCGCTCTTTTGCCAGTTTTGTATACAATCTTTATATTCCCAATGTACTGTGTTGTCACAACTTCAGCGGTTTCTTCCTTCTATTCCTTTTTGATCCTGTCTGTATTCGTGGTGGATTTCTCTGTGGTTTAATAATTTCCTCTTCTGATTCCCGGACATTCTCGTTCCACTCAAGTTTTTTATAAGCGATGGTCGACATCGCTTGGCCATTTGTGACCGCATGCCTCCTGTGTCTCAGCCTTAGATTAAGTTGTGCCTATGTTCTCTGCAAAATGATTCGTCACCATTTTTGTTTCATGAGAGGCGTCCCTTCGCTCCACTCATCCCACCTTGCCTCAGTCTCTGCATAGTTGTCCTCTTGTCAGTTGTATTGTGGAATGGTCGATATATGGCGGGCCATATATAGCATAAACTTAACATGGGTAGTGATTCATCTGTGCAAAGTAGTCCTGTGTTGATAGTATGTGGTGAACCCCGAAATGCAATGAACATTCATCGGATGGGTCTTATGTCCCATCTTTATTCCCAGTCTGTCCTTTGCAAGATTCATGACCTCATTGAAATCCCTGCCAAGTAGTAACCTATTTCCAAAGGTTTCGAATAGCAGTTTATATACATCTTGACCACCCAAAGTCTTTCCGTAAAAGAAGATTCTCCTGTTACAAGTATGGCAAGGGGAAACCCAGAGCAGCTCAGAACAATTCTGAATATTCCTACTCCTTCCAATCAACAATAAAACTTGGTCGATCACATTACTCTCCTTTATCAAAATTTGAAAATTATTTCATTTGATCCATGCGGTCATATAATGAATGGTTTGTGGTTTTTACAACATGGTTCTTGCAGGTACTTGAGTTAGTGGCTTGCAGGATTTCAGGTTTTTCTGGTGTTCCCTAGAACTTTCAGTAAACTTTGTGGCACTTGGGGCGCGTGACCTCTTGACGGAAACAAACCCATACAGGTAGGTTTGAAATTTGTGATATCACTTGCGTAAGCATATTCGTTCCAATCCCACTTATTCATAGTTTTGATTTGTTGTTAATTTCGAAGTCCTGTGGCCTCCTCCGGCATTTTCAGCTAGTTCTTCTGAATATTAACCTGCACACAGCAAATCATTTGTGGGAACGTGCTTTAGTATGTAGACTTCGAGGTATCAGATTAAGAAGACCTCTTGTACCAAGATATTTTGGAGTGCTAACCTGGTGGTATAATGTTTTCACAATGGTCTGACAACGGTGTTCTTTCTATAAAGTCTTTATCTGCAAAACATGCTATCGTATTAGATTTTATCGCTTGAATTTTACTAAAATTATATACATAAAATACTTACACATAAGGGGTTTTCCAACCCTCCTCTTCCATTGGTCTGTTACATTTTCTTCTGCCAACAACAGCATACTACATGGAGCAAAGGGTCCGCCATTTCAGCCAGTGGCCACCCTCACTGTGAGCAGTGGCATTCTGTTCTTTCACAAGCAACACCTCCACACACAAGGTATTTCCCTTCAGTTCCATGTACTACTAGAACAATGTGTGGAGACCAAAAAATACATTTACCTTTTAGTAAATGTTTTTTTTAATATTGTCGGTGGCCCAGCTGTTCTCCCAACAATAAGGTTTTACAAGAAACAAGCATTGACAAACCCAAAAGCCTGGCAGTTAGCATGAGACCCCCCCCAAGAGTTTCAGATGTCAGAGCATAAGACATTCTGACTAAACAGTTTACTCCAGACATTTTGTTTTCCTTCACAAGGTGGAATAAACCAAACACCACCCATGTTGAATATCATTACTTGCCTAATCATACCAAACTGTCCAGTACGTTGTTTACAAGAATGATGTGAGAACAAGCTTTCTTAAAAAAGATGTTGAGAACAGCAAAGCATTCTATTTTATTTTTTTATTTTGCCATCATACAAGTAACAACAACCAACAGTACATGACTTGCTGAGATTACAGTGCCTGATCGCCCCCCAACAGCAGGCAAGGGTCCATTTTAATTACCTTATGTGGTCTATCTGCATGAAATGATGCTCAGTCTTGTTCATCGTCTGACAAAGGTAAATCCCGCATTCTCAAATAACCCAACAGTGGCTCCCAAATGTCTTTAGGCCTTGATGTCGGCGGCAGCTCCTCCGCATACAGTTCCAGGTTTTCTTTGCAATATACTAAGTCTTTTACCCAAGGCTCAGGCCGAGGAGCTGCCCTGCTTTCCCAACACATCGCCACCCTCCTCTTTGCGAGAAGCAACGCAATTTTCAGTTGTTATACACCATAAACATGCTTTTGGGCAACACTGCAATGCAACATTGGTCATACTTCGTAGCTGAGATATCACCTCAACCCAGAACTCCTGTATTTGCCGACAATACCATGCCAAGTGTAGAAAATCTGCGCCCTGAGCCCCGGACCTTTTACATTCATCAGATTCTATGAGCGCATATTTCTGCAGCCGGGCCGGTGTATAGTAAACTTGATGTAGATACTTGAAATGAATGATACGTAGATTGCCGTTCGAGGTCAAGGCATCGGTGAGCTGGCAACTGTACTCCCATTCCTTCTGCGGAAGTTGGGGCTGAAATTTTTCATTCCAGCGGGCAAGGCTGTTGTCAGTGTCTGGAAGGCTTTCTTCCCTGACCGCTTGGTATAACTTAGCGATTAGTTTGTGTCTCAGGCTTATGAGTAGTGTCTGTAGTGCTTGTAGTGTCGGTGGCTCGTCCGGGAAGGTGTGATTAAGTGCCTGTACAGCCGCCCTTAGTCTGTGGTATGTAAACATGAACAGCGGCGTCTTATTTTGTATGTATTGCAGCTCTTCTGGCGTTAAGAAAGTACCATTCGGGAACAAATCTTGCATTTTGTCTATACCTGCTAACCCAAGGGAGCGTACAGCCCCCGTCTCTTGAGTGACCGATAGTGCTACGTGATGTGCAAGAGTGAGCAGGGGGGGCATACAGCGGAAGTTTTACCGCTAGGCGACCTATAGCCTGCCAGGCTGATATGGTACAGTCAATAGTATTGATTTCAGTTTTGGGTGTTCCTCGTTTGGAATGTGACAGGATGCTGCGCAAAGGAATTGGATGTGCATCCCCATCTTCCACTGCTATGTGCGGAATAAAAGCGTGAGGGTTATACCAATAATGGGCATATTGTGCTTGAGCGCAAAGATAATACAAGTACAGGTCTGGTACGCTAAAACCTCCTTTTTTGTAGTCCAATATAAGTGTATCCCCGCTCACCCGGGGTTGTATGCCTCCCCAGACCAGTTTCAGCAATTGTGACCGTAAATTCTTAAAGAATTGACTGGTCAGCCTGATGGGTATAGTACTAAAGAGATACAGAAAGCACAGGAGCCCAATCATCTTAATGAGAGCAATTCTGTCCGCCAACGATAGTGACAGCCCAATCCACCTTGCCACCTGGTGCTCTAGCTTGCAGTATGCCTTACCATAGTTTTCTCTCACCACTATGTCTGGGTTGCGATGTATCCATATGCCTAGATACTTAACATGGTCGACAGCCCACTCAAGGGAAAACTCCAGAGCGTGCGGCCCGTGTTCTCAGTCAAAGGCACTACAATCGATTTGGCCCAGTTTATACGAAGACCCGAGAAGCGCCCAAAGCGGATATATTCCTGTAGTATAGGCTCTAGGTACCTCTGAGGTTCCCTGACAAACAGTACCATATCATCCGCGTATAGCGAGATGCTGACTGGTCTCAACGCAAAACGCAGAGCTGACTCCTTGTGTCGCTGCCTAATGATGCAGGCCAGGGGCTCCAGCAATATTGAAAAGAGAAGTGGCGATAGAGGGCACCCTTGCCTTGTCCCTCTGCAGATCTTTATAGGTTCCGAAGTCAGTCCCTCGATCCTTACCCGCGCTGTTGGGTCAGTATATAATAGCCTCAACCCACCTGCAGAAAAACACAGGGAGCCCCATTTTTTCTAATATTTGAAACATATAGCCCCACTCGATGGAATCGAAAGCCTTGGCTGCATCTAACAGGATTGCCACCGCCTGTAGTTCAGGGTTTAAGACGTGGAACAAGGCAAAAATTGTGCGCAGGTTATGTGACGTGGATCTTTCCGGTATGAAACCGGACTGATCTGGCAAGACCATATTCGGGAGCAGGGGCTGGAGTCTAGTAGCAAGTATCTTTGCCAGTATCTTGGTTGATGAGTGACAATGGGCGATATGATTCGCACCTTGATGGAGGTTTGTCTTTCTTTAAAAGGTCAATAATCAGGGCTTCTCGGAGTGTGGGCGGCAGCCTACCTTTTTCATAGGCCTCATCGTACATAGCCAGCAAATGAGGTACCAACTTGTCCGCGAATTCCTTATAAAATTTGCTTGAGAGTCCATCAGGTCCCAGCGCCTTCCTGTTTGGGAGAGCCTGAATCGTATCTCTAATTTCCTCTGCCCCTATCGGTCGAGACAAGTATTCCTGTTGACCGTTAGACAGCCAGGCAAGAGCAATATCTGCTAAATATTTGTTCAGCTCATCAGGTTCTGCCCCTCCCTTTGAGGTATATAGATCAGCGTAAAACTTCTGGAATTGAGCTGTGATTTTGTGTGGCGTGAAGTGATCCTTCCCCAAATCGTCAGTAAGCTGAGTTGTAGTGTGGTGATCCTGCCTCATCTCAACTCTAACTGCAAGATTATGACCTGGCCTACCGCCCTCGCCATATGCCCGCACAACATGCCTCTTTGACAGGTATTTCACCTCATCTACCGCCAATTCATTATATTCTAGCACTAATTCTTTAATTTTAGCCAGCGTAGCAGAACTTGGAGCGGCCTCCTGATCGCTTTCAAGCTGTTTTAGCGCAGTCTCCACCCTTGAGAGCCGCCCCCTGATATCCTTTAGTATGCCTGCATTGGTATTGATGCAAGTCCCTCTAATTGTGGCTTTAAAGGCCTCCCAGAGTGTGGCCACTTCACTAACCGACCCCTTGTTTAGACTAAAGTATTGTTGAATAGCTTCCCTGATCGTGGCCTTGTATGTCGGGTCGAGCAATGCCTCGGCCCTAAATCTCCATGTAAACTGGTGGGCAATTGTAATCGGGCTGTGTAGCGTGAGCTTGACCGGATTGTGGTCTGACAAAGTTCTGGGTAATCTAACTATGTCTGACACCCATGCATTGACCCCTCCGCTGAGAAGTCAGTAATCAAGTCTCGACCAGCTTCCATGGGCAGTGGACATGCATGTGCCTTCTAGTATATCCACATTCCAAATTCTCCACATGTCCACAAGCCCTAACTCTTCCATCCCCTCTCTAATAACGTAAGCAGCCTTAGGAGAGTGCCCCCTCTGCTGACTTGATTTATCCTTGGAAGGATCAAAATGTGTATTGAGGTCACCACCCCATGTGATTTCTGATTCTGGCCACTCACGGAGCACTTTCAATAGCCCCTCGAAAAAGTTGGGTTCATCCGTGTTGGGCCCATACGTGTTCACTAAAGTGATGAGCACCCCATGAAGCTTGCCATGGACAATGACACACCTGCCGTTATCATCGATCACTGAGTTGAGCACAGTGAAAGGAGTGCCTTTTTTGATAAGTATAACCACACCCCTTGCTTAGGATGAATACGAGGAGGCCAGCCGATACCCCGCCCAATGTGCGCCCATCCTAACCTCAGTATGTTTGGTCAGGTGCGTTTCCTGAAGGAGAGCTACCTTGATGTGGTGTCCATCGAGTTGGGCTAAGACTTGCCTAATTTTCTTGGGGCAGTTCAGCCGGCGCACATTCCATGTCACACATGCTATTGAAAAACGATCTATCTTTGCTACCCCAGCCATCTACTAGAACAGGACCATATAAGGCAACCAGATGCGACCAAGTACACAACAGGAGATTCCATGACGACAGCAAGCCATATAAAACAGTCCCACAAATCCCCCCCAACCCCAGCCCACCCACAACCGCATCCCAAACATGCTGAGGACAATGTACCACAGAACCCACCCCCCAAACCTAGGAAACCTGCTTGAAGTAAGAAAAAAAGGGGATCACCCACTGGAGGGTCCTCAGGAGCCCGAACAGCCTCCTCAACGGAGGTGGCCAGGCGATGTAAATCCCAATCCGCCCCACGGCTTCCATGTAAGGGTCTACAGCGTGCTCACGTGAATTAGCGTAAGCCCATGGTGTCAGCCTGCGCCCATCGTCAGTCCGAGTCCTCCGTTTCCTGCAAACGATGAGCGCATAACATTTTCAAAGTTTTTTTTTTTCCAGAAATTCTTGCACCGCTTTGGGGGAGTTGAAAAGTTTTTGTTGACCATCATATTCAGTCCGCAGCCTGGCCGGGTATAACATGGCATATGTGATGTTCGCCTTCTGCAACTGTTTCTTGACCGCTTGATACTCTCTCCTTGCCGCTTGCACTGTGGCCGTAAAGTCTGAGTAGAAGGCAACCTGGAAGCCCTGGTAATTTAGGTCAGCTTTCTTGCGGGCCTGGCGGAGGATCGCGTTGCGATCTCGGTAGTTTAGAAGTTTTGCTATTACCGGCCTAGGGGGGGCACCCGGGGGCGGCCTCGCTGCCAGAGATCTGTGGGCCCGTTCAACCACCAACATCGCTGAAAAGCCTTCCCGGCCAAACAGGTCAATGAGCATCTGCTCCACATACAGCTCCATCTTACCGGTGTTTGTGGTCTCTGGAATGCCAACAATCCGGACATTACTGCGCCGGGAGCGTGCCTCCAGATCTTCATTTTTAGCTTAAATAATATTGAGGAGCTTTTCCATTTCAGTGCATTTGCTTGTTGTGGCTTGCACATCGTCCTCCACATTAGATAGTCTCTCCTCTGCCTCTGCAATTCTGGAGGCTTATTTGTCCAGTTTGGACGCCATGGAATCCATCCGCTGGTTTAGGGTGTCCATCTTACTGTCTATGGAAAGAAGGCTCTGTTGCATGGCTTGAAGCGTCGCCGCTAGTTGCGTAGGGTCCGGCCCAGCAGGGGTCTGCTCCTGGTCACTTTGGTCGCCCTGCGACGTTTTTTGTGATTTTTTTTTTTATTTTTCTTGCCTCAAAGGTGAGCCGAGGTTGCCCCTTGTCAGGCTTACGCATTGTTAGTCGGTCCCAAGATGGGGGCTGCCTGCGTGCCAGTCAGGGGCCTTTAACTGTGCACAACACGCCGGACCCTCCTGACAGCACAAACACGTGGTCGGGGGCCTTGAAATCCGAATTTTATGCCCACAACAACAGCTGTCGGCTATCTTTAGCCGTGCCTCGATTGCACCCCCAGCTTATCACTGTGTAGTTTCTTGTTTTTTATCCATCCGCTGAACCGCATACCTCGCGTGTTCTCAGCCTCCTTATCTCAGCCGCGGGGGAGGGTGGGGGGAGAGTCGGCTCCTTTTACGTTCCCTGCTTGCTGTTATCACAAAGGACTCCCCAGTGCACCTCGGTGAGCAGCAGGAGACTGCGGTATCTACAAGCCCTCTCTCTCGCCGCAATTTCAGGCTGTCACCCAGTTCCTCAATTTGGCGCCAGCGCCGATACTCTGCCTTGTGTACGCCTCTCGCGGGCCGCCGCAAGCTCCCAGGATACTTCGCTGTCGCCCTCGGGTGCAACCGCAGCTACCGACATTCACCTCCGCTGCAGAGCTGGCATGCTTTTTCATTCGCGGGCACCGCGGGTGCCCAGGCCGGACCCGACAGGTAGGCCAAGACCTCGCGGCGCCGCTGATCACATCTCAACACCCTCCTGCAGCCCCCTTCACAGCGGTCGGGGCAACTCACCAGCCTCAGCCTCGCGACGCAGGTCGCAGCTCACATCCGCTCCTCTGTGCCGCAGATCTGGGGCCCAGGCTGCACAATTCCGGCCCGCTACCCTGCTGGCTCGGTGATTAGCTGGCCATGCGGAGACTCGGGCCCGGCTCAGCCCCGCCGCTCACTCCTCACGTCTGCGGCGGTCTCACGTCTCTTAACGATATTCCTGAACAGTATAATTAAATTGTGCACCTTCTGCACTCTCGCCTCTTATTTCAGGACCCCTGGATGTCGGATGAGAAGATATTAGGCGGGTATTATTCGTCTGGCCGGCGGAGCTGCACTAATGTGTGGCCATCTTGCTTCGGGCTCTCTAGCGCGCCCCCCCCCACATCTTATTTTATTTAAGAAAACCCATGTCACATATTCCCCCAATCTAGCAAGGTGGGTACAGCATATTATATAACAGTCCGTTGTAGACATTAAAGAGTTTGAAGTTCTCTCCTTTAGGGAAGACATGTCATCTAAAGCCTTTTAGGCCAGAGCACGTTTGTTGAACATTCTCAGAACAGGTGACTGGTCAGGTGATAAACTATCGAACAATGTTATTGTGAACTGGTTAAGCATGCTTCTATTGCAGTTTTTTATTGTGCTTTAATCAGTCCTAATGGGATCCTCCAGTCATGCCATACAATGCAGATTTTCTGCTAAGAAAATCATGACTATTCTTTACTAACTACACTGATGATAATGCTATTCGACCTCCGTCTCATATATAATTTATTTTGAACAGTGTAGAAGTTGTGTGATTATACATATTGATTCTGAGTCCACTTTCTTTCAGCAACCAACCTTTTGATTCCTGATCTGTCCTAAAATCAAACTTCTAATCTCAAACTCCAATTTTATTTTCATCTTTATGGTTTCTTCATTAGTTCTACTATTGCTGCATGCGCTTAGTGTTTTTTCATGACTGTCTACATCAAGAAAAGAGGTTCGGCTGATGTTCAAATGAATAGACTGAACTGTGATGTGATCGTTTGTTGCAAAAAATGCTATTGGTTGTACTTCTCACAAGTTTTCCAAGCAATTTAGATTTTTTGGAAACTGCTATAGAAAAAGCATCAAATTAGGAAGCTTAATACTGCGCCTCAGAAAAATCTGCAGTCGGTGACTTGTCTTCGTTCATTCCTACTCTTTACTGTTTTCTGCCTACCCAGTGCTATATTGCTGTAAGAGAAATTGGAGTATGTTGGAATCAGAAGAGCATGAGAGCTTTGTTACTATAGTTTTATTATAATTTTACAATAGGACCACCTGATCAAGTGAAAGATGCCGACTTACTACTGCCCTTGTCTGAATTCTGATTTAAACTGTAGTGTCCTAGCTTCATATACTGTTTTCCTGCATTTTTATCAACTGAACTGCTGGCATTTGCAGAGAGAAATCTACATGTTATTACTGTGATGGTTTACTTGGAGAAGAAAAGGTCTGTTACTGAAAAAAAGCCTTGAATACTGAGGTTAGTGTAAACGTAATATAGGTAGGATTTGTTGCAAAAAAATGAAGCACACTTTCGCTCAGGATGACAGTATCTAGTAGACTCTACAGGTTCAAAAGTTTAACTTCAGGTTTAATAATTCTTGTCACCTATACTATGTATGTAAAGAAGCACATTGTCGGTACGGCTACCCTTACTTTGACTGCCGCTATGGTGAATATTACCAGGAACCATCTTCTTAGGCTGACTGTACTTTCGGTTCTAGTGGGTTATATTATTGACCTACACTTTACGATGGCAGACTTTAATCAAGATTCCCTCCTCATCCATCACAACCTATGGCAAATCTGCCACATATGCCATAATCACTGGTGCACCATAAACCTGCACACCAAGCTGTGTTGCCGCAATAGCCTGCACCACGGTTGTGCTACTGAAAGTTCAACCTGCTGTACCCACAGACCCTGAATCTAGAGACAAAGAAGATGTCACTGACATTAAACCAAGCCATCGCAATGAGCATCCACCACAGGCGACTCTTCTTTTCCACATGCAGACTTTGCTTTGGTAGTTATGGCACTTTCCAGACACTGGTTGAGAGAGCTTCTAAGCGTTTCAGTTCCCAGTAATTGTCACGCAGGCTGAATACTTCCTTTATGTTTTCAAAGAGGTGGAACAGAGAGTAATATAATCCACGCTGATTATAGGTCCCATTTGGCTCAAACTGTTAATCATGCAAGCTCTGGCATCGGTGCTGCTGTGGTGCAGAGACTTCACAACAAATACAGATCACCTGACATACACCCAAGCTTGCAAAAAGGCTAGCTGAAAGCGGACTTGGCTCATGCAGGTGACCAAATGAAGATAACGAAATCCAGCATCCCCTGTACTGCACCAGCAGATTGTGAAGGAAGGCCAATGCTAATGCCATCAGAGGCCGTTATTGGTCTCCGTAATAGACTGTGGTTGTACATCACACTTTATGTTAAACCTATAACCAACAAGAAAGAGGATGCAAAGGCCATTTGGGGGGCTCTGCGACTGTGTATGATGCTGCCTTCGATATTGTAAGTATGGGCGTCGGACAAATTGCTTTTGAGGCCCTGCGATGCCAAGGATGTCTAAGATTCACTTCATTAGACTGGAGGTCCAGAATCACATTTTGGATGCACCATTTGATGGAGAGCTCTTATTATGATGTTACTTGGATAAAACATTACTGTCCATTAAAGCCTATACAGACTCTGCCATATCAATGGGGGATTCTACAGTACAGATGCCAAACATTGTTTTATGGAGTTTCAGGACAAGGTATGTCTTCCTTCCGTGTTGGATTCAAGCCCAAACATTTCCAGCTCCATCAAGGGTTGCTACCACCAGCAGTATTATCCACAAAACAGGACTCCCACCAAGTTCCTCACAGTACAGACCTCAACGTGAAAATGAGAGAGCTTCTGAGACAAACAGCAAGACTCCAGCAGGCATTGGCAAATTCATGACTCTGACTTCCTTACACTGTTGCCACTCTCTGCCGGGCTCAGTTGGTGGGAAGATTTCACAGTTTTCTATCATAGGAGCTTCTAACACCATCTGTAAGGGTTCTGGATGTGGTTTGCCTGGCCCCACATTTGAATTCAGAGAACAATCTCCACAGTGCCCACCAGAAAAGATGGTGCATCAACATCTTAACGTACCGCAGTTCGAAATTCTCTCTACGCTGAAGAAAAGGGTCAGGGAGCCTTTCTCCAAGTTCCACTGCAGCAAGGTATTTCACTCTGGCTTCTTGTTGATCAGGAAAAAATCAGGAGAAATGCTTCACATGCTGGATTTCAGCCTAATGAACAAGTTTCTTCAAAAGCTGTCCTTTCTGCTGGTCATTCGCAGGAAGATTCTGTTGCTTCAAGGAAGAGAATATCTGCTGTTGTCCAGTGTTTGAGATGCATACTTACACATCCCAGTCCACATCCTGTATTAGTTTCCTTCGGTTCAAGGTAGCTGAATGCTACTATTGGTGCACAGTTCTTCCTTTCGGCCTAAAATCGGTTCTAAGGATCTTTTAAAAATGCATGGCTCCATTTGTAGCTTGCCTGTGGCAACAGACTCTCTGTATGCCCATACTTGGATGACTGGCTGATCAAAGGGAACTGTTATTCGGCTGCTGTAAAATTCGCTAGCACCACTGAGCTTTTTCGAGAACCTGGGTCTTTCTCTGAACAAGGATAAATCTTCTGTCTCTTCATCCACTCCAAAACAGTTTCAGGGAGCAATACTGGATCTACTAACTTACAAGCATACAAATTATGTTAGACTCTTTCATGGTAGCCTTTACCACCCTCATTTACAAGCAAGGAAAATATCCTCATTTAACTTAGAGGCATCACCTAATTTCGCTCATCACTGTAGACTCTAAAATATTTGAAACCTGCCCTCAACCCATACTCCAATACCTCATACATATACCCACATCAAACCCTCTACGTCAAAGACGGATCATCTGCTCAAACACAAGACTTGATATAATTGCGCTGCTAGCTGAATCAGAGAATTAACCCAGCTGGTTCACCATTGCTCTTAATACAGAGAGAGCATTAGATAGGGTAGGTTGGATCTACTTATTCAAAGTGTGGAAATGACAGACGCGCCCAAAAGATCATATTCTTTGTCAAAGTACTAGACTCAAGTCTTGCAGCATCATTCTTCACCAACGGTATCATTTCCCTAAGATTTCACTTTATGTGGACTACAAAAATCAGAATTCAGGGTATCGAAGTGAAAAATTTGGAATTCACACACTCCGCATTTTCTGATGATCTTTTACTGGTCAACAACCCAAAGCAATTATTATCACAATAGGCCTATACCCCTCATTATCTGGTTACAAATGAAACAAAGAAAAGACAGATTCTGCCACTAACTTATGCCTAAAGCAACTCATTGAAAGTGTTGAGTTCCAATAAAGTCCTGATCTCTTAATTCACTTTCTTCACCCTCTACGCCAAGCATCTAGACTGAGACCTAACCCTGAATAAAAGGAAAATCCTCAAGGATAGCATCAATAAATCACATCTGTGGCCCCTACTAAAACTGTCCTGGTGCGCTTGTCCAGACTATAAAAATGATTCTAACCGTGATCGTCCTTTGTGCATTTTCAATGCTTCTCCTCCTTTTCCCCCAATTTTCATTCATGATCTCTACAAAACTTTTTTTTTTTTTAACTTTGTTTATTGGCATTTCTTTATCATACAAGTATTATCGCTTTGCTTAATGTTGATCGACACCCGCAGGTGACGCATATTACAGTTGTAACTTAACAACAACCTAAACGATAAACACAAGTCAGCTTACTATTGCATAATTTTATTTTTTTTAGAAACTTTATTTTTTCGATTTTTCACAAAAACAATACATCGGCATCAAATAAATACGTATGCATACATTTCGTTGTACTATTGCATAATTACTCAGGAGCATCACAACATTATCACGGTTACAGTATAGTCCTTCCCTTATCTTAGTACAGTTACGGCCTACTCACCACAATTCCCTATGAACACGTAGGGTCTGTAATATGGAGCTAGGTGTGCGCTTCTGCCGCTGCAGGGTTGGGTGAGTTAGGGTCTTTAGGTTGATTAATGCGTAACCATTCTAATACTGGACCCCAGATGTCTTTGGGTCTCGAGCCTGCGGGCATTAATTCTAGGAATGTTGAAAGCTGGGTCTGACAAGACTACATCTTGTAACCAGGTCTTGACTGATGGGGCATTAGGTTTCCCGCAGTGCATGGCTATTCTGCGTTTTGCCAGGAACAGTAGCATGGCGTGCAGTTTTTGGGTGCTCGCAACGGTGTGTGGGTTCAGCTGGTACCCCCAAAACCTCCCCAATCGTGTTGAAAATGGCTGCCCAGTATGTCGCTATAGGAGGGAAGTTCCAAGCTAGGTGCAGAAATGTTGCGGGTGTAGCACTGCATCTCCAACATCTAGCATCAGGCCTAAGTCCCATACGATGTAGTTGGATGGGAGTTCTGTAAAGTCTATGCAAAAATTTGAAATGGATCAGTCTTAACTTGTAGTTAGGAGACAGCATCCAAAATTGACCACAGCAGAACCTCCATTGCTCAGAGTGGAGGATTCATTTCCGTGTTCCAATCAAGTAGTGCTTTGGGTTTTGTCACCGGGAACGTATTCTGCATGGTATTGTATAGCCGTGTGATGAGCCTGCACGGCGAGGGGACGGTCACTATGTGTTCAAGGGCGTGCAGTGTGGGCGGGGCACTGGGAAAGGTGGTGTGCACCTGTCGACATGACGCCTGTATGCGATGATATAAGAACAGCTCAGAGAAATTGGGTGCCATACCTTTCTGCGCTGTTGGAGGGGGGGTGAAAGTTGTCCTCAGGATAGAGGTCTGCAAATGTGTTCATCCCTAATGTCGTGCCAGGGATACTTTCCCCATGTCCTCTAGTGGAGGTACGTGTGGGTTGTATTCCAGCAGCACAAAGGGGCCATACAGTATCTCTAGTTTGGCTCTGTTCCTCAGGCCCTCCCAGTTCCATCGCAATGCCTTGATTGTGTCTATTTCGTTTCGGGGACGTCTATACGACTGGTAGAGTGCTACTTGAAGGGGAACTGGCGCGGCTCTCTCTGCCTCTACCACTACATGGGGCTGGAATGGGAAAGGATGGACCCAGTAATGTAGGAACTGGGCTTGTGCACAATATGAATAGAGCGGGATATCCAGAGCGCCCAGCCTCCCTTGCGCCAAAGGGAGAGTCAGGAGCTCCCAGGATGCGCTGGCTTGTTTTCCCACCCACACCAGAGATAAAATCAGGGAGCGCTTTGTTTTAAAAAAGGCTTGTGTAAGTGGGAGTGGGAGATTTATGAACAGATTCAAAAATTTGGGTAATACAATCATTTTTAGGTCGAGCCTCGAGTAGCGCGCAAGCGCTGCTCTGCGAGACGTCAAGTTAGGGGCTTTTGAAAGCTGACCAGACGCTCGTGCGTCATCGCCTTTTCCCTGCGGTTACCCGCACAGCAGACATCTGTTTCCAATTATCGTGCCCAGACGCGGGCGCGATAATTGGAAACACATGCCGGCCGTACGGGTAATCGCAGGGAAAAGGCCATGACGCACGAGCGTCTGGTAAGCTCAGCAGGCTGCCGCACTCGCTCGCCCCCGCTCCTCTCTTCCCGGCTTGTGCCTCATTAGAGTAGTAGCATTTCTTTAGCGGTGACCTGTAGATGGCACTAGCCACCTACTTACTGAAATTAAATAGAGCCACAAAGATGCGGAAAGGTGATGAAAAGATTCTGCTGCCTAATCGTTAAGTTATTAGATGTTGCCGTCAACACATTATTCCTTGAAGTTTTTTTTAACGAAATTTGGAGGACGGCATATTGATGTACGAGTGCGCTGTTTCCTGCTGTATTGCTTGCCATTCCACAGCTGACATGGCAAACTTTGAAAACATTGCAGCTTTTGAGCAGCGGTACTTCGTGGTCCTAACACCGGGCGCACAGGAACCCTTTGTGTTAGGCCTGCGCAGTCCAGCAGCAGCCTGTATGGATATCCGGAGCAGCCACTATGGATTTTTTTCTCCCGAAAATTGTCTGCTACATTCCAACGCATGGTTTGTGAGACCAGCGTGGAGGGCTGTTGGACTGCGAACTATACGATGAGAGAATTGCTCTGCTGAAACATAACACTAGGGGGAAATAACCTGTCACACCTGTTGATAAACACTTTGACATCTTATCAGCATGACAGCAGCACCGATCCTCCACATCCCCCTGCTCTGTTTTCTGCTCAGTCGTTTCTGTTAAGTGGGACTCTGCACATTCCTGCACGCCCCCCTCCCCGTACTGGTTGTATAAAACAGTGCTGCAGAACATGTGCCATTACGTTGTGGACATAAACTCTTAAAGCCAGTATTGATAAGAAATACACCGAGTGCCTATGTGGGGGACTTGCCTTTCCCACTGCAGTACCTTGATGAAGTCTCCAATTTTTAAATCTTTTTACAGAACTCCTTATCCGGAAGTGGCTCGCAGTCTTTTGCAATTGGTTAAATCCGCAATGGGCATAAGCAGTCTAAACTGCCTGTTTACACTCTAGATCTTGTAAGAACCTGGCAGCCTTGGCGTAGTGATGGGGATTAAGATAACAGAATACGCAGGTCATTGCACTTTTTCTTTGGGGTATGGTGGGGGCCGAGGGCTCAGCCGTTTTGATCAAATCTTGAAGTTTAAATAAATAGAGGCTTATGTTTCTACATTCCATAAAATGCGTTTCTTTGAGAACATCAATGTCGTTTGTGTCCAGGTGTTTACGTATGGCATTAGCACTGTGGCGGCAAGGTGGTGCTATGTGAAGTACTGACTTTCAGCACAGACAGGATTTATACACGTCAAGCTGAATTTCAGCAGTAGCTGGTCCAAAATAAAACAGGCCTACTCATTCTACACCTAAAAGTGACAGATAAAAACTCAACTGCTGTGATGGACCTAAATGAGCTCATGTTCAAGGAACAGGTACATTTAAGATAATCTGCATCATGCGCAAAGACCGGACTCTTTCCCAACATACGATTCAAGATTGTTCTCTGCAGAAGAACAAGGGCCTGTTTTACTTTCTAGGATGATAGATACCTCAGTCATTGAAACTATGACAAATACAACCACATGTGCAGCTCTCTTTGACTGCTCTTCGCTCCAATCCATGTATGAGAGGAGTTTCTCAGTCGCAGCAACATAAAAATAAATCTAGTTTTATACACACTACTCATTACTACACATTCATTTACAAATATATACATGCTTATAAGTGGTCCCCACACTCCAGAACCTTTGCTCCAAAGCACAAGCTGCAGAAGTAGTTGAAAAAACAATAAGATATTGCCTGAGGACATAAATGCATTCCGCAAGAGACATAAGGTACCATCTGGGAAAAATAATATGGGCGCTTCTGAGGGGGTTCTTGTGCGCCTGACTGCCCCAGAGCACTTTGCCATTCGTTGGTGGTGCCCTTGCCCTTCCTGGGACAACACAGAACACAATTATGCAAATTGCTAGAGCAACCCACGGGCTCTGGGGCACTCCATGCCCAGAGTCATGAATATTTTGAGTGACTTCATGTTTGTTTTTTTATTTATTTTTAATAAATGGTGCCCCGGTCAGGGCACCCAGACCCTTGATTTTGACAAATGTTTTTGCACCATTAGCTTGATAGAAAGTATGGTGTTACTCCACATTCGATAGATCTCCTACACCCATAAAGGTAGACCGCATTGGTTTCACTCCACGCTCACTGAGTTATGCTCAAGTGGAAAGGAGTGTTTAGAGTGGGACAGACCTGTCAGAGAATCTCTCATTCATAGTTGCTTTGTATTGCACCCCCCCTCTTCTGAAATCAGTACACCCACAATGGATGATATGAGTATTTATTACACACTAATTGTGTATAAATTAAGTGCACTATAGTTATTGTAAATATTATAAGCAGTTAGGCAAAGATAATGCACTTTAGAGCAAAGGTAATTTATGCCCCAATCATATTTCGTCACGCATACCTACACAACTGGTTTTACCTAAATTGGTTGTAACTAGCCTTCTATTGTCCAGATTGAATTATTTTTGATTACACATTATTATGCTAATATGGCAAAACATGCAGTGCTTCCATGCATACTTTAAGGTGCCTTCTTACTCTAAGTCAGTACTCCATGGTTTCGTGCCCACTCCCAACAAGCAGTCTGTCTAACACCGCACCTATTCCAATACCTTGCATACCATCACTGGGCGTGTTCAAAGGAGAGAGGAGGAGCCATCTCATGCTCCGTTTCTGTATCACTATGCAGGCTATTCAGACTATACGTTTTGTTAAAAAATGCACGCAGAAGCTTGCTACTACATTCCTTCTATCATGACGAAACATACAAACCTGGAAACTATCTCTTCAGTTGCCCTGCTCGCAGACAGAGAATGGTAATCTTCCTCCTCAATGTGAGAAATAGTAGAAGCTGGTGCCTAGCTGCCTCTAAATATAGGAATTTTTAACAAATACGTTAATCTCGGATTCTAAGGATATCTCTTAAAGATAAAACACAATATATATATATATATATATATATTTATATATATATATATATATATATATATATACGGTTTATCTAATTTCTTCTTTGTAAAGTAGATTTTGTTAACTGTTATGGTGTTTATATCACAATGATAGAAATTCAGTGTTATGTACCATTGTCTCATCTTCCGAGCAATTATGATGTCCTTTTGGCCCAATGCAGTCCCTGCTCCCAGATGGTACTCTGTGTAGTCCCTGCTCACGGGTGGGATTCTCTGCTGTCTTTTGTCCTTGCCCAGACTGTCTGTTTCTGGTTTCTATGAGCTGTGCAGCTCCCTATTCAAACAAGCATTGACATAGCCAATAGGTCTCGCCTTTGGGACCTTATAAGTGTTTAGCCATGCAACAGTTAATGTTGTTGCACCAAGGATATTGTGCTGCATAACTAAATACTTATAAGGTGTCAAAAGCGAGACCTATTGGCTATGCCAATGCTTGTTGCTATTGCTATTCGTCCCACCAGGGATAGTGCAACTTAGACCAATTCTCTACTCTGCCCTCCAGCCATGTCACGGCCCTCCCATAGTTCATATCCCACAGTTCTTGTATATTCCGGCTTCGCCAGATTCCCAGATATCGTACTGGGTCGTCTGCCCATTTGAGGGGGGTATTTCAACAGAAAGGGCAAGGTGTCATCAGTTACTGGGAAAAGGATTGACTTTGCCCAGTTAATCTGAATACCTGACAGCCCCCCAAACTTGAGAACCTCCTGCAGAACCGGGTGCAGGTTGTCCACAGGGTTATATATGTACAAAGTGATATCATCCGCATATAGCGATATGCTGAGCCCCTCTGGTAGTGAACCCCAACCCCTTAGCTGCATGGTGTTGCCGAAGTCGGACAGCTAGTGGCTCCATAACAATAGCAAAAAGCAGGGGGGAGAGAGGACATCCCTGCCTTGTGCCTCGAGTAATTTGCAGCGGAGGGGAGACTAACCCATTTAATCTAAGTCTGGTAGTGGGGGCTGAGTATAGCAATTATAACTGGTTTATATAAGCCAGGCTAAACCCCAATCTAGCTAAGATGGTGAACAGGTAAGGCCATTCTAACGAATCAAAGGCCTTGGTGGCGTCTAAAAGTGCCACCAGGGCATGTGAGTGGGGGTCTAAATAGTGCAGCACGGCAAAGAAGGTACGGACATTGTGTGCTGTGGATCTACCCGGAATAAAGCTGGATTGGTCTGGTCTGGCAATCTGGGGTAGCAGGGTCTGCGGTCTATTCGCCAGTAGTTTAGCATAAATTTTGGTATCGATGTTTATCAATGAGAGGGGGGCGATATGAATCCCGCTCATTTGGTGGTTTCCCTGGCTTTGGCAGTGACAATATGATTGCTTCACGCATTGATGGAGGAAGTAGTCCCGTCTCTTGTGCTTCCCCATAGTGTCAAGAGGTGAGATGCCAATAGCTCTGCATAACTTTTATAAAAGGCAGCGGTTAGCCCCTCTGAGCCCGGAGCTTTGTCGGAGGACAAACTATTAATTACTTGTATGATATCATCTGTAGTGAAGGGTTCGTCTAAATAAGCCCTGTGCGCCCTGCCTAGCCACAGCAATTCGATGGAATGAAGATAGGACTGGAGATCTGTAGGCTGTGTGTGGGAGGAGGAAGTGCGTGGCGCAGAATTTTGTGAATTGATCAATTATTTCCAGGGGTCCCCTGACCGGGTCGCGATTGTCATCTAGGATCTCTGAAATGAATGTGGCATTGTTTGACATTCGTAGAATATTGGCTAAGGTCTTGCCTGGCCTATCGCCTTCGCCATACCGTCTAGCTTGGGCATATTTACCCATGAATTTCACCTCCCTCTGTGCCTCCTCCTCGTTTTCTGTGACTTTTTCTCTTAATGCTCCCAACAAGTTTGAATCATCGGTGCCGTAGTACTGCAGTTCTAAATCTCTGATGCTTGCTTCTAATTTTACAAGGGATTGCCTAATAGATTTCAGTACCCCAGCTTGTCTGGCTATACATTTCCCTCGAATCACAGCCTTAAAGGCCTCCCACAGAGTAGCCTGGGTTTGTACAGAACCTGTGTTTAGGGAAAAGTACTCGGTCACCTCTGATTTTCTCCTGAAACACGGCATCTGTAAGGGCATTCGGGGGGGAGTCTCCAACTGGATGTTCTCTGTGGCTCCTCTGGTATAGACAACTATAACCGGACTGGAGCGTGGTCCGACAGTGTCCTGGGCATATGTTTGACGACCGTTGTCCAGGCAGCTATATCTTTGGACACTAGCCAATAATCTAATCTGGACCAGGCGTTCTGGTGAGCCATGATGCAGGTACATTCAGCCGTGCCTGGGTGCCATTGTCGCCAGATGTCCGTTAGGTTGCCCTCTGAGATAATAGTTTTGAGTGCCTCGTTTGACTTTGGGTGCAATTTACGGGAACCTCCCTTCCCTGTCCATGGCGTCATCCATCAGGGCATTGAAATCTCCTCCCCATATAATAGTGTCACAGCCTGCCATGCTAATTTTAGCTCAGATGGTGTGGAAGAAATCAAGCATATCAACATTCGGCCCATATATCGCCGCCAAGATTACATTTACAGTTCCCAACCTACCGCCCAGTATTACATATCTCCCGTCCGGATCAATGTGTGAGACAGTTGTCGACCAAGCCAATCCCCGTCTGATTAGTATAGCTACCCCTCTGGCCTTGTTAGAGTATATAGAGTAGTAGATGGAACCTCAGCGCTTGTTATTTAGCTTAGCGTGAGAAGTGCTGTTCAAATGCGTTTCCTGAATGAAACAAATGTCAATATTGTGCCTAGCTAAATAAGATTGTATGAATCTGGTTTTCCGATAGTTATTCAACCCCCTAATTTTCCAAGTGAGAAGGTTGTAAGTCGTCATGTCAATCTGGTGGTAGTATTTGGATGTACCGGTACTGGGCCATGTTTCAATGAGCTCCTAAGATCTATATGTGTACCTGTGTGTGTTGTCTGTGCATACGCACGTGAGCAAAGCCGCAGAGTATATCTTTGGGTCAAACATGACTTGCTGCGTCCTGATATCAACTGTCTTAGCAAATCGCTGGCCTGACTAACTGCATTAACAATCCCTTCCCTCCCCCCCACCAACCCCCCAACTAAGTTGTGCACAAAAACCCTCCCCTTCAAACAAACCCAATATTGTGCCCCAGCCACATGCATGAGAACAAGAAGCAGGAGCTCTCCCTGGGGACATGACTACACCGGCGTAAAACCCTGCCATATGGCGGGGTGACAGCTCGTGTGTAGGAGAGCTGAGAGCAATAAAGCGTAAGTGGTGCATCAGAGACATTTCCGGAATACAGCTGCAGATCTACTGCTATTTGAGAGTGGAGCTATTATTTCTAGTATGCAAGAGTCAACACTTGGAAACAGAACACTCATTATTAACAATACATGGCGGTGCCTATCACTGCGGTTCAATCATTGTCTCTGAGTCCAGTATGCGTCCTTGGCCACCTTGGCTGCACGTTTCTGGCCTCCGATATGTTTGGCAAATTTCATGGCCAATTTAGCGTCTGTAAAGTGGTGTACTGTCCCTTCAAATGTTACCTTCAATTTAGCTGGGTATAGCAGGGCATATGGTATTTCTGCTTGCATCAGGATCAGTTTGATCGGCACAAATTTACGCCTTGCTGCCTAAACCGCAGGAGTAAAGTCAGGATATAAAGAGATGTTATTTCCTTTGTGATTGATGCTGCCTCTCTCTCTAGCCAGACGTAGGAAGGTATCCCGGTCGTGGTAGTTTAATAAGCGTGCCAAGATTGGTCTGGGTGTAGCTAAAACAGGGTGCCTGGGGCCCAGAGTACGATGGGCCCTCTCGACTGTGAACATTGCGGAGAGGTCCGGGCCGATCAGATCACGCAGCAGATCTTCCACGAAGATTTCCATCTTGGAAATTGCAGTCGTTTCCGGGGATACCTGTTATCCGAAGATTGTTTCAGCGCGACCGGGCTTCCAAATCATCGTTTTTGGCTCTGATGATATTGAGTACCTTGTCCATTTGAAGCATTTGCTGCTTAGTTTCCATTTGGAATTCGTGTGCCTCGGGGGAGCGGTTTTCCAGCTGATCTAAGCGAGTTTCGTGAGTCCACTTGCTTCTTGACTTGGTCCAGCTGGGAAGTAAGTATATCTAACTTATCATCAATTGTTTTGAGGCTGCATTTCATGTCTAGTAACAAGGATCGGAGGTCATCACTGGTCCCCTCCGCTCCTCCACGTGTGCTCAGCTCCGAATCTGTCTCTACATCATTGTCCATTTGTCTCGTGAGCCTTTTGCTTTCAAAGGATAGTTTTGACTCTTTGGCGTTGTTTCCCCATGCCGCCACAGATGCCAGGAGTGAGACCAGCAGTGCAAAAAGGGCAGTACGTCCGCTTTATTGTTCAATTTTATGCAGCCTGGTAACCCTAGAATTGCAGCGGCTCATGCCCTTTCCCCTATGGCGGTCTGTGTCTTGGAAGAGTTCCGGTAGTGCACCACGTCCCCTCCTGCAGGAGGCCCAAGAGCACCCCCATGCACCTCTGGCCGTCTCGGTGTGCCCAGGCCAAACTCCCTTATGCGGCCCTGCCTATGGTTTTGTGCGTTCAGTCTGGGGTTGCGCAAATGTGCCCGAGGACAGCCCGACTTCAAACTGGTATGCAATATCTACGCGACTCGGGGACACAACAGTACAGTTGGGACCTCAGCACCCCAACGAAGGCACTCGTTCACCACACAGCCCGGGTATATATATGCGGTCCGTATCGGAGCCTCCCATCGCCCACGTCTCAAACAGTCCAGAGACCCGACGCTAGGGCCTCCATCTTAAAAAATGCAGTGTCAGCGACTGTTATCCACACTTCCCGGGGGTATATTTGAGCAGTCGGGGCCTGGGTGGACGAGACAGCGCCCTCCTATGGCGCAACCCAGGGCCCCTAGCGATGCAGGCACAGTCTCAACGCTCCTGCAGCTTTTTTTCGCACTATCCTGGGACACAACAGCGCGATCAGGCCCCCAGCGCTCTGGCAACAGTAATTACTCCGTGCGGGCCTCGATATCTGTAACCGCTGGGTCACGCACAGGCCGGTGCCCGAGCGTCACGTGGGCGCCCAGCGGATCCGATGCGCTACACAAATGTTCCGGGACGCTCAGGGCCACGACTCGCCTTGTACCATCGGGGGCCACACCTCGACCTCTCTGCTCGCGCTCAGGGCCTCGCCAGACTCCGCTTGACGAATGGACGCCAACCACATGGAAGCGACACGGCCCCGGGGCCCGGCCGCGCCCACCCGGTGTAGTTGCAGGCTCAGGTCGCTGTCAGTGTCTGATTTCCCCCTCGCTCGGTCGGTGCACTTCTCTCCCGCACAGCACCCGCCTACCACCAGCACTGGGTACAGGGCATAGGCGGTGTGCAGCCTTCTCCGGCCGTTCAGCAAAGCCCAGTCCTCCACTCTGATGCTCCGCTGCTTTCTCTCTGGTTTACTGGGTCCTTCGCAGCACTCTGCGCCTCCGTCGGTTCCTGCCCACTTTGCTCCAAATTCTCGCTCCTGCCAGGTGTCTGTGAGCTCTCTAAGAGGTAGGATTATTCAGGATTATGCTGCGGCCGGCAGAGCCCTCTCAATAAGTGGCCATCTTGCTGCTCGGCAAGCCACTCCCCCGCTCCCCCCCTCCCATGATCTCTACAACATTTTAAACACTTTCTCATAGAATGGGAAACATCACAGAATCTCTGTCATAAACCCTCTCAGAAAAACAAGGTGGTAACTTCCCAAATTTTAACACTTGCCAGGATGTTGTGAGGTTAAGCCAAGCACTTGCTCACATCATCAAACCACCCAAAACAGCCCCCTACCAAATTCTGTACCCCCTCTGCTCTTGTAGGCCAAACTCAAGGCAGCACTGACCAGTCCAGTCCCTCTTATGACATGCTTAACATGAAACATGAAATATTGATTAGAACATGCTTTACTCCTTGCTGTTATAAAGATTGTCACAAAGGATATCAGAATCCTTGGCTCTTCTAGAAACGAATGGCTTGAAATGTCTGTGTCGTTAAATGAAGACCTTAAAACCATAGTCCCGCAGCCATCGTGGAATGCGTGAATGTACAGTAGCCTTCACACCATAAAGCATGTATGTAGTGGCAGCCTCGTTCCTGGACTTAGAGATCCAGTACTCACTACCTGATATTGAACAATCCCATTTTACAAGAATAGCAAACAACATAAAGCAATGGAAAAACCAACAATCGAAGAACACCACAACTACAGTCCTATCATCAAACATCAGCAACCTTATTTACCTCCCAAGTGTGCTGACATTGACAAATTAAAAAAAAAAAAACATTGATTTACTCACCTCTTACAACCCTTCTATAATCAAGGGAGGAGAGCCTCAATATCAGTGTCTCTGTCACCTAGACAATTTGTGACAGAATAAGATAAAGTTCTAAATGAGTCTTTATAGCCCAGTCTATCTACTTCATCATTCATAGAACACTTTGGTTCTCTCATAAATTCTATAGGTCTCCTAGAAAGAGGCCAATTGGTTATGTCATTAAGTGAATGCTGATCAAATATGTGCTATTCATCTGTCATGCCTAAGAGCTATGGTAACGAGATTTTATGGGGAATTTAACTCGAAACTATCCCCTGCCCCACTCCCACTGCCCCCCCAACACAAACAGCCTCACAATGGTGGAACTCAGTCTACAGTTACCACATAATATTAACCAGACTCGCCAGGGTAATCCTTACTCTGTGCTCCAAATTATGTGGACTCCTATGAGCAAATGTCTGAAGAGATGTGTACAGTGATCAACCACATTAGATCCTCCAGAACCGTGAGTTGATACATCTCTATTACATCCTCAACTCTTATTAACCTCATCACTTCACCTGCTCCTCTGAACACTCAGGTGAAGTTCTTTTCTTTTTCGTCCCATTCAGCTGCTTATGTTAACTCATAAAATTAAAAATAAGGTTTGTTGTCCTTTCACTGATTTAGTAACTGTACATTCTACGAGAGGGATAGCTGCTACTGTTTGGCTAAAGAGATACCCTGAGAATCGGTTGCTGGACATACATTTCTATGCCTGCTTTTTCAATAGTTGAGCCGTTTTGTTTACGTGTACAATGTCAGTGTTTTCATAAGAATGTGTTGTGTATACCGATGTGTCTCTATTGATTATTTTAATACACTGCTTACTACTCTGATTCAGGCTTGTGATTTGCAGACCTTTCCAATGCTGGAGAAGAAACATGTTGTTTACCTGTCACTACAGTTCTCCATTGATGGAATATTTCATAGAGCCTCATGCAGCCGACCCGCCTTCCTGTCTGAGGTTCATCTATGCCAGGAATCCTTTCAAACGGGTTCTACAAAATTTGAGAGATGGTGGCCTTTATTGGTGTTGGATGTAGATTCCTTCCTTGTAACTGGGTGAAGTTTGATTCTTATTCTGGGGCTGATAGGTTTCTAATGTGACACTATCTCAGGCCTTTTGGCCTTGCACGAGAAACACTGATGTTTGAATGTAGTCTAAGAACTTCTGGCTTGATGATAGGAAGTCATTAAAGCATGTAGATCTAGAAACAATAGCAGGTCTGTAGAATTGGGTTTTCATTTAAGATGCAAGAATGCCTCTGTCATATTTTATTTCCTGACGTTTTACATAATATTTCCTCAACTTCAGCCAATGTAGAGACATTCAGACAGGAATTCCTGTCTGCCGAGTAGATTCTAAGTCTGATTTATTTGGATAAATGATAGTAATGTATGCACAGTTCTCCTTTAACCCTGTTAACAAATCTTTTGGGAAAAGGAAGCATGAAAAAGAGTAATTTGTGATATTCCATCTACAGACTGTGGTAAACAGATACTGAGCAATGTTGGCACATTTGGATATACCTATTCATTCAGCCTAAGATGAATAACTTACCTCCTTAAGTGTTAGTCCTCGACCAACAAAATATTCCATCCTATTTTCCTCCAGTATTTCTGAGAAATAATCCAGGAACAGTTTTACCTTTTCACAAAAAGTTTATTAACGTTTATGCCAGTGTTGTAAATTAAGTATTTATCTCTGTGCTCAGCATCCAAGAAAGAGGAAGTGCTGTGGGGGTCAGAGAATGCTCTACCGGATACTGGGACTCCACTGGTGGCTGTAGCCATGCTTTCTATAGTAATTCTCCACCACTTTTTTGGGGGGTTATTGGAGAAGAGTCTCCTTGAAAATTGTGAAATGGACAAACAACAAAGTAATAATAAAGGTTAAGTTAATTGTTAGAAAGTAATCATGATGAGGACTAGAGACCCAAACCCGGGACATTTAAAACTGATCAGGAAGGGTTTTGATACCTCATATTCGATGTTCTCTAAATGTCTTAGCAGCATGATGTACTTGTGTTGCCCGGTGTAATAATGCCAAACTGGTTGAATTACTGCTCATGCTGATCTTGTTCTTGTATATAGAAACTGATCATGATTGTAATTGAATAATTTGTTAATAAAGAAAAGCAAATGTGAGAAGAATACATTTTTGTTTCTTAAAGTTTAAAGTGAACATAGGTAAATTGATTCTATGTCCGGACCGGAGGCTCAGATTATGCTTTTCTTTCTCCGCTCTTTATTTTATACAAAACTCACAGCAGCTCAGAAAAGCCCAAAAAATGCTCATATCCCAGAAACACAGGGGAAAAACGCATTTTACAAGAAAAATATGAAAACTCCAGAGAAATCAAACTACAACTCCCATCAGTCCATGTGGGAAATGTACAACACAAGTCCTTCCACAGTGTCCATGAAGGCTAGAAAGGGCATCCATCTTATGTCATCCCCCTCTTTCTTCGCTGCTTCGCAGCCAGTTAAGTTGTTTTGCCTATACTTGTTATGGATTGTTATTGAAATTGCCTGCATGTCGCTAGCATCGTATTTATATTGGGGGCTTTAGCACACACATCACATTGCGGGTTTCTCGCCGACTTGTTTGTGTGTTTTTCCTTCCTCAGAGCCCCATACGGCCGCGGGAACGCTTTCCGTTCCTTTCGCGGCCGCCCAAAGTCAGTTGCGGCGCGTAGAGCGACCGCTAGGGGGAGCTGTGACGTCTCGATGCTCCGCGTCGCGGTTTCCTCACAGAGAGGAGCCGCGCCAAGGTGATTGAAAGCGCCGCTGCACCGATTACGCCCGTATTGGGTCTGTAAAAGCCCTGCATCTTTGTATAAACGCCCACTGGGGTCTGTATTGCGGTATTAACAGCGTGAATCGCCTGAGGCCAGTCCAGCACTTACTATTGTTTTCTGTGGAAGCGCGCTGGGTGGCGGTTTGGACCCGGTCTTTTGAAGAGGGTCAGCGCGCTTAGAGGCTAGTGCTGCCATTATTGCTGGTTTTACCAGCCCCAAAGTCTTAGCAGTCCTTTGGTCTGCCCATAAAACTGCTCTGGGTTCCCCAGCCTTACAATAATTATTGAAGGTTTAACCTTTGTGATCCCCTGCTTTTATATTCGAATTACCCTGTTTAGGAGTGGGTTTTTTCAGTCACTGCTTACCTTTTAACATGGAGCAGGACAATTACTACGCAGAGGAAGAAACTCATCAATACCTACCTTATGACGATGAGTTCTTCGACGCGGTGGACAACTCAATCTACCGGTGTGTCACCAAGGTGGTGGGTCCCATGGAGGAGCGCCTGTCCAACCGTATTGTGGTGGAGTGCGCAAAGTTGGTGCAGGCCCATTTAGGGACACCGGTTACTGTTCCCACTCCCGTTCCTGGGGAGGGCCCCCGACTCCGAAAAGACCCTGCAGAGAAGGGGACCCCGAAGGGGCACAGGGAGTGGACAGGGACGCCTTTGAGCGCCTGCGTAGCGCTTTTTTGGCAAAGGCGACTGTCCCCGCCCCTGTGCCGCTGCCGGCCTCGGACCCTTCGGCGTCTATGGGTGTTTTCCCCCCAACACCCGACGGGGAGTCACCGGCAGACACGGACGATGATGAGGGGTCGTCGTGTTCTTGGCACCCATCCGGCTCCGCCTCCGAGTTACCGCAGGACAGCACGGGCATGTTGGACCCGGAATAAATCATTCGTCCGCAGCCTGGACGCCTGGGGACAAAGTGGCGAAGTTCGTGGCGGGACGCCTCCGCAAACCCTTGGAAAAGGAAGCGAGAGGGTGTCTGCGAGGGCAATGCCCAAGGCCCACATTGGAGGGGAAGGTGGCCTTAACACCAGAATTAGACTCTAAAATGGCCACCTTCCTGGCGAAATATATGAAGGACCCTCGCAAGGGCATCGACCGCTCCTGGCGTTCCTGCCAGGATAAATTGCTCGACGCAATAGGGCCTATCACGAAGATACTTGATATGGCGGAGGAGGCGAAGGTGACAGGCTCTGCCATATCCCCCGACGTCCTGTCGAACTGTGCGCAAAGGGCGGGCATCTTCATAGGGAACGCCAATTGTGCCCTATCGACTGAACGCCGGCGGTCTCTCCTAATTAAGTTAGACCCAAAGTTAGGAGATCTGGCCTCCTCGGAGGCAGGTGCTGTGGCGCAGGGGGGTCTCTTCGGAGACCCTTTTGTTAAAGAACTAGGTAAATTCGTCGCCACGTTTACCTCGTTGGACAAGGCCCAACATAAAAAAGGGTCTTCCAGCCCCGTTTCTCTCAGGGGGCCGGTCGCGGTAGGAGCCGCGCGACCGGCCGTGGCGGTCCGCAATTCGCCAATAAGGGTCAAGGCTCCGGGCGGGGTCACTACAACACCACCGCCAACGACACAAATTTCTACCCCACCAGAGGGCAGCGGTTCAGAGGCCGAGGCGGCTTTAAGAATAACGCCGGCAACAGTAATGCCAACGGTAAGTGTTATCACGGAAGACCTGGTTCAGATTGGCGGCCGGCTAGCGGCCTTTCAAAGGGCTTGGGCAGAGATTACAACAGACGCGTGGGTCTTACAAACCATTCGCGGTTTCCACATAGAGTTTTACGATCAGCCCCACCAATCAGGGTCTCCACGCCCTATAACCTTTTCAGTAGCTGACGCTCAGTTGATCGACGAAGAGGTCTCAGACCTGCTCCGCAAAAGAGCCATTTGTCGTTCGACTCGACATCCTGCGGGCTTCCTCAGCAACGTTTTTTTGGTGGACAAAACCGATGGAGGCAGACGTCCGGTAATCAATCTCAAGGAATTCAACGGGTGGTTGATCTAGCGTCATTTCAAGATGGAGGGAATTCATCTCCTCCGAGACGTTCTCCCCCCGAACGATTGGATGGTCCGGCTGGACCTCAAGGACGCGTACCTTGTAGTGCCCATTCACCCTCCGCACCGTCTGTTTCTACAATTTATCTGGAGAGATCAGGTATTCAAGGTTACTGCCCTTCCGTTCGGACTTTCATCGGTCCCCCTGGTGCTTCACAAAGGTGCTCCACCCAGCGGTGGAGTTCCTTCGGATTCAGGGTGTCCGTATGATTGTCTACCTGGACGACATTTTGCTGATGGCCCAATGTCCCGAGAAGTTGATTCTTCAACTTCAACAAACTATTTCCCTTTTACAAGGGTTAGGTTTTGTCATAAACAAAGACAAGTCAGTTCTCACACCGTCTCAGAGTGTGGTGTTTCTCTGGTTTGTCGTAGACTCCCTCCGTTGATCTTTAAGTCTTCCATCGCGAAAGATGGCAAAGATTCGGCATGTACTGCGTCAGACAATAGCCAAGTCTCATACCTCCCTCTGCCAGATTGCCAGGGTGGTGGGGCTCATTTCCTCCTCCATCCAAGCAATCTTCCCGGGACCCCTTCACTATCGGGCCCTACAACGCCTCAAGGCGCACCATCTGCGGAGAGGCCTGTCCTACGACCAGATGGTTGCCCTCTCGGCGGAAGTGAAAGTAGATGTCCTGGTGGCTTACCCATATGGAGGCCTGGAACGGTCGAGCAATATTCGGGTCGGTCCCAGACCTCGTGATAGAATCCGACGCCAGCAGGTCGGGGTGGGGCGCCCATTGCGGGGAATTCTCCACAGGTGGCGCTTGGTCGTCAGACGAACAGAAATTGCACATCAACTGTTTGGAACTTCTGGTGGGTTCCTTCGCAGTGCGCTGCTGGACCAGAGACACGGTGCGGTCATGTGTGCTACTGAAAATGGACAATGTCTCAGCGGTCCAATACGTCAACCATCTGGGAGGTCCGCGTTCCCGAGCTCTGGCGAACCTGGCAAAGGAGTTTTGGGATTACTGTCTGGCCCATCATATCTCCGTAACAGCGGAGTATTTACCGGGTCAAGCCAATCAGGTAGCGGATTGGCACTCCAGGGACGCCAGCCAGTAGAAGATGGATACTCAGGTTTTCCAATGGCTGGACGACCTTTGGGGTCCTTTCTCGGTGGACCTGTTTGCCTCCCGCCTGGATCACCAACTTCCGCGGTTCTTCAGCTGGAGACCAGAGCCCCTCGCGGAGGCCACGGATGCGTTCCTCCAGGACTGGAGTCCGGAGAAGGGTTATGCGTTTCCCCCCTTCTCGATGGTGGTGAGAACGGCGGCCCAACTACGCCGCCAGAAGGTGGAATTGGTGGCGGTGACACCAGTCTGGAGGTCCCAAATTTGGTTTCCGGTTCTTCTGGAACTTTCTTGGGTTTCTCCAATCCTACTCCCCCGGTTTCCTAATCTTCTCAATCCGGAAGGGGAGCAACATCACCTCATCGTTCAGGGTTCTCTCCACCTCATGGCATGGCGGCATTCCGGCGACGCTGGTCGCTCCCAGGCCGTTCGAGACCAGCTGAGGACCTCTTATCCAAGGCCTGGGCGGACAGCTCCGCAAAGCGTTACCGGTCCGCATGGACTAGATGGATGCGTTGGTGTCTTCGACGGGACTTGGATCCCTTGGTCGCGGGCGTCGTTCCCATTCGGAACTTTTTAGCGGAATTGGCAGTAGATGGACTGGCGTACCGTACTATTAACGCAATGCGTTCAGCGATTTCGGCGGCTCACTACCCGGTGGAAGGAGCTCCGATTGGAGAACATCCTTTTGTTTGTCGACTTTTAAGAGGTATTCGACTTTCGTTACCCCCGGAGCCACGTTACTCTGTCTTATGGGACGTCAATATCGTTTTGAATCTCTTTCTGTCGTGGCAACCTAACAAATACCTGACCTTGAAAGAGCTTTCGGCCAAGTTAGCCATGCTTCTGAGTTTGGTATCTTGTCGCAGAGTCTCCGATGTCCGAGCATTAGACATCTCGGCGAGAGTTTTTCCCCCGGAAGGGGTAACTTTTACTGTAGGTCGACGTACAAAATCTTCGTCTAGAACGATTTCGTACCCAGCCTTTTCAGATGTCCCCAAGCTGTGTGTTGTTCAGTGTCTTAAGGCATACGAAGACTTGACTTCAGAAGTTCGTCCTCCGGGCGAAAAACAACTACTCATTGCCTTACGAAAACCACACAAAGCAGTTTCCTCCCCCACTATAGCCAGGTGGGTGCGATGGGTCATGCGTGAGGCAGGTATTGACACTAAACTGTTTGGCGCTCACTCCACCAGAGGTGCTATGGCTTCTAAGGCTTTTTCTCTGGGAGCTCGCTTGGAGGACTTGATGCGCGCCGCGGATTGGTCTTCGGACTCCACCTTTAACCCCTTCGCTGCTAGGCCTTCCCCCCCCCCCCCCCCGTGCTAAGCCTTTTTTTTGGCTATTTGGGGTAGTTCGCGCTTAGGCCCCTGTAACTTTTTGACCACATAAGGTATCCACACCAAATTTGCGTCCTTTTCTTCCAACATCATGGGGATTCTAAAGGTACCCAGGGTTTGTTGATTCCCCTGGAGGGGACCCAGAAATTAGTCAAAATACAGCTAAATTTTGGGTTTTTTGGGAAAAATGCGAAAAAAGTGCTACAGATGAAAGAGTCTGGTTTTCCCCCTGAAAATGGTATCAAAAAAGGGGTTGTGGGGCTGAAATCACCATCTTCCAAGCTTTCAGGGACAAGCAGACTTTTGTCCGAAAACCAAACTTTTTTACAGTTTTGGCATTTTTCTGGGACATAGCCTATTTTTGCTATTTTTTTTGTGCATTCAACCTCCTTCCAGTTAATGGTAGAAATGGGTACGAAAGCAATAATGGATCCTGGAAAGCTATACATTTTTAAAAAGTAGACAAAATTCTGAATTCAGCAAGGGGTCATTTGTGTAGATCCTTTAAGTTTTCTTTATAGACACTAGCAGTTAAATAAAGGAAAAATTGAAAATTAGTTGAAAAAAAACAGCCATTTGTGTCAACGTTTTCACCTGTAACTTCTAATTATGACAGCTATTTGAAAGCAATATACCGTTATATCCGCTGGACCTTTCTGGTTGTGGGGATATATAGGACTTGTAGGTTCACCAAGAACCCGACGAACCCAGAGCCAATAACTGAGCAGCGTCTTGCAATGGTTTTTTATTATGTACCGGGTATATAGGAATTATTTTGGGAAAATGTATACATGGAAAAATCGGTATGAAAGACACCTATGTATTTCTGAAATGGGAACAAAATGTAGAGTTTAGAAACAGTAGATATTTGCACATTTCCGAAATTGGGAGTACCCATACTAGCATGTGAATTATAGGTCATTTTTCAAAATGACTTATTTTTTACACATTGTCTTTCATTTGGAAGGCAGAAATGCATCGAAAGTCAATAGGTAATAACAGTTGCTCTACAATTCTGTGTTACCCTAAGTCTCCCGATAAAAATGGTACCTCACTTGTGTGGGTAGGCCTAGTGCCCGCGACAGGAAACGGCTCAAAACGCAACGTGGACACACTTTATTTTTACAGTGAAACCTGACCCTTTTTTTGCAAAGTGCCTAGCTGTAGTTTTTGAACCCTAGCTCTGCCATCACCTAGGTAAACCTAGCTAACCTATACATTTTTGAAAACTAGTCACCCAGGGGAATCCAGGATGGGGTGACTTGACTGGCTCTCACCAGGTTCTGGAACCCAGAATCCCTTGCAAACCTAAAAAATTGTCAAAAAAACCACATTTTCCTCACTTTTCTGTGGTGGAAAGTTCTGGAATCTGCGTGGATCCACAAAATTCCACCCACCCCGCGTTCCCCAAAGTCTTCCGAAAAAAACGGTACCTCACTTGTGTGGGTAGGCCTAGTGCCCGCGACAGGAAACAGCGCAAAACGCAACGTGGACACACCACATTTTCACAGTGAAAAATTACCCTTTTTTTGCAAAGTTTCCTAGCTGTAGTTTTTGAACCCTAGCTCTGCCAGCACCTAGGGAAACCTACCAAACCCACACATTTCTGAAAAGTAGACACCCGGGGGATTCCAGGGAGGTATGGCTTGCCTGGATTCCCCCAACGTTTTCTTACACAGAATCCCCTGCAAACCTGAAATTTTGCTGTAAAAATCACTTTTTCACACATTTTTGTGTGGGAAAGTTGTGGCATCAACGGGCTGACACAAATTTCCTACCACCCAGCTTCCCCAGGTCTCCGATAAAAATGGTGCCTCACTCGGTGGGAGGCCCAAGTACCAGCGACAGGCAAGGGCCCAAAACATTTTGTGATAGGCAATTTTGAAGTTGCCTCAATACGTTTTGGGCCCTTGCCTGTCGCGGGTACTTGGGCCTCCCACCCGAGTGAGGTACCATTTTTATCGGGAGACCTGGGGGAAAGCTGGGTGGTAGGAAATTTGTGTCATCCCGGTGATGCCACACCTTTCCCACACAAAAATGTGTGAAAAAAGTTATTTTTTTTTTCCAGCTAAATTTCAGGTTTGCAGGGGATTATGGGTAAGAAAACGTAGGGGGATCCACGCAAGCCATACCTCCTGAATCCCCCGGTGTCTACTTTTAGAAATGTGTGGCTTTGGTAGGTTTCCCTAGATGGCTGCCAACCCCGGGGACAAAACCTCATGGGACCCCAATTGAAAACCAGGTTAGTTTGTGATAGGTAATTTTGATGTCGCCTCACAAAGTTTTGGGCCCTTGCCTGTTGCGGGTCCGTGACCCACCCACGCGAGTGAGGTACCATTTCTATTGGGATACTTGGAAAAAGGCGGAGGGGTAGGAAATTTGTTGTTTCTGTCTGCAGCGTGAAAATTTTGGCACAATAATGCAAGAAAAATGTGACGGACACAATTTGAGGTTTGCAGGACATTGTGGCTAAGATAACTTGTTGGGATCCACAAGAGAGACAGCAGCATGTACTCCCTTGGGTGTTAAGTTTACGACAATATCTACAATTGGTAGGTTATTCTTAGATAGAATGTACACCTTGGCAGAGAGACAAAAAAGACCAAGATTACTGCACAGCCATCTATTCCTCAAGCGCACACACACATACTGGTTGGATTTGGCACGAGGGCGAGTGATGGTTCAGTATATAAAATTTTATTAACAAGAGATTTCACAAAAATGAAATGCACAGTCAATAATTGAAAGGACAAAGAACTGAACCAGTGACTCGGAGCTCGTGAGCTGTAAAGCCACGTCAAGGCCCCAACCGCTTTACAGGCCATTCACACACCTTTCATACGTGATACACACAAGACCATTCACACCACCAGGCACGAAACCAACACATTACAACATTCATAAAAAGGGACAAGGTACACCCGGCTTGAGAAAGACAGAAAATACATATTTCTGCACAACCACCTATTCCTCAAGCACACAGACATACTGGTTGGATTTGGCACGAGGGTGAGTGATGGATCAGTATATACAGTTGTATTAACCAGAGATTTCACAAAAATGAAATGCACTGTTAATAATTGAAAGGACGAGAAACTGAACCATTGACTCACAGCTCGTGAGCTGTAAAGCCACGATAAGGCACCAACCGCTTTACAGGCCATTCATACACCTTTCATTTTTTTTTTTTAAATGTTTTTATTGATTTTATAAAACATTAAGCCAGACATCATACAGCGGCACATGGGGTCACGTATACACTCAGCATAATATGACATGATTACCACCATCCTAGAATAATACCCTTGAGTAATTGCTGACATCCAGAATTGTCGCCAATTGTCACATATAGTGAGCTGGTAGGATTGTGAAGTCTCCAACATCATAGCAAAACATGTCTTTTCTCACTATTCCCGCCTACACCATAGTGCGGGGGACCGACTAACAAGTTAGTAAATCTATCTGGGCACAGTGTAAATAAAACATCGTAACTATTAACATCCATCGCCCCTCCCTTCCCTCCCTGCACGCCCGGCCCACAATACTTGACAACAGCGATAGTGTCTCATCTATATCCACAATTATACACATCTTGGTTCCCAAGTCCGTCATATTTAAACTATACATTCCTGCCACCATTCTGGTCATGGCAAACATGCAACATGAGGGGTCCGATCGTCCCATGTCCATCCAGCAGGCCCCCTTAGCAGGATCCCCGACATAACCTAATAGGACAAAATATCTATCGCAGCGTATTCTTCAAGCATTGCATACCAATCCAGCGAGATCGGAGTCTTCCTAAGACCTCTGTATTCCTCCCTTTGCAGTTCAGCTCCCTCTGCCCTACCCCATTTCATCACTTCAGTGTGCCAGTCTTGTAATGACGGGGCTTTAGTAGCCTTCCATCGTGTGGCTATGGCTCTTTTGGCTAGCAGGAGCGCGAGGTTAGCGAAACGCGAGGTAGGGTTGCCCTTCCCTCCCCGAGGTCCCAATCCCAGTATGCAGTATTCCAAGGTGTCATTTCGGCGCACCGGGGCCACCGCCGACAGTATTTTGCACACTGTCGCCCAATAATGTCCCAATCGAGGGCAATCCCATACCATGTGGATCAGTCCCGCATTGGGTGCGTGGCAGCGCGGGCAGGCATCTGTCACCTTTGTGAACATGGCTCTCAGCCGACGTGGGGTCAAGTACGCCCTATGTAGCAACATCAACTGAATAAATTTAAATTTGGGATTGCGAGAAACCTTCTTGGGGAACCCCAGTATAGTGTCCCATTCTTTGGCCGTAAATGGGCGACCCACATCCCCTTCCCATTTGTCGCGCAGCGGCTGTAATGAGATCGCTCTCTCAGTTCGAATCCCGTGAGCTAGCCATTTCGCCAGCCGGGCCCCGTTACCCATCAGGTATTGCATGGTAAGCAGTGTGTTCGTGGGTGGTTCCGTATCATCTGGCGACCATATGGTGCGTATATATCTGGAAATATGCGTGTGTAAAAGGAATAGCGTATCGGGGGCATCATGGGCACGGACAAACACTTCGTGCGTCATTAACACCCCCTCCGCATAGAAGTCTCCTAGGGTAGTGATGCCTGCCTCAGTCCAGGCTTGTAGGGCTCGACGGGAGGCTAGTCCCGAGCGCGTGGGGATACCCAGCAGCGGAATAGTGGGGGCGTACGGCCTGCTCCGGTCAGTATATCTTACCGCACTCCGCCAGTATGCTATAGCTAACCTTAATAAGGGGGGTGCGGACACCAACGGGGGAGTTTGTGGTAGTAAAAGCCTGTGGATGATCCCCTTATCCCTATCCCGCGCTGTCATATCCAGCTCATGTAAATTGCGGCCAGCAAGCCAGTACGCCAGCCATTGTAGCTGGCTGGCGTAGCAGTACGCTCGTAGGTCCGGTACCCCCATCCCTCCTTGTTTCGTGGGAAGTTGCATCTTCGCCAGGCTTATACGACTACGCCCTGAGCCCCATATTAAATCTGTCACCAGAGAGTTCAACACTTTAAAGAACCTCGCTGGTACAAGTAGTGGCAGGTTGGTGAAGAAGTAAAGGAGCCGCGGCAGCAGCACCATTTTTGTAATGGCCACTCTGCCTGCCACCGATAGAGGCAGTGAGACCCAGAACTGGATTTTGGATTTAAGAGCAGTAATCGCTCGCCCTAAATTGCCGTCTAGGAGGTCCGAGTTATTGCAGTAAATTTGTATTCCGAGATATTTAAACGTGACTGGTGCTATGTGAAAAGCCCAGGGACCGAACCGAAAAGATCCGCTCCTCTCACTGCCGGCAAAGAAATACGCGTATGACTTGGCAGCATTGATGGCCAGACCCGAGATGTTTTGGAATGTCTCAAATATGGCGGGCATAGGGGAAGGATCAGCAGTCATATCCTTGATATAAAGAATGAGGTCATCCGCGTATGCCGAGACGGTGTGGATCGTACATCCCCGCAGTAGTCCCCGCCCACCCGCGAAGGTACGGAGTCTGTGTAGCAGCGGTTCTAACGCCAAGATGAACAGCAACGGTGACAAGGGGCAACCCTGTCTTGTCCCCCGGGCCACTGTGTATTGGCCTGAGACGAACCGACCCGTGCATGCTCGTGCTGTGGGGTTTGTATAGAGTAAGCGCACCCACGCTATGTATTCCTCAAGTATGCCAAAGCGTGCGAGGGCATAGAACATGTAGTCCCATCGCAGGGAGTCAAACGCCTGCCGTAGGTCAAGGGATATGCAGCCCTCTGCGGTTCCCGTCCCTTGTGTGCCTAACAGTACTCGGTGTAGCCGTCTGATATTGAGGGCCGTACTCCTACCAGGTACAAACCCGCACTGATCAGGATTTATCAGGTCGGGAATAAATTGATTAAGACGCGTGGCCAATATCTTACTCAGGATTTTATAGTCCGTATTGAGAAGTGATAACGGTCTATAGCTCGAGATAAGCAAGGCATCCCTTCCGGGCTTCAATAGCGATACCACTAATGCCTGCAATGTAGTAGCTGGCAACCCATCTCGTTCCAGTGATTCGTGGTAAAGACATTGCAAATGAGGAGTCAGTAAATTGATGTATATTGCGTAAAATTCGGCCGGGAGGCCATCCGTCCCCGGGGTCTTATTACGCGGTAATGCCTTAATCGCCTGCCGTATTTCCGTCCCTGTGATTGGTCGCAGGAGGTCATTACGCTGCGTTTGTGATTTGGGGAATGCATATGCCATCGAAAAACGATTCAAAGTCAGTGCGTGTGAGAATAGTCGATGGACCATAAAGATGTTCATAATAGTCCCTAAACGCGGTGTTGATATCGAATTGCGTGTTTACTACTACGTCCATGTTATTCCGGATTTCTAATATAGGTGTGGGCAGTGGGGTGTTTCGGACTAGTCGGGCTAGCAGTGGTCCCGACCTGTCAGCCTGTGCATGTTGTTTTTGCAGGAACAACCTGTAGTCCACAATACGCAGCTCTTAAAGTAGCTCCCCGTATTGGATATTAGCCTCCTGCAATTGCGTCAATTGGTCATTTGTCCCTGCAGCCTCCCCCTCTAGTGTTGCCAGCCTGGCCTCTGTAATACGCTCTATAAGGGCGAGTCTCACTCCTACTTTGGTGCTAATCGCCACTCCCCGTATGGCCGTCTTAAAGGCATCCCATTCCACCTGTCGGGAGCTAACAGTCCCCTTATTCTCTGAAAAATAATTTACAATCGCTTCCGAGAGGGTAGTGCGGAATACCTGATCCTCCAGCATCTCGGGTTGTAATTTCCAGGTCGGGATCGGAGTAGGAACCTCACCCCACTGCATGGTTAATTCTACAGGGCTATGATCCGATCATGTTTTCCCCATGTGGAGCACCGCGGTAATGGACCCTATCAGAGTGCCGGAGCACAGAAAACGATCGATCCGAGTGTGTAGTCTGTGTGGTGGCGAGTAAAAGGAGTATTCCCTGTGCCCTATATGTTTTGCGTGCCATGCGTCATGTAGTTCCCAGCCCTCCGTCCAGCTCCCAAGCGCCTCCGCTTGTTTTTTGCTTTCAGTGGCATGTAGCGGTGGGTGAGACCTGTCTAAGGCAATATCTAACACAGCGTTGAAGTCCCCCCCTATCACCCAGGGGTATGCTGTCCAGTCCGTCAAGGCTGCACTCAATGTAACTAGAAATTTATCCTGGTCTACGTTCGGGGCATATATACAGCCCATGACCACATGAGCCCCATCCAATAAACCATGCAGCAGTACATATCTGCCGTTGACATCTATTTTTTGCTCTAAGAGCTTGAAAGGGACCGTACCCCTCTTCCATATCGCCGCCCCCCTAGAGAAAGCGGAGTATGTTGTAGCAAACAGCTGTCCCCTCCATTTCCTCTGCAATTTGGCAGCTTCGCCAGCATTAAGATGAGTTTCCTGCAAGTAGGCTATAGCGACCTTCCTTCTAGTAAGCTGTGTCCAGTACCCAGTGTCGTTTAGGAACTGACCCCAGTCCCCTCACATTCCATGTGCAATAGGTGTATGTGTTATGTAATGCCATCCCGGCGACGAGAATGAAGTTGGTGTATCTTGTGGAACCCAAAACCCTGTATGTGAAAACCGTTGCAGGGCCGAGCATGTCTCTACCCAGAAATTCACAAACATTAGGTTCCCCCATGAAACAATAGGGGACCAAACAAAAAACAAGAGTCCAACATGGACTGCAAACAAGAAATGCGATAGCGCAGTCGCCTGGGGGGGTGGAGGCCTGAACTGCATCAGTTCTTGACAACAACGTAATGTGCATTTAAGTATGTCTGTCTCGGTGGTATTGACACACCTCCCTATGAAGCACGTGTATTCTGGACCCTCTGAGCAAATATTAACAGCAGCATACACAGCACATATTCTTGGCATACATTACCACTCCCGGACATCTCGGAACGTATCATCAAAAGTCCCTGGCAACCTGGGCCGTGATCGAAGGAAACAACGTTATGCTAGTGTCCGATTCAGAGCGTATCGTGGCGGCATCAGACGAGTGTTCCGAGGGTGCCGCAGTCTGAGCATCATGAGCCGCCAGAGCCGCCGCCGTGAGGAGCGCATCTTTCTGGCTACTCGTGATCTGGTCCGAGGTGGGGCCAGAGTCCATAGCAGCCATGGAGTAGCCAGGCCCCGATCGGGGTAGTCCAGTCGTTCGCATCGGGGAGGCTCGGCGTAGCTGTTCCGATGGTAATGAAGTCTGAGAAGCCTCTGGTGTAATAGTTATGTCGAGCCAGTCCGCTACCTCCTCAGGTGTCTCAAAGAAGTACGATTTCTGACCATGAACCACTTTCAATCTTGCCGGGAAGAGTAGCGCGTATTTCAAGTTGCAGTCGCGGAGGCTCCTCTTCACCCCTAGGAATGTAGCCCTAGCTTTCTGGACCATTGGGGTAAAGTCCGGATAAAGTGAAATTGTTCGGTTCTCAAAGCGCACAGGAGCATTCTCTCAAGCAGCCCGCAGGATGATATCGGCCCCGGGGGGTCTGGAAGGCACCCGGTGCGCTCTCTCCACACTGTACATAGGTGTCAGCCCCTCTGTCGCCAAGTGGTCCCTCAGCCAGTCCTCAACAAACTGTGTCGGATTGGTCCCCTTACTGCGTTCCGGCATACCAAGTATTCGGACGTTGTTGCGGCGGGACCTCCCTTCCGCGTCGTCCACCCTTTCCTGCAATCCTTTCAATTGCCGCCGAAATTGCTCAAGTTGAGTGGAGTGTTCCGTTTGTTGCGGTATAAGGTCATCCAGGGCCAATTTGTTCGATTTGACCTTATCAGCCAGCTTTTTATGATCCGCTTGTAGCAAATTGAGGTTAGTGGACATCGTATCTATGCGTGTCTCCAACGCCGCACGGGAATCCCGGATTTCCTTCAAGATCAAGTCCAACTTAGCATCATGGGGATCTGTTCCTGTCGGAGATATCACGTTGTTGTCCGATGCGTTAGAGGGATCGCTGCCAAAAATGAGCTGTGACGTGCCATCGGCGGCGGCGTCCGCCTGCTTGTTTCTTGTGCGCCCCATAACGCCTCGTCATGCCCCTTTCTGTGCCCACCACTGGAGGACCCTTTAAAAATGTCCCGGGGGGCCCTGCTCTGCACAGCCACCCGCCCAGTACAGCTCCGGTCTCCGGCGTGTATTAGAGGGTCCCAGGGGCGCCAGGTCCACAGGCCTCAGGGGGTCCACCGTTTCTGTTCCGGGAGCGCACACTCGCCAGGTGGGCCCTGGCAGGGGATCCCTCTTCGTATCTCCGGTATCTGAAAGAGACACGTTAGTGACAGATTCCTTACCTTAGAATATCCCCAGGCGTCAGGCTGGATCCGGAAAGTTTTTGCGTAGCAGTACCCTTGCGCGTCGGTAGGCGGCGTCGTGCGGCTCCGCGTCAGTCGTCGGCGTCGTGATCGCCGGGATGACGTCGCGGGCAGTACTTAGACGCCGCCCCTGCGCGCTGACGTCAGTTCTTCTTTTTCCGCGCCAGCAAGCGCAGATCCGGGAAGAGCAGTGCCCTAGTCATTTTTTGACTAACTTTTTTGGTGAATTTTTTCACTGTTTTTTCCAATCGACTTCAAGGTGTCGTAGGGATGCCCAGGTTTAAACGTTGCGGTGACTGTGCTCGGATGATGTCCATCACAGACCCGCATCGGGAGTGTCTCTTCTGCCTCGGCCGAGGCCACGACACGGAGTCTTGTTCCGACTGCCGGGCCCTCAATCCGAAAGCTTTGCGAGAGCGGTCTCAAACTCCTCGAGGCCCGGCATTCGGCTCCGCGCAAGCCCCGGTCGCGTGAGAGGTCCAGGGGTCGATCGCGGAGTCCACACCGGTCGTCGGCATCGAAGTCTTCTTCGTCCGGTAAGTCCAAACACAAAAAGTCCAAAAAGCATCGTCGCTCTAGGACTTCGCCTCGCCGGTCTCGCGACTCGGCTGAGGCCCCTCCCGGCACCGTCCCCGCCCCCGGACATGCCTGAGGAGTCGCACCCGCAATACCCGTCCTTCCCGGGTTCGGGTGCGGATCCGGCCCAAGTACAGGACTTCCTGTCGGCCATGGCCCGCCTCTTCGGGCCTCAAGGTCCCTCCGGTGCGCCTTCGGGCCCCGCGGGCCCTGATGGGGTTGCTCCGGCGTCGCCGACGGCTCCGGCCCCGGCGTCGCCCGTGCCTCCTGCCTCGATTCCGGCCCCGGCCTCGATCCCGGCTCCACAACCCCCATCGACGCCGGTCGACCTAACAACACCTCCGCCGATGTCTCCGGTGCCGTTCTCGACGCCGCCTGGGGCTCCGGGCGGCGTCGTCCCCCAGTTCCTTCCGGCTCCGGACATGGACCCGGAACGACGTCGCTCGACGCCGGTTCCGGCGCCGATGGGACCTTGGGTCCCAAATGTCCCTCCTCCTCCTTATTTTGAACCAGAGGAGGACCAGGAGGACTGGGAGGGGTCTGATGACCCTCTGACACAACAGTGTCAGTACGATGAGGACTGGACAGAGGGTCTAGGGGATGCCAGTGGTCTAGATACTTCCCCTGACACTGGCATGCTGTCTCCTCCCGTGGCTACGGAGGAGGGAGCCAATTTTGCAACGGTGTTGCGTAGGGCGGCTGGGGCCTTACGTCTCCAACTCCCTACTGTGGCGGTCAAGACTAATATCTTGACAGAGGTGCTTCAGCCGGCAGCCTCCTCTACGGAGACTGTGCTGCCGTTTAACGACGCCCTCACTGACGTTCTTTGGGCGCCTGGTCCAAGCCCAACACAGGGGCTCCTGTGAATAGGAACGTGTCCCGACGCCATCGCCCAGCTCCGGGCGACCCCCTGTTTCTCTCTGTCCACCCCACTCCTGAGAGCTTGGTTGTCCAAGCCTCCGCTTCCCAAACCGCCTTCCCTACCGCCCCACCGGATAGGGAATCCAAACGCCTGGATCAATTTGGGAAGAAGGGTTTTTCTTCCTCCAGTGCTGGCTTGCGGTCCATCAACACCGCTTGTCTTTTGGGCCGATATACCCACTCCTTGTGGGATTCGGTGGCGACTGTCTTGCCCCAGTGTTCTGAGGAGGTCCAGACACTGCTTTCCCGCGCCATTGCGGAAGGAAGGGATGCGGCCAAATACACCATACGATGTGGCCTTGATACCGCCGACTCGCTGGGCAGGTCTATTGCAACGACGGTGGCGCTGCGACGCCACGCCTGGCTGAGAACCACTGGTTTTTCAGGGGATGTCCAGAATACTCTCATGGACATGCCCTTTGATGGAGTCGGTCTTTTTGGGTCCAAAGCAGACCATGCGTTGGAGCGCTTTAAGGACTCACGGGCTACTGCCAAGTCCCTGGGCCTTTCTGCTACACGCCCTCCGCTGACTTCTGCTTTTCGCCCCTATCGTGGCCACGGTAAGGGCGCCCCGTCACGTCAGCAGCCCAGCCACCGGCCCGCGCAGCAGGCGTCTTCGCGTGGCCGAGGACGTGGATTCCGCCGTGGCGGATCGGGCAACCAGCGTGCGGGTCAGGCCACCACCTCCAACCCGTCCGCGGCCTCCAAGCCCTCCTAGTCCCTCCTTTCAGGTGCACAGCACGCCAGTAGGGGCAGGGTCCGCCATCACCTTCCCCACTGGCGTACCATCACCTCGGACAGGTGGGTCTTGGACATTGTCCGAAGGGGCTACTCCCTCCCCTTCGAGACCACCCCCCAGCCATGCCACCTCAATTCCACCGCATGTCAGGGGATCACTTGGTACTTCTGCAGAAGGAAGTCACGGCCCTCTTGGCCAAGAGGGCCATCGAGCATGTTCCGACCCCAGAAGTAGGGCGTGGTTGCTACTCCCACTACTTCCTGGTGCCCAAAAGGACAAGGAGGACATGCGTCCTATCTTGGACCTCCGGAACGTCAATCGCTTCCTCCGGAAGGAGAAGTTCAAGATGCTCACCCTAGCTCAGGTCTTGACTGCCCTCGACCCTGGAGACTGGTTGATAGCGTTGGACTTGCAGGACGCATATTTCCACATCCCCGTCCTGCCGGCCCACCGGCGTTACCTCCGGTTCACGGTAAGCCCCGAGCATTTTCAGTTCACCGTGCTCCCCTTTGGCCTTACCAGGGCCCCTCGGGTGTTCACGAAAGTGTTGGCGGTGGTCGCAGCTCATCTGCGCCGGGCAGGGGTTTCAGTCTTCCCCTACTTCGACGACTGGCTGCTGAAGGCGGGCTCGTCCCAGGCAGTCGTCTCCCACCTCCAGACTACGGCCGAACTCCTGCACTCGCTGGGGTTCTCCATCAATGTGCCGAAGTCTCATCTGATTCCTTCTCCACAGCTCCTTTTCATCGGAGCAGTTCTGGACACGACGCAGTTTCGGGCCTATCCTCCCGAACGGCGAGTCCGGGATATTCAGGCTATGATTCCGATCTTTCAGCCTTTATCCTGGGTTTCGGTACGGATGACCCTGAGGCTGCTGGGCCTCATGGCCTCCTGCATCCTGCTGGTCACTCATGCCAGATAGCATATGCGGGCTCTGCAGTGGGACCTGAAGTTCCAGTGGGCGCAGCACCAGGGCAACCTGTCCGATCACGTCCAGATCTCGGAGGGGACTGCAAAACAGTTGCAGTGGTGGCTCTCGAACCGGCAATGGGTCATGGGCAGATCCCTCTCCCTTCCCCAGCCAGAGCACACAGTTGTGACGGACGCGTCCCTTCTGGGATGGGGCGGTCACATGGGAGAGGCGGAGATCAGAGGCCTCTGGTCTCCGGCGGAGTCCCGGCTCCATATCAACCTTCTGGAGCTCCGGGCGATCCGACTTGCACTCAAAGTATTCCTTCCCTCTGTCAAAGGGAAGGTAGTGCAGGTGTTCACCGACAACACCACCGCCATGTGGTACTGCAACAAACAGGGCGGGGTGGGGTCGTGGACCCTTTGTCAGGAGGCTCTGCGCCTCTGGACATGGCTGGAACATCAGGACATGTTCCTGATGGTTCAACACCTGGCAGGTTCCCTGAACGCCAGGGCGAACGAACTCAGCCGCAGGTGCATGATGGATCACGAATGGCGTCTTCACTCGGAAGTGGCGCAAGGACTCTTTCTACAGTGGGGAGAGCCTTGGTTAGATCTATTCGCCACCGAAGAGAACGCGCAATGTCATCAGTTCTGCGCGTTGGAATTTCCAAGGCGGCACTCGCTCGGCGACGCTTTTCGTCGCGAGTGGAGTTGCGGTCTGTTGTACGCCTTTCCGCCTATACCACTTCTACCCAGAGTGTTGAAGAAGATTCGGCACGACCGGGCCCAAGTCATTCTTGTGGCTCCGGACTGGGCTCGAAGAGTTTGGTATCCCGAGCTACTCAATATGAGCGTAGATCCCCGATCCGTCTGCCTCTTCGGGAGGATCTTCTGTCGCAGCGGCAGGGGACGGTCCTCCACCCGAACCTGTCCAGTCTACACCTGCTTGCGTGGAGATTGAGCGGCGGCAGTTGATTCCTTTCGACTTGCCTCCCGAAGTTTGTGATGTGATTCTGGCAGCCAGGCGTCCCTCCACTAAGGTGGTATACGCCTGCAGGTAGAACAAATTTGTGGCATGGTGCACAGCAAAGGCTGTGAATCCCCTCTCTGCCCCTCTTTCTGAGGTTCTTCTGTTCCTCCTTTCACTGGCCCAACAGGGTTCTGCCCTGGGTACCATCAAGGGTTATCTTTGTGCTATCTCGGCCTTCCTCAGGCTCCCTGATCAGCCCTCCCTTTTCAAGTCCCCGTTGTTAACAGGTTCTTGAAAGGCATTACTCACCTCTTCCCTCCTGTTCCGTTTGTGATGCCTCAGTGGGACTTGAACTTGGTTCTTACCTTTTAATGTGCGCTCCCTTTGAGCCTCTACATAACTGTCCTCTTCGTCTTCTAACTCTGAAGACAGCCTTTCTGGTGGCCATCACCTCCGCTCGGCGGGTGAGTGATCTCCAGGCTCTATCTTGCAAACCTCCCTTTCTGTCTGTTCATCCAGACAAGGTTGTTCTTCGGACGCGTCCGTCCTTCTTGCCAAAGGTGGTTACTGCCTTCCACATTGGGCAGACCATCACTTTGCCTACCTTCTTTCCGCCTCCTTCCAGAGAGGAAGAGAGGCTCCACCGTCTGGACCCAAAACGTGCGCTCTCCTTCTATATCGACCGCACAAAACACTTCCGGGTGGATGACCAGCTCTTTGTTGGCTACGTGGGCGCCAAAAAAGGTCGGGCGGTGCACAAACGAACCATCTCCCGCTGGGTTACCTTGTGCATCAAGACCTGCTATTGTTTGGCTAAGAAGGAGCCTCCTGTTGGGCTGCGTGCCCATTCCACCAGGGAAACGGCTGCTACCACGGCCTTGGGCCGCGGCCGGTTATTTGTCAGGCAGCTACGTGGGCCTCGCTGCACACGTTTACAAAGCATTACTGCCTTGACAGTCAGGTCCGGAGGGACGGCTTCTTTGGCCGTTCTGTCCTCCGGGACTTCCTTGTCTGATCTTTGTTCGCAGACCCACCACCGGGGTTGGTATTGCTGGGGTATCTATTCTAAGGTAAGGAATCTGTCACTAACGTGTCTCTTTCAGGTGCACAAGTTACTAACTTGTGTAACGATATATCTGTAAGAGACAGTAGTTAGTGACAGATTCCTTACCGCCCCACCCATCCTCCCCGTTCTGCGAACTGATTTCTAGGGTTAAGGACATCCCTTTCAGGGCCCTAGTATTTTTCAGACACCTATGTCAGCTTCTTGCATGGCTCTGCGTTCCTGGCGCGGAAAGTCGTGTACAGAACTGACGTCAGCGCGCAGGGGCGGCGCCTAAGTACTGCCCGCGACGTCATCCCGGCGATCACGACGCCGACGACGGACGCGGAGCCGCACGACGCCGCCTACCGACGCGCAAGGGTACTGCTACGCAAAAACTTTCCGGATCCAGCCTGACGCCTGGGGATATTCTAAGGTAAGGAATCTGTCACTAACTACTGTCTCTTACAGATATATCGTTACACAAGTTAGTAACTTGTGCGTTAAGCAGAGCAAGCCCGGTGGCGAAATATTCCTCCGCCCCACCAATGCAGTTGTGCGCCTTACCTCACCACCAGGGCAGGCCGTAGGTAATGGGCGTCATCTCGCCCAGTCCGTGCGCCTCCCGAACAGGGCCGGTCAGGGTGCCAGTATACGCGTGCCCTCCGTGCATCAGCACTGTCTCCGGGGTCACAAAGCTGCAGCGTTTACCTCCAAAGCGGGCCTCCTGCATGTATAAAGCCACAGTGTACTGCCTCGCCGACCCACTCGGTAGGAAGCCTAAACGGCCGGCACAGTATGACCGGGTGCCCCGCCGCGGGCCTTGGGGACGCGTTTCTCAGCGCACCGCCGGTCAGTGATCAATCAGTACCTAGGCGGGGAAGGGCAAGGGGGGGGGGGCGATACACTCGTACTCCACACTCGCCATAGCTCCAGTATCCTCCAGGTCGCACCCGGCCCCTCACCAGATCGCCGCCATCACCGCTCTGCCGGTCTCAGTCTCGAGCAGTCTCCTCCGCCATTTTGTCCTTTGGGGCCGTGACTGCTGCCGAATCAAAGCAGCCGATTAACTCACTGCGTCCGCCTCAATCAATGCCGCCGCTCCTTTCGCTCATCAGCTGCCACCCCATGCATACTCCGGTCGCCTCCAGCAGTGTCAGGAGCTCCGTCTAATCGCGGCACCTCACAAGTCCGCCATTCAGCGGCCGCGACTCCGCCCCTCTTCAGCCCAGGCCGCCCGGGATCCGCGCTGAGATCGGTAGTCCGTCGCAGGTTGCCGGTGTCCCAGTCGCCGCCACAGGCTCTAGTGTCGTTCTGCCGCAGCTGGAGAGTCACCTCTGCTCCGCGGGTCCAGGATTGTGCAGGATAGTTAGCGAAGTGTCAGGGCAGAAGACGGAGCTCTTTCAGCTCACGTCCTCCATGCTCGGCAGTTGGCCACGCCCCCCATTCATACACCTTTCATACGTGTGACACATACAAAACCATTCACACCGCCAGCCGCGGGCCCAGCACATTACAACACTCTCACCAGCAGACAGCGCCATTCAAGGGCCCATCACTTTCACACGCCCACATTCCTGACACAGCAACCACACCAGCTCACGGATTGCGTGGAGTGGCGTTTGGCTAGCAGTGTGTGTAGTGACAAGCCGCAAGTCACTACTCACACAGCTCCAGCCAAGCGCCCGTCCACTCACACCGCCAGCCAAGCGCCAGTCCACGCACACCGCCAGCCAAGCGCCAGTCCACGCACACCGCCAGCCAAGCGCCAGTCCACGCACACCGCCAGCCAAGCGCCAGTCCACGCACACCGCCAGCCAAGCGCCAGTCCACGCACACCGCCAGCCAAGCGCCAGTCCACGCACACCGCCAGCCAAGCGCCAGGCACGCACACCGCCAGCCAAGCGCCAGTCCACGCACACCGCCAGCCAAGCGCCAGTCCATGCACACCACCAGCCAAGTGCCAGCCTACACACACCGCCATCACATTTAGGATTTTTTTTATACAAAAAAGAAAACACAAACAAATTGCAAATAGAAACAAATCTACTAACACAAAATCTGAAACTAAATACATTGCACAAATGCCAACCTTGAAACTGAATACAAAATATAAAACAATAGAGACCAGGCAGTTCACTTTAGCACTCATGGATGCTCGCAAAAATTATTTTGCGTGTGGTACATTCTAAAACAAGCAAGCACACACAGCCCAGGGTTAGGACACTCGGGGCAGTACATACGAGTCTCCTTCTGCGTACATCTTTGCCAACAGACTCTACATCTCCTACTGGGAAAGTCTTTTGAGGGTGTGGGAGGAATGTGATCAGGAAAGTGGCGATCTTTCAATCTAGCCACATCGTCCACCACTCCAACTCTAGGAACACTTGCCTGTTCCCCTAAAACAAGGCTGCCTATTACAGACTCCTGAAACTTAGCAAAAGTCATCTTTGACTCAGGACAAGGATCCTTGAATACAACAAAACCATTAAAGGTTGCCAAGTGGAAAAGATGGATAGCCAACTTCTTATACCAAATATAAGCCTTACGAAGAGCAGCATAAGGTTCCAACCTCTGATCTACTCTGTCAACACCACCCATGGGCCTATTATAGTCTAAAATGCACACAGGTTTGCGAGCTTCAGCAACCTGACCCCAAACAGTCACAGGTGAAGTGCTTTCATCATGGATGGTAGTCCGCATGTAGACATCTCTCCTGTCTGAAAACTTCACAGCTAGAAGTTCCTCGCAATGCAACGCACTGCACTGTCCCCGCACAAGCTTTTGACAAACTAGTTCTTTAGGGAAACCTTTACAGTTGGAGCGGATTGTGCCACAAGCAACAGTGTCCACTTTGGCCAATTCCCTGAACAACCGCACACCAGTGTAGAAGTTATCTACATATGAACGGTGACCTTTGTTAAAAAGTCCTCTACCAAGTTCCCACACAATTTTCTCAGTCACTCCAAAAGTGGACGGACAACCAGGGGGGTTAATCCTGGATTCCTTACCGGTGTACATCCTGAAATTAGAGACCTATCCAGTCCTACTGTCACACAGCATATACATCTTAATTCCATAGCGTGCCCTCTTACTAGGAATGCATTGCCTAAAAACCAAGCGTCCCTTGAACAGGACCAAAGACTCCTCAATAGCTATTTCTTTGCCTGGAGCATAAATCTCAGAAAATCGATCAACAAAGTGATCAATGACAGGCCGAATCTTAAAAAGACGGTCACACTCAGGGTGATCTTGTGGCAACGCTAAACCATAAACGACAAAATGCAGCATCCGAAGCAGAAGCAAATACCTATCCCGACTCATGACTGCCGGAAATATAGCTGTTGCCATCAAGGGACTAGTAGACCAATATGAAGACATTGATGGCTTCCTTAGCAAGCCCATCAAAAAAGTTAAACCCAAGAACTTCATCTCTTCCAGATTTGTGGGAGTCCACCGGGTAGCTCTAGAGTGGGGCTTAAGGCTGGCACTGTTGTCCCTCAAAAACTGTTCGGCATACAAATTAGTCTGCTCCACAATCTCTGCCAAAAACACATCGTCCATAAACAACGGCAAACAAATTTCTGTGTTCACTCTACACCCTGGAACACCACTAAAGTCTGGCAATGCCGGCTGCACCAGGCCTGGGGCAACCCAGATGTAATCACTTTCAACTGGAAGCCTTGCAGCCCCAGGCTGCAACCCAGATGCCTCTTGCCGCACTATACCAACCGGAAGCCTTGCAGCCCCAGGCTGCAGCCCAGATGCCTCTTGGCGCACTATCTGCACATCAATGTCCTCCTCTAACACAGGCACTTCTTCCGCACTGAGAGTAGCTTCATCCGCACTGAGAGTAGCTTCATCATCTGATGATTCCATGTGGAGAGAACTCATTGCCTGAATCTTCCCCTCCCTCCTCTGCCTCAGATGCAGAGTCAGTCTCTGAACCATGGTCAGAGGAAGACTCAAAGAGCATACCAACAACCTGCTGAGCAGTAATCCTGCGGCTAGCCATTATCCTTACTAAGAAAGGAGACTACACAAACAACTCAACAACAACCAACACTGTGCAAAATAAGTAAGTAATAAAAAATGTGTGCCTTTATCACAAAGATCTATATACTCAAACTATACAATTCACTTGCAAGAGACCGCTACTCTCACCAGCACCTACTCTGCAGGGAGACAGCAAAAACCAACGATATCCCACTAGAAAGAAAAAAACAAAACCAATTACTTACAAGACAACAAAATTCAAATCGAGCACAAATGCAAAACGTTTTTGACACTCAAAAAACAGAAGCCAAACATACTGCTATTATTACACCATTTGCCATAGCCACATTCATGCAGAGAAAAAAAACGCATTTACATTGTACAAAAAAAAGTCTCTTACCAAACACAAGCAACTACATAAACAGCAGAACCAAAAGTAACGAAACCGCAACCTGGAACAGTCTAAAGAGCAAAAGCCTTGAACTAGAACAAAAGGGAGAAATAAAGCATTACAATTGCAATTCACAAGAAATAAAACAGTTAACATTATAACACGCTATGTCACTACCCAAATGGGGACAGAAAGGGCAAATAAACGGGCAAATCTGCCCCCAGGGGGGGGCAGAATACACATAAAAAAATATATGTCCCCTGGAAGCGACCCTTGCCCAAAGGTCGCTTCCAATTTATTTATTTTTAAATCCCTGGCTCTAGTGGGCTTTTCTGCCCCCCCCTGGGGCCAGAAACGCCCAAAAAAATGGGGCGAGCTGTCCCCAGGGGGGGCAGAAAAGTCTTAAAAATAATTATCCCCCATAGGAAGCGATCCTTGCCCAAGGGGTCGCTTCCATTTCAAAATTAAAAAATACCCTGGTATCTAGTGGGGTTTTCTGCCCCCCCCTGAGGGCAGAAAGGCCAAATAAAAAAGCCGATCTGCCCCCAGGGGGGGCAGAATATACTTTTTAAATAATTAAGGCCCCTGGAAGCGACCCTTGCCCAAAAGGTCGCTTCCAATTCAATTACAAAAGATTCCCTGGCTCTAGTGGGCTTTTCTGCCCCCCCTGGGGCCAGAAACGCCAGAAATCCAGCCAATCTGTCCCCAGGGGGGGCAGAAAAGTCTTAAACATAATTGTGCCCCTTCAGGAAGCGACCCTTGCCCAAGGGGTCGCTTCCATTTAATTTTTAAACACATCCCTGGTGTCTAGTGGGTTTTTCTGACCCCCCTGGGGACAGAAAGGCCAAAAACAGGGGCTGATCTGCCCCCAGGGGGGGCAGAAAACACACAAATATTGTAGGCCCCCTGGAAGCGACCCTTGCCCAAGGGGTCGCTTCCATTTTAATTTTTTAATTAATCCCTGGCTCTAGTGGGCTTTTCTGCCCCCCCTGGGGCCAGAAACGCCAACAAATTCGGCGATCTGTCCCCAGGGGGGGCAGAAAAGTCTTAAAATTATTATGCCCCCTAAGGAAGCGACCCTTGCCCAAGGGGTCGCTTCCTTTTAACACAAAAGACATCCCTGGTGTCTAGTGGAGGCATTCCTGCTGCATGATCGCGACGCTGTGCGCGATCGTGCAGCAGGAATGCCCTGCATTGAGCCATCAGGGGAGAGGAAACACTGTTTCCTCTCCCCAGATGGCTCAAGGCATCGTAAAATGCCCCCCCCCCGGCCCCACCGGACAAAGCAACACTCACCCTCCTCCTTGGGACGCCTGGAAGCAAATGGCTTCCGGGCGTCCCAGCGCTTCCTGATGACGACGCGCGCTGTGCGCGCTGACGTCACAGGATCGCCGAGGGGGGGTCGGGGGTGGCAGCGGAAACTCTTCCGCTGCCGTCCCCCTTTTGTGGGGCGATTTTGGGCTGCCCATGGCGGGAGCTCCAGCGCTTCCCCCATGGGTGGGTGCCATGACGGAGCGGTTCCGTCATGAGCACAGCCCAACCGATGCTCATGACGGAACCCCTCCGTCATGAGCATCGAAGGGGTTTAGGAGGTTTTACTTTAAACCAGTTGTGGACATCGCACACTTGGTGGTAAGTAAGCTTTAAACTAGCATAATCTGAGCCTCCGGTCCTGACATAGAATCGAAATTTGCCTAGCTTAGTAACGGTAAATTTCAATTCTATTAAGGACACGGAGGCGAGGATTATCCCTCCCGGTACACTTTCGGGTGCGAACCCGCCCGTACTGAAGTAAGTAATCTATTTCCTCGATTTACCTGGGACAGTTGTGCATTGCTAAAATTCTGTTATGTTTTGCTTGACACTGTCATGTTGGAGCTTTATGTCCTTCGGAACGCTTACGCTGTGGATTTTCTTTTAGGGAACGACGGTTCAAAACGGGACCAGTAATATATGGCGTAACTTGTGTGAAAAAAGAGGAGGATGACATAAGATGGACGCCCTTTCTAGCCTTCATGGACACTGTGGAAGGGCTTGTGTTGTACATTTCCCACATGGACTGATGGGAGTTGTAGTTTGATTTCTCTGGAGTTTTCATATTTTTTCTTGTAAAATGCGTTTTTTCCCTGTCTCTCTGGGATATGAGCATTTTTTTGGCTTTTCTGAGCTGCTGTGAGTTTTGTATAAAATAAAGAGCGGAGAAAGAAAAGCATAATCCTCGCCTCTGTGTGCTTAATAGAATTGAAACTTACCGTTACTAAGCTAGGCAAATTTCGATTCATACTTTACATTAAGACATCTGTGGAGAACACTATTAAGAGGAAGTGAAAGATTTTCCCCGCCCCAAGTACATTTTTTGTTATAATTTCGCTCATTGAACAACAGTTTGTCACTTGCAATTTGCATCATTGTCAAAGTTCAATTTCAGAAATCACTTTTCTGAACAGTGTAAGTTGTCTTGTTTGCACCAAATGTTTATTGTGTAAGGTTTTTACTGTAGTTAGGGACACTTGATATTGTCATTTGATCAACTTAGGCAGTTGTTGAAATCTTCTTGTTTTCTATTCCTTTTAGAAACATGACCAAGGACAAGTTTTGTTGGATTTAGTCTTCAACCATCTCGATTTGACTGAGAGGGACTATTTTGGTTTACAGTTGGCAGATGATTCTACTGATAACCCAGTAAGTTGTTTCTATTATGGTTGTAGTTATTCCTTTTCTTTAAAAATTCTAAGGGGAACAAGCTTGCTTTTGCTCATGAGCAAAGCTCCATTACTCCTACACTAAGGTTCTACTTGGTAAGAATGCACCATTTGCCATGTATGGGAAATGGTGTTGGATTAGGGGTTATCCAAAGGATTCTCCATTCTTGGGCACGCAATGGGTTACAGGGGACAATTTGGCACTTTACTACAAATTTGAGAAACAGACCAGTTTGCTGCAAGCTTGGAGTATGTTCACTCATCAAACTGATTATTGTCAAAATCTGAACTGAAAAAGATATATATCAAGACGTAATTTGATGCTCTGGTTAAGTTGCGTACATTTCATGATTAAAGGCCCACTGTACACTGAAGCAGAGGTATCTGCTTCTGGAAAGTGGACACCTTGTATGGCAAGTTATGGCTCCATGGTTGATTTAGTAAAAGTTGGGATAGTTGCAGCCTACTGCGGTGGGTAGTTTAATAATGTGGCTAAGCAATGTGCTGTTGTAACTCGCTGTATTATGCTGGCCTGTATATTGTGTAATAATATGGTAGATAATGTTTTGATTGGGTTGCCATTCCAAGAGAGGGGTGCTTGGTTGGGGAATTGGTCATGACTCAATTTTGGAGACCATTTACAATCTGATTTATGGTAATTTTGTCTGTTAATTGTGATTTTAAATAAACACTCAAATCTGTATGATGTAATTCATCTTTGTTTATGGTTTAATCATTGTATTCAGTTTGTGACATCTAGTTTGTTAAACCTTTGTATATAATTAAATAAAGCGCTCCTGGCTTTGCAGCAGGTAGCAATATGATTCTAAAGTTCAGGACACCTTTCTTACTTAAGAAAAACACAAATACTGCTACTGACCACTACAGACCAAAAAGCAGGTGTGATCTCACTTGTTCTTGCTTATTCATTCACTTCATTGTGCGTGAAAAGTATGAGACGTTATACCTGAAAAAGGCAAGATGCAAGTCAATTATTTAAATGTGAAACATCTTGCATGGCTAAATATTTATTGATCAACAAATTTGACATAATTTTGAAAATCAAACCACTTTTCAAAAACTGGGTCTAGCTTGTAGACTTCTGCAATTGCAAAGTAAGAGCTGCATAGCTTTTCTAGAAGAGGAAATGTTCCAGGACTACATTCTTGTCAAATTCAAAATGGGCAGATGCTGCGAGTACGTAGCCATCACCAGTGAAGTCAGTGGAGTAGTTGTTTTGGCTATCACGCAAAGCGGGTGTATGGTTGAAATACAACTAATATTTAAAAACGACGATCAATTGGTCTTAGGAGCTAAAGGCCTGTGTCCCTTTTGCTAAATGTAACCTCTGAGGAATACTTCATTGGGAAAAATATCACATTGAAATGTATAACAAAATAACTGTCACGAGAATGTATATATACGACAGGCCATAGTTATCAGCTTTATTTAGCGATTGAAAAACATGATATTTTGAAACACTCCCCTTTGTATGTTGTCTTGGAAAACTGCAAACCTCATTTGATGCAGTAGTAAGAAAAAATACCTTTAGACAAATCACTATCTGGTAAATGTTTTGATAATGCTTCTCTACAGATACAACCATGGTGAGAAATTGGCCTGAAAGGATACACCTCAGAGCAAGTCAGAGCTGTGAAAATTATGATGCCGGGTCTTGCCCCCAACGCTCTCTTATAGGTTTAAATCTTTTTTATTGGAATTTATAGTCAAACGAACAATGCCACACTGAGGTTTTCGCTTTATCGTGGGCCACAAATAGCCCTGGCTAATTAGCATTCAAACAGAATCAAACCAGAAAAGAAAAACATGCCCCCCCCCGGCACGCATTCACCGTAATATCGGAGGTGATTATTGCTTAGGTTTGTGAAGTTCCTTGTTGGTCCGTGACCGGGGCAACGGAGGCGTTTGTCTCTGGTAAGCGCAGTAAGCGTAAGTATTTAGGGCACGTGAGATCACAGAATTCCAGTGCAAGTAGTGTCAAAAACGGCTGCCATAACTCCCCGAATGTCGAACTTTTCCCAGACAATGTGTGAGTTATTTTCTCCATCCCCATAACGTGCCATAGGCGTTGGAGCCAGCCTGTGTGAGTGGGGATCCGGGGCGTTCTCCAATGAGTCAGGATATTTTGGGTAGCTGTTCCCAAAGCTATCGCGATCGGACGTCCTCTCCTGGATTTGAGGGGATACGTTAATAGGTTTGGCACCCCTAGCAGCATATAGGCAGGGAATCTCGGCAACTGGGTATCTAGATACGTATCAATCTCATCCAGTATCTGAGACCAATACTGTTGTAGGTGCTCGCATTCCCACAATATGTGAACTAGTGTTCCCTACTTTCCACACCCTCGCCAGCAGTCTGCACTTTGTGTGGGGTTTACCTTATGAATTCGTTCTGGAGTGTAATACCAATAAGTAGCTCCTTTGTCAAGGTTTCAGTCAGCCCCATGTTACTCGCTGTGTGTTGTGCCCTATGGTATACTCTCTCCCACTCCTTACTACTCAGTTCCCTTCCTAAGTCTCTCTCCCAATGAGCGCGACTTGCGTTGTATGAGTATTTGTGTCGTGTGTTTAGCATTGTGTAGAGGTCTGAGATTAGCTTCTTGTCCGAAGTTCTAGTTATAAGCCATTTTTCGTAATATGTAAGATGTCTCTGCGCTTGTGGCCTATAATTTGGCTGTAATGCCCAGTGTCGTAGTTGTAAATAGCGTAGCCTTTCTGTCTCGGGGATCCCGTAATCCGATTTGACCTGTGGAAAAGAGAGCACCCCCTCTACATCAAATAGATGTCCTAAGGCACGGCACACCGAAGTGCGCCACTGCGTGAACGCAGTCTCTCCCATCCCCGAACCAAATTCCGGGTTATCGAAGAGAGGGGGGAGGGGAAGGTGGTCAGATTATATTTAATGCTAGTTTGGTCCCAAGCCGCTAGTGTTATGTGGGAAGCGTAAAGATTTGGAGGCTTATGTGGCTTTTTAAGAAAGGGGATCTTTTGCAGAGACGTTCCTGCCACCACCCGATCCTGAAATAACCAATGTTTCTCAGATTCGGTGCGATTCCACTCCACCAGATGTCTTAGTTGTGCTGCGTAGTAATAAAGTTGGAGGTCAGGAATTCCCAGCCCACCCTCGCCTGGCGGTTGGAAGCTGATGTTTTTCTTCATGCGTGGTTTGCAGCCTTGCCAAATAAATTGTGATACCTCCGCCTGCATCCGATGTATCAGACCAGGGGGGGGTCTCAGGGAGAGAGTTTGAAACATATACAAAATCCTTGGGAGGATCATCAGTTTGATTGCGGCTATTCTCCCTAGCCATGAAATAGGATAGTGTTTCCACCTACGCAAATCTGAGCGGATCTGGGTATGCAGCTTACGTTAGTTAACCGAAGCTGTAGCCTGTAGTGTGGGCGCCAGCTGGATTCCAAAATAGGGGACTGTGCCACTCGTCCACTGTATGGGGTGCTGGCTCTGCAAACCGGACAAAACTTGGGGTGGTAGGGAAAGATTAAGCGCTGCAGACTTCTCAATGTTCACCTTAAATCCCAAGGCTTTCGCAAAGGAGTCCAGCTCCGCGAGGAAAGCTCCTAGAGCGGTGACTGGATTGGCCAGTGTCACTAGTGTATCGTCCGCATACAGACTAATAGTATGAATATCCCCTCCAAATGGGACCCCAGTAATATATGGGTGCGTTCTCACTCTTTGCGCCAAGGGTTCCATATGTAATGCAAAGAGCAGGAGCGAAAGAGGACACCCCTGTCTTGTGCCTCTACCTATGGGAAAGGGGGTTGATGTATGCTCATTGATTCTGACGGTTGCTGTGGGAAAACAGTAGCAATTTAAGATTTGTGTCTTCATTTTCTCGGCTAGGCCAACGCGTGACAATACCTGTTCAAAGGTATCGTCAATGGACTCTGTCGAAAGCCTTCTCGGTGTCGATGGTCAGGAGCATGTACTCTCCCGGAGTTCTTGAGGCCTTCTCGATGATATGCAAGACCCGCTTAGTATTGTCACTGGTTTGCCGCTGGGGGATAAAGCCCGCCTGATCAGGGTCAATCAGGCCGGGGATGTATGTGGTGAGTCTGTGCTCCAGAATCCCTGTATATAGTTTCAGGTCTATGTTTAGGAGAGAGATAGGGCGATATGAACCACAACTGGACTGGTCTTTCCCAGGTTTGGGAATGACCACAATGGCGGCCTCCAGCATTGAAGTCTGAATTGCCCCTGGGGTTGCAAATGCGTTGAAAAGCCGGGTCAGTAGTGGGGCTAGCACCGAGCAAAATGTTTTATAGAAGGCTGCCGAAAAGCCATCCGGCCCCGGGGATTTGGCCAGTTTAAGTCGTGAAATTGCTGCTATAACCTCTTCAACTTGTATGTCTTTCTCTAGTTGTTCTGAGGTTAGTATGGGGAGTTGTGCTTTAGCTAAGTAAGTGTCCCTGTCCGTGCAATCCAGCGTCTGTCCCGAATATAGCTGGGCGTAAAATTTCCGAAAGGTCTCAGCTATTGCCGCATCATTTGACACCAGTCTCCCTGCGGAGTCACGCACCTCCTGAACCCCGAGCAGTTGTCTACTCTCACGTAACTTATGTGCCAGTATGCGCCCACATCTTTCCCCTCTGACATAAAAGGAGTGGCGCAGTCTCGGAGCTGCATATTCTACTCGGTCTTGGTCAATGGCTGCTAATTGTGCTCGGACTGCGCTCAGTTGACGCCAAACTCTAGGTGCCCCCGTCCTCTGGTGCATTTGCTCCAGCTCTCGTATCCTCTGGGCTAAGTCATCTCGTTTCTGTTTACAGCAAGCATTATCTGCCGCCGAGATTGCGATTAGTTCACCCCTAATCACCGCTTTGAGTGCCTCCCACCGTGTTGATGTGTGTATCTGGGTTATCATTGTGAAGGAGGTAATCGTCGATGGAGCGCTGGATTTGTGCAACTGTATCTGTGCGCTGTAAGAGGGTGTCTCTAAGACGCCACTGCCGGGCAGGGCGATGTATGGGCGGAATAGACAGTGTGGCTACGACTGGAGCGTGGTCTGACGCCACCAAAATTTGAACTTCTGAGGTGAGGTCATGGAGAGCCCTAGAGCCTATTAAGTAGTCAAGCCTAGCAAAGGTTTTGTGAGCATTTGAGAAAAAGGAATATTCCCAGAGATGGGGGTGGTGGGATCTCCACAGATCCACCAAGCCCAATTCTCTCATCCTGTCCATCCTTTCTGCCGAGAGGGCTCCCGCCTGGCCAAACCACTAAGCCGATCTATCAAGGGTGTTATCGAGTACTAGATTGAGGTCCCGCCCCAAGAGCATCTTGTGTTCGGTCGTTGCTGTTGCCTCTGTCGGGGCCTCATGAAAAAATTTCTCTTGACCCTCGTTGGTGCATAAAGCGACCCGATAGCAGCCTCCTTCTGATTTCTGCCACTTTCTGGGCCACTCTACCTTGGAAGGACCGGGATACCAATATAGCAACCCCTGAAGCTTTGGTGGGGCCAGATGAGAATATCTGTGTGGGAAACATACAGGACTTGAGCCGGTGGCAGTCGCGTGTAAGGAGATGTGTCTCTTGTAAGAGGCAAATGTCAGCTTTGGTGCTTTCCAAATATGATAGAATCGCCCTGCGTTTTATCGGGTTATTAAGACCCCTCACATTCAGTGTAAGGATCTTGAGATCAGTGGGATGCATCTGAAAAGTTGAAGGCAGGATTTATAGCGGAAAATCTGGGGCCAAACCGTCTTACTTGATTGTGACCGTCATTCTTAGTGAACTCCCGAGTCTTGTTGTAGAACCACCTAGTGCGGTGATACAGCGAATGAGGAACCCCAGTAAAAAAAAAACCTTGAACTAACAAAACATGCATGCAAATAAACAATAATATTTCGAAGAATAGTCAATCAGCCATTCGTGACTGGCAGGAAGACTTTACGGGGTCCATAGAGTGGCCAAGTGCTGGGTCTCCGCCCCGCCCGCCGCCCACCCTTGCACAATGAGAAAGGGATAAATGCCCAGACTGCGTGCTCACGAGGTCTGTGTCTTTGCCAGGGCCACCGGGATAGACACCAATGCGGCTTGTTGCTCTTTCATGATGTCTTCTTGATCAGGTCTTTTCAAGTGTCGCCTGCGGCCCTGGCACCGCCATCGCGGGTGTTGGTCGCCAGTGACAGGCGGGGGGGCTCTTTCTTTCTTCATCCTCTTCAGGGAGTTCCACGCCCAACAATCACCCTGCTTCCGAAAGCGACCTCAGCTGATGAAGTTTACCATCCAGTCGGAAGATGAGCCGGATCGGGTGACCCCATGAGTATGGAATGGCCTGCTGTCGAAGGTGTGCGGTAATTGGTCGGAAGTCCCTTCGCTTTTGTAGAGTAAGCATGGCGAGATCTTGGTACAATACTGGTGACTGGTCTCTGAAAGTAATAGGGTTCATGGTTCTAGCTTTACGAAGCATCTCTTCTTTTGTTTGGAAGTCTTGTACGCAGACCAATATGTCAGCCGGTGGGCCCCTGTCGGAGCGAGGCGGACCAACCCTATGCACTCTGTCCAGCTTGAGTTCAGTATTGGGAGGATTACTGAGGATGTGATTGAACAAGTCCCTCGTGAAGTTGAAGATGTCGCTTCCTTCTGCGTTGGTTTTCACTCCCCTGATCCGAATGTTGTGTCTGCGAGAGCTATTTTCAAGATCCTCAAGGTGTGCCTGCAGGTCTATGTGTTGGTCATGAAGACGGATTACCTCTTGCTGCAAGGCCGCCAATTCGGCGTCTCTGTTGTCCCCCTTTGTCTTCCAGCGAGGCCACACGTTCCCCCAATCACGTCCACATCTCGCCTGATGTCTTTAATTTCGCATGTTAGGTCGCGCTTAACCGTCTGCAGGTCTTCACGGATTTCTGAGAACAGTGACTCCAGAAAGGCACGTGTCACCGGCTCCTCTCCCGTGCTCTCCACCTGTATTTTAGTTGCTTCTCCTGTCCCTGGATGTTCCATGGTGCCACTTCCTTGGGGATGTGCGAACAGTTCTTTAAGTGTTTTGTCTTTCTTCCCTCGAGTGGAGGTCATAGTCCCGTTCCGATCTGGACTACTGTGGTCGTCCGAGGGTTGGTTCACTGCTGCCTCAGTGTGTTGTGAGTCCCAACTGGAGTTGTGGCCCAATATTGGGGCTTCTCACAAGTTCCCTCCTGGGAGCAGTTCGTCCCCCGTGCGTCGTGAGGCTGCTCCCGCTCAGTGCCTGGGCCCACCGGTCATGACTTCCAGGTACACCTCTTCACCAGCTATTGCGGGCCCCGCTGTTTCCTTCGTGATCCTTGTTATCGGTGCCCTCCTCGATGACTCTCTCCCAAGGGGCGATGCGCCACTGCCCGCACTCCCTGCGCTAAGCACCTCCGCTGAAAAGGCCCAGGGGAGTTCGGCGATTTTGTGGCCCGGGAGGAACCACCCCGGAGTCTGTAGGTGCTATGGATCGCACTCAGGACCCTCTGGGCGAATCCAGGGGGTTGCTGTCGACCAGTGTGCTGTTGATACGTCGGGCCTTCCCCTGTTTCCGGCACCCAAAGACCACGTTTATTGTTCTCTACTATAGAGGCCCAGGACTATCTGCTACTGCGTGGTGGAAGGGGCCCAAAGACTAACTGCCCCAGGACTTGCCCCTGGTGCGCAATGCCGAGCGCTCTTCTCACTGGCTGCTCAGGGGGCCTTAGCTACTGCGGGGGGATCGGGGCCTTTTCTTCCCTCAGTCAGCAAGCCGCTGCAGGATCTTGCCACCTCAATAGATCGGGCTCCCGCTGTGTGTGGGTCGCATCGCTCACCTTATCAGCTGGAGGCCCAGGGCTGTCTGCAACCGCGTGGTGGAGGGGGCCCCAGTAAGGACTGTCCCAGGATCGCCCCTGATATGCAATGCCGAGTGCTCGTCTCTCTGGCCGCTCAAAGGGCCTTAGCTGCCCTGTGGGAGTCTGGCCTTTAGGTCTTCAATCCGCAAGCTGCTGTGGGATCTTGCCGCAACAGCCGATCGGGCCCCTGCAGCGGTGGATTCGCACCGCTCACCTTGACGGCCGTGGGCCCAGGACTGCCAGCATCCGCGTGTTGGAGGGGACCCAATAAGAACCGTCCCAGGATCGCCCCTAATGTGCAATGCCGAGCGCTCTTCTCTATGGCCGCTCAGAGGACCTTAGCTGCCACGTGGGAATCGGGCCTTTATTTCGTCAATCAGCAAGCTGCTATGAGGTCTTGCCGCAACAGCCAATCGGGCCCGCAGTGTTTGATTTGCGCCGCTCACCTTGTCGGCGCCGGGGAGTGTTGCTGGCTCTCTGGAGTTTCAATATGCGAACCGGGCCGGCAAATCACTCACTCGCTCCCAGCGGCCCTAGTCTGAGTCCACGTCGTTCTCCGTCAGGCGGTCTGCTTGCTGTCTCCTCCGCAACAGAGTTGCTCAGTTCGGCTCGGATCGTGCCGTGAGTGACATACAGCAGCGCCCTCCTCCTCGTGCCGTGCGAACACAACTGTATGGCGTAGCGAGGTCGGGCGCCTGCCCTCCGATGCTGGTGTCGGCTGCGAGTGCTCCGGGTTACTCAAGTCCGTGGCCACGCCCGCTCCGGCAATGGCACTCACCCGGGTCCGCTCCGCTCCTCGGCGACCGCTCTGTTTCACTGCTTCTGCCGCTTTAATATCACCCAAACTGTTCCGGGCCGTTCTAGGGATGACATTCCGCGAATTCCATCCCTTTGGGCTTTACATGCACCGTGGGAATCGCGTTGTTGGGCCGGCGGCAGGCGGGAGCGAAGGAAACCAGCGTCCTACCTCGCTGCCATCTTGGCCACGCCCCCCACCGCTCTCTTTTAACCTCTATTAGTGATTTAGATTCCTTTCTTCAAGATGTTTCAAGACCAAAAATATGTGCAAGATTATCTACTCTTCTCTTGTCAAACTAAGCAATCTTGAGGACTCACTGAATCTCGGAGGCTTGCCAAGTTCTCATATGCTATATCCAGTATTCTGACTTTCTAGGGGATAGCTTCCCTATTATGTTCAGTTTCTAAAATTGTCTTGCTTTTGTCCTCCAGACGTAGATTTATTGCCCTCCCAAACTAACTTTCTTTTGGCTCTTAGAATCATGGCTGTCTCTCTGTTTAGGGCATACCATTCAAGAGAGGGCTTTAAAACTTATGGCTATGATAAAAATAGTTAGTTAATTTGAATAAAAAACGAGCCCCACAGCCTTGATCCTTAAGAATAAGTATGTTGTCCTTGGCACGGAACTGTAATCAGTCCTAACTCTTAATTATCTCATGGTGAGGTTGGCAAAAATGAATTGGTTATTGTTTGAGAATAGCAAACTCTAATCTTCATGCAAACTAACTTATTAAGGCCCCAATACTTATGTGGTAATACATTCTGTAATATCATAGATTTCTTCATCCCAGTATATGGGTCTGAACTGTGGGGGCCTGACCAATGCTACTCTCTCTAATCAGAGTGGGAAAATAAATACCCTTCTCCAACCTGTTTCTTCATAAGCCCACTCTTGCTCAAATCCTACAAAGGCAGTTGTAATGCACCACAGGAGGCTTGTGTCATTCAAGCCTTTTATTTAATGAGCAAGGATCTTTACTACTTCTGAACTTGAGCCTTATGAAAAGCTGCAAGGAGAAGTGTTGAAAATAGCATTAGGTTTGTTATCTTCGTTCAAACATACCAGAGAATATCTTGAGGTTGAAAACAAACTTGTAGAGAGCGAATCCAAATCCGTTCTGGAGCTGACTGTTTTTGTGCAGGCGGAAACATTGAGTGTGCAATTTAATAATTGCATGGCGGTTATGCCCATCACTTGAAAGAAATTATGCCTGCATTCTGAACACCGAATAGAGTGCTCTAGGCGAAAATAATGATTTGTGCGACTATAGTCCACATGTCCGTAGAAAGGGGCCTAAATCTCCACCCATTCTGCCACTGTAAGGAAATAATCAATGAAATATCTGCCAAGTAAATTTTGGCTACATCCCAAACTTGAGTACATTCCTGTCAATGTGAGAATTTAAATCCATTACTGCTGAAGAAATAAACAGCTTACTGTCATGTCTGAGCTTATGGTACCAAACTAACTGAACTAGCTTGGGTGATGTGAAAGCATGCTATAAAATAGACCTATTAACTGATAAAAATGTATCACTTAATCTGTGATTGTCCACCATGGTGAGGATCAGAACTAGAATCGAGCACACTGACTGTAGGTAAAAGCTAAGTGATTTTATGAATCCGTAGTTTGGTCTTCTTTTGAAGCTGTAGAACCTTCAGGTGCTGCTATAAAAATCATTTATTTCAGAAAATATAGTGACATGCTTGTTGATTTATCATGATGATTGAGGTCATTATAACCTTTCAAGTATGTTAGTTTATTCTGCGTTCCTGTGGAAAGCATTTCATTCATAAGGATGTGTATTTATTTTTTCCAGAGGTGGCTGGATCCAAATAAACCAATCAGGAAGCAGTTAAAAAGTAAGCGTCAGTTTGCTTCTTTGTTGAAATTTACTGTGATTTTATCAGTCGCATGATAATCACCCAGAAATTTTTCTTGGTTTGTAGGAGGATCGCCTCACAGTTTGAACCTAAGAGTAAAGTTTTTTGTAAGTGACCCAAGTAAGCTTCAGGAAGAATACACAAGGTGGGTACCTCAATTTAATTTTGTTGGCCAGATTTTTGCGTCTGACTAATTTTGTGTGTTTTTTTATTATTTGTGAATACCTTAACTATTGATGTGAATTAAAAAAGTTATATTATTAGGAAATCTGAAATCATTTGTGCAGTAGCTTTGTAAAAAAAAAAAATCTCCTGCCGTGTCATTCTGATGTTTTCCAATTGTGTACAGTTCATGGGAAAGTTGAAAGGTAATGTGTGTTCTCAATAAAGAGATCTTCCGCCAGTCAATAAGTTTTTTCAATCTTCCGTATAGTTTGGGAATATCCAAAGACCAGTTTAGGTCCTTTTTGAACGGCAGGTGTTGGGATGTTCTGGATGAATTATTGAGCGAACGGTTATCTACTTCATCTGTAGCTGAATGTTTTACACCGCTAGAATTTCTACAAAATGGATAAGCTCCTGCTAAAGGGATAACACTAATTAGATCTCCAGAAGGGGCACTATGCAAATTGCAAACTATACCATCTATCCTTTAAAGTATCTGTTGAGCTGGACGTTTATGGAACATTTAGCATCAAAATTGATAATTGTGCCACTGTGCATCCCTATTAGCAACTAATGTAAAGCCCTCACAATTGATGTGGTTAAACTAAGTTAGTGAGAACGTAGTAATGGAGCAAATTGAATATGAGAATGATAATTTTAAAAGGTTACATGATGTTTGGTTACTTTTATAGAATTCATGGGTCTTCATAACTGAAAACCTGCTTTTCCTATGTATGTCTAATGTTCTAATGCTATAGTTATTTCATTATGGCTTTATTTGGTTCCACTGAAATCCTTTTAATGGGGCATGCAAGAAAGTGTATGTTCATGAAATAATGGACTTTATTAAGATGACCCAGAATACAACAGGCATGAAAAGCATTTGATAAGCAGTAAAAAGATGACAATTCAGTGAAAAGTGGATGTATCTTCACACATCACACAGATTCCTCACCTTATGAATATTCTCCAGGTGTCAGACTGGATCCTAAAAATACTTCTCTAGCAATAGTTCTTCAGTGCGACTTGCTGCCTTAGCTGCCCACCCTCCCCAACACCCCCTCCCTTGCTCTCCAGGATGCGAACACATCAGGAGAGATGAGGCTCTGATTATCACAGTGGCGTCAGTTCCTTTTTTCCTGCAACTTATCAATGTGGGTACAGAGCTTCCTCTGTGCTTTATCGTTAAACTTCAGCTTTTCAACAGTGACTAGGTCAGATGTCTCTCCAGGGTTTAAACCCTATCGCTTCCTGATACAGCAAAAAAAGGATTTGTTGGATTCTTTTAATAATTTGTGTAGAGGTTAAGACCTTGTTTCCAGAGCGTGCAACTCCTGTTCATTGACTCATCCAAAACTCAGAGAGGGTAGGCCATGCTATTTATGGCATAAGCCCCTTGGAACACAGTGTAGTGATCTCCTGAGAGGTACCTTATGAATATTCTCCAAGTGTGAGACTGGATCCTAAAACTACTTCTCTAGCAATAGTTCTTCAGTGCAACTTGCTGCCTTAGCTGCCCACCCTCCCCAACACCCTCTCCCTTGCTCTCCAGGATGTGAACACATCAGGAGAGATGAGGCTCTGGTTATCACAGTGGCGTCAGTTCCTTTTTTTCCTGCAACTTATCAATGTGGGTATGGAGCTTCCTCTGCTTTATCAAAAGACTTCAGCTTTTCAACAGTGACTAGGTCAGATGTCTCTCCAGGGTTTAAACCTTATCGCTTGCAGATACAGCAAAAAATGTATTTGTTGGATTCCTTTAATAATTTGTGTAGAGGCTAAGCCCTTGTTTTCCACAGCGTGCAACTCCTGTTCATTGACTCATCCACAACTCATCAGAGAGGGTAGGCCATGCTATTTATGGCATAAGCCCCTTGTTACTCAATGTAGTGATCTCCTGAGAGGTAGCAATCTGCCAGAAGAGCTTCCCATAAAAAATGCCATTGAAGGGAGAAGTGTTCATCCTCCTGAAGGAAATAGTTCCCCTCCCATGACCATTCAAAATTCCCCAGTATCAGACTCTTTCTCATCATCGGAGTAAATTCTGACATTGAAAAAAGATGAAGCTACAGTCCCTCATTCCCACCCTATGCAGGCAAAAGTCTTTGGCTGGCTATGCTGGATTGTTTTCTAGGACATTTCCTGTATCATCTGGACTGTCCTTAAGGGTGAGCCTAACCCTGCCGGTTTGTCCACTCCGACAGTTCCTACACAGACATCTGTCACTAAACCAATGGATGATAGCAAACTGCCTAAAGCTTAACTGAAGCAAAACAGAGGTTCTTCTATTGGGATCCATTACCTCTTTTTGGTCTCAGAACTGGTGGCCTCCTGGCATGGGAACTCTTCCAGTCCCAGTATGCAAAGTGAGGAATCTGGGCATCACATTTGATGATTGATTGACCTTTCAACACCAGATCAACAAGGTCTCTTCTCTGGTTTTTCTAACTTTAAAATCAATCAGGAAAGTGCGCACGTTCATTCCCTGCAAGGCAGTTAAAACACTGGTGACGGTTCTTGCCATGGCCAGACTCGACTATGGAAACGCCCTATATGTGGGCCTTCAAAAATAGCACATGATCAAGCTCCAGTGGGCGCAGAACGCAGCCGCCAGATTGTTGCTGGATATCCCCAAATTTCAGTCCATTTCCTCAGTTATAAAAAAAACTCCATTGGCTCCCCATAAAAAATAGGACAGAATTTAAATCTTTGTCTAGCATACAAAGCTGTTCATGGAATCGGACCTGCATTCCTGAAACATTTCATCTGGTATCATCCACCCAGAAACTTACGCTCATCTCAGAGCAAACTCCTCCAGATACCCAAATTTAAGAAAGCTCGATGGGGAGGAAGAAGTTTCATTCTGAACACAGGGAAACTATGGAACACACTTCCTATAGACATTAAAAATAGCCCAACGTTATTCTCCTTTAGAAAATCTCTAAAAACATGGCTATTCTCCAACTAATAGGCATCCTATCCACCAAACCTCTGGCAGACACCTCCGCACAGCGCCTAGACGCCCATGGGCATTTGTGCGCTATATAAATCTTTCAATCAAATCCATCAATCGTTAGAAGGCCCCCCTCATGACCTTGTCCTTGCTGAGCGGCTGAGTTTCATTGGTGCAGTACAGGACACAATCGCTCTGAGAGCCTTTCCTCTGCCTCAGAGAATTTTTCGTTGTGCCAGATATGATTTTTCTGAACCAGATTCAGTTTTACAGGTCCTTCACTTGTTGGGTTTGATTGCCTTGTGTATCCTGTTGATGCTACACGTGAGAATAAGAATGAGGGTCCTTCAGTGGTGCTTCAGGAGACGGAAGCTTCAGCATCAGGGTGCTCTCTTGACTCATGTAGAGCTGTTGGTGGATGTGCCCTTCCAGTCTTATGATGAGTTGTCAATTAAGCTCACTGAAATAGCAGGGTCACTGTTACAGTAAAGGTCACCTCCTTGTGAGACTGGGGCTGCTCATCTGGCGAGGTGACAACAGGAGGCCTTTGCTCTTTGTTCGGAGTAACAAATGCACATCAGTGTTATAGCTTTATGGGTAGCCCATGTTAGTCTGAAGACATTTCTTGTCTCCATCTCAGGCGTGTTGCTTCGGACAGTACCACCACCAGTTACATCAAGAGTAGGGGTGTTCGGTGTTCTTCATCTTTTTGATTGGCAGTCTTGAGTTTGTGGCAGTAGGCTCTCTTTTCCTGTTGGTGGCCCATCTAGTGGTCAGTCTCTGAACATGAAGGGTGCTTGGGGTAGCCTATCACTGGAGCTTCACAATTGTGACCTTCATCCCAAACTGATTGACATGTGCTTACACAGACCTGTTTGTTAGGGCCCTTAACAGGAAGTGTCCTCTGTTCTGACATTCCTTCCGACTGTTTCACTAGGGAACAATTTTTGATCACGTTGGCTGCAATGTGTATTGTATGCTTTCCGTCCATTTCCTCTGCTTACAAAGGTCCTACAGCAGGTGCTGAAGTATAGAGCATAGCTGTTTGTTATTGCCCCTGATTAATGAGGAATATTTAGTATGCTGATCTGTTGGAACTTATAACATAGAATAGCTCTGTTTTCATAGCAGGATGGTTGGGTCCTCCACTCTTATCCTGAAATGCTTAGTTGCCAGTCTTGGGGATTGAACAGTTTCAATTAGAGACCTTTTGCCTGCCGCCAATGGATCTGATTTTTAACTGCACAAAACACTGCTACCAAGCTGGCATGCTAGCCGCAGGTCAAGATTAGCTACTTGGTGCGAGTGTGCAGGCTTAAATCCTTTGAGGCTCCTCTTTCTGACACTGTGCTTTCACTTGCGCATCAAGGCTTCATCCTCTATATACATTTAGGGGTATGTGGCTGCTGTTTCTACATTTGTGTCCTCCTGACCAGCCTTCTTTATCTAATAGACATCTAGCTGCAGATTCCTTACCTTTGAATTTCCCAAGCGTCAGTCTGGATCCAGAAGATATTTCTTCAAGCAATACCCCTGCATGCTGGTAGGTGGCGTCGGTCGGCTCTGTGTGACATCTATCTGAAAGAGACAATTAGTTATAGATTCCTTACCTTTAGATTTACCCGCAGGCGTCAGACTGGATCTGGAGAATTTTTTTTTTTGTAAGCAGTACCCCTGCGCGTCGAAAGGTGGCTTCGGTTACCTCCGCGTTCGTCGTTGGCGTTGTGGTCGCCGGGATGACGTCGCGGTAGCTACTTAGACACCGCCCTTGCGCGCTGACGTCATTTCTTTTTTTTCGCGCCAGCCAGCGCAGACCTGGAGAGAGCGGTACCTCCAGTCACTTTTTGAATGATTTTTTTGCGACTTTTGTCGACACCGTTTTTGAGTCTCCGACTCCTGGTGCACTTAGGGATGCCCGGTTTCAAGGCATGCGGGTCCTGCCGAAAGCTGATGTTGGTGACGGATCCGCATCGCGTGTGCCTGTGGTGCATCGAGCGCGACCACGACCCCAAGTTGTGCTCCGACTGCCGGACCATGAATCCGAAGTCTTTGCGGGAGCGGTCCCGAAAGCTTCTCGAGGCCCGGCAGTCTGCTCCGTTCAAGGTCCCGGTCGCACGGGAGGTCGAGGGACCGGTCGCAGAGTCACCACCACACGTCCTCGAAGTCTTCGCACTCCTCAGGTAAGTCGAAGCACAAGAAGAAGTAGAAGAAGCATCGTCGCTCTTCAACTTCTCCCCGTCCTTCGGCCGACAAGACGAGGGATGCGGATGGTGCCCGTCCCGCGGCTCCGAGTGAGGAGCCCGATGGGTCGGATCCGAGTTTCCCTCCTTTTCCGGCACCCGAAGCGACCCCTGCCCAGCTTCGAAGCTTTTACGAAGCGATGCATGCCATCTTTGGGCAGCCCGACTCCGCTGGCGCGCCTTCGGGCTCCGCGGACTCGGCTGGGGGCCCTGGGCCTTCGACGCCGGCCGCTTCGGCCTCAGCACCGCAGGGTACCCTTGGATCCAGGCCTGGTCGACCTGATAACACCTCCCCCGGCGCCGATTCCACCGGCACCACGTCTGCAGCCGACTCGGGTTGTGTCCCCAACCGGCGTCGAACCCGGCCTCTACCCTGACTTGGAAACGGAGCGGACCGATGTCCTTTTGTACCCCTGTTCTACCCTGCTGTTCCTCTCAGGCCAGATTGGCAACCAGAGGAGGGTGAGGAGGACTGGGAGGGGTCTGGAGACCCTTTAACTGACCACTTGGATGAACCGGACTGGAGAGAAGAGTTGGGGGAAGCCAGTGGTCTGGATACCTCCCCAGACCTTGGTATGTTGTCTCTGACTACCGTGGCTACATAGGAGGGAGCTTCTTACGCAGTGGTGTAGAGTAGGGCGGCCGAGGCTCTCAACCTCGAGCTACCTATGGTGGCAGTCAGGACTAACCTGATGGAGGTGCTTCAACCGTCAGGGAGCTCTTCGGAACCCCTGCTGCCGTTCAGTGAAGCCCTAACTGACATCCTTTTGGGCACCTGGTCCAGGCCCAACACAGGGGCTCCTGTGGATAGGATGATTGCCCGACGCCACCGCCCGGCTCCGGGCGACCCCACTTTCCTCTCCCATCACCCCACCCCTGAGAGCTTGGTGGTCCAAGCCTCGACGTCCAAAGGCGCATTCCCTAATGCTCCACCTGATGGGGAATCCAAAAAGCTGGACCATCTTGGGAAGAACATGTTTTCTTTCTCCAGCTTGGGACTGCGGTCGGTAAACACTGCACATCTGTTGGGCTGTTACACCCACTCCGTGTGGGATACGGTAGTGCAGGTGCTGCCCCAGTGCCCGGAGGAGGCCCGGGCCTTGCTCTCTCGTGCAGTCACCGAGGAGAGAGACGCAGCCAAGTTTACCATACGTTGTGGACTGGACACTGCCGACTTGCTAGGCAGAAAGATTTCAACGTCGGTATCCCTTCGACGCTACGCCTGGCTGAGGTCGACTGACTTTTCCGGGAATGTCCAGGCTACCCTGATGGACATGCCCTTTGATGGCCGTCGCCTGTTCGGCGACAAAGCAGACAACTCGCTAGAGTGCTTCAAGGACTCTCGGGCTGCGGCCAATTCCTTGGGCCTTTCCACCACCCGCCCTGCGCAGGCTGCTTTTCGCCCCTTTCGTGGCTACGCAAGGGGTGCCCCGCCACATTCCACCCAGAGCCACAGGCCGGCGCAAGCTCCTCAGCCCCTTTGCGGCCGGGGATGTGGGACCCACCGTCGTGGGTCTGTGGGCCAGCGAGCGGGTCAGTCCACCAGTGCCCCCTCTGCAGCAGCCTCCAAACCCTCCTAGTCAGACCTTTCAGGGCCACCTTTTGCCAGTGGGCGGCAGGATTCGCCATCACCTCCCCCACTGGCGCTCCATCACGTTGGACAGGTGTTTTTAAAAAAATTTTTTTTTTTAGATAGTCCAAAGGGGCTACTCCCTCCCCTTCGAGACTATCCCGCCAGCCATGCCACCTCAGTACCATCGCATGTCGGAGGATCATCTGGCCCTTCTCCAACAAGAAGTTACGGCTCACTTGGCCAAGGGAGCCATCGAGCGAGTTCCTGCCCCAGAAGTAGGTCGTGGTTGCTATTCCCACTACTTTCTGGTGCCCAAGGACAAAGGCCTGCGTCCTATCTTGGATCTCAAGAATGTCAACCGCTTCCTCCGGAAGGAGAAGTTCAAAATGTTGACCCTAGCTCAGATCCTGTCTGCCCTCGACCCTGGAGACTGGATGGTCGCGTTGGACTTGCAGGACGCTCACTTTCACATTCCCGTCCTGCCGGCCCACCGGCGTTACCTGCGGTTCACAGTAGGCCACGAGCACTTTCAGTTTACCGTGGTCCCCTTTGGCCTTAGCAGCGACCCTAGGGTGTTCACGAAAGTGATGGCGGTGGTCGCAGCTCATCTGCGCAGATCAGGGGTTCCAGTCTTCCCCTATCTCGACGACTGGCTGTTGAAGGTGGGCTCGCCCCAGACAGTCGTCTCCCACCTCCAGACTACGGCGGACCTCCTGCATTCGCTGGGGTTCACTATCAACGTGCCGAAGTCACACCTGACTCCCTCTCAGAAGCTCCTTTTCATCTGAGAAGTTCTGGACACAACGCAGTTTCGGGCTTATCCTCTGAGCAGCGAGTCCGGGATATTCGGGCTATGATTCTGATCCTTCAGCCTCTATCCCAGGTTTCGGTCAGAATGACCCTGAGGCTGCTGGGCCTCATGGCCTCCTGTATCCTGCTGGTGGATCATGCCAGGTGGCATATGCGGGCTCTACAGTGGGACCTGAAGTTCCAGTGGGCACAACATATGGGGAATCTGTCCGATTGTGTTCAGATCTCGGAGGGCACTGCACGTCAATTGCAGTGGTGGCTAACGAACCAGGATTGTGTCAACAGCAGATCCCTCTCCCTTCCCCAACCGGAGTTCACAGTGGTGACGGATGCATCCCTTCTGGGGTGGGGCGGCCACTTGGGAGAGGCGGAAATCAGAGGCCTCTGGTCTCCGGCGGAGTCCGGACTCCACATCAACCTTCTGGAGCTCCGGGCGATCCGTCTTGCGCTGAAAGCATTCCTTCCTTCTGTCCGGGGAAGAGTAGTGCAGGTGTTCACGGACAACACCACCGCCATGTGGTACTGCAACAAACTGGGTGGGGTCGTTGACCCTATGTCAAGAGGCTCTCCGTCTCTGGACATGGCTGGAACATCAGGGCATATCCCTGGTGGTTCAACACCTGGCAGGTTCACTGAACGCCAGGGCGGACGAACTCTGCCGCAGATGCATGATGGATCACGAATGGCGTCTTCACTCGGAGGTGGTGCATGGTCTCTTTCGGCAGTGGGGAGAGCCTTGGTTAGATCTATTCGCCACCGAAGGGAACGCGCAATGTCAGCAGTTCTGCGCTTTGGAATTTCCAAGGCGGCACTCGCTAGGCGACGCTTTTCATTGCAAGTGGAGTTGCGGTCTTCTATACGCCTTTCCGCCTATACCACTTCTGCCCAGAGTGCTGAAGAAGATCAAGCGGAACCGGGCCCAAGTCATTCTTGTGGCTCCGGATTGGGCACGAAGAGTTTGGTATCCTGAGCTGTTGCACATGGCCATAGATCCTCCGATCAGACTGCCTCTTTGGGAGGATCTTCTGTCACAACAGCAGGGGACGGTCCTCCACCTGAACCTGTCCAGCCTCCACCTCCTTGCGTCGAGATAGAGCCGCGACAGTTGACAGTCTTCGACCTTCCTCCCGAAGTCTGTGATGTTCTCTTGGCAGCCAGGCGTCCCTCCCCTAAGACTGTATATGCCTGCAGATGGAACAAATTTGTGGCATGGTACGCAGCAAAGGCGGTGGATCCCCATTTCTGAGGTTCTCTTGTTCCTCCTTTCTTTGGCCCAGCAGGGCTCTGCCCTGGGCACTCTTAAGGGCTATCTATCAGCCGTTTCAGCTTTTTTTAGGCTTCCTGATTAGCCTTCTCTTTTCAAGTCCCCTGTTGTAAATCGCTTTCTTAAGGGCATTAGTCTTCTTTTTCCTCCTGTTCCCTTCGTAATGCCTCAGTGGGACTTGAACTTGGTTCTTACTTTTCTTATGTGTGCTCCCTTTGAGCCGTTACATAACTGTCCTCTCAGACTTCTCACTTTAAAGACTGCCTTTCTGGTTGCCATCACTTATGCTTGCAGAGTGAGTGAGCTCCAGGCTCTTTCTTCAAAACCTCTGTTTCTCGCGGTTCATCCGGACAAGGTTGTCCTTCGAACTCGACCCTCTTTTCTTCCTAAAGTGGTTACTTCTTTCCACATTGGTCAAACCATCACTTTGCCCACCTTCTTTCCGCCTCCGCATCCTTCTAAGGAGGAAGAGAGGCTCCACCGTCTGGATCCAAAATGTGCGCTTTCCTTTTATTTGGATCGCACCAAGCAATTCCGGGTGGATGACCAGCTCTTTGTTGGCTACGTGGGCGCCAAAAAAGGTCGGGCCGTGCACAAACGGACCATATCTAGCTGGGTCGTTTTGTGCATTAAAGCTTGCTACTCTTTGGCAAAGAAGGAGCCTCCAGTGGGATTGTGCGCCCATTCCACCAGGGCGACGGCAGCTACCACTGCTTTGGGACGGGGAGTTCCCCCTCAATTACATCTGTCAGGCAGCTACGTGGGCATCTCTGCACACGTTCACAAAACACTACTGCCTGGACAGCCAAGTCCGGAGAGACGGCTTCTTTGGCCGTTCTGTTGTGAACTTGGTTCGCAGACCCACCTCCGGGGTTGGTATTGCTGGGGTATCTATTCTAAAGGTAAGGAATCTATAACTAATTGTCTCTTTCAGATGAACAAGTTACTTAACTTCAGTAACGATTTATCTGTAAGAGACATAGATTAGTTACAGATTCCTTACCGCCCCACCCATCCTCCTCGTTCTGCGAACTGACTTCTAGGGTCAGGGAATCCCTTTCAGGGCCCTAGTTTTGTGCACCAGTGGTCAGTGTCTTGCATGGCTCTGTGCTTCTGGCGTGGAATGTCGTGTAAAAGAACTGACGACATCGCGCGAGGGCGGCGTCTAAGTAGCTACCGTGACATCATCCCGGCGACCACTACGCCAATGACTAACGCGGAGCCGACCGACACCACCTTTTGACGCGCAGGGGTACTGCTGACGACAAAAAAAAAAAAAAAATCTCCGGATCCAGTCTGACGCCTGGGGGTAATTCTAAAGGTAAAGAATCTATAACTAATCTATGTCTCTTACAGATATATCGTTACCGAAGGTAAATAACTTGTTCGTCGGCTCCGCTTGACGACGTGGGTGTTGCCTGTGCCTTTGTGACATCTGCGTCACCTATATAGGCATCACCTCGGCGCCCTGACGTCTGTTCTTTTCGCGCCTGTCAAGCTCTGATCCGTAAAGAGAGCTACCCTCTGTCACTTTTTTACAAGTTTTGGCAACCCCATTCAGTGTGTTAGGTTTTTGTCAAGTCGAGGCAGACTTTGGGTTTCAAGCCATGTGGTGCCCGTCACTGCGCCATGTCGGTTTCGGACCCGCAGCTAGTCTGCCTGTGGTGCCTGAAGCGCGACCACGAATCAAAGTCTTGCTCTGACTGCCGGGCCATGGCTCCAGCAGCTTTGAGGGAGCGGTCCCTAAAGCTACTTGCAGCCCGGCAGTCGGCACCGCGTCATACGACTCCTCGGAGATCTTGTTTGCTGTCCCAAACGAGACGAAGTCTGGACAGTTCTCCAGGAGTCCCAAGTCCTCGTAGTCTCAGTCCAAGTCATCGGGATATTATGGTAAAAGTCACAATAAGCATAAGAAGTCTAAGCATGCTTTGATTTCTCCCTGTCAGTTGGCCGACGTGACGGAGGAGTCTCGGCATTCTAGGCCTTGTTCTTCGGAACCTGCAGCTGGGTCCGCTTTCCTCCTCCCCGATTTTTCGAGAGCCGGAGCGACCCCCCACTCAATTACGTGAATTTTTTGAGGCCGTGCGATTCATTTTTGGGCGGCCTGATAACTCTGGTGTGCTTTCGGGCCCCACAGGGTCAGAGGGGGCTCCATTGTGTTCCCCATCAGCGGTTCTGACCCCGATGACCCCACCCCCCACATGGATCCGGACTGACGCTGGTTGTGCCATTGCAAACTTCACTGGTGCCGGACGCTACACCGAGACTCCAGATACCGCTGGTGTCCGTCCCATTCTGATCCCTGATGAGCCGGATTGGCACCTACTGATGCCGATCCCAGTGCAGACGGAACCTACAGGCCCCAGGTCGTTTCCTCAGCCGTATTTTGAAGGGCTAGGAATGGAGGAAGATTGGGAGGGGGTCGCTGGACCCTTTACAAGACCAGCCTTATCAAGATATAGACTGGTATGAGGAATTGGGTGAGGCCAGCAGACTGGATATCTCTCCAGAATCTGGCCTGCTTTCTCCCCCTACCGTGGCTAGGGAGGAGGGAGCATCATATGCTATGGTGGTGTGAAGGGCGCCTGAGGTCCTGGACCTTCAGCTCCCTTACGTGGCGGTCGAGACTAATATCTTGAAAGAGGTCCTGCAGCCAGGTGTCTCCTCTTCGGAACCCTAACTGTCCTTCAACAAGGCTTTAACTGATGTCCTACTGGAAACCTGGTCCAAGCTCAGCACAGGGGTTCCTGTGGATAGGATAATTGACTGCCACCACCGCCCTGCACCGCGCGACCCAACTTTCCTCACCAACCACCCTAACCCCGAGAGTTTGGTGGTCCAAGCCTCTACCTCCCACAGTGCGTTCCCTTCTGCACCCCCGGACAGGAATCCAAGAGGCTTGATAGTTAGGGTAAGAAAATGTTTTCTTCACCAGCCTTGCATTACGGTCAGAGAACACCGCATGCTTATTGGGCCGTTATTCCCACTCCGTGTGGGAAATAGTTGCACAAGTGCTGCCACAGGTCCCGGGCCGTCCTCTCCCAAGCGGTATCAGCCAGGACAGACGCAGCAAAGTTTGCCATTCGTTGTAGTCTTGACACGACTAACTTGCTGGGCAGAGCGATTTCCTTGATGGTGGCTGTTCGACGCCACGTCTGGTTGAGAACTTCAGGCTTTTTAAGGGATGTCCAGGCCTCTCTCAAGGACAAGCCCTTTAATGGCACTTGTCTCTTGGAGACCAGGCAGACATAGCGCTGGAGCACTTTAAGGACTCTTGGTTCCTTCTAAGTCCTCGGGCCTCTCAGTGGCCACACGTCCCCCGTTTGCCTTTCGCCCCTTTCGGGGCTACAGAAGAGGCTTTCAGCCACTCCAGCCATACTCCTGCCACAAGGCTGCGCAAGTTCAGCAACCTCCACGTGGCAGAGGGCATGGCTCGTTTCGACCCCATGGGTCGGGCGGCCAGAGGTCCAGTCAGTCCACCACCTCCCCTGCAGCCTCAGCCTCCAAGCCCTCCTAGTCTTGCCCTTCAGGATCATGGGCAGCCAGTTGGTGGCAGGATCAGCCATCACCTCCACCACTGGCAGAACATCACTTAGTACAGGCGAGTTCTCCAGATAGTCCGAAGGGGCTACTCCCTCCCCTTTGAGACTACACCTTCCTCCATTCCTCCATCTTATGACCGGCTGACGGAGGATCACCTGACTCTGCTTCAGAGGGAAGTCATGACTCTCTTGGTTAAGAGAGTTCTGGCAACAGAAGTAGGCTGCGGTTGTTATTCCTGCTACTTTCTGGTCCGAAAAAGGACAAAGGTCTTTGTCCTCTCTTAGATCTTCAAGCCCTCAACTACTTCCTCAACAAGGAAAAGTTCACGATGCTCACTCTAGCTCAGGTCTGGTCTGTCCTGGACCCGGACCCAGGAGACTGGATGGTAGCGTTGGACTTGCAGGACGCCTATTTTCACATTCCGTCCTGTCTGCTCATCGGCGCTACCTGCGGTTTATGGTAGGCCACGAGGACATTAAGTTCACTGTGCTCCCCTTTGGCCTTAACCAGCACCGCTCGGGTGTTCACCAAGGTGATGGCGGTGGTCGACGCTCATCTACGCAGATCAGGGGTGCCAGTCTTTCCCCATCTTATCGACTGGCTGTTGAAGGCGGGCTCACCCTAGGCTGTCTTCTCCCATCTCCACCTCCTTCATTCGCTGGGGTTCACTATCAACATGCGAAAGTCACACTCAACTCCCTCTCAGATCCTCCCTTTCATCGGAGCGGTTCTGGACACCGTGCAGTTTCAGTCCTATCCTCCCAAGCGGCAAGTCAAGGATATTCCAGCTATGAGACAGATGTTTCAACCTCTGTCCTGAATTTCGGTGAGAATGACTGAGGATGCTGGGCCTCATGGCTTCCTGCATCCTGCTTGTGACACTTGCTAGATGGCATATGCGGGCTCTGCAGTGGGACCTGAAGTTCCAGTGGGTGCAGCATCAGGGGAATCTCTCCAACATGGTCCAGATCTCGGAGGGAACTGAGCGAGACCTGCAGTGGTGGCTTCTGCTAATTTCCCCAGGGGTGTCCCAGTGGCTGGGCAGCCACTAGGTCTTTCTTACATACTTTAAGGAAACATTATTGCCTCGCTGCTCAGGAGCGCAGTGATTGATACTTTGCCAGTCCTGTGCTGCATTACTAAGTGGGACTACTCAGTACATCTAATGCAGGGTATTGCTTTGAGACTTAATTATAAGGTATGAGGTCTGTAGGAAATAGTGTAATCAGGCGAAATAATTATTTACCTTTAGTAACATTGATTCTGGTGTATAATGTGCTTCCCTGTAGATTCCTCACCGGCCTTCCTCTTTCCTATTAGTGCTGTGATTAATAAGATCGCAAGATATGCAGCATGTTATTGCCATTGTTAATGTTCTGTTATTTTCTGTGTGGTTCGGTGTGGTGTGGAAAAATGCCAAGGTATTGAAAAATGCCAGATATTGGAGCACCAGATGGAGCCATATTAAACCTGATAATGTCATTTCTGGATTTGTAACTGCATTACAATACTAACTCTGTTACTCCTATTTGCCAGGCTGAAACATTTAATCTTTTATTACTCTGCTCAGAATACCAAAGCCTGGAATTGTTTGACACCGAACCAGGATATGTCACCAGGCCTTTAGGGTGCCATCCTGATCTAATGCATCCGAGTCCCAGAGCTTGGAGCGGGGGAATGAAAAGACAATTGTTCAGGAAGGCACCTTTGTTTTAAAGGGGATGAATCATAGCACTGTTCATCTCGGTATGGTTTTTGGCAAGAACTGTCTCCATTGGAAAAAAAATAATGCAAAAAGATAGGCCACATGATTGAATATGGATCATTGTAACAACAAAACAGTAGTACTTTTGGGAATGTTTATTATTTTTTAAAATTTTTATTGAATTTTTAAACACAACCACAATTACTTGCCCAGCAATGTCGTATTTAGTACATTACAAAATTACATGACCCAGCATAACACAGCATATTCTTTTGTGTTCAGATAATTGTCCCATTTTGGTCATTTGAGCTGTAACATAACCCTCCACCGATGCACATTTCTACTACGTTGTGCTGATCGTGCCTTGCAGTCAAATATCAGGTCCGGCACTCAGTATATCCTTCTAGCATCGGTAGGCTGGTGTCTTTTGATAAGGTAGAGTGCCTATATGATGCAGTGATTATATCTCATAGCTATTTCAGTTATGTTCATTGCATGAGTACAAAGGAAGTTGGCATGAAGAGTACTGTATTAGTCTTTTGTCAGCTATGATATGTCAGGGTTCAGTGAGTGGAGCCAGCAGGTGAATGGGGCCCAAATATCTTTAGGTTGAGTTCTGACTGGCATTAGCTCTCAGTAACACGTCAGTTGTTCTTTGCAGTATGCAACATCTTTTAGCCAAGTTTTAATGTCCGGGGTGGCCCCTCTACCCCAGTGTATAGCTACTCGACACTTAGCCAGCAAAAGCAACAGTGCTGTGAGCCGTCGGCTAGCTTTGGGAATGTTGTGCACATAGCCCAGTACCTCCACCAGTGGGGATCCCGTCAGTTTTTGACTGGTTATGCGTCTGAACACTTCCCTCCAGAACCCAGCGACACGTGGGCAATCCCAGGCCACGTGCAAACAAGCTGCCTTAGGTGCCCCACAGCGCCAGCACTTACCATCTGGACGTATACTCATGCGGTATAGTTGCACTGGGGTGCGGTATACCCGGTGCAAGAATTTGAAGTGTATTAATCGTAAACGGTAGTTTGGGGAGAGCTGCTCGAGTTGACCACAGCAGAAGGCCCACTGTGAATCCAGGATGGGTGAGTCTAACTCCGCGTCCCAGGAGCTGCGTGATTTTGGGACAATGACCGGGGATGTTCGTTGTGTGATGGCTTAAATGCGCGCTATTAGTTTGCGAGCGGATGATTCTGTGATCATATGCTCTAGGGCTGGTAAGGGCGGGGGGGGCAGCAGGGAATGTGTTGTGTAGCACGGCAGGCAGCCTGCAGTTGAAGATAAAATAGTGTCTTTAGTGGTGCCATCTGGGGGGCCTTGATTAATCGTTGTGAGGTGAGAAATTGGCCCTCTGGTTATAGATCTGAAAATTTATTGATATGAAGCTGGCGAGCCCGTGCCATCATACCCTGCTCCATTAGCTGGGGAATTTGTGGATTTTTAGCTAGTGGGATGGATGATGCATATAATCTGCTCAGTTCGCCTTTTTCTGTAGTCCCTCCCATGCCCATCTCGGTGTCTCTCTTGTGTCTATTTCTTGTCTAGGGTGCTGGTAATCCTTGTATAGGGCCGTGGAGAGTGGTATCTCGATGGCCACATGTGGTTGAAATGGCGTTGGGTGCTGCCAAAAGTGCAAGAACTGGGCTTGGGCGCAGTACGCATATAGTGGGAAATCTGGGGCACCCAGGCTTGACCGTGCTAATGGTAATGTGAGGAGTTCCCAAGATGCTCTGGGTTGTTTGCCTGCCCATACTAGCTTGACCATTGCTGATTTAATGTGCTTTAGAAAATGTGCTGTGAGTGGCATAGGGATATTGGCGAAAAGATACAGCAGTTTGGGGAGTATTATCATTTTAGTGATAGCAATGCAACCTGAAAGAAATAGGGGCAGTCTCTTCCATATGTGGATTATTTCCTCTATCCATGTCATTACCCTCCCATAGTTGGCATCCCAGATCTCCTGCATGCCCCTGCTTATCCAAATGCCCAAATATCGCGTTGGGCCATCTGCCCGTGTTATCGGAAATTCAAAATCAAATCTGCTCGTGCCCTCAATGAGTGGGAGTTGGGTAGATTTGGCCCAATTTATTTGGATTCCTGAGAGTCCCCCATATCTTATCAACTCACTCGTCACTGGTGCGAGGTTCACATCAGGGTTGCTAATGTAGAGCGTGATATCAGCATACATAGACACTATCAGTCCCCTGGTGGTGAATCCTATTCCCTTGTTAGCAAGGTGTTGCCGCAAGCGCGCCTCCAGGGCCTCCATGGCGATGGCGAAAAGCAGGGGGGATAACTGGCATCCCTGCCCCGTGAAATGCTAATTGGATCAGGTATTAGCCCATTAACCCTCAATCTGGAAGTAGGTGATGCATATAATAGTTGGATTTGCTGTATAAAGGTGTGACTCATCCCCAGCCGGGCTAGGAGCGTGAAGAGGAATTTCCATTCTAGAGAGTCAAATGCTTTTGTAGCATCTAACAGTGCGGCCACCGCTGGGACATGTGGGGCAAGATGATGCATTAGTGCAAAGATGGTTCGTAGGTTTAGAGATGTGGAACGGCCCGGTACAAAACCTGACTGGTTTGGCTGAACAATAAGTGGGAGTAATGGCTGCAGCCTATTTGCCAGTAATATCGCGAAAATTGTACTATCTATATTTATTAGTGACAGTGGGCGATACGAATCACATGATGTTGGGGCCTTTCCTGGTTTTAGCAAGGTGATGACGGCCTCCCGCATTGACGGTGGGAGTACCCCCTTTTGGAGCGCTTCTTGGAAGGCGGGGAGCCAGGAGCGCAATGTATTCTTTATAGAAACCAGAGGTGAGCCCATCTAGCCCCGGAGCTTTGTCTCCTGGTAAACTTGGTATGACTTGATTTATGTCCTCAGAAGTGAAAGGCTCATCTAGATAGCCACGGTGTGCCCTATCTAGCCACAGGGTCTGAGCAGATTTGCCAATGTCTTGCTAGGGCGATCGCCTTCCCCATATCGCCGAGCTTGCACATGGCGATGTAGGAATTTCGTCTCTCTCTTGGCTTCTTCTTAGAAGGCCGTTAGTTTCTCTCTGATCATGGCCAGCAGCGCAGGTTTTTGAGTTTGGAAATGTTGGCTTTCTAAAGCGCAAATGTCACCCTTCAATTTTGTAAGGGTGTTGCAAATGTCTTTAAGAACCCCTGACTGCAAGGCTATGCCCACCCCACTTATCACGACCTTGAAGGCCTCCCACAGGGTGCCCGCCTATTCCACTGAATTTACGTTGAATGAAAAAATTCTATTTTTCCATATATCAGTTTTGAATACAGCGTCTAGCAGCGCAGTTGGGGGAAGGCGCCAGGTAAATGACCGCGCAGGAGACTGCGGTATTTGGAACATGATTAACACCAGCGCGTTATCCAATAGCGTGTGTGTTAGGTGTGAGGCCGCTGTGGCCCATGAGTGAATATCTTTGGATGCCAGCCAGAAATCTAATCTGGACCAGGCTCCATGTTGTTGTGTCACGTAGGTGCCTTCCCTTACATCTGGGTTTAGTAGTCGCCAAGTACCAACTAGATAGTTATCACCCATTAAGGTGCGGATTGTAGCTGCCGCCTGGGGATGAGGACTTCGGGATGTGCCCACCCTATTTATATGTTCTGCCAGGGTCACATTGAAGTCGCCACCCCAGAGTATTGTGGAGTTCCCAAGCGTCCAGACTTGGTTAAAAAACTCTGGATCGTCATTGTTGGGACCATAGATGTTGGCTATAGTTATCTGCTTGCCATATAACACTCCCTTCAACAGAATGTATTTACCCTCTGGGTCAGTTATAGCACGGTCCGTTTTCCATGGGAGACCTCTACAGATTAGTATCGCCACCACTCTAGAGTAATTGGAGTAGGCTGATGCATATATATCCCCCCACCTACTGGCTTTTAACTTTAACGTAGAAGTTTCTTTCAGGTGAATTTCCTGCAGGAGACAAATGCCCACTTTGTGTCTGGTCGGGTATGAATGGACAAGCAGAGTTTCTCTGTGGTTGTTTAGACCTCTAATATTCCAGGTAATGCAAGTTAAAGGAGCAAGTTTACCCGTCAGAACCATGCACAGTGTCTCGCCTGGGGGACTGTAGTCTGTTGAGCGGCTCCCTATGTAATGAGCAGTTTGAGTAGATGTGCATACAGTGAAAGACGTTTACGTGGGTCTTAATTGCGCAGTTTAAACTGTGAATGACATGCGTTACGCTTGCGGCCATATCTAGACAGTTTGCGGTAACAAATAACTGTGTCCCATCCCACCCGCCACCCACACCAACCCCCCCAAATAGGTTGTGCTAAGAACCCACCCATTTGTCCCCAACAAAGCAGTAGAGTTGAAGAGCCATATGGCTACAAGGGAGTTATCGCGGGGGAACTAGGAGTCGCTGGCGTACAACCCTGCTTGTTACGGCTGGATGGCCGAGCCATGGTTTTTCGGCTCATGATTACATCTTGTCTATGCTGTGTAAAGATCAAGTGCACATTAGTGTGACCTGTTGCATCAGGAAGTTACCATGTACCAGATTTAGTCCCAAAAGAAGACCTAACATAAGGCATATATCTGAAAGAGACACGTTAGTGACAGATTCCTTACCGTAGAATATCCCCAGGCGTCGGGCTGGATCCGGAAAGTTTTGCGTAGCAGTACCCCTGCGCGTCGGTAGGCGGCGTCGTGCGGCTCCGCGTCAGTCGTCGGCGTCGTGATCGCCAGGATGACGTCGCGGCCAGTACTTAGACGCCGCCCATGCGTGCTGGCGTCAGTTCTTTCTTTTTCCGCGCCAGTAAGCGTAGATCTGGATTGAGCAGTGCCCCAGTCATTTTTTGACTGAGTATTTTTTGAGACTTTTTGTCCAAGTTTTCGAGTCGTTTCGACTCCAAGGTGTCAGTAGGGATGCCCGGCTTCAAGCCATGCGAGGTCTGTAATCGCATGATGTCGATTACGGATCCGCACCGAGTGTCTCTTCTGCCTGGGGCGCGGCCACGACCCCACGTCGTGCCCCGAGTGTCGGTCCCTCGCCTCGAAGGCTTTGCGAGAGCGGTCTCGAAAGCTTCTCGAGGCCCAGCACTCGGCTCCGCGCCGCTCGAGGTCCCGGGAGAGGTCGAGGGGCCGGTCGCGGAGTCGTCGTCATTCATCGGGGTCGAAGTCTTCGTCTTCAGGTAGGCGAAGCACAAGAGGTCTAAGAAGCGTCGCTCTAAGACCTCCCCTCGCCGGTCTCACGACTCGGCCGAGGGTCCAGTTGGTACCGCCCCCGCGGCTCCGGGGGTACCCGAACAGCCGACGCCGGCCTACCCGCCTGTTCCGGGTCTGACGTCGACTCCGGCCGACATCCAAGACTTCTTGTCGGCCATGGCTCGCATCTTCGGGCCTAAGGGTTACCCCGGTGCGCCTTTGGGCCCCGCGGGCCCCAGTGGGAGTCCTCCATCGGCACCACCTGCGGCCCCGGTGTCTCCGGTGTCTCTGGCGCCGCAGGACCCCCTCGGATCCAGGCCTGGATCCCGGTCGACGCCGGTTGACCTAACGACACCTCCACCGGCGCCGACCTCACCGGTACCGTTCACGGCGCCGTCCGAGGCCCTGGATGGCGCCGTCCCCAGGTTCTCCCCGGCACCGGACACGGAGCCGGATCGACGACGCAGATTCCGACGCCGATGGGACCTTTCTTCCCTCATGTCCCTCCTCCATACTTTTCACCTGTTTTGGAGGACGAGGAGGACTGGGAGGGGTCGGAAGACCCTCTCACAGCTCAGTGTGAGCCTTATCAGGACTGGGCTGAGGAACTGGGTGATGCCAGTGGTCTGGACACCTCTCCTGACCTTGGCATGCTGTCTCCTCCTTCCGTGGCTACGGAGGAGGGAGCAAGTTATGCAACGGTGTTGCGTGCCGCGGCCTTGCGCCTCGAGCTCCCTACGGTGACTGTCGGGACTAACCTCCTGAAGGAAGTGCTTCAGCCGGCAGCTACCTCTTCGGAGCCACTGCTGCCGTTCAACGACGCACTTTCGGACGTTCTTTTGGGCACCTGGTCCAGGCCCACCACAGGGGCTCCTGTGGACAGGAACGTAGCCCGACGCCATCGCCCGGCCCCGGGAAACCCTCTGTTCCTCTCCCAACACCCCACCCCCGAGAGCTTGGTTGTCCATGCCTCTGCCTCTCAGAGCGCCTTCCCTACGGCTCCGCCAGACAGGGAATCCAAAAAACTGGAACAATTTGGGAAGAAGATTTTTTCTTCCTCCAGTGCTGGCTTGCGGTCCGTGAACACCGCTTGCCTTTTGGGCCGTTACTCCCACTCTCTGTGGGATTCGGTGGCGCAGGTGCTGCCCAAGTGTCCTGAGGAGGTCCAGGCACTTCTCTCCTGTGCTATTGCAGACGGGAGAGACGCAGCGAAGTTCACTATCCGTTGTGGCCTAGACACCGCTGACTCGCTAGGCAGATCGCTTGCTACGATGATATGTGGGAAACCGTAGTCCTGATGGATATGACTTTCGAGACCTTTGTCCTGAACACCAGCATTTGGGTTTCTTCCAGTAATTTAAAATGGTCCCTTCTCAAAGAATTCTTAACATCGGGAAGATGTATCAGCTTAGCAAGAATATATAACAACCTGTGTGTGGAGTCTTTTCTCCAGAAGCAGAATTAGGTTCACGTCCTCCACAAGGGGAGTTACTTGGCTAAGTAGTTGGACCTCAGGTAGGCCCTGTACAAGCCTGTTTGGCAGTGTGTCCAGGGTAGGGGGAAGTGGTGGATGAGAATAACCTAAATCTCACATTTACGCACCACTTGGAGCAATACCCCAAGTGTGTTCGAAAGAGTTGATGCGTTTTCAGAGCAACAATACCTACTTGTATTTGGCTTGTGCATCATTTATTATTGAAATGGGATGTGCTGCAAAACAAAAACCTGAATTTCTGGGCAAAGGCTTGACCACATTATGATGGCTTTCTCCCTATTGTAAGATTCCCTTTCTCTTACATTGTTCATATATAATGCCTCTAGAATATGTGCTTACTTCTGAAATACTTGTACAGTAGCAGTAGTTTCACTATCCTTAAGTTTGTGGACAGTAGGACAAACATAATCGAAGGGAATTCCTTTCTGGATCACTTTAATAACACCTGCTGCTTTCTATTTCAGACTACTGTATATGTTTGATTTCTTTAATTCCTAAATGATTGATCACACTTCTTGAGGAGTAGTTCGAAATCACTAATTTGTTTCTGTCCTTATGTAGATCAGTTTTGCTGGCGCACAATTATATCTGTCATTTTATAGCTGAAGCATTCTAAGTAACTCATCGGTCTGGACTATACCTCCGCCAAATTATTTAAGTTGACGAACAAATATCAACGTGGCACTATTCAGTATTCCAAAGGCCAATCAGAGCCATATGTTTGATTCATGTGTGAGCCTGCAATTTCTCAAATTGCCTCTTGTATAAGTATGGCATTTCATAAGTTAAACAAATTATGCTGTGGATAGATTTTGATTTTATTTTTCCTGAACCCCAGCGAGTTGATTGCTACCCTGAAATTAAATCGTCTGATAGCACGCGCAGCTTTGAGTGGCATTTTGAACCTTTCATGTCTACCCTCAGGTCATGTTCCTGACTCCTTGCTATGTAGCTCCTTCGTATATTAACTCCATATGGAAGGCTTAAATGGGTTCATCTTTTTGGTACGTTCTACTGAATGTTATCTCACTAATGAGTGATTCTGTTATTTTTCAATATTTTAATAAATCTATAGCGCGCGCTGCACCATGAGCTATGACTTCTCAGATAAGTCAGCTGATTAAAAAACAAACTTCGGTTGATCAGCAGCATTGCGTGTCACTCATGTCTATCCAGCTGACTACTTATTAGGGTTAGCTTGACAACTTAGATGCATGCGTACATGATTTATTAATACTACATCCTAAAGTATACGTAGAATGGGATTTGGCGTATCCCAGAGGAGTATGTTTTTCCTCGCCTCGTGTTGTTGGCTGTTTGGCATATCGTTCTGCCTCCTATTGAGTTCTTGTATTGCAAAGCATAAGGAAGTATTTTCCTTCTGAAAAGAAAACTGAATCGTCACATGAGATTTCTTTCAGCTACACGTATACAGAAGTCAATCCTTTTTTTGTTTTGGGTTTTCAACGCAGCAGGCTTTTTAAATGTTTTAGTCATGACTCCGTCTTAACCCATTAGTCTTTCTCTCTGTCTCTTCCACTGATTTTAGTTGCATATTTATTTCCTGTTGCTTCCCTGTGAATTTTCCCATCGTTTTTACCAGCTCTTAATGTTTAGTTTTTTTTGTTTATGTATAAAAAGAAATTATTTTCCAAGGCCAATAGGTCTAGCTTTATTGACTTAACACGTGCAATGCACACATGTACAATTGTTATTTCCACGCATTACCACCCTAACGCCAGGACTACTGGTCTTGACAATTCTTGGGTTTATGCATGACTTGTCATTAGCTGTCGTCTGTAAAGAAATATTTGTTTCTCAGATCACTCGTTTGCGGTCCAGGCTGCCTTGATCTTAGTATGAACAGTTATTGTCTTCATTTATGGTACGTGCATATTACAGATACTTTTCTATTGCTTTTTAAGGTACCAATATTTTTTGCAACTCAGACAAGACGTCCTCACAGGACGGTAAGATCACTTTTAAGTTTCTTTATTTTACACGATAATACAGTACATTGATCATTTTATGCTAAACTTAATCTAGTTTATAACAGTTATTTTTGTTCCTTCTTGCAGCCTACCTTGCCCTTATAACACTGCTGTCCTTTTGGCATCGTATGCTGTTCAGTGTAAGTATGTTTATCTACTCCTGAATCAAAATGAATTTTAATCTATGTATCTGATCAGTATACAGACCACAGTCTGTTTTGATAGACTATATACACGGGAACAAATGCATGATTTCAACGCGGTACGACAGCATCAGTTTACATACACTGTGTGTTAGTGTGACGTGTACCGTGCTGTCTCCCCAGAGAGACGTCAGAGTATGTGAGCATTGTACTGTTTAGCCATATACCTTGTTCGATTGGATCAGTCATCTCAGTAGGGTAAACTGAACAGATAGGTGTATATATTTGCTATTTAAGGTTGCAGATTCAAAGATGAACACAGAAACGTGGAGAAGCAGACTTCAGTGAGTAGGGTCCCGCACAACACGCAACAATTAATACATTGTAGTGAGCTGATCTGAGTGTTCACCATGGCCAGTTTACAGCTCTATCCTGTGTAGTGATCACTCCAGGCTGGTTGAGATGTTTTAAGAGTATTTATTGTAGATCAATAGAACAGCAGTAATACAGCCCCACCAGGAGCAGCCAGCATGGTGCTCAGCCCTTATCCAACTATGGTTTTCATACACCAACATTCCATGTTACATCATCCATACAGGGTTCCACTGGTGGAGCAGTGGATGACATGAACAGCACTATAGCTAAGATACAACATATATCCTCCTTTCTTCCAGAAGGAAAACAGAAAAGAGAAATATAGAAGAAACAGGGCAGAGGTAGAGAGAAAGGAAACAAACAAGAAACTTGAAGAAACAGATAAACATAACCTGTTTCCATCCTCCTTTCTATAAATGAGAAAAGAAAATAAAGAATAGAAAGAGAAACCATCAATGACTACCCTCTGCACACCCACTGGCCAGGTAAGTATGCGAGAGGGCAATCCACATCAGAAGGAAAGAAGATGACCGAGAAGAAGAGAAATACCTTATATAACTCATACTTCTCCATAATATGATACACATTTGAGTTAAAAAAATAGAAAAGTACTGGGCTACAGTTTTGAGAATGAAAAGGAAAACGGAGTTGAGAGAAAAACGCCCAGTCGAAGCGTGAACCAATGCACTATAGTAAATGGACAAGAACCAAACTATACACCCACGTGGGTAACAACATGAACGTGCAGAGGCAACCACAAGAGAGGTCTATACATTGCACTAAGTAGTGAAGGTGTAAGACCGTGAAATATACCTCAACTGGAGGTCTATTGATATGCACAAGGAAAAGGGAAAACCCAAAAACACACCTCGCGGAGAGGTCAAGAAATGTGCATGTATGTGCGGGACAACAGTCCGCGCAACACCTCGTGTGATTGAGAATGCGGGACAGAAGCCTCGCAACATGTGAAACTTGAGGTAAAAGTGTGCACTAAAACAAAAGAGACATACCTCGTAGAGAGGTCAATGTTGTGCACAAGAGTAGCGGAATACAACCCACGTGAAACACCCCGTGAAGAGGTAAAAACAAAGTGCACTGTAACAAAAGACACATACCTCGTGGAGAGGTCAACGTTGTGCACTAGAGTAGCGGGAATACAACCCACGTGAAACACCTCGTGAAGAGGTAAAAACATTGTGCACTGTAACAAATGGGCAAAGGACCCATAAACAAAACCTTAGACACCCTGTGTAGAGTAAAATGTAAACGTAAACCAGGACTGAAACCTAGACATTGTGCACTGTGTGAAGGTAAAATATATTGTGCACCGTACAACACTAAAATTGTTGTGCACCATTAACTGAGTAATTAGAGTAAAGCGTGAGGTAGAGGCAAAAACTTTAAATACTCTGCGCTAGCGTAAGGAAATCAGGTCAATAACATGTGTAACTGTAAAGACACAATTTGAGGATAACATCCCACCATATGAGCATGCATAAATAACGTACAGGTCCAAGCAAACTACTAGTATTACCCAGACAGTAACGTGTTGTGGAAAATTTGAAACGTGAAAAATTATCCCTCAAAAAAAAATCTGTGATCTCTGTGAAAGTTCCATTTTACGTTGCTTCATCCCGAAAGCTGCTGACTTAAAAACAGTACCTGAGAATGCCATCGTACACTCCGATGGCACAAACAGCATGACAGTTCACATGGTGCCATCTCATTCCGAGGCAAGACAGTCCAAACGATGATAATCCCACGTAGTGGACTCGAAAGAGGTTTCATTGAAAGAAACACAACGCTGCAATATTCTTTGGTGATAGAGGAGCATTCACTCAAAACAAGATGATTCATACGCTCTTAAAAAAAACAATCTCTCACTTGGAATCTTCCCATCTTGACACGACGTCCATGTTTGCATCTGCAAAATGGCGGCACGTATTGTGACGCCGCGCCGGATGGCTCCCGGCATCACCATGCACTAAAAACGTCAGTAGGCATCACCAGAGCAGAAACAACAAGTTGGAGAAGGGCTGAGCGCCTTGCTGGCTGCTCCTGGTGGGGCTGAATACTACTGTATTACTGATCTTGTAACCAACCTGAATAAATCCTCATGGAACTTCACAATCAGCCTGGAGTGATCACTACAATCTTATGGCGACGAGTTGAACCAAAAAACCTGCGTCTGCTACCTCTGACGCCTACAATCTCAAGTTCAAGCAACTCCACTGTCTACAGCTGCACTTACTTATCTACTGGCAACACATCAGCCCCACCAGTGACCTCCCATCGGTCGCTCTCTACGCAAAAGCGCCAGTTCCACTCTCCCCGCAGCTCAAGTCTCTGCCTGCTGTTCCCACAGCATCTCAAAGGTCTGTTCTTGCTGTCCCTACAGCGCCTCAAGAACTCTTTCCTGTTGTCCCTACAGCGTCTGTTTTAACTGCTGCTCAAGTCTATACATGCTGTCTCTGCAGCAAGTTAATTGGACTGCCTGAATGGACTGCCTGAATTTGTGTTTCCTCTGCGGAGTGAATCCCACTTGGTCAACGTTAGCATTGGGAAAATGCGGTGATCAACGTCTGTTTATTTGGTCCCAAGTGCAGCGAGAGGCTTCTTTTGAACTCAGTAATGTTCATTAAAGACATTGTCCCAATTCAAATGATTACGCCTTCTACAAGTGGCCCCGGTTGGTTTTACAAGTGGCCCCGGTTGGTTTTGCGCAAAACATGATTTCACTATCGAGCAGCCATAAGGTGAGCCCACTGTCCGTTTTTAGTTGTTGGCCTACTTTGAGACACCCGATCTGTCGGCACCCCCCAACCGTCTTGTTACTGTTCGAATTACTACAGCGCGAGGAGCCAAGAGCACGCGCAATCCTACCTGCTATCCCTCTTGCTGGACCTCTCATTTTCTTATCGGATCCTCTGTGACGTCTTTTTTTCTTCACTGGACATTTTCCAGCTCCTACGTGCCGGGAACCACCCGGCGTAACGTGACTTGCGTGCCGCCATCTTAGGGTTGGCTGAGGCTCTCAACTTTGGATTGTACTTTGCCTCGGTTGCTTTTAACCACTCTTACATTGCCAACCACGTTGTTCGCTCGCAATAAAGTTAATTATTGCCTGGTTCCTATTCACTTTTTCAACCACGTTTCCTCTGCATTCTCAGGAAAATGTTTCCTTGCCTACACATATGTCATCGGAAAAGCTCAGAGGATGGTGGTGTGTTCACCGGAAGTTTTGTGGAAGTTCCTTTTAATATTGACTATCATCCGGTGACATTTGGAAGTCCTTTTTAGCTATTAGATTATCATCCGGTGACACACTCGTTTTCTATTTGGACATAATGAAACATTAACACGAAGATTTCTCCTTTTGGCAGTTCAGTTTGGAAATCGTTTCGAGCGATGGTGATATTTCAACATAATCTCTGTTTATTTGCTCTGTACAATGTTATGTTGCCTCCTAGTGGGCCATGTTGGTATTTTACTTTTATTCTAGACGATCCATCAGTCCATGGGTTTGCTGTTTTCATATAACCTATATCCAGCATAGTCCGGGTGAGAGATCTCTCATCGATGTTGTTTTTGACTTGTGCACAAGTTTCTTACCTCCTTACGAGGTGCGTTCTATGGGTGTCGTCCCTTTTGTACAGTGCACAATATTTTTAGTATAGTACGATGCACAATAGTTTTTACCTCACACTGTGCACAATATTTTTAGTGTAGTACAGTGCACAACAGTTTTACCTTCACAGTGCACATTGTCTAGGTTATATTTCACCCTACATAGGGTGTCTAAGGTTTTTACCTTCACACAGTGCACAATCTTTACCTCAACAAGAGGTGTCTCGTAGGGGTTTTAATCCCATCATTGCAGTGCACAGGGGTTTTAATCCCGTCATTACAGTGCACATTGTTGCTACCTCCACACGAGGTGTCTCACAGGGATTTTAGTCCCGTCTTTACAGTGCACATTGTTCTTACCTCTACACGAGGTGTCTCAGGGGTTTTTGTCCCACTACTCTAGTGCACAACATTGACCTCTCTACGAGGTATGTTTTTTTGGTTTCAGTGCACACCTATCTAGGTTCACACGTTGCGTGGTTTCTGTCTCGCATCTACAATGCACAAACTCTTGACCTCTCCGGAGGTATGTTTGTTGGGTCTCCCCTTCATCTTGTGCATAACACTGTACCTCCATTCGAGGTGCGTCCTTACACGGACATGACATTACACATGTCGTTACATTACATCCTCGTCGCCATAAAATTGTAGTGATCACTCCAGGCTGGTTGAGATGTTTTAAGAGTATTTATTGTAGATCAATAGTACAGCAGTAATACAGCCCCACCAGGAGCAGCCAGCATGGTGCTCAGCCCTTATCCAACTGTGGTTTTCATACACCAACATTCCATGTTACATCATCCTTACAGGGTTCCACTGGTGGAGAGATGGATGACATAAACAGCACTATAGCCAAGATACAACATCCTGCAATTAGGTTGGGAAGGTGGCCGCTTGTTCCAACCAGTTCCTGTGTACCATAGATTGAAGTTTGGACTTGACTCTCCATGTCACAGGCAGCTAGTGAACACGCTTCAGAGAAGTTGTAGTATGTTGTCCTCAACAAAGGCACACAATGACCCTCGTGCTCCTGTTTTGAGTCCTCTGGAACTGCTTTTGCATTTTTTATTTGTCCCTTATCCCCGAAGAAAATATCCAAGCAGAGCAAGCAAAGTACCTGATTGTTACTGGAGTGATGTAGTGTGGCTACTTGGAAGGTTTTTAGGCTCGGCTTGGAGGCACTTTTCCAGCTTGAAGTAGGGCATGGGCGACAGCAGCGCAGCATTTGACTCTAAGGTATGGAAACCAGCTTGGCTGTCTTCCTTTTGTTACACAGCACTCCGTTATTTGTAGCTTTGTATGACTTTTCTCAGTCCAACAGTATTTTAAAGCACGTCAGTTCAACAGACCTACATGCACACACAACCATAGTCTTTCTTCTCTTCCTTCCTCTTACATCCCATTGCTGAACATACACTGAAATAGCAAATGTTTAATAAATACCCAAAGGAGCTAATTTCATGGTAATTATCTACAGTTAGTTAGGTCAGAGTTTCCATAGGAAATGCCTTTTTGATTTTGCTAATAACTTTGGCACCGTTTGATGAATCTTCAAAAAACTTTTTTTAAAAGTGCTCTTTTTTTGCCTTGTTTGTACGTGGAAAGTTTTGGGTCATCCGTCGAATGGGGGCAAAAAAAAGGGGGGAGTCCCAAAACGCAAAATCCCCATGCATTTCCCATAGACTTTTGTCAAAAGTATTTTCGCAAAACTGCTGAACGGAATTACACCAAATTTAGCAGGAACCTAGATCTTGGTTCACAGATTGTGCTTTCTGTGATTTGGTGTAAATCCGTTGAGTAGTTTTTGAGAAATTAAAGTTTAAAAATATATCTGTATGGTTGGGTCCGAGGGACTCCTACAAGAGTCTGTCGGGAGTGCCAATTCAAAATAAAGCGTTCATAGGGGCCCAGGGAGGTTTGTTTTCCCCTTGGGCCTTCTCCCTTCTGTGGAAGCGAGCACTCGGATTGGTTGCCAGCAACATCATTGTGTGTTTTATGTGTGTGTGTGTGTGTTTTATGTGTGTATGTATGTATACATACACACATACAGAGGCCCCCCTCTACCAGCAAATTTTCGGCCTAGAGGACTCCAGCCCTTGGTTCTGCGTATATTTATGAAGGGGAGGGGGGCCCATACCACACCCCCCAGCTTTAAAAAAAAAAAAAAAAAAAGCCCAAGGAACCCCATCCCTCGTTAGTTAGCAGTTATAGTTATCTCAAGTAACTATAACTCATGCTCCTGCCTTGCACAATTTTCTCATCAATAATTTCACTGCAGATGTTGCAGTGATATTATCAATGATGTAATAGAAGATGACATTAGTGATGTAATATGTGGGGTAATTAGCAGTGCATGGGGAGGGCGCGAGTTGTAGTTACCCTAGAGCACCAGTTATAGGTACTTGAGATAAATAGAACTATAAGGGCTGAATTGCTATGGTTTTGTGTGTGAAATCTGAACATAACCATAACGTCCCTGTCACCTTTGTTTTTTTTCAGTGAATATATATAGTAATGTACATATATATTCACTGAAAAAGCAAAAGGGTAAAGTAACGTTATAGTTAGGTAAAATGTTCAGTAACAGCGTCGCGTTCTAAACTCTGAAAACCACAGAGATTCAGCAGTTATAGTTATCACAAGAAACAATAACTCATGCCCTAATGTAACTATAACTCGCGCTCCTGCCATGCACAAATTTCTTGTCAATAATTTCATTGCAAATGTTGCAGTAATATTATCAATGATGTCATAGAAGATGTCATGAGTGATGTAATATGTGGATTAATTAACAGTGCATGGTGACAGCACAAGTTCTAGTTACCTTAGGGCATAAGTTATATGTTTGAGGCATGTGAGCTGGAGATCCCATGCTTTGCATACTCCTGCCATCTAGTTTTAGGCCCGGATGTTTGCAAGTTGTTTTTCTTCGAAGAAGTCTTTCCAGTCACGAGGCAGGTGACTCCTCCTTTCGGTGATAGTGCGCATGGGCATCGACTCCATTGTTAGATTGTTTTTTTCCGCCATCGGGTTCGGACTTGAATTGATGCGCTCCAGTTCGACATGTTTCTCGGGTTCCCCTCGGTGCGCAATACACTCACCCTCGACGGTATTGTTTTGATCTCGTTTTTTCTTTCTCCACGTATCATATTTACTAAAAATCCCTCTTTCGATCGGGTAGCTCGTGGAAGGCCGTTGGACCTACCCGTGTCGGGCCGCCTTGCAGTAGATGGAACGGACTCCATTTAAATTCTGCCCTCTGATCCACGCGAAATTCCCGTGCACCGACTCACACAAAGTGTACAACTTGTGCTTGTCACTGGAGCACAAAGAACAGGATTGCGACGCGTGTAAGGCTTTCCGATCGAAGAAGACTCTTCACGACCATCGGGCTCCATGTCGCGACATGCAGAGCCACCACACAGGTTCTATTCCAGACCTCTTCGGAGAAGATTCAGAACAGGAGACCCGAGAAGCCATAGGAGCCGAAGAAGAACAGGATCCAATCTCCGTCTCGGAATCCGGCTCCGATGAGGACGAGGACATTCCGCAAGGGCAGCGTACCGTGAGCACTGATCCTCCCTTGCCCCAAAGTCCACCTAAGCATAAGAACGCGGCTCCAGTCCAACCCCTGCCTGAGGGCCACGGTCGGCACCGAGAACATGTTTCCAACACCCCACCCTCCGGCTCGGCACCAAAACACACCCCCAAAGCCTTCCGGCTCCCAACTGAGTCGCTCAAAACCGGGCACCGAGCCGAAACCTTCAGGATCGAAGCCAAAGTCAGGCTCAGCCCAACCCCATCGATGCCGTAAACGCCTTCGGATCTGAAATCCTTGGCATCCAAAACATCGGCACCGAAACCTTTGGCGCCGAAACAGACAGAGGCGTCGATTCCGGCAAAGGAGCTCTGTTTCGATGTTCCACCCTTGAAACCGGATCTGAAACCGAGAGAACTCTACATTCATCCAACAACTGGACATATTTCCACCAAAGTCACACTAAAACGTAGACCTGAAACAGAAGAAGCTTACCACATCCTTTGAAAAAAGAAGAATGTGGGTACTAATCCTTCTCCTCCTCCATCTCCTCCTGAGTCTCAACCTTTACTAATTTCACCTGCTGATTCACCACCATATACACCTGATGTTCAGGATGATGGGGCTGGGGACAATGATCCAACACCTACAGAGAGATTATGCCACTAATTCTCCCACAGGTAATGATCCTGATCTGTACCCTACTAAACCTTCTCCACCAGACGACAGTGTAGGATGCATAGAATTATTAAGCAGAGCTGCTAATTACAATGGGGTCCAGTTACATAAGGAATCCCTACAAGATTTCCTTTTCGAAACTCTTAGCAGTTCACAAAAATCATCGCACACACTTCCAATGCTCAAAGGTATGCTTAGACATGTAGATGACATTTTTTATGATCCTGTGCGGGCACGTATCCTCACCCCCAGAGTAGACAAAAAATACAAATCTGCACCATCAGACCCAGCTTACATAAAGGGGCAGTTACCATTAGATTCTCTAGTCTTGTCTAATGCACGTAAGAGGGCCAATTCCCAAACTTCAGGGGATGCTCCACCCTCAGACAAAGAGTTTAAGTTGATAGACGCATCTGGGAAAAGAAAAGCCTCCCAAGCTGAAAATTTGTGGCGCATTTCCAATACCCAAGCACTTTTAGCTAGGTACGATGGGGCGAATTGGAATGAAATGGAGCAATTGCTCCAATTTCTGCCTGATGAGCACACGTCCAAAGCTCAAGACTTAGTGCGAGAGGGACAGCTCATCTCCAACAATTCCATCAGATGCGCGTTAGATGCTGCTGACACTGCGGCTAGAGCCGTTAACACCAGCATTCTCTTAAGAAGACATGCTTGGCTACGCATTTCTGGGTTTAAACCAGAGGTTCAGGCTTCCATTCTGAACACACCATTTGATAAACAGCATCTCCTTGGCCCTGTAGTAGACTCATCATTAGAAAAGATGAAGAAAGACAGAGGTGGCGAAATCTATGGGAGCCCTTCAGTCACCCTCACCCTGTGGTTCCTTTCGGCGCTTCTTCTATCGTGGAGGGTCCAAAAACACCTCCTCAGACACTACCTCAACAACCTACAAGGGCAACAATCAACCCTCTGCCTCTAAGGGTTTCTACAGAGGGGGTTACAGAGGCAACAATGGGCAAGGGTAGAGGTTGAGACTCCAACCCACGCGCCTCACCCTCCAATACCAAACAGTGACTTGCCTACACTCCCCCCGACCATTTAACACCTGTCGGGGGTGTTTTTCCCAACTCCTACCCGTCTGGCAGTCCATAATTACAGACAAATGGGTACTGGAAAGTATCCGTTCTGGTTATTGCCTGGAGTTTATCAACAATCCTCCAAACATTCCTCAACGTTCACACAAACTGTCACCAGACCACTTACACCTCCTCAAACAAGAGGTTCAGTCTCTCCTTTTCAAAGGAGCTATAGAACCCGTACCACTACAATATCATGGGTCGGGCGTATACTCCTTCTACTTCCTCATACCCAAAAAGGACGGTTCTCTCAGGCCTATCCTGGACCTCAGAGAATTAAATCTTTACATACTGTCAGACCATTTTCACATGGTAGCAATTCAACAAGTGCTCCCACTCCTTCAACAGGGCGACTTTCTGTCTACCCTAGACTTAAAAGACGCGTATTTCCATATCCCAATACATCCCGCTCATCGCAAATTTCTGAGATTTGTGGTAGCGGGCCATCATTACCAGTTCAAAGTACTCCCATTCAGAATCACCACTGCTCCCAGAGTCTTTACAAAGTGTCTGGCAGTAGTCGCCGCTCACCTAAGAAGACAACACATTCATGTTTTCCCCTACTTGGACGACTGGCTCATCAAAGCCAGTACGTACCCGAAGTGTCTTCTACACACTCACAGGACACTGCAGTTACTGCACCAACTGGGGTTCACAGTCAGTGTTGAAATTGCATCTTCAACTTTCCAACACTCAAAACTATCTCAGAGCCACTTTAGATACTCAAAGGGCTCTAGCCTTCCCCAACCCAGCCAGAATTCGCAACATTCAGGCTTTAGTTCGCCAGTTTCAGTCCACTCACTCGCTACCAGCTCGAGTGTTTATGCAGCTGCTCTGAATGATGGCGTCTTGCATCATGATTGTTCCCCATGCCAAACTCCACATGCGTCCCCTTCAGGAATGCTTAGCAAGTCAATGGAACCAATCACAGGGTCTTTTAACCGATCTAGTGTTGGTAACAGGCCATACTCCTCGCTCTCTGCAGTGGTGGAACCCACAAAATTTATCAAAAGGACGGCCCTTCATGGACCTGGTTCCACAGACCATGCTGACAGCAGATGCATCCCTCACTGGTTGGGGGACTCATCTTCAACATCACACAGTATAAGGTCTGTGGAGTCCACACCAAAAAACTCTCCACATTTTAGAGCTGCTAGCAACATTTCTAGCGCTCAAATCATTTCAGACTCACCTGGTCGGCAAAGTTGTCCTAGTTCGTACCGACAACATGACAGCCATGTATTATATACAGAAACGGGGGGGGCACACTCAACTGTCGCACTTGGCCCAAGACATTTGGAAATGGGCCATTTACCACAAAATCTATCTCCTAGCAGAACACCTTCCAGGAGTGGAAGTCAGATTGCCGATCTTCTGAGCAGACAGAGACTGCAAATCCACGAATGGGAACTTCACCCTCAAGTTCTCCTCCCATACTTTCAGCGTTGGGGAGTCCCTCAAATAGATCTTTTCGCCACACACCAAAACGCATAATGTCCAAACTTCGCCTCCAGGTACCCACACCCGCTCTCCAAAGGCAATGCACTATGGATGAATTGGTCTGGGATATTTGCCTACGCTTTTCCTCCTCCTCCCACTCATTCCATTAGTGGTTCGGAAACTCGGGCAAACATCCCTTACACTGATCCTAATAGCTCCCACATGGGCCTGTCAACCGTGGTTCACAACCCTGTTGGAGCTGTCAGTAGTTCCACATCAAAAACTACACCTCACATCCAGTCTCCTCGCACAGCCATGGAGAAATCAGACACCCAGATCCCAAACAACTGAACCTCTCGATCTGGCTCCTGAAATCATAGAGTTTGGTTATCTAAATCTCCCACCAGACTGTATGAACATCATCAGAGAGGCCAGAAGGCCTACTACAAGAGCCTGTTATGCAGCTAAATGGAAACGTTTTGTTATCTATTGCAATAATAACATCAATCCTCTTCATGCTTCAATACAAAATATCATTTGTTATTTGTTAAACTTGCAGCATTCGCATTTAGCTTACACTTCTATCTGACTACATCTTGCTGCAATAGCTGCATATCTACAAAATAGGCAACACTTATCTCTTTTTAGAGTGCCCGTAATCAAAGCTTTCATGGAAGGACATAGGAGTTATCCCACCAAGACTTCCACCTGCCCCCAGTGTGGAATCTTAACATAGTCCTCACGCGATTAATGGGCTCACCTTTTGAACCCATGCATAAATGTGAACTACAGTTTCTCTCCTGGAAAATCGCTTTCCTCATTGCAATCACTTCACTGAGGAGAGTGGGTGAACTACAGGCACTAACCATAGAAGAACCTTTTTTCCAACTTCACAGAGACAAAGTGGTCCTTCGTACTAACCCCAAGTTTCTACCTAAGGTAGTTTCTGCCTTTCACATCAATCATTCAGTTGAGTTACCGGTATTCTTTCCTCAACCTGATTTAGTGGCAGAACAAGCTCTACACACCTTAGATGTTCGAAGAGCTCTTTTGTACTACATAGAACAAAATCATTTCGTAAAACTAAACAACTTTTCGTTGCTTTTGCTCCACCTCACAAGGGCAATCCCATATCCAAGTCGGGTATTGCCAGATGGATTGTTAAATGGATTCAAACATGTTATGCAAAAGCGAAGAGAACTTTAACAATACCCCGTAGAGCACATTCCTCTCGCAAAATAGGGGCTACTATGGCTTTCCTTGGAAACATCCCCATAGTTGACATTTGTAAAGCTGCAACATGGTCTACACCGCACACATTCACCAAGCACTACTGTGTAGATGTGTTAGCGAGACAACAAGCTAATGTGGGCCAGGCAGTGCTTAGAACACTCTTTCAGACAACTCCAACAGCTACAGGTTAGCCACCGCTTTGGGAGATGACTGCTGTATAATCTATGCAAAGCATGTGATCTACAGCTCACATGCTTCGAACGGATAATGTTACTTACCCAATAAGCATCTCTTCTTGGCATGTAGAGCTGTAGATTCACATGCGCCCACCCGCCTCCCCGGATACCTGTACCTGTTGCAGTTGTCTATCTTACTCTATATACATACACATGGACATCTCTATTCTTTACTCACTAACTCCATTCTCACCCTCTGCGGTAAAAAAAAATCTAACGATGGAGTCGATGCCCATGCGCACTAACACCAAAAGGAGGAGTCACTTGCCTCGTGACTGGAAAGACTTCTTCGAAGAAAAACAACTTGCAAACATCCGGACCCAACTCTAGATGGCAGGAGTATGCAAAACATGTGAATCTACAGCTCTACATGCCAAGAACAGATGCTTACTGGGTAAGTAACATTATCCTTACTTGAGATAACTGTAACTAGTACATTTCTGTGGTTTTTAGAGTTTGAAATGTTACATTGTTACTGAACATTTTGTCTGACTCTAGCTAGTGTTACTTTAACCTTTGGAATTCTAGTTTTTTTTTTTTTACCGTAAAGTAATTTTTTTACCAAACGTAAAGCCAAACCCTGTTGCGCATTCCCTTAGGCCAGTCCCCCGTTCCAACTGCCTGCAGGCATCCAACGGGCCTGTGCACAGCCTTTGGCTGTGCGCAGCGGGGGGGGGGGGTGGCCACACCTACCCAAAGGCCAACCCCTTTGCAGTCTGCCAAACCCACGCACTGCCTTTGGCGACGTGGCGTCAGGTTGGCCTTGCGTCCCCAGGCACTCCATTCCCCCAGGGCCAAAACATATATATTATGGGAAAGGGGGCATACAGCCTGGGGACCCCGCGGTCGAATTGCAGAATGAACAGAAGTTGGGCCATGCGCCCCCCCGTCCCCTGGGGCGGTATTCTAAGGGGAGGGGTGCATCTGGCCCCCTCTCTGAGCATTATTATTTGGCCCAGGGACCTCATGCCTTGGGCCAAATTGCAGAAAAAAGGGGAGTGAGTCTGTGCGGGCCCCCTCCCCAAGCCATATCAGGCCCCGGGGATCCCATTCCCTGGGGCTGCATGACATTATAAAGGGGAGGTGGGCCGCGTGCCCCCTCTCCTCCAAACCGTATTCGTCTGAGGGGCCCATCCCCCAGGGCCATATTTGATCAACTAGGGGTGGCGCAGCCCCCCCTTCCTGAGCTTTGATACGGCCAGATCCCCAAGGGCCGAATTATAAAGGGGGGGGCACCAGGGGCACCCACAAAGCACTACGTTAATTTCTGCGGATGGAGGCCCAGAGCCCCTGTGGCCCTAGTCGGCTCCCCCCATAGAGCGGGAGACGTTTTTTTGCATGCTCCCTCTTTGCAGGAGCAATGTGTCTTCTATTTTCCTGCCCGCTGGAGTGTGGGCATGAAAACAGAACACAAGTCTGCTCACAGCTGGCGGGACCATTTTTAAACCTTCTGCTGGCTGGGAGCAGACTTGTATGTTTGTTCCCGTTTGGCAGGAGATTTAAAAATGCTCCTAACAGACGAGAACAAACGTATGTTTGGGCAGGAAAACTAATATGTCCTTGGGGTGGGCTCCCAGGGACACAGTCACTGAGCCAGCCCGGGGGATGGGTTCCCAGGGATCTTTAAAGGCTCGGGGAGAAGGGATCGCGCAACCCCCTCCCCTTTTTTTCAAATTTTGTTCTTGGTGGATGGTGTTCCCGGTGACTAATTAGGTTCAGGGAGCAGGGCTGCACAACCCCTCCCTTAATTACTCGGCCCTAGGGGATTGGGTCCCTGTCCTTTTTAAGATAAGGGAGGCGGCCCGCACCCCGCCCTCACCCTTTAAAACATTTAGGCCACGGGTAATGCGATTCCCCAAAGCCTTTTTAGGCTGGGGGGTGCGAGCCCCACTCCCCTGAACGACTATCTGCTCACATCTTGAAGAATTTTACAAATGCTAAATAAAGTTCCTCTTTGTTGGATTAGGAAGTTCACGCTGCCAAAGTTGCGGTTCTGGCTATCTTTAGGGAAAGCAGTGACTGCCAACATTGTCCAGGCTTTTACCTATGGCACAAAGATTTGGGGGTTGACTAGCAGTTACTTGCTTTCTTGTCAAATTTGGATGGCTCATCCAGATAGTATCTTGCTAGCTTTTTTCTAAACAAATTGGTTCTGTTTGCTAAAGCCCAAAGCTATCCCTTTATGTGCTTTTCCATTAAACGATTCTAACAGTGAGAAGTTTTTTCTTTTGTTAACTCAACGTTTTGAGGAAGAACCACAACATTACCTAACTCTTTCAATATGATAGCTGTTAAAAACTGATATTGTACTAGAATTTTTTTTAATGCATTTTTACTCTGTCTGCTGATGGATTTTGAATTATTCTTTGTACCTAGTGCAATGAAGATTCCATGTTAATTTATGTAATTTAACTGTGCTTTCCTTCATATTTTAGCCGAGCTGGGTGACTACAACCATTCAGAGCACATGCCAGGATATCTTTCTGAATACCTCTTTATCCCTAATCAACCTCAAGACTTTGAAAAAGAAACGTCAAAATTACATCAGCAGAATACGTAAGAATTTAAAC